>OY288275.1:90250915-92650915 GCA_958450335.1 Hibiscus tridactylites
AATCGATTTATATTAATTAATCAATAATTTAGACACCAGTAGTGTAAGCAATGGATCTAATAAAAAAATTGGAACCCTATGCAATTTTTCAATATTTCAAACTTTGCGTTATTTTTTTACAAAGTTATTTCTAATAAAACGGTAAATCTATACGTACATTAACACCCTAACATATATATACATTTTGGGTTGATATTTGATGTACAAACAGTTAATTTTTTTCACAAACATATTTAATTTTATCTTAAAAATAAATTTAAAATTTTAATCTTTAAAACTATAAACTTTAACCCTTAAATCTTAAATTCTAACTATAAGTAGGGATGAACCTAGATGGTGCTAGAGGGGCAGTCACTCCCCTAAAATTTAAAATTTACATATGATTTAGAAAATTTGTATGTACTTTCTATTGAAATTTTATAAGTTCGCCCCTTAAAAATTTTTATAGGTTCGACCCAATGACAGAGGTATGTAGGGGTGGGGAGGGGCAATTGCCCCCCACCCCAAGAAATTTTTTCTCAGCTTTGTTCTCCTATATAAAATTCTTTACAAATTAGTTTATTTTTTTTATTTCCCTCAATTTTAAATATTTATGTTTTGTCCTCCAAACCTCAAATTCTGGCTCCATCCTTGTTCGCCCACCTAACATAAAATTATAATAATTTATCCCTGAAAATAAACATTAAATTATAAACCCTACAATTTAAACTCTTCAACCGTAAACCATAAACTAAAATCATAAATACTAAATTAAACATACTTGTAAAAAACAAAATTTCCACCCTAATACATGAAATATTTTACCATTCATTTATTCATGATTTAGGTTTCGAAATTAAAAAGGTCAGAGTGACTAGAGAAGATGAAAATGACGTCATGGATTCCGACGAATCAAAGGGTATATTCAACCATTTAAAATCCCTAGAACAGAGATCTGATAAGGTTTTTATTAAAATCAAATTCTCAGTTACAATGAGGTAAACGATAGTTTCGGCATTGACCTTTCCTTTTGTCTTGTTAAATGGGAAAAATGTTTTTAAACTAGATGATGCTTGAAGTTGTTAGTATATTTTAATTTAATTATTAAAACAAAACAAAATTCAACAAATGATTTTAGTGAAAAAGCGAATAATGTTTATTTAGATGACTCGAATTCAATCGTTTTGTTTATAATGTATGTATATATTGTCAAAGAGTTAAAATATCATATTGCAAAAACACACAAATATAAATGAAATATAATAATTCACAAGATATTAATAACACAAAAATTACATATGTGCAAAAGATTTGAAAAACTTGTCTGGTTAGATTCTATGAAAAAACTAACAACCATAAATAAATTGATAAAGAATAAACCTTTAAATTAAAAGGAGGAGAAGAGAAAGTTGATAATTTTCTTCAAGTTGTATGGTGTGTACATTTTATATATTTTTGACAGAATAGAGAAAACCTAAGTATGAGAGTCGTATGGTTTTATATATTACAAAAACTATGGAAAAGTTATAAGTGACCCGTTAGCCAAAAATAGGCAACAAATCGAATAATTTCCCATACAGAATTACAGCAACCCTAATGTAGAAAACAATACAAATTATTCCCACAGGGAACTATTTCCAAAGCTGCCTGCTGTTAAATTCTCTGCAACCCATATCTGATCACAGAATCCTCCATAGGAATCCAGTGGTGGATAAACCACCCATCTACCGAGTCAAGGAGTATTATCTCGTTCCGCGACTCAAACAACGAGTCGAAAATTCCCATCTATGTTGGGTAACTCAACGATTTCACTCAGCTCCTCGGGCTCGGGTTCTTCCGACGGAGATGAAGATTCCGGATACCAAGGACGATGATGAAGAAGAAGATGATAGGGTGTTGAAGTTGGACCATCGAAGCAGCTTAACGGCGGCGGCTTGGATGTCACGGGGAAGTAATGAAACCGGTCGAGGAAGCGACTCCACGAGGTCAGGGAAGTTGAGAACCGCGGAATCACCTTTGATGGTCAGAGCAGCAACATCGTGAGCACGAGCTGCCATTTCTGCGGTGGGGAAAGTGCCGAGCCAAATGCGAGATTTCTTGCGGGGCTCGCGGATTTCCGACACCCATTTGCCCCAACTCCTCATTCTCACACCCCTGTAAACTGGGTATTTCCCCCTCCTCCCTAGGTCTTTTAGCTAATTTGCTGCGAGTTTCTGAAGAAGACGAAGAAGATGTAGGGGATGAGTTTGAGGTATTATTATTATTATTTCTGCTGCAACTCGAATGATTTGGTTTTGTCATTTGTTTTTTCAAAGAGAGTGAGAATGTACAGGGCACACAATTAAAGGCTAGAGAAAAGTGAGAGAATTACATTGAATATATATAGGGAAAGTGGGAATGGGAAGGTTAACTGTGAGATAGAAAATAAAAAAGAAAGGACGCTCCCTTCCAATGTGACCCTTAACCTACCGTTATTTGAAACTTGCAAACAAAGTGCAATGAAAATTTAAGATATGCGAATCAAGAGTGAGATTGGTAAGATACAAAATAGAAAGGGCAAAGTACACATATGTTTATTAAATTAAGTTGAAATAAATTTTTGGCAGTTGTTTGAAAGTTACAAAATAATTTAAATATTTATTTGTTATAAAATCGTTTTATTAGGGTTAAACAAAAAAAATAAGTGTTTAAAGTATGTGTTTTTTATAAATTTTAGGTGCATAAAGTATTATTTTGTAAAAATAGGTGTTTAAAGTTTTAAAACTTATAATTTTAGGTGCCTACTGTTAATGGGTGTTAAAAAAATCTTTAATCAATCAATACTTGACACGCGACACTAATTTGTTTTTTTTAATATTTTTAAACAAAACACCCCAAAAAAAATTCAATTTATCATAAAATCTAGAAATTTTGAAATTTTTACAAAACCTAAACCCCCAAATCGCCCCCGCTTCTGCCACTGATCATCGCCCCTGAGCACACCCCTTTGGTCGCCGGACCAAGGCGGTCATTTACCCCAAACACAGTGTCGTCGAAAACGACGAACGACGTGCGAGCTGAACATCGATTTTGCGTTCGTTCAGATGCACGTCGTTTTCGGCGACGCCGTGTTAGGGGAAATGACCGCCTTGGTCTAACGACCAAAGGGGTGGCGATCGGCGGTGAAAGTGGCGGCAATTTGGGGATTTGGGTTTAGGTAATTTTAGGGATTTAGGGACTGTTTTGTAAAAACTGAAAATTTTCAAGATTGTATGAAAAATAGAAATAATTTTGTTTTTAATTTTAAATTTCGAAAAAAATAAATGTACCACGTGTTAAGCATTGATTGGTTAAAGATTTTTTTAACACCCATTAACAGTAGGCACCTAAAATTATAATTTTTAAAATTTCGGGCACCTATTTTTACAAAATAATACTTTAAGCACCTAAAGTTCAAAAAAGCATACTTTAGGCACATATTTTTAGTTTAAGTCTTTTATTATTGATAATTATTTTTAATAATTTATGATAAATTAAGAATCATCTTGTAATAGAATGCTTATTTTGTAATATTTTAAAAAAATCTTATAATCGTTTTAAAAGTTTAACGGTTATTTTATAAAATTGAAAACTTAATTTTCAAAAATAATTCTAATTTACTTTAAGTAAAGTTAATGCATTTTATCCAAAATGAAATGGAGAATGATTCGACATTTTTAACACACTCCGACAAATTTCAAATTTTTTTAACACACTCTATTTTAAAAATTATTAAATAATCCGAAAATTATTTATTGAAATATATTTTTTTACCTAAAGTCTTAGGAAAACACTATCGATATCGTGCGCTTTAACATATGTGGTGTCGAAGCTCCTACCATACACCCACTAAATGATTGAACACAAAGCTTATATATAATATACATGCGTCGTCGTTGCTGTTTAACTTGTATTTTTGTTAACATATGTCTTCGATATATACAATGTATGTTGCATATTTTTAACCGTTTTAATTTTTTCTCCCTTAACTTCTACTTTTCTTCATTTTTGGTTCTTATTTTGTTGGTTGCCTAGTGCCTACGTGTTGCGTAAAATCCAATAGATGTACATCTCATCGGTCAAACTTATAAATTAAACCCATAAACTAAACAAGCACGTGAAAAAAATTCACCGTTACTGCATAACTATTTTTCCTGTAAATATTGGTATGGTCATATTTGGTAAATAGCGGTTTGAGCTAAAATTAGAGATTTGATCAGTCAAATTCGTTCATTTGGATGTTTGGTGAGTAGCGTATTAGAATATAGGATTATGGTGAAACCTCAAATTTTAAAAAAACTGCTAATAGGAACTTTTTAAAATTAAAGATTTTGACATAAGAATTATAAATACCATTTTACCCTTAATAATTATAAAAATCTCTAAATAACTCAAATTTTAATCTTTTATATTTTAACTCTTCACCATCATGTGTACATTCCCACATTTGTAAACTAATATTTTTTTCTTACATATTTATATTTGTATTTAAATTTAATATTTAATTATTTTCAAAAAAAATTAATAGTTAATTAAATTGTATTTAAAATAATTATATAAATAATAAATTAATATATAGATCCTTCAAATATACTTAGTATTTAGTAATGTTATATTAAAAAAATCATAATCAAATTAATTATACAAGTATCAAATATATTCATGTTCTTATATGTTATTTTGCTTGTTTAAAAAACTGCTAATAGGAACTTTTTAAAATTAAAGATTTTGACATAAGAATTATAAATACCATTTTACCCTTAATAGTTATAAAAATCTCTAAATAACTCAAATTTTAATCTTTTATATTTTAACTCTTCACCATCATGTGTACATTCCCACATTTGTAAACTAATATTTTTTTCTTACATATTTATATTTGTATTTAAATTTAATATTTAATTATTTTCAAAAAATTAATAGTTAATTAAATTGTATTTAAAATAATTATATAAATAATAAATTAATATATAGATCCTTCAAATATGCTTAGTATTTAGTAATGTTATATTAAAAAAATCATAATCAAATTAATTATTCAAGTATCAAATATATTCATGTTCTTATATGTTATTTTACTTGTTTAATCAAACAACTATCGGCTATCAATTAATTTTACCAAACAGTTTTATACAATCAGCTAATCTACACCGCTAGTCAAATAAACTAATATAATCAGCTATCCGCTTTCAGCTAATATAATTCGCTTTCAGCTATAAGTTATCATCTAATTTCCAAACATGGCATATATATTTTTTTAATAATTTTTTCAGATTTTAATTAATAATATTATATTGAGTGTGCCGTGTGGGACCAATGAAAGAATGGGTCAGCTCTCTAGGATTAGCAAATAGCAAGGGTGAACTGAAAGGTGGTGGATTGTACACGTATATACAAATCCAAGCGTCCCTGCTGCAACGTTCCAATTCCAAACACTGCAGCTTGTCTCATAATGACCTTTCTTACCTTTTTGGGACATCTGTGGGAGGTCCTCTTTACTCTCTGTTTTTAACCTTTTAGCCCTCCCTTTTAATATTTTATTCAAAACCACACCAATCATCGCCATCGTTCAAAACAACTCAGGGATTTCGTTTATGGGACCCTTTCACTGATTTAATCAGATCTATTTTCATCACAACACATCCAAGATATTTTTGCCTCAATATCCTTAATATATATATTTTTCATTTCTCAATTATTTGACACTCATATCTTTCTATAATCTCGAAACTTCTACACATATGGGTTTGTAATATAAAATTGTTTTCATTATATATAATTATTTTCTTTAAAAACGCAATTTAAAATATATTTTTATAAACCACATTTTAATCCCTAAATTTGTTCACTTTTCACATTAGTATCTAATTTTGTGGCAATTTTGAATGAATAATTCTTTTTAAATTATTATTTGGGAAAATGGCTCCCAAAAAATATTATTTGGCAAAATGACCCTCAAACTTGCCACGTCGGTGAACCTCGCGTTGTGTAGGACGTGAGATTTGATATCGCGTTCTGCACAACGCGATTTTAGTCTACATAGCCTTGTTGTTTGTGTTAAGGTGCATTCAATTTTTAAAATACCCCACAACCTCGCGTTCTGTAGAACGCGATATCAAACCTCGCGTCCTACACAACGCGAGGTCTACCGACGTGACAAGTTTGAAGGTTATTTTGCCAAATATTATTTTTTGGGAGCTATTTTCCTAAATAATAATTAAAAAGAAGTTTTTCACCTAAAATTGCCTAATTTTGTATTTACCTTGACACTTGAAGTTGTATACTTTTTCGTATTACCAATACATAAACATTTTTTTCTCATTGGAATATGAACTTTTTTATTTTATTTTTTTCTTTACGTTTAGAAAATTCTAAATTTGTAATTATTATATATATATATATATGCTTTTCTATATATTATTTATATTTATTAAATTTTTTAATATTTTTTATTTTTAGGTGACGATGTGACACAACATCAAAGTGCTATATCACTCCTTTTAACATTGTTACAAACAAAGATATTAACCAGTGAAAAATAAACAAATTCAGATACTAATGTAGACAAAAAATATTAATATGCTAATAGATCTTAACCAAGCCCCTCTTCGTACCAAAATCTCTAGCCGCTCTTCATACCAAAATTCCTTCAATTTTATTGGTTTTTTACATTTATTAATCCCTTTGATCGATGGTCGACAATCAATTTTAATTTGGTTGTCGACCACCGGATCTATTAATTTTCTTGTTTTTTATTTTAATAAGATTTTTTTTCTCTGTCTTTGTGACACGTTTTTTCTTCTGTCCTTGTGGCATGTTTTTGTTTTTATTTTGTGGTTTGATTCATCTGTCTTTGTGGCATGTTTCAGCATACCCTAGCGATCGATTGTTGTTCGCACATAGATTCAATCGGTGCTAGTTTCTGATTTATATTTTTGTCGGTGGTCACTTGAAAAATTATATTCCCACTCGGTTGATGGTTGTTTGCCGATGAAATCAGTCCTGGGTATCGATACTTTTTGCTTGACAGCTTGGATCGCGCACCACTCCTTCTTCATTCTTTATGTGTCTCGTTTGGACAGAGACAAGGAGATTCAGGAGGATGCTAAATTTTGTTGGTATGTTTATCTCCATAGAAATTTTTATTTTTCTTTGTTTTTAAGTTGTAAAGATTTTTTTAGATTGTTTAATCCAAATATTTTTTTTCTTGGATGCATTAAAAAAATATTAATATGCTAATATGAGAAAAATAAACGAATTCACGTTTTGATATATAATGTGAACAAAATATTACTTACCAATAAAAAATAAACAAATTCAAAAGTTAAAATTAGAGGGGACAAATTGATCCAAGACTCGAACCGATTTTATTCGATTCGAGATATCACACCCGAATAAGATGATCTGAAATTCGAAACAAATGAATCAAATTGGAAACGATTCGGTTTTTAGCTAAACAATATCTAATTTTTCAACCGAACATAACTGACTCGAACCGACTTTCAACCGAATCAGATGGACCCGAATCGAAAGTAACCCGAAATTAAGAAAAAGTATTAAAATAAATAATGAAAGATTTGATGTGAATTGTAGCATAACTCACTAAAAAGTTAAATATATTGGCTTTATAAAGTCATATATGGGTTTAAAAAATTGATCTGGCCTGAAAACTCGACCAAAACATATCGATCTTCTATTGAACTGATATTGACCAGACCCGAAATCAACCAACCTGAAAATCAACCGAACCGATATGACCCGATTGGGACTGATACCCGACCCGAATCACTATAGACCCGAATTAAAACTGAGCCAAACCAGATCCGACCTAAACAAAACTGAAACTATATACAGTTAAAATTGAACCTAACCCAAATCAAACGACCTGTTTGCCACCTCTATTTAAAACGTAATTTATTTTTAATTTAATTTAATTTAGTGATGATATATACGTTCGACTAACCAACATATTTTTGGGCAGTCCCACAAATTTATTTGTGTGTTGGCATTTCACTTCCCCGACCTGATCTTTTATTCTGATATTTCTATAGACTATATATTCCATCGATATCCCACTGATTTTTTTCTTTAAATATGTTATCAAATCAAATGATTTAAAAGAACAAAACCAATATTTTACTTCTATATATCAGATCTTACTGCAATATAATCATATGAAAATAAATAAATAAAGTTTTTTTAAGCTCATTTATATAAAAAAATTATATTAATAATATTTTTTTTGATTTGACTCGTTCGGACGCTCACATGTAGTCAAAACCAAACCGATTGGGTTTTCACATGGTTTCATTTTAAACGTCAAACTCAAAGGCGCAATATCTGGGCCTTTCCTTTTTGGGTGGAGGAGTGCTAAAAAATTTTCAGATGTTAATGAACGTATTAACAATGGGCCTGTTTGGTAGGCCTGAGACTGTTCAGGAAATCTCTTTCCTCTAATGGAGTCTGAATCTGGGTATCGGGAGAATTGCAAATTAGCAGGCACTGACCGGAAGAACTGAAAAACGGAGGCAAGTCAGTGATCAAACACACGGTAAAATGAGTGCAGGTAATTCGATAACATGGAAATTAGCTTCCTTTTTTCTTTCTTCTTTCGAGATAAATTTTGTTTCTTTGATAATTAACCTCTTCAAAATTTCCATCTTACCTGTATATTCCTTCAAATTGCCAATACCCATCGTTTTGAAGCTTAGAAAAGAATCCATTTCGTCGGGGGTTATATCGAGTCTGTTGTTTTCTTGAAACCCTTTGTTTTCGTTGGCTTAGTTTAAATTGCTGGTTAGCTGTTCGATAAAAGTCCTCTGAAGATACTAGTTTTGTACTTCCCTAAATTGTATATAGCCCTTTTTTTAAATAGAATCAGTTCGTCCATTTCTTTAATTATTATTAGTAATTGTGATTTGTGAAGTGGTTTGGAGCAGGAGGTGCATTTGGTGGGAATAGAGGGGTAAGACCAGTGCCACCCGAGAAAGGCATCTTCCCTTTGGATCATTTGCATGAATGTGACTCGGTGAGCAATATTGCTTTTTGGTTCTTGAAGATCTTTAAAAGAAGTAGTATCTTGTTGAAACAGGAGTTTGAAATTGAGGTTTTGAATGGGATGTCTCCTTTCTGTATTTTTGTAGGTGAAGAAAGAGTACCTCAATTGCCTTAAAACTTGTGGCCATAAATCTGAAAAATGTAGAGAATTCTCCAAGAAATACTTGCAGTGTCGAATGGAAAAGTGAGCCTTAATCTTCTCTTGTTGCCACTTTTTATACTTGTGCGTGGTTTTTGTTTATGGATAGATACCCATTTCGATGTTTTTCCCCCCATCGATGTTATCTTTTTTTTATATATATTTGCTCAGAACCTTAGGTTGCTGGTTGAATTTAATGATCTGCACTACAGTATGTGGTTTCAGTCCCTGTTTCTGCTAAAAATGTCATATTTTATGCTGCCAGACCCAAACAAGATCGGATTTAGCAACCTAATTGTAGGAAAAAGTTTCTATTGAATGATTTGAGCAGAAATTTGTAAAGATGTTCCATTAGTACTCAAGTATCATGGTGGATGGAATTAGTTGTCAACGGCTACTCCACACCCTTGGCATTGAATTTTTCATTGTGTAAAATAAAAATCATCTAAGAAGCAATATGTATATGCGTATAATTTTGTATATTTGTATAACATCTGTCTATGATAATATGATGACGAGTTTAAATGGAAAATGGTTGTTCTTTTTGACAGGAACTTGATGGCAAAGCAGGACTTGTCGGAACTCGGATTTGGGAAGCCATCGGAGGTGGAAGCTTCTGTCGGAAACGAATTATCAGAAAATTGATGGTTTTTATGCTCAATTGCTAATCATCTGCCATTTTTTTTCCCTGAACGAGTGTTCCTTGTTTAAGTGGGATATTTCTCCAAAAATATATTTAGAAATGAACGAAGATTACAAATTAAAGTATTTATCATATTTACATGGAAAGTATTCAATATACATGTTGTGTAGTAATTTTTTCTATTTTAAGAGTTTGGGGTTTAATTTGTAGGGTTTAAGTTTTAAGATTAAATTTAGATTTTGGTTTTTAAGAAGTAAATACGTAGGTTTGTGTAAAAATATTTACACATCGATATATCACTTTTATATTTTTATTTATTATTTTGCTCAAGCTTAAGTTTATCTGATCAGTTTTAGATTCAATGAGTTCGATTAATCCCGTCTTTTGAATAACTACGATGCATATAATAAAGGGTAAACTACGACGGAGGTCACTCAATTATAGGTAAGATTATATTTGGGTCACTCAATTATTAAAAGTTACATTTGGGTTACTCAATTATAGGTAAGGTTATATTTGGGTCACCCAATTATTAAAGGTTACATTTCGATCACTCAATTATGAGTAAGGTTACATTTGAGTCACCCTTCATATTTAAAAAAGTATATCAATTTGTGTATTAGATTAATTAATGATTTCAAATGAAGTACTCTAATGTTAATGAGGATATATACGTGATTTGGAAGAAAAAATGACTAAATTGATGTGCTTTTTTAAATATGAAGGGTGATTCAAACATAACTTTACTCATAATTTAATGACCCAAATGTAACCTTTAATAATTGGGTGACCCAAATGTAACCTTATCTATAATTGAATGACTTAAATGTAACTTTTAATAATTAGGTGACCCAAATGTAATTTTACTCATAATTAAGTGATCTCTATTGTAGTTTACCCTATAATAAACACCATAGTTTTTTTTTTCAATGGTTACAAACAAGAAAAGTGAGCGGATTTGAGCATTTATTTAAGGAAAATACTTTGATATAAGTTTGCCTAAGTTTTAGTTTAGGCAAGTGTGTTAATTTTGAGATTCAAAATTTTAATTTATAGTTTATGATTAAAGATTTTATGGTTAGAACTTAAGTTTTAGACTTTTTAAGTTTGCATTTTTTATTTTTTGAATTTTTTAAAGCTCAAGTGATTTTAAAATGTTGTAATCAAATCAATTGTTTTTGTTGTACTCTCGGTTTTTTAGGACTTTGCCCCAACTAATTCGGATCGACTCGCGTCATACACCTGTGGTGGATGAGTTTTCTAACGAGAATTTGTTGCATAGGCAAGACTTTGAACTCGAGACCTGTTTAAGCTATACTAAATTGCTTATCACTTGGACCAACCAGTCAGAACTCAAATCAATTTTAATTTATTTCAAAATCAAACATTTTCAGTATTTTTTCCTTTTTTTATCAAATTTTTTCATTTTAAATTCATTTGACTTCTTTTTTTTTCTTCCTAACGCAAACTGTAATAAAATTAAAAAAGAAAGAAAAAAAAAAACAGAAAGCGGCTGGCGGGAGACAAAACCTAAGACAGACAACAACAACATTTACTTGTAATTACACAAAAAACACGCACAAAACTTTTAAACTCTCTACCTACTTACCTCGATGAATTCGCTACAAGTGCCGAGACATTAATTTTTCATTTGCATTTGTTCTTTTCTTCTTCTTCTTCTTCTTCCATGGCGTCCCATTTGTTTCTTCAACTGCCCCATTTCTCCTACTACACGTAAGTTCCAATTTACATCGTCAATGGTATTTACTCCTTGAAACCATTACCTTTGAGAGAGAAAAAAAATTTGGTTTTTGTTGCCTTTGCCTGCATCAAATTTATGGTAATCTTTTAATTTATTGCATATGCCATTTACTTTTAACTGATTCAGAGCATACATTTTTGTTTGATTGTTTTTGGTTATATGAAGTTGGTTGACATTCTTTTTTTCCCCTCATGTATTGTCGAAGTTAGAACTTAGAACCCAATAATGTACTGTAAATTACTCATTTGATTCATGTAATATTCATTTTGGATAATTTAAAAACAAACTCTTTAATAACCAAAAGATGGGAAGCAATGTAATATTAATGGACTTCTTGTTGGTTTGAGGAGTTGAACATGGTTATCTGTCACAGACAAGCTTTTAAATCCTCTAATGGATGGAATTGGAAGCCTAGTTCAAGTGCATTACACGGTTCGAAGTTCCACCGAAGGCTGCTGGGGAATCATTTCACGGAAAATAAGAGCAGTTTACTTGGATTATGGTTTGCTGGTTACACTTCTTCAAAGGGTACATTTCAAAGTGTATTGTCGGCAGTGTCTTCTTCCCCTCCTTGTGATCCCTTTGATACTGGCAACGAGGCTCTTTTACCCGAACCTGATTCTCCTGCAACCGGTTTCAATCGGGTGAATTGTCTTGTTTGGGTGTTACATGAAGCTGCCAGAAGCTTTTCCCTTGCAGTTGAGTCACTTGAGTTGGATGGAAGCAGTGCTGAGCTTGCAATGGCTTGGAATGGGAAGGATATGCATCAATGGCATAAACGTATCGCTCATCGGGTATATGCTCAAAAGCCCCAAATAAATAAAAACTGATTATGAGCCTTTACAGTTTTTTTTTTTTTTTTGTAAATAGTCTAGAAATGGTACATTTAAAGTAATGAAATTCATGTTGTTGGCAACTACTTATAGACAGGTTAACCGTATGGTGCAGAACTTTAGTGTTATGTTTGTTCCTTGAACAACCATCACTGACTAATATGATTCTTTAGGTAGCTGTTTATGCTATGTTGAAAACGGTAATCGAAGTGGAGATATTGCTCTCTCAAGAACGTCATAACAATGCATCCCCAGCTAGAAAGATGTAAGTTTTTGTAGCAGTTATTCTAGTCTATATTATTAGTATTATCACAAATGATATTGAAAGTTCTAAAACTTCAAAAATCAGCTCTTTTTGTTTCAAAGATTCCATATTGTTAGATCAAACTCAGATAGTGTTTGTGCTAATGCCTGCAGAAAACTACCCAAGAAACTCTATGTTTCTCTGACTCTGGCCAAGTCTACTGTCTTGTCTCCTTAATTATGCCTGGTGATAGTGGTGTTTAGCAGCTCTTATGTTTTGTTTTGCCATTTGCTTTAGCTTGATTGCAGAGACAGATTCGTTAGAGGAGTTCATTGAAAATCGGTTGAAATTACGACAACTGGAATTGGTACAATGGTTCAGAGTGGTGGAACTTCCAAGGATGACAGGATTTTTCATTCCATTGTTAAAGAAATGGTCTATGGAGTATGCAGGAAGGTTTGCTCAAAATACTCCTTTGCTTTCAACCAAAAGTACTTTTTCTTCCCTATAGGATTATTGACACCCTCCCTTCTTAAAAACTCCATCCCTATGGTAAATGTGAATTAGATTCATATGTTTATTTTCCCCACATCCAATAATTTCACATTTGAATAAATTCATTGATTATTCTGCAACCTGTGACTTGACCTAAACACAAGAATGTTCAGTGGTGTTGCAGGAATTATTATGGCTATTAGCTGTTGTGCTGCAGTAGAGAAATTATGTTCTGAACATATCTCTTGTCCCTTGTCTAAAATATCAGTAGGCGGTGTTATAGTGGAGCTTATGGATCTTTCACATGGTATTGTGTCGGTCGACAAATTACACCAGTTAGCTACTGAAGCAGGATTTGAAACTCATTTCCTGTCACATTTTGGTGCAAAGGTTCTGTCTAGCAAGAAGAGTGATGAGATAGAATTTTGGATAGGGTTGGCTCAGAGGAAACTCTCAATAGCTTTCACCAAAGAAACCATGAATCCAGGCAAACTAGCATTTAACAGCAAGGTTTTCCTCATGATTCCAAATATTTTAGTATTTTCAGCGAGTATGCCCTGTTAGAACACATTGCCAGCGGTTTAAGTTGTTATAAACTTTGATAGGTTCAAGCAGATAGCTTGGCTACATTAGGACTTTTTGCATATCTAGGGAGGAAGACTAGATTGCTTTTTTCACAATTGCGAATAAATGATCTTGATGAGCTGGTGAAGGACTTCCTGAGGTAAAATGTGTCTTGATTTTGTTGACTCCTGATTACTGCGACTCACCGTTGAAATTTGCTATAAGAGTTGTAGTGCTTCGGGTGCAGCTACTTGGAGTGCGGCAGCCTTTTCATTTACCCGGAGTTCTCTTCCATATCAGTTTACCAATTCTTCATGGAGGTTAGCTTTATATGCTATAAGAATTCTTGCATTTCATTGAACTATGAGAGTCAATCTCTAACTGACATTTTCAGACACTAACTAATAGGAAATGCTAAAATTATACATACAGGTAGTTACTGATGAAATTGGATGGCTTGATTTTTATGGAAATTGTTCTTTCACTAGCAATTATGGAAAAAGGTCCAAGCAGCATGCAATACAAGCAGAGAAAGAAATCATATTATCAAATGTTTTTACTGTTTGCTATGATGTTTTTTCTGGGTTTGCACACTTCAGCCGCTCGACTCAGCAGCCCTTAGATTCTCAATTGTTAGCATTCTTGCTCCAGAGGTAGCCAATAATATTTCTACCATAATATTTGAACTTATCTGCTTGTTTTTTTAGTAAATTGGACTTTTAAGATATGTTATCTGAAATTTTCAGCCAAAGGCTGTTATCTTTATGTCTGGAAGATTACTGGGCTGCTTACGATAGATCGGGGTATGTTGGTTGTTTCATATGGCATTCCCATGGCGTTTTCCGTAGTAGAATGAACTTTGTATTGAGCTAATATTGAATCATCTAGCAGGGAACCGTTAAAGATTACAGACTCGGGTGCCTCTAAGCATGGACCATCTCCTGGTGCTATTGGCACAGCCTGGTTTTCAGTGGCCATGGAAGCACTGACAGAGGAATCTCAAATTGATGAATTTGGAAATTTTTGTACGCTGAAAAAGGTACGGATTCCATATTCAGATATGCGATGTTATGTCATTTCCTTTCACCATAAATTCCATTGACAAACTTGTTGTAGTGTTGAAGAAAAAGAAAATGGTGAAATCTTGTACGACTGTAGGTAGGATAAATACAGTCCAAGCAATATTACTGTGACAAACGAAGTGATTAAAGTACTTCTAATGTGTTCTTTGATCAAATATCAGTCAAGGAAAATATCTTTAAAAGTTGCAGAGTCATTTGTGTTTTGCATGTCAAAGCTGCAATAGTATTTTGTGAAACCAGACATGATCATATGAACAGCTATGACAATACCGGCTAAGACAAGCAACAGAGTTCTGTTCAAATGTGGACAAATATATTACATATATGGACACCTGTTACCACTGCTTTACAGTTTCTTTTTGGTTGTTGATAGCTGCCGTACTTCAGTTCAGCCAGAAAAGATCCGGTAACCTTCGCAGAGGGAACTGACATCCCCAAATCAAATGCCCTGCACGAGAGTTTAATTAGAAAATACTGCACCAAATTGATTGCTTCAAGTTTCGTAAGGCCAATAACCTTGGTTCTTGTCACTGAACACTCATACAGTCACACCAGATCTTCATACTTGGAGCATTAATAGTACAATAATGAAAATTTTGCAGGATGTATGGTTGGGAACTCAGTTGCTATTCGTCGACATCACAGTTTCACTGGAGCTACTCGCAAAGCAATTGCGAGGCCAGAAGGTCACAGCTAGAGAAAAAAGGAAGTTAAAAAGAACATTGAATGACATTGCAACACTCATTCCTGTTACAATTCTAATGCTGCTTCCTGTAAGCAGTTTAAGTCCTCTCACCAATGCTTTCATCACTCATAGGATGAATAGCTTATATCATTCTCTTTTGCATATTTTAATGTCCAGGTATCAGCTGTAGGGCATGCAGCAATGCTAGCAGCAATCAACAAGCATCTACCATCTTTGGTAAAAAGACCTCATTGTTGTTTCTTCTTCTATTTTTATGAACAATTCACACTAAATCCTGGTTTCATTTACTGCCCCAACTAGATTCCATCACCATATACTTCTGAGCGTTTGGATGTTGCGAAACAACTGAAAAGAACCAAGAAAATGGAGGTTACATCGTGGAGCAACCTGGAAGACCCTACCTCTTAAACATATTTTTTTCTTTGTTTAACCACATGTGTCTTCGTATGATTTACGGTATGAAAGTAATCGTGTTCGAGTCGGAGTGTATTCGAGTGAAACAACCTCCCAACAATATACCTCTTAAGCCTAAATAAACTCAAAATCCCGGTTCCACATTTGATTGTACTGGCATTACTTTGAGCTTACAATTTGTAGTTTGTACATACCGCATTGATATGTAGATACGCTCAGAAGTGAACACAACTTTGGATGTATAAATACTCATATTATCTGATTTTTTCTTTGCTGAAATCTTATTTAGAAGACGGAACAAAATTTCTTAAGAAGGATTGCGTTTAATTTTCACGCTCTTTAATTTTCTAATGTTTTTTTATCCATGATTTTAAATATTTTTCATGTTAGAAGCTACGAAATAACTCACATTCTGAACTTAACAACTTTGAAATTAAGCTTCTTCAAATGTACTGGAAAAAATAACCATTTATCTTCACTTTTTGGTTTTCGGAAGTACAGCATGATCCTACTGGGCAAATATTCTCTTCTCTTTTCATACATTTAAAATTTAATCATTTGCCTTTATTTTCACGAATTTAATACATTTAAAAAATAAAATCCATTTTTGTTAATGTCATTAAAACTTTATTATTAAATTTAGATCCCTTACTACATCCAACAGTTAAAACTTGTTTTAAAATCTAAAAAGTAGAGACTAAATTTTTGAAAATAAAAATATTAAATTCCAAACGTACAAAGGGTACAGATCTTGGAACGTATTTTGACCTACTGAAAAGAAAAAATCAACATTTGACTATAAAAAAAAGCAAACAAGAACTCTGGAAAACCTCAGTTTTCATGATAACAAAATGCATATTTATTTGTAATTCCTTATGGAAGAATATAAATGTCGGTAAAATTTAATGAGTTGGTATCATCTGCAATCTATAACAATCCCTGGAAATGCAAAAGGCTAGTAGCAAAAAACCCAGAATTAATTTCACATGGAACATAGATTTATAAAAGCTAACATTTGCAGGCATTTTAACAAGATCAAAATATAGAAGTCTGAAAAAGGACAATTAAACTTCATTGCTTCATAGAGTTCTCGAGTCTAGACCTTCCATTCATGTACATTATCTCAGTCTAAATGCTTTGCCGTGGAAATACGCATTTCTAGCGGTTGCATTCACAAATACACAGCACAAAAACTCTACAATTCCATTAAAAGAAGAAGAAAAGAGGAAATTGTGAAACAAAAACCCAAAAAACATTTTCCCAACAAGATTGTAGGTTATCCTTTCTAATTTAAGGGTGTTCCTCACTTATATTACATGCAATGCCATGGTCAAAGATGCATGTAATATCACTGCTTCATTACTTGAAAAGATATTACCATCATTCAGGACCATACCTTACACTGTCCTCTTTGGATCACGAGCTGCTGCAAGATGGTCCTGCAAAACAAAAGCCAGACACAGGATTATCAGGTTATAATCCGCAAATAGCTAACCAAAATAGAAAATGCTAGAACTTAAAAGCTTACCAAAATAAAATCAAATGCTCTGGTATCCTCCTTCTTGGAACTGTTCATCATTGAACTAGTCGTTTGAGTTGGAAAATTTGGCTGGAAAATATCAGGCAGAGGTGATCCACTGGAAACATGATTAGTCCCAACATTTTGTGCATTGAGATTACCAAAGTGTTGTAAGTTAGACATCGTAGCAAGCAATTGCTGCTGAGCAAAGAAACTCCCCATAGCACCGTAATTCATAGGCTGAGAAGAAAAGGCTGGGTTCAACATTATTCCAGGAGGAATAGCATATGGCATGGTTCCTAAAGGAAACATCGGATTTGTAGTCATCCCAGTGGCTTGAGAACCAAGGATGCCGCTCAAAGCATCATTAGAAGGTTGATGACTAGAATGAGTGTTGATGTTGGCAAATATGTTTTCAGAGGCCTCAGATGTGATTCCTTTCTGCTTCGAATTAGATAGATTCTCAGTCAACGACAAGCCAGCCATTAAATCATTAACAGAGTCTTTCTTATTCTCTGGCTCAAATGGAGCTTCAGAAGTGGTCCCAAAGATATCAATTAGTTCAGATTTTTTATTTGCAGCCACATTATTGCCATTGACATCCGACTTGTCATCTATTGTCATCCCAGAGAAGAGATTGTCCACATTTTCTCTACCCTCACCAGTGTGAAATGAGACACCTGCAAAGGGATCATCATCATCTTTCTGTTCAGTGGCACCAAGATCAGCATCTATACCATCTCCAAATAAGTCATCAATAAGCGGGGTTGTGGTCAGATTTGCAGTATTTTGATTATTTGGGTCTTTTGAGGAAGTATCTTGTCCATCATAATCATCTGGATAACCAGTGTCTATCAGGTCAGGCATTTGAACGGGAGTGGTCACAGGCTTTAAGGACCTTTCTGAATTACTTGCCAAACCACCTGCCTGTTCCCCATTCAAAAGGATCAACACCTGTTTACCAAGATCACAAATATATGTCAACTGCTGCATCGATTTCATTCACAGAAAATAATATCTTGCCAGCTATAAATCAGCATCAGAATACATAATAACTAATCAAGATCAGGACAATTAAAGTAAAGATTAAGCACAATGATCATGACTAAAAAAGCAACTGACACCTAATTTGATGACTGCAAGAGCCAATCCTAAAAATCTTGATCTATAGGCTTGAACAAAAGAATTAAAGATAAATCTGCCCTCAATAAAAAAGAAAGAGAACACAACATGAGGTCAAACTTCATTTTTGGACAGTTGTTTAAGGGGAAAACGAGCTAGCATCTAAAAATTATCATAATAGAAGATAAAATTTCCTTTTTTTCTAATTTAAAAGAGGAAACTAATACTCTACATCAACTTAGATTTGCATAATATAAGCCATTAGTAAAATGCATGGCCTTCATGAACCCAAACATGAAGGAAAGATCAATTGTTCTTCCTACCGTAAACCCAAAAACAACCAACATTCAAAAAGAACTTTGATTGAAGTTTTCCATAGGCCTAAAGCAAGTTCTCAAGCATAGATTAGTTGAATTTTCTTTTATTCCCCATGACTTCAGTTTATTTTATTTAATCAGATCTTGTTTTAGCTGCTTAGCAAAACAAAGAGAGAGAAAAAGAAAAGAAAAAGAAAACCATACAATCTTGGCACCAAAAACAGCATTCTGGACTGTTCCTTAAACTGTAAAAAGAATGATGTTTTTTCAGGTTAAAGTAAAAAATGGAAGGTTGACTAAGATAATTACCTTGTTGGCCTTTTCTCTGAGAGAAGCTTGGGGAGACTCGGAACATCTCAAAACAATATCTTTGTTCTCCGTCAAATAAGAAGCTGCAATTATGAAATGCTCATCTTCCCGTCTCCTCAAAATGGACTCAAGCACACACATAGCTTTCATGCGAACCTGACCATAAAAAATCTTGTTAAGGTTAAAAGATTACTAAAAACACAAATACTCCCTTCATTGCTTTGGAAGAAATCAATACAGAATTATAAGTTTATCACCAATATGAAACATGATCACATAATGAGAACAGAACAGTTCTATTGCATGATTGACAAGTGGTCAAGATATCATGGGTTGGGTAATTGCCTGCGTAGAGATAAGTAACCCCCACACTGTGGCCTTATCATCAAATGATTTAATACATACAAGCGAAGAGTTACCTGCCACACTGGAGATAGAAGCTTAGATTCAAGAGCATGACTTAAAGCCAATGCATCAAGCTTTGCAGCCTCCACGAGGAAAGCCTGAATAGCATCACGAGTAGGTTGTAGACGTACACCACCAGATGTAACTATGGTTTCCAACAATCTCTCTTCACGAGTTTTAGACTCTGAATGATTTGAGCTAGATTCCACACTTGTTTCTGCCTTTAATACTCTTGAATCCTGGCCCCAAGGTCCACTAGCAGTATTACTAGAAACCCCTCGAGTTTCATTGCCCAATTCAACTGGATCATACCTATCAGAATGGTCAGTTTCTGTAGTCAACGACCTTCGAAGAGTAGGACTTTTGTAGTTTCCATTATCATTCTTTCTAACTGAATGACCCTGAGTGAAACTACTAATTCCCTGTTTGATAGAAGAACTTCCAATATCAACTACCTCACTTAGAAATGATTTCTTCTCATTCGATGGCATTTCAAAGTTTGTGTTGCCAAATCCTTCAATTCGTTTGTTAAAGTCATCTGCCGGAGGAGGCTTACTAGCATTATTTTCCTCTGCAAATATAGCAGAAATGGCTTCATGAGCTGTTTCCCGCACGGCCTTATTAAGTGCATCCCCCTTCAAAGGATCTGGCTGCCCCTTGTAATGAAATAACTGGCGTACAGCTACTGAGTTCCTCTGCATCTCTCTCCTAAACTCCACACCAGACTTTCCCACTGCATATTTGATCAGCCTCAAAGCCTGCAAAAATCGCACCACCCACTGAGTATCATACTTTAATAATTCAAAATTATGAAACAACTTGCCTACACGTTAAACACGCAACATTTACATACCAAAAACTTCGCTAAAATCTTATGACCAATTACTTACTACTTGACTAAAATTGAGGTGAAGTTCTCAATTTTTAATAACTTCATCAGATTTTTCTTCCAGTTAAAACAACAGATATCATTAGAACTAATCTAGATTCCATCATTCGACAAAACAAAAAAGAAAAATTCAAAGCGAATTGAATGAAATCACCTTCTGCTTGACAATAGGACTTTTGTGATCGAGTCGTTTAAAGATAAATTCCGACACCTCTTTAACAATACTAACATGCGACGATCTCAAGAGCTCGCAGATCTCTTCTAACTTATAAACGGGTGTTACTTTATCTTCATCCGAGGTTGCCCCGTCGATCATCCGCGATCTCCAGTACGACTCCACCGCTCGCCTGCTGGAATCCATTTAGAAATAAAATAAAAAGGGCCAAAAACACAGATTATTTGATTGAATTTCAAGGTTTAAGATCGATCTATTTGCTTGATCTGTTGGTTTAAGCGCCGTCAGAAAAAGGAACGGAAATGATCGAGACTAACAGGAAATTGAATAGGATTCAATAAGAACTTTTTCTTTCAATTTTGCAATTTGATTTCTTTTCCTTTAATGAATTAGGGAAAGAACGAGAAAAGATGAAGAATCTGAAAACCTCGAAATCTGGACAACACTGTGTGAATGATATTCACGTTGTTCATTAAAGGGTAAACTATACCATTGACCACCGAACAAATTGGGGATTCCTATTTTGACCACCGAACTAACGAACTCGTCAATCAGACCACCGAACTTATTAAATTAACCTATTTTGACCACTGGCGTTAAAAAAATAACGGACGGCTAACAGAGTGATGACGTGGCAGTTAAAGAACTTTTATAAAATTACACATTTAATCCTTTCTATTTGTAGATTTTTTCAATTTAGTCTTAATTTTAAATTAATAAAATAAATTAATTATTTAATTAAGTGATGACACGTGTCAACACCTTATTGGATGACTTTAATTATTTATATTTTAATTTTTAATTTTTTTTCTTCGTCCAATCAAGTGGTGACACGTGTCACCACTTGGTTTAAAGAAAATGACGCAAATTAGGGAGAATGGGGATGGGGTGGTTCAAACCTGGGACCTATGGGTTTTTAACCCACACCCTTACCACTGCACCAAGCCTCCTTCTATGACATGAATTGCTCCATTTAATATATAAGTTATAATGCAGTATATGTTAGTGAATAAAGTAAAAATGGTTGAAAGGAGATTCGAACCTGTACCACTTGAGATGTGTATAATCACACAAACATTCGATATAAAGAAAAGAAATTCCATTAAAATATTCATATATTTTTTCTTTTTCATATTTAAATTAAATTAAATATTTGATTTAAATATTTTAAATCGAATATTTTAGAAATATTTTCTTCTTTTTCATACTTTAAATATTCGAATTAATTTAAATACTTTAAATTTTTGATTTAAAATATTCAAATATTTTTTAAACTGGAAAAACAAAATGTGTATTAAATCGAATATTTATTAAAATTGAATATTTGTATTAAAATTTGTAATAAAATTTATTAAACATTTTAATAAATATTTTTTAAATTGGAAAAGCAAAATTTGTATTAAATCGAATATTTTAAAGTATTTAAATTAAATCGAATATTTAAAGTATGAAAAAGAAAAAAATATTTTTAAAATATTCGATTTAAAATATTTAAATCAAGTATTCGAATTAATTTAAATATGAAAAAGAAAAATATTCGAATATTTTAAATCGAATGTTTGTGTGATTATACACATCTCAAGTGGTATAGGTTCGAATCCCCTTTCAACCATTTTTACTTTATTCACTAACATATACTGCATTATAACTTATATATTAAATGGAGCAATTCATGTCATAGAAGGAGGCTTGGTGCAGTGGTAAGGGTGTGGGTTAAAAACCCATAGGTCTTAGGTTCGAACCACCCCATCCCCATTCACCCTAATTTGCATCATTTTCTTTAAACCAAGTGGTGACACGTGTCACCACTTGATTGGACGAAGAAAAAAAATTAAAAATTAAAATATAAATAATTAAAGTCATCCAATAAGGTGTTGACACGTGTCACCACTTAATTAAATAATTAATTTATTTTATTAATTTAAAATTAGGACTAAATTGAAAAAATGTGCAAATAGCAAGGATTAAATGTGTAATTTTATAAAAGTACTTTAACTGCCACGTCATCACTCTGTTAGCCGTCTGTTATTTTTTTAACGGCAGTGGTCAAAATAGGTTAATTTAATAAGTTCGGTGGTCTGATTGACGAGTTCGTTAGTTCGGTGGTCAAAATAAAAATCCCCAATTTGTTCGGTGGTCAATGGTATAGTTTACCCTTCATTAAATTATCCCAAAAAGAGGTTTATTGATTCACGTTTTTAATTTGATCTTTGTCCATTACTGTTAGTACCGTTTATTTATGTTTGGGCCCGGCCCTTTATAAACTCTGCTTTGAGTTGGTTTGCTTATTTATTAACAAAAATCAAACGGTGTCGGTCCATTTATCTTTCACGATTTCAATATGGAATAATTGATCGACGGTTAAAAGTGATAAAAAGTTTTAATATCAATTTTTCAACGTATTATTAATTTTGAGTTCAATTCTTAGATAATATCTCTCCTCACTTCTATAATTGTATAGATTCGAATTTTTATCTTTGTTTAAAAAATATAATACTTCTCTATTTAAAAAAAATGTTTAAAAAATATGTAATGGGTTGTACCATTTTATAATCACCACATCAAATTGATCACTAAATTACAAGGGGAGGAATAAATTAGAAAGGTGGGGCTAATGTTCTACATACAAGAACAGCCAATCACAAGTATAAAAGACGCGTAAACGAACAACCTTATAGTAATTGTCCTCTTCCAATTACAGAAATAAATAGAGTAAAGAGTAGTTCCTTTCTTTTCCTTGTTTTATCTGAAAATTAAGCTAAGGAATCTGAACAATTTCAATTAAAATTTTGTGAAGTGACTGTGGCTTCGAGAAGAATGGGCAGTGATCACTCCCTTTGATCTTAAAAACTCCTTCCGGTGGATTTTCTCTTACTAGCTTTTCTTGTACATCCGGCGACAGAGCACGATCGTCCAATGTTTGAATGTAGAAGCGCCGCCCGGCTCCGTATTTTTCAGGGGTCAATGACAGTTTCTCCATTATGGGACCTAGTGGGGTGGATCTCATGGACACCATGGCCAAAGCAACATCCTGGAAGGAACCAAATACCGTGTTGTAAAATCAATCATATCGTATTATGTCCTTGCAAATAACTGCATTCGAGTTTTCGTAACAATGATGCAGACGAGCAAAGAGAACAAGTAACATATACAACATGAAGTAAGGTTGTAACGAACCTTGGTTGGCGATTGATTGAAATATAACCCTTTCATCAGCTCTTTCTCAAACATGAACCCTGTAGGAGGCTTGTCTTTGCCATTTCCATGAATCAAAAACTGTGACTCTTGCATAAAACGTTCAGCAGAACCAAGCTGCAATAAAGAAAAGTTTCGGCGTAAACCAGATAATTAAGAGCAACAAAAACTATGGGAGAACTTTCACTACAAAATTTCAGTAGTAATAATGTTTGGTTGATATCAGTCCATGACAAAAGAATAACTAAAAATTTTGGTTTATTAGTTAGCAGAATTCTAATGTTTCGAGAAAAATCATTTACAAATAACATAAGAGAAAGGTATCATGTATGCTCATACAACAGAACTTAGATAAGATAGCCAGGGCCCAGGCATCAACAGAATACCTCTTCGGCAAACACGTCGAAAGGTCTCTGACCATTAGACACCATTGTAGCACAAAGGTAAATTGCTTTCGAGATCTTTTCTGGGAAATGTTCCAATGCATAAGAAAGGCAAGCGCCTCCGCTGCTATGACCCACCAAAATAACCTGTGCACATATAGTTCATTAATCAAGACGATTTAGCATAACAGATGGCAAAGCTTTGGTAACATCCAATGTAACTTGTTACCTTCTCATCTTCAGGAAGGTTCTCTAGATACTTAATCAATGGTTGCGAGTATTCTGCCAATGTAGTGACCGTGTTTGTATCCGTGAGATCAATACCAGAACCTGTGAGATCCAATGCAGTAGGCTGAAGACCCACTTCCTCCAAATGAGCAATTGTTTTATACCAACACCAAGCTCCAAAGCCTTCTCCATGTAGCAGAATAATCTTTTTGAACTTGATCTTTTCAAGAGATTCCAGTACCTGCAGGTAAAATGATTAGAATCAGACATAATGCAGGAGTTATAAGGCTTAAAACTGTTATACAATTACATAGAATCTCATCACTGATCTTTTCACCAGCCTTAATGGTCCATGTTCCACATCCTTATCTTCATAGCACAATAGAATAAAACATGACTTTTGAAATTGCCTTCATAAAACAAAAAGTGATTTTTGAGGGCTTATAAAGGTTTAAACTTTACAGAGATCGTGACAAAAAGGTGCATATCATGAGATCCCTTAACTTTTGATTAAAAAAACAGAACAGATCCCTTTATTTTCTCAACTAAAATTATATTAAATACTCAAGAACTAACTTGGATATATAAAATTGCATAATGCTAAAAGCACAGTGAATCAAATCAACTAATGTTTTAACAGGTTCTCCTTTTAAGTTTTCGAGTGAAAAGCAAAAGCAGAACTTATTGTCTTTTTTTCTACCAGGCTAATACTGTTTTCCAAGCTTTACAATCAATCATAAAACCCCCACAATTTCATCATAGATCCAATCAATTAAAACAGTAACTAGCATAATGATTACCTATGAAAGCACAATTAGAAAAGCAAAGTTAAGTAATTTAATATTGTTATTTAGAATAAATAAATAAATAAAACCCACCTTTTTTTCATTATTGACTAATGGATCAGTGTGCCTTCTAGAGCTGGTAGAGCCAATTCTCCTGGACATGGATCCATCAAATCTCTGAGATAATTGGTGCTGATGAAGAGCCATAGACAAAGCTTGCTTATGCAAAAACTCTTCTTCTGCAAGCATTTTCCTTTGAGACCTTCCCATTCTCTTGCTTCTCGATCCATTATCTCTCGTGTCTTTCTTTGTCCTGCAAATCAAGCTATTTCCCATTGTTCAAAGGGACTCAGAAAAGGTTGGAATTTTCTTTCAACACAACCCCGGAAGCTTAAAGGGCATTTTCTACCGGAAAATGGAAGAAAGTCAATAAATTTTCCAGGAAAGAGAGGTCTTTTAATGAATTAAAAAAACACCCTTCATTATATATAGTAAAATGATTAGTTGAAAAATGAGATAATAAGAGAGAGAAAATGAAAGTAGGTAAACAGAAGAAAAAAAGACTTGGGAAGAAGTAGGTAATTAAAGCAAAATCAAAATCAAAATCAAAATAAACAAATGTGTGAGACAGCTCTTTAAATCAAAGGGCCAACTAAATTTAAGTGCTATTTATTGTTTCTGGATTCTCTGATATGATCTTGTCTTGCCACGGTAGGATTTCAATGCTTTGCTCTTCCCGGTAGAAAATTGTAGACATTTATTTTGGTTGACCCCTTGGATTTATTGTGGAGTTTTCCATTTTTTTCTGCTACTATAAACGATTATTTATATTTTCTATTGATTTTTATTTTTATCATAATTGAGATATTAAAAAAATCCATTATGGTCGTAATTTAAATTCCTGTCTAGATGATCAAAGGTGGTTTAATGCTAAGCACCTAACCTCTTATTTAAGAGCTGGTTATGGAGAATATTTGCTGTACTTTTTTGTATTAATATTTAATAATATTAATTCATTTATAAAGACAGTGAACCTTTTGAACTCCTTCAACTAATTCATTGTATCCGACAGATAATAAATTTTACGCTGCAATACAAAAACAAAATAAATAACATGTTTTTAGACTTTTTTATTAAAAATAATAATAAGAAAAGTTCTATAAAAAAGAAGATAAGGGTTTTGTTTTTATAATGAGCAATATCATTGATTAAGGTTTTAAGTTTACACCAGCCTTGGGGAGAAGAGAAATATTTAGTTCATATTTTTGAGATAAATCTATTTGTTACGAATTTTTTATATATCCAAAAGGAGGGGTCGGATTATTCCAAATTAATTATATGTTTCACTAAGATGGTCAAAGTTAACAAATGTCCGTTTGTTAACATGGAGATGGAGTGAAATTTATATGCCAAGTGGCACAAGTTTTCTTATTAAAAAAAAAACAATAGGCGTCAGCGATTTAGACTTGGAAAATTATTTTACAGTTAAGAAGATTATAAATATAAAAAGCTAATAATTTAAGGATTAATATTCTATCCACTGATGGAAACTGAAAGTTTTCACAAGCACCTTATTTTTAGGGTATAAGGAATTAGTTTAGGATATAGTGTTTAGGGGTTTAGAATTTAGGGATAATTGTTTCAATTTAACATTTAAGATTTATAGGTTAGGGTTTAGTTTTTAGGGTAATATGGTGAGGATTTAGGTTTTAACATATAAACTCTAAATTATAACCATAAACCTTAAACTGAAACAACTATCCCTAAATTCTAACCTCCTACACCTAAACCCTTAAAACCTATACTCTAAACTAACTCCATATACCCTAAAACTAAGGCGCTTGTGGAAACTTTCGGTTTTCACCGCTTGTGTATAAAATATTTATCCATAATTTAATATATTCAACTCATCAAGTGTTCTGGTAAAAAAACGGATGTTGTTCATTCTAAGAGACACAAATTCAAATTATTTTATCTACAATGTGTATATACATTGTCAAATAGTTTAAAATATGTATAAACATATACTACCTTATAAAAGTTATATTTGCAACAGGGAACTAGAACAGAATTCAATAAGTAGTTTTAGTGGAAAAGTTGATGATGTTCATTTTAGGAGACCTAAATTTAAATTGTTTTGTTCACAATATATGTGTATTGTCAAACAAATAAGAATATATATAAACAAATATAACCTTATAATTACCATAAGACTATTTAAAAAATATAGAGAGAGAGTTCAAATTTGGTTTATGATCATAAGAGCAAGGATATATTGAAAACCTTGAAAATTGTTTATAATTATGTCGTTATTATTTTGTTAATTATTTTATTTGATACAATTTTATGTCTATTTCCTTTTTACAATAAATTTCTGCATATGCAAGTATATTTATTGATTTGTGTTATTTTTTTGGTTACCTCGTAGGTTACAAACAACCTTACAATCAAATGTGTTTGAAATTCAATTACAAGTCAAAAATTTCAAATAATACATTAATAAAAAAACATTTATCGATGCAATAATTTTTTAAACAAAAGATCAATGTAATACTTGATCTAAATTAATCGGTAAATATAATATTTTTTTTGAATATATATATAAACTTTTACTAGCAAATCATTTTCAACATTTTAAGCCCGTAACTTATGGTGTTAATAACTTAATATGGAGCAAATTAGAGGATAGGGATATCACAATCACTGACTGTTTTCTTTCGGTTCACTTAAACCATTGCCAACGCCATGAAAATGACTCTTTCCAATCCTTTTCAAACAAAAGACTAAAATAAATTAAGAGTGATGTAAATGTTCAGTTCTAACTATAAAATCCGTGCATCATGCCTCATACTGCGCATACGTGTTTCTCGTTCAATATTGGTTTTTTCTCGCGAATTTATTTTATATTTTACATGATATACAATTTAAAATTTGTCATATAAATAAACCTATTCAAAAAAAATTGTCATATAAATTGAACCCATTAATTGGTCATTTCAAAAGAAAGAATATTGTTATTTTTAAATTATTTGGGTTCAAATAGTTTATTCATGTGATGTATGTGTCTTATTAAAAATGTTAAGATTAATGAACATAAATTTTCTGTAACCACACCATAATATATATATATATATATATATATATTACTAATTACATATAAAAAAATAAAATAAATGAAACTTTGAAACCATCCATAAAAACTCTTCGTTTGCCATTGCTGCAGGCAAACGGCTGTTGGGGCTGAACACTCATTGACATAAATAAAAAAAATATCTATAGGCAAAGTGTCAGTTTAAATGAAAAAAATAATAAACAAACGTCCGTTCACAACTAAATCAGTACATGTTTGGCGAAAAAATAATAGACAAATTTGAATGGAACTCTATATATGGATAATTTAGAGTTTTACATTCAACATTACAGACAAATTGTTAAGTATAAAATAATACATCGCCAAGAATTAGCACTGTTTTTTTTTCAAGGATCCCATTAAGCGTTTTTTCTCTCTTGTTTTTTCCTTTCTTTTTGCTATATGCATGAAACATAAATTTTTGGTAGGGACGGACTCAAGATTAAACTAAGAAGGCAACAAGTTGATTAACTTTGAAGTATAATAAGATTTTAAACAATAATCAAACCATGAAAATTAAAAGAGTTAGGGTTTAAGTTTACTAATTTTAAAATTGCAAGGTCTTAAAAATAATTAAACCAAAAAATGAGAGGTTAAGGTTTACTTTCATTAATTTTAACTAGAGTCTTAAACGTAATAAATCATAGAAGGAACAAGAATTTAATAGTAATGTTTTTAAAATTATTAGTGAACTAAAATGTTAGTCAACCATCAAAGTTGGGGGAATTGCTCCTCCGACTTACTATGTGAGTGCGACTTCGGCTCTGCTTCTAGGTATAAGTTTAATTAAGGTGTATTGAACCTCCCAGTTCACCTTAATCTATTTATAATATTAAAATTAAAATTTAAATATTATTTTAAAAATTTTAACATTTTTATCTCATTAAATCAATTGTTAATTAATATTTTATTTTAAAAATTTTGAACATAATATAAAAAGTATACGATTAACGCACCATACATTATTGTAGGTTTTAAAATGTTGAGAATAAATTGCGTTTGGGACAAATTTAAGATTTTATTGATATAGTTGTGTGAGTGTCCGCATTTCAATGACCCTAATTTAATGATGCTTGACAAAACTGGTGTCCGCCTTTCTGGTGCTTGACAAACCACCATCTCTCGCGCTGCTCTAAGTTAATTACTTAGATTAATCACTTAATTACATTAACAACAACAAATCCAAGTTGTGACAAAAGACAGTTCATGATCCATCCGATAAAGCTGTACTCTTCTAAAATCAAACAACCATAGGTTTGGCGGCCTTGTAGTTTATAATAAAATAGATATGGAAGGGAATAACATGAGATTTTTCGGTGTTGGATTTTATTACCAGTTTGATCAAGTAATATTCTCCGATTCCATACTTTTTTTTTTATCTTGTCGGAACCGAGCAAGCAATCACTAGACCAATGTGTTGAGGTCTCAAAACTAAGCCAGCCCCTTTGCGCTAGCAATGGCTGGCAGGCACAGTCTCCATCTATGCCACCAGGGTCACACGCATTTCTAAACCTATTTAAGACATTTTACAAACTAAACTAATTGGAAAGGATAAACATAGATTTGAGGCGTTATAGAATAATTGTAAGATTTAGTTGATTAATGCTACGCTTAATTACAGAGTTATTTATGTTTAAGTATATGAGTGAGTAATAAACTAATTCCACTTCAAACTTAAATTTGTACTAATTGTTCTGTATTATAATGAACAATTTTAAAATTTACGTACTCATATAATAATTAAGTTTTTTTTTCTTTACGTTATTATATGTATCAAATGTGGCATGATTGTTTTGTTTGTACGTTGATACAGGGACACATGTACCAAATGTTACATGATTGTTTTTGTTTGCATGTTGATCAGAAATTTAAATTGTAGTTGTGACTACGTTTTTTATCGTGTTGCGTTTATCACGGTTACAGATATAACGTATAATGTTGTTGCGGTTAGTGCGATCGTGAATTTTTGTAAGAATATATGCTATTACGGACATAAGTACATAACAGTTGCAGAAATCACGATTTTCAGACAATGCCGAAACATTTAGATAACGATTGCGGACCGCTATTTAAATCCATGATGTTGATACAAAAACACTTGTAATATAGATAGTGGGAGAGCCTCTTATCCCTCAGAATTTTAGTCTAATAACATTTTAGGTCTTTATTAATTTAAATTTAAGTTAAATTAGACTTTTGTCTTTTTCACTTTTTGAGCTTAATTGTTTAATGCGTCTTTATTATTTTGAACTTATATAATTTACTCCTCATAATATTTGATCATAGTTTTTCCCGTATGTTGATACAAAATAGAATTATACTTTTTTTAAATGAAATTAATAACTTTTCTAATATTTTTAAAAGTAAATAAAATTATTTTTATTGAGAAAGTGGTAATTTAAATAAATATAGTTTCTTCGAAGAAAGATGGTAATTTGTTTGCTTAAGCATGTAAAAACCTGAAGTTTTAAAAAACAACTACCACTAAAAATAATCACCCACTTTTGAAAAATTAAAATAATCACCCACTTAAAAATCTATTTTATTATTTTGGTTAAATTTATCTTACTTTCAATATGTAATTATGTTTTTTTAAGTTTATTGGGCCTAATCGAAACCTGCCCATGAAAGCAAAAGAAAAAAAATGAATCTTAAGAATCCATCTAATTACAAGTTAGAACCAGTCCTCCCTTTTCTTCTTTTCATGGCCTGCAATTTCTTTTAGGGTAAACTACAACAGAGGTCACTTAAATATGTATAAGATTATATTTGAATCACCCAATTATTAAAAGAAACATTTAAGTCACTCAATTATGGATAAAGTTACATTTGGGTTGCCCAATTATTAAAGGTTACACTTGGGTTACTCAATTATGTGTAAGGTTACATTTGGGTCACCCTTCGTATTTAAAAAAATACATCAACTTAGTCATTTTTTTTTCAAATCACTTGTATACACTCGTTAACACTAGAGTACTTCATTTAAAATCATTAATTAATCTAATACACAAATTGATATGTATTTTTTAAATATAGAGGGTGACCCAAATGTAACCTTACCCATAATTGAGTGACCCAAGTATAACCTTTAATAATTGGGTGACCCAAATATAACCTTGCCCATAATTGAGTGACCCAAATATAACTTTAATCATAATTGAGTGACCTAAATGTATCTTTAACCATAATTGAATGACATCTATTGTAGTTTACCCATTATTTTATACCATACTTGACAAAGAAGTGATCCAACAGTCTCGATTTAAGGCAAGAATACACCATGTAACCTCCCTAAAAGTCTAAACTGCAGCTTGACCAAATTGAAACAAACTATTATGTTCTTTTTGATCAATTTAAACAGAGATTATTAAATGTTAAATATAGAAAACAGAGTAACCAAAGGCAAAGGCAGCAGCACCCACCACATGACCGGCAAATTTTAACTTCGCTGTTCCCATAAAAGAGTATTCGGCACCCTCACTCGCTCAAAACCTCAACCGCAATGCTAGACCGAGCCTTCTCCGCCCGCCGCACTCAGCCTCACTCTGTCTTCGATGTCTCCACCTCCTCCGATGTCCCTTCCATCCCCGAATCCCCCGCCCTACTCGCCGACGAGTCCAAAACCAAGAAACCACACCTCTACGTCTTGGCCACCAATTACATTTCTCGCTTGGGACTCGCCAAATCTCCGTGTCTATGCCTCTCACTCTGTCTTCTTTTCAGCGTTTTCTTGCTTTTCTCTCTGATGCTTAACTCTCGCTCCTTCGTTTGCCTTTCGCCATATGAACCGGTCTCTCGTGCCAGCTTCTTCGGCCTCGATGGGCTCGAATCCGATTTCGGATCTCTCGGCGTTCCATGGTGTAAGTATTGCTTTTATTGTTTTTCTTTTCTTGGGGTTCTTGATCGGATCTGCATTTTTCTTCCTTTGATTCTATGTTACCTTCATCTCATTAGCCGAACGAGATGCCGTTTCGTTGCTTAATTGTGGTAACTGGTAAATGCACTTGGTTTGCTTAATTTTCCATTTTAGAGCCATGAATTATGATATCTCCATTTTCTTTTTTATTATTGGAATCTTAACTGGTGATTAGATCAATTCAATCTTTTATTTGTTTCTCAAAATTAAAATGTTGAAAGACTGGATATTTTGACAGTACTATTAATCTTTGGTTTTTAATGAGTTTAGAAGCTTCCCTAATAAAGAAGGCCTGTTGATAATTTGAATTTACTTGGGAACTAATTTTGGAATTGGTTCCCCTCTTGAATAACTTTTCCCAGAACTTTAAAATTAGTACTGGAGTCTGGAAGCCAATTAAAAATCAATTTGAATTTGCCTATTTGGCTCTTAAATCTGTATTAAGTTCTAAGGAAACCGTGAATCGATATTCAACTCTCTTTATTGAGTGTTGCTGTTTATCAATAACTAATCTTTGGTTTTCTTTTGCTCATGTGTTAGTTTTTATTCTTCATATCAGACTTGAGACTATTTTCATTACTTTTATGAATATTTACCTCTTCATTTCGCAATCTATGTTATGCTGATTTGCTTGTTTCTGGTATTTGTTCTGTTGAATGTCATTTTTTTATTTAATAATTTTATTTCATGCTAAAGAGCTGATTTCATGTTAAATTATTCAATCTTAACTTCCTTGGTTTGCACCCATTTAATTCGTATCTTTGGCAAAAGGCAGATCGAAACAAGGAAAAACCGTTGAATGGACATCCAAAGATCTAGTCAAAGGCTTGGAGGAGTTTGTTCCAATATATGAAACACGTCCAATCAAAAACAACATGTACGGAATGGGTTTTGACCATAGCTTTGGGCTTTGGTTCATTGCCAGATGGCTGCAACCAGATTTAATGATCGAGAGTGGTGCGTTCAAGGGACATTCCACCTGGGTTCTGCGGCAAGCAATGCCTGACACACCAATTATCTCAGTCACACCCCGGCATCCTGAGAAGTACTTGCAAAAGGGGCCTGCTTATGTTGATGGAAATTGCACGTACTTTGCTGGAAAAGATTTTGTGGATTTTGGACATGTTGATTGGGAAAAGGTGCTGAAGAAGCGTGGAATTTCTGATTTCAGCCGGGTTCTTGTCTTCTTTGATGACCATCAAAATGAATTGAAAAGGTATTTAATGCATCCAACTACCGTTGATCTTCTTCCTTAGCAAGTTCAAAGTTTTAGGTTTCAGTAGAGCTGATTTAAGGATGCTTTCGTGGTCATGCCTTTCATGATTTTTAGTTTATTATGTTCATGTTGGTGGAATGAACTTCAACAAACAGGCTAAAGCAGGCATTGAAAGCTGGCTTTAACCATCTTGTTTTTGAAGACAATTATGATACGGGAACTGGAGATCATTATTCATTGAGGCAGATATGTGACCAGTTCTATATAAGAGGTAGATGCTCTTACACCATTTTTATCTGTGTTTCTTTTATTCCTTTCTCAATTTCTGATATCCTCACATTTGCTTTGCTCGGGCCCACATCCACTTTAGTCTTCTGTCTGAATTTTTTCCTCGAATCCCATGCTTGTACTCCCTCTGCCATACCTTCAGTAAGATCTCAGTAGGTAAATGCTTAGGTATTCTAATAGTTGGGAACTTAGGATAGTTATTTCTCCATAAATCTTGTTATTCTTTAGAATATATCATAGTTTTCTGTCACATGAATAAATATTTGAGCGGCTTTCCCTTAATTTGTCCTCTGTTATTGTATAATTTCTCCTCCTAAATGTGTAATCATTTCTAATTGCCCACCATTTTGTTCATCTCCTTGTTGTTTGATTGCTGCATAGCCAATTGTGTTGTGAGCTCTAGGATTGCAGTGAATACCATATGTTACCAGACCAGACTAAAAGGGTTGGATGCTGTTACTAGGCCATTATATCTTGATTGGTTATTTTTATTTGCTTTTCCTGGAAATTTATAACCAGTATAACTCATGCTAGTAAAAACATTTATAAAACAGAACTGAGATTAGATAGATTTCATGAGTAAAAGGACCGGAGTTTTAAAAAATGTTATGATTACACTTTTAAGAGTAACAAGATATTATATTCTGGTATTTCTCATATGGCTCTATTGACTATTCATATTAGTAGCTTGTATTTTCTTTTGTTGTTTGTATTTAGGTGTTAGGTTAATGGTAAATTATGCTCCATATGTACATGATCTCCTGTTGGCACAAAGAGAGAGATTTCTGGTGATGTCTTAAGGAACTCTGTCTTTTATGAGGCTTGGTATTTCTCTTCTGGCTTTTATTTCTTCTTAAAACTCTATTTTCAGTTCATTCTTTAATTCATGATAACTTTTTGCATAATGTTATATAAGTATGGTATGCTTGAATCTTTTTCTTTTCGGTTACCTAATTGTGGACTTTGTTCATTCAGGAGGCGGCCATAGCTGCTTTAAGGACAGTGATGAAGCTAGGATTAGATCGAAAAGAAAGAAATTCTGGGAGAAGGCTGTGGATACAGATGAACTGTGTGGGGCACATGAAGCATGGTGGGGTGTTAGAGGAGAGATGCGGGATAACTTTAACCACAACAATACACAAATCTCTTATGACGAACATTTTCAAAATAGCAGGTTTGTTGAGTCGATCCTCGATGTTTATTGGGAGCTACCACCAGCAGCTGGTCCTTCCCTCACCCACCAAACTCGCTATGATCCTGCCCGTGCACCAACACCTATTGTTGAAGATGGCCAGTATCGCATGTTTCAGCAGCTCGGTTTAGACAGGCTCGAGAGATCTGTATTTAATGGATATACGCAGATGGCGTATCTGCAAATTTCCAAACCGGAATCATGAAATTATCGAGGATCAGGCATGTTTCAGCTTCGGTAGATGAAACTTGTGTCAATATTTTCCATTTCCCTGTAGCCCATTCCTTTTACTATTTTGGCATTCACTGTATTTTAGAGATGGAGTTAAGGTGTAGCAAGCAAGCGCCATTAACTGAATTGTGCAGACCTTGTAGCCCAGTGGGTTTCTGCACCTTTGAAATTCTAGACTTCCTTTCTCTTATACAACATTCAACTTGTACGAGAAGACCCAAATACAAACATATAGTAATTCGTTCATTTTTTTGCTATTCACCATTCATGTAAGTTAATAATTTTGATAAAATATTCTAGTCGTTTTTATTCAATCAAATTTGTCATCAATGAAAGAGACATGTTATCAATTTCTGATACAAAATTATGTTCATCCACATAAACAGCTTTTCTATTGTTATAGTTGATGAGGTCGGTACCACAACATACAAAACAGCCGGCAAACTTAACCCGAGACCCGAATTAGATTACTCGAACTGTGATCCGAACATGATGACCCGAAATTTGATCCGAAATCTAAGATAAATCAAACCGAATTTTAGCTAAATCGAAATGGACCCGAACTTTTTAACTGAACCGAATTTGCTCGGGCCGAAGACTACCTGAAATAAAGAAAAGATATGAATAGAAATTAAGAAAGATGAGATATGAACAGCTGCACAACTCACCAAAAAGTCAAATATATTAACTTTATAAAGCCACAATGCATAAAAAACTGACCGACCGATCTCCTATTGACCCGAAATTAACCCAAACCGAAATCAACTGAACCGAAAATAACGAAATCAATATTAACCGACCCGAAAATCAACCGGCTCAAAATGACTCGAATTACAAGAGAAATAAAATAAAATCGAACTGAACCAAAATTGAATTTAAAATGAATAACATCAAACTTAAAATAATTCGAACCGAATGACCCATTTGCCATCTCTAAGCGCAACCAATGCCATTGCTATGTCATATCGGTTGAATTCGGCTATCTCCAAATCCAACCCAATTTTAAGATTGGATTTTCTCATAAAAATATTTTTTTCATACACAATCCGCAGGTAGGTGCTTTTCTGGAGTGGTAAAGATTTTGAGTTCCTCTAAAAATTTATTAAATGGGCCCTTAATTTATAATCAGTAAGAGATATAAATTATTATTTTTAAATAAAATTTTAATAGAAAATTTATTATTAGATTATTTTATTGAGCAACAAAAAGTTAAATTATAAACATTTAAAACTCAAACATTTTTACTTAAAATGTGTAATTCTTTTTACATGTTTTAAGTTTTAGATAATATATATATAATTTTTTTACAAACATTTAATTTAAGTTCTTTATTTTTGAGGCCTCTCTCTTGAGACTTTGTGCGGTCGCTTCTATTGCATATATCCAGAACTTCACCGATGCTTTTGTCACTATCGTTGTCCCAGATTTTAATGATCAAAGTATTATGGACATGGGTTAAGCAGAATATGTTGATGATCAACTAACAAAGGCTTTTTTTTATGATATGGTCCAATCAATCTGCAAAAATATTCCCAGATTTTAATGCATGACAGATGCATGTTTTAATGTCCTAACCATATTGTTTGATAATAATTCCTGATATCCCCCCTCACTCACTCACCAGTGCCATCTTTATCAAAATTAAGATTAACCCTTTGTCTTCATTACATGTTTCTTTCACGCAGTATAATTAGGTTCACGTCATTATCTTATGAATAAACATTTTGGATTCAAACTGTCACTTATGTTTAGCCTTCATTAAACCAGATTTAACAGCAAATTGATTATGTTGTTTACTTCCCTCTTCATAAAGTTTTCTCTCTTAATTAGTGTGCTTCAAAGAGAAAAACTGGACCGGCACAAGCAGCTGTTTATAATAACAATATGAAACCCACAGGGTTTTGAATTACGGTAGAAATACTTAAACATCTTGCATTTCCTGCACGCCCATATCGTCATCGATGAGGTGTTTGCTACCGGTTTCAGACACTTTTGCCCTTGATTGAATTATTTGTATATATATACAGATTGCAGACAGCTAGGTCCTCACCAGTAATTAAATTCTATCCATATCTGCTGTCTTAATGGAAATCAAGAGCACATGAAATATAATCATTTTTTACCCAACGTCAAACCCAAAAGATATATAGAGAGTTAGAATCAACTTACAAAATGTAAAACTCTTTAAGTTTTACACGTTTTCTGGATCGTTAGATGGAGTAATAGATGGCTCAGATTAACTCCTTACTCTCTTTTTTCCAAGCGATAATCTTCACATATTTACTGTTAATCTCATCCATTCGTTTCACTCATCAAACGGTTCAAAAAACGTGTAAAACTTTTTTACACTGTGTAAACGGATTCTATCCCATATATATATATATATATATATATATATATATATATATATATATATATATATATATATATATATTGTTTCTTGTTTTAAAGTGGTACGAGTGATGAATGTGTAAGCATTATTCTAGTTTAGGTGCTAAGGAATCATTTTTGAAGAAAAAAAAAAGATGGCGGAGGTATTCAAAATAAATTCCATATGCTTCGGAAACAAATTGAATTTTCTTTGTTCACTGAAAGAGACGATTCGAAAACACACACCATGACCATAATTTTTGGTTTATAGTATAGTATACTATCGTAAACTGGTTCGGGCCGAATTGTGACAACTTTGTTATTTTAATTAATTGATTTTAAATATAATTCAATTGTTAAACCTTTAGATTCATTAGTACGGGAGTGTTATTTTAATTTAACCATTGCTTTAAGTTTAAATCGCATGTATACTATCATAACACTTTAAGGGCGTTTGGATCACAAAAAAAAATTATTAAGAGAACTTTTAGAGAGAGTTTCAATCTCATGTTTGGTTGTAATGATTTTTATCGCGAGTAGTACTATATTCTCAATTGTAGGCTTTTTTAAGTTTATACTTGGAATTTTTTTTTTGATATTTGACAATTTGTTGTATTTAGGACAAAAATGTTTTGGATAAAATAGAAATATTTTAATCATGTATTTTTTTGAGTTAAATTGTTACTTTGAATTATTAAATAAGACATAATTACATACAAATATCAATTAGATATTGCCAAAAAATGTAAATATACATACATACATACATACATACATACATACATACATACATACATACATACATATTGAATGTGTTAGTGTGATTACAACAATGGCGGATCTACTTAAGAGTTGGGGTGGGCTTAGGCCAACCCTGAACTTTTGAAAGTTCACACATTTGACTTTAATTTTTTAAACTCTTATAAATCAGTCCTTAATTTTTTTAACTTGTGCCCGCTTCGAAATTTTAAAATTTGTATGACTTGTGCCCACTCTAAAAAATATTCTAACTTGTTCCCACCCTGAAACTAATTTCTGGATCCGCCATTGGATTACAAGGTAGTATATGTTCAATTTTCTTAACCCTTTAATAAGGCACACATGGTGCTCGAAGTCGGGTCACTTGGATGAAATATAGCATCCTTTACCACTGTGACCGCTCCACGGGTTCTAAATATACATATTTTTAATAAAATAAATTATATATTTCGAACGTTACAATATCAATATATATAATTACCTAATCTCACAATAAAATGTGAATTTAGAACAAGCACATTTGGCTGATTGGCCAAGCTGGCAGCTGCCCATCTTTATTCACACATTTCTTTTAGGTCATGGGTTCTAGACCCACATTTCCCACATTACCCGACCTAGCCGGGTACCCGTCCTAAGATTTTTTCCGGGTAGTTGAGTCGAGTCTGGGCCAATTTTTTTTGGTAACCGAGTACTCGACCTAATACTTTTAATATATTTATTTATTAGTTCCTTAATATTTTTACCTAAAACTAAATTTAAATCTCTAAAGTATTTCTATGTTTGTATTATGCACTTTTAAGTTTTGAAATTTTCAAATATATTTTTATTAGTTTGTTGATGCAAGATTCGAAAGAAAAAATGAGATTAATATTTTAAAGCCTTTTTGGTGATATATATATATATACACGTCCAAATATTCATCTTAAAACTAACTTCAAATCACTAATATTTGTATTTTGATTATGTATTATGAATTTTTAAATCACTAATATTTGTATTTTGATTATGTATTATGAATTTTTAAATCACTAATATTTGTATTTTGATTATGTATTATGAATTTTTAAATTTTATGTATTTACTATGTAATTTTTTTAAACTTTTAAATTTAAAAATAAAAAAATATAAACCAGATACCCGTTACCCGATTTCTCGGGTACCCAAGTTTCACGGGTACCCGAATAGCGGATACCCGGCTAGAGCGGCATATGTGTACATGAAATTGGAGCAAATCTTAATTATTCGTTTCTTGTTTTGAACAATTTCTACCTATGAAGAGGGAAAATGAGAGAATTTATTCTTAATAAATTTTAAACCTACGATCTAACGGAAAGAGTAGAGTGTCAACTAAAAATTTTAACCACTTGTTTTATACATTATTGACATTATTTATTTTTTTATTAAGAGAAAAATGGTACAATCTATATGAATAACACCAATCACATGGACCATTTTAATTAAATGTGAGTTGGTTTTAAAAGGTTATAAATAGAAATTGAATAACTTGAACTGATTTTTTCTCTACCTTTTAGTGAATTGACATTTAGTTATCATCTAAGTTCGCCCACCTATAAACAAAACCCAGACTCAATTTTTTTTGGAAATAAATAACCATGGTTGAACTAAAGCGGAATTATTAACTAACAGTGAGTATATTATATTAATCAAAGCAATCAAGTCATTAAAATCTAATTAGTTTCTAATGCACCAGACAGGATCCTGTGCGTGGAGATTAGGAAATCTTTGCAGACTATATAATATTCATTTTAAACCCCAAAAAGCCGACTCTCTCCGCATTATTGAATTCAAAATTAACCCCAAAAAATCAACAGAGAATTATGGTATGAGGAAGCAGACCCTCATTGCTTGCAACTAAAGAAAAAAATATAAAATAAAATAAAACGGATAATTAACTATAAATAAAACATTGTCGATTGTACCCACCAAATGGCAGCTCTTAGTGGGCGGCTTTTTTTTTTTCACAGTGATGCAATGCAGTGCACTCAGCCTTCCTTTCGAGACACCCAATTGTGTGCTAATCTCTAAGCCTCTGATTTAATTAAAACAAACAAATGCATTTGTGGGGCTTAACAATTTTAAAAATATAGGGGAAATATTAAAAACGAAAAGTAAAAAAATAGAAGGTTTTAAGAGAAAAAAGAGAAGAATATTTAATCTTACTCATCTATTTACTCATACTTTATCAATACACCACATGCATGGACAGAGCCAGGATTGAATCATGAGGGGACAACATGTTTAACTTTGAAATGAACAAGATTTTAAAAAAGTAACTAAAGCATAAAAAATTAAAGGAGATATGATTTAATTTCACTAATTTTAAAATTAAAATGTCTTAAAAGCAATTAAACCATAAAAATTTGAAGTCAGTGCTTAATATAATTAATTTTAAAACTGTTAATGTCCTAAAAACAAATTATACCAGTCAATTTTGGGAGGGGCAAGGACTTAATTGAAATAGTTCTAAAATTATCAATGGCCTAAAATATAATTAGACCATCAAAGTTGAGGGGGGCAATTGCCCCTCCCACCCTCAACATAGATCTGTCACTGACCACATGCTTAGTCGACTGAAAATGCAATATGATTAATATCCTATACACAGACGGTAAAAACTGAAAGGTTCCACGAGCGCATTAGTTTTAGGGTATAGGTAGTTAGTATAAGGTTTAGGGGTTTAGGTGCAGGGGTTTAGAATTTAGAGATAGTTGTTCTAATTTAAGGTTTATGGTTATAATTTAAGGTAATATGGTGAGGATTTAGGTTTTAACCTATAATCTCTAAATTATAACCCTAAACCTTTAATTGAAACAACTATTCCTAAATTCTAACCCCATACACTTAAACCCTATACCCTAAAATATCTTAAAACTAAGACGCTTGTGGAAACTTGTATAGAATATTTATCCAATGTAATATTCTATTGGTAGTTATAGTATAGCGTTTTTATTTATTAAAAAGCTAACCAATATATTATCATACGTATAACCATATAAAATGTTAAAAGTATAATTATTAATGTTTTAAATTTAATGTAATTTTTTAACAAATTTTACATAAAAAGAGAAAATTTTACTATTAATGAGATTCGAACCTACAATTTAGAAGAAGAAGAGAGTAACAACCGGAAATTTTGACTCTTTACTCTAAAAATTATGACTAATGTAAAAATTTTAAAATTTTATTTTTTAGATATGTAAAATATAGTAGAATATAAAAAAATTAATTTTTTCCCTTTTTGATTTAGTAGGTGGTGGGGAAAAACTGGATTAGGACGGCGGTCAAAGACTCAATGATTACAGTTTACCCCCGTCAACCCCAACAACTAAACGCCATAATGTTTGGCCAACTACACCATATGGTGACGTGGGAATATCTCAACCGATCATATATTTTAGCTGTTGTAGACCATCGGATCATGGTGCACGCGTGGTAATGGCCTGTTTCTTTGGGATTTACACAATTATTACCAACCGATACTGGCGTGGTAAGAAAAACATACACCCCGACAACTTTGACTGCAATACTCAGTAAAAACAGTCAGTAAATAAACGAAGCGTTTCCAACAAGAAGATAAATTATTAGTATTAGTATTATGATTATGATATCTTATCCTTTTCAGCTTTTCTATCTCCATCAGCTAGGTAAAAAGTATAACCTTTTATTCTTGTGTTTGTTAAGGGTGTTCATGGTAGGTTAACCGTACCGTTTAGCTTAAACGGTTGGTTAACCGTTATAGCGGTTATTATTTGTAACTTAACCGTTATTAACTGTTAAGAAACGGTTAACCGTTAATTTTTTAAATGGTTAACCATTATAGTGGGTAACCGTTAAGGAACGGATCGGTTACAGGTTAACCTGTAACCTATTACGATTTTCTTTTCAAATGTTCATTCTTCCTTTTTTAGAATAATAAATATATCTCTCCGATAAATATTGTATTAATTTTTTTAAAAAAAAATTAACTTAAATAGAGAAATTTTAAACATAAACTTTACACTTAGTTAAAATAAAGTGCCGATAGGTTAACCTATAGGTTAACCATTAACCGTCTTTTTTAGCGGTTCGATTAACCGAAACTGTTTAATCTTAACGGTTAGGTTAATTAACCTATAAAATGAACGGTTATACCGGTTAATGGTTACGGTTAACGGTTACGGTTTATTTTGCACACCCCTAGTGTTTGTGTATAAAGAAGGTTTCATCGGGTAATTATTTTGGTTAGTAATTAAATGTTTTTAGCAAAATAATTAAGTGCTTTGGTAACTTTAGTTTTTTCCCTCCCTTTGATTACGCAAATGAAGCCACAGTCTTGGCAAATTGTCATTCATAAGATATCGAATTGCTAAAACCATTTGCATGTTGATTGTTACGTGACAACTTTCTATAAAAAATATTCACAAATTTCAACACAATCAATCCGTGTTTATTTCTTGGTTTATGTTACGAACTTACGATGATGCAGAGACATGCATGCACTGGTCTGCTTTGAAATATAAAATATTAATATTACTCTGTTGGCACCACGTCACTTCATCTTCTCGTGCTATCCCTTTCCCGCTGCCCTGTTTTCCCTTTTCTTGTTCTTTGCTGTTCGCGGTTTAGTTTTTGTAAAAGTTTATAGACATTTTTTACTAGTTTTTTCAATTCACAACACCATAATACTTCTAACATTGTTTAAGATAATTAATGCTTTATCTGGCTAGATTAATTAATTGTTGATAGATTTTTCATGTATATTTATTGAGTGATTATGAGCAAGCACATTCGAGTGGTTGGTCAAGCTTATATTTTTTTAGATCATGAGTTTTATTAAAACTAGAATTTATTAAAAAAAAGGAAAAACTACATATTTAGTACCTTAGCTATGCTCGCGTTTCTGTTTTGGTAACCAACTATTATTTTTTACAAAATGGTACCTAACGTTACATTTTTGTTATGTTTTGGTACCTCCACAGTTTAAAATTAATAAAAATGGTGATGTGGCTTGGGTTAATAACAATTTTAGTCCAAAAACTTATACAATCTATAAATTTAGTCTAAAATTTCATCAATTTAAATATTATTTTATTTTTTAGATTAAAATTGTAAATTCCTCACTTTTCTTCTTCAGCTAGTCGAACATTATTTTGGGTTTAAAAAACGCTAGGGACAATCAAAACTTTAGGATTTGGACATCATTGGGGGCTAATGCGGGGTCCATTAGAAGACCCAAACTCCACGATTGGGATACCAACAAGAATATGAGGGGGTGAGAAAGGGATGAGATAAAATGGGATCGAAGCTTTGTAAAATTAAGATGACATTTTAAATTGATGGATTTTGGACTAAATAGATTATATATATATATATATATATATAAGTATTTTGAACTAAAATTGTGATTAAACCAAGCCACGTCATCATCTCCGTTAGTTTTTAACGGCTGAAGTATCGAAACAGAACAAAAACGTAACGTTAGGTATCATTTTGCCAAAAATAATAGTTGAGGTACCAAAATATTAATGTGTGCATAGTTAGATACTAAATATGTAATATTCCCTAAAAAATAGGTATATCATTGTTTGGCTATGCTAAACTCGTGTCTTTGATAATTACCACCTATACTCCATTTTTTGAATTTATTTTTTTCATTATTATTTTTTTAATTGTGATCCTTAACAATGTCATTATGTCAAGTGGACTGTGTATCACATAAAACGTAACCAAAATATGCTTTGTCAGTCGTTAATTTATGTGTTAGAAATGTATCATTTCCACAAATATTCTTGAAAATTAAGTTAGCAAAAAAAAAAGTATAAACGCGTAAAAATGCCAATTAAGCAGCTATAGAAAGGCCAAAGAAGCTTCTTTTTCATGCTTCATATAAAAACTAGCTCTTCCACTACATTCTAACCAGACTGCTTCTCTCTCTGTTTCTTCTCACATTAGCTTTCGCGTTCTCCAGTTTGTTTCTTGTATGTACTTTAAGAAAAGAAGTTCATAAGAATTTCTTACTTTGATGTCTACACCGTTAGAACAGGATTACATCGGCTTAGCAGAGACTTCTTCAATGGAAAGAAGCTCTGACAAGATCTCATCTTCTTCAATTCCCTCCATCGAAGACAAAACCAACAGAACCACCAATGACACTTCTCTGAATCTCAAAGAAACCGAGCTGAGGCTCGGCTTACCGGGTTCTCACTCTCCCGAGAGAAAGCTCTCTCTTTTCGGCAAAGATTTCGAGACTAATGATAAAAGCTACGGTTTCGCCGGTAGCCCTTTGAAGAACTTGGTGTCCGGAGCTAAAAGGGGTTTCTCAGATGCCATTGATGGGTCTAATGGGAAATGGGTTTTCGATATGAATGGTAAATCTGATGTGGAGTTGGCTAAAGGGGCTGTCTTGGCCTCTCCCAGAGGCGGCAAATCCAATTCTCAGCAACCAAGAACATCGGTGTCTGTCTTGAAAGAGGTTGTCGGTGTTCCCCAGTCTCCAAAACCAGTTCAAGATAAGCAGAATCTTGTTTCTCCGGTAAATGAGCATGCAAGTGCCCCTGCTGCAAAGTATGTTTCTCTTCAAACCTGTTTTGTTTTTGTTGGGAGTATTTTTTTACATAGCAAGAAAACTTTTTTTTTCCTGTAACAGGGCACAGGTGGTAGGATGGCCACCAATTAGATCATTCAGAAAGAACAGCATGGCCTCTAATTTGGCAAAGAACAGTGATGAAGGTGCTGGTTGCACTTGCATGTATGTGAAGGTGAGCATGGATGGAGCACCATACCTGAGGAAGGTTGATCTCAAAACCTACAATAACTATATGGAGTTCTCATCAGCTTTGGAGAAGATGTTCAGCTGTTTCACTATTGGTATACATTAATGCATCTTTATTGTGATAAATGTATTAAATTTACTCTTTTGAACTCTCAAAGAACTGGTTTTTTATGCTAGTTCTAAGATGTAATTTATCTTATTATCTGATATCTGTTCTATGCATAAGCTTGGTGAGTTTTGAAGAGCTTCAACAAAAAAGAAACACTATTTAGTTGAGGATGAGTTAATTTTGTTTTGAAACATTTTAGCATACTATGATTTTTGGATCAAGTGTATGTTGATTTATGTGTTTGGATGGGTGTGTTTCAGGGCAGTGCAATTCCAACGGGCTTGCGCAAGACGGTCTCAGCGGGAGTCGTTTGATGGATCTTCTCCATGGATCCGAGTACGTGCTAACATATGAAGACAAGGACGGTGACTGGATGCTCGTCGGCGATGTTCCATGGGAGTAAGTCCTTCTCCACCTACATAAGCACTTTCTGTTTTATCTGTTTATGTAATTTGTCATTGCATTGTATCAGTGCACTTAAAAATACAGCCATATTGTCTGATTTCTTGCAATCAGTTATTCTTTCTATTTTAATTCTTTATGATGATGGATTCCTTTACCTTGTTATATTTGTTACACAGGATGTTCACCGATTCGTGTCGGAGACTACGGATAATGAAAGGTTCAGAGGCAAAAGGACTAGGTATTCCTTGCTGATTAAATCAAAATACACCATTGTTTAGCATTCTTTTCTTTAATCATGGATCCAGCTTTAATATCTTTAACCAGAAAACTAGATTTTGTTTAGATTCATTATTTCCTTTGATATCGAGTGAGTCTATTTTGATTGCTTCCAGCTCCAAGGGCCATGGAGAAATGCAAGAACCAGAACTGATTCAAAAGCATCTTGAAGATCTGCTGGAAGAAAAACAGGTCTTAAAAACTCCATGCAACTTTACTCAAGAAACATATATATAAATACATATGTTTTCAGATATTACAAGTTTGATGTATTTAGTTGAATTAAGGGGGGAAAGGGTTTTGTAATAGGCAAATTATGGCATTGAAGACATATCCAATTATTTCAGGCCGGTCTGGTTTACCTTTCTTTTGTCTAATCTTTATCTCAATGAATGGATTGATAATTGATTACCAATTGCCAAGTGCCAATCTTTATTCGAAAAAGAAGAGCACGCCTGCCACGGCCTCCGTTCCAACAGTCCTAAGTTGTAATCACTCGGACAAAGGAATGGAAAAGGTAAGAAAAAAGGCATTGATTTGTTGCAATGAATTTAAAGCTTGGGTTACAACTTACAACAAATAAACAAGTGTCTGCTTGAGAATCTTTTGTCAATGAACTATATACAATGGACACAATTATCAAAGATATCTTTATAGAGATTTTTATGGTTTTTTTTTATTATTTTTATAAAATGTGTTTTATTTCATCCGAGTAGTAGTTGTGTTACAAAATAATCAATCTTTGAAGTTCATCTATACTAATACGAGTATACTCCACTTTGAACGTAAGTGTGAGTTTACCCTGTCTGTTCGATCTTAAAATTTAATTCTAACAATATCTTTGATGATATCCACCAAAATTTTAGGAGTACGAATGATCCTCTAAAATATCTGTGATTTTTTCTCCACACAACATAAATGTGAGCGCACCGCGCAATTTAGAAGATATACACCAGGCACGCAAACTCGTCTTCCCAGTCCATACCTCCCCTAGTCAAATGACATAGCTGCAAAATACTTTCCCATATCCAAGCAGTTTTTGGATTTTTGTGGTTTTAGTTTTATATTATAATAATCAGTTAGTTTTACTAGATAAATAGAAAAAATATAATAAAAGTTCAAAATCTCGAAATAGATGATTCTACAAATTTCAAAATAGTTTAATCATTAACTAATTATTTCTCTTAAAATCATCAAAGAACAAACATTATCCTTGAGAGAAAAATATACAATCAAACACAACTATAATAATAATAATAATAATAATAATAATAATAATAATAATAATAATAAAAGAGACTGTAGAGAGAAAAAAAGGGTGTTATTAATGGGTCTCAAACCTATAATTTAAGAAAAATAAGAAAACAAAAATAAACAGCTTAACTAACCGACTAAATATGCTTGCTCACTATTATTATTATTATAATATACATGAAAATATGAGTTTATTTATCATACATAAAAATAAGAGTTTGAGTATGTTTAAACACATAATTTCATTTGATTTATAAAAAATAAAGATTTTAACTTTGTGAGGTGAGCAGGCCCGGGCCCGGCCTTGTAGATAGCCCAGGAAAAAGGCATTGGCATTGAACCAAAAGTGTGAGGCTCTCAAAGTCACGAGCTTAACAGGCATTGGCATTGATCACCACGTATGAGTGCAACGCCGCTCTCGTAATCCTGACGTTGTTTCTTGCATCACCGCCAACACTTACACCGTTAATATATTATATTATATTATATTATATTATATTATATTATATTATATTATATATCATGAGCAGGTTACTATAGCTTATCAATCAAATATTACAGTTTAAATCAAATTTAAAATTGATTTTAAATTCAAATTAATATAAACTTTTACTGTAAGGGTGCGTTTGGTTCACAGAATGTAATATTACTTATGAGAATAGAATTACTAGAATGTAAAATTACCTGTCATATTACTGGGAATGTTATATTACATTGTTTGGTTTGTTTGACAGGAATGTCAGTTGACAGTGTTTGGTTGACTAAATGTAAGATTACCTAAAATAAATTTTACCAAACTGTCTCTGTGATATATTTTACAAATATAAATTTTTTAAACTTTTAAATGTGAAAGAGAATTGGAGAGAATAGGAATTGTGATTTTTCTTTTCATTAACATCTTATATATACACAAGGTTTTGCCTTAGAAGCTTCAACACCTAACAACCTGTATACGTGGCTAACAACCTGTATACGTGGCTAACAACTTTTTACTACTTTTATAATGGTGTAAAACCATACAACTAACAACTTTTTACTATTTGTTTTATAGTGGTGTAAAATCATTCTCTTCAACATTAACTACGTGAATGCAAGAAGAACACATGATTCTGCAATTATTTTGCATAAAAAATTAATATGTTTCAGCTTATAAACATAACATCTAAAAATACAATCAAAATAACATGTATAAAACAGTAGTGATCTATTTTCATAATAAAATTATTTTCACATTAGTGATGGAAGGTATGAAACATACCTAACAGACACTCTACACTAAACTTGGAGTCTTCACTTCAACAAGATAAGATTAATTCCTATTGCAGAAAGTAAAAATTGCATAGAACAATCAGAAATGAGATAAGCTTAATCCAAACACCCAAAATAATAACAAAATAAATTATCGAAGAAACTAATTTAAGCAAAATGCAAATAAGCCATAATCCAAAAGAATTTTGAGAGTCAAATATTAGATGAAAACCGCAAGAGGCTAGCAGTAACCTTCTAATCTTAAAGTAGTCAAATACATCTCATCCACAAAGTTACAAGCAATTTAAGTACCTATAAATTTTTTACCAAGCATGGCTGTCCATAATGAAAGTAATGGAACCAACTACTGATAGGGGACGTTTTGAAAATTAGAGAGCAAAAAATTAAAGAAATTAAAGAAAAAATGTTATTAATCGAAATACAAGAAGGAGACGAGGAAAGAAGAAAAGACTTACAGGAAACGTTCTGAAAATTAGAGAACTAATTTTCTTCCTTCTATCTCTACAGATTTCGCGAGTTCAAGTAACATATCACCTTCAACTTAAATTATTGAAATAAATAAAAAAATTAACCATGAATTTTTTTAATTTGGAACCAAGTGATTATTGAAGGTCAAAGGAACATGCTGAAACCCAATATGTATTTGAAATAAATAAAAAACCAACCATAAATTTTCTATCTAGCTCATCTTCAACAGATCACCTTCAACTTAAATTGGACTACCAATGAATATAACTACTCAAATGTACAATAATCTACGGATACAACCAAGGTAGCATCTCATAAAATAAAATTCTTAATAAAAACAACTTGTGTTCTTCCGGCATTAACCAATTATAACTGATTTAAAATTTATTATTGTCATATTCAATCACAAAATTTCACTATCCATCGACCTTCTCTAAAGATAACATCTCATAAGACAAAAGCTACCTCCTCTAAAGATAGAGGATTTCAATACACCACCATCCAATGCACTGAAAATAGAGATAAAAAACTATCATACATTCATAATTTCATAATCTATGTCAATGTCAAATCCAATCCACGTATCTACCGTAACAAAAATTTTTTTACACTTCATAGTCTCGTTCTGACTAAAACACATATAAAAATTGTAGCTAGCATAATTTTTTCAGATTAATCAAACAAGAAAATAAACAGCTTAAAGCAATCCATCGCCCATGAAATAACTCTTTAAATGAATCATAAACACATAAAAATCAAAGCAAAATAAGAAAAATAATGCACTTTTAAGTTTAATAGATTAAAAAATTCTTAGTGATTAGAGATTACATTTTCAAAGAAATTCATATATCATTGACACCGAAGCATAGGAATTACAACGACGAAAAAATTAGGAGGAAAAGAAGAGAGAAATGCCCATATCATCAACAACAGGAGAGATCTATCTCCGAATTTGGTGATAATTGAAACAAAATAAGTCTTGAAAAATTTGTCTATAAAAACACCTAAAAATGAACTACAAGCAAAGAAACCCAATGAAAAAATGAAACAGAACACAAAGAATGACAAGAAAAAGTTAACAAAATCTCAGGACAATCTTGTCCAAAATGTCAGAAATGGTGTAATACCTAAGGGAGTGGCGGGATTGAGATTCTCAGGAATTTAATCAATAAGTGCTACTGTTGAGAGTTATTTATTACCTCTGAGTAGGAATAATTTTAATCCAAACAGAGGAATGAAGTTCTAAAAAAACTTTTTCCTCGGGTAATAAATTTTATCCCGATCTAAACACACCCTAAAGTGTAGTCTTAACTTTTCCTTTTTCTTAAATTTAAAAATAAGAAGTTTACTTTATTATATAAACAGAAGCATGATACAAAACTGTTTATCTTTCTCATTTTCTCTTCGTAAACTCTAAGAACTTTGGATTCCGTTATCGCCTATCGGCCCCCAATACATGTATTGTTTTTCTGAACAACTTTGGTTTGGGTTGATTTAATCAGTCTCCAACTCTCACTATTATTAGTCAAAAAAATGGACGCAAGTACAGAGCTTGGGCCCAATGTTTTAAAAGCATGTGGAAGTTAAGTATATGATCCAGTCACCCCAACGTACAATAAGCATAAACTTGGACCATAGCAAAATGAAGCAGGTCTTGTCTTAAATGTGTTTCAACTTTCAAACAATAACATAATAATCAAGTTTGTAAGCAAATTAAAACTTATTTAATATGTTTAGAGCTAATTAGACTTCAGTTATCAAATAAGATGTGAGTTGTACATGTCAAATTACCCATTAGTTAGTTTTCTATTTTTATTTTATGATATCTCATCTTTATACAAGAGAAATTAAATAATATATCGATAGATTCAAGTATCTGTTTCACATTTACTGCAACAGTCAAGACGCGAACATAGCTCGATATTTTGTCCATTCCCTGGTTTCAAACATGGCAGATGGAGGCATGATTTTACGTTTGTGTCGGGTTTTGCTTTGACTAATGGAAAACTGTTAACTATAACCCAACAAAAACAATGGTCCTACCTTCACTCAAAAATTGACGCCCACTAATGATCAATTATTGGATGAGAAAAGCTTTAATTTCTTCAGTCCATATATTTAATCGGGGATTAAATCTCAAGCTATCGTACATATGAAAAATAATAAAGTTGTCTGGTTGAGTCTTGTCATTTCAGTTCAAAGTTTGCTTAAAAAAAACAGTCGATTAATTGAGCTTCAAGTGCCTTAATAATTAAAACCTAAAACAGATGTGTTTGGCTGTCGAAAATGCGATTGCAACACCCAAAAAGTCTCGAAAGATTGTGGGATGAGAAGTAACTGTCGGATATTATAAGATCGTGTCTGCATGTGCTTGAAAGCGACCTCAGTTGTTCGGTAATTAAATTAGAATGATTCAATGACAATAAAAGAAGAAGTTTCGTGAACAACTTATTTGATAAATCTAATAAAATAGAAAAATGATATTATCACTAGCACTAGCACTTGACGAGCTATGACCCTTTGCTTTTCGTTCATTTTTATTATAGAAAGAGATTGAAATTTCATTTGAATTATCTATATTTTAAGTTTGCTTTTAATTCTAAGATACATTACAAACATGTTTATATGCATGAGTTCAATTAATTACCCTGTCAGTAATTTCATTTGACTTATAAAGATTAATATAAGAAACTAAAAAAGATTATATTAATAATGATTTACGTAGTGGAATAGATTTGGGGCATACAAAAAGAGCCATCTCCGTCCCGAAAAGCAAAATTCAAATGCGGTAGCGAATCCCAAGTTTGTATTGGCGAAAGAAGAGCGATGATCTGACGCAAAACCAGTTTTAAAATCGCAGAAACTCTGAAAAACATGTACAGTTTTAATGGTGCCATTCATTCAATTTCCAGAGCACAGCAACTTATAATTAATGAAAGGCAGGCATGAGTTGACGTTTGTTTTCAAATTTTCCTTTTCACTATTTAAAACGACAAGCACCACAAAACCCCAGACTGCCCCCAATGCTCCTGCGTTTTTTTGTCAAATATAGACCAAATTATCGGGTGAATTTGGTTAATAATTCAAATTGGATTATTATTTATAGGTTTCTAGGGTAGTTTGAGGAAATTTTTGAGATGTATGCTAAAATCTACATTACCACACCACCTCTTTATATCGTGGTCACTTTGAACACCAAGCTCGACACTTCCTTCTGGCAAGGTGTTTGGTAGCTGCCTTGTGGCTAGCTGGTCGGCTCACATGGTAGCTAGAAGAGCTGTTTCAATAAAGGGAAGGCTGACCTCGCCACCTCCTTATGGCGAGGTCACATGGCTCATGTATTTTACGTGGCCTGCATACGGTTCATGCATGGTATGTATGGTTTATGGTTTAGGTAAATATTTAGGGTGATTTAGGGTTTTGGTATTTGTTTAGGGTTTAGAGTTTGTGTGAATTAGGGTTTGGGCCTAATTTGCAGTTTAGAGGTAATTTTCAGGCAGATCTATTTTTACGTTAATTCGAATCTAATATAAATTTTATATAATTTGATTTGAATTGAATTAAAAAATTCAATCATTAATTTTCATTTAATTTTTTTTTACAATTTTAATTTTTTTTGCGAAAATAAAAAATAATTGAATGAACAACTAATTTATTGAATTCAATAACATTAAATAGAGTGAATTTTTAATTTAATAATATAACCCTAATACTGGCCTAATACTTTATATGTTAATTTTCACAGATTTTTTTTATCAATATTCAAACTAAAATTATATAAAAATATTTATATAATTTTCTCGGGTTGGATTAGTACAGGTTTATATAAACTCAAAATCGACCTAAAACCCTTATTTTATTTAAAAATAATTGATATTATTAAATTCTATCGGATCAAAACTCATCGAATATAGTTTTTTTACCAACCTTATTTCATCAGCCTAAGCTTGACCACCAATTTTGGTTCACGTGATTTTCCCCACTTTTCATCTTTCACTTGTTTTTATTTTATTTTTTAGTTATTACATACATTATATATTTTTTAATAGTCTAAAGATGATGATTATAGCGTATTATTTGTTTATACATATTCTTAATCTTTTAACGATACATATATATTTTATAGATAAAATTTAAACTCGTATATTAACAATACGTATATATTTTATAGACAAAATTTAAACTCGTATATTCTAAAATAAATATTATCCGATTTTTACTACAACGCTCACTAAATTCTATGCATATAATACTTTTTAATTGTCAAAGAATATCACATGAAATGAAACTTTACATATTATAATGATGTAGTCACCACTCATGCGAAACGAAGTTCATGCTCTTTCTTTAATGATTAATATTTGTCGGGGGTATTTTGAGAATAAAATTTGAAAAAAAAATTAGGTTTTGATTTTTTTTTCATGTGTTTTGAAATTTTTAAAAAACCTTTTAAAAATTATTTAGATGGGAATTGAATTGAATTAATTGTTTAAATCGATTCAATTTAAATACCAGTCAATAGTCTGAATATTTTTTCATTCGGATATGAATTGTAAAAAAAGAAATGTTAGTGATTTTACATTAGTTCGAATATGAACTGTAAAAAAAAGGCTTAGTTCAATTATGAACTGTAAAAAAGAAAGTTAACAAATATGGGTGGATGCCAAATCTTATTGCACTCCTGGGCATGGTATAGACTGCCTTACCTAACGCCAATTGTGGAAGTACACGTACCGATGGAGTTTCCGCTTGCTGGAAGGTACTAATATCGTGATTAAAGTTGTATATTAATTTTATTGATTAAATATCTTTCTGCAAAGACTTAGAAATATATGTTTAAAATCTTGGTAGATAGAGACATAGGATGACAAATTCGGGAGTAGTGCACAACACCGTCAGAGAAATAAGACTAAAAATTCAAACAATATGAAAAGATCATGTATCATAATTTTATTTTTTGACTTTTATTTTGCCTTTGTAATTTATTAAAGTAACACGCTTGTTTGTGTATGCATATTAATAATTGTGTTTTGCAGTTCTTTTGGCAGCCGCACGTGAATAACACAATTTGAGATATTATACCACTAAATTTTCGTCAAATGTCATCAATCTGGGGTGCGGTTGTGCCTTTGATACATTTTTCTAGTGTTGAGTTTCATTGCGCTGACAGAGTGTTATGGTAGTTTAATTACCATCAACCCATTCCTAGAGTTCCACCTCAACAAATTCATATTGTTCATAAAGGTCGATTCAACGAGAATTAGATTGTCAAGCAAGCGGAGTTCATTCAATTGTGGCGAGAAAGACGAAGGCATTGGGATGCCAACTTAAGTCGAATTCAAGCCGATGATTTTGACTTTAATTCAGAGTACTATTCGTAGTTTTCATCAAATGAAAAACTGTTCACAGTGCCTCTTGAAGAGGCAAATTAATAACTTCAAGATCCGAGGTGCTCAAGACACGTACATCTGTCGTACGCGTTTGGTCAGAGCTCTCATCAACCAAACATGGAGAGTTTAACAAGTTGGCCTTCTTCGGACCAATCCCAACCACCATTTGGTAATGTTTCCGAACAACCATAGTTTGGAGAAAGCTTATCTTACCAGTCTGCTTACAACGATGATGGAGGATACATTCCACAATTTCAGTATCCTCAAACACCCTTATATGGGAAATGTATGACTGTTGGTACTATGACATCTTTGTTGTCGACTACCACGATCAGTAGCTCGCCATTAGATCTGCAAGGCATGTATAATACTCTACATTCTATGTAAATGATGTGTGACCAATATGACAACGATGAGCAGACTTCGAATGAGCAGACTCCGAATCAACAACGAAGACAAGTTCGGCCCCGCAGTTGTACGATCAAACATCATCCTTCTACCGGCAGGTGTTACCGAGGAGCCGTAGAAAATAGATTATATTTATTTAATTATAAAATATTTCTATTTATGTTATAATATTTTCACTGTGACATGTTATGTATTTTCATATGAATTTGACAATGTTTATATTTTTTATTTATTTAATTTTAGTTATCGTATCCGAACTCATTTAATTATTTCGGATAATACAACCTGCAAATATCTATAAATTCATTCAAATTTAAAATTTAACTTAGATATTATAATATTATAATTGAATTAAAATACTCAAAAATTGACATGACCCAACGTTAATTTATCTTAGTTGTAGAGTACAAACAATTATTTTTTTAAAATTTCAATTTTCGGTTAATTCGGTTCGAAACATGTAAATTAATCGAATTAACACGCCTACCATACCCCTAATATAATTCAAAACACTAACCTTAAATTTCACTTCTTAAACCATAAACCCTAGATCTTAAAAAATACCTCATACCCTAATTCTTTAAACATTTACCACAATTCATAATCTTAAACCGTAATATGAAGTGGAAATGGATGATTATTTCTCACGTTTCTTTTTGAACTTTGTCATTCTATATAATTTTTATAAAAAATTAATTTATGAATTAATCTCTCACTTTTAAATATTAATATTTTGTCCATTTAATTTTTATAAAAAATTAATTTATGAATTAATTTATCACTGAAATAATTCAACGAATTTAATATTTTGACTTTAAAAAGTTTTTTTTACGTTACTTCTTATTTTTTATTGTCAATTTTTAAATATTTTTAGATTTTTAAGTTTTAGAATTAGAGTATTTTTTTGTACTTTTCTTTTATGTGGTTTTATTTATGGCCTCTCTTCTTAAAGACATTAATTTTCGTATTTTTAAAAATATATTCGAATGGAGTTCGAGACGTTGTATTTTAACAAAAATAGTGAAAAAAACTCAAATTATATATATATTCAGATGTGTGTTTAAAATACATATATATATATATATATTCGGTTTAAAATACATATATATATATAAATTCAGATATGTGTTTAAATATTTTTCAGTTTAAGTAGATGTGTAACGTTTTTATCGTTACCATTTTAGGTGCCTCACCGTTAACATTTGTTTTAAAAAATTTCTTTAACTAATCAAAACATGCACATAATTTTGATTTACAAAATTTACAAAACAAACCTAAAATCTTTAGATCTTCAAATCTGAATTTTGTCGTTGCATATGTGAAAAATGTATAGTTTGAGCATTTTTTCACTATTAAACTTAATAATAATATGATATGAAATTAGAGTGTTGAATTTTTTAGTTTATTATGTATACAATAAAATTAACAAAATTTAAAATTTAAGGACGATAACTGATACCGATATGAGAAGCATGCACCAAGCCTAATGGAGATTATTTGGTGGTTCAAAAAATAAATTCTCATTAGAATACTCGTCCTTAACCTTAAACCCTAAACTTATACGTAAAAATAGGTATGCCTTTACTGCAAATTAGCCCCAAACCCTAATCCACATAAACCCTAATCCATAAACCAATACCGAAACCCTAAACCACCCTAAACATTTACCTAAACCCTGAACCATACATACCATGCATGAACCGTATGCAGGCCACGAAAAATTCATGGGCCATGTGACCTTGCCATAAGGAGGTGGCGAGGTCAGCCTTCCCTTTGTTGAAGCAGCTCCTCCAGGCTCCCGCCACCATGTGAGCCGACCAGCTAGCCACAAGGCAGCCACCATGCACTTCACAAGGTGGCGAGCTTGACTATCAAAGTGACAACGCCATAAGAAGGTGGCGTAGTACTGTAGATTTTGACCTACATTTCAAAAATTCTCTCAATCTACCCAAAAAAACCTAAATAATAATCCAATTTGAATTATTAACCAAATTATGCCCAAATTATCCGACGTCCTCGGCCACTTCATTTTTTTTTTGCCATCCGGTCATAATTAATTCGGGAGCGATTCAAATAGTATATTTAATTTTAACGTGTAAATTTTTCAACAAAATTATATATATATATATAATATCTCAAAATTCAAAATTCAATTAAACGATATTAAAATGTTTATCACTATTACTAACATAATTAATGGTCACTTCTGTTTTCTTTAACCTATCTCAAAAGAGACCAACCAGTCCGAGTTCCACTCGTTGTCCGCATTGGGACCAAATCTCTAAGAATTTTAAAATAAGAAAAATGTTATACATGCTTTAGAAAGAAAGAAAGAAAGTTTCCTTTTTCTTCTAGTTGTATTCGACATAATCATAATAAAAAAAAATTGCCCCTCAATTATTATAAAAAATATTTTAATATTTTTCAAATTTTCTAAATGATAAATTTTAAAAACCCAAACGTCTCATAAAAAATTTAAAAACGTAAATAATTTATATTATATGTTTTTATATTTTTTTAGGTTATAAATTGTATAACTTTTAAAAAGTTCTTAAAATTTTACAAAAGTTTAAAATGTCTATTGTTTAAAAAAAACTAAATGACAATAACATCAATTATCACAACCAAATATTACGAAGTTAAAATTCAAGTGGTATTTACAAAGTAAAATAATATTTCAAAATAAATAATTAATGTTGAGACTCATTAAATTATAATTAAAAAATGTTTATTGTAAACTCATATGAAGACTGTTTGATAAACTACTTTTTGAACCAAAATTAGAAGTTTAAAGCATTTAAATATTTGCTAATTTAGATTTGTTAATTTGAATAACTAATAAAACTTAAAAAATAATTTACAAATAAAAATTTAATATATACATACAAATCTAATAATTAATAAAATTATATTCAAAATATAATTTTATAAATAATAAATTAATAAAATTATATTCAAAATATAATTTTATAAATAATAAATTAATGTATACATCTAAATTTAATAATTATCAAATTTATATTTAAAATATAATTTCACAAATAAAAAATTAATATATACATCATTCATATATGCTTAGTAATGATATTAAATGAATCATCTTTACAATCTAATAAAAAATAATATAAGCAGTTTGGCATCGCTTAAGCATGTCTCGAGTCTAAGTCCTTTTGTATGCAGAAAATTCTCGTTGAGAGACTCACCCACCAAAGCCAAGTGTGCAACACGAGTCAGTCCAGATTAGTCAGAGCAAAGCTCTAGAAATTAGAAGGGCAACAAAAAAAGAAATAATATTCACAATCTAATTAATATTAATAGGTACAAAATATTAATAACTAAAAAAATTATTCAACAAATATTGAATATAATTATGTCTATATATGCCATTTTGGTTGTTCAAATAATTAAACAACTATCAGTTACCAGTTAATTTTACTAAACACTTTTATGTAATCAGCTAATGCAAGCTGCTAGTCAAATCACCTAATTGTATCAGCTAATATAATCTGCTATCAGTTATCCGTTAATTGTCAAACATGACCATAATTTTAATTTAAAAATAAAAATATGATTTTCATTTTGTATAAAATTGATTTCTTTTAATATATTTTTAGTACTTAAATATATTGAAAATATGTTAAAATAATATTTTAGTAACAATTAACTGGGTAAATGAGATATAAAAGATTTAATTAACATGTCATCTCATCCCTTTAATGTCATGAAAAAATAATCTTCTAATAATTTTAACAATCATTTTATAACTTTCGAAACAATAATAACAAACATTAAAAAAAATTATAAAAATTATAGCTCAAATTATTTGGGTATTTTACCTTAAAATAATATATTTAAAATTGTCAAAATTGCATATATTACTTCTGATGAAATAATATTATAAGTCTTAAAAAAAGATTCGATATTCCACATTTAAAACTGTCAAAAAAGATTCGATATTTCCAACTTTTTAGCATTTCCCCTGCTAATAAAACTTCATGTGGCGATGGCCAAATTTTTAAATGAAAATAGATTGAAACTTCAAAATTTCTGCCAAATTCAAGTCCTTGATGCTGACTTTTAGGTCCCTTCAGCACGTGAAATGTTCGTTCAAGGGCCTCTTTCATGTCAACAATAACAAAAGTTTTTTTTTCTTTAAAGAACATCTTCGGATAATGCAATTACTATTTTCCTTCTACTAAGATGAGATATCTTATAAGTTATAAGAGGAAAATTTTAATTATCAACGGAGGAAATATATGTAGATGTTGGAACTTGGAAGAACCTTAATGATTTAATTTAAAACGAGACGATTTAATATAATTAAAATTTAAATTGAGATTTGAAATACTATTAAGTTAAAAAAATGGAGGGCCAATATCCATCCCCTCCAAGCATAACGTGGTTCATCCATCGATTATAATGCACAACATTTTTTGATTAATTTAAACACATATAAAAAAAGGTTAACTTATTATTTCGTACTTAAATTTATTCAAAATAAAATCGTAGTTATAGAACCTAACAAGTGGTTCCACTGAAAAAGAGAATGATATTCATTTTAGGAGACTCAAGTTCTATCCGCTTTGTTTGCAAGGTGTGTGTCACATCAAATGGTTAAAAAAAATATGAACATATACTACCTTGTAATCACCTTAAGACTATTAAAAAATGTAGTTATAAATTTTATTGCTCAAATTGGTATTGAATTTGGTAATAATAATTAGACTGGTACTTATATTTTATTTTGTTAATTTTAATATATGAACTTAACATCTGTCACGCATTTGGATATATAAATTTAATTTTTGTCAAATATTTTAACACATTCAACCATTGACAATAAAATAGAGTTCAAGTATCAAAATATATGATAAGAACTAAATTTTAGATAAAAATTTAATTTAATCTATATATTCGAATTTCAAATACCCAATAACGTACTAAACCTACCTAAAATTAACTAAAAAATAAAAAAATGAAGAGTTTTCGATATGAATCAACTTGATTTACTAGTCGATGAATGGAAGAGAAATAGATTTCATAGTATTTCAACTATAAACATGATGTCTCTCATAAAAGGTGATGACATCATAAAAATGTTTTGCCACTAGGTTAATTTGTTTGTTGGATTCTGCTTATTGTTATAGAAATTATTTAATTTAAAAATCAAAATAATGAAAACAAGGAAGATATAATTAGGGGTGAGCAAAACTCGACTCGGGCCAAAAATACTTGACTCAACTCGAAATTTCATAAACTCGAATAACTCGAAAAAATTTCAAATAAAGTTTGAGTTGTGAAATGGAAGTTCGAATAAATCGAAATTTTTAGTAATTAGTGGATTTATTTTTAAGTTCGAGACGAGTCCCTCTATTTTTTATGATATATACATACTGAAAAATAAAAATATGAAGAAATATTGTCACATGTGAAAAAATATATATGTGCATATCTTATATGATTAGAGAAAAGAGTTTAAATTGAAATCAAACCCTACTATAACATGATAAATAATTACAATTAAATTTTTATAGGAACTCGAAAACTCGACTCGACTCGAATCGAAAAATTTCAAATAAAGTTTGAGTTGTAAAATATGACTCGTCAACTCGAATAACTCGATTTTTTTTCTCGACTCGACTCGATTGAACGCTCACCCCTAGATATAATACTGGGACTACTCATTCTCTTTTTAGAAAAAAAAAACACATGTAATTTATTTTTTAACATAAAAATAAAAAAGTTTGAACGGTGTATTTCTACATAAAAATATAGGAGGATTCACTTAAATATAGCTTTAAGATTTTTTTTCCTCTAAAAAATATAGTTTTTTTATTTTAATTCTCGAAATAATACATTTACTACAATACTTTAGAAGTCAGATTCAGCTGAATCCGACTATAAACGTTGTTTTTCCCCAAAAAATTCCAACAATGCCCAAAGTCGGAGCCTCCTAAATCTTCTTTTAGGGGTATTTTTGGAATTTACAACTTAAAGTACTGTTTAAAGTCGGAGTCACTTGAACCAGCCTTTAAGATACTGTAGCAATTGCACTAATTCAAGAAAAAAGAGAAGAAAATTCATACCTCGAGAAAAAAATAAATTCTAAAGCAATATTTATGGATTTCCTCTGAATATATATATAAATGTTTTAATAATTAAGAACGGTGAGGTGGCCAAAGTAGTTTACCAACCTCTTACATGAAAATAACATATTTTGGAAAGGGGATGAAGGCCAGGCGTATTTTAACTTTTTTGAGAGCAGTTTCTTTTAAATCTATGGTTTTCTAAAAACAGTTAATTTATTTTTGTTTAGTTTATATAGCAATATTTCTATTAATTGAAGAAAACTTTAAACTCTAATTAACATCGTTAATTTTAGAATGGAGAGATCATATGTCATGTACCATTATATAGACCATCAAGTATTTTACTCGATTTACATGCGGCTTCATAAAACATATATAAATATATTGACAAACAATTATACAAAGAGATTTAACAACCGAAAGACTACTAACATTTGTAAATCAGATACGAGCAACGTAAGAATTTTCACACAATCGTAAATCTATTACAAAGGTAGGCGAACAACGTGCTATAAGAGTAAAGTGTGCCACAAGAGTAAAGCCAAAACGTGCCACAAAGACTGACAAACATGTGCAAAATATGTGAAAAGAAAGAGGCTAAACAAAAGAAATTTTTATTAAAAATTAGAATACAAGCTGAAGAAAAATAACAAATAAAAACGAGATATGAGAAAACAATGATAAAGATGAACACCGATGGTCTACAACCAGCACCAAAATTAGTGTTGTCGACGAAAAAAAAAAAGAAAAAAGAAAAAATTCAATAGTCATTATTGGTCAAATGTTTTAATTGATTCAACTTGTTGGTTTAAGAGTTTAATTAAGTGTAAAAAAGTCCAGGAACTAATTAATTTCTATCTAAAGTTCAAAGACTTCTAACATCATTGAACAAAAAACTATAACCAATGTATAAAAAAATAACGATTAATTTAAAAATTTATATTTAATGTATCATAGTATATAATTTTATGTATTATTAGTAAATAATATTACAATACATAAAAAATAAATTCACCTAATTTTATATAACATTTTAACCCTTAAATTGAAGTAGTACATTCTATTAATTTTTAATAACCACATTAAATTTTTTAGGTTTTCCCTTAAAATAATTTCTCTAGAGCTGCCATCCCCTTCTTTCGTTTTTGTTTATTTCATGGTCAGCTACGACACTAATCTTAGTGTTGGTTGTCGACCGCCGGTCACCCTCTTTTATTTATTTATCCCGTTTCTTTTAATTTTAATTTTATTTCAATAAATTTGTTTTTTAGTACGTTCTTCTGCTTCTTAGCACGTCATTTAGCCTTTTGGCTTGTTTTTCTTTTCTTTTGTTTTTCTATCAGGGTTGGATCTGTCGCCACCACGACTGATCAAGATGGCGCTATTTTGGTTATCCTGTTGATCTCACTGCTTTGGACCCTCGATTTGGATTTAGATGCAATAATAATCACCGCTATTGTTCGCAATCGAGTTTTGGTAATAAACGTGTTGTCAACGTACCCCATTTCTGCAATATCTATTTTTTAATGTTATTGATATTTTTACCTTCATCGTTGAGCTTTGGTGATTTTTTTGTACCTAGTTTATTTCGAATTTTGAATTAAATTTTTTACCTTCTTCTTTTCTGGTCATGTTTGATCTAGGGGCGTTAATTTTGTTTTTAGGAATTTGTCTGAATCAAATTACAAACTTTCTTCCTGATTTCTCTTTTATGAATAAATCTAACGTACTTCATTCTAAAAAAAGTAACCGCATTAAATTTAAGATTCAAATAATGATATTTATTTTGATGCCGCAATGTTTTTTTACAAAAGAAATAGTGTCGTTTTCATTTTGTGTAGTGAACAAACAAACGAAGATAAGATGTGAGGTGCATTGGAATGGCTTTTTTTCTCTTCATCCCCACAACCCTCTTTTTGATGTAAGAGCTGTATTGGCATCACTTTGTTCACAGTTCACATGTTGAATTGAGAAATAAAGAAAGGGTAGGACTTTGGGGAAATAATTGCCACAAGCAAACACTAAATTGCTATAGAGCTATGGTTGTCCTTCTTGCCTTGTCTACTTCATGCCAATGAATGCAAATTCCTTTGCAATTAATTATGGGCCCTCTCCCCCTTCATTTTATTCACTTTTTCAAACATACTTAATTAGTGGACATGTGAGATTGGTTTGTTCATTGAAAAGGCAAGGGAACGAGGGTGTTCTTTTGAATTGGCATAAACTATGATATCCCAATTTTAACACTTAGGGTTCCTTCTATTGTTGGAATGATTTCCCCTCCGGGCTCCAACCCATTATGTTCTTACTCAACATTATTAATACCCTTCATAACATAGGTATATTGTCACGTCCTAAAAAAGAGAGTAATGTTTATCTCACGTTAAAAAAGTAAAATAAAAGTTTTGAGACATAAAAACAATATTCATCTCGTGACAATAAATATGTATGTATGAATGAAGCTACATTGTAATATTGGAATCATTGATGCTAAGGGAAGAAAAGGACAGTATAAATGGAGGGTGACACTCTTCCTCTGCCAGCAGCAATAGTTTTTTGTTGTCGGATAGCTAGCACTCGTGCAGCTTCCATGGTTAACTCTCTGACGAGAAATATCTGCTGAATCTTGTCCTGTTTGGGGTTGGGATATGGCAAAATTTGCTATCTTTTAGACCCCAGGTTAGCCTGCTTAGGGGCTCAGTCAATTATACACATATACACTTCTCGATTCCCATATATCATACGGCTGACAGATATTTGAAAACTGAGGGAAGTTCTAAAAAAATTATAAGGATTTATGTATATGTACTAAAATTCTTATAAAAGTAGTAAGAAATTTGGTATATACATAAATTCTTACCACTTTTATGTACATACCGAAATTCTTACAAAAGTTGTAAGCATTTGTGTATATACACTCAGTTTCACCATTTTTGTAAATATTTGTGTATATGTACATAAATTCTTACAAAAGTTGTAAGTATTTATCTATATACCGAAATTTTTACTGTTTTGTAAGAATTTTAGTACATATGCATAAATTCTTACAATTTTTGTGAAAATTTGTGTACCTATTTTTTTAGCCGCATTTTAACGGTCTTTTTTTTTTAATTTCCCGAAAACTGAACTGTATCTATATAGTATGCAAAGTGCAAACTTAAACGATGAAGTAAAAGGAAAAAAAAAAGCTTGAACATGCTAATACAGATTCATTAGTAAATAGTATACTATTTGACACAATAGTTAGCACGTGACCTCTTTTTTCCGTCAAAATAAAAACGATGATTTTTTTGGGTGTAAAAAAATGAAAATTTTCTTTATTTTCTAATTTCTATTGCCATCGGGAATATCAAACCAAGAGAAAAAGACGACAGAGGAAAACGAAAACTCAAAGAATAAAAAAAGTGGTTTAAAACTAAACGCCCACGTGCAGTGTGGATTGTCGTAAACCAAAAAATTCAATGCTTTTCTGCAGCTTGGGACTAGGGTTTGTGGAAAGTTCGTGACCGGTAAAATGTCCATCTTTATTAATATAAATTTTCCGACTCAACTTTAAATAGATAAACTACAATTATATCGTTAATGTTTACGTAAGTAACGTTATGATTATTCATATTATTATTTATTTTAAAATGATTATTTCACCATTAATTTCTATTAATTTGAATGTCGTGACATAAACATTATTATTTATTTTAGAAATTCTCTAAAAAAAATTGAATTTATTAAGACATATTTTACAATTATATTTGTTAGAGTTGACTCAAATTTTTATTTTAGTTAGCCCTAATATTCATTAAAAATAATAATAAAGTGGGGCAGGCCAGGATCGCCCAGCCGTGTAAAATTTTACTTCACCATTTAAATATACGTTGAAGGGTAGTAAACTAAGTTTGAGTAGATTTTTTTACCATGCAAGTTTTTTTTTTGTAAAACATGCAACTTATATCTATAAATAGATATTAGGGATTAGGGTTAATATCATCAATTGTAATCTCTTTCGACACAGTGAAAGTTTTCTCCTCTTGCCCGTAATTTTTTCATTCTTAGGTTTTTCACGTAAATCATGATGTTTATTTTACACAGGCCGTATCTAGGCCCGGGCAGGAGAGGCAACCGCCCAGGGCCCATAATTGTTATAGTGTATTATACATTTATACTTATAAAAAATATTTTTACATTAAATATAAGGCCTAATTATTTTCAATACTTGTTTTTAGGTGCCTAATTTTTTTTTCTAATATTTATTATTAGGGCCTAATTTTTTCTCAAAATTTATTATTAAGGGCCTATTCTTATAAACTAACTTTTTTTTTAATATTTGTTATTAAGTGCTTAATTTCTCTCAATGTTTCTTATTTTGGACACTCTTAAAATTCATTTTTTTCTAATACTTATTATTAAGGGCCCATTTTTTTCAATTATTGTTATTAGGGGACCAATTTATTTTCAATATTTATTTTTAGGGCGTATTCTTAAAATTCAATTTTCCCTAATATTTATTTGTTACTAAGAGTGCAATTTTTTCAATACATTTTATTAAGAGCTAGATTTTTTTTCAATACTTTTTATTAAGGGCCCAATTTTTCAATACTTAAGAGACCAATTTTTTAATACTTGTTATTATGAAAATACTCTTAAAATTTATTTTTTAACACTTGTTATTAGGGATGATGATTTAAATAACAGTTCACAACAATTTTGTCAACAATAACATATGTTATTAATAATTCACAACCATGTTACTCGCAGTGACCACAATAACATCCATTATGTCCGCAATCACAATAAACACAATGCAACCAATAACGTGACCGCAACCGTAATTGAAATCCTTGATCACATGCCCAACTTTTTAATTCGTCCTAGAACCACCAAAATTTCATAAACGGGTCTGATTTTGCGCTTCTTTGTTTTTTCATCATTAACGTCTCTATAATTATAACAACACCCGACATTCAAATTTGAGTAAAGTGTAACTGATAGAATCAAGAAGTTTTGATTCGTATGAAAGATTGAAAGATTGTGTAGTTTCGGTTAGGTGGATTGAAGGAGAAGAACGAGAAAAAAACACGATTTGGGAATTAGGGATTTAGACGAAATGGTAAAGTAAAGGAAACGTGCTTTATTCTTTTTATTAATCAAAAGTTAATTTAATACAATATAATAAACCCCTTATATAATAATAAAGAAACAAATAAAGATAAACAGCTGTAACCTTCTAGACTTTTAACTAACTAACAACAATATAACTAACTAATAATCTTGATACCCCCCTCAAGGTGGAGCATACACATTTTGTATGCCCAACTTGGACATAGAAGCCAGAAAAGAAGAAGGATGAAGTGCCTTTGTGAAGCAATCAGCAAGTTGGTTGCTGCTGGAAACAGGAAGAAGTTGAATGACACCTTTCTGAACTTTTTCACGAACGAGATGGCAATCGATCTCGATATGCTTAGTCCGTTCATGAAAAACAGAATTCTCAGCAATTTTAATAGTGGATAAATTGTCACAGAAAACATTAGCAATAGAAGGTCTAATTTGTAAATCAGATAAAAGGAAATTAATCCACTGTAATTCACAGGTAACCGAAGCCAAAGCTCTGTATTCTGCCTCACTCGAAGATCGGGAAACAGTGGGTTGCTTTTTAGATTTCCATGAAATTAAAGCTTTTCCCAAAAAAACACAAAAGCCCGTAGTAGACTTTCGGGAATTAGGGCAAGAAGCCCAATCAGAGTCTGAAAAAGCATTTAAATCAAAAGAATTAGAAGCAGGGAAAAAAATGCCTTGTCCTGGTGATCCCTTCAAATACCGAAGGACACGATGAACAACTGTTAGATGAACATCTGTTGGAGCAGAAACATACTGAGAAAGCTGTTGAACAGCAAAAGATATATCGGGTCGAGTATGAGTAAGATACAATAATTTTCCAACCAATCTTCTATAGGCAGTAATATCAGTCAGAGGAGTTCCATCAGTTTTTGATATTTTCAGATTAGGAGCAATAGGGGTACTAACAGGTTTGGATTCTAAAAAACCAGAGTCAGTTAGTAAATCCAAAGTGTATTTCCTTTGAGACAAATTAATTCCTTTGGAAGACCTTGCAATCTCAAGCCCAAGAAAAGATTTTAAGTCACCTAAGTCTTTTATCTTAAAAGTGTCATGAAGAAAAGACTTAACAGATTGAATTTCAGAAATATTTGGACTAGCAAGGACAATATCATCCACATAAACAGCCAAGGCAATGAAATTTTCTCTTTGACCTTTAACAAACAAAGAACTATCAGAGGATGCTTGTTTAAAACCTTTTTCTAATAAAGAAATAGTCAACCTCTCATTCCATTGTCTACTTGCTTGTTTTAGCCCATATAAACTCTTATTAAGTTTACAAACTAAACCAGATTTAGGACTATTAAAACCAGGTGGTAACTGCATATAAACATCTTCATCCAAAAAGCCATGTAAGAAAGCATTGTTGATGTCCAATTGATGAAGAAACCAATTTTTAGCAGCAGAAACAACAATTAAAGTCCTAATGGTAGTGAGTTTAGCTACAGGACTAAAAGTGTCAAGAAAATCAATCCCATGTTGCTGAGTATACCCCTTTGCTACAAGTCTAGCTTTATACCTCTCTAGAGTACCATCAGACCTAAGTTTAGTCTTATAGACCCATTTGCATCCTATAGTTTGTTTTCCAGAAGGCAAAGGAACAAGATCCCAAGTTTTATTTAATTCAAGAGCTTTAATTTCCTCATTCATTGCATTTTTCCAGCAGTCATGTAAGATGGCCTGTTTATAGTTCTTAGGTTCTTTCAAAATCTCAGTAGTATTTATATAAGCTTGATGTGTGGAAGATATTTTATCAAAAGAATAAACCTGAGCAATAGTATGAGGAGATGTTCTGTTTTTAGGAAGAGGAAGAGAAACATGATAATCAGCATATTTTTGTGGCATGCGAATCTGCCTAGAAGGCCTAGAAGAAATAGGATGAAGAATAGCATCAGAATTAGATATAGCATCATGTTCTGCTGGAAGAACAGAATTAGGAAGATTATCAAAATTGGATGTATCACCAGTAGCATTAGGAGGATTTTCAGAATTAGAAATTTGAAAAGGATGACTATCAACAGGATTATGGGCATCAAGAATATCAATATTAGCAGTGGAATTAATAGAATGAAAAGGCTGATTATCAGTAGAATGAAAATCAGCAGAAGGACTATCAGCAGAAAGAACATTTGTATCAGAAATATAACTCTTGACACTAAAATTGTTATTCAGATTTCCTAAAGGATCATCAAGATAACTATTATCACAAGATGGAAAAATTATAACACCCCTCACCCGGATTAGGGGCAATGAGCATTATATTAACTTAAACAGATTCGTATTAGAAGGCACAGCGGAAGGGGTTTATCTTATTACAAATTCGTGTAACATTTTTTTTATTCGAATACCATATACATACATGGTTATCACACACGCAATGATACATAATAATTCCCAATCATAACATATAACATAATCTGTTTTAAACATGAACTCCTACCATTCGGCCAACATCAAAATCTATAATCCATACTAATTAAATTTACCAAATGCATCATAAGTTGGCATATACGTATAGACCATTTCTCTAACTTCTAAGTTCACAAACTATGTCCAATTCGGTTAACTTAATACATTTCATGTTGGATTGGAAACTATTCTTATAAATCGAATTAATTAAAATTACTAACTATGTTATAACTATTATACTATTTTAATAAGATCAATTTTAAGTTCCCATTTCATTCGAATAACACATGATCAATTCCAATTGATTTAAACAAATTTCTAATTACTAATCCTCCAAATTGATTATTCGAATAACATACATATAATCCAAATCATACATAGCCGAACATTCATCATACTTATATATATATATATATATATATATAATGCATCATAAACGGTTCATACATCCATAGAGTTTCGTTTCCCTTTACAAAATAAACGGGGTATCAAAGGTTAAAACCTAACGGTAGCCTATACAAAAAGTGACTATCAACAAAAAAAATCGAGTCCTAACATATATATGGGCGATCTATACCCCAACATTTACCCCCTTACTTACATAACAAAATATAGGGAAACATATTAAAGTCTATATAGAACCGAAATAGTAGTTCATGAACATGACCAACAAACCGAACTGCACTAACATGCCAAATGCTAAGCCACCCACCATGAGTATGACAAAGATAGGGAAAATCATACTTAAGCTGAATTCGGAAAGGTCTCGGGTAGAGGTCAATGATGTTAGAACCTAAAATTTAGGGGAAGGCAGGAAGGTTCGAGTGGTAAGTACATTTCGTACTTAGTGAGGAAACCCTATTCTATCCGGTTTCCAATTAACATTGTGATCAAACAACTTTAATTTCACTTTGCACATTAATTCTTTCGAATGAATCAAGCAATTTAACTATCAACAATTTATAGTACCTCATAGAATCATTCGAACAAATGCACAAGGAAAATCATATAATTCCATTCGAATACATGCAAGAATTATTAAATCATTCATATCATTATTGCACATACAAGCCATGAAACCTAAATTAACTTTCAAGAATCAAATCATCATCATTCGAATTTCATAGCATATCAAGCATGACAACATCATAAAATTCAGCATTTCATTCGATTACTTCCATAATCAATTTCACCAATTTACTTCAAATTTCTGATTCCATTTCTTAATTGTTCAATTAATCAAATTGCAATGCCTTGGATAGTATAGTTTGATAGGTAAGCAAGTCACATATAACAGAGGTTGTGAATCAAATTCACCATGCTAAGGTACCACGTACCAATTCGTATCACATATAACATATTATAATGTCCGCAGACATTAAACAAGTAGGTACACTTACGTACCACAATATCGAGTACACTAACGTACCGATTTTCTTATTGAGCTCAGACTCTAGGCTAGCCGTACTACTTAAACAGACTGTACACACCAAGGGCTTTGCATTTAAGTCTTTAATTTAATCAGATACGTAGTCAATCAAATTTTCAGAATTCTCAATTAATCCTTTCGATTAATTACTTATAATTTCAATTCCAATAACATGTTATCATTCATAGTCATTTAACAATTTACAAGTTCAATTCGTACATTTCAAGACAATAATCGAACAAACCAAACTCATATCATATAATTTCAGAATCTTATTTTATGATTCAATGCTCAATTGAACTTATCAAACATGTATAACATGGCATCAACCAATTCGACTAATTTTGACCATTTGGCCAACCTATAACAAGCTTATATTCAGAAATTCATGAATCATAATCAGTCCAATAGACTTAATCAAAACAGCATATCATCATCATGCTCCAATCATACTTGTAATTCCTCAAAATACACATAGTATAATTAAATTTCAAAACTAACATATGAAGCATACTCACGGAATTAACCAATTAAATTCCCATATCAAGCAATTTATCAACTTATCAGCTATGCTATCAATCAGTAATTCAATACACTCAAAGTCAATCCAACATATATAAAATTTCAGATTTAAACTAACATACCAAGCATCACATTTAGATCCAACACATAGGATACCAAGATCACATATCACATGCATATAACATTTTCCTTTTAATTCCTTCTTCCCTTATTAAATTAAATAATCAATTAGTCCAATTTGCATGCTTTTTATAACTAAAAATCAGAATAAGGTAGTTGGAACTCTAATTCCAACTCTAAGATTCGTTTCACTCACAATTCGCCGAGCTAATTCGTAATCCGTATGCCTTTCGCCCGATCTGTAGCCGATCCCGGAGTAGCCTCTTCTTCTACCCTTTCGCTTCTAAGATCTAAGGCACTCAATACAAACAAATAACACATTTTCAGAATGTAATTCATGCAATTTAAGACTGAATTTCTCAATTTATTCAAAACAGTCCCTGAATTATTTTAATCCCATTCGACTAGTTTCCAAATACTCTAATTCTTTCAATTAACTCTTTAATCCTACAAATTGACCTCCAATTTCACTAAATTTCATACCCTTCAATATATGGCTCGACTTAATAATGCTTCATAAGCTTCAATTTTACCAAATTTTATAACTTTTAAATCCTAATTTCACATATTTCCAGTTTTGTTCATTTCTGACCACCTAGATTGACACCCTTCGTTCTCCTTGTATACAACTCCAAATCAAATGCCGTTTGTTTCTAATTCCAGATTACATATCCAATTTCATCATATCAAAATTTCAGATCAAACCACCTAGTAAATTAATTTCTACAGATTTTCAAAGTCCACTGTCCAGCTCGAATTTATGCTGGACAGTTTTGCATGCTATCACATTTACCCTTTTCAGATTTTAACACAGCCTTTAAAGTCTTGATTTATCATTTTTCTTTAATTCTAAACATATTAAAGTGAATCATATCAAAATTTCAGATCCAAACTTCTATCATATCATTTTCTATGATTTTTCAAAGGTGCATGTCATGTAATCTACCAATTCTGCCACATACCATACATGCATGCTCTTAATCTCTTATGATTCTTATGAATCTCTAAAATTTCCAGCAACCACACTTAAGAACATTATGTTTATGATTTTCTAGACACATTAAAACACATGATTTACTAAATCAATTACTATAACCGGATTGAGAAGAAGATGATCTACTTACATTAGATTTTTCCTTGATTTTTCTAAGTGATTTTCCCCACCATGCAAGCTTCTTCTTCTCCACCGAGTTCTCAACCCTCTCTCAATTTCTATTTGATGTTTTGAGTGTGTGTGAAAGAGTGAGGAAACTTAGTTGGTTTGGTTGTATAACCGGCTAAGGAAATGAGAAAGTGGGGAGGGGACACATTAAATGGGATATGACCAAGGGGTCATGTCCTCAACTAATTTCCCCTAATTAACCACTTAATATTCCTACTACTCATGTATAAAGGCTTAGCTAAATAATAATCTCATCTTATTAGTAGTATTAATCCATGTACTTTCATTTTAGCATGCAAGCCTTTTGTTTTCATCCTTATTCGAATTGGTCACTAAATCAATTGACCGAATTCTTCTTATGCATTTATCTACATTTTAATTTGGTCCCTAATGAACCAACTCCAATTCGAAAGTTTAGAGATTTAATCTAATTTTTCACTTAATCATTTAATTAGACCTCTAATTCTTCTAGGCTAATTTTTGGGATGTTACAAAAATTCTTGTAATTTTAGAACAGAATTCTAAATTTTCAAAAGGAAAAATGTTTTCTAAAAAAGAGACATCTCGAGAGACAAAAACATTTTTCTTTTCTAAATCAAAAAGTCTATAGCCTTTTATATTTTTAGGGAAACCAAGAAATAAACACTTAATAGCTCTCGGGTGCAACTTTGTTTTAGGCTTAGGTAACACCAAGGCATAAGCTAGACATCCAAAGACTTTTAAACTATCAAACTTAGGCTGTTTATTAAACAATAGTTCAAAAGGGGTTTTGCCTTGAAGCACAGGGGTAGGAGTAATAGTGATGAGAAAAACAAAGTGCAAGATGCAATCTACCCAAAAATGTAAAGGCAAATGAGCTTGAATTCTCAAAGATCTAGCAACAGTTAAAATATGCTGATGCTTTCTTTCTACTGTGCTGTTTTGCTGAGGTGTATAGGTGCAAGAATTCTGATGAATGATTCCCTTACTAGCATAAAAGGAAGACATGTCAAATTCCTTTGCATTATCAGTCCGGATGCATTTGATTTTAGTGTTAAATTGAGTTTCAATCATATTATAAAAATTCTTAACTAAAACTCTAACTTCAGACTTATAAGCCATGGGATAAACCCAAACATATCTGCTCCTATCATCCACTATAGTAAGAAAGAAAGAATGGCCATAAGTACTTTTCACAGAAAAGGGACCCCATACATCCATGTGAACAAGATCAAACAAATGTTCAGAAACAGATTCACTTATTGGAAAAGGCAAACGCTTATGTTTGGACAAATGACACACATTACAATCCAACATATGACCAGTAGGTATAGAAGAGTCTAAAACAGAAAAGGACTTCATCCTTTGAGATGAAGGATGACCTAGCCTAGAGTGCCAAAGAACTAAGGAAGAAGATACAGCACTATTACAAACAGAATCAGAAACATGATAAGAAACATCTGAAGCCTCTAGCACATACAGTCCCTGCACCTCTTTAGCTAAACCATTCGTCTTCAAAAGAGGAACATCCTGTATGTAACAGAAACCAGAATTAAAAATTAAACAAATAGAAGAAGATCTGGTCAACTGAGAAGCAGATATTAAATTAAAACCAAAGTCAGGAATATGCAAAACATTGTACAATATCAAAGAATGAGAGATTTTAACAGTACCAATGTGAGAGACAGGAATAGTTTCATTATTAGGCAGCTTAACACATTTACCTTGTATAGCACAATAATCAGAAAACAATTCTAAAAAATGAGCAATATGGTCAGTAGCACCAGAGTCAATAACCCAAGAACTTAAAACATTCTTTCTAACTAAAGATTCAGAACAATAAAGAGTAGAATTAAGAATGATACCTGTATTGTCTGCAGATTTTTTATCAAAAGAGGCAGTAAGCATATTCACCTTCGAATCAGACCCAGAAACACCAGGATTACCAGAACCATTATTCCCAGACTTATCCCTCTCTTGTAAAAGACCAAGAATACTGTCAAACTGTTCCTTAGTAAAACTATGGCTACCAGTACCATATCCAGTAGAACAATTAGAACCAGAAACACCATTAATATGATCAGAACTCATATGACCACGGACAGAACCGCAATTATCAGAATTACCAGAAACAAAATTTACCCTAGAAGCTTGATTTCTATTTTTATACCATGGGGGAAATCCGTGTTTACGATAACACTTATCAATAGTATGCCCAGCCAAACCACAATAAGAACATATGGGCCTCTTATTAACAGAACTACTATAAAATTTCCTAGGACCACCAGAATACCTATTATCACTCTTAGAACCACCAGCATCAGAAGAATTACGAAACCTATCAACCAACAGAATATTGGATTCATTATGAGAAACAGACACAATCGAACGTTCATGTTGAAGGACAACAGCAAACACCTCATTTATCTTAGGAAACGGCTTCATCATAAGCAACTGTGACTTAGGCACAGCAAAACTATCATTTAAACCACGCAAAAAACGAATAACAAAATCTTGACGGCGATACTTAACAGCAGAACAGTCACAATCAGACAAAGGCCGCAAGTTACACAACTCATCCCATATCACTTTCAGTTGAGTATGAAAACTAGTGACAGAAAGATTACCTTGTTGTAAAGAAAAAAACTCTTGCATCAGATCTGATATACGAACCAGATCCCCTTGATGAAAACGGTCATAAAGATCCGTCCCTAGATCGGAAGCGTTGTCTACCAGAACACTCTGACCAATCTCCGGCGAAATCGCTCTCTGAAGCCAGGAAAGGACTAGGTTGTTGCATTTGACCCACGCACTGTGCTTAGAATCACTGGATCGGGGTTCTTTGATGCTGCCGTCGACGAACCCAAACTTATTTTTGGAGATAAGGCTCATCTTCATAGACCGGGCCCAAATATGGTAGTTAGAACCGTCGAGCAAGGCGGAGGTAAGAACCAAGGCGGGGTTCTCATTGGGATGAATATAGAAATCATCCGTCGGGTCATCGTTTCGAAAAGATCTCGAATCGTCAGAGAACTGGGAATGGGAAATAGAATCTACTGATACCATGATAGAATCAAGAAGTTTTGATTCATATGAAAGATTGAAAGATTGTGTAGTTTCGGTTAGGTGGATTGAAGGAGAAGAACGAGAAAGAAACACGATTTGGGAATTAGGGATTTAGACGAAATGGTAAAGTAAAGGAAACGTGCTTTATTCTTTTTAATAATCAAAAGTTAATTTAATACAATATAATAAACCCCTTATATAATAATAAAGAAACAAATAAAGATAAACAACTGCAACCTACTAGACTTTTAACTAACTAACAACAATATAACTAACTAATAATCTTGATAGTAACCAACTAGTTTTGGTGCTTGAATGGCTATACGATACTTCTTTGCACATCTCTTCTTATTGCAGAGAAGAAATGAGCCATGATTCTAATTCAAAGGGATAAAATATAACTTGCTTAAAACCAGGGTGGAGGTTGTTGTCTAACTCTCAAATTAAGGTAACTCCGCCCCTGACTGCTAACATTATCATAATAATACTTAAAATCTATTTTTTTAAGATTATAATAATATTTTTTTATTAAAAATCATAATATAAGTTATTCTCTACAAACAATGACCCCGTCTAATAAAGAGATGCTTGAGCCAAAATTAGAGGTTTGAGCTAAAATTAGAGGTTTGACTGGTCAAATCCGCTAATTTAGGTGTTTGATAAAAAGTAGATTGAAATAGCGGATTGAGGTGAAACTTTTAATTTTGAAAAAGCTACTAATAGGAGCTTTTTGAAATTAGTTGTTTTGCTATAAAAGTTATAAAAACCCTTTTACCTTTAACAATTACCAAAAATTTCCAAATAACCCAAATTTAATCATTTCTATTTTAATTCTTCAACCTCACGAATTTAAATTGTGATATTTATAAACTAATCCATTTTGTTTTTTTTTTCTTTTCATTCTCACACATTTATATCTGTATTGAAATTTAATAATTAATTAAATTTATTAAAATAACTATATAAATAATAAATTAATATATAGATCCTTCAAATATGCTTAATAATGTTATATTAAAAATTATTTTTCATAATCTAATTAATATTAATGGATACAAAATATTAATAACTAATAAATTATTCAAGTAAGTATCGAATATAATCATGTACTTATATGTCATTTTGCTTGTTTAAATAATCAAACAGCTAACAAAGTTAATTTTACCAGACACTTTTATACAATCAGCTAATACAATCTGCTAGTCAAATCAGCTAATGCAAGCTATCAGCTAATGTAATCCGCTATCAACTATCCGCTAATTGTCAAACAGGACCAATATGTTTAATATATTAAGATGTGATTAATAAAATACAAGTTGTTCTCTATAACGATGCTTCAAATATGAGTCTCTCCTATTGTGAGGCTGTGTTCTCTTAGTTTGAAGGTAAAAAAAATTGGAGGTTGAGCGTTGTTGTCTAGCTCCCAAATTAAGATACCTTCGTCCCTGACGGCTAACATGATTCTAATAATACTTAAAATTTAAGTTTTTAAGATTATAATAATATTTTATTTTGTTGAACATCCTAATGTAAGTTGTTCTCTACAAACAATACGTTTAATACATTAAGATATGATTAATAAAATACAAGTTATTCTCTATAAGGATGCTTCAGATACGGGTCTCCCTCATTGTAAGACTGAGTTCTCTTAGTTTGAAGGCAGATGCCTCTTCCTTTTTGATAAAAAAAAAAACTTATACAAAATCTACTATAATTTACATTAGCATGATGCATAAAAACCGTATGAAATATAACAAAGTATGCCGAATTATCAAATCTAACAGTGATATTGACATGTGATTGGAGCAAGTAGAGGAAAAGAACTGGTGGACCATCCTATTACAGTGAAACATGCTGCACCATATCCCTGTCATCATAATTTTTGTACTTTTAAAAATAAATAAATAAATAAAGAGGAAGCTAAAGATTGATGTAACCAGCAGGAAAAGGCGTATGGATCATGGTATGTCTATTCCTCAATAATTTATTACCATATATCTTGTTTATTTCTGATTTATTTATCAGATGTTACACGCAATCACCTCTTCCTTTTTCCGTTTAAAAACCCACAGCTTCAGACCTTCAAAACTTGAAACTTCATTTCATCTCTTCTCTCCATTTTTGGTCCCCAAGGAGAAAAGCTAGCAGATTTCGGCAATGGAAGATCACAAAACGGAGGAGTCTTCACTTTCAGATCAAAGAGAAATGTCTCACTCAGAAATGCCTGAAAGACACAAGGGTGGCCTCATTACAATGCCCTTCATAATAGGTACATACATTGTGTTGCTCAGCTGTTTGTGTGAACTCTTTTTTACCATGTCTCTGGTGAATCCTTTTGGCCTTTTGCTTTATCTTGTTTCTGGGTTTTGCCATCTTTTCTGGGGTGATTTTGAAACACCTAAATGGTGAGGTTCTGACTTTTTTTTTTTGTTTGAAATGTAGCCAATGAATCATTTGAGAAGGTGGCAAGCTATGGGCTGGTTCCCAACATGATACTGTACCTGATCAGAGATTATCACGTGGGAGTTGCTAAAGGCACCAATATTCTGTTTTTCTGGCAAGCTGCTACCAACTTCACACCTATATTGGGTGCTTTCGTCGCTGATTCATATCTGGGTCGTTTCCTAACCATTGGCTTCGGCTCCATTTGTAGTCTCCTGGTAAGTGCTAACCCTTTTTTTATGTTGTTACTTGTAAGTTATAGATGGTCGTAGGGTTTTGTTGTTCATGGTCATTGTTTTCCTGTGTAGTCTAGTTGGAAGTGTAGCTTATAAGTGAAAGAATCAATAATTGTAATATGTTGTGAAGCACTAAAATAAGTATTAATTAATTAGGAGATAATGGCCAGCTTTAGCTTAAAGAAGAATGTCCCTTGGGATCATGTTTTATTTTATTCCATTTGCTTAGTTAGCGCCTGTCACGAAGGGTTTGTCTCGGCAGCCCACGTGAATATAGGAAACATCTGACTTTTTTTTGGGTTCTGAGCCTTCTGCTACCAGTTTATCATTATTGGGGATAAAGCCTGGTGCTAAATAAATGAGTGAGGACCTTCTCTCTCTCTATTTATTCAGTTTCTTGTTCATACACAGTCTAAGCATCTGCCACTCGAGCTAAAAGTCTTGGGTGGTTGAGGTGGATGAAATATGCAGTCTAAGTTCATTTAGAGATTAGCTAATGGAGCTGTGGTCCATTTTATTCGTCTGGTTAAATATAGTATGATCTCTACTATTTTGATTTATAGGTCTACTTTTATTGATAAACATTTAATAGGTTTAGACACATTATTCACATTTCCAATACATTATCAAGAATTTCCCTAATTTTCAACATTTTCATCATATAATGTGACTAGCTTCAACCACTGTTTTGCTCCCTTTTATTATGAGTTTCCATGAGAATAATCCAGACCTTGAACTCTTTAGGGGATGATGCTTTTATGGCTAACAGCGATGGTTCCACAGTCTAAGCCCCCATCCTGTGACATAATGACCCAAAGCTGCAGATCTCCAACAGCTGGTCAGATGACTCTATTGTTCTCCTCATTTGTTCTCATTTCCATTGGAGCTGGTGGTGTTAGACCATGCTCCTTGGCATTTGGAGCCGACCAATTGGACCGAAGAGATAATCCGAAAAACGACAGGGTCCTAGAGAGCTTCTTTGGCTGGTATTATGCTTCTGCAGCTATCTCTGTTCTCATTGCATTGACTGGCATTGTTTACATTCAAGATCACCTTGGATATAGAGTAGGATTTGGAGTTCCAGCAATCTTAATGTTGATCTCCGCACTTGTGTTCTTCCTCGCTTCTCCCTTCTATATCAAGCAGATGGCAAGCAAGAGCTTGTTTACCGGCTTTGTACAAGTAGTCGTTGTCGCTTATAAAAACCGAAATCTGACATTTCCTCTTCCAAGCTCAACTGGAAGTTACCATCACAAGAGAGATTCAAATATTGTTGCACCAACTGACAAATTAAGGTACAAACTACAAACGTATAGTCCTTTATGATTTAAATGTTGTGCTTGAATGTTTTTGATTAACATGTTTTAAGTACTACGTTGTTGTTCTGCTCTTAGATTTTTAAACAAAGCTTGCATCATCAAAAACCCGGAACAAGATGTTGCCCCGGACGGCTCAGCCTCGAATCCATGGAGTCTTTGCACCGTAGAACAAGTTGAAGAGCTAAAAGCACTCATTAAGGTCTTACCATTATGGTCTACAGGGATCATAATGTCGATAAATTTAAGCCAAAACTCATTCCCTGTGCTCCAAGCTAGCTCTATGGACAGACACCTCACGAAAAAGTTCCAGATTCCTGCAGGATCTTATGGAATGTTCAACATCATCTCCCTTGCGCTATGGGTTATTCTTTACGACCGTGCGATTCTCCCGATGATATCAAAGATCAAGGGTAAACCAGTAAGGATCGGTGTCAAACTAAGGATGGGAATTGGGCTATTTCTTACCTGCATTGCCATGGTAGTTTCAGCCATTGTTGAGAACGCAAGACGAAGGGAAGCAATCCGGGAAGGGTTTCGAAACAACCCTGAAGCAGTATTGAAAATGTCTGCCATGTGGCTCGTGCCACAGTTTTGCTTGAATGGCTTAGCTGAGGCTTTCACTGCAATAGGGCAGACAGAGTTCTTCTATTCCGAGCTGCCCAAGAGCATGTCTAGCATTGCTGCTGCCCTCTTCGGTCTCGGACTGGCCGTGGCAAATTTGCTAGCTAGTGTTGTTGTGAGCATAATCGAGGACATTACTTCAAAAGGCGGTAAAGACAGCTGGGTCTCGAGTAACATAAACAAAGGTCGCATTGACAACTACTACTGGGTTCTTGCCGTGTTGAGTTTCATCAATCTGTTTTATTACTTCCTCTGTGCCTGGGCTTATGGACCGTCTGGTCGACAAGCAACAAAGGTTAAGGCCTTGCCGGGAAGATGAGTTGTCTAATATATAAGCACCAAGGTTAAACGAGTTGAAGATTGCAGAAGATTACACTGATAGATCGTTTATTTGACAGAATGTTTTTGGAATTACAGTTGCAGTTCAAATTTGGCTACATATAAATATGGTGTTGGTGTTTAGTAAGTAGGAATTACTCCTATAGTTTTTGAAACCAAATCACATCTGTTATGCCGTATCATTTACTTGTGTGAAAATTTCTTCTCTTCTTTTACATTGTATTTATGTATCACTGCTGCTTGATGCCCAAGTAATTTATAATATATTTTGTAAACAATCAGTCTGAGAAAGCATTTTTATTTTGTTCAGTTCAGAAAACAGTGTTTTAAATAGTTTTATTGCCCATTAAATCTTCTTTTTTTCTGTTTGCAACATTCAATGCACATTCCAATATTGTGTTGCCACTGCACCAAAACTTAGGATAAAAATCATCGGTTCCTTTTTTGTGTCTATACTTACTCAACATTAAAAAATACTACAAAATTAAATTTTAAGCCATAATCTTCAATTCTAAATCTTAAACCTTAAATCATATACCCTCAAAAATACACTATACCCTAAATTTCCTAAACTCTAACATAAAACCCTAAATCTAATTATAAGAGCGAGACATAAATAGGAGCACCGAAAAGGTGCAAAGGGATTTCTATCCCAAAACTTAATATTGACATCTATTAAGTTTTAAGTGCGCTAAAAATTGTAAACTCATAAATGTTCTATTAGTGGATTTAGGGTCCCTAATATTGTGTTTTTATTTGGTAAAAAACACTTTGGAGTTTTGAAGCAATAAACAAGGGTAAACAAATTATTTTTTAAGAAGAAAAAGAATGTTTGAAAACAATACTTTCAACCCAATGCAAAAAATATACTAATAAGTTTAATTTGTTAACATTAGCTTCAAAAAGTGTCTTGGAGCAAAAAAAATTACATTTTTAACATCAATTTGTTATTATATAATAAGTTTAATTTACAATTTATAAAGCTATAATTTTTATTAAGATATAATGATATGCTTATTAAATTATTTGTGGGTTTGAAAATTTTATATCTATCATGTCAATATTATTTTTGTTTTTTTAGAAAAAATCATTTAAAATATATGCTTCCATAGTTTAAATTAGATTTTATATAATTTAAATTGATATATTTTATTATGTCTGAGACAGACTGATACACAATTTGATGAACCCATAATTTAAGTACATGTTTCAAATAAATCGAAACGAGAAACATACAGCAGAATTTTGTTCCCACAGCTCATAAATGACAAAGTTCAGTTTACGAAATGTTCTAGCAGAATTGAATGAATACAGGATTCTGGTTTCAAACTCAAGCTTAAATATTATCATTCTCCTCCAGCACAAAATAACTGAATTACGTTATAACATCTGCAATTGCAAGAGAATAATGGCTTCAGACAAGACTATGGAGAAAGGAATCCAACAGCATTCTACTAAAAGGCGATACAAGTCTATGGATGGAATGTCGGATATGGTACTTGTGCACTACTATTGTTGTTGAGAACAGGCTAAGTAAAGTAATCATCGCCACGATACGAAGATACCTAATGCACAAGTGAATATGTCAATGATGTGGCTTCTCCCACAGTTTGTTGAATACGCTCGGGCAGTTCGAGTTTTTTCATCGGGAGTACCCAAAAACCATGTCGAGCAGTGCTCTGTTTAACATTGTGAACGAGACTACTTCGAGAAACGGGAAATCCAGTTGGGTCGCAGATGACCTTAACAAGGCTTGTTTCAACAATTACTATTTGCTTCTTACATTATTCATCAGTATCTACATTATTCATCATCAAAACGAAACTTGAGATGGGAAAGCAAAGAACATCACCGACCTCGCAACCAGCTCCACAAGGAGGAAGGAGTGACGCCTTGTGGAGGAGGTGTGAGCAAGTCTAGCATAGTTTCCTTCTCCGTGGGGGTCAAGGGAACACCTCTAACAAGGTCCAGCGCCATGACGTGCACATTAGTCTTTTGTCTGTGCTTTTTGTAAGCCCACACCCCTGCAGCAGCACCTGCAACAAGAAGCTGTCCCCGAAATCCTTCTATTTAGGTTAAATACGAAATACGGGTAAAGATTACAATTCACATCCTAAGTCATGAGATTTTGGACTAACCGGTGATAGCCACAAGGCTGCAGTCTGCAGATCAAACTTCGGGGCATACAGTACCGTCTCACCGTAATCCTCTTCAAGCTTTTTATAAATCTCTTTGTCATTCTTTCCCGCTCGAATCTCATCACGAATTAACTGCAATAACAAAATAAAAGTTGGAATTCTCTTTTAGAAAGTTACTATATGATAACCATAGACAAATAAATACGACTGGACACTAAGAATTGAAGGAACAGAACAAGGATATCTTCAGTAGAGAAAGCTAGCAAATGGTTTATTTTGCAATCCAAAATAGTGCACCTTTCTGAGGAGAATTGCGATATCCGCTTGTGAATCTTCAATGGACTGACTCCCACATTCTGTACAACGCACATTGTGGCTGATATTTCTTGCCCTGGCTTCCACAACTTGTGCCTTCTTCACTTCATCATCTTTGTTTTCCATTCTCTAAATAAATGACTGCAATCTCGAACAAACTACCAAAATTACCCATAAAATGAAAGCATCACCAGCATTAGAATTTACCGGGCCTTTCTTTTCGTCAGTGAGGCATTTTATCGAACACTTGGCTTGAGGAAAAGGGAGAATAAGAAAACATAGCAGGCCGACACCATTTTCCTTAAGCTTTTTCTTATGATCGAATGGTTCAGTTTAACCCAAAGCCGAAAATTACCCAAAAAATATTACTTAAAGAAGGGGTCGATTTGGTATTAATAAACAGACTTTTTCCAACTGAAGCTAATATCTTGCAATTTCTAAAAGTAAAAAAAAAAGGTTTTTTACTCTCTTAGTTAAAATTGAACACTTAAGTTTCTCCGTCTTTGACATTTTCATCAATTAAATTTCTCAAACGTTTTTCAGTTTTGTTTTTCATTTTCTATATTTTCTGTATTTTCTGGGGTCACCCAAACAAGACAAAGAAAGTATATATTATAGTAAGAATAAGAAGAAATGAAGACAACAGGAAGTACCTTATCGACTTGTTAAACTCAGTGAGTGGTGCTTGCGAGTTGTATAAAAGGTTTGGCTTATCAAAGGGGATTTTAAACGGAGGGTTTAAGCTAGGTTTTCTTTCTCTTCGAACCTTGAAGCTAGTTGATGGAGAGGTTGCCATAAAAAGATTATAAACTGCCACGTGCATTTTAATCGTCTGGCAAAATATAATAAAATAAAAAAATTATTATTCTATACATTGGTGTAGAAACTTTTTATTTCCACAAACGCTTTAATTATAGGGTTTAGGGTTTTAGTTTAAGGTTTAAAGTTTAGTGCAATAATTTAGAATTTAGGGTTTATGATTAGAATTTAAGGTTTAGAGTTAAAATTTTGAGATTAGAGTTTGAAGATAATATGGGACAAGACAAACCACCTACAGAAAATATGTGACATAACTCTTCTAAATTGCCAAAAGAGGATACAAACATTATTACTACAACAAAGTCCAATAATGCTCTGGCTTTCTCCAATAGAATTCAACATTTAGACGCCAAATTATAATGCCACAAACAGCTACAGAAAATAAATCATATTAGGAATTTTGATATCATATATTATATATGCTGCTACCAATAGCATGCACCAAACAGTAAACGAAAAGCCAAATATTTTCTTCTGAAAAACTTGCGATGAGGAGAGCCTTCCTTCCCAGTTTATCCATTGAAAGCAATGCAAAAACTGACCCTGAAGACGTATAAACAGCAAATTTAAAGAAACATTCCACGCCATGGTGTATAAACAGCAAATTTAAAGATTCAAGAACAAGAGATGAAAGGAAACATTGTAAGTTCCAAATCCAAAAACTAAAGAATTTATAGATACAAAAGCTTACGTCCTTAAAAGACCTTATCAAGAAAAAAAAAAGGCATTTCTCATTTCTTATTAAAAAAATAAAGAACTTATCAAGAAAAAACCTTTCACGTCTCTTATAAAAAAAACTTGAAAAAGAAAACTTATCAAGAAAAGACCTTTCTCATTCTTATTAAAAAAAGACAAAGAACTTGGGGAAAAAAGATGGAGAACTTGAAAATGTGAGAAAAGACAAATCAAAAACGAAAAACAGACACCAATAAGTGTTTGAACTTTCAATGAGAAGACGTGAGTTCGAACTTTAAAGATATCTTAGGAGGGACAGTTATGTACCCCGAACATAGAGACAAACATGCATATTATTAAAAAAAACGAAAAACAAACATGTACTCAAATCAGTGCCGTCCCTGAGCATGGGCAGGAGGAGCGCCCGCTCAGGGCTTTTTTTTTTAATATTCAATATTAAGATTTATTTTTTAATATTTTATTATTATGGGTGTAATTTTAAAATTTATTTATTTAACGCTTATTATTTGGACTCAATTTTTTCCAACATTTATTATTAGAAGCTTACTCTTAAAATTTAAATTTTCTCAATATTTGTAATAAGGGTCCAATTTTTTCAATAATTATTATTAGGTGACTATTTTTTCCCAATATTTATTATTAGTGACATACTCTTAATTTTTTTTCAATACTTGTTATTAGACCCGGTTTTTTTCTAATACTTATAATTAGGGGCTCAATTCCCCATATTTGTTATTAGGGACATTTTCTTAAAATTAAATTTTTAATATTTATTATTAGGGGTCTAATAAGGACATGATTTTTTTCCAATATTTGTTATTACGAACATACTCTTAAAATTTATTTTTTTTTATATTTTTTATTAAAAACCTAATTTTTTTCTAATACTTGTTAGTAGGGGCCTACTTTTAAAATTTATTTTTAAAATTTATTATTAGGAGCTTATTTTTTTCTAATATTTGTTATTAAGGCCTACTTTTAAATTTTATTTTTTACTAATAATATTTATTATTATGGTTCTAATTTTTTGGTTCCTCCTTGAGACACTAAAATTTTAAAAACGACTCTGACTCAAATGCGCCGAGAAGGAAGACGACTGGTGATTGTTACTAACTCATAGGCGTCTAGTTTAACTTGTTTCATTTCCTCTCTATTTTTTCTTCTTCAAATTCTTGGATGTTTAAATTTGATGAAAGAGACGAGCACTGTGCATATGGAGGGATGGAGCGAAAGGGAGGGAAAATCTGCTTCTTATAGCGGCGCCGGATGCTTCTCTTTTTAACCGCTTACCTTTAATTGACAAAGCTATTAAATAAAATATCATTAGTACGAACGAATCGACATATAATATGATTATACGTAAATTGAAATATTAAATACAAAGAACACCGAATGAACTTTAATAATAAATCTCGTTTTTTTACGATTATCAATAATATTTTCAGTGATGGAGGAAAATGATTAGTGGGAGGGGCTCTCGCCCCTAAGACAGGAAAAAAATTTACCTTAATTTTTAAAAAAATTAAATTAATTATGAATTTATCTCACTATATTTTAATGTGTTTAACATTTAAAAGAAATAAATATAAAATATTTAATTAATAAGAATTTAATATTACATAAAAATCTTAATTTAAAACAAACAAAATCAGTTTTTTTAAGGATCAATTAATAACATTTAAAAAAAGAATTATTTTCAAATTAGAAAAACCGTTTAAATTTTTTAAAACTGATTATTTTATCATATATGAATTTTTAAAGAAATATGAGAATTGAAGATTCAAATATCAGTCTGTTACCGTAACAACAATCGTTATATACTAAAAGAATTTGGCATATGTTCAACTTTCTTAGTCTTTTCAAAGACGGTACACACAGCATGTATTACTGGTGCTCAAACCCGGGTCCCAAGGGATGATGAACATTTACCTTTGCCACCAAGACACAAGGGGATGATCAAAGAATTTGGGATTCTTAAGATGTTTAATAGTGAAAATAATTGAATTAATTTTACATATATTATATTTTATATTTTTTTGTGGGGTTAAAATAAAATTTTATGAGTTGTATAATATATATATATATATATATATTATTTTGTGAGGTGTAACTCTCCTTAAATCTATTGATAAAATTGTGATTTTTTAGTTTCAAAAACAAAGAACCGTGTCTTATATAATTGTTTTTAAAATATTAATAATTGATAAACACATGCATAAATGGCCACCATAAAACCACGTGAATCTAACCATATATTCCATATTGTTTTTTATTGCGAGAACTTACTTTAAAAAAATGTATATACAAAAGAAATAAAATTAAAAAAATAAATTACATCATTCATCACTTGGCTAAATTTTCAATTTAATTTACCGTTAAGTTACAAAACCGTATTATAACCATCATTTTAGATTCCTCCAAAAAAATCACTAAAACGACTCCATTTTGAATATCTATTAAAACCAAAAACCAAAAACCATCCAAATCTCCACGAATCTAGCGTTGAACATTAGATTTTTCATCTAAGTTGATATTAAATTCTCCAAATATCGAAACCATAGTTTGAATTATAATAGCCTAAGAAACAAAAAAACACATTGTCTTTAGTTCCAACTGGAATCCATGAATCCCATATCCAGTCATCCAATTGTCCAAGAAAGTCACTTTCTGCACCCTGAATCTCTCGTGAATCAAGCTTTTGCATAAAGCAGAGTCTTGAATGAATGGTAATATAATATATTTTTTAATAACCATGGCATTAACTGTATCATGCACGTAATGTCTTGGAATATCACAAAAAAGGGGGGGAAATAATAATAATAAAGAATTTCCTCACGAGGAGATACCGGCCGAAGAAGTCTTTCTTTGGATCTGTCAAACACAGCAAGGTAGCTCTTAGTATAGCATGCAGAATCATCAAAATAAATAAATAGCAATGTTTACTTAAGAATAAATGCAATTAAAAGGAATGATGATAAAAACTTTTGAAACAAATAAAAAAAAAAAGCACCTTATTCACAAGCAAGTTGACTTGCTCTCTGTACATTTCCTTCAAGTCTACAATATCAGCACGGAGTTCCTCCAACTGGAAAGATGATGCAGCCACTTAAAAGTAAGTACACCATGGATGACAACAGTATCATATAATATTTTCATAACCAGAATAGTGTCAGAAATACAGTAATTCAATGAGGCTGGATAATCAAAATGTTCTTGCTTCTCTCAAAAATTCATTTTCATTGTAATATTTAGTTATTTAGTTCAGCAAAGCTCATATTGACTCCCCCCTTAATATACTTGTGATACCATACATGAAAATAGCATCTATATGCTTCATCACCCATCCTTGAATATGAAATCTTGGCTTGCTGTTGTGCCTTGTTTGTGGGAGCTTGCCCTAGTGTAATTCCAGATTCGTAGTTTAGCTCTAGGTTCCTTATTGTACCTCTGTTGTAATCGGACTGTATTTTGGTTTGATTATTAATAATATTCCACTCTTTCCTCCCTTACTTATGAAGGGGGGGGGGGGGGGGGGGGGGGGGTTAACGAGGCCCCGTTTCTTTTCAAAAAAAAATTGGTTGCCATCAATGAGAAAGAATCCAAATGAAAAGAGGCATGTACCTCCTCATCTCGTTCACACCATTAGCTCCAGAGCAGCAGTGTGTCTCCGCCTCAAGGCTTCTAGCTCTGCCCGGATTCCAGGCAATGTGGAAGCCTCTGCCTTCAGCTTTTCACACTGCAGCAAATGTAGACAAGGTTAAAGGCAATGAACTGGAAAAAAAAACATAGAATATTATATTGATGAATAAAACCTCAACGTATTTTAACTAGAAAGCAGATAACTCACCTCTGCAGTCATTTTGACTAATTCCTCAGATAGAGAGTCACGGATAGACTCCAAGGAACTCTGGAGTAAAGACAAGCAAAGCCAGTTGATATAAGCTATTTAAACAGTAAACAAGATAAACCCCACACCTAAAATCAGGAAATATGTGGTACTGAGGACAGTTTGAACACTGTGACAGATATATTTGAATTCAGGAGCTCAAAAAGTAATCCATACCAAACGAGACATATAGGATGCAAGTTCACCCTCCTTTTGACGAAGGGCAGATTCAAAAGCGCTTGGTGTCATGCTCTTCATATAGAATGGACTTGCTGTTGCCTCTCCAATATTTCTTTTGTCAGAGAACCCATCAGATGAGTCCAAAGATGCTTGCAGAAAATAGCTCTCCTCCACGCTTTCTAAGCTGCTAGCAGTAGAGAGTTTCCGAGACAAGCTTCCTTCACCACAGTCACACAATAAGAACAGAAGATCATAAAAGATTAACTACATCGTAACAGAAAGCACCATACCATTCTCCAAGGTGGAATTATGCCTTGCAATTGGAGCTTGCTCTGTAGATTGCACACGCACTGTCCTTTCCAAGTCTACTCGAGCAGCTTTCTCCCTTTCTACTTCCTGTAACGAAATTAAAGGCTTCCTTCCGTAAACAGAACCGAAATATCAAATCTAAGTACCAGCAGTTAAAATGGCTCCTGCGGTCATATAGGTGTAATGAACTCTCAAGGAATGCCACATGTGACATCAGCAGATAAATTGAAAAAAGGAATATTAGATGATATTCTTTTTTATCCTCAGAGTTGAAAGAAAAAGGAATTCATGAAAACAACTCAATATGAATGGGAAATGGCGCACTTGATCAACTCACAAGCAAAGAGAATGAACACGCTAATGAATCTAAAGCAAAACCTGTTGCAGAAGCTCTCGGTGCACAAGAGCATCTTGTAACTCTTGCTTATGTTTTCGTCTTAGTTCCCTAATTTCTTCCTCAAGCTGGTTTGCCCGACCTTCTTGTGTATCAGCTTCCTCCTTTGCTGCTAGGTATTCCTGTCTATTCTCAGCAGCTCTCTGTCTCTCTTTATCAAGGGACCTGCTTAGCTGTGTTTGTTCTGCTCTTAGACATGAAATCTGAAGCAAAGAAAAAGTTAAGCTGATAACCAGAAATGTTTCCACAAATAAAACATACGTCTGCCATAGAAGTAGAACCTGAGCTTCAAGAACATTAATTCGTGATAAGGTTTGAGATAAGCGTTCGTTCACAGATCGCTCTCTCTCTTCTGCAGCTGCTGCTTTCGTCTCTGCTTCCTGCAAATTTGATAGAATAGATAATTATGAGAATATACAACTTCACATGTGATATCATAACATGCAATAACATTCTAAACACCTGGAGGCGAGAGTTTAGAGATCTCTCCACAGCAGCCCAAGCTTCTGCTTTTCCGGAAGTTGTTTCCTGTTAAAAATAGAGCACAAACCAATTTTTAAAAGAAATGAGATCGTAGTCCTTGAAGCTTGTAAAGAATGCACTAGAACAACATATTTCACCTGCATGGCTTCGATCTGCCTTAAAAGTGGTCTTGTAGACTCAGGCACTTGTGTACTCAACTCCTCACACCGATGCTCGCTTGCCTAGAAAAAAAACGATAAGTTGTGAACTACTGGAAACAATATCTGAAAGAAAAGGTATCAAGGAAAGATTTAATATCTCTCTAAAGACGGCATAAACTCAGAGTACTTGATAACGTTTTTGAAGATCTTCAATGTCCTTGCGAAGCATGTCTTCTCTAAATACTGCCTACATAGACAGAAAACAACAATAAATCATACCTTTTTTTATATATTAGCATGATAAAATCTGAAAACTTAATTAATACAATGAAAAACCTGCTGCTCCTTTCTGCTTAATGTTTGCCTTAATTCTTCAAGTGTCTGTACTAGCATGGATTCACGTTCTTCGGCCTCTCTTAGACGGCTCTCCAATTCAGTTCTGGCTTCATTGTTGGCATGTGCCTCTGCAAGTGCTTCAGCCTCCCTTGCTGCGTTCAAAGCATTTGTATAGAAGTCCTTCTGAGCTGCAAGTTCAACTTGATGTTTTTCAATAGTTTCCTGCAGCAACTTCTCTGTAGCTATCTTGTCCTTCTTGATGCTCTCGACCTTGTTCTCTTCAACCTGAAAGCAGAACAAGGAGCATAAACTATCAACAAGTTGAAAGAACTTATTTGTAAATAACAGAATTCATTCTATGCAATTGAAAGGAAATAAGAAATTCTTGGACAAAATTAGGCCCAAAAACGATATTAATAATAAAGGTCATGACTCATGAGTAAATACCCCCAAAGTCTAAAACTTATTAGGAGATTTCCACTTCCTCCCAGGTCTTAAGGGAATTGAGTAATATTTTAATTTGTTCAGATTACTCGGACAAAATGAAGTAAAAAGGAAACATTAGTAAAACATAACAATGTTTCCGTTTCTTCTTGTCCCTTTCCTTTTTTTAAGTTCTGATAGGTGAGGTGAATAAACAAACACCAGTAAAGCAGAGCATCAACGACAAGATCTGAAGACAAGATCTAAAAACATAATAGCATCCTACAATTCTATGAAGTTCTGTCTACTGAACCAAAGATCTCAAGGTTGAAACCAAGTATCACCAAATGAAAGAAGTGCAATTACAGAATAATGAAGGCCTATTCCTAGCAGTTTTCACATTATATAGTAAGCAACTACATTATAAAAGAATACAAGTTATTACTATGGAAAAACCAATTAACCTGGAAGATATTGTTTTTAGCGCAAGGGAGGTTAAAAATTGAGCATGGTATAGAGTTTAATATCTTGAATCCAGAAAAATAATAGGAGGAACTTTCCAATTCCAAGGCATGCACTTGCCTGAAGCTTTGTAGCCAGACCTTTCTTCTCCTCTTCAAGCTCTCTAATCTAGTATGAAAAAAATGGAAGGAAACATAAAAATAAGAAAGTGAAGAGAAAGGAAGGAAAGTACCAGAAATCTAGAAAAATCAAACAATCACAAACACATTGCCAAACCTGAGCCCTTAATTTCCTGATATGAGCTTCTTGAGTAGCCTGCTTCTTTGAAAGCTCTTCACCTGAGAGGATAAAATATCTTGTAATAAGAATGCATAAGAACAAGGAGATCAAATTTGCTCAAGAATCACCAGACACCAAAATAGATGCACTCAAGAATATCTTTTTAAGTAAAATCCCATACATGGTAAATTATAAGCTCCACAAGTAAAGGTTAGGTGGGCAAGGAGTTAACAGTAAACATACAGAGAACTTGATCCATTCCCTTTGAAGAATTCTCTACACACAGAACCTACACCCTGCACATATAATCCTCCTCTAAAATGCATTGACTTAAAATCCTACTCGACTTAATAGCGAAGTGTGTCCTATACTCTCCATTATAGGCGGGCTCTCTTTCTGCAGAAACTCCAATTGCAAAGAAATGACACAGGGACTATTCAACAAGTGCCAACAGATCTAAGAGAGGAAAATTATATGATTGTGAACAAGGAATAGAGCTACAGTGTGTAGCATTAAACATAAATAAGAGTTTTCAGAACTCACCTTCAGCCATTACCTGTTTAATTATTTCATCTTTTTCCTTCAAAAGAGCAGCAGCATCACTTTTTTTGTTCTGCTCTCTTCGAAGAGTATCTCTTTCCTTAGTAAGGGCATAAACCTGGAAAAACACACACCAAGAGACAACCGCACTTAAAAACATATTTAGCTTAAAAGGACAACATTTTCCTAGAGTATCATCAACTGCTACTAGAGCATAGAACACATTGACACCATTTTCGATTAACTGAAACTTAGATGAATCAAATCTCATACAAGAAACTTCATAAAAGCGATGACAGTCATGGGCTAGCAAAGTTAAAATAAGGCAAACTATTAGTGGGGCCAACCTTTGAACTTATAATAAAGGACTTCAAGCATGATATCACGTCATAACTCAGGGAGTGAGCCACGTGAGGGCTTGGGGGGGCACTCCCCCCCCCCCCCTTTTTTTACTAAAAAATATAATGTAATTTTACCTATTTGGACCCCCAATTTTCAATTCATTTGAACTTTGTCCTCCCTTTTTAATGGGTAATTATACTCTCCCCCCCCCCCCCCATCTTGATTCCTAGCCCCGTCATTGCCATCACTGATGACGTAATAAGAACGAGAGAGGAAAGTGTCACTGCAAACTAGAGATCAATGCATGTAATAACCTTATATTGTACTTAATCTCGTACGTGTAGTCAATAATACCAGTTAACCAAGAAATTAAGACAATTTAAAAGTGCCAGCCTTAACTGGTAACCTATTTCACAACTAAATTATTGATTTATAAAGTTAGTACATGGTTAGAAACACTACAAAATAGAAATAAAGGTTTTCTAGAATCAGTGTTTTTTCTAGGGTGAAATGGTGCTGTAGGCAGGAAGCAATTTTTTCTGAGAGATTGCTAGGTGAATGCTAAGGCAAGACAGCATACTAGAACTTTAAAAGCATGCATAGCATCTAAAAATATTTTATTTAGTCCAAAGGAAAACATCCCAATAATAAGATATGAGGCTTCTAACAGGGAGATCCTAGATTTTAATTTCAGGGGGCAAAGGTTTTATGTAATGGAATAAGGCTAAGGCCTCGTGTAAAGCCCCAGAGATAGTCGGTCTTCCTACATTTCCAAGGATATGCTATTGGTGTCAGTCCATTGTGTTCACTCATTAAGGAGCAACAAGTTTAATCATAAAAAAAGTGATTCAAACTTCTGCAAAAGGTTCTAAAAGTTCTCAACGGCAATACCAAAGGATAAATATAAACAAGGACACTAATACAGAAATGAAAGAAAATAAAAGAGGTGATGAAGATCTGGAACATACCTTCCTTTCAAGGGTTGAAACCCTTTGATGATATTCTTCTCGCAATAACTCAATTTCTGCTTCATCAGATTTTCTCTGTTCCAAACTTTCAGCTGTTAAATTGCAATCCTTTTTCATTTTTATTAGAGGAGAGGAGAGACAGTGAAGTATCCATCTAATATCTAATTAGTAGTTAACACTTATTTCTTAAATTATTGGATGATTAATGTAGGAGGGGGGAAATGTAGTAGAAAGTGATTGACTTGTATTTAGAAAAATGAAAGAGAAACCACCATCTAAGCATCAATCTTTTTATCATGGATCAGCCATGGACAAAATTATATGAAAAGCCAAGTCTTCAAGCTGAACCTTCTAATCGATAACTTGGGACTTTATTCATTTTAATCTCTATTGAGATGTTCGTTTTTATTCAAGAGACTAATGTGTACAAAGAAGTAAGCACTGAAAAACAACAGACAGCAGAGCAAAACATATCTGTCACTCTCACATAGACAATGCCAAACCATGGTAAAATATCTAGGGAAAGAGAAATGACCGTACATACCTTCAAATCCTCAATTACAGCTTTAAGTTGCTCATTCTCATTCATTAGATTTGCAATTTCATCAGCTTTTGCCTGAAAAAGAAACAAATTGAAAATGGAAATTCAAGAACCATAAAACTTTAACGAGAAAAAATAATATAAAACAATATTTTATTTCTTTAGTGCCCCATCTCTTGGACAAATGTAGCATAAGATACCATGATAAATGCATAAAATAAATAGCAAAGTTCATAGACAAATATATCAGAGGAACATAAGCTACCCTTCTAAATTTAGTGGTAAAAGCATCTTCAAATAGGAGGTAATGGCTGACACCTAAAGTTTAATCACAGGAAATCCATGTTGCAGAGAATGACACATACACCACCGTCCAAAACCTACCTACCGAACACTCCCCTTTTATCTTAAAATAGAAAGAAATGCAGGAAACAAATAATCCTTCTGGTGTTATGGAGCATCATCATAAAGGATCTAATCTTTGTAGTGTTATGTATTTAAGAAGGAAAAAGTGATATGCGTATGAGAAAGGGAACGAGAAAAAGATGTTTTCTCAAGAGCTTCACCCAATCTTAGAATGGCATCAGTCAATTTCTGATAGAAACGGCAGCATGCATTAAGTCAATCCCACATGTGCATACTTCCTACATAAAATAATGGATAATGTGAAGTACCTGAGCTTGCTTTGCAGCACCTTGTAAAGCAGATTCCATCATTTTCATTTCCTTCCTCACCTTCTCCAATTCATGCGTAGAATCAGCTGAGGCGGGCATTATAGTTGCAGAGCTCAAGCGCCGTTCTTCTTTAACATCAGTTTCACCATTATTAGTCTGCTCACCCACAGTATTTGAGACATTTTCAACAAAAACTGATTCAGAAACCATCCCTTCAGCCTCATATGAAGGAAGCACATTAGGCAATGGAAATTCCTGAGCACTGTTAGTCTCCTCAACAGAGATAGAATGCGAACTTGGGGGCACTGACTCTTCAGGGCCACCAGCAGCAGCATCTAGCCTATTACTTGGTTCCTCAGATTTAACCGGAGAACTTTTCTCTAAAATCTCTTTCGTTTGTGTGTTTTGTTCATCTTTACTTTCACGTATGTCTATAGCATCAGTTGACTTTGCTGGCACAGGCTCAGCCAACTCAACTTGGTATACTACTGCACTATCTAATTTCACTTCCCTAGAGCCAGGGCCTTCGGAAATGGCCATATCAATGCTTTCTTTCTGATCTTCACTGTCTTGGGTATCTGATGAGTCAACATTCTGAAGCGTAGTTTGAGAAGGCTCGGCAGAAACTGGTTGTGTTTCTGATTCAGGTTCAGCTTTACCAGGGTCTGAAATCACAGAATTGGCTCTCTCCACAGCCTCTGAATGTTTGTTATCTTTTTCTAACTTCACATCTTGTTTATCATCTTCAAGAGCTGTTTTCTCATGTGACTGGTTTGAACTGTCAGTTTCAGTCTCTTCTTTTTCCACAACTTTGTGTGGCTTCTGTGAAGATTCATGTTTTTCTGAAGATTCATCCGCAGTCTCCTCACCTTTTCTGTCTGAAGACCACAATCCTGAAGCTGGAATGAATATAGAAAGGAAGTCATTAGTATGATAGGTGCAAGACTTTATTTAGGTAGACGATTACTCTTCACTGAATTATTTAGGTAGATAAATTACAATGCAAGCCTTGTATTTCATGATGTTTATTCTTGTTTTGACATTTATATCTCCAACAATAAGATTTAGCATGAGTAAGTAGAGGCAAAATACAAGTTAGACTCCCTAATTGAATTCCCACAAAATGGAATAAAGCAGCATGCTTTATTAGCAAACTTTACAACTCTAGCTTAAATGACCAAATAATTCACACAAAACTTCCTACAAGGTAATAACAACAACCATTGCTATTCACTGAAATGAACCTAATACCTTAATCTGAAATATGTGGCAAACAGAGGCCTGCCCCCGAAATTTGCATTCAAATATATACAGATTGCACTAAATAATAACAATGTTAAACAGAGGGGGGAAAGTACCTTCATTGCTGCTTGATTCAGACTCCTCCTCAAAACCGAGAGCATTATCGAAGTTCTTCTCAATATTCTTCACGCTCTCCTGGAATTTATTAACTGCCCCGGCAAGATCAGGAAAGCCTCCTAAGGAGACCTTCCCGCTAAACCAAGCCATCCTTTTTCTTTAACTCAATATACCAAAAACAACTGGATCTGAAAACTCAAATCCACCGTTTCAAGACATCAGAAACCCTACATTGAAATGCCGCCAAAAAAATATTGAAAAAGGAATCAGAAAAAAAAGCCATGATCCGAAATTTTCAAATCACAATCTAACAACGTATACCTCGCAAAATGTGTATCGGGAACGAATTTACAAAATTACGATCCATTCCAAGAAACCAAAAACGCTGAGAAATTGAATGGAATTGTGAAAAATTACTGTTGTAATTGATTAATTAATATGAGCAAATTAAAGAAAGTGAAAAGGACACCTGAACTAAGAAGGATACGCAGTTAAATCAATTTGGAATAAATTATGTTCTAAATATAAGACGGGATTCAAATTGCTGAATCAAGATATTAAATCTTGGGTGGGAATTGAACCTGATAGAAATGGGCGTGGATTTGAAATTTCAAATAAAATGAAAATATTGGTTTGCCGACTCAAAGAGAGGTCTCATTGATCGAGAAGAACCAACACAACAATGGGTCCGTCTGCTCCACTGCTCCGTAACCTTTTCTTTCTCTTTTATAGTTATGGTCGATTGATCCAAGATTATAACGACGTCGTTCCGAACCAGCCGAAGGTCTCTTTTCTAGTTATGATCGCATTTGCAGTTCTCGCGAGACATTTATAGACAGTCAAACGCGGACTTACGCGAGGGCTTAAGGGGCCTTGGGCCACTCCAATATTTTGAAAACTTATTATTTAGCCCTTGATGTTTTTAAATATTTTCATTTGACACTATATTTGAAAATGCTTTTGCCCCCTAAAAGTTTTTTAAAATTTCACACAATATAAATTTATATGTATTTATAAAATAATTAAAATTTTATGTTAAAATATAAAGTTTATATATGTAATTTCTTTTTACAAAATATAATTCCAACATTGATAAGATAGAACAACAATGTCTTATTGATATATGTAGCATTTTTCTTGGGTTTTAATTTTTATTTCTCAAATCATGCTACTCTTTATAATAATTTCAAATGATAATAAAATATTAAAAACTTACATCGTGAGGAAATCATAATTTGATCTTCCTCTTAATTTTTTAATGTTTTTTCTCTAAATGAAGTGGCAATATATGTCACTGTAATTTTATTGTACTAAAAAACACATTGGTACTCATGGTCCGCATGTCATCCTCATAAATTTTTATATTTCTTCTTATCTAATGGCGAAAAATTTTATTAACTAATCTCTGATATGTTGTCCTTGTATTCTTTAAACTGAACGGCATCGCCTTATAGCAATACAGGCCACCTCTATAATGAATGTCGTTTTTTTTATCTTCCTTCGCCCATTGCAACTTGGTTGTAACCAGAAAAAACGTCCATGAAGCTCATGAATTTATGCTCCGCCGAGACATCCACTAACTTGTCGATGGATGGCAATGGGAAACTATCTTTGGGACACGCCTTGTTGAGATCGGTGAAGTCTACGCACATTCGCCATTTGCTGTTGGATTTCTTCAACATAACTACATTTGCTAACCATTGCAGGTACCTAACTTCTTCGACGAAATTCGTCATAATTAATTTTTTTTGTTTCCTGCCTAATGGCATGCACCTTCTCCTTTGAGAATTTTTTTTTTGTCGAACATGTTTCACTGCTGGATCAATGCATAAAAAGTGTACGATAACACTCAATTCTATCTCTTCAATAAGATGGGTAGAGATAACTCAAGCAACCCAAGCGAAAAAACGGTAAAAGATGATAACTTGACAGATCAGCCAAAGGCGGTGTTGGATTAAAATCTGTAATTGTGGGCACATATGTAAAATGTATGTTGCTATTATAAAGTATGACACAAAAATAAAGTGACCAATTAAGTTAAGTGTGTCATAGGTATTAAAATGTCATGGAAATAAAAGTGTAGATACCATAAGATATATTTATAATTCAATGAGGGGCAGAGTTATAAATATTTAATAGTTTGATTTAATAATCAACTATATAAATAGGTAGTGGTCCCCAAGAAATAGGTTAGCTTGTATTACTTTTGTCCCCGTCAGAGAGTTTTTACGGCAAGGGCTAACCTATCTTCTTGGAAGATCACATCCACCTTTTAGGCGATCTTCATCAAAGAATTCAAGGTTTTCATCTATCGATTAATTCAGGTACGCTTCCCCTTTCAGTTTATTGTTCATCTATCGATTAATTCAGGTTTTCTCTAAATGAAGTGGCAATATATGTCACTGTAATTTTATTGTACTAAAAAACACATTGGTACTCATGGTCCGCATGTCATCCTCATAAATTTTTATATTTCTTCTTATCTAATGGCGAAAAATTTTGTTAACTAATCTCTGATATGTTGTCCTTGTATTCTTTAAACTGAACGGCATCACCTTATAGCAATACAGGCCACCTCTATAATGAATGTCGTTTTTTTTATCTTCCTTCGCCCATTGCGACCTTGTTGTAACCAAAAAAACGTCCATAAAGCTCATGAATTTATGCTCCGCCGAGACATCCACTAACTTGTCGATGGATGGCAATGAGAAACTATTTTTGGGACACGCCTTGTTGAGATCGGTGAAGTCTACGCACATTCGCCATTTGCTGTTGGATTTCTTCAACATAACTACATTTGCTAACCATTGCAGGTACCTAACTTCTTCGACGAAATTCGTCATAATTAATTTTTTTGTTTCCTGCCTAATGGCATGCACCTTCTCCTTTGAGATTTTTTTTTTGTCAAACATGTTTCACCGCTGGATCAATGCATAAAAAGTGTACGATAACACTAAATTCTATCTCCTCAATAAGATGGGTAGAGATAACTCAAGCAACCCAAGCGAAAAAGCGGTAAAAGATGATAACTTGACAGATAAGCCAAAGGCGGTAGCCATGCAGCAGTTTCAGCATAATTTTCGACAGCAGTTTTGGGACAAACCCCCCTTGTTTGTAGCGGGACAAGGTGCACAACAAACGAGGGGGCATTACCGTTAGAGGGCAGCAGCCAACAATTTTTAAAAATGCAAGAAAAGATAAAGAGCATGAAAGAATTTTTGTTGCTTTCAAAGCAACAATATAAGTAGCAACAAAAGTTCATGCAGGATCAGGCCAATCAGTATAGAATTACGGAAGGGAAGACCTAGAAGACCAAATACTAAACAAGCAACTAAAATTACCCTCAACCAGAACCTGAACTACCATCAGAACCAGTAACCACCACTAGATTGTCGTCCATGGCTCTTGTTAATTTTTTCAGTCAACACACATAATAAAACTACGTTTGCTCCATAAAGTCATGTACGTTCATACATGATTTTTTGTATTTAATTCTTTAAAGTAAAATGTTCAATTTTTTTTTACGATCGATTATAATTCTTAAGACGTATTTATCTTAAAAATTCAATTAATTTTAATAAAAAATACTAATGATGATAAAATTCATTACTATAATAATGGGATTGAATAATATAACGATAAGATTAGAACCAGTGAAAGATTATGTGTTTGGGTCCTTAGACTCATACTTCACTACTTTTGTTTTTTTTCCCTCAGTTTTCTAGTGGATTTTTTTAAAAATAAAATAAATTTAAGACAGTTGCCACCAACCAAAAGTAAACGCATGTGTTGTAAAAAAATAGGGTAAACTACATCAGTGACCACTTAATTATAAGGTTGATGTCGATTTGATCATTATATTTTTAATTTTGTCAAATATACCACTTAACTATTTAAATGGTTCCAATTAAGCCACTAGCCGTTAAAAAACGAAAAAATTGACGGGACTGTTAAAAAATTTGTATAATTACACATTTAATCCCCTATATTTATACAATCTATCAATTTGATCCTAATTTTAATTTTAATTTTAATAAAATAAAATAATTATTTAATTAGGTTGTCACCGGTGTAATTTACCCTAAAAAAATATTCACGTATGAAAATTTCATCTGCCGTTGCTTATCGGCTTGCCTTAATAATGAATATTAGACTATAGTGTATGATGGTGAGTTAGTTGTGGACTGGTGGTTGCTTTTTACTATTTTTCTGTGCGATTTATTTTATTTTCAACTGCTAAATTGTAAAGTTACTGTTGTTTCACACTGATTTTTTATTTAAAAAATTGACAATGAGAAATTTAAAACTCGTAATTTTATTTTAGGGAATGTAAAAATATCTACTTATTCGAATAAATATCTTTTTATTCATATCCACATGATATCAATTCATTCTAACAATTTTTTCATGTGAAAAGTGCAACCTCCATAGATGGAGTTAGTTCAATTACTAAGAAGGGACAAATTGGACGTGCATAATCTTTGCCCTTGAATACTTAAATGACCTCAACAAGCATTCATGAATGGCGAGTGTGACGAATATAAATCATCAACCTTTTTAATGTTTTTATTTATGTTCTCATACTAAAAATTAAGTTTAGTGTTTATAAATTTGTGGTACGGTGTATTTTTTAGGGTGTAAGGTTTAAAATTTAGAAATTAAGATTAAGTGTTAAAAATTAATTTTTTTAATATTTTTTAGTATTAGAGAACTAAAAAATAAAAATTTTTTGTCAAAATGTAACATAACGGTTGCAAACAATCAGCTTTATTCCATTTAGTATTTTAATTATTTCAAATTTTGCATATGACACTTTTTTGGTGGTAGGTTTTCACCCGACTTACAAACCCACCATTTTCACCTACTCTTCACCAACTAAATGTCATTACAAATTGAATATTATAAGAACTTTGAAGCATCCCCCCCCCCCCCCCCCCCCCCCCTCATTTTCTTTGTTTGTCGGTTGAAACCTTTTCTTATACTATTGTTAGGTACTACCAAACTATTAGGGATGACTCGATTTTACCATTAATCTTTTAATTGGTTCAAATTTGCTACTAAATTTTATTTTTTCGACTCGTTTATATCACCGTGTCGTAAACTCCTTAACAGCGTGACGATTTGAATACTAGACCAAAACAACGTCATTTTAGTCCCAAAATAGACCAAAACGGTGACATTTTGCTGGAGGAAAATATATAAAAAAATATGTACTCAATAGATTTATACCTAATACCTTCATAATCAAAGGTAAACTCTTAACCACTAAACCAACTTAACATCTTTATCTGTTTTTAACAGAAATAATATATATTTCAAACTGTAATTTATCATATAGTAAATAATATTACTATATATAAATAATAAAATATATTGTTTTTAATATAAATATATTAGAAATATATTAGTATACATATATTAATATATACATAATACATAAAATAAATATATATAAATATTTTTATATTATAAATAATATTAAATATATAAATAGATAAATATATTATTATAAAAACTAAAAGACTAATTTTCAAGACCCCGAAATTTCTAAAAAGCCTAAAATCCAACACAACCTTAAACCTTAAACCCATAAACCCTAACCCTAAACTATAAACCCTAAACCCTAAACCCTAAAATTTTATTCGTAAACATATAATATTAAAATATATAAACAAATAATATATTATTATACAAACTAAAAATAATTTAAAAAATCTAAAATTTCTAAAATTAAAAAAAACTAAAAATTCACCAAAACCCTAAAGCTTAATCCATCCATTTTAGCTGCTAATGGGTTTATAATTTTAGGATTTATGATTTAGGGTTTTAGGGTTTATAGGTTAGAGTTAAATGTTTTGGTGGATTTTGGGTTTTTTGTAAATTTTAGAAACTTTGGGTTTTTTGAAAATTAATTTGTTTTTATTTTTATAATAATATATTATTTATTATTATTGATAATATAAAAATTATTTAATGTAAATATTTTATTTATTAGTTATATATATTAATATTATTTATATAATAAAATAAATTGAATTACTCTCCGCTGCAATTTGGAATATATATTATTTGTGCTAGAAACTAAATAAAAATGTTAAGTTGGCTTAGTGGATTGACTTTGATTCTAAAGGTTCTAGGTAGAAATATTATTGAGTGTATAATTTTTCATATTTTCTTCCAGCAAACGACGCCGTTTTGGGCAATTTAGTATCAAAACAGCTGCACCAAAACGACGTGGTTTTAGTCTAGCATTCAAGTCATCATACCATTAAGAAATTAACGCCTAACGACGCAGTGGTATAAACGAGTCGAAAAATAAAATTTGATGACAAATTTGAACCAATTAAAAATTGATAGTAAAAACAGGCCACCCCAATAAGTTAGTGGTATCCGGCATAGTTTACCCTATTTTTTTATTTTTATTACTTACCATCAATAAATTAGTTGATAGTGTATACAATCATAAATTATATGTACATTAAATGTAAATAAAATTAAGGGTTATATTTGATGCAGCAATGCATCACGTTATTAATAATTCAATATGTCACTATTTGTAAATAAATATAATTTTTTTAAAAAATATTTATAATGTGAATCTTTATTCATCCTTATCATCTCAACAGGAGGAACATTATTTGATTTAGTGTTCCGTAAAATTTTGTTTTTACTTATATATATACCACAGTATTACAAAAGAAATCATATGATTAATTTATAATTATATTTAAATGTAATTGTAGTATTTAATTACAAATCTTTTAATAAACTGTATTCTATTCATTAACAATATGATACATTACGGTTTATTCACAATGCATAACTCATGAGACATCATTAAATATAAGATTTATATTCAATACACTCACAAGTGTCTTAGTTTAACTTTCAGAGTAATATGTTGAGAATTTAGATTTTAACCTATAAACCGTAAATTCTAACTCTAAACTCTAAATTCTATTTACGGTTACTAAATTCTAAACTACTAGACATAAACTCCTAAATCCTACCCCAAAACTGTGTTCCTAAACCTTAAAATTAAAACGTTTGTGAAAACTAAATTTTTTTGCTGCTAGTATATTAAATAATTATCCTTCAACATATTCCATAAATAACTAATCAATTATCTCAAAACTTAAATTTATGTCCAATACAAAATAGAATAAATGATTAATCGGCTTTTACATAATTCTATACGTAAAAGAAAACCTGCAAGCTTAAGAAAGATTAAAGGAGTGTGCAGCACTGCCCGATGAACAATATGATATTAAATGAGACATGTCCATATATTTATAAAGGAAAAAAAGAAATTGTCTGAATTTTAACTTTTAAAAAATAAATTCTTACAATTAGAAATTGATGTACCATTTGGGACTTATAGTTTGATGTTTAATTGTTTAATTTATCCTTTAATGGTACCACTTTTTGTTTAAAGCATTTAATATTTTTTTCGATCATAAAGCATTTAATATTTAAATACTAATTATTCTACTTTTTCTTTATCATCTTCTTAATTTGTAAACTTTGATCCTTTCTTTTGTAGCCTTTTCAATAATCTCATCATTCTAATATATCTGTCCTACCATAAATTTATTAAAATTGTCACACCCTTTCCTATCTTTTCTTTCCTTAGGATTTCATTTTATTTTTATTTTTTCCCTTTCAAAAACTTACATCTTCAAAAGAAAAAGGTTAAATTTTATAGGTATTTATATTATATATATTTTTATAAATTTAATCATTTTACTTCTTCGAAAGGTGTATTTTTAGTTTTAACTTTTGAGTTCAATTTTTCCATCAATCATGTCAAATAGTTCGACTAGACCTACTTTTTGAAGATACGTGATGACGTGATATATATGTATTAATATTTTTTTTGTACAATCAAACGATTTTTTGTATATTTAAAATCAGACAACACGGAGAAAATATATATAGGCCCTGTTTGGTAAATAGCGGTTTGGGCAAAAATTAGAGGTTTGAGGTATAATTAGAGGTTTGACTAGTCAAATCCGCTAATATTGATGTTTGGTAAATAACGGATTGAAAGAGCGGATTGGGGTGAAAAAGCTAATTTTGAAAAAGCTCCTAATATGAGCTTTTTGAGATTAGAGGTTTGATATTAGAGTTGTAATGACTCTTTTACCCTTAACAATTACAAAAAATCTCCAAATAACCTAAATTAAATAATAATATTTTTAATATAAATAATAACATATTAAATATTGGATTTATTTGTTGTTACTTCTAATTTATATGGTGACATTTGTAAGTTAATTCTATTTTTTTATTATCATATATTTATATGTGCATATAAAAAAAATTAATAATCATATAAATAATAAATTAATATATAAATCTTTCAAATATGTTTAGGAAATTTATATTAAAAAATAATTTTTACAAATCTAATTAATATTTATTAGACACAAAATATTAATAACTGATAAATTATTCAAAAAAGTATTAAATATAATCATGTCCTTATATGTCATTTTACTTGTTTAAATAATCAAACAGCTATCAGCTATCAGTTAATTTTACCAAACACTTTTATACAATAAGCTAATACAATCCGCTAGTCAAATCAGCTAATGCAATCAGCTATCAGCTATCAGCTAATGTAATCCGCTATCAGCTAATGTAATCCGCTATCAACTATCAGCTATCCGCTAATTGCCAAACATGGCCATAATATTTGTCCAATTGTACAAGAAATATAAAATATATATGCCATATATCTAAAAAAAATAAGTCATACCCTTGATACAATTTTTTTTAAGGAAACAACTTTATAAAATAAGAAAGAGGGATATACATCTTGGTTCTTTCTTGTAAGATACCATGATATTCTCCTTTTGCATTCCCCAATAGAAAGAAACCTAAAAGAAGACTCAAATCAATTAATACTATGTATGTATGTACATACATATATATATATATATAGAACCATGTGATTTGCTTCATATTTCTACCACTCTCAACTACCAAAGCAGCAAAAGTTCATATATGCCTAAGTTGAATTGTAGATGAGCAATCGAAAGAATGTTAATGATTAAGGCAAATAGTATATTCAGTTTTGTTATAAAATAATTTTTTATTATCAATCAAAGTATAATAGTTGTGAGAAACATTTCAATAAAATATATTTTTAAAATATATATACTAAATTAATTTTAAAAAGAGTTTCTAAACGGGTAAAAATTAAGGCCTCGTATTCAAGTTTACAGAAAAAAGAATGAAAGATTAATAGTATGAATATCCATCCCCAGGTATAAACTTAATTTCAATTGATTTTCAATCTATTTTATTTATTGTCTAACAAAAAGTTGCTTTGCTAAAAGCTTCACGGCAACCGTAGCTAAACCCAGTTTTGTCCGATCCAAAAGGGCCCATATTCTTAAAGAATATATTTTTTTTATCCAAATTCTTAAAGAATATATTATAAAATAAAATAATAGCATGAATGATGTTCCTGAAAATGAAAGGAAATAAAAATTCCCCTTCATTCCCCTCTCCCTAACCTTCTGGTCGTAGCTCTTTTACTGGGTAGCAAAGACAAGAAAAAGCTTCTGAAAATTTATTTGTTTTTTAGCAATAAAAAAAGTTGAAGAAATAAAAAAGAATATTACTTTCATTTTTCTTCCGAATACGTTTATATTGATGTAAAAACAAAATCATAATATATTAATTAAATATGTCACACTTGTATCGTTCTATATGGTGCCCGACACATTCATTGATACGTAGTTATAATTGTAAATTTTGACTCTCCACAACTTTTTCAGAACTAGTTAAACCGAAAGTGGATCATTTGCCCAATAAGATTCTACTTGCTAAAAATTGTTGTTAGAGAGTGGTCACTTTCTTGCTACCCAAAATTATTATTATTATTATTATTATTATTATTATTATTATTATTATTATTATATGATGAAATTAAAAAAAATACGGGTTTAAATCGCTTCGTCTACAAGGTGCATGCATATTATCAATGAGTTAAGAATATATATGAACATATATTACTTTATAATCATCTTTAGACCATTAAAAAATAAGTTATTTTTTTCCACATTTATATTTTAACACTTAATATTATCTAATTCGACAACCTAAAATTTATAACATTTTGAAAACAAAGAAGTTTGTTACTCAAGTTAAGCATTGATTCCTTGTTTGTTATTGAATAATTGCAGGATTGAATTAATCTACAGTAATATTCTCTCTCTCTCCCCCTCCCCCAAAAAAAAAGCCGAAAGAAAACTTCATTGAATATTTTGGATAAACTACATAATCGGTTAGTGAACTGAGTAAAAACGATTTTTTTATTTACTGAAGTTTTAGAAATTGTAAAACAATCAACAAATAAAATTGACTGCTATAAAATGCTTCTTAAACTTATAAAAAAGTTATAAGTATTTTATAATTATGTAGTGAAAATTTTACAACAATTTAATAATTTTAATGATTATTTTATAATTTATAAAATTTTAATAATAAAAAGATTATTTTATTTAATTTAGTACTTTACCAAAAAAATGATAAGTGAAATTTATTGGAAATTAGTCTGTTTAGTTCTAGAAAATGGAGTTTATTTTTATTTTTATTTTCTTAAAAAATAAAAAGCAGTAAAGAAAACGTGTTTGACAGTAAAATTAAAAAATAATTTTTAGAAAATAAAAATAAAAGTAAGTAAAACTTTGAAAAAAAAATTATTCTCATCGTTTTCATTAAAAATGTTTTGGGAAAGTGAAAAATACGAAAACAATAGATTTTTAATTTTAACTTCATTGTAATCAAGTTTGAATCCTTCTAATGCCATTTTTTAAAACTTTGGTTTATTTACTTATATTTTATAATAATAATAATAATAATAATAATAAGGGTAAACTATGTCAGATACCACTGAACTATAGGGGGTGACCTATTTTTACCACCAACCTTTCAATTGGTCCAAACTTACTATTAAACTTTATTTTTTGACTCGTTTATACCACACTGCCGTTAAATCGTTAACTCCGTGATGACATGGACGCTACACCAAAACGACGTCATTTTGGTGCCGCTATTTTGATACTAAATGGCCCAAAACGACGTCGTTTTGCTGGAGAAAAATGTATGAAGTTGTGCACTCAATGAGATTTGAACCTGGGACCTTAAGCATTAAAGTCAACCTCCTAACCACTAAGCTAACAACGTCGTTTTGGGTCATTTAGTATCAAAATAGCAACACTAAAATGACGTCGTTTTGGTGCAGCATCCATGTCATCACGGAGTTAACGTTTTAACGGCATGTATAAACAAGTCGAAAAATAAAGTTTGGACCAATTAAAAGGTTAGTGGTAAAAACATGTCACCCTCTATTGTTCGGTGGTACCTGACATAGTTTACCTTAATAATAATATTATTAATACTTTCTAACTATGTTTTATTCTAATTATTTAATAATCATTTTTTCATATCTATTTTGATAAGGTATATACCAAACAGATTTTCAATATTTTTATGTTTGAAAACAAGTTTTCTAATTTTTAGAAAACCCAAAAAAGAAAATTATTTTTTAAAAATAAAAATATAAAATCTTTTCTAAAACCCAACAGACTTTAAATTACCCCTATTAAAAAAACATAGTAATTTTGTTATTTTCAACCCAATTATAAAAACTACAGTGTTACTATAAAAAATTAATGTTTTCATGTTTGAAGCATGATAAAGGGTTATTCTGAAAATCCTAAGAAGTTTGGAGTCAAATACATGAATTGCATTCACTTATTTCAATCCTTTAAATTATATATATATAGACACAAAATAATAATATAATAATAAAAAAGAGTAACAGACAATTTACATAGCTCACGAACTTCACAAAAATATTCATAATCAATAATCATTGACTGTACTTACGAGTTTGACATTTACCAATCAAGCGAAGCCGCTCCCTTTCTATCATGGCTCCGCTCAGCTACAATTCTTTATCTTTATCTTTTAGATGTTGTTAAGGAACCAATCCTTTTATAATTATTTTATTACATTTTAAATATTTATCAATTGCTCGGTTTCAATTCTTTATTTCAACAATAAAAAACGTGATAGAAAGCATTTGTGACCATAACTACTTTTATTTTTTATTCATTAATCTTGAAATGGAAGAAAACTCAAAATATTTATTTTGCCAATGAACTGTATAAATATATATTAATTATTAAACTTGCAATTATCTAAAGGATAAATTATATCAGCGACCACCGAACTATTAGGGCATATTTATTTTGACAATCGAATTCGTCAATCATACCACTAAATTTATTAAATTGACATATTTTGACTACTGTCGTTAAAAAATTAACGGATAGATGGTGTGTCAGTTAACAAAATTTTGTTATAAAAAAATAAAATTAAAAAAAATTGCGCTTGTAAGGAATTGAACCCACACCAATACTATAGAGGAGTGATGCTTCAGCCGTTAAGCGTACAAAACTAAAATGCTAAACCACTAAATCAACCTTATAACATAGGAAAATGTGACTACTTATAATATATGAATTGAGTAACAATTAATGATATATATATATAGGGAAAACTACCCCACTGACCACCAAATAAATTAGGGATACCTATTTGGACCACCGAACTATAGAAAACGTCAATCAGACCACCGAACTTATAAAATCAACCTATTTTGACCACCGCCGTTAAAAATCTAACGGTGAAGTGACGAAATTGCCACGTGGCAATTGACGGAAAAATTTAAAAATTACACATTTGGTCCCTATTATTTACACATTCTTTCAATTTAGTCCTAATTTTAAATTAATAAAATAATAAATTATTTAATTAAGTGGTGACACGTGTCAACACCTTATTGGAGGACTTTAATTATTTATATTTAATTTTATTAATTTATTTTCCCCTCACATTTGTCACCATCAATTTAGAGGAGAAAAATAAATTTCTCTTCTTTGCGTTTAGCAAGAATTGAACTTAAGCCTCTCAAGTGTAAAGCCAATGGCTTTGCCACTGCACAAAACACAACTTTGTGCTATAATACTCCAGATATAATATATAACTCTTATTAGTTTCTACATTTATAAGCCAAAAGCTCAAACCCTAAACATTAATTTCATATATATAAATCCTAAACCCTAAACTTTAACTTTAAATATTTCAAATTAATTTCACGCTAAAAATTTCAAATTAAACCCCAAACCCTAAAACTTTCAAATTAATTTCACACTAAATATTTCAAATTAAACCCTAAACCCAAACACAAACCTTAAACCCTAAATATTTCAAATTAAACCCTAAACCCAAACGCAAACCTTAAACCCTAAAAATTTCAAATTAATTCAACGCTAAATATTTTAAATTAAACCCTAAATATTTCAAATTAATTTCACACTAAATATTTCAAATTAATTTCACACTAAATATTTCAAATTAAACCCTAAATATTTAGCATAGAATTAATTTGAAATTTGTAGGGTTTAAGGTTTGGGTTGAGGGTTTAGGGTTTAATTTGAAATATTTAATGTGAAATTAATTTCAAATTAAACCCTAAGTTATAAGGTTGATTTAGTGGTTTAGCATTATAATTTTGTACAATTAATTCCGATTTTGAATCCTATTAATTCAGCTCTTTAGTTTTCACCAACAAAGTAATATTTTAATAAAATATGTTAGTAATTCATATCATATTAGTGAATTTGGCTTAGTAGCTGGAACATCACTCTTACAGGCTATTAACGTGGGTTCAATTCCCCATAGGTGTAATTCCCTTTTATTTTATTGTTTACAGTCAATTAGATGGGACGCATGTTGCCATTTGGTTAATTTTATTTAATTAAATTAAAATTTAATACTAAATGTGTAATTTTATAAATTTTTGTTAACAACCGTGTCGCCCCTTCATCATCCATTCGTTAGTTTTTTAATGGCAGTGGTCAAAATAGGTCAATTTTAATAAGTTTAGTAGTCTAATTGACGAGTTTAATAATTCGGTGGTTAAAATAAGTACGCCCTAATAGTTCAGTGATCACTGATATAATTTACCCTTACCTAAATTGAAAGTATGCTAGGCTGATGAAATGAATTTAGGATTGAAATTTTCATTTTATTTTTTAAAATTAATAATGTGTTTTGGGCACATTTTAAGCGATCCAAATAATCTCTAGATTTGTCCATTGTCCACAAAAAGAATATGTATTATTTAGGACCATTAGGTATGAAATTAACTGTAATAAAGAAGAGTAGCTTTGATCATCTTCACAGGTAGCCTAAACGATGAGTGAAACCTGCCTCTAGGTTTGGATCAAAATGATAAACTACTTCCTTATATTTGCAAACAAACAAAATAATAAACAACTTCCTTATAATTGCAAACGAAATTATATTACGAAATTTATTATATGTATAGGGTTTGATTTTATGTGTCAAAATGGTTATTTGAACCCAAGCTCACAAAATAGTTCTCTTATTATTTTTTTCAAATGTTTTTTTAAAAGAATTAACAAAAAAAATGATATCAATCTAGATATTATTTTAATGGAACTCTAGTTCAAATGTTATGCATAAAGTAAGACTTTTTAAAACAGAATTTATTTTTTTCTCTTAATTTTTTAATGAACTCAAAGAGGGTCATGCCATAGATTAATTTATTTTTCTCAGCAGAGATTAACACATAATTTTATGTTAGGAGACGGACTTATAAAATTTCATAAAAAATTATTTTCAATAAAAAATACATAGATAATTTTTAAATTATTTATGAATTTTAAATTTGCAGCCCTATGACCAATCCATGTTTTTCAACGACCCGAGTTCAAATAATGATGTCTGTAAAAAAAATAAAAATGTCGTGATCCATTATTTTTATACAAAAAATAATTAATTACGAGTCTCTATCAATATAAAAAATCAACCTGATCATCTAAAAAACCGTCTTACAAGAGCCCAAAAAAACCATCTCTATTATTTTCTAATAAAACCTGAAGAGGAAGAATAAAAGAAAACGAGAAAGAAAAGATGATTGTCGATTTTAAAGGGATGATGAGAAATGTAGAAAAATAGCTAGGTTCTCCTAGTTGTACCTTTATTTTTTATTTGATTTAATTACTAGTATTAAATTTATTGATTGATTACTCCGACCATAATATCTGAATTTGAGCTTTTAATATTATTTAAAAAATTTAATATTTTATACACTAGACCAATTAGTTGTTGATTCGATTATAATTCACCAAAATAGAATTATTTAAGCATCTGAATTTGTAATTACTGGTTAACGATCTTGAAGTTAAGTTTGGTAAAAGAAAAATAATAATAATTGTAGCCCAGTGTTTAAGCCAGCATTCAAGCTGGAGCCAGCCAATAACATTATATAAACTGAAAATACCGTTGGGGAGCTCAATTCAAGCTTTCAAGAATCAAGAGCTTAAAGTTCGTTGGGTCTTTCACAATTTGCATATACAAATATCTAACAGTCAACTCACCACCCTTTTTATCTTCCAGAACTCAACCATGGCAGAAAGCTGAAAAACCCTAGTAAATATTTTATCCTTGATGTATGAGTTCATTTTTGTTTTATATACTTAAAATCGACCAGACCCCACATTTGATTTCTCTCTCTCTCCCTTAAATCAACCATTTCATCAGCTGAACCAAATTCTCATATTGCCATGGGCGTCGTCGACATGACTAACCCACCCACCAAAGATTTCTTTGCTTCTCCCGCTCTCTCCCTTAGCCTTGTAAGTATTTTTAACTTCTCAATATCATGCATATATCTCATATAATCATATTTCTGCTCTACGTGTTTGTTTTTATAAAGGCCGGGATATTCCGGGATGCTGGTGCGACGGCGGCGGAAGCTGCGAGTATGGAGGTGGAGGAAGGAGATGAAGGAAGTGGCGGCGGTGGAGAAGGAGGATCGGGGAATAAAAAGGATGACACAGTGGAAATCAGTAGTGAGAACTCGGGTCCTGGAAGATCAAGATCGGAAGATGACTTGTTAGATCACGACGAGGATGACGACGACGATGGCGATAAAACCAAAAAGAAGAAGAGAAAGAAGTACCACCGTCACACGGCGGATCAAATCAGAGAAATGGAAGCGTAACTCTCCCACTTCCCTTATCTATTTCCCTTTTTAATGAAATTTAAGTCCCAACAAACTTGAATGCAATGATATCTAGTAAATCTGAAATCTAATTAATTTGTAATCAATATTAAGTTACTTTGAGTAATCTTAATTCTCATATAAGTACATACACTACCCTGCATGGAGCAGTTAATTGGGAAATACTTTTAATATTAAAAAAGTTAGTGACATACTTACAGAAGAAAACAAGATTATAAAGTTAAAAGATGACCCAAAATTTTATGGTGACTTTAGTTACCTTTTCTACCTTTGTTTTTACTCGAAAGATATGCCACAAAAGCCATATTCTTTGTTTTTTGTTTTTTTCTTTTTCATGGTTCAAGTATTGTCCTTCTTGTTCTCATATTGCTTGACATTAATTACTATCTTGTATGATCGAAGTTTATGATGAGATTGATTTGTTATTTTCCTGTCTAACAAATTAAAGGAATGTTATTGCTTTGTATGAAGTATGAAGATGAAATGTGTATAAATCTTTGTCAGGCTGTTTAAGGAATCACCCCATCCAGATGAGAATCAGAGGCAGCAATTGAGTAAACAATTAGGCCTTGCTCCAAGGCAAGTCAAGTTCTGGTTTCAAAATCGTCGGACACAAATCAAAGTAATCCCAGTTATTCTGTTTTCAATTTTCCATTTCTTCTACTTTCAGTTCCATGTAATCTTTGCTGATGGAGTAGCCAATTTGCAGGCTATACAAGAGCGCCATGAAAATTCATTGTTGAAGCAAGAGCTGGAGAAGCTGAGGGATGAAAACAAAGCCATGAGGGAGACTATAAACAAAGCTTGTTGTCTCAACTGTGGCATGGCTACCACTGCCAAAGATGGCTCCATTACGGCTGAAGAACAACAACTACGTATCGAGAATGCTAAACTCAAAGCGGAGGTAATAATCCATCTCTTTCTCACTATTTTATTTAGTGTTCATATATATTCAATTTTGAAACATGTGCAGGTAGAAAAACTAAGAACAGTGATAGGAAAATACCCTTCAGGTGCATCAACGAGTGGTTCATGTTCAGCTGGAAATGACCAAGAAAACAGGAGCTCATTGGATTTTTACACTGGGATATTCAGGCTTGAGAAGTCGAGAATCATGGAGATTGTAAACCAAGCCATGGAAGAGTTGCAAAAGATGGCTACCGCCGGTGAACCGCTGTGGGTTCGAAGCGTTGAGACCGGCCGGGAGATACTCAACTACGATGAGTATATCAAAGAGTTCTCCGTTGAAAGTTCATGCAATGGGAGGCCAAAAAGATCGATCGAGGCCTCTAGGGAGACGGGGGTTGTTTTCCTTGATCTCCCAAGGCTGGTTCAAAGCTTCATGGATGCGGTGAGAAATAAATATGCAGAAGCCATTTCTAATTTCCATAGTTGACTGTAATTTTGATTTTGTATTTCTATCTGTTTCAACAGAATCAATGGAAGGAAATGTTCCCATGCATAGTCTCCAAGGCGGCTACCGTTGATGTGATTTGCCATGGCGAAGCTCCAAATAAAAATGGTGCTGTACAGTTGGTAAGTTGCCTTGTCTGTCCGCAATGCATGTGGCAGTGTCCCTTTTGTGTATATATTTTCTCTTTTTTAATCAGATTTAAATTATTTTTATTTGTATAATTTTAAACATGTTATAATTTATAGAACAGTCATAATGTATCTGTTTTTTGGTTATATATATATTGAATAGTCTTAAAGTGATTATAATCTATTCAGATATTCTTAACTTGTTAACAATGCACAAATACTAATTTAAATCCGGGTCTTATAGGATGAACATCATACACTTTTTCACTGAAACCACTTATTGAGTTCATATCTTATTTTATTATATTTTATTTTTTATCATGTTATTTAACATGGAAATTAACAAGTAATAAATGCATATATTAACTAGCTGAAAATATAATGGTATTGTATATTTTAGTACTATTAATTTATTTTTTTAATATTGTATTTTTAATATTTTTGTTCAATCAAAATGGTAATGCATAATATTTATCAGTTTATTAAATAATAATATCTTATTAATTATATCAAATAAACAAAAGTATAGAAAAGAGATGGGTTATCAAGCTGTGCTATCTTCATATATACGTTTTCCTTTCTTTTTTAGCTTCGTGGTCCCCGTGAAAAGTCGAAGCCTTTATCTTTCTTTTTCTTTTGTCTCTAACCTAATAAACTCAGCTGAAGGTCAAAGCCATTTGACACCGACCCTTCTCGTAATTAGCTATTTATCTCAGTAATTAGATAGTCCAAAAGATAAGTATAATTCACTCATTTGCTTAAGTTTTCAGTTCTGAATTATGCTTTAAAATACTTAATTTTCTTAACCTTATTTACACCTTGTATTAATGGTTTGGTACTTTGAAAGCAGATGTTTGTGGAGCTGCAAATGCTAACACCCTTGGTACCGACCAGAGAAGTGTACTTTGTCAGGTGCTGCAAGCAGCTGAGTGCTGAAGAATGGGCAATCGTTGATGTTTCTATTGACAAAGTTGAAGAAAATATCGATGCATCCTTGGCAAAATGCAGAAAGCGTCCATCAGGTTGCATCATCCAAGATAAATCCAATGCCCATTGCAAGGTTTGTGTGTATATCTTTCAGGGGAAATTGATGGTTTGCCAGAAAATTTAGATCATTTTTAGCTGATTTTCAGGTGATTTGGGTGGAACACCTTGAGTGCCAGAAAAGTACTGTCCATACCTTGTACCGTACCATTGTTAGCAGTGGTCTGGCCTTTGGTGCAAGGCATTGGATGGCAACATTGCAACATCAGTGTGAAAGGCTCGTTTTCTTCATGGCAACCAATGTTCCTACTAAGGATTCAACTGGTAAGCTTAACTTGTGTCCATTTTGTTAACAATATGTATGTTCTTTTTCGGTCAGCAAGAAAGTTCTCGGACTAATGCTTGAAATTTTAGGTGTTGCAACACTAGCTGGGAGGAAGAGCATTCTGAAGCTGGCCCAGAGAATGACGTGGAGCTTTTGTCATGCAATTGGGGCATCAAGCTATCATACCTGGAATAAAGTCACTAGCAAGACAGGGGAAGACATTAGAGTTTCTTCCAGGAAAAACTTAAATGACCCCGGTGAACCTCTTGGGGTCATCGTTTGTGCCGTCTCTTCCATTTGGTTGCCTGTCTCTCCGACCCTTTTGTTTGATTTCTTGAGAGACGAATCTTGTCGCAATGAGGTACTTATACCAATTAGATTCATAAAACAAGAATCAGTCTGAATACTCATTTGATGATCTTTCCTCTGCAAACTTTAGTGGGATATCATGTCAACTGGAGGTCCGGTGCAGTCCATTGCGAACTTGGCCAAAGGGAAAGATCGTGGCAATGCAGTAACAATTCAAGTACGTTCCTTAGGCCCTCTTTCCCCTCTCCAAATCATATATAACATTCTAAGTTGCATCATGTTTTCTGCTCAGATAATGAAGTCAAAAGAGAACAGCATGTGGGTGCTCCAAGATAGTTGCACCAATTCTTTTGAATCCATGGTGGTCTTTGCTCCTGTGGACAAAACTGGTATACAGTCGGTGATCACAGGATGCGACTCCAGCAACATGGCCATATTACCTTCAGGGTTCTCAATCCTTCCGGACGGGCTCGAGTCAAGGCCATTAGTGATCAGTTCTAGGCACGAGAAGAGCAATGATACCGAAGGAGGATCCTTGCTTACAATAGCTTTCCAAATCCTAACAAACAGCTCCCCATCTGCTAAATTAACCATGGAATCTGTGGAATCTGTCAACACAATAATATCTTGCACATTGCGAAACATTAAGAAAATCTTACAATGTGAAGATGGTTGATCACACTATCCTTCTTGATTAGGTAGACATAAACTGTAAAGCTCATAGTTTTTCCCCCTTCCCCCCACAACTTAGAGGTTTAAGCAGATGACCTATTTTTGCTATGTGGGTTTGTTTCTATTCCTTCTTTGGTTAGCACAGATGGTTTGAACTTCAGGCATATTTATGGAGGGGAGAGAGCTGGATTTCAAAACCATTTTAGATCTAAGAGTGAAATATTCCTTATGTACATAATTACTATTCATCAATGCAATATTATGGTTTTCTTGATTGCTTCACCAACTTCAGAGCCCTGAAATATGTTGAAATATCCACTGGTTTTTCAAGTTATTTAGGGTTTTACACTGCTAAAACTATCCAACCAATGAAGGTCTCGGAACTTTCACACCAAGCCATTGCCAAGACGCTGCAGTTACAAAAGCAATAAGAATTACTTATGACTCAATGCCAACACATAAAACTATGACCTTTAAAGCATCACATGAAGGCTGCAACATCATGGAGATGCTTGCAGAAAGTTTTTTTAGGACAATTTTTTTTTTATGGTCACTCACAAAGTTAAGCATTTCAATTTTCATCAGCAACTGGTAACCATCCATTATCCCTTCTCCTTTTAACAAAGTGTCAAACATGAAACATCTTTGCATTGCTGCTTAAGTTCTCATACCAAAACAAGAACAGAACAACTCCAAGTAGATCAATTCTAACTTAATTCATGCTTAAATCAACACACATTATAGTACTACCATAAATTATGTTGTTTACGATTTCATCACTTTCTTCATTAGCCTCTCAATCCAGGTTTTATCACTAAAACATCAACTTATTAACTAATTAAGTCAAGAAACCCAACTCAAATAAAGCAATCAAGATTAGAGCAGAGAACAAAGGTCACGACTCATGACAAACTCAAAAAACAACCCACGTCCTTGAAAAACAACAATTATTACAGTAAGGGGGAAAGGAGTAGTTTTTGAAAACACTTGGAAAAGATAACAAATTTACCCAACACAAAAGGAGCACACGCCAAGGGCTTAACACTAAGCCTGCTGCTCTTGAGACTGGCTAGATTCCAATGGAATCCCAAGCTCCCCTTTTTCTTCCTTCTCCTGCTTAACATTCCTACTTGGCACAGGCACCGCAATGAAGGTCTTGGTCTTGCTAATTGGCCTGCTCTTTTCAAGCTGCACATAGTCACCGACTTTGAATTGGTTATCGGCGTCATGAGCCTGAAACTTCTTCTTCTTCCTAACGCGCCTCTTGTATTTTGGATGAGGGGCTAAACGCACCACTTCCACTGATACTGTCTTGTCGTTTGTAGCACAGACGACCCTACCTTGCAAGGATTTCATTGCCCTGATCGGAGGGGGGAAAGCCGGGGCTTTGAGAGGTTGGAAAGAGAGAGAAGAATTGGGTTTTGAGAGCTGAGTGAGGGAAGTTGAGCCATGGAGAAATGGGGACGAAAGCTTGAGAGAATGGAGAGAAAGAGTTACTGACATTTTGGGGTGTAGTCTTCGGAGCAGAAGGAGAAGCAGCAGATAAGAACTAACGATTTTTTTATTCTTATCTGTTATGGGTTGGGTTAGAGGAGTTGGATGCTTCATATATTTAATGGGCCGGGTAAGCCCAGTTATTTCTCTGAGCTCGACCCGTTTTAGGTTAAAAAAAAATTAGACACGGTAATAAATTTTACTTTCACCATTTAAATATTTCTCATTTTATTTTTTAGTTAAATTTGGTCATCATATTTAAGAAGTTTAATTGTTATTATTTGAACATAAATATTGATTGAAACAATAATTTTTTTTTATAGAACTAGCTAATTTTCTTAAAAAAATATCTAAATTATAATGAAAATTTATAATTGTAAACGTAAACTAAATATATAATTTAGACATTTTCTATAATCATTAACATAAGAAACTAGTCATTTTAGATCATACAAAGACTATATAATGAAAAAAAATAATTAAATAACTCGAACAATAAAGTGACGAGACTTTAGTATTAAGAAAAAATATTTTAATATACTTTATATAAAGTATAAATGATAAAAAAATCTTATATAACATAAATATATGTACGTATAAAAATTTCAAAAATAAAATGAGTATGTCACAGCTTTTCTTTTTTGAAGATCATAAAATGGATAACCTTATCCAGGTTAGATCCACGTGGCACGACTTAAGTGGAACTTCATATATCTCTCGCGAAAGCCCAGGTTGCCACGTGTCAAGTTGAGACCCACTGCAAAGATGAAAAACCCGAACACCCCCACAGCCAACTGAACTCCAATCTGTTGAACCAAGGCAATGGCTTCTCTTGCAACCTTAGCTGCTGTTCAACCAACGACCGTCAAGGGCCTTGGCGGCAGCTCTTTCAATGGAACCAAGCTCTTGGTCAAGCCAGCTCGCCAGAGTTTCAAACCCAAAAATTACAGGTACAGGCACGGAGGCATCAATCTTAATTTCTTACCTGCAAATCCTTGCCGTTGAATTTATGTAGATTCTTTTTCATTATTTGACAGGGCCGGTTCTGTGGTAGCGAAATATGGTGATAAGAGTGTTTACTTTGATTTGGAGGATATAGGCAACACAACCGGGCAATGGGACTTGTACGGATCCGATGCTCCTTCACCATACAACCCACTCCAGGTTTAGTTCCTCGGTTTCATTAATCTGGTATTTGAGAAAGATTTGCAGCTTTTAATTTCCTCTTTTTTTGAGATTAACATAGTTTCTTAAGCTAAAAGTATTAGATGTTTGGAATTGCAGAGCAAGTTCTTTGAGACATTTGCAGCTCCATTTACCAAGAGAGGATTGTTGCTCAAGTTCCTCATCTTGGGAGGCGGTTCCCTCGGTCTTTACCTCAGCGCCACCGCTTCCGACGACCTTCTACCGATCAAGAAAGGTCCACAACTTCCACCAAAGCTCGGGCCTCGTGGCAAGATCTAATTTACACCTACTTTTTTGAGCTTTTCATTGTATGTATCTTGTTTTAGTTTTCAAACATGTAATCCTAAAATCCAATGACATTATGCCTATTTCTCTGCACAATTTGTAGATTTGTATGCTAAATCCTTGTAATATATCAGAAAGCAGATCTACTACAAATTTAGTGATACACTGTTTGAAAATCTAGGAAATGTTGCCAAAATTTACAATTTCACAAACAAATAGAACAAATAGCCATTAAGAAACATGAATTCTTTCAATGGCTGTGAAACAAGAAACCCTTTTCCTTGTTTCTGAAGGTATTAATATATGGAATGACTTTCAAGTCCATAGTTTTAGTTTACTTCCCTATTTACAGAAGGAAGTTATAGAAATACAGAATGAAACAAGCAGCCCACCATAATCCCAATATAGGTTGAAAATTGAAAACCTATGGTTGTAGGTCAGGTTTTCTCACACTTTATATTCCTATATCTATAACACTCTAGCTCTCTATATCTCTATCTGCTTCCGATTTTCATCGCATCCTCGGTTAATGGCGTGCTGTAGGGCTTTGTGCTCCGCCCAAGCTCTCGACATAGGAGACCTTATTGCTAGTCACTACGTTTGTTTTTTGGTTTCCATCAATGTCTTTGGATATCTCATCTGTTGCGTCTGCCTTTTCATCGGAGTCGTTTTGATCTAAACTCCAAGTAAGTAAATCTGAGAGGGTCTTCGCGCTCACTGCATTCGTGTCAAATCCTGGACTCACTGAATTAGGCTGGCTTTCGTCCTTTGAACTGTTCCGTTTGCCTGGTTGTGGATTTTGGTTTTGAGACGGACTATCAGCAAAGAGGACATCTTCGATTCTGGACAAGACCGTAAAGGCCAAGCTCTCCAGTATTCTTGAATAGCTCTCTAGGAGAGCCTGCCCTACATCCTGTGATCCGAACAAGAAATCCTTAAATAACTTGACCTGACGTTAGTATCATAGGATACTAAGAAAAAGTAATAGTACATAACAATGATTGCATCGTTTAAACGAAGAGGGTCATTTCGATGTGTGCAGTTCCGCACAATTACTTACCTGGTTGTATTGGATCTTGCTGATGTCCAGTGAAGACTGAGGCAGTCCCGGGAACCGATGTTTGATGATGAGTAAGATGGTCTCAGCTCTCTCCTCAAATTGTTCTCTCTTCTCAAAGCTAACACCAGAACCCCAAGTTGATTTTCCATCCTTTTGGGTCATCTTCCTCTTCCATATGACTATAGATGCCTCAAGTCTATTCTTGAGGTCTAAAATCTTGTGTTCGGACGATAAGTCCATAGTGGCGAAAAATTGATCCGGATCAAAGAATTCAACCGTGATACTCCTATAAGCCGCATCACCGAGACTAGCCCTCCCATTCTAACAAAACATCAATAAAGAGTGTGATCAGGAAGGGACTATTGAAGCAGATTTTGATGCAACATTGTATTATATCAGAAAATTTTCCAGCTTTACCTTTGGGAGGGCTTCAATGTAGTTCTCAGGGACCTCCATCTCTGAGAGAACTTGAGCATTAATGGACATTGCTGCTTTAAGTACTTGAGTCACAGATTCCTTTTGGCTCTGCAGATTTTTTCTGCACTTATCTGACAGTCCACCTTGAGGAATTTTAACAGTAGGCAGCCACCATTTATCATCTTTTCTCTTGTTTTTTCCTTTCTCCGAGTCCGGGGCATCTTTTGACAAGTAATAGAATTCATTTTGATCCTTGAAGTTATCTAGACAATCCTGACCATTGTAAGTTATCATTAAATCAGGTACCAGTCTGTTGCTTAATTATAATCACAGATAAAATCTAAGGCTCAAACTAGCTATATCCTTACGATCAGCATTGTATCAAGTTTCCGCAGGGCCGGAATGTTCATACAGAGATCTATTCGTTGCTTTGTGACCATTATCTGCAAAAACAAGAAAGGAAAAGAAAATGCATGCATATTGAATATGTATATAGATATACTGCCTTATAATTGCTCTGATGCAGGTAAAGAGAGGGAACGAAAGATCGGATACCTCCATGTTTTTTCCATCCTTGCCCTTCTGTTGGGATGCAACAAGTTCAACAATGTGATCAGCTACAGACAATAGCCAATCTATTTCTTTTCTCCACCTTGCTTTCCTGTCAGGTGTCATAGGCTCTAAGCGCGATTGTTCGCCAAACACGGAAGCTGAAGGCCATTTGGAAACGAAAATCCGAACCAGTCAGCATACATTGATTCTCAAATCTCAATTAAGCTATCATATAGGAACAGAAGAGACTACAAATAGGTTATGACAAAGGAGTAAATACCGGCAAGGTTTGTAATGGCGTTTGACAGTGCTAAAGCTGATGAAACTCCCTTTCCTCCACCAGACATATCCTCACCTAAGAGTAATTTTGCAAACTTTTCCTTCATCTGGTCCATATCTGAATTAAAAACCATTGCAGGATTTGGAAGGAACCGCATGATACATATGTTATCCACTTGTACCATAAAAATACATTAATGAGAACAATATGAAACTTGCCAGTTAATAGCTGTTTTTCTCTGATTTGGAAGGCAGCAATCAGCTCTTCCATGGTCGGATTCGTCTTGGGACACTTTTCGGTCGAAGGTTTCGATCCCTTACCTAAAGGATCCCCATTACAAGCACTGTCAATGCTCAAACTCTTTGAATGTCTTCCTTTGTTCTCAGCTGCACCCCTACTAAACAAATTAGAAAAAATATTGTATTGTTCTTGAACCATGTTCAATGTTGTTCCAACAAGAAGTCAAGGTAAAGAACAAGTAACAAAAGTGGTAAAGGAAGAGGGAGAAAGGAAGGAAAGAATTAAGAGTGCCCTCTTCCAGATGATATTAGGGACAAAGTATGCTTATTGGGGAATTTACTGTTTTGTTGGCTTTTTTCCATTTATGAACAATGGAGTGAACGTGGGGGTGCATGTTTTTTGAGTTAAAAGGAGAGAACAAATTTAGATTATTCTATATATGTTGAAGGTTCTAGTTTCATTTCATTTATCTATGGTGTATAAATTGGATGGTTCATTTTCAATTTCAAAGTCAAAAGCCTGCTAAAAACCAGGAAGGATACAACAGAACGCAAGCATTCAAATTACACACATATATAAGGATAGGACCCGGATACGCACTATAAAAGCAAATTTTACACGTTTTTAGATTGTTAGATGTGTAAAACGGACCGAAATTTAAAAAACGTGTAAAACTTAAATTATATTGTCTAAGTGGATTATATATATATATATATATATATGGGATAAGATCAAATTACACTGTGTAAAACTCTTTAAGTTTTACACGTTTTTTGGATCGTTGGATGAGTGAAACAAATGAATGAGATTAACAGTAAAATATGTGAAGATTATCACTTGAGAATTAAAAACACGGAGTTAATCTCAACTATACATTTTCTCCATCTAACGATCCAAAAAACGTGTAAAACTTTAAGAGTTTTACACAGTGTAAGTTGATCCTAACCCTATATATATATATATATTGATGAGTTAATATCATTGCTCTTTCTATACTCTTAATAAGGAGTGCATGTTGGATATTAGATCCAAAATTTCATATATCTAAATTTTCGAATAATGAATTTTCGAATCAGATATCTGAATATCCAAATTTATGACTTGATTTTTTTTAATTTGGACATCCTATCATGAAAATTTTGAGATTTCATATAAAACAATAAACAAATAATTGAATATAACAAAAATATTGTACCCTTAATTTGCTAAATTCTAACTTTAAACCTCAAAACTCTAAATCATAATTTATTTTTTAAGTGAAATACTAAAAAAATATAATTAGGGATAGACAATTTTTTTTCCTATTAAAAAATGGTGCTGAAATTCCATTGACACTGAAATTCGAAGTCCATTTAAAAGGAATCGGGGTCAGAAAGCTTTGGGTAGGAAGAATAGGAGGGAAAAGGTGCAACTGCTGCGATAATGCACACGACTGACGACTGATAAAATCGTGAAGGTGACCGATATTCAGATTTTAAGGAGGCTGATTCGAAAGGATAGGCACATAAATTTATTATTTTTAATTAAAAGTTTAGAAGATTTTTTAAAACCATAAAGAATTAATAGAAGATTGAGAAAATAGATTTTGTACGAAATTTAAAATTTACTTTTTTAATTTAAAAAACATGTCTATTAAAAAAACATGTGAAATAATAATTGAATGGCTATTTCTACCCTCAACAGTTATTATATTTCCATTTTCTGCACAATTCGAAAGCTTGTTTCTCAATAAGAAGGAAACTCCCCAGAAAAACAAAAACATCAATTCCACCGCAGATCTGATCCGAAACTTTCAGATTTATTTGCCTCCATTGCGAAATTCTCAAAACCCTCCTTTCAAACCTAATCACTATGCTTTTGTCCAAAAATCCCACTTCAAAATTCCTTCTGCTCACTCTCACCTTTGTCCTATTACTCTCATTTCCCATAAACATCAATGCCTCTGATCCCAGCAGCTCCGAAGATGATTCTGACGACCTTGAACAGCTTTTAGCCCTGGATGAACAAGAAGATCAGCTACAACAAGACCATTACCAAGAGTCTTTCAGTAGATTTTCGGAAGCAGAGGTGCTAAGTAAAGCACAAAGGATAGTCCTTGAACTCAACACTGACAATTCCAAGAGGACTATCGATGATAACGAGTTTGTTATGCTTCTGGGGTATGCTCCTTGGTGTGTTAGGAGTGCTGAGCTTATGCCTCACTTCGCTGAAGCTGCTACTTCTTTGAAAGAATTGGGAAGTCCCATTGTGATGGCCAAGCTTGATGCTGAAAGGTACCCCAAGGTGGCTTCTTTGCTTGACATTAAAGGGTTCCCTACTCTGCTTTTGTTTGTTAATGGCATTCCTCAAGCTTATACCGGTGGATTTTCAGCGTATGTTTCTCTCTTCTTCTTTGTTGAATTGTAAATTAATCTAGAGTGGATCACTCGCTTTGGAGAATTTTTATAATTGACAATTGTGCTTAATGTATTGTCGGGTTGATTTCTGTTTTCAGGGAAGAGATAGTGATATGGGCGAGGAAGAAGACCGGTGTGCCTGTCATTAGAATAACCACGGTGACTGAGGCAGAAGATTTTCTTAGGAAGTACCATATGTTTGTGATTGGTCTTTTTGAGAAATTTGAGGTATGTTTACTTGGATCGTTTTACAGATATGTCTAAATATGGTTATGAGTTTTATGGTAAAGCTTGATTTTGGGTTATAAAATTTTCATTATTGCACAAGTTCCACTTTCCTGCATCGTGGTCCTTGGTAATATTGAACTTGCTATCTAAACTATTGGTATTCTAGGTTGACTCTTCTGAAGTTATTCTGCATGTTCCTATATGAAAGTTCAGAATATGTTGATAGCATTTAGCCTCTAGGTACAAATTTTATTGCAAGATAAGTCATCATTCAGGTTCATTGTGTTTGAATCGAATTTCTCTAGGTTCTCATTTACCATAATTTTCATTAGTCCATTCTTTTCTGTTGTATCAAAATCTTCTTTGATATGGAAAATAAGAGATCACAAGCAGTCATTTAGGTGCATTATTTTAAAACACTTGGTTCCCAAATAACCTTAGTTTCAATTTTGTTTTCAGATGATAACTGCATTTACAAACAATCTCTTTTTGCTTAATCACTTTGATGTCAAGTGGGACTGCAATTCTAGACTTCTCGATCTTTCAAATTCATATTGTTTATCCTTTATTTTGATATATCTTCTTCTACTCTGCCAACTTCTAAGGTGCATTGCCTTCAAGTGTCTCAAATTTGCTAATGCACTTGCGGAATGTAATCATCATGTTGTTTTTGCAGGGATCTGATTATGAAGCATTTGTAAAGGCTGCAATGACTGACAATGAAATCCAGTTTGCTGAAACAAACAACATTGAGGTTGCAAAAGTTCTCTACCCTGATATTAAAGCTATTAATTTCCTTGGGATTGTTAAAAGTGAACCGGAAAGATACACTCCTTATGGTGAGTTCATAATCTGGAAAACTGCTTGTTGTGAATGGTTCGTTAGTTATTTACTTTCTACATTTACGTCTCCTTCCTCTCTCTTTTTTATCAGACATGTCTCCTTCAGTTGAGTGGTTCATATATGAATATGCAAATTATTTGGAATTTGAAATTTACGATCAGTGATTGTCAGGAGTAAGCTCGCATGAAACTGTTAAATAAACTTATGGACTAATGACTTCCTGTTCTTTCCTTTTATTTTATTTTATTTGTGTTTGAATGTCAGTCAACCAGAATTATTGACGAGATTAATAACATATCTGTCTGATTTTACAGAAGGTACCTTTGAGATGAAAAACATTTTGCAGTTTTTGGACTACAACAAGTTTCCATTGGTTACTAAATTGACTGAACTAAATTCTGTCAGAGTTTACTCCAGTCCTGTCAAGCTTCAGGTTCCATGCTTCTCGTCATTGCCTTTGATTGCTTACTACATTCATGGTTTCCATTTTCTTTTCCTTTCTTTATATTACTATTTCATATTTCTCTTTCCAAATACAACCTTATTGAAAGCACTGGTATAGTAGTGAAGATATTGGTTGCAGATGGGAATTATATGTAAAGTTCTTAGGTTTTGCACAATGATTGTAATTTTCTCCAGGGTATATGTAAGATTTTGTTTACAATTTGGTTAGTGTTACTACATCATTTACCCTGATGAGTTGATTCGGGTGTAACTGGAACAATGTCTGTGATTGAATTTTAGTTAACTAGTAAATATTCTACCAACACTAATGGGCTGGGAAGCTAATTAAGATGTGACAATAACACAGAAGTCAATGTGGGTCAACTTTCTATTCCCTTTTTTTAATCTTTTCCTTATATGGTTATATAGTTGGGTCTTCATACAGTTGCATAAAGTTTTCACCATTTCTCTTGGAAACTAAAGTAGTATCGTGAACTTACGTTTCCTTATCCATCAGGTTTATGTCTTTGCAAAAGCTGATGATTTCAAGACTCTTCTTGAGCCTCTTCAAGAGGTTGCAAGAAAGTTCATGACAAAGGTATTTAGATTGACACCACTTTACAGTATGATATTTTGGTGCAAATAGATTTATACTTTCCTTTCTTCTCTTATGGTGCAGATAATGTTTATTTATATCGATATCATTGATGAAAACCTTGCAAAGCCCTTCTTGACCTTGTTTGGGCTTGAGGAATCAAAGAACACTTTGGTGAGCTTTTCTTTCTTTTAAATGATAAGGCTTTAACTACTAATGTATCTATTACTTAGAGTTTGACTGAATCTAAAATTGATGCAATTTATTTCTATATGCCTGATAGGTGACAGCATTTGATAACAAAGGCAGCTCGAAGTACTTGTTGCAGTCCGATCCAACCCCAAGCAACATTGAAGTAACAATTCAGCTTTATGGATTTTACCTCTAAGGAAATATCTATTCAGAAAACTAATACGGTGTTCTGCATTGGCCTTTACAGGAATTTTGCTTGGGGCTTCAGGACGGTTCTATCTCAACATACTTTAAATCACAGCCAATACCAGATAATGTGAGGGTCAAAATTTACGTTTTCTCTCACTTCTCTTACATCATGCTCGGTGGATATGATCTAATTGTCATCATTTGCATCATGTTGATGCAAGAAGTTCCTTTCTCTGCACTTCCGAAAGATATCTTCTATCTGAGCGGCTGAAATGTGAATTAATGTTTTATTATATTTTATCCGACTCCTAACGTACTCGTGAATCATGAAATTTGCAGAATAATGCGAGTGTACTAGCTGTCGTGGGAAAGACATTTGATGACTTGGTGTTGAACAGTCCCAAGAATGTTCTTTTAGAGGTACCAATTTCTTGGACCTTCCATGTTTTTTTTACTGTATGCCAACGAGATGTGCAAGCTAAATATTCTCATTGGAGCTGCATCTGAAAAATGAAAATACATGATAAACTGGATTCATTGCACACATTGCATTCATGCCCCTTGCTCTCATATAATTAGATACACATTAAGACTAATTTGCAGCATTTTAACTATGTCACCTGCTATATATTCATTTTTTAACTCTAAAAAGGTCTTATTCCATTGTTACAAAACAGGTATATACACCATGGTGCATCAATTGTGAGACGACAAGCAAGCAGGTTGAGAAATTGGCTAAGCATTTTAAAGGTTTGGACAATCTAGTTTTTGCAAAGATTGATGCTTCTGCTAATGAACATCCAAAACTTCAGGTATGCTCTTTCACCGACCATACTTGGGGTGCTTGACCGGGCTGAAACTCCTAAAAGATACTCGTGTTTTAAGTAAACATACTTCATGCTTTTCTGATAAAATTGTTCTTTTTTCTGGGTATGTTAGGTCTCATATACTTCATGATTCTTAGTTTGAGTGTCATTAGGAAACCAAGGAAGCACTTCGATCACATATGGGAATCCTTTTATTGTTTTTCATTACATTCAACATGGGTTACACATTGATGACTGCAAGGTGATTCATACTCACATTGTTTATTGTTTCAGGTCGATGACTACCCGTCGCTCTTTTTATACAAAGCCGGTGATAAAGACAACCCGGTAATCATTATAAAAAGTTCATTTTTATTTGTATCTGACTTGTTTAGCACCATCTGACATAGCCATCCATTTTTTGCTTTGCAGATCAAACTTTCACCAAAATCTGGTTCAAAAGAACTAGCAGCCTTCATCAACAAACAGGTGAGACCCAAAGATCAAGCGGCCAAAGATGAACTATAGGAAATATATAGTTTAGAATACCTAATAAAAACAATTATGACAGCCCTCAAGGCCTCCCTAAAATATAGGGAAAAGGGGGCTCTTACCTAAGTATACTGTCTGTCGTGAGAAAGATATTTGATGTCTTCGTGTTGAACACTCCCAAGAATGTTCTTTTCGAGGTATCAATTTTTTGGACCTTTCATGGCAGCCTTCATGATTCTTAGTTTGAGTGTCAATAGATGTGTGGACAAAGTCACAAGGGCAGTTAATATTTTAGAGTTGATTTTAATAAATAGATTGAAGTAACATCATGTAGTCTTTTTAAAAGAGAATATCTTCCGTGGAACTTTATTTTCTGTATGCAATAAATATAGATATATTCTCTTGAATAGAGAAGAATGTGATATAGTACAACAGGTACTTATGATCGGTCTCAGCCTCCATGTTTTCTTGGTGCAGCCCATTTGTATTGTGCCGAACATTTGGGGGTTGTTTAACTGAATGAATACACAAATTTGTACTTACTGATTCATTCTCTATTCTTATAACGACAATTTAACTTCTTCCCACAAATGATTGGCTCTAAATGATTTTCAACGGACAAGAGATTTGTGTTGCTAGCACCAAAATAACATGTTTTCTTCGGAACAGAGATTTTTAAGAAAGAATATCCTGTGAAACTTTCTTTTCTGTATGCAATAAATATAGAGATATTCTCTTGAATAGAAAAGGAAGTGATGAAGTATAGCAGGTACTTATGATTGGTCTCACCCTTATGTTTTCCTGGTGCAGTCATTTGTGCTGTGCCGAATATTCGGAGAGTTGTTTAACGGAATGAATACACAACTTTACTTTTTATGATTCATTCTTTATTCTTATAAAGTCAATTTAACTGATACTCATAAATGATTGGCTCCAAATGATTTTCAAGGGACAAGAGATTTGTGTCGCTAGCACCATACTAACATGTAAAAGAGAATATTTTGTGTAACTTTCTTTTCTGTATGCAATAAATATAGAGAGAATCTCTTGAGTAGAGAAGAAGGTGATGAAGTACAACAGGTACTTGTGACCAATCTTAGCCTCAATGTTTTCCTGGTGCTGCCCATTTGTGTTGTGCCGAACATTCCGGTGGTTGTTTGACTGAATACTCAAAATTGTACTTCTGATTCATTCTATGACGCCAATTTAACTTCTACCCATTTTGAAGGGACAAGAGATTCGTGTGGCTAGCACCAATATAACACTAAATAGCTTCTGACATATGCACGGTAGGAAGGGCCCCAAGAAGACACTGTAGCAAACTCTTTAAGCAAAATATACCCTTTTAAACCACTCATCCATGTTCAAGCTACAATTCCCACACTTGAATCAACTGACCTAACCTCAATATTTGTCTAGAAATGCAGACAGATAATCATAATAATATGCAAAATAAGGGCATCATATTCATAAACAAAACCAGAATACATAAACTTCATCCAAAAATTGTATCAAGTTATTGAGGGTCAAACAACAATAGCCCCATTCATCCTTGTTCAAAATTTAAAGTAACTCCGTAAAAATCAAACTAAAGCATTTCAATGAAATAACACTCCTCGAGTAAAGTTCTCATAAAACTTCTCCTAACAAAGACGGCTTCGTCCTCGTAATACCTTAAGCAGAAGCTGCTGCAACCTTCTTCCTCGGTGCTGCTTCAGTTCCTAGACCATGATGCAACACAAAAATTGAAAATACTAACACAGAAAAATCCAAATATAACAGAACGTGTTCATAATGCAAAATGATACTTGACATTTATCAAGCAATGAACATAAGAAAATAAAAGCTAGCTACCTTCTCTGAAGCCAGTCTTGAACCTTCGCGGAACATGGCGAAGATACCTCATCCTACCAGTTCCAGTGGTCTTTCTTCTGATTGCCTTCACACTCCAGTTATCTGAACCCCACAATAAAAAAATCCAATTAGATTTAGGAATTAACACCAAATTACAATTCATTCATACTGCTCACACAAATTCATATGATCATTTGAAACACTACAAATCTTACTAATAGTATTAGCACATTTAATGCAACATTAAAACTAACAAATACATAAAGCACAGCACTTGGCAACGAGTATACAGAATAAGTTCATACTTTAACAAAGAAACAAATTTCTAAACACACCCATTTTCCACTATACTTAGGAAATTGAACTCCTTTTAGAATAAACACATTCGAGAGCAAAACATATAGAAAAATAAAAACCCTAAATACAGAATTACTAAACAGAGAACAAAAAAATGTTGTAGATATGAAAGAAAAAGTGGATGGGGGCACTTACATGTCCTCTTACGAGCAGCAGGGAAAGCACAGGCAGAACAACGGCTCTTCTGGAGATGGAAGCTACGGCGGCCACATCTGACGCAGAGGGTGTGGGTCTTGTTCCTTCTTTTACCAAAACTCCCTGTTCCCTTTCCCTGCACATTACCATTTTAATTTTGTTTTCAAATATCCAAACAGATCAGCTGCTGTAAAAAGAAAAGGGTAATCAATAGCTATTTTACCATTGGAGCTGATGCAGGAGAAACCCTAAGTGGCTCTGAAGAAAGAGAGCGGCGGAGAATATATGGATTCCAACAAACCCTAAGTGGCTGTGAAGAAAGGAAGGGTTTTTTCAAGGTTGAGGCGTGGCACACTTGGACTTGATTATACTTTTGGTCCTATACTAAAACCCAATACTATTCTTGGGTTGGGCCAAGATGAATAAATGATTGCTCAAGATATAATCTTGATTATACTTTTTAAGATTTTATTTCTCTTGAGTTTAAAGCGCCTTGTATTGTCTGAAGAAGCTAATTCATCAATAAAATTTAAAGAATTTGCGCATGGTTGGATTTCAACCTATGACCTCAAGCTTAAAGATAATTTTTATAAGCTGATGGTATAGTTTACTTAAAGATATATAATATTAATTGTTCGAGTTCAATTGTCTGTCTCACAAAGAACACTTTATATACTTCTTTTGAAAGACTCGAAAGATACTCAACAAATATCTAATCAAGATGCTCTAAACCAACAAATATCTTTCGAACCATTCCTATTTTCAAACAATTCTATCAGGTGATGCTGTTATTGGTTAGGTAAAACAAAGGCTCAAGCTCCCCTGTTTAGGTTGGTGGAAGGACTTTATTTTGAGCAATGGCAACTGTGAGAAAGTGACTTAACCATGCAAGCATCGACATGCACCTTATCTTCACATTAATAGTTGCAACTGAATTTTGGGTCCCTTAGATGTCACCCCCAGGACAGATTAGGACCACTTTTATATTATTCGGACTCGAATAAATGTCGAATATTTGGATCAAAATACCCTTATCAGTTATCACAGCAGGGAGGGCTGGTAGATGATGAAATGACAAATTATGGTCACAGCAATGCAAAAGCTCTTAAATTAAACAGATGTTGATGTCAGATTAATTGTTGTGAAATTCAACAAAAAGAGGTTAAAAAGGAAAGAACCAGCAATGTTCCATTTATGGGTCCATTAGTTGGTCGTCATTGCTAACAAAAAAGCAGCGGTTGTAAATGTGGACCGTATCACTTAAATTTCACCCAACCAATAATTGCCTTTTGCTTTGAATCTCTTAACTTTCATTCAGCTAATCTTTTAGCTTGGATTCTTATTTGTTTGTAATATCTGTATCCGACACATATTCGAACATAGTTAATCTTTTAACAGCCCTCCAAATATATGATAAAGTTAAAAAAAATATCAGTGTGGAGACATACCCGAATCCGAGTAATATAAGCTATGATTGGGGGTAAACATTAAGAAACATCTCTTGTCCCAATCTATCTTACCTGTATATTGGACACACCAGTTGGGGACGAAGCAGATGATTAGAGCTGTGTCTTTAGTTGTAAATAGGGACACCAAAGAGATTAACAAGCCTCGCCATATAAACTCTACTGCCAATTCACAAACATAACCAGTGATGGAATCCATACAAAAGACCAAGAGCTTGTTCCACAAGTCAGTAGACAACCTTAAATCCTTCCTCTCTGCAGGATACCAAAAGCTATCCAAACCAACCCTTCCGGACCCCTTCCCTTGCAGTGGTTGCAGCCGGAAGAAACACCGAAAAAATCGATCCTTGGCGGATTTTAGCTACAACTGGGAAGTTGGTCTCGAGGAATCGAAGACGAGGAACAACGATGACATCGTTGCTATGTCGATGAGAGACGAAGATGAATGTGGTGGAAGCTTGATGAGCTTTTCGGATACGAGTCCGGTGAAGAAGATAAAGGAAAGTGTAGCAAAAGATGAGGGGAAAAAGAAAGTGAAGAGCTCAAAGGTGAGTAAAGGGGAGGAACAGTACTACTACAAGAGAAATGGATTGTCTCAAAAGATGAAAGAACTGGAGATGATGGATGTAGGTGATATGGAACATGTATTGGATGTTGAAGAAGCACTCCATTATTATTCTCGGCTTAAAAGTCCGGTCTACCTTTCGATCGTCGACAGGTTCTTCATGGATATGTACTCTGAATTCTCTCTTCCACAGCCCTCTGCCAGCATCAACTGTTCGAACCGAAGATTCGGGTCGATTCGGTTGTAGATCCTTGTCTCCCCGTACATTTTCTTGTTCAGATGAAGCTGTTTTCTTATCTTGAATACCATTTTGTGTGTGTTTTCATGTCTGAATTCTTCTGTTCGTTTTCGATTGCTATAATTTGCTTGAGCATCCGTTGTTATCAGTAAAGCATAGAAGTTTCGTATCAAGATTTAAGAAATGTATATTTGCATGTAATTCGTATAATATTATCAAATATTGCTTTGAATAAACTTTGGTTGAATCACAGATATCGATTGTTTGTTTGAGCCATTAGTCACGCCTGAAAGAATATGTTTTAGGGATCATACTTCCACTTTGAAAATTTCTTGCACTTTGAAAATTTATAATGTTTTTTTGTATGTATATTTGTTTGGAACAAGATGATATATCATCAAGAATAAATTGAACTTTAAAATTTTGGAACAATGTATTATTATCTGCTTTACTAACGCTTGAAATTATATATTGTTAGTTCTGCTAAGATTGTTACATAACATACGATTTCTTTTTTAGGTCATTTTCTAATTTTGACTTTTTATTATTTTAAATTTGTTATTAATAAAATTATAAAAATATAATTTAAAAACATTTGATAAAATACTTTATATATATGTATTATAAAAAATAATTAATTAAAATATTTAAACTAAATATGATCAAAGTTTTAACTTTTAAAAAGTTAAATATATATATAGGGGTAAAGTTCACAAATGGTTACTGAACTTTGTTAATTTTTTTTAATTTGGTAATTAAACTTTTATTTGCTTCAATGTTACCATTAAATTTTTAGTTGTTTCAAATTGATCACTGAGCCGTTAATTGTCCTTAGGTGGCAATTAAGAAAAATTGTATAATAACATATTTAGTCTTCCATGTTTGCACATTCAAACAATTTAGTCTTAATTCAAAAAAATTAACTCTTATTATTTACGCATTATTTCAATTTGGTCCTCCCAATTCGAATCAGAATTCACATAACCCCAAACTTATAAACAAAGAAACGAATTCAGTAATCTGAAAATCGAAAGCTGTCTTTTTAACAATTATTTACAGAACTGAAACGTTGGAGTCTTCTTCGTTGTCTTCATATGAAAGATTGAAAATACAGAGGAAAAACGTTAAGCGTTATAATTTCTTAAGTACAAGTAGTTGATATATAAGTTTATGAAAATCACACGGGATCTTTGTATATGATCTTTCATTCCAGATCTTCGATTTCAACGTATGAGACTGTACAGAGAAGAGTTTTGACTAAATTTTCAATTTTGAATGCTCGTTTGCTTAGGTAATCTCAGCATATTTAGATGTTGTACAGAGTTGGGTTCATACATATGCAGGAAAATCAAGTTTTTTTATACATATATATACAAAATTTGTATACAATGGCTACTCAAGTCGGTTAAATGGCACCCATTTTCTGCCAATCTTTCTTCGTGGTGGGAAATGGAAATTTGCAGGTCTTTTTTTTTTTTTTTTGCTTTAATCTCATTTCACTGATGTAGACAGCAAACTTATAATTTTATTTGGCTATTAAGGAGTAAAATGTTATCACCATATGTGACTGAAGGAGATACGTTAAGCTCCATTTTCTTTTTCTTATTGTTGAAAGGTCTTGGATGATTTAGGTTTGTCTTTCCGGCGTTTGTACTTGTATTTCCCTTGTAGCTGAAACATTTTGCCTCTGTATTTTCAAGCTTTCATATGAACAAAACGAAGAAGAAGACACCATTGTTTCAGCTCTGTAATTAATTGTTAAAAAGACAGCATTCGATTTTTCAGATTATTGAATTCGTTTATAAGTTTGGGATATGAGAATTCTTATTCGAATTGGGAGGACCAAATTAAAATAATTTGTAAATAATGAGGGTTAATTTTAATATTTTTTTTCGAATTAAGACTAAATTGTTTGAATGTGCAAACATAAAAGACTAAATGTGTTATTATATAATTTTTCTTAACTGTCACGTCACCTACTTAATGGCAATTAACAACTTAGTGATCAACATGGAGCAAAATTAAAAGTTTGCTGGTAACATTAAAGCAATTAAAACTTTGGTTACCAAATTAAATAATTTAGCAAAACTCTTTAAGTTTTACACCTTTTTTGGATCGTTGGATGGGGGAAATGGATGGTTGAGATTAACTCCGTGTTTTTAATTCCCAAGTGATAATCTTCACATATTTTACTATTAATCTTATCCATCCGTTTCACTCATCCAACGATCCAAAAAAGGTGTAAAACTTAGAGAGTTTTACACCGTGTAATTTGATCCTATCCCATATATATATATATATATGTGTGTAAGGCTTAACCGTTAGAAAAATATTTAATTTATATTTTTTTTTTGTTTTGTACTTAACCTTTATTTAAGGTCATTTTGATGTCTAATATTTTCTTCCGCAACTTAAATTTAAAAGTTAGTGTTTATTTAAAGCAAACAATCTTCTTCAAGATTATCAAGTTGAGTAAAAGCTCAACATTTAACTGTTGATGATCACTCAATTAGGCTTATTTATTTAGTAAACAATAAACACGATAATCTTGTTTGAAGAATTAAAATAATTAAATTTGACTAATTCAATAGTTTTAATTGCTCAAATTTAAACTCAGACATAACAAATATAGAGCTGAATTAAAAAAAATCAAACAGAACTCAGACATGAGCCTCATTTACTTAAAAAAAAAAACTAGTCAGTAACACAGCTTATTGTGTTTAGAAATAAGAAACAAAAGCAAATCTACTCAAGAATCGATATTCTCCTAGAATTAAAACTGTGTGTTGGCCCATTGTTTGAGTGGTATTTGGTAATCCCTGAACCAGCAGGGAGTTAATACAAGCAACTCGACAAGAATGTGAAGTTAAATCAATATTACTTTATGTTGATGAAATCGAAAATGTCACTGGCAGGTGACAACAAAACATATAATTATTTTTTTTAGGGTAATTGTTCTATATACAAGCTCTTGTAGAATTTTTTTTACACAAGCGTCTTAATTTTAGGGGTTAGAGACTTCGTTTAGGGTTTAAAATTTAGGGGTATAAGTGTAGTAGTTTTGAATTTAGGGATTGTTGATAAAATTTTAGGTTTAGGTTAAAATTTAGAGTTTATAGGTTAAAACCTAAATCCCTACACATATTACTCTAAAACTAAACCCTAACCCTAAACTATAAATTCTAACCCTAAATTCTAAACATAAACCCTAAATTCTAAACATTTACACTAAAAACTCTAAACTCTAAACTCTAAGCCCTAACCCTAAACCCTATAATTGAGGCGCTTGTGGAAATAAAAAATTTCCACCGCTAGCGTATAGGATATTAATTCTCTTTTTAAAATATGTCTAACAGAATATGCAGCGAAACTATTTATATATTTAAAAAAAAATTATTTTCGACGTGAAATTAGTATTTCATATCTTCTTAGCGTGACAATATGCATAAAACATCTAGGCCTTTGTCACTGCTCACTTGGGCTTTCTACTATTAAACAAGAAGCTTGGGTTTCTCGGCCGTTGGCATCAGCCAATTTTGAGTAGTTTCCCAGCAGATTTGACTCAAGAGAAGGGTAGGTATGAACATCTGCTGATAATATGCAGCTAACAAGATTTCCAAGGAATCGATCAGTTGTTTATCTACCACTCTCCATCAACCAGACTTAACCAGTTTTTTAGTTTTTAATCCAACCTTCAATATCCTTTTCATTTTACCAGAAGACAAGTGTAAAAATCATGGTAATATACTCTCCCTTTCACCCTTTCTATTTGTTTTCTCCTGTCTCTTCTCTTAACAAGTGTGTGTACACCTGGCATTGAAACAAACATTTTGAATTGATAATCTTGTTGCAGTCTCTGATGCCACTGATGGTACGGTCGGTAGCAAGGCTGTTAACGACGCTAGTAGTTGAGCCGGCAGCATCGATCACGACGTTGCTTTATTACAGCGATCTTCTACCGCGAAACCTCAACTTAGAAAGATTGGTTCGGCGGGACTTGGTGGAACCAGAAAACTACTTGTTCCATTTCCTCATTAACCTGTTGAGATGTTTTTGGTAGTAATAATTACCAACATTTGTGATCAATATCCATGGTTTACCTGTGACTGTGAGCGATAGTAACAACGGTTTTTTTCCCTCCATTTTCTTTTCAGAACGGGCTCGGATAATTTTGCTGGGAAGGGAAGGAATGGTATCCATTGGTGCAACTTTGAGCTTGACATTGCACGAGACTCGAGAGAGCTCCTAGATTAACCACTAGAATTAGGACTTGAAGCTAATTTTGTCATTTCTACTGTAAGGGTTTTATATAATAGCAGATCCTCTTTTATTTTTCACGTGTTTATTGAAATTTTAATTACGCCCCTAAACTCTAGAAAAAATCAATTATGCCCTCGAATTCAGTTAAAATAATAATTTAGCCATTCCTGCCACGTCATCATCCCATGTGTACTGCCACGTCAGCACCGTTGACCACCACGTCTGTAACCCCCTAGACCCGCCTATGTGTTACAACGGATCCTAGGAAGTCGCATTAGGGTCACAAGAGCGACCCACGGTAAAAAAATACACATAAAACATTTTCTTTCTCAAAACACTTATTAAACTGTAAAATTCAACTTTTGTTTAAAATACAATTTCAAGAAATCATTTAAACACATAACAAAATTTTCAGAAAGTATTTACAGGCACTGTCATAAAACAATACGTGACATACATGACATACATGCCCACTAACTATACAGTTCCGTACTCCAGAGGCAACGCCGAGGGAACTCCGAACACTGATGTCAAACATTATGTCATGCTATATTCTTTTAACCTGCGATAGTAAAAAAAATAGCGTGAGCTTGGAAAAGCTCAGTAATACAGAACTACCAAAAGATGTTATAAGCTCATGCAGATACATGGTAGGCATAACATTTTCATGATGTTCCAAGTAGTAATAGTCCTCTTTTCCTTTCTGTTATTTCAGGGTAACATTATACTTGAAATAATGATACTTGTTCTTTATTCAATCATCGAGTAACAAACGAGAATTTTACAAGCTGATAAATTACGAAGATGGAAACAACGAGTTTAATGTCTAGTGTGTCACAATAGGTGCATATCAAATAGGCATAAATGCATACCAAACATATCATGAGATCACATAACAATTCAATGCAAATGTTTAAGTACATACAAGGGTTTACTAGTAACTACCCTCAAACCTTACACCAATATGCAGTCCCCCAGAACTGCATCATTAAGGACTTACCCTAGGCCCGATGGGCTTAGGTGCCACCTAAGTGGCTGCCTTAGGTCCATAAGGATTTACCCATGGTAAAGCATCGGTACCCACTCAAGGGGAGACCTTGAGTCCATAAGGATTTACCAGCTTGATCAGGGCTGTACCAATAGAGACTTCATAACATAACCCAACAGTATACCCCAGATGACAATCGGTATTCAGATTTCAGGCATGAGTAACAGAATACATGTGGCAGACGTATTCTATTCAAAGTATCAGAAACAGAAGATTCATGATTTTGACAGATAAATGGGCATACCATTGAGCAAAACAGACATTTTCATCATTCATCATGCAAACAGATTGTATCATCATAGGTCAAGCTAACAGATCATACTATCAAGTTCATCAGACAGTCAAGCAATACCATCATAGATCAAGCAATCACATAACAAATATGCATATTGAGTAGACATACATCAACTAGGCAGAAAATGTAATCATATATCTGGTTCATCATTTCATCTCATTTTTCAACATAGTGATGCAATCTCAATAACAATTGAAATGTTTATCAAACATAACATTGTTCATGATTAAGTCATTATATAATCTATTCAACAGAATATATCACACATGGAACATACTAGGTGGGACAGATCATTTCTTGGAGATACTTGGCATTTACGAAAGAGGACACATTAAACTTTTGACAATTTGAACGAATTTCTGAAACATGACCCTTATTAAAAGGGGTTCATACTAACGGTTTAACCCAGATATTCAGGAGGTGATACATCAAGATCTTTGAGAATTTAGACGCATCATGAGTTATTTAGTCATTTAAGCATACAAGGGCATTATGGTCATTTTATCACATATGAACATTTTGGTAATTTATACCAACAAGGCATAAACAGTCGTTCAGGAAATTCTATTTGCTCATCAGGCTGCCAATCAGGCATTCAGAGATTTCTATGTCAAGATCTTTCACGATATCGGATACATTCAGGGCTATCTTAATTGCTTTGACCAACGAGGGCATTTTAGTCTTTTAACTATCAGGGGTGATTTTGTAATTTAGCTCAGTGATGATAAAATGATGATTTATAAAATTTAATATATATTTGAACGGTTGCTTTCATAATTCACCACAGGACTTGCCACAGAGTAGCCGAACTTATATTTTAGTGCGGAAAACTTCCAACCTTATATTAATATCAAGAGCGATTAACATACATGAGTGTGCTTCCTAACACTTAGGGGCACTTTAGCCCTTAAAGTCTTATTAGAAATCTCAGAATTTCATCAAATGCATAATTGGCTATTTAACTCAAGAGGGCTTTTCAGTCATTTTGGGAATTGGGATAAATCCACCATTTTTGTCAATTTACTATTTAGCACCTCCGTCGTTTACGTACTCGGTAGAAATTAGGTCGTTCTAATCCTTTCGGCCCTTACAGACAGTTTACTCATTCAGAACTTAAGGGCATAATTGTCATTCCGATTAATTAAGAATTTCGGTGCTCGAAGTCACTACAGTCTTTTTGGTCATTACGATCATTCCAATTAATTCATTCATTACTGTCGTAAGGATCAGCTCAGGAATACAACGATATTTCTAGTAAATTCACCTTCGTGTGTTATACAGAGCTCAGGAGAAAATTCAAGTTTCTTTTAGTATCACACGCGTTCGAATAATGATGCCGAGGTCTTTTCCAACAGAACATACATCTTAGGTAGAGTAATTTTTCAATCAGGTGGAAAGCAGATTTTGGGCCACTTCTTTTATTATGGGCAGTTTAGTCATTCTTATACCTTAAGGACATTTTTTGTAATTTCAAATCCAATATCCCTTACTCCAATATGGGCATTGAATCTTAGACACTATTGATCGAGTTGCGGATTTAATTGTATTATTTATTACTATTAACTTTCGATACTTCTGGTTTATTGGTATTCTTATTCGAATATTTTGGTTTTAATAACTTCCATACTTATTTCTCGTATTTGATTCAGCTTAATCAGAGTTTACACAACACTTCATCATAAGCATGCATGCGTTAACCGGATATCAACATGTACATAAAGCATACAAGGGGTAGTAATGTATTACCTTAACTCCGAGCTACATCAGTCGATTCAAGATACGACATTCGAATACCCTCGAACTCGGATTCAACATCCCACAACCACGCGGATATGAATATATGCGGATGCCTTCAATGAAACAAAATCCACAGTTAATTCTTAATCACGCTGCCTTTAAACTGAACAAGAAACGCATAAGCATTTTTGGGTTCAAGATCAGATTCAGAGGCTTTCGGGTCGAATTTTTGTGAAATGGGCTTCAAAAATGGACTCAAGACGTCGAAAAACATAAAATAGGGCTTCTCGAAAATTTTGACTTTTTGGTCAAAGTCAACGCTGACGTCAGCAGTTAAGTCAACGCCGATGTCAGCATGACGTCATCAGACAAGGTCAACGGTCAAGGTCAGTTGAGTTAACTCACTGAGTCAACTCGAACGAGTTAACTCACTGAGTCAACTCAGACGAGTTAACTCAGCCGGGTTGGACTCGGGTTGATTACGGGTCGGGTCGGACTACTTGGGCCGGACGGTTCATACCGGTTCTTACCCAAAAATTTCCAGGGTCGTCGGATGGTCACCGGAACCCTCACCGACGATCGGAAAAAGCCATTTTAAACCTGGAAAATGAAGCTCGTTAGTCCTGAGTTTCATTTCATTAAAAACGACAAAAAAGAACTAACCGGAAGCTCGTCGGATATTACCCCAACAGAAACAGAATGGCCGGAAAGCATGCGGCTCCGGTGAGGCCCTTGCTGATGCCGGAACGATGTTCAATCAGAGGGATTTCGTGGATCTCTACATGCTGATCACGTCTACACCGACGACGCACTCAGCCGACGACGAGAACGATCGGAAACGGAGGGAAAACAATGAGGTTCGCGGGTGAGTTTTCCGTAGCTTCAACACGACCTCAACGGTGAACGGCAACGGAACATTGCGAGTGGCTGCCATGGCCGTGGTCGAAACGCGGTGGTGAGCACAATAGTGACAACAGTGCACCCTACGGACGGTCGGTGGCCGAGATCGGCAACGGTGAGGGGATGTTTGAGGAGAGAGTTTGGAACCTTCAAACGGGTTTTCGCCGGCGATAGACGGCTCGGTAGCGCGCGTGACTGGTGGTGAACAGACCTGGGTGGGACGGTGCACACGCCAATGGTGGCGGTGGTGTCCACGAAGGCCCGGTGAATGAGATCGAAGAGGTCGAACGGTGGTGGCTGAGGTAACGGTATGAGAAAATTCTAGAATCTCTCTGAATTTTCCATATTCAAAAGGGCAGGTGAGGAATCAGACTTGACTAATATTGGTTCATACCAAAAACAAAGGTTAAAATTAAAACGGTGAGAACAAATATATATATAAAAAAAGAACCTTGGTTGAGATGGCTAAGGTTTGTGTTTACCAACCATAGGCCATGGGTTCAAAAACCCTTGGTAACACGTCTCCCTTTTTTTCTTTTTTTCTTTTTTATCACATTTCTAATTTTATAATTATACCTTTTTGCGGGTGTTACAACGTTAGCATCATGGACTACCACGTCAGTATCATGGACTGTCATGTCATCACCATAAACTGCCACATCAGCACCGTAACGGTCAACGTCGGTCAAAGGGTCAATTTGATCGATTTCATGGACTAGAGGGCCACATTGAGTGCACTTTTCGACGAGGGGCGAAATTACATTTTTGGGTCGAACTCAGGGGCAAAAGTACCCTTTTAGCCTTTTTTTCTAACAAGTTTTGGTAATTTCTAATTAAAGACTTTGTTACATTATTAGAGGAAATCGTCAACACACTGTATGGCGACTTTAGTATAAAACTCGTAGTTGGTTGCATGCTCTAATGAAACGAGCAAAAATTTTATGCCCTCAAACTATGACTCTTTATATGCTAAAAAAATGCTAAAAATTAAATCCTAAACCTTAATCGTAATTTTCATATTTTAAATCCTAAATTCTACATCTTAAAAAATACACCATACCCTTAATTTTTTAAATTCTAACCTTAAACTCTAAACTTAACCTTAAACCCTAAACCCACTATTTTAAAATATAGCACTAAAAGAGGCGGCTGATTTTCACCCTAATGAAACTCCATTAATTATTGTGATAATGTTAAATAAGAGAGTTTCTGGTTTGATAAAGAAAAAGTCGAGAGTTTATGAGAGTGAACTGTGTATGTAGGTAAAGAAAATGACCCTTCAGACAATCATTTAATTTTGAATACGACGACAATAACATGATATCGATGCGAATAAAGAAATACTGGAAAAGGGATAAAATGTATAAGTTGAAATAGAAAAAAAAAAAAGAGTTTATATACAAAAATAAAAAAGTATAAAAATATAGGATAAAATTATATTTTAGGTTTAAAGCTGGACATCATTATTTTCATATAATAAATAATGACCAATGATCTATTTGTAAAAAACATTTTAATCGGATAATTTGTTTATAATTTTTAAAAGAAAACTGACTTATTTATAATTAAACTCGTAATTGATTGATATTTAATTATAGTTCAGATTTAATAAAGAATATGGTTACAGATTTATATGAGGCGGAGAGGGGCAATTGCACCCCTCACTAAAATTTTATTCATCTTTATCTGACTATATAAATTTTTAAAACAATTAGTTTATTTACAAATTTATCCTCCACTTTCAAAAATATATATTTTACCTCCTAATCTCAAATAGTGACCCTGCCCTTGTCATTAATTATTATTGCAGAGACTCATAATGTCATTATTTGAACTCATGATCTTACTTAAATTATTTTAAAAAAATTATGAATTAATTTTAGGGTAAATTGTACAGATCATCACTTAACAATCTTCTCACTCCTATTTTGGTCACTCAACTTTTAATTTTTCCTATTTAATAACTGAACTTTATACATCAAACGTTTTTGGTCACTCATGAATATTTTATTATTATTTTTAATTGTTAATATTATTTAATATAAAAATAATTTAAAAGAAAAATCATATTGTACGCCGACCACTATTCGCCGTCGGCCATAGTGGTGGCCGTTCGGTCCCATATTTCACCAATTACTTTGTCTCACTCTCCTGAGTCCGATTCTGCCCTTCATTTTGTTAGAAAGTGCTCCGAATTCCACGAAAAAGAGATCGAAAGTGAGAAAACCGAAAAGTTTACATCAAGATTCATGAGTTTCAAGACATTTTTCGGTGAAACAACTACCGGATTCGAACTTATCGTGTCAAAACGAGTCACTTTGTGCAATTTGGGGTCAAACGGCCACCGATTTTGAAGGCCGTCAATGGTCGACGAGTGATGACATCAACGACGATTATTTAAATAATTTTAAATTTTGCATTATTTATTTTAAATTATTTTTATATTAAATAATATTAAAAAATTCAAAAATAATAATAAAATATTCGTGAGTAACCAAAATAGGAGTGAGAAGATTATTGATTGATTATCTGTGCAATTTACCCTTAATTTTAACACTATTTTATACGAGGATAAAATTCTTGTAGCCCTTTTCGGTGCCTCTATATATGCCCCAACACTAAAAAATATTAAAAAAATAAATTTCAAGCTCTAACCTTAAATCCTACACCCTAAAAATACATCATACCCTAAATTTCCTAAATTCTAAACCCTAAACTTAATTTTAAGTGTAGGATATAAGTAAAATTACTAGAAAGAGGTGGAAGATTACTATTCTTTATACGAATCTATAGCTTTTTAAAAAAAAAATAATTCAATATAAAACAACAAACCACTGTTGACCCGAACTCACCAAGAACACCACAAGGCCGAAGGAATGTAAATATTCCGAGCCCGAGTAACACCTGTCTATGCCGCCGCAAGGTGTCAGGTGGGTATTTGCAATTTTCATGTGTGGCTGGCGCAATATTTGTCACCTGATTTGAGGCGTCGTTGCATGTGAGCTGATTGCTGAAGCCTAAAAGGATTGCTTAATTTTGATGCCATTTCCAAAAGTTTTGATGACCATTTACGTCCACTCAAGCAAACACAAACACCACCACAAGCAAAGATGGACTAAGAGGGAGTTGGAGGAGTCCGTTGTCCCCTAAAAATTTAAAATTTATATAAATTTAATTTTTAATTTTTTTATATTTTTTATTAAAAGTTTATTTTCGTCCTTCTAAAATTTTATAAATTCCACCTCTTGAAATTTTATAAATCCGTCTTCAAACATAAAATTCTACGTCCATTCCTGACAAAAACCAACTCCAACGTTCATGCCTTTCGCCGTGCTTTCATAGTATACTATACAGTATACACAACTTATTGGCTATTGCCAGCTATCTATATGGACCCCATTTGTTTCTTTAGCTACACATCATTCTCATGCATTAACTAATTGTTTATAAAGTGTCGAGTAAACCTTTATTTTTCAGATAATGTTTATGTACATGAAGACGGCATTGCCCATTTGTCTTCACCCCCGTCTACTTCACCTTCAAGACAACACAATAATTGGTCTACCTTAGCCGAAATGAAAGTACCTGGCAAGTTATCACTTCAAATTAGTCCTTCAATTTTTAAATGAATCAATTTATTCTCCCTATTATAGAGAAACATACTAAACACTTTTATCGTATGCTACATATAAATATATACATGTATCATTGATTATAATGTTTTTTATAACCACAAATATGATTCTCATTCGTTGGCTGAATAACTTTTTTTTATTCAACTTGTTTTATTCATAAATATCATGATTTAAATCTCTAACTTTATTCTATCTATTGTCACAAGAAATACTATAATTACGTACACACATCAATACATGCTTCGTCTATAACAACTGAACCAACAAAGTTTGTTATGTTAAAGTGTCGTTTTGTGATATTGAATCGTACAACTACTTTTCTAAATAATGCAGTGGGTGTTTCCAAATAAAGTATTAATACAACACTAGTTCATTTCATAAGTTTGCCCATGTTTACATGATTAATTTTAAGTTTGAAATTCATTAACCAATAACCATTTGTCTTAACCTTATCTAAATTAATACATTAATTGTTAAGATTTACATAGGATTCGAAAAACTTAATTATGTCTGCATATGAACCCAATAAGTGTCTCAGTAGAAAAAACGGATGATGTTCATTTTAGGAGACACGAGTTTAAATCTTTTTGTCTACAAGGTGTATGCGCATTGTCATAGGGTTAAGAATATGTATCAAAAGATACTATCTTGTTAACTTTAGACCATTAAAAAATATTTGTATACCACGAGTAAATAAAATATATTTAAAATAAATAAATCAAGGGTAGATTTGCTAAAGTCTAAAAGTATAGCTATATCATGTGATTGGTGGGGTCCAAAAGCAAATACCTAATTCAACTTAGAACCAATAACGACTTGTCTCTCCCAACTAGTTATCACGGGCAGACACGCAGATCAAATATTTTTTTCTAAAATTCCTCAACTTGATCCGAAACAATTTATACATTTTAATTTATTCAAAAAAATTATTATTTAATAATCATTAATTTTTCTTAAAATAGTTGAAGAAAATTTCTTGAAAACAATAGCATCTTGTTTAAATTATAAAGTAAAATACACAAATGGTCACTAAACTATCCCTAAAAATATAAAATGGCCATCAAACTTTCAAAAATTACATAATGATCATTAAACTTTAGTTTTTGCTACAAAATGGTCAATGGGCCATTAACAGGGAGACGTGACAGTTACGAAAATTTGTATAATAACATATTTAATCCTCAATATTTACACATTCAATCAATTTAGACATCATTGATGAGTGTTAAATTAGGAATAAATTGATTAAATGGGTCAATATAAATGATTAAATGTTATATTATTTGAATTTTTGTAATTTTCACGTCACCCAATTAACTACAATTAACGGCTCAGTGATTATTTTATAACAAAAACTAAAATTTAATGCCCATTATGTAACATTTCAAAGTTTGATGACCATTTTGTATTTTTAGAGATAGTTTAGTGACTATTTGTATACTTTATCCTAAATTATAAATAACTTTAATACTTATAAATATACAAAATTTCTAACAAAAATCTCACTAATTGCATTCATTCGAGAACACAAAAACAACTTAAGATCTGGAAGCTTTTATGTGAAAATAAATAATTTTAACGATTTAATCTCATACTAATATATAATAAAAATGGCCAAATTATAATTTTCATTTATATAATACATTCAAATGAAATAAACAAAAATATCTAATTGTTCCATGTAATTTTGATGAATTTTTGTAAACAAAATATCTTCAAAATTAAAATGGAAAAATGATCGTTTGTAATTATAGATAATAAGTGAATAAAAATTGAATTTGTTAAGCATTGGCCACCGAGTTGATTAAAAGTTCTTTCTTATCGAAGAAGATTATAAAGCACTAAAGTGAAACAACTTTTCAAAAACTCAAAGTGGACCATTGAACTTGGATAACAAGTAAAGCATTTGAAAATGCAATACTTTTTTTATTAGTCTCGTATTTATATTACTTTTATAGTGAATTAAACATTTACATGAATAAAATTTGATAATTTTATACCCGTATTTTTATAGTTTATATAATTTTTAGATCTAATACGTTTCAAAATAAAAATTATATCATTGGCTCGGCTCGCCACATTCATGGTCCCAACTAATAAAAAATATTCATTTCATTATTATTTTTTTCATATCATTTTTTTTTGCCAAGTGAATCTATAATTGGTAAAAAAATGTTTTTTAATTTAATTTACAGTCTGAGTGAATATTCGCTCAGTAAAAAAATGACATGAAAAAAATTAATGAAATTAGTACTTCTTATTAATTGAGATCATAGATAACATGACCTATGTTCTCGTTTCAAAAGGGTTTTTTAAAGTTATTTGACCAATTGCCATTTGGCACGTAGTAATTTCCTAATGAAATGAAAAATGTGCGTTCTAATACTTGGCATGTGAGTTGTGACTAGGGACATTGACATATATTTCCACCCATAGTCATACAATAGCTGTGCTAGTATCCTAGTGCTACAAAATCCATCGACATTTAAGCCCTGTTTTCCCACCGAGTCATGCTTTGGTCACTTTTTTATACTCTAATTTGTTAAGGAAATATTATATTGAGATGATATGTTTTTTTTACGAAAAAAACATAAATCGAATAGACAAAAATCTTTTTTTTGGTGTTTTTTGTCGGTGTCCTAATATTAAAAATATAAAAAAAAATAAATTTCAAATCTTAACTCTAATTCTAAATCTTAAATTTTACACTTAAAAAATACACCTTAATAAAAACACCAAAAAAAATAAAGAATTTTTATTAAATTGAATTGCTCTCAACTGCTCTAATATTATCAATTTTGATATTATATTTTGAATGAGTTTTTTTAATTAGATATGATTGAAGTTTAATCAACAATAATTGTATTTTTTTCGTAATATGTATATATATATGTTGATAACCGTTTTCCTATTTTGGTCCCCCAACTAATTTTTTTGTCAAAATCGTCCCTCGTATTAGATAGTTTTCTTGTTTTGGTCCCTCTTCGTTAAAAAATTAACGAAATCGCTAACGTGGAATTTTTTTATATTTTTATTTTCCAAATTATCATTCTCTTTCCTCGTCAACATATTATATATTATTTTCCAAATTATCATTCTCTTTCCTCGTCAATATAAAAAAATATAAAAAATAATATATAATACGCTGATGAGGAAAGAGAATGCTGATTTGGAAAATAAAAATATAAAAAAAATTCATGTCAGCGATTCTGTTAATTTTTTAACGGAGAAGGGCCAAAACATGAAAACTATCTAATGGGAGGGACGATTTTGACGAAAAAATTAACTGAGGGACCAAAATAGGAAAACGGTGATAGTTTTGTGACCACCAATGTAATTTACCCAATTTTAAAATTATAAACTCTATACCATATACTTTAAAAATACACCTTACCTTAAATGTCTTAATTTATAATCTTAAACTCTAAAATCTAAATCTAATTTTTAGTATGGAGAGATAAATAAAAACACTGAAAAGAGTAAGAATATTTCTATATGTTGCGCCTCTAAATCAAACGAGAAACGACACTATCGATCGTAGCTTTTGTTTCGTATTTGATTTTGTTTGCATACCATTGTCAGTTGCCATATTAATTGGTAAAAATCCTTGCAGGCCTCATTTAAGCAAGGCCAGCATTGACCAGATTTCCGTTCTCAATCTCATCGCTAAGGATGTGGCCAAACAAAAAAAAAACTTAATTTTGAAAAAAAAAGGAATAACAGAAGAATATAAAAATATAATAAGAACGCATAATCATATTATATTTTTATATAAATGAATTACCGACTAATATGTAATATAAATAAATAAACATATTATATTCTTTTAGGGGAATAAATATTAATATTTTTTTTTGAATTCACCAGCTAAATAAATGTTCTCAAACTATTTTTATATCAATTCAATTACAAGTATTATATGTATTGGATTTCGTCACACTAACAGTATGGGTATGAGAAAATATTTTATGTAAAATATATATTTATAAATATTTATTCAACCAATAATGATAAGTAGAGTGACAAAAAATCATATATATATATATATATATATATTAATTTCATGTTTAATTTTTAAAATAATAATTTTAATTGTTTTAACTGATGCTTATATAAAATTATGAAAATGAAGATAAAAGTATTTTAACTTTTAACTCATACATTTGATAATTAGAATGGCGCAAGTTCATATCTCTTCTTTACAGATTCTTTAAACATAACTTTTTTTTTCTTTCTCTTTAATAGTTACAACCTCTCGAATTCCCTTCGTTTCAGCTTCTTTTGCTTTGCTATAAACACACCCATTTTGGCCTACCTGTCTCATAATCTTCTGGCACTTTCTTTTCCTTTAACTGAATAACTTTCCCGGAAACTTTTATCTGAAAGCTTTGCTTTTTGCATTCAAAAAAGAGCTTTTCTTTGCTTCTTTGGGTTTCTGACATGCAGATTCCTACCTTCCTGGTGTAGCTTGAAGAAGAAACTTTCAGTTCAATGTTATTATAAACCTGGTCACTAATCCTTCTCTTCTTTCAACATACCATTTCATTCTCCAGAAGAACAAAAAAGAAAGCTGCCTGCCTTTCATTTTTGATTCTCATGATGTTTGACTCGTTGATTAAGCCGAAATTCTATACAAAATGGTTAGGCATACAAAACCCAGATTTTATTTTCTTGCTTCTTTCATTCTTTGCATGAAATTTTGATGCTTTGGTTTATTTAATTTATTGTTTTGATTGGATTTTTCATGTTTTGTTTGGTTAGCAAATCGACTATAAAGATGATTAAGATGAGACTGGAGACTATAAAGAAGAAAAGAAATGCGGTGGAAAAGCATTTGAAGAATGACGTGGCTGATCTTCTGATGAACGGTCTTGATTACAATGCTTACAGCAGGGTAATTACTTCGACTATAATTCGACCTTTTACTCTCTCTTTTTTTTTGTAACAGAGCCTGAAACTTGAGTTTCATATTCTGATGTTTTATGTTTGCAGTCTATGTTGCAAACTTTAATAATTAGTCTTCGTTTCCTTGATGCCTCTTGCAACAAAAATATTATCAGTCTTCGTTATTTAATTATTATTGTTTTTGGTTGTTTTTAATTTGATGATCTTATAGCTTTAATTTTCAAGAATAAAGTATTGTTCATCAGGCATAGCCCCCAGAAAATTTGTTTGCTTGCTTGTTTTATTTATGTTGGCATTTTCCGGAGTATACAGTTTCTTGTTTTGGCCGACTATATCGGTTTATAGCTCGAAATTTTAAAATGGCATGTCGATCGAGCATCAGAAGATTACAACTGTTCCGAATGTTTTCCTGGTCACAGTTGTCAGTATGATGCATTGAGGACAAGGCAGTATTAATTTCATGACATGAACTGCTAAAGTATATGTATTTCTACTGGCATTCATCAGGGTTAATGTGCAATGAGAGTCTATATTGCTATTGTTTGCTTTCAATGTGCATTAGGCGGTCTAAGCACCTATAGTTCCCAACTTGTGTGATTAATATGCAGACCATGTTGCGTCTCTGTTTACATGTAATTTAAATATAGGCTTTAATTACTTGGCTCAGTGTGCAACTAAGTTGGAATTTAATAATTTCTGCATGCATATCGACATTTATCCGAGTTTGGATATATCCAAATTGAGCAATGTTTGTGGATGGTTATGCAGGCTGAAGGTCTTCTGTTGGAGCAGAAGATAACAGCTTCGTATGTTCTCATAGAGCAGTTCTGCGACTCCATCTCAAAGCATATCTCAGCCATGCAAAAGCAGAGGTATGTTGAGGCGCTTGAATTTATAGTACTCTATAGTCTATTCCTAATTACGGTACCGATATCTTATCAAGTGTTTAAATCGAACATTGTGTCCACTTTTCGACCCTCAAGCATAAGGATTTGACCCATATTTTCAATTCCAATACAGTGAGTGTCCAGAGGAATGCAGAGAAGCTGTACCATCTCTAATGTACGCTGCAGCCAGATTTGCTGATTTGCCAGAACTGCGTGATCTCAGAACCTTATTTACTGAGAAATATGGAAATTCCCTTGAGTCTTACTTGAATCAAGAGGTAATAAATGGTTAACTTGGGGTCCTTTGTGATCCTTTGAGGTAATAAATGGAAATTCCCTACAGTTTGTGCAGAATCTAAAGGCGGAGCCTCCCACAAAGGAGATGAAGCTTCAGTTGATGCATGACATAGCACAAGAGTTATCAATTGAATGGGATTCCAAGGCTTTGGAACAGAAACTGTTTAAGCCACCTCCACTAGAGCAAGTAAACCTACTGCTTCGAACCTTGTAAAACATTGCTTCATGTTGGAACACAAGTGGCACAACTTTGAATTTGAATGTCTTTCGATGTTACAAAATACTATTTGTTATGACTTTTCTTGCAGAACAAGGCCCAACACAAGTCTTCAGATGCTGCGGATGATAGATCAAATTTGTATAGGAACAAGAATGATACCTTTGAGAGAAGCAACAATCGCAATGATGGGAATGGACTTAGTAACCTGCACGAGTACAGGAGGCCAAAACGAAATGAAACAGACCTCACTTCTCGTGGGAGAATGAAGGATACGGATGATACGTTAAAACTGAATAGCAGCAGTGAAGGTGAAGTGATTGATCAAGATATCCCAAAGACTAGTTCTTCTTCAGATGGAAGTGTTTCCGAGAATGGTATAGAGAACAGGAAGCCCTCTTACTACAGGTTTATTCCTCCTCCCTATGTAAAGCCGTCATCGGGCAAAGAAAAAAGCATCACAGAGGAGCCTATGGCACCAAGGGATAATACTAATAAGGTGAAAAACCATATATGGCTTGGAGAAAGTAAGCCAGAACCAAGATCAGTTAGGAGGAGACCTTTGAAACCACCATCCGGTTTAAAAGGTTTAAGTGGTTTTGGAAATGACAGTGCTGCAAATATTAGTTTGACACCCAAACAAATGGAAGAAGGCGATACGAGGGATGAAGAAGAGAAGAAAATGGATGAGCTTTTGATGCATTACAGCAAGAAGAAATCGCCTTACGAATGGTTGAGCAACCGGAAGACAGCACTTCGAGCACCTCCTCCTGGAAGACACGAATCTGACAATGCAAGTAAAGGTCTACCACCTCCTCCAGGAAGACAAGAATCTAACAAGACAAGTAAAGATCCAGGCTTACGTAGCACTAAATCCGACCCAAGTGCTCTTCCAGCCAGAGTTGCAAATTTCTCCAAAGAAGCAACGAGTTCGACCGAGAGAGCAGGAAGGCATACTCGAGCCTCGTCATTTCAGCCACACATGCTTGCTGGGCATGTGCATCCCAAGCTACCGGATTATGATGATTTGGCAACTCGCCTTTCAGCTCTAAGAAGGGATTAAAAGAATATTTATATGTGTCTCACCTGTGTGTATACACACCTATATGGCACTAGGAGATTTTACCATGCATTCATATTCTTTATAGTAAGTTTCCGATTTGAAAGGCATTACAGGAAATGAATTTGTTGTTTCATTCATTCATCACCATATATAGCTCTAGATTTGGTTATGAAAATGCATTTCATGGTCATTTATGAATAAGAAAAAGTAAAAAGCTTGTATAAATAGATTTGGATGCTTCATACATGTATAAATGGTGATATTGCCATTTACTTGTTTATTACATGCACAGATTTTGGCTTCTTTTGGAAGATGAATTTCAACAATCATGATTAACAGGTTACATAAATGCTTTGATTTATAAAAATATAAAACATTTTAAATAAAATTATATATGTAAACACGAATTCAAAGTGCATGTAGGACACTGGCAATGGCATGTATATTCTACATCAAGTTTAATGCCACCAATTGAATCAACCGGTTCATAATTTTTCAAATTCGAATTATTCAATTGGTCAGTTTGATCTGATGCTAGCAAAACAGATGTAAATCTTTTGCAAAAATAGTACAAATAAAATAACTGATTTTTATTTTTTAAATAGAGGGGTACTTTTAGGGACATAAAAATATAAATTTTATTCGGCCTAACAAAAGAGCCTGGCTTTGCAAAAATTGTTATAAATATTGTACCTACTTATTATCCAATTCTGCTGCCTGCTTGTTTGAGTCATGCGGAAGCTAATTTTAATTTTTATAGAGTACCACTTATTGGCATAAATGATGTGTATAAGAAGTAGCCTTTCAATCCGTGTGTTAATTTCCTTTTTCTGATTTATTATTTTCATCTTGTAAACGTAAAGTTGCTCATTTGGAAAAGTTTGCAACAAGAAAGCAAAGTTTAACCAAATCATACCGGAACATTGACAAAGACATTGAATGATAAATTTACACTAAAATCACATTTTAATATTTTATATCCATTGAAACGAATCACAACTTTTATTAGAAAATTATGATATTTTTTTATAATTATTAATATTTTTTATTAGTTGAATAATTTGAGTTTAACACTATTAATTATGAGAATGATTCTTATAATTTATTTTATTTATAATATGAAGATTTAAATTCGTAATTTTTAAAAAAATTAATAAATTCTAATTTTAATCCTACCTAGAGGAGAGGGAAAAGTGACTCTAAAAATATGCTCCTAGATAGTCTAGAACTCGTGACCTAAGGGAATATGAGAAAACAAAGATGAACAATTTGGCCAACCGGTCAAATGTGCTTACTCAAAATTTTTTTTGAATAATCTAAAGATGATTATAAAATAATACATGTTCATACATATTCTTAACCCACCTTATAGCCAGAGCGATTAAACTCGAATCTTTTAAAATAAACATCACTCACTTTTCTAATAGATCACTTATTAAGTTTTGTTTTCTCAAAACTTAACACATCATTTCACTCAATTAAATAATAATTAATAAAATCACATCATCACTGTCCTCCCAAATGGAAAGCGAGGCGGAGGGCCGGTAGGGGAAAATATGTTAATAATTATTATTATTAATGAAACAGTAACTTAAATAATCAGCTAAGAAAATCACCCATTGACCTTATAAAGCATTCTATAATCATGCATCAAACACAAATACAAAACTAATAATATAATTAATTATTAATTTTCTTTTAAATGATTAGAAGAAAAAAAACAAATAATATTATGACCTAAAATGAGAGGAAAACAAAGAAAATGAGAGGAATAAATAAAAGAACCATCCATGATTGAAGTAGAAGCATACAAAGAACCCACCTTCCTCTAAATCTAATTATATTTATTCAATAAACACCCACTCCCAGCTGGTCCAAAGTAACATATCTCCAACACACAGGCCAAAGTCAAATGACTCTCTCAAAACTCGAACAACCATCACCGCCACAAGAACCACCGTCGCCATCCCACTATTACACTGCTTTACCACCCCAACCGCCTGACCAAAGCTACGTCGTTTTGCCCTACTACTCCCCGGGAGGAAGGCTCTGCTGGAGCGGCTGTCGGAGACTATGCACCGGCACGGCTTCCTTGGTCTTGTTAGCTACCTTGGTGTACATTTTCTGGCCCTCCGATCCCGGCGTTAAAATCGTCCGGATGCACGTGAACCACATGCAAATCCATACCATACCCGTCATATCGTTGGATATATCTTTTTTGATTACGTTGAGAGTGAGGAATTCCGACGTGTACTCCATGGACTTCACCAGCTTGGAAGTCGCCGTCGGGTACAGAGGGAAGATGTTGGGACACGTGACGTCGGAGTATGGTCACGTGAGGGCGATGGGGTCTTCTTTTGTGGAGGCGCGGCTTGAACTCAAGGGGGTTGAGGTGTTGTCGGATGTTGTGTATTTGCTGCAGGACTTTGCCAAGGGAACCGTCCCGTTTGATACCGTAACGGAGGTCACCGGCTCCCTCGGCCTGTCATTATTTAAGTTCCCTTTGAAGGTAAAAAAGCTAAAACTTTTTCCTTTTTAATTAAGTATTATCATATTTGCTTTTATTAGAACCATTGATTGGTGCAGAGTCCACATCTGCTATGTGTACAGGTAGGAACCAAATAGGAAGGGGAAGAGGTCTTGGCCCCCAACTTTTTTAAAACTCATTTTAGGTCCCTAATTATTTTAAATAGTGCAACTTTAATTAAGTTTGTGTCCCTAATTTTTTATTTGAATACTTATTAGGGATGAAAATCATCTGCCCCCAAAGTATGCCTCCATTTGTGCCCCATTTTAAAATAATGGGTTTAGAGTTTAGGGTTTGGGGTTTAAAGTTAGGGCTTAAGGTTAGGGTGTAGGGAATTAGGGGTATGGTGTATTTTTTTAGAGTTTAGGATATATATGAAAATTAGGGTTATGGGGCAAAATTTAATTTTTAAGTATTTTTAGGCAGGGGCATAGAAGGAGGCATGGTTAGGGGCAGGAGATTTTACCCAACTTATTAGTTCCTTGTTAGTTTTGTAATTAGATAAAATTATGCTCTAGCCCATTTATTTGGTTTAAATACTTCTTAGATCTTTATCAATTTCAAAATTAAGCAATTTGTCCCCACCTTTAAAGTTTTGTCTAATTCCATCCTTATATGCGTATGATATAGATTCTCACCACTAACACGGTCATCTCTTTAAGTTAATATCGTTATTAGCTTGGTGACAAAAGTTAGTAGTATTATCAATGTGGATTAACTAACAATATTATAAAAACAGATGATCAAATTTTTACATAATTAAAACAGAGGGATTAAATCTCTAATTTTAATATAGTAAGAGGACTGAGTCTATAATTAAACCTTTTAGTATATTATAGGTTTAAAATTTGACTAGATGAAAGTTGAAGTCTTGAGGCTTTAACTTTAGACAGCTTCTCCCCAAAGTACTTAAAATTTTTAGGTAAATTAAGCTTTAAGGTTTGCCTTTCTTCATGTTTGGGTGACACATAATAATTTGTTTTCTCGGAAAGGAAAAGAAAAACACCAAACCATTGAAGCTGATTCATAACAACTTACCATTTGACTGAACAAAATGGTGATATTATTGCTTAAGTCCACAAATTAACCCCCTGTTTTGAGAAATACAATGGAACGGGAGTTGAATTTATCGAGCTTTAATGTTATATAATGAGAGGATTTCAGTGTTTAGATTCTCTTCATTGTTTAAACTCTCACAGGCAAAAGTTTTATGCGAGATCGTGGTACATAGAATCAATCACACTATCATCCGCCAAAACTGCTACCCTCAGGTATGGACAGATCTAAATAATCCAAACATGTATTAAACATATGGTGTTAACCATGTTTAAGCATATATTGTGTTGTTTATTTCAGTGTTCTTGTGTTTTTTTTTCTTTTTCAAACCGTATTCAAAATCGATCTTCTTCCGAATCTGAAGAAGATAATTAATCACCGTGTTTACAAACAGTTTATTTCTGAAAACAATTAGTATTGTAACTCTGTGTTTGAAAAACTTGTTTTAATGTTTCTAGAAATGAACTTGGAGGCGATGGATGCTGGAAATGAACTCAAATGCATTGGGTTGCAAGAGATGCGTGAAAACTGAAAGATTCACGAGTATCCCCCACAGCCATGCTTTGTAAATAGATCATGTGCAGCATTTCATGATATTATAGAATATGGACGAATTAGTCTATGTGTATAAAAAATCGATTTTCCAATCATCTTTGTGATTTTTTATGGTAAATATAAATCCCATTTTTAACCTAATACATGGAAAATCTAGTTGGTGAATTAAACATATAAAACTCCAATAATTGTAACCAATATATAAACACTAGTTTTAGAATTATTGTCCCATTTTTTTTATTGATGTGGCATTTTTTTATGATGTAACACTAACATTTAGTCATTTAACAATTTTCATCCAAAAAATATTATTTTGATCAAAATTAAAACCTTGAGAGGTAAAATAAATAAAAAAATAAAAATTAAAGTGATTATTTAACTAAATCATAATATTTAACTTACTAAAAAGAAAATATAATTAACTTAATACGAATTTAACAAGTAATCCCAATAAAAAAGTAAATGATGTTCATACAAAAAGATTCAGGTTCAATCACTTTGTCGGCAAAGTGTATCTACGATTGTCCGATTATCAAAACGGTATTTTTGATGGATAAAATTCGTCTGCCCCTTTTCGGTGCCCCTACATATGCCCCAACACTAAAAAACACTACAAAATTAAAATCTAAACCCTAACCCTAAATTCTAAATCCTAAACCCTACACCCTGTACCCTAAAAAATACACCCTACCCTAAATTCCCTAAACACTAACCACAACCCCTAACTTAAAACCCTAAACTATAAACCCTAAAGTTAATTTTGAGTGTGGGGACATATATAGGGCACCGAAAAGGAGTAGAGGATTTCCATCCATTTTTTATCAATGTCATATTACAATATTATATTTTAATATTAAATAAATAAATCTGAACACGATAGCCCATGAGACATTTATCCGAGTTTCAATTCTCGAGCCCTCGGCCTGCAGCAAATAAAAGGAAAAGGAAGTCGACGCTGTTTGGGCTTGGATCCGAGACTTATAAAAAGCTGCTGTTTTTGAAAATAATTTATTGCATCATGAATTAATTATTTCTTTTCAAAGAGCATTTTTTTATATTAATCACGGGTACATAATTAGTCCAAATAATGTTTTTAATAGTAATAAAATAATGAAAATGCAATTCTAAACTTCTAATCAAATCTAGACAGTTCGAATCAGCTAATTGATCTAATCCAATTGCCGAATTAACCGGTCAATGCATGTAGTTGCATTATTTATATAAACCTATAATAATAGACCCAGTTCCAGAGGAACATTAATAACCATACCATCAAGTCACATGCAGCAGAATTTCAGGATCAAGTCAAATTAAGCCTGATATTTTGGTTTATCTTTTGAAAAAAAATAAAAGAATCCTATTATTAGCGCATCATAGGATTTGACTTTAGACGCATTGTATATATTAGTACCCTACTGCATGAATCCATAGGTGTTTTTACATTCCTTGAACAAGGCTTGAAAAAAGAGAGACCCCTTTTCTTTTCACCATGGAAGTCAGCAAGTTGTGCAGCTCAGGCATCCAGGAGTTGAGGTGGAGAAGCAGCCGGTACAACCGGATGCTTTCGACCAATGTGTTGGCGACGACCGCATCAAAGCTGCCGAGGTGGAGGGTGCTATGGCGGAAGTTGAAGAGGGAAAAGAAGAAGATCTTTATTTGTTCATCCGGGAGTACTACTGGGGTGCTTAATGTATCTTATGATCCTCATACATATTCACAGAATTTTGATCAGGGCTTCATCTCAGCTGATCCTGATGACTTCTCCAGGTCTTTTTCTGCTCGGTTTGCTGTTCCCTCAACGGTTTTTGACAATACCGGATTAGGTTGATCCATGTCGAATCAACAAAAAGGAAATATATTTTTTATTTTGATAAGATCAATCAATGTTTGGTCATGTTAGTTAATGAAAGCACCCACTGTTCCACCTCAACTTCTTGTTTAGCATTTTCCGCTGTCTGGGATTGAGCTTTAGCTTGATTGTGGTTACGAAGAGAATTTTTAACTAGGCTTATTTTAAAAAAAAAATTGTGTGATACATTTCATATGCCTGCTGAGCTTTTAGTGTTGAAGAAGCTGAAGCAAGCCCAGTCTGGCTAAAGGATTAAAGGAACCTGTAAAGCGTATTTTCATTCTGTTTTCTTTAGATTTAAGTGATACCGGCAAGTGGCAATATATTATAAACAATGATTAAATGGTTATCAAAATAACTTTTATTCTTTAAGCGGGCATTATCCTAATATTTTTCTGAAGCTGGCAGCCGCAGAGATGCGTTTGGGATAATAAGTTGGGGTAGTTTGGAAAGTGGAGATTATTAATCAACTAAAACAAGCTTTTATAGTGAATAAGAACATTGTTATGGCAGGTTTAGCTGCTCATTTAATATTTACATAATAGCTTTCTGCAGTGTTTATGCTAATAAGAAAATTATATTAATCAACTAACCAGTCCATTCCCCGTATCCCCTGGGGGAATATACAACATACCTTTAGACATCCACTGAGGCTGAGGGAATATATGATTCTATGTTCTTAAACCATCCAACCACAACATGTGATGTGGGCTGCCTCTATAACTCGAATTTTGAAATAAATTTTGATACAATTACTTTTAAAAAGTCATTTCTAAATGATTTAAATTTTAAAATAAATATTTTTAAATTAATTTTAACAGTGGACAGGTGATTAAATGAATTGTGCATTGGAAAACTAAACTACATCTTTGCTTCCAAAGCAGCCATCAAAAAATTGTATCAATTAATTTAAAATATATATATAGCCAAGCTAAACTAAACTAAACAACATACCTTCTATAACCAGCATTCCAAGCATGTACTAGAACATCGTGAACAGCCCATAATTCAGCAGTGAGGACAGAGCAGCGACCGATACTTATAGTGAACTGAAACCAAAGAGCCAATTACCCTTTTCATCACGGATTACACTCCCAATTACCGTCGTCGAACCATCAGTCGTATTCCTTGCACCATCACAGTTAGCCTTCACCCAACCTGCCGGTGGACATTGCCAAGCTAACAATGTAGGAGCAATGGCATTCCTGTGAATTGTGATCACTCACAGTAGTAAAGGTTTGCATACATTTGTTCCCCAATCGATCACCTTTAGATAGTAGATCATCCTTCTGAATGAAATCCGCATCAAAAACTAAACTACATCTTTGCTTCCAAAGCAGCCATCAAAAAATTAAGAAGCGAGCACCCCAATTACCCCAACGACATCAAAATCTGCAGAATCAGTCAACTTTATTTGCAACCATGTTTCAACAGGCAAGGACAAGAAATTATGCAATTTATCCGGTCTAACAACCCTCAATTTTAAAATATTTTTACGTGTTTAAAATATTATATATACTTTCTTTAGATTACATGTTCGGATATATATTGAACAAAGGTCATTTCTCTAAAAGTCTAATGATATTTTTAAGGATGAGTCTAATACGTGCGTCGAATACCGTTGAACACTACTAACGCTTAACACCGCTGAACATTATTAAATTGATTAATAAATATTTAAATTGATTAAATTATTTTTCATATATATTATATTTTTAATTTTTTTAAATAATTAAATTAAGGCTAAAGGGGTACTTTTGCCCCTAACTTCGACCCAAAAATGCAATGTCGCCCCTCGCCGAAAAGTGCACTCAATGTGGCCCTCCAGTCCATGAAATTGATCAAATTGACCCTTTGACCAACGTTGACCGTTACGGTGTTGACGTGGTAGTTAACGGTGATGACGTGACAATCCATGATGCTGACGTGGTGGTCAACATTGCTGACGTGGTAGTACACGTGGAAGGAGGGGCTGAATTGATTATTTTAACCGAATTCGAGGGCATAATTGATTTTTTCCTGAGTTTAGGGGCATAATTGATTTTAATTAAAAATTTGATAAATTATTAAGTGAGGATAATTAAAAAAACAAAGTGAAAACTCGCACAAAAGATAAAAATTTTATTCAATTTATTTTATAAAAATTCATAAAATTAATAAAAATAAATAAAATATTCTAAAAGTTACTGAAAATAAAAATTATATAAAAAATTAAAATATATTATAAATTAAAAAATGATAAAATTTAATGTAAAAACTTAATAATTTTTGTATAAAGTATTAAAAAATTAAGGCAAAATGACAAAAAATGCCCTTAACGTTTGCATGTTTTGCCATTTGGCCCCCTATTCTTTCTTTTGGTTCAAATATGCCCCCTACGTTTCATTCATAGTTCAAATATGTCCCCGTTGGATGTAAATTGTCAATAAACTGACGGTCAACTGCTTATAAAATTTTTTTGACATGGCATCAGCAGATCTTAATGCATGTCAAGCACAGTCAACATCAGCTGTTGAACGTTAGTTGACTGACAGTTTCCATCTAACGGGGGCATATTTGGACCAAATTAAAACGTTTGAGGCATATTTGGACTACGAATGGAACGTTGGGAGCATATTTGGACCAAAAGAAAGAATAGGGGGGCAAATGACAAAACAAGCAAACGTTGGGGTATATTTAGACTAAAAAAAGAATAGGAGGTCAAATGACAAAACATGCAAACGTTGGGGGCATCTTTTGTTATTTTGCCAAAAATTAAACACTTTTATAGAAAAAAAATCGACTTCGTCACTTTGAGTATTACTATTCGTTAAAATAAAATTAGTGGGATCAACATTGTACTAGAGTAACAATAGAATTCAATTTTTTTCCGTTTTTTACACTAAATTGATGCTCATTAATATTAGTTTCTATCACCAATATTACATTACTCATAAAATAATAATTTTATTTTTTTTAATCCGCTAAAGCACCAGTTAAACAAATCCGCTATGTGAAACTGTAAAATTTAATGCTAAATTCAACGGCCAAAAAAAATAACCATCAACATTAATAAGGAAACCCCTAAATAAATGAAAATTCTAAATTAATTCCATCTTTAAATTTGTTTCCAAATGGAAGTAAACTTTTAAATCTTGACTACATCCAAGATATCCCCGTTTTAATGCTTTCTACTTTCCATAAAATCTCCTAAATTATAACAACCCTATAAACTGTTTTTCATATTTACATTGAAAATCTGCTCTCAATTGCGAGTAAAGTAAATCTTTTATTATAATACCCTACCTAATTCGCCAAATCTTACCAAATTCCCATGAAAACTTGATGCGCTAAACAAGGTAATTTTTCAAAGAATGTTATTATAATGAACCAAGTGAACATCTCTGCCTGTGGGGCGTGGGCTGCCTTTTTATGCTAGGATAAACCAAATAGCTTGGTAGAAAAGAAGAAAAAAATGTCGAAGAAACTCCAAAAATCTCTCCAGGATTACCTCTCCAAAATCAAAAGTACATCCCCAAATATTCAGTTCCCTTCAAAACCAGTCTCTTCTTCCAAAAAATGGATCCTCAAACGGTGCAGACATCCGAAAACCTTATCTTTTGCTGTCAATCCTGCTAGCGACCATCGTAATAAAGGAACCAGCGACGGTAATAATGATGATGCGGCCACGCTTGCGGATGTTGATCGTTTTCTCTTCGAGAATTTCAAGTCGCTGTATATCGAAGAGGACGATGGGGTTGAGGAAAGGAGATGTACTGTTAGATCAGAAGATCATGGAGATGATCATATAGGCAAATCCTCTGATTCGTTTTCGCTTGATTCTCCAAGGTTTATGGATCCTCCCGTGTACGTTTGTGGTTCCAACAGGTTCTTTGTGTCCACGGGGATGTCGAGTTCGCTTGTCGAAGAGTCTCGGTCTTGGAGCAGTGCCGGGACCAACTCCACCATGTCGATTTCAGAGAACATGGGTTCGACTTCTACTTCATCAGCTTCAATCAACAATACTATTGCTTCCAATGACTTTAACAGCGATGGAGGTGTTGAGGGTGATGATGTTAATGTTGAGTCGCTAAGTAATATCCGGAACGAGTGTATTGCGGTGTTAACATATTCTCATAACCCTTACGATGATTTTCGACGATCCATGCAAGAAATGGTGGAAGCGAGGCTGAAACGTCATTCGAATATCGATTGGGATTTCATGCAAGAGCTTGTGTTTTGTTACTTGAAATTGAATGACAAGAAGTCTCACAAGTTCATTTTGAGTGCTTTTGTTGACTTGGTCGTGGATTTGCGTCGAAACGACATGAAGATTCCAACCAGGTCTCCGCGTTTTGAAGTTAATGACGAGCGAGAACACACGAGATCAAGGAGAACCAGGCACCATGTAAGGTAAGGATTTGGCAATTGTATGCTGCTTTTGAAAAAAAGGGGGGGGGGGATGACAGTGTCATAAATAATTTGTTCTCAAGAAATATTGTTGATCTAAAAACTGTTTTAATGTTTTTTTTTGTCAATTTGAAATTTCCTGTTATTGATACAGATTTTTGTTTTAAGTGGAGAGTGATTCAAGGAAGGACTTAATTGTTTATAATATAAGTTACTGTATTGTTGTGGTGTTCGGTAAGATTTATTGGATATTTGTGTTGACATTGTTAATTGCTTGTTCCCTACGGATAAATCTCCCAGCTAAAGTTACATGAAATCTCCCGGATAAATCTCCCCTAATTTGGCCACCTTATTTTTTTAGGATAAACAACCTCCAACATTTTAATTTAGTTCAAATATACTTATATTGATTGAAAACTACCCTTTAACCGACGATCAATGGTTGATGTTAATTGGACTTGTCATTCTTTAAGATTTACTTATATGTTAGCATCATATTCACCATGTGTCACCATCTGGCATGTGTCAGCATCATATTCATCATGTGTCACCATTTGATTTGGCCACGTGTCAGCATGATAGTCTGACACGTGCCACCATAAAGAATAGTATAACAAAATAATTAAAAATATATGTTGTGGCATATGCCACGTCTGTTGATCTTAACGCGTGACAAGTCTAGTCAGAATCAACCGTTGATCGTCAGTTAACCGGCAGTTTTCATCCAATAGGGGCATATTTGTATCAAATTGAAACGTTGAGGGTTGTTTGCTAAAAAAAGAATAAGGGGTCAAATGACAATATGCAAATGTTAGGTGCATCTTCTGTCATTTTGCCTAATTATTTTAATTACTTTTGAAATTATAGGGACTGAAAGCGTTATTATTCCTTTTTAAAATAAAATTTATTTTTTAGATTTTCTTTTCTGTTTTGGTAAACTACACAAATGGTAACTGAGCTTTGGTAAATTACTTAATTTGGTAACCATATTTTACATAAATGGTAACTAAACTTTGGTATATTATTTAATTTGGTAACTAAACTTTTAATTGTTTCAATGTTACTATTAAACTTTTAATTTTGCTTTAAATTAGTCACTGGCCATTAGCAACCGTTAAAAGAGTGATGTGACAGTTAAAATATTTTGTATAATACCTTTAGCCTTTCACATTTGCATATTCAAACAATTTTGTCCTAATTTAAGAAAATTTAACCCTCATTATTTACACATTATTTTAATTAGACCTTATTTTAATTATAAATAATTTAACTCTAAACTCTTAAACCCTAAACTTCCAACCTCAATCAACAACTCAATTTTATAGAAACAACTAATCTTGACAAAACATAGCTAGAGAAAAAAACTTGATCAAGTCGAAAGGAAATCCAGTGTTAGTAGTAAAATAAAGGGGAAAATGCTAATCAGCAACAACAAATATAAATAGTTGGAACAATAGTTGATAACAAGAATTTAAAATTAATATATATAGAGAGGGGGGGGGGGGGGGGTGATGTCAAAATATATACAAAAACGTAGGGAGGTAAACGAAAAGGAAAAGTTCAATTTCAAAGGTTAGAATAGTTACAATTCGTGGTTTAGGGCATATCACCCACCACTGCTCCATGCCATGGAAGCATCTTTAATAATTTAAGACACATATTTTTTTCCTCGATTGATCAAACCGAAATTCATGATTTTGGGCTTGACGTTTACATGTTTATGAGTTTAGGGTTTAATATTTTAGTTTTAGAGGGTATGATTTATGAATTTATAGTTTAGAGTTTTGATTTTAGGGTTTAAGCTTAACCTATGTTTAATTAAAATAGGGTCAAATTGAAATAATGTGTTAATAATGAGAGTTAAATTTATATTTTTTAAAAAGATAGGATAAAATTGTTTGTATATGTAAACACATGGAGGACTAAATGTTTTATTATACAAAATATTTTAACTGTCACGTCACTTTTTTAAGATTGTTAAAGGGTTAGTGGCAAATTTTGAACAAAACTAAAAGTTTAATGGTAACATTGAAGCAATTGAAAGTTTGATTAGCAACTTGAATAATTTACCAAAGTTTAGTTTGTAATAGGTGCCTAAACTTTCATTTTGACTTAAATAGGTGCCTAAACTATTTTTTGGCTGAAATAGGTGCCTAAACTTTCATTTTTAGTTTATTTTAAAGTCAATTTTGGCACATACTTGAACATCTATTTCAACCAAAAATAAAAGTTTAAACACCTATTTCAATCAAAAACGAAACTTCATACACATATTTCAGCAAAAGAAATACTTTAAAAATTTATTATAAAAAAATATAATTTGGGTACTTATTTATAGTTATGTCAATTTAAGAATATAAAGAAACATAGACCATATATATATCCTTTTGCCGGAATAAGTATAATATATTAATACTCATTTAAACATAATTATAATATATAGAGAACAATACAAATAAAACATAATGTAGAATATATGAATTGCCGGCTGCAATGTCGCCGGGGGAAATTCTAAAAAAACAGTAAAATTAGACTAAAATGAGGTGTGTACTTGTTTCAAAAAAAATATATAAAGATATATATATATGTATTGAAATTCTTATAAATATAGTAAAAAAATATTCGGTATATACATGCTTAACACTTTTGTAAGGATTTATGTAAAACTTAAGGTATATACACAAATGCTTACAACTTTTATACATATATATAAAAATGGTAAGCATTTTTATATATACAGAAATTTTCACTATTTTTATAAAAAATTTAGTACATATACATAAAACTTTATAATTTTTTATAAAAATTTATATACACATTTTATTTTAACCTTATTTTAATAGGTTTTACCCTAAAACTTTTCGTGGCCGGGGCATGGTAGAAAAACATGGTTAATCATTTTAAACTGGTGAGAAGTGGGAACCGTAATAAATATATTAACTATGGGGACAGCAAAAGTTACATGAAAATATGGACTTAGTACCAAACCTACCTACCAGCTGAACAAAAGTTTCGGTAAAATCTCAATGCTCATAAATTAAACCCCCAATGAAAAATGCGATAATCCAACAGAAAAAAAAAATCTCATCGGCTTTTAAACAAGCTCATTTTATTTATTATATAAATTAGAATGATTTACAATTAAATTTTAACATCTAAAAAAATGATAAAGATTAAAGAGACCTCTTTCATTGGATCTTTCTAGAAGCCATGATACATATGGACTTAACAGTAACAGTAATCATATTTAAGAAAAGTTTTTAATAAGAAATCGAAAATCCCTCATAAGCCCTCTTTGGTAAAACGTCTCCAATTCCAATCTCTCTTTCGCTTTTTAAGGTTGTTTTCGTATTCTCGCTTTCTCGCACACCAAAAAAACACCTAATATTAGAAAGAGGTGTTTTTGAAAAGAAAATTCCACAACTTCTTTCGCCTCTAATCTTCCTTGAAAGGTACGGTCGTTTAGCTTTGCTCTTTGAAATTTCGTTGATTGTTTTCTTCTTTGTTATTGCCTCCTTTTCTCCGTCTGGAATTTGTAGATCTGTATGCTTATCGCCTCGGATTCGGTGGATTTTTTGCCCAACGATGCTTTTCGCATCGACTTTTGTTTATCTTTGGATAGATTTAGCTGTTTCTAGTGATTCAGGTGGAAGCAGTTTTCTTATTGATTTATACTTTTTCGATTTAGTTAAGTGTAGAGTTAGCTTATTAATAGATTGATCTGAATGCGATTCCGATTTTTCATCCTCTGATTATTTTATTTTGAGGATTAATCTTCTTGAGTTGGAATCTGAGTGTTCTTATGTATGAGAAGCAATACTGGAAGTTCATTTTTCTTTGAAGTAAAATGTTTGATTAACTTCAAATGTGATGTCCCCTTGTGGTATGTCTTCTAGCATGAATGATCGATTCAGTAAGTGTCTCTAACTGGAACCGAACATGTTGGTTGGATCCTGTTAAGCAGTACTGTTCCAATCAGCTCAAGTCATGTGAAGTGTTGCATAGAATCTTGAACCTAAATGTTTTCCTCGTAACTAATGAGAATATGTTTATATCACCATAATTGATATTATATTTGAAGTTGTTGACTATGCTAAACTGATATTTATGCATGATCGTATTGTTTTTTGTTTATTAGTGCAGATCTATTTTATTTTATAAGTAAATTGGTTTAGTTGCTGCTGAAGATGAGTGTTGTTGGGTTTGATTTTGGCAATGAGAACTGCATTGTTGCTGTCGCAAGGCAGAGAGGAATTGATGTTGTCCTTAATGATGAATCAAAGCGTGAAACTCCGGCTATTGTATGCTTTGGGGAGAAGCAGAGATTCATTGGTACTGCAGGGGCAGCATCTTCTACGATGAACCCTAAAAATTCAATTTCTCAGATAAAGCGGTTGATTGGCTGTCAGTTCTCGGATCCTGAGTTGCAAAGGGATCTCAAGTCAATGCCCTTCAGCGTCACTGAGGGTCCTGATGGATATCCTTTGATTCATGCTCGTTATCTAGGTGAGATGAGATCTTTTACCGCAACGCAATTGTTGGGGATGGTTTTGTCTGATTTGAAAGGCATAGCTGAGAAGAACTTGAATACAGCAGTGGTGGATTGCTGCATTGGTATTCCTGTATATTTCACTGATCTTCAAAGAAGGGCAGTTTTAGATGCTGCCACAATTGCAGGCTTGCACCCTCTTCACTTGATTCATGAAACTACTGCAACTGCATTGGCTTATGGCATCTACAAGACTGATTTGCCTGAAAATGACCAATTAAATGTCGCCTTTGTCGATATTGGACATGCTAGCATGCAAGTTTGTATTGCTGGATTCAAGAAGGGCCAACTCAAGATATTGGCTCATTCATTTGACCGCTCTTTGGGTGGTAGAGATTTTGATGAAGTTCTATTTCAGCACTTTGCTGCAAAATTTAAAGACGAATACAAGATAGATGTATTCAAGAATGCAAAGGCTTGTATTAGGCTTCGAGCTGCTTGTGAGAAGCTGAAGAAGGTACTGAGTGCCAATCCTGAAGCACCTTTGAATATTGAGTGCCTAATGGATGAGAAAGATGTTAGGGGTTTCATTAAGAGAGAGGAGTTTGAGCAGATCAGTGTTCCAATTTTGCAACGTGTGAAGAGGCCATTAGAGAAGGCTCTTGCTGATGCTGGACTTGCAGTTGAAGAAGTTCACACGGTTGAGATTATTGGTTCAGCCTCTCGTGTTCCTGCCATGCTAAAAATTCTCACTGAGTTCTTTGGTAAAGAACCAAGACGCACGATGAATGCTAGTGAATGTGTTGCCAGAGGATGTGCTTTGCAATGTGCAATTCTCAGTCCCACATTCAAAGTTCGGGAATTTCAGGTAATTATTTACAGTTATTAACTCATTATAATATTTTTTGTGTCTATTGAATTTTATTTGAGCTTCGCACATATATTACTTGGAGGCTTTATATGTTCTCTAAGCTGTTATGCATGATAGTATGATTTGTAGCCGACTTTTATTTATTGTCTTGGAGATGGAATGGGTGCTAAGATTTTTTTCTGGATTATCCTTTATAGTTCAGTTTCTCCATTTGAATTTGATTCTGCATGTCCTATTGTCATTTCTGTGTCATTTGCCTTCTCTTTGTTCCATTTGAAGATAGTTCACCCCTTGATTTATATTGTTTGAAGGTCAATGAGAGCTTCCCTTTCCCAATTTCGCTATCATGGAAAGGATCTGCACCGGATGCTCAGCAGGGGGGAGCCGAACAACAACAATTGGTTTTCCCAAAAGGAAATCCTATACCCAGTGTCAAGGCTGTGACATTCCATAAGACAAGTACTTTTGGCGTTGATGTACAATATTCTGAGGCAAGTGATTTGCAGGTCCCACCAAAAATCAGTACTTACACGGTAATTAATTTTCTAAGTTCAAACCTCGACTCTAATTATCTTATTTTTTGATATCTTCCTTTCTTTCTCAGCTTCTGATTTGAGAAATAATTTGTGGAATTTGTTATTTGGCAGATTGGTCCTTTCCCAACAATAAGATGTGATAGACCTAAATTGAAGGTCAAAGTTAGATTGAATTTGCATGGGATTGTGTCCCTTGAATCAGCAACAGTAAGGTTTTGTGAATCAACTTTTTAACTTTTTATTATGCTGAAAGGCAAATAATTTTGCTTGACTACTTTCATTTGTTTTTAGCTCTTGGAAGAGGAGGAGGTTGAAGTCCCAGTTTCAAAAGAACCAACAAAAGAAGATACCAAGATGGAAACTGATGAAGCACCTAAAGATACTGCTGGCCCCAGTGCCCATGAGACAGATGTTAACATGCAAGATGACAAGGGTACAGCTGATGAAGCGGGGGTTGAAAATGGTGTTCATGAGTCAGTGGACAAGCCTATGCAAATGGAAACTGATACCAAAGTAGGTGTTTTGGGTCTGCATGTTGTATGCATGAATTGCTAGAATTGGTCATGTAGCCTCTAGGGGATTATTCCCAGTCTTGAAGCTTGTAGTACATTTGTTTCATATATGGAATATTTCTGGAGGCTGTGTATTTTATTTTTGTATGGAACAATTTTTTATATGTTCCGTCTGTCATATAGGTTGAGGCTCCCAAGAAGAAGGTGAAGAAAACAAATGTTCCAGTGGCAGAGTTGGTTTATGGTGCAATGTTACCTGCAGATGTTCAAAAAGCAGTAGAGAAGGAATTTGAAATGGCTTTGCAAGATAGGGTTATGGAAGAAACAAAGGATAAGAAAAATGCTGTTGAGGCCTATGTCTATGACATGAGGAATAAGGTGAATCATCTTTGTCTAATTTACTAGTTTGTTTACTTGCCTGTTATGATCTTAAAACTAATATACACAATGGTGTCTTCAGCTTGGTGACAAATACCATGATTTTGTCACTGCTCCGGAGAAGGAAGAGTTTACTGCTAAGCTTCAGGAAACAGAGGATTGGCTATATGAAGATGGAGAGGATGAAACGAAGGGTGTCTATGTTGCCAAGCTTGAAGAACTTAAGAAGGTAAATCTTGTTCTTCCTGTGATCTCTTAGGTTGACTGTATGAAACGCCTATCTGACAGGAGTCTTAATTTTACAGCAAGGAGATCCTATAGAAGAGCGTTACAAAGAGTATGCTGAGAGGGGAACTGTCATTGATCAGCTTGCTTATTGTATTAACAGTTATAGGGAGGCAGCCATGTCAAGTGATCCCAAGTTTGATCACATTGAACTTGAAGAGAAGCAAAAGGTAATAGTTCTCTCCCCCTCTTTATCTCTCTACTTGTACTCCTATTTCTGAGATCTAAATTCTTGTGGTACACTATAGGTTCTGAATGAGTGTGTGGAAGCTGAGGCCTGGCTAAGAGAGAAAAAACAGCAGCAGGATCAACTTCCCAAGTATGCCACTCCGGTTCTTTTGTCAGCCGATGTGAGAAAGAAGGGTGAAGCTCTAGACAGGTACTCGCTATTTCACCTTCTCAAGGTTTTGTAGATTCTTTTTTATTTATACATGATATTGAACTTTGCTTTAAACAGGTTTTGCAGACCAATAATGACGAAACCTAAACCGGCTAAACCAGTCACGCCTGAAACACCACCAACCACACCTCCTCAGGGAAGTGAGGCTCAACCACAGGGTGCAGATGGCACAGATGCCAATCCCAACGTGAATGCAAGTCCCAACCGCAATGCGAACCCGAGTGAGAGTGCAGCAGCAGGCAGTGGCGAGGCACCTCCGGCTTCTGCAGAACCAATGGAAACTGACAAATCAGAGACTACTTCAAGTACCGCCTAAATTATTAGGCGTCGGTCTCATGATGATTTATGTATGCGGCCAAAATACATGGTTCTTTTTTATATTGAATATTTCAAAAGACCCTTAAGACCAGTTCTTGGGTATAGACTGGTAGAAGAGTTTGCGTTGGTCTGGCCAATTTTTTACGATTTGTAAAGCCTTCTCTTTGCAATGTCGGCCGAGATTTGTTATTAAGAGTGGGTCTTTTTAAGAGGATTTTAAGTGTTGATTCATTTTATGGTTGTAGGATCTATTTTGGATTAGTAATCATTTCAATTCTGGATTTTTTTGGATCAAAATTTCAATTCTGGTTTCAGTTATGTTTCATATTACTTCTGTGTTTATTGTTAAATTGTTATGTCTTAAGATCCATCCGGTTTTGGCCTTCTTTTGCTGAAAAGGATAATCTTGCTTTCATGGACAAATTTCAGGAAACTCTTCAAACTGCAGCTACGATTCTCAAGTCAAGGCAAACGCTAAAGTCTTCACATTTTCACCAAAAGCATCTCAATGTTATCGGCTATTTTGCCGTAAACACAAACAATTCAAAATTACTTGCCAGCAAAAGAATTTATCGTTAAGCTTCTGGAAGTTTGGAGATTGGCAACAGAAAAATGCATTGTTTTTTATTAGCATGAGAAGGATAGCTCTTATTCTCCAAGTGTTCACTCGCTCCTTTCAGAGTTTTCACTACATGAACTTCATAAATGAGATGAGAGGTGTGTAACTATGTGCGACTCTTAATCTATGAACTTCATAAATTGTTAAAAACAATTGCTGAAAACAGTTCGGAAAAAGTTGGGAAAAAGAAGACTGACTGAACCAATCGGTGTAGACTGTAGAACAACCTTAATCTATCCCCAGACCAGATAATGTAAAGGGACTGCACAGTTAACTATCATGGATAGGAATTTATAAGCCTAAACATGATCATGAGATCTACTTGCCCTTTTGAAAACAAATGATGTCATTTAACTGGATTGCATGTTTCAAGCTTGATTGTTGATGACATCAATGGTACAGGGAAAGAGGATTGCCGGTGAGATATAACCATTAATTAAGACAGTAAAAGTGGCAATCTCTGTTAAAATAGAATTTGGGAAGAGGCTCCAACATATTATACAACAACATTTAGCAGTCAACATCGAATCGAAATGGCAAAGATAACTGGGTTTTGCATGGATTACCCGCTGGCATTTTCGGCCGAGAGATCGTTATCCTCTTTGTCACCCTGCTGCATTTTTGCAATTTCGGCTTGAGCACTTTCCATGATCTGCCTCTTCTGCATTTCCAACTCCCTGTGGAAATCCATTCTCATCTTCTCTAATTCCAACATATGCTGCCTTTTGCTATTCTCGATCTTTTCATATATATCGCTGAATTTATGGATTGAATCTGCAAGCAATCGGAATGAAGAACCCTCATCATGTTGCCTCCCAAATCTTCTCTTTTTAGGTGGCAGTCCATCTGAGATGTCCTCCACGCTATCAGCAGATTCTGAATTTGGTGGACTTTCCCTTATTTCATCCATACCATTTGCACGGCTTGAATAAGCCCTAGGGTTTGCAAATACAGGATCACCCGAGTCCAAGCCACAAGACACTCCACCCTGCTGTGGAGGAGTTGACATTAACATATCCATCTTCCTGAAATGAACCCATTTGCTAGAAGTAGCACCATTCTCTGCTAGCATAGCTTTCTCCTTCTTATACTTCTTCTTCAACGTATCGATTCGATTGCGACACTGGGTTTCGGTCCTTTCAATCTTTGAAACCTCCAAAACTTTCTCTGCAACTTCTTGCCATTCCTCAGATCGAAGACTCTTCCTCCCACGTTGCAAGAAACGGTCACCCCATGCATCTAGTAAAACAAATGTCTCATGTTCAGTCCAGTCCGTAAGAGAGTTCCTCCCACCATGAGAGGGCTTTGGCACCGATGGCGATGGAGCTGCAGCAGCTGGTGCCGGTACACGAGGGGCAAATTCATAACTCAACACCAAACTCTTCAATTTCCTCTTTTTCGGGTGCCTCTCAAAGTCTACATCATTGTCTTTTTCATTATGGACTTCCGGCGTATCACCGTCTTCATCATCATCTTCCTCTTCATCATCAAGCTCGTCGTCATCTTCGTCTTCATCATCCACGTTTTTTCCAACATGACGAACACCATTATTTTGGTCATGATTCTTCTCTTCCCCTCCCAAATCCTCCTCATCTTCATCATCATCATCATTAGCATATTGATTCCCAGTTGATCTAGAATATGGAAGATTTCTTACAGGAAGCTTCCGGTGGCTCGAAGAACCATAATCTTGCTGCTGACTAACACCATATGGATTTGGAGGATATCTAGCATCGTCCTCAATGTTATCCATTAAAACCCAGGACTCGGCTCAACGGCAAGAAACCACGAATTTGTATATAGAAAAAAAATGTATACAGAAAAACTACAAAAGCATACTTCTCCTACACCTTAGTAGCTCCAAACCCACATTTCGTCTTTCCCATACAATCAAGCTTGAAGAACAGTGTAGCAATATTTATTTTTTACTAAAACAATCCTAGAAACTGCCCCTAAACTCCAACACTTAGGAGAAAAACTAAATCCCCAAGGTTCTAAAATCCTTTTGAATCTTTTCTCTTCATAGAAGGAAAAATATTCAAAATCTACCTTCCTCTTTTTTATTGATTCAAACAACAAAAAGACTAAAAAATTACTCAGAAAATCAACTTCCTGAGCTGTAAATCACAGAATACTAAATCTTACCTAATTTAGAAAAATCAAACCCGTTTATTATACAACGGTTTTTATATAAAAAAATAGGTAAATTTCAAGTTCCTTATGACCGATAAATTTTACTACCCAGCTCGATCGTCGATTTATCTTTTCCAGAAATATTACAACAGGCCCATCATCAACAAATTCAATAAAAAACCATAAATCTTTATTCAAATCAGAATCCACTTTCAAGGAACAAATGAATCAAAAACTTACCTGAAAAAGTGCTCAAATTTCTCAAACTACTTTTTAAGGTTCGAACTCATACAAATTTAAGGCAGACTGAAAACTTTTATTGTTCTTGGAAGAAAAATAAACACTTAAAAGGGGGGAAAACCAATTGTGATTGTGGATAAAAGTAAAAATGTTGCAAGGAAAAAATATATATATATATTTTTAGACCGATAAAAGGAGAATTGCTGCTATTATACACTTGGTAGCTGGTGCATGTGTTTTCTTTTTCATGAAAGCAGGCCTTGAAATCTATGAGCCCATCAGGTAAAATGGGCTTACGGTTGATAGTCTGGGTTTTTTATTGGGTTGAAATCAGAGTAATAAGCTCAATGAAATTTCAAATTTAATACTTTAAAAAAATAAGAATAATTAGTTTTGTTAAATAAAGATAAAATCTTAAAATTATAAGAAGTTTTTACGAAATGAGAATGAAATAATCGAGACATATTCCCTAAAATCATCATGGATTCATGGTGCATAAATTAGCCACTTAAAAAATAAGACAGGACAAGACAAGGAAAAAGACAAAAAAAATCAACCAAACAACTAGACAAATTATAAATACAAACAAGTACTATTGTTGACAATGAAAGATAAATATTGTTGACATGAACATAAAAATGAACGATGGCTCATTGGTAAACTGATATTACCATTTACCACAATTTAATTGTGAAATATTTTTAATAACTTTGAATGTTTACCATTATTCATTCCAAAGGACCAAAGTTGTGAAAAACAAATAAGATAAAATAATAAATGTCGTCTAGAACGGCGATATAAAATCCAAACTAAAAAAATAAAAGAAAAATGTGTCGCAATAAAGAACATGGCCCAATAATAAATAAAACATCCATTATTTTTCGGTGGGTAAATCTTTCAACGATAAATTTTTATATATACAAGGCTTTAAGCTCGAGACTAATTTAAATAATATTAAACTGCTTACCACTTAAATTAACCCGTCAGTATATTATTAATCATCACTTGTAAGTAAAAATGAACAAAGAACATAAAAAGCAAATTTCAAATTTTGTATTTTATTTTGAATAAAGGTATTCATAGTCTAGGTTAGGCCGAACTCAATTTCAAAAAACCCAAGCCCAAGATCGAACTAACTCACCTTGCTTTGTCTTAAATTACCCTTTTTAAATTAAAAAAAATTTTTATACTAATATTTATATACATATCTATAACTAAATATAAACCGTATTAGTTCTGTTTAATGTCAAAAATCTAAACTGTATTCTAATCTGACGGACCACCTAATCCTAGGTCTGTCCAATTTTATATTACCAAAGATAATGTAACATTATTTGAACCAAACCTCTTTAAGAATAATAATGTTTGAACAGAGACAATGTTTAACGGTGATCTTAGGATTCAAACTTATTAAAAAAAGTTTTTCTAATCTATGCATAGGTTAAAAGTTATTTAATAATTTATATTAAATATAAAATTTTATTTTAAAAAACAACAATCATTTAACGTGTTATAAAATCTTGAAAGATTTTATTGAAAACCTTAAACTATAAACTTAAAACCATAATTTATAAACAGTAAATCTTAAAACTTAACCCTTAAATCTTAAGCTCTAAATTTTAACTCTAATCTTAAACTTTAAAACATAAACCCTAACATTAACAATACCCATAAAACCTTAAATCTTAACCCTAAAAACCTAAAACTCAGACCATAAAACCTTAAAACACTAACCCTAACTTTAACCTTAAACTCTAACCCTAAAATCCTAAACCTTAAACTATAAAATTCTAAATCTTATACCCTAATACATTAATTGAGAATTTTTACAATAAATTTTTTTAAAATTTTGTAATACATTAAATAATTGTTATTTTTTCAAATAATTTTTTTATTTAACATAAGCTATTAATTTAACCTTTAACATATGCATGTATGCATAGCAGCATAGGTTAAAAAAAGACATTAAAAATATAAGAAAAATATTCAAATAGCTTTGACAATTCTTCCTCCTAAATTTAGCAAAAAGGGAAGAAAAAAAACAGTAAGAAAATAATATTAAACCGGGGAGCGCATATTGCAACTCCGGGCATCCCAATGTGGTTACGATCTCGTACGCCACAAACAAACAAAATAGTTTCAGACACTTCAATACACTGCACGACACGTGTGGTGGGACTCACTTAGGGGAGCATTTAACTATGTCAATTTTGATCCGTCAGATTATCTGACTTCTCCAGCGAATCTTCACATTTCAGCCGTTGGATTGCACGATGCCTTACAGCGAAAGGTAACACGCCTGGAGCCCCTTTTCTGCATATATTATTGTTATTATTTGTGGTGATTAATTATCTGACCGAAATATATAAAGAGAGAAGCTGAGTCAAGCAAAACGACAAAACGGAACTGTAAAATAAAGAGGTCTGTGACCGTGAGGAATCATTACTAGGAGCGAGGTCTTTTATTGTAGGGTCCACTATTTTTTGGACCCACTAAATCATAGAGTTTTGAGTTTTGACGGCCTTATTTGACGCCGTTTAATTTATTGTTTTGAGTCCACCACAAGTGAACAGTGATGTGTAAAACCAAAAATTTTCAAACTTCGTACAGTGTAATAAATTATTTACATCTCTGGTTGCGTAAAACGCAACAAAAATGTTTTCTTGAACTAATGTATTTTCAAGTGGGTTTCACGCAATTCTAAAATTAAAAGTAATTCGACCAACACTAACGGATTAGTTTAAGGAGTAAGCAATTTGACATTGTTTAATTATATTTGGAGTTCAAGTCTTGTGTATGTAAAAAAAAATTATCAGAAAATTCACCCACTAAATTCATGTGTATGACACGAGTCAGTCTGAATTAGTCAAATATGTTGATTTAGTTAAAATTAAAATATTAAATCACTTTTAAAAAGTTTTATTAATCAAATTTGTTAATTTAATTGTTTAATAAATATAAGAGTGTAACATCAAATTGAGGTGAACACTTTTTTACATAGTAATAAATAAAGCAATCAAATATAATTTATGTCCTAAGTAACACCATGTATGTAACTGAGTGAATTTTTAAATTTTGAAAGAAAAAAAAACTTATTTAAGATTTTTTAGATTAAAATATTAAATATAAAAATTGTAAAGACTCTTTTATCCTTCGTAATTATAAAGAGAATTTTTCAAATAATATATGTTGATGTCGATTTCGAACTATACCAAACATAGAAGTAGAGACAAAAACCAAAAGAATGTTTGGAGATGAGAATTGGTGATTCACCCGTCGTGTGACGGGCCGAGAGCCGCATGGTATGGTAGTTGGTTGTAGGGTCAAGGCGGTTCACCCCTAGTTGGATTGAGGTCGGTAGCCACAAACAGTATAAAATGGATGGTCGAAATCATGTGGAGAGAAGAGATAGTAATGGGTGTAGGAGAGTCGCCCCCTTTTATCTTTTATTTGGGGGTTATATCTCCTTGGTGCTGTAGACAAAGTGATGGTTGATGATACAATGTCATGCCTAGTGATAGCTACTGATAGACTGGCATGTAGTAGCTCGACTGTCATGTTGCAGGTCGAGCTGACAGGTTAAGTGGACTTGACGGCGGTCGTGTTAAGGTGCAGAAGTTGAGTAGGGAAATTGGTCCGAAAGCTAGGAGCTTCAGAGGTCATGGTGTCTTAAGGCGTAGATTTCACTCCCGAAGTAAGTTCATCTACTTGAACATCTTCTTTTGAAGCTTCTCTCCTTTGTATATAGCAATCGATCGTTGTCACTCAAGTCAGTTATGATATTGAGTTGCAATAAGCCAATTATGCCAACAGTCGCTTGGCATAATATTTAAAAAGGTAGTGCAAGCTGTCGTTTGGCTAGATACTTAAAAATAAAGAACATGCTATATAGGAAAAACAGTGCCAATGCAGTGTTGATTTATTAAAAACTAAACATTAAAGAGAAAACAACATTCAAACATAAACACCCCTCACCAACTATAAAATTAATTTTATGGTGAGGGTACCAACCAAAAAACCATCATTGTTTTTAACATCCATCATCATTTAAAAATAAAATAAAATAATCTGACTAAAGATAGGCTATGAGAGGGTCTTTCGATGCAGTTCTCCATAGCTAGGCCTTGGTCGAAGGTTGAACTCCTTGAACTCCGATCATTCTCCGATTCTTTTCTAAAAAAAATTTCATCAGTTCTTGATTGATCGAGCATAAATATGACTCAAGAGATAGCTTTGGTTTATCTTGAATTTGAATTTGAATGTGCAAGGGATAAGAAAAATGATCATCTTATCCATCGTTTAAATCTCAGGGCTGATGCCATTGCGCCAATGCTCCTTTGGCATTGGCATGGTTTTGCCAACTACACGTGACACTGCTTGCTATTTTTGTGGGGGATTGATCTAATCCCTATTTTTTCACAGCCTAATATGGTCATATTCTTTCGGAGTCAACAACTTCTTGACCTGATATCAAATGCTCTTTTCTGCCAATCGATGCTTGGCATTAAAGGTCCTTCTGTGCCAACGACTACTCGACATTCTTCTCAGTATCATCTCCTTTCCTTTCCTTGGTTTGCTTTGCACTACCAGAAACTGTGCCTCTTTTTATGTCATCATGCAAAAAGGTGTCGAAAAACCCCTTCAAACTGGCATAACACAAAATCCTAACTCTTAATGCAAATGCATAATTCCTAAAGCAAATGCATAATTCCTAAAGCAAAATGCAACAAAATGTACTTAAAAGACAAGTAAAAGCATGTAATATTAGTATATAAATAAGTTTTTTTAGAGCGTCAACACAAGCTTTTATATTCTTGCCCATTGCGGAAAAGATTAGGAAAAGTTGCAAAGTTAAAGCTAAAGATTATGGGCATTTTAGTGATCAGTCCAACGCACTTCCCTCTTTTTGGGATAAGGGTTGGGTTTCATTTGTCAAAGGATTTCGAGTAGGTAATATTTTAGTTTCATTTAAGGGCTTGTTTCCTATTTTTTTCTACGGTTAGAACGAGAGTTGTCGATACTGATGAGTTAGCGGATGACCTAATATCGAGTTATTCGTAACAATCATGATCGCGTTTTGCCCTGTTATCATCGAAGTTTGAAAGGTTTGATCGATAGCGTTGGGGGCACATCCTTCCCCTTGAATCATACGTCTCGTCCTGATTACGTTGGATTTAAGGTCGTGTTTCTAGTTTCTCGGGAATGTCGATGTTTTCATTCCAGGCTCTCATCCACTTAAGGACTTTGCCATGGTTGCTCATATGGTGGTCTGTTACCTTCTCAAGACTGGTGCACCTCAAACATCATCTGTGATGACAATATCCTCTTTCTTGATTAGAGAGGAGGCCTGCCTCCAGAAGGAGCTATCGCATGGATATAGTTTGAATTTTTATTCCAAGGTTTTGTGTAGGTTGAATTAATTTTTTTTGTTGTTTTCGATCCCAGCATGTTGAGGTTTATTTTCTTGTGTTTTTAATTTATTTTTCGACGTTCCTTCCTACGTTTTGTTGGTTCTTGTTGTGGTGTACATGGGTGTTTGTTGTTGTGGTTTGCTCTAGTTGTATGGTGCCTAAATGGCTCTCCTTTGTTTTGGTTGAATGAATTTCTCTTTATTACCATGTTTGGATCAAACTATAAACAACTTTGACTGTGTCTCGAAGTACTTAAACATCAAGGGAAGAGTATTAGGTTTGGGAAAGTTAAAGCAAACATGTTAGGTTTAGGGATGACCATTTAACGCATACCTGATGGGTTCCGGCTCGACCTGATCTTATAGAATCAAATTTTTTTTAAAAAAAATTTGAGTTTATGTATGATTTTTTAAGGATAAGGTCGGGTTGAGGTTTGGTTTAAAGTGAAAACTACCCGACCTGAAATAATAGTTTAGTTTTATTCTAAATATTTAGATATAATTGCTACAATACCCCTCTCTTTATATATATGTATAATATTTCAATTAGCTCTCTATTTTATTAAATAATAGTGAAAAGTAATTTTTATTTTTATTTTGGATCACATTCAAATTTTTACTCTAAAATTCAAGTTTGAGTCGGGTGAAACATCATAAAATATCGAGTTGAATCATACTTAAATAAATGTGTTAAATTTTTGGGTCTCCATCATAGTCCTTGTCGATTAACGTCGTTAAACGAAACAGGAGGGGAAAAAACACATTGGCATTTACAAAGACGTTTTTGTTCAGCTTTGTGTTCTTCACTTTTTTGTGCTGATTACACTATTGGAAAGGGTAAAACAGTAACATACGATTTCAAATGCTTTAATGGTTTGTCTTTATACAACTAGATTTTCCATGGTCTATCTCCAATGCACCATTTTATGGTCTTAATTCAAAGCCTTTTTCTTTTAATATATAATCATAATTCCATATCTAATACAATTATATCATATGTTGTATAAAATAATTTTAACAATATACAAGATATTATTCAACATGAATAAATAATCTGGCAATTATAATATAAATACCTAAATATATGGAAGGGAGTTATGAAAGTTGAGTTAGAAGCAAAATAAAAAATTATTATTTTTAAATAATTTAAAGGTGATTACAATGTAATATTTGTTCACAAATATTTTTAACCTCTTGATAATACAATATTTTACATATAGTGCGATTGAATCCGTATCTCTTACGGTAAACATTATCCACTTTTTACTGGGACCATTCTAAAAAGTTATTATTTACGCGCCGATGGTGGAAAAATATTTTTTTTCATGAATAGATTATTTTTAATTGTAAGTCTTTGTCTACATTCTAAATTTAAAGTTAAATCTTAAATTCCAATATATAACTTCAAACAGTAAAAAAATAGAAAACAACTTTACTTGTAATAAAATATTTTTTTATGAACCCAACAAGTGTCTCATTAGAAAAACATGTGATGTTTATCCTAAGAGACATGGGTTAAAATCACTTGATCAACAAAGTGTATGTCTATTGTTAAATGATTAAGAATGTGTATGAATATATACAATTTTGTAATATTTTTAGACCATTCAAAAAATATTTTTTTTATTATCAATAAATGATATGATTTACCAAAATAAAATAATAAATTTGAAGAATAAAGTAAAAAAAATTAGAGGCAAAAAGATAATGCGTCTATTTTAACTAATGAATATTAGTCAAAATTAGGATGTCAATTCAGATGGTAAATTTAGATATCCACATATCAACCTATTTTTGTAGATTTAGATAATTTATGGTTTTAGAGATTAAGGTTATACACTTAGAAATACTCAGATATTATTTATGTGGACGTAAATTGTTAATTTAAATATTCGAATATAATTTTATATTATAAAATGTACGATGCATAACACATGATTTAAAATTCAAAATTTATTTTTTTTATAAATTCAGATATTTAACAAATAATAATATTTAATATGAAATTGAATAATGTTACTCAAATAATTTGTAGATCAAAATCAAAACTAAAGTTTAAATAGATTTGCAAAGTTTTTTCAAAAAAATTTACTTAGGGCTTAAGATAATTTTGCTCCTGCTAGATTTTGAACTCACAACTAATAAAAAAAAAGAAAATATGTCGATTGAAAACTTTAAGCACTGTTCTAGAAATCAATAACAATAGATATATTGATCCGTTTTATTTTTTACTAAAATATTTCCGTTCAAATTTTATATAATCTAAATTGTTATAATTTATATAAATATAAAATATTTTAGACATGATTTATATAAACTATAAATACAAAATTCAAATAAGAGAAATAAAAATAAAGGAGAGGACAATAAAAGAGAAAACGTGGGGGCAGATCAAGTGGACAACAATTGCCGTGTACAGCAAGCGTGGCTACTTCAAACAAAAGAGAACTCTTCCTCATTTTGTCTTCAGCTAATCAGCTCTAAAACAGGAATATTCACCGTTTATGAAATACTCCTATATTATTATTACAATTGGATAATTACATTATAAATTAAAAGGGCGCTGAAGATGTGGTTAAACAAACAATTTATCTTTTTTCTTAGAAAAAAACAATTTATTTTTGTTTTCGATTATAAAAATTATTAAAATTTCAAACTCAAAATATTTTTTATTAATATATGTTTATTCATAATATATTAATCGATCTTACTTACTTACCGCGTATGGGTAATTTTTACCAAGCTATCAACAGCAGCCACGCTCACAAAGAAAGTATTCAATAGATACTGTTTTCTACTAACTACAAATACCGTATAAAAATACGTATTTCTTTCTTAAATGATTAGAGAGAAGAAGAGAAGAGTATATCAGAAGCCTCAGTGGTTCACTGTTTCTCTGATTTTGATGCATTGCAGATGAAGCAAAAAGAAATAAACTAAAAATCTTTAATAAAAAAACAAACCCAAAAAAATGACAGAAAAAATTTATATAGAGAGAGTTTATGTTTTTGCTAAGCCAAAGTAACATCTCTTTCTGCATTTTGGGTTTTCTGTTTTTTTCTCTCTCTCCTTTCAGGTTTCAAGAGAAGAAAACCAGGTGGGTCTTTATTGTTTTTGCCATTTAGTACAAATTTTAGCTCTTTTATTTTTATTTATTGATCAGTCTGCATTTTTTAGCATCTGGGTGTTTAAAAGATTGGATCTTTATTTGAAACCCGTTTGATTTTCAAGGTTTTAACTTTGACTCTGATGTTGTTTCTGCTGGTTTTGATGCATGCAAGGTCTTTTTTTGTTGAATGTTATTGCTTTATCCATTCTTTGAGTACCCATTTGATGCATTTTTTGGGGATAAAGTTTGAATCTTGTTTTGATCAATCTTTTTGTTTGAGTTTCTTGTCTCCCCCACCCCCTTTTTCATGCGTTCCCAGTCATCTACCTTGAAAACTCCTCAAATCTGTCTGATTTTTAGGAAATCTGAGGTTTGGTTAATGTTGATCATCAAAATCTATGATAGCCCTATTTCTAGCTGCGTCTTTATAGAGTTGAATGTAAAATAATGATCGGTTTTGTTGTTTCTTTGCTTTGTATATTCATATAGTTCATTGTTGCATATCAACTATAGATGGATTTCCATTGTTGATTTGGATTTACCTCGTCATGTTAAACAAAAGTCCGGGAGGACTCGTTTCCTTCATTAGATTCTTCATCGGTTCTTGAAAACGTCTTTAAATGAAGAGTTTTCTGAGATCTATTGACATTTTCAGTGATTTTTTCTACCCCATTGTTGATGTGATTCAAGGAGCTTGTACTGTTTTTATTTTTTGCTATAGGACACGGCTAAACTTTGTTTTTGATATAAAATTGTTATGATATTGTTTAGTTTATTTTCCATGGAGCTTTCAAAGGTGCTCATAAATCATGATTTTTTTTGGTTGTGTGCTTGGATACAATATAATCTAGTGGGCATTTGTTTTTGTTTTTCTCCTGTATATGAGTTAGGCTTCCACGTCTGTCACAATCGGATATTGTCATTTGGTAGATAAATCAAAGATCTTTATATATATATTCCCAAGGTATTTCCATACATGGTACTTGTTTCATTGCCATTATTGTTTGTTTTATATTGATGGATTCTTGATTCTAATGCAGTAAGGAGTTGCTGGTTTTCTTGCTAAAAGGTTGAGGCTTTATAGATAATGCAGTGTAAGGAAACATACTTTATAAGCAACTCCAATTGATGGTAATCTGATGGCTGATCCTGATTCAGAGTCCTCTACATTGGGTTTAAGGAACATAAGCAGCTCACTCTTCAATATTCCTGGTTTCCTTGTTGGATTTAGCAACAAGGGTCCTTCGGATTATGATTCGGTGCGAAGCCCTACATCACCTCTCGATTTGAGAGTTTTTGCAAATTTTAGCAACCCATTTGGTGTTAGGTCTCCTAGATCACCATCTCAAAGTGGTTGTCAAAAGAAGTGGGATTGCAGTAAGATAGGTTTGGGCATTGTGAATTTGATTGCTGATGACGTTAAACCGGATGGTGAAGACCTTGATTCTCCGATGAGAAAGAACATAATATTTGGACCACAAGTGAAGACTAAATTTCCTTGTTCCTCGAGGTATTCCCATGAATTCCTTGGTAATTCAATGAAATCCAATTCTTTGCCTAGGAATTACATAATCTCACAACTTTTCCAAGCTGGCAAATCCAATACCAAGTCAACAGTTTCTAGTCTTGGTTGTGGAAATGAGGAAGTACATGTAGAATCCAAACCGGATCCCGGGCTTTCTCCTCCTTTTATTTGCTCTACCGAAAACCCGAATTTGAGTTCCAGAAGTTTTTATTCAGAGAATGGAACCATCAGCACTAATAGTTCACCTCTGCCGATTGGCAGGCCTTTGCAAGTAGATAATTCTTTGGTAAGTAAACCAAGTTCACTTCCTATACTCTTTAGCCATAGCATGGTGTCTCTTTCTGCACATGAAATAGAGCTTTCCGAGGATTATACTTGTATAATTTCTCGTGGTCCGAACCCTAAAACAACTCATGTTTTCGGTGACTGTATTTTGGAATGTCACAACAACGAGTTAACCATTTTTGACAAAAAAGCTGAACCCGTTACCGAAGTGCCTTCACCATGTAACAGCAAAAAGACTTCAGCACTTTACCCCTCTGATGAGTATTTGAGCTTCTGTTACACTTGCAAGAAAGAACTACAGAAAGACGAAGACATTTACATATACAGGTTTGTACACTTCACCTCCTCTTGCAACTTTTTACTTCAGGTTGCATCTTGTCGTAATGGCTGAGACTGTTTCATCTTTCGAGTCTTGCAGAGGCGAAAAGGCATTTTGCAGCCTTGATTGCCGCTCGGTGGAGATTTTCGCCGAGGAGGAAATGGAGAAAACTTGTAATAATTCCTCCAACGGTCCTCCAGAGCAGTGCACTGATGAAGACCTCTTCCCTATGGGTATGGCCATTAACATATAATGGACTATTATTTTGGTTGCTTTTTGCAGGCATCCATGCCAAGAGTGATAACTTTAACCTGGATGATCATCTGTTCATAAAAAAAGAGCTGTTTATGTGAATCTACTTGCAGCCATGGATGATTGAGTCATAAATCACGAGTCATGGATAGCACAGCATTGAGTTTAAATTATAGTCCTGAGGTAGATATAATATTTTATTAGACTGTTGTTGCATTATAATTTTGATTAGATGAGTTAGTAGCGGCCGGACGAGCCCCATCTCATCGGTTTTCTTTTTCTATTTATATCTTTTGTTACTGTTGCTCTTCTGTGAGCTGCTGTCTAAACCTCTTGAACTTGAACTCATTGTTGAATTCTGAATGTATGAGACATTCGATTAGTCTAAGTTGTCTGTAATAAGTTGTAGTTTATGAATGTCAGTGGGGCTAATCTCTTTCAGGTTTGTGATCTTCATATTTTTCAAATCCGGGTTCCGATGGTTGACCGGTAATGCCGAAGAACATTGTCGGATTAAAATGCCTCTCCTCTTAAACCAACTTATAAGTTTCTCAATCTCAGAACCAACTATGCTTTTTGTTCATTCTGTTATATGGAATATTATACACGGTGGTTTTCCGGAGCATACGAGTCCGACATGAATGTGTTTATTTTTTAGAAGGTAAGAAAAACTGTAATGGAAGCATGATCAAAGGCACGAATTTGATACAGTTCTTATGAATTGTGCTTTTGCATAACATGAAACATTAACCATGGAATTTGGTGCAAAGGCAAAACAGTAATTATAATTAACTAATCATTGTTTGGGTAGTCAACCACCTTACTCAAAATATTGAAAGATAATAAAGAAATCCAAATGATATACTCATCTTTAGTATTAAAAAGAAATTATAATTAACTAATAACTATATTTGTAATTGTTTTACTTCTAAAAAGATCCAGTTTTTGTTATAAAAAAAACGGAAAGAAACGGAATAGGTCAAGCGTCAAGGCCCAAAGAGTAGGGTGAAGAGAGCTGCTAGCCACTTAGCCAGAGTAGTTTTATGTTAGTCAACTATGGCAAGGAAAGGAAATTTTGGATTAAATTACGAGTGAAATGACAAAAATATTTTAATCAAATTTTCAACGCACTCGTTTTCGGTTGAAGTCACCCTCCCTTGTTTTTATTATAAAAATATAAAAAAAATAAACTACATAAATGATCACTATACTATAGATTATGACTCAATTTGACCACTATACTTCTAATTGCAACAATTAAACAATTGAACTCAATGTAACCACCAACAGTTAGAAACCAACATAAGAAGTAACGTTGTCGTTAGAAAAAAATTGTATAATTCCACATTTAATTCCCGCTATTTATACAATTTATCAATTTAGAATGACCCTGGGCAAATTTGAACCAAGGTCTTTGGTGTGCAAGCAACAAATGTTTGCCACTAGCCAAGCATTTTCTATGTTATAGAATACAACATTTACTATCAAATTGGACACAATATAACCACTAACATTTAGAAACTAACATAAGGAGTGACGTTTCCGTTAGCAAAAATTTGTATAATTTCACATTTAATTCCCGCTATTTATACAATTTATCAATTAATGACCCTGGGCAGATTTGAACCAAGGTCTTTGGTGTGCAAGCAACAAATGTGTGGAACTGGTGTTTTGATATAATAATTGAAAAATGTTTTGGATTAATTTGAAAATAATTTAAAACTTGATTTTAAGTCCAAACAACTTGAAATTATGTTTGAGATTTTTTTAAGAGGTTTTGGCAAGATTTTTCATGTTTTTAATAGTCAAACTTGTGTTTTCAAAGTACCCGTACCGATACGGTACAACCCGTATCGATACCTTTTTGCCTCAGTTTGGTCACTGCCAAAACTCGTATCGAAACAGGCTTGGCCGTTTCGATACGGATCGGGATCGTTTCGATAGCCTGGTAAGCGTACGGATCCCTTTTCAACCACCCCAACGGCTATTTCCCAATGACCATTTAAAAATGAACCTGTACCGATACGCCCAGGCTAGCAAGAGCCCAACGGCTAGTTTCCGATGAAGGCCGTACCGATACGGTTCCACGCGTATCGATACGGATGGCCGCAGAACAACATTTATGAAGGGAAATAAAGTCCTCAACGGCTCCAAATCATCCCCAACGGCTAGTAACAGCTACAAACTCAATTGAGAGTATAAAAGGGACCTTCAAGCATCTTGTAATGGTTAATGCTTCAATTGTTATAACATTATGATGTCAAAATTTGTCTAGAGCTTAAATTGTTTTATTTCTTGCTTAGACAACACTTGTGAGCTTACATTGTTAAATTTGCTCAAGTGTTTAGGTTTTGGGTGAGTGCTTAGAATTGCAAACAAACACCTTTTAGAGGGATTTCTAGTTCGCTAAGTCTTTCTTTGTAAAGAGAGTGTTCCTTCAAGCTTTAGGTAGAAAGCTTTGAGGGTTGTAACAGTTTCATCCTAATCCGAGAAAAGGGGATGAAATTCTTAGTGAATTTGTTTGGAAATCCTTAGTGGGGAGCTAAGGTAGTGGATGTAGACCTTGGTTAGAAGGTTGAACCACTATAAATCCTTGTGTCAAATTGCCAAATTTTCACCTCCCACTAAAACACCCAATTATCCAACTTCTCCACACTTGGCGAGCAAGAACGGTTGATCGAATCGAACCCCTCTCCACTCAACAATTGGTATCAGAGCTTGGCTCAATCGAAGGGGATTCACATCCTATTGAGAAGATCCAGCAAGCTCGATCAATATTTCACCAACCGGCTCAATGGCACAATCAATCGACAAACCGCCTTTCTTCGACGGAAACCACTATGCCCATTGGTCCGTTCGTGCCTCAAGGAAGCAAAGCGGAATGGAGTGCCGGCGATCGCAAGAAGATGAAGCTTAATTGCAAAGCCTTGCACATGCTCTTTTTTGCTTTTGGCCCAACCATCTATGAGAAGATGTCTTCTTGTGAGAGTGCCAAGGAGGTATGGGACAAGTTTGAAGTCACATACGAGGGAACCGATGAAGTCAAGGAGACCAAAATTGGGCTCCTAACCTTAGAGTATGAGAACTTCAAGATGGATCCGAAAGAGAACATCGAGAAGATGTTTGATAGGTTCTCCACTATCACCAATGGTCTTAAAGGTTATGGAGAAGCCATCCCGGAAGAGAAGCTTGTCCGAAAGCTCATCTACTCCCTTCCCGAGTCATGAGACTCAAAGAGGATCGCCATCATCGAAGCCAAGAATCTCAAAACCTTGAAGCTTGATGAACTCATGGGGTCTCTTCTCACTCACCGAATAATGAAGAAAAACAAAGAAGAGGAGAAGAAAAAGAAAGAGATTAGAGCAATTGGGAAGAAGAAGATCATGGAGCTAGGCATCAATGCTAGTGTCGTAGCTCTCAAATCCTCCACATGCCATCATGTAGATTCAAGTGAGGAGGAAACTGAAGATGAAGAGATGGCCTATCTCTTCAACAAATTTGCCCGGTTCATGAAGAGCAAAATAAAAAAATCCAAGCATGAATCGATGAAGAAGATGAAGGACTCCCACAAATCCAAAAAAAAGGGATCATCTTCAAAACAAGCATATGTGGCCACATGGAGTGATGAAGACTCCACCGATGATGAAGTAGCCCACCTATGCTTGATGGCCCTCAATGAGGGGGAGGTAACTTCTAACTCATATATTTCAAATTCTTATACATTTGATGAGTTACAAGATGCCTATGATAATTTGCTTTTGGAATTCAAGGCATCATTTTCCAAGAACAAAAAGTTGATTTCAAAAATAAAAATTGAAAATTATTTGCTTTCCAAAACAAATCTTGAACTTGAAGCAAAATTGAAAGATTTTGAACAAAAATGTTTTGATTTACAAAATTTGCTTCTTAAAGTTCAAAAATAAAAAGATTTGATTTCCAATGAACTTGAAAAGAAAAATAATTTTCGAAAATCAATTTTTTATGTAAGACAATCTAGTGCCCCTAGATTTGTAAATGGAAAATGTTTTAGAAGTGTTTGGGTCCCAAAAGGACTAACCACTTCAACTAAAAAGGATGAAATTGAAAAATAAATTCCTAAAGGGACTAAATTTTGTGCTACTAATGTTTATGGATCCAAAACAATTTGGATACCAAAAATTACTTGATTGTCTTTTGCTAGGAGTGATGGAGAGTGATCAACAAGTCAAACTTTGAGGGGGGCTCCATGCACACATAGGAAGAACACTTGAAGAAGGAAAGCTTCACATCCTCCCTTGAGTTCAAGTGTGGTAAAATCTAGTTGCTTTTGCTTTTATTTGATTAATTTTCATTTAAGTCAACTAGTTAATCATATATGTTGAACTAACATTCTTATGATGCTTTGAGTAAGGGGGAGGGGCCAATTTTAAACCAAAATTTTAAGTGTGTCATTTTTTTTCTCTATTGTTATTTTGAAACTTAATGTTTTAAATTCTTTTTGATATAACAAAAAGGGGAGAAATTGTTTGAAAAATTGAATTTTCAAATGAATAAGAGGGTTTGATTTCATATCTTTAATCTTTTATTCACATTTTTTAAAGATAAAGGGGGAGAATCCCAAACAATTTTTCAAGTTAGTTTTATTATATCAAAAAGGGGGAGATTGTAGAACTAGTGTTTTGATATAATAATTGAAAAATGTTTTGGACTAATTTGAAAAGAATTTAAAACTTGATTTTAAGTCCAAACAACTTGGAATTATGTTTGAGGTTTTTTTAAGAGGTTTTTGGCAAGATTTTTCATGTTTTTAATAGCCAAACTTGTGTTTTCAAAGTACCCGTACCGATACGGTCCAACCCATATTGATACCTTTTTGCCTCAGTTTGGTCACTGTCAAAACCCGTATCGAAACAGACTTGGCTGTTTCGATACGGATCGGGATCGTTTCGATACGCCTAGTAAGCGTACCGATCCCCTTTCAACCACCCCAACGGCTATTTCCCAACGGCCATTTAAAAATGAACCCGTACCGATACGCGGCACGCCCTCAAGCGTATCGATACGCCCAGGCTAGCAAGAGCCCAACGGCTAGTTTCTGATGAAGGCCGTACCGATACGGTTCCACACGTATCGATATGGATGGATGCAGAACATCATTTATGAAGGGAAATAAAGTCCTCAACGACTCCAAATCATCCCCAACGGCTAGTAACGGCTACAAACTCAATTGGGAGTATAAAAGGGACCTCCAAGCATCTTGTAATGGTTAATGCTTCAATTGTTACAACATTATGATGTCAAAATTTGTCTAGAGCTTAAATTGTTTTATTTCTTGCTTAGACAACATTTGTGAGCTTACATTGTTAAATTTTCTCAAGTGTTTAGGTTTTGGGTGGATGCTTAGAATTGCAAACAAACACCTTTTAGAGGGATTTCTAGTTTGCTAAGTCTTTCTTTGTAAAGAGAGTGTTCCTTCAAGCTTTGGGTAGAAAGTTTTGAGAGTTGTAACGGTTCCCTCCTAATCCGAGAAAAGGGGACGAAATTCTTAGTGAATTTGTTTGGAAATCCTTAGTGGGGAGCTAAGGTAGTGGATGTAGACCTTGGTTAGAAGGTTGAACCACTATAAATCCTTGTGTCAAATTGCCAAATTTTCACCTCCCGCTAAAACACCCAATTATCCAACTTCTCCACACTTGGCGGGCAAGAACGATTGATCGAATCGAGCCCCTCTCAACTCAACAAAATATTTGCCACTAGGCCAAGCATTTTTCTATGTTATAGAATACAACATTTAATATAGGGTAAACTATATAAATGACCCCCATACTATTGGAAAAGTCGTGATTTGACCACCTTACTTTTTTTTTTCCGAAGCAATTAAACCATCATACTATTGAAGGATTTTTTAATTATTTATATTTAATTTATTAATTTTATTTTTCTCCTCCAATCATTTGGTGACACGTGTCACCAAATTGGAGGAAGAAAATAAAAAAAAAAGCTCTTACCTTTACTAGGATTCAAACCAAGGTCACCCATATTGGAGTGCTATGTGTTTACCACTAAGTTAAATGGGTCTTTATAATATGTAATACAAAATGTACTATATGTCTAAGTTCAATTTTCATACCAAAGAAAAAAAGGAATAAATATAAATACACAATACAGCTTCACTTACCTCAGTTTTTGCAGAAGTGAAACATGCTTCGACACGAAATCGCATCAGCTCTCGACAAAATCGTAGCAAGATGAAAGGACCAATTCATCAATATATCCTTCTACCTGTTTCATATCCAAACAAAGCTTAAGATGTTCAAATGTTCAAAAAAGGTCAACACAAAAAATACACATGCAAACTTGAAACCTTAGTACTCCGCTATTAATCATTCTATAATCTTTTTAGAAAGGATTAAAAATAGAAATAACAAATTTTCAAAAATAAATTACCCTTCCATAAGCATTAATATCAAAGCCATTAGCGAACAGATCAGCTACATCTTTCTTCATAAACTTAAGCGTCGCAGTCTTCTTCCACCTTATGACCTCGATCCGGCTCTTGGTCAGCTTTATCAATGACTTATTGCAAAAGAAAAAGAAATATCATCAAATTAATTTTCCAAAATATGAAAAACGAAACAATGCGTTTATTCAAAGAGAAAATAGAAACCATTTAGAAGCAAAACCACGACCTAAGATTTCGTCCATCATCTCCGATCAGAACGATTCAACTCAGCTAACTCACAAAAACGAGGCCATAAACTCCAAATGCAAGTAAATAAAACGAGAGATCTGCCATTAAAGGAGAAGAGAAAAAAGACTGCTTAAAGCTTTTTTCAGTGCCGGTTCTTAGGCATGAAAACCAAACTAAGACATATAGTACGTTTTGTATTATATACATAAAGACCCACTTGGCTTGGTGGTAAACACACATCAACCCAATTTGGGTGACCTTGGTTTGAATCTTGGTAAAGGAAGAACTCTATGTTTTTATTTTCTTCCTCCAATCATTTGGTGACATGTAAAATTAATAAATCAAATATAAATAATTAAAAAGTTCTCTAATAAGGTGGTGACACGTGTCACAATCTAATTAAATAATTAATTTATTTTATTAAATTAAAATTAGGACCAAATTAAAAGAATGTGTAAATAGTAAGGACCAAATGTGTAATTATACCCCTATTTTTTTAACTGCCACATCACCCTACCGTTAACCTCTAACGACTGTTGGTCAAATTGCATCCAATTTAATAGTATGGTGGTTTAATTGCTTCGAAAAAAAGTAAGGTGGTCAAATCGCGACTTTTCCGATAATATGGTGGTCATTTATGTAGTTTACCCTTTAATATATGTGTTAGATGTTTGTTAATGTATAGAAAAAGGAAGGAAATATGGTTTTAGGAGACATGTCATATTTATGATGCATAAAAACATCTAACTCAATTAAATAAATTTAATAATTAAATTAAAGTTAACAATATTTTTTATATATTTTAAATTATAGTTAGTGCACGATTTAAAATCAAACTTTTAGAATTATATTAAATTAATTAAATCAAATTTAATTATGTTCGTGAGTTTGAATTCGTTAAATAAATTTAATATAATTTTAAACGTTTGATTTTAAATCGTGCACTAACTATAATTTAAAAAATATAATAAAAAAATATTATTAACTTTAATTTAATTATTAAATCTAGTCATGTTCGAATTCTCTAAAACCACATTTTCTTTTTTTTTCATGCATTAACAACCATCTAACACATATATTAAATATTGTATTCTATAACACAGAAAACGCTTGGCCCAATGGCAAATATTTGTTGCTTGCACACCAAAGTTCCTGGTTTAAATTTGCCCAAGTTATTTGCTTTGTTTTCATTTTCTTTCTCCAATTGGGTGATACGTGTCATCACCTAATTAGAGGATGAAAATTAATTAAATAAATAAATATATATTAAAAAATATAAATAAATTCATCCAATAAGGCGGGGATACGTTTCGTCAGCTAATTAAATAATCAAATTACTTTATTAAATAAAATTAGGACCAAATTGATAAAATTTATAAATAGCAGGGGACAAAATATGAAATTATATAAATTTTTGCTAAAACCACGCCACTCACTCCGTTGGTCTCTAACGACTGGTGGTTAAATTGAGTCTAATTTAATAGTTCAATGGTTTAATTGCTACAATTAAAATTATAGTGGTCAAATAGAGTCTTAACCCGTAGTGTAGTGGTCATTTCTGTAATTTGCCCCAAAAAACGTGGCAACATGACATGATTTACGAACAGAAGGGAGATAAAAAGTTTTAGATGTTATGTGGTAAATCGGCATTGGGTATAAAATATGTTGAATCTCTATTTGGAATTTTCCAAAGAATAAAAAAACTCTATTTTGAATTACCCTTTTGCCCATGTTGAATGTTTCTTTTAAATTCACGCGATATTGAATTAACAGTATATATATTTTTGAATAGAACAGAGTCTATATTTTTAAATGGCTTACTATTAAACGAATTAATTTTACAATAAATAAAAAGGTCAAAGATGTCAAAAAATGATTAATATTTGATTGAATTGTCATTTTAGCGCATATTTATTTAAAAATAGTTTGGCTTTTTAATGATTTATTTTGGTCAAATTGTCCTCTCTACAGATGAAAATTGTTAATCAACGGTAAATGGCTTGAAATGATGTGACAAACCTACCATAACATGGTAGTGCACATCGCGATAGCAGTGTCATGTAGCCAAATATACCGACTTTATAGAATAAAACATCAGTCAAAAAATAATTTTTAAAATTTGTATAAAATATTTTTTTCTTTCGACGTCATTGTGCCAAGTCATTTCAAGTTGTTTATCATCAATTCACCAGCATTTTTTATTCACATAGAAGTTATTTTGACCTAATATAAAATATTAAGGGTTAAAATAATTCACAAAAATATAGGTCAATGATTATTCAGTCCAATATTAGACGACTTTTTTTGACATTATGCACTTATAGAAATTGGCTTTTATCTTAACAGTTTTATTATAAGTTTTCACTAGATGAAAAATTTTAAAACATGTTATTTAATTTAGTGTAAAGTATAATTTTACATTTTAATTTAGATTGAGAGTTGGGCATGTATGTTTGTATATAAAAAATGATTTTTTAGCAACAAAAAATCTTCACCAAGCTTAAAGAGTAGAACAATTTATTTTTTCTAGATTGAATATAAAACATTTTGTTTGATTCTATAAAAAATTAAATTTATTATTTTTAGAAATATATTTTGATATACAAGCTTACACAAGTCTTTCAATTTCAGAGTTTAGAGTTTTAGGTTATGATTTAGGATTTTAGTGCGTAGAGTGTATGATTTAAGGTTTATTATTAGAATTTAGAATTTAAGGTTCATAGTTTATGGTTTAGGTTTTAGGGTGTTAGGGTTTGAGATTTAAGTTAAATTTTATAAAATGATTGTGTAAATTATTTTTATACAGCTTGTGTATTAAAATATAACCCTTATTTTTATACAATACTTAAATTATTTATAATTCAAGAATTAAACTTTGGTATGTGGGGCTCGGTCCATTATTTCTAAACATATATTTTCATATCAAAAACAAATATAATTATGACTTGTTCATCTTTATTACCTCATATTTATTTAAATAATGTATTTTGCCTCTATTAGGAGCCTCATTCCTCTCTCTTATAAATAAAATTAAAATTAAAATTTGTCGAATATATATATATAATGAGTATTGATGTGAAACGGTATGCAATAACAAAAAATAATACTTAAAATACACACACAAAAAAACCAAATCTCAAATGCAACAGCCAACGGTCGGAAAAGGGAAAAAGATTTTTTATATAGTTTACAGTCATTTATATTTTCCGCGTAATTATCACAGTTAAAAGGGACATTTTTGTCTTTCAATGAGCTTCCACTGACAAAAACCGGAATAAGATGAAGATAGAGCAAAGTATAGAGCAAGCAAGCAAGGTTCCTGCTTTCTCTCATTCCCAACTTCTCCCAAAAAAGTTGTAAAAAAGTGGAAAATCGTAGAAATGGGATTTGTGATAGGGAGCTCTTGCTATTTGCAAACTCCCATTTCCAACTCTCAACTACTCTTCTCTCCATCTTCTTCTCAATCCCTTTACTTTAATCTCAGAAATGCAGAGACCAAGAGAAGGAGAAGCTTCAGGCCTCCAATGGCTTCTCTGTCCAATCAAGACACAAACGACAACGTTTCCCGCAAGAGGAGGGCGGTTCTTCTCGCGGGTATTTCCATTCTTCCTTTCCTCCAACTCAGAGCCAACGCTATTGAAGTCTCCACCTTAAGTAAGCCTCATTTCATTTTTAAAATATAATTTTTTTCTTCCAAGATTTGTTCTTTTCAATTAAATTACAGTGCTTGTTGAAATGGGTTGTCTTTATTTTTGCCTTCAAATTATTAAACAAATTCCATTGGATGAACCATGTGAGTAGGCAATGCTTTAATGTTCTTTTGAATTTTATGATTTAGTTGTTTTCACATCTTATTATAGATTGGTTACTGTATAAATAAATGTTAATGATCAAGTTAAGATCAAATACTTTTTGTCATGCATGCAGTGGAATAAGATAAATAGATACAGTTTACTGATCAATTTTGTCCTATCATATCTTATCCATTTCCTTAATACTCCAAAGCAACCTTATTTTTATGTGTTTTCCCTGATATAAATGTTAGATTATCAATTTTGAGTCATTTTTCCTACTTGCATTTCATCAACAGCTGTTGGATGCATTGGGAGTTTTGGATATATAATGTTTATACTTCTAGGATTGATGTTTTATAATTTAGGAATTTATATTCTTCAAATATTTTTCCGAGAACAAGATTGTTTTCTTGAAGAAATTGCAATAAGGTTTTGCTGATGTTTGTTGTTAACTTTGAAATGATGTTCAAATACGGAGAGAGGGGGGCGGAGAAAAGAGTAAGTCAAAGTGAATAAGAAGAAGGAACAAGGGAGCTGCCAATGGCAGTTGCTAGTGGGAAAGCACAGGCACTGATTGCCTTTATTTGATTTCTTCCCCATTTCCCTTTATTATGTTGAGAATTCCTGTTTTACCTTTTATTATATTTGTGTTAATATTTAATTCCATTCCGGGGAAAAGAAGAAACATTCCTCTGAATGGTAGTGGAACAACACCATTAGTACTGTTCAGTTAGTAAAAGTTCAACAGTGCAAAAATTTAGTAGCAATTGCCCTTATTGAGAATTTAGTAAAATGTCGAGTGGTTTCTTTTGGTATTTGAACAAGTTACCTTGCATGAAGTCACAGTTTCGGGATTAGTTGGCTTGAGTTTTAGTCTCAAGTGAAGCGTGTACGAGTCACTCTCCCTTTTCATCTTTAAAATGAGTCTTTATGCTCATGCTCGTTCTATTGAAATTGATCCGCGTATTGTTTTCTTTATAGTTCATATATATTGGATCTCTTATCAATGTCATGTATACATTCTTCTTCTTAAGTCCTTTTACGAGGGTTGGTCTATTAATTGTTCACCTTCTCCATTTTCTTTTTTAATTTGTTTCTTTTTTTTTTACATAAGAAAATGAGGCAGAAAGTGAGCTAAACAAGCCAGAGGGAAACCAAAAAGCAGAGGTCTGAGTTTCACTTACTTTATTATTCCATCATTCTATTTGCTTTCATTGTGTTTATTTATCGATTTTGCGGCTTTGGTTCGAAAATTCTTAACGGGTAGCTTACATGGACAGGAAGCACAGGGAAACTCACCATCTAATCCCTTTCTATCTCTTCTGAATGGTCTTGGAATATTCGGTACCAGTGTGCTTGGTCCGCTCTATGCTTTGGTTCAGAAGGAGAAGAAAGCAACTGATGAAGCCCTAGAGTCTGTAAGTCATCACTTACCTTCAGATTCAAATTTTGTTTACAATGTAGATGGTTTTGAGGATTAAAGAAGAGTTAAAGAAGCTATGGTAAGAATACAAATAAGAAAAGCCATTTCCCTCCTTTTGGATTCTCGGACCCTTTTCAACCTATGCTATATGGACGCGAGTGTGAATGTTGGATACAAGTATTTGTCTGACCCGAATATGTTCAATTTCTTTTTTTTAATGTTTGGAGGGTTCAAGAAAATGAAGAGTCGGAGCAACATAGTTTTCAACAATATTATAATCTTTCCCAGTCCTCAAACTACCCTTCCCCCTACTTCCCTACCTCCTGTCAAGAAAGGAAAAGACAAAAAGCAAAAGATTAGAGATCAAAGAATGCTTTAGGTGTTTTCCACTTAATGTAATGTTTTGCCTTTCTTAATTAATTTCTACTTCCATTACCATCAATTTAATTTTGCATCGATTGGTACACACAGATAAAGATCAAATTGCAAGAAAAGGAAGCTGCAATTGTCTCAGTGGAGAAATACTTTGAATCAAAGCTGCTAAACGAACGCGAAGAACAGACCAAACAACTCAAAAAGGCAAAGGAAGAACAGCTGGATTTATTTGATCAACTAAATTCAGCTAACAATACAATTGCAGGCTTAGGGCAGGAACTTAAAAATGAGAAGAGGTTAATTGAGAACCTTAAAGTTCAAATAGACAGTCTTCAAAGCAATCTTTCGAATGCCGGGGAAGAAAAAAGGTCTCTTGAACATGAACTGAAGGAAAAGCTTGATTTAGGTGCTGTCTTACAAGAAAAAGTTAATTTGCTCAGTTCAGAACTCAAAGATAAGGAAGGTAAAGTTCAAAAGCTCAGCTCATCCCTTGCTGAAAAAGAATCAGAGTTAAATAACCTTGAATCCACTTACAAGAAAACTAAGGAAGAACTTGAGGCAGCAAATTCCGAGATTGAAGGTTTGAAAGAAGAATTGCTGAGAAATCAAAGTGAGCTTGAATCGAAAAAATCTACAGTGGATGAATTAAATGCAAGGATAAGTTCGATAACTGTTGAAAGAGATAATTCTAGGCAGGAATTTGGTGCTCTTCAGGAGGATTACAATAATCTGAAAGTAGCTTCTGAAAATAAGGCTGCAGCAGATGCTAAGCTTTTGGGGGAAAGAGAAGCAGAAATTCACCAGCTAAAGGAAAAACTTGAGCTTGCACTAAAAGATGCAAGTGAAAATAAAGCTGTTGTTGCGGATTTGAACAAGGAAAGAGAGAACCTGAAGAAAGCACTTGTGGTGGAATCGAAAAATGTAAAGGACCTGAAAGAAGAACTCCTGATTGCTGAGGAAACTCTGGAAAAGTTCAAAAGTGAGGCTTCTGATCTCTCCGAGCAGCTAAAGAACTCAAGAATGCATTGTAAAGAGCTCGAGTCTGAGATTTCAAGGGTCAGGTCCGAGTTCGATGAAGCTCAACTAAAACTGCAGGGTAGCCTTGATGAGGCAAAACAAAGTGGAGAAGTTCTTGCCAGCGAGCTCACAGCTGCAAAAGAGCTTCTGAAGAAAACTAGGGAGGAGCTGCAGACTTCTTCTCATGAGCTGACTTCTATGACAGAAAACCGCGACAGCCTTCAAAGGGAATTGGTAGATGTGTACAAGAAGGCAGAAGCCATGGCCAATGATTTGAAAGAAGAGAAAGTGGTTATTTCTTCTTTGAAGAAAGAACTGCAGGCTTTGGAGAAGCAAATCTCAAAGGATAAGGAAGCAAGAAAATCACTTGAAACAGACTTGGAAGAGGCTACCAAGTCACTTGATGAGGTGAACCAAAATATATTAAAACTTTCTAAAGATCTCGAAAGGGCTAATGCTAAAATATCTGGTCTCGAGGACGAGAAAATGGTTCTCTATAGAACACTTACAGAGCAGAAGAATGCATCTAAAGAAGCCCGAGAAAACATGGAAGATGCTCATAAGCTTGTGATGTCACTTGGCAAGGAAAGGGATAGTATGGAAAAGCAAGCGAAGAAACTCGAGGACGAATTAGCATCTGCTAAGGGAGAAATACTACGTTTGAGGAGTCAAATAAATTCATCTGAAGTTCCCGTAAACGATAAACCTCAGCAGAAAGGTGAAAGTGAAGCTAAAGCGAAAGTGACAGTCAGTGCGAGGAAAACTACCAGGAGGAGAAAAAGTAGCTCAGAATGAGGTTCACAAGTAACCATCCCGAGCTCTAATATATTCTCATCATGGATTTGATTATTGGTTGATAATTTTTTCGCAATACCGTTGTATTGTTGTTATGTATATCTGACACCGAGTATGCTAGTTAAGGAATTTACTTGTGCATGTAAAATTCCAATGTATGCATGTAACTGTAAGGATCCATTGTTTATTTCAAACTGATGGAATATTAACACAATTTTCTTTTCTATCATGTTTTTCTTTAACAAATCCAACGAAACAATTTTTAAATTGAAAATGAAGTATTTTCTCTTTACTGCATCCATGTGCTGCTCACAAGGGGCATGCATAAACTGTGCAAGTTTATTTACACTGTACACTATATCTAGCCTTGTACTCGTACAATTTATGAGGGAGATCTCAGATTCTCAGTGTACAATTTTAGGTCGTTTTGCTTGTTGGTAATGCTCAAAGAGTAGTAAGAGCATGTAAATCTCACGTTGAATTCTCTTATGTGAAAGATTTTCTTTATCCGTTTAAATATTGCTCGAAATTAAAAAAAAAAGCATTCAAACAATTTTTAAAACCTAGTTAATTGCTCACAATAATCCTAGTTTGAATTTGATTTTTACCAGTTGTGTGTATTGGCTGTTGATAAGCCATAATAACAGCTGGTGTCACGTTAATTATTCTTAATGCGTGATTAATTGGAACATATTAATTGGGATCTTAATGGGTGTTGATCCGATTAATTTGCTTATGAGCCGTTAATATGCTAATTTAATAGAAGTGAATGCAACCTTTAACCTCGTGCCAATTTCCCAGGGCTCATCAGCACAGTGAAGTGGAATAAAGAGAGTTTAATTGGTAGATGATAGGGCCCTTTAAACGTGGGTGTCGCAGTTTTGCGATCTTCCAGGATTAGCTCTAAACTTCGTGATTTTTTCGATCTGGTCACGTGATAAGTTATTTCATTTCTTACATTCCAATGTGAAATCGAGAAGAATATGGCTTTGGGGAATCTTGAGGTTGTAGTCACTTATTACATCCATCCCTCGTATTTTATATTTGTGTGTATCAGCTAAAGAGCCCATTAAAAAAATTAGACTCCACTAAAATATAAATAGAGAGTCCTTAAAAAGAGAGTCCATGCACATGAATAAGTGCTTGTTCGGCCCAAACATAATTAAAACCCTAGCCCTAACTCTTGTTTTTTCTTGCGCAACCAACATGGAACCGTTGGATCGAATCTAGATCCAACGGTCCACATCGAGGCGGATAAACCATAGCGCTCTATCGCCCACCGTTAGATCAAGGCGTGATCTAACGGCCCAGTTCACGAAGAAAGAAGTCACATGGTCGTCACTCGCGTGTGAGGACCACGCGCTCGATGTCCGAACTTCCCCAGTCCATTTGTATTCTCCGATCAACGCCAAGCACTACCACGCTCCCTCGCCTCCGCCGCCAAAGCCCTTGCTTGCTTCCTAGTCATTCGATGTGCTCCCCAAGCAAAAAAATCACAGAAAAGGAAGGGCACTTAATAGCCAAATCAAATCAAAATAAGGAAAGAAATCGATCAAAGCTTGTAAAAAGGAGAAAAGCAGGCCAAATCAACTGAACCAAAATCGAGAAGGAAATCGGAAAATCCTGAAGATTCTAAGGTTTCATCCTGTTGTAATTCGGGAAAGAATCATGGATTCTTCCTTTTTCTTCTTCCTTTTTCGGAATAAGAAATTCACGGTGGTGTTTTTCGTGAGCACGAAAAACACTGAAGAGCATTTCAGAGAAAATAGGAGAGCTTGGTTCCATTTGGCAGGGGATGAAAGAAATGAATTTGTTTCTTATTTTGGCTATTTATACTAAACCGCGAATCGACCTGGATCCGAATCACGACCCGCGCCCTTCTCTTCCGGATCTTGCACTTGAGCTCTACAGTTTCTAATCTTTCAATCTCGTCCTTTCCTTTTTCCATTTAATTTGGCTTTTACGTTTTTATTTTATGCAATTTGGTCCCTTATTTATTTAATTTTTGCCATTGAATTTTAATTTTCATTCAATTCGATTGTTATTTGATTTATTTCCTTTACAATTTTGTTTTGTTTGATATTTATTATTTATCATCTTAAATTTAGACCATAATGGTAAATTTCTAGGTTAGACTCATTAATTTTAATTAAAGCCTTGAATTTATTTCCGTAGTTAAGTTTTTCTTTAATTGAATAAATAAAGCCCCTACTAGGTTTCTTAATTAATTGTAATATAACATTACCTCTATTAGTATTAATGCCTATAGTAAACTAGTTATTTAGGTTAGACTCTAAATAAGGCTCACAAATCACACCTTTAGATGTAATTAATTGGGCATTAATTAAATACTTTAGTTAGGATTAGATCTTTGAATAGCCTACCCCTAATAACTTAATTAAATATTACCCCACCTAAATAATTTCGAATAAAACTCTGAGCCTTAAAAATGTAGACATAAGATTAATCAAAACTTATGCATGTATAAACCCGAGACACGTTAAAAAGTTTACGGGCACACATGTAACCGTGTCTCTAAACTCGAGATTTTATAATCTCTGATTTATTTTAGATTTTCGGTCTACCTGTTCAAAAGAACTGGTGGCGACTTCATTATCACATAGGCATCAACTTGGTTTTATGAAATACAACAAGGTTCAACTTTCATTTCTCTATTACAAACTCATATTTATGGTTTTCTCACAAAATGAAAAGAAAACAAGCCAACAAAACAAAAGGTACTCTCTATGCTAAACCTCTTTCAAGACTGCGTCTGCTTGGGGGTCGAAAGGGTTAGTCAACCGTTTGCTTTCATATCTACAATCTAATCACGGCTGAGGCTTCCATGCAGCGGAGATGTCTCCCACGGCTTCCCCTACTGTGAGATAGACTGAACTCGTTCCGAATGACTCTAAGGTCTTCGAGTTATGCAATTTCTCCATCGCATTTCCCAATGGATTTACCAACACTAGCTGGAAATAATATATCAGCAAAGTGTCAAAACCTTATTATAACAAAGGAAGTAAAGTTTGCAGATGAAAATGGACAACCATTTACCTGAAGTTTTCTTTCGAGCAGTATCTTTCTTAGTTCACATAACATGTCGATGCCACTTGTATCTATTGCTGTCACAGCTGATAAAATTCCTTGTCTGTTAGCCAAGTACAGTGGGGAGTTCTCGGGATATTTACAAAAGATAGCAGCTTTATCTTACCAGTCATGTCAATAATTATACATTTCAAAGTGCTTTCATGGTTTTCTTTAATCCAGTCTTCCTCCTCTCGAATCCATCTTAACATCCTATAACAAAGAGGGTCAACTGTTTGCTCAACAAGATGCTGTATTTTAATCTGCTGGACTGATAAAACACTTCAGCCCGACGATCTATTACATGGTTTCTTGGCCTATCAATCAATGGTAAGATTCTAAGGAGACATTAATGGAGTTACCTTTCTTGTAGATAAGTTGTATTTGCAAAGTAGATTGGAGATTCGATTGCCAGAATGAGAAATGAAGGGACCCTTGAAGCTTCTCTGTATCTGTGGAGGTTTTGGTATATCTGTGTTCGTGGAATATTCCCCAATACCACTGTGTTTGGCCTGGTGACATGCAAGAGAATCTTGAATACAGAAACTCCGACCTGCAATTTCGGGCACCCATCGGAATTTTTCGTTACTTGTTATTCTATGTCGATGCTTTCAACAATACGATACTAGGAGAAGATGAGATGAAAGCAGTCACATGGAAAAGTTCAAAATGCTTACTGCAATGGCAAGTCCCAGAGGAACAGAGATGAAAAGAACCCCAAAGAAGGAAGAAATGCAAGCCAAGAAATCAAGTTTATCAACTTTCCACAACTTGTATGCCCCCTGGTAATCGATAAGTCCTATCACTGCTGTTATGATGATGGCTGCTAAGATGAAATTAGGGGTGTAATAAAATAGTGGCATCAGGAACATCAGAGTCACAAACACAGCTGCAGCCAATACTATGTTAGAGATTGCTGTTTGAGCTCCGGCATTGTAATTTACCGCAGATCGAGAGAATGATCCTGAAAAGACATGTCAAATAGATTAGTTTTAGATGCTGTAAAGTATGTTTTCGTATTGGAAGTATTATGTGAAAGAGTCAACACCTGTTGTAACATAACAGGAAGTGCAAGAACCAGCCATGTTCATGAGACCGATGGCCATCATTTCTTTGTTTCCATCAACTTGGTAGTTCTTTAGAGAAGCAAATGTCCTTCCCACTGCAATCCCTTCCTGCAAAACATTATAAACCATCGGGATATTAGAGAGAGAAATCATACAGAAAATAGATATCAAGAACATGGTGGCAGTCCCATGCAAATCTACATGATCATTTATAGGTAAGGTAGATCATCCATAACCGTATGGAATAGTATGATTCTGTTGTCCAGTAATGTTTAGTAACAACAAGGTTTTCGTTATCGAATAAGATATCGATGACAGTGCTGGTTAAGGAAAACTTACAGTGAGGGACAGGATCCCAGTGACAATTCCAGTCTTAATAGCTAAAGCCAGATGCTGGCCATTGAAGTATAGCATGTTCAATGAAGGTGGATTCAAACCCTTTTGCAAGTGGCCAATCTGTGGAATATAAAGGGAAAGACAACTTAGATTTGGAGAACTTTTTCAAAAGATCTTTTACATAAAACTATAGTAAAAGAATCATTTCTTACATATGAGATTCCATGAGCTTTTGATCTAATGCAGAAGACTAAGATTGTTGAGAGAATTACTGACGTTAATGGGGCGGCTGCTGATACCCAGAAAAGCTTTGGTTTCTTCATGCTCTGTATCGAAAATTTCAAACATCAAAATTTTTAAAGAACTAAGCTAGAATCTGGACAAACTTTTTGAAATAGAGATACTTACAATATGTCTTGCTGTCAACAAAAACAACAGGAAGCCAAGTCCCATTACAACAGTTTGCCAGGACCACTGCAGATGAATTTAAACCAATATTACATCATTGGAACATTTTGTTACTTTTCGAAAGCAGAATATGTCTCTTTCTACAAGGCATGTGCCTTGTAGCTATTGATTCAGTGGTTTAGATTATTGGATTAAATCAAAGGGGTAGATTTTCATTTATCAAAATCATCTCAAGCAACGATTGTGAAAGCATTTGTAAATTGCCACTTCCCGAAAAATAATCACTGGATTCTTGGCCAAAAAGCAAGAAGAGCACTTCCAAAGATGCTGCTAATTACTAGCTTAGTTGACATTCTTCCACAATGACTAACACCTAGTTATTTAAAAGAAGAAGAATAAAATAAAGGGAAGTTTAAACTGCTTTCCCTTGTTGTACCCACTTACCTCATTTTCGTGCTTAAACACGGAGGTCAAAACAGGTATGATTTGCATCTTGTTTGTGAAATGAACTATTCCAAGCAACCCCTTTAGCTGTTGTAATGAGACAATGACTGCTGCACCTGCCATGAATCCGAGAAGTGTTGCCTTTGACAGAAAATCGATAACAAAGCCTAACCTGTAAATCAAAACCAGAATCAATTAAAATCCTAGTAGATAAAAGAAGCAGCTTTTGTGCCTATAACACTTGATGATTAAGGTTCTGTAACACCCATGTTTAATAGATACTAAGACAGAATCAATATGCATGTCACACTTTCTTAAGCTTGTTACTATCAATTTAACCCTCAAGGAAAATGATGGGGGAAAATAAAAACTTCCTCTTAACTATAAAACTTCATATTTTTCGACTTCAGAAGTCAGAACATTAAAAAGGGTACCTTAAAAGACCCAAAGATGCCTGGAATACACCAGCAAAGAAGGTAGCAGTGAAGGCCAATTGAAGGTAGAGAATTGGCTCATCAGTTGGGGAGACACTTCCACTTAGCATTGTTCCCATCACTAAGGATGCAATGGACACTGGACCAACTGCAAGATGCTTAGAACTCCCAAGAACAGAATAAATCAAAGGGGGAACGAAGCTTGAATCTGCATGAATTGATAGAAATCCATATCAATTAAAGTTATCAGTTTGCATTTATCTATCATTGCATTCAACTTGGAGATAAGAGTAGTTTTGGTTCTGATACTAACATAAACCAACGATAGGCGGCAAATTTGCAAGCTTCGCGTAACTGATTCCCTGCAGTCCATCAGAACAAAATAGATTACCATAAAATAATGTGTTTTGATTTGATCCCAAACATAATTTACTTCCAACAAAAATCCATTTCATGTAAGCCAGACATGCAGTGGTGGGCATTATTTTTTAAGGCCATTTCTGATGATCTTAAAGAAACTGGAATATATTCAGACCAGAGATGAATTTACCTGTGGGATTGCAAGGCTAGCAATGGTGAGACCAGAGATGATATCAGACCTAAACATCCGGAGTTTGTACTCAAGAAGCCACTTGCATATCGGGAACAAAGACTGAACTCCTAGAACCAGCTTCTTACACCACGTTTGGTTCTTGAATCCGTAGAGAGGATCATCGGGGAAAAATATCTCCGAAACCCTGTGTTTGAGCTTCTGGAAAGTGGTTTTCTTTGGTGGCATGCAAACACTGTGTATCTCCATTGTTGCCGCCTCTGGTGCTGCTGGCATTGGTATCTCTGTAGAAACCCTGACAGTTGTGTTTCCGGTATGGGTAGAGAAATCTTCAACCCTGTTGGAGTTTAAACCCATTTCCCTTCCCCTTTTTGTTTCAGCAAAAACTGGAACTTGAAGTCAAGAGGCTTTTTTTTCTTATTGTTTGGTGGAAGAAGGATGAGCATTGGCTCTGAATTTATAGAGGAGTTAAACTTGGAAGGGTATCTCAGAGGGTAGTTATGGTGCAGTTTGTTGGTATTTGCTGGACTAGGGTATTTTAGTCTTTTTCCTACTTATCATTCAGAGCTTTATAGGAAAATGAAACCTACTGCATTGAGAATTAAAGTATTTACTAAAATTAAATAATGAGGATAGTCGTGGTCAACCCCTTGTATTTTAGTGGTAAAAGATGATGTTCATCGCATTGGTAATCTGGGTTTGAGCACCAGTGTTGTCATGTTGTGTCTTCCTTCTTAAAGAAAGACTAAAAAAGTTTAAACAGATGTCTATCATTGCATCGCACCAGCATATTTAAAAAAAATTATGAAGATAATTGTGTTTTTTTATTATTATTTTATATTATGGTTTTTTTGGGTTAAGTAGTGAGATACTTTTAGACAAATGAGATTAGAACCCGTACAAAATTAGATATATGAGAATCTTTAATCAGCTAGCTAACTAAGGGTGAGTCTACTAGGTGTGTTGAACACTGCTGAACATCGTTGAACATCATTAAATTAATTAATAAAGATTAAAAATCTCAAGGACTCAACATACAATTATAAATTATTTAAAATAAAATTTCAATTAAATTACTTTTCTTACATATTATATTTTTTAATTTTTTTAAATAATTAGATCAAATATCAACTATAGTCAATCCTTAAATTAAAAAACTCTAAATCTTTTTCTTCAAATTTGAACCCTAATCCCTAAATCTCTCGTTTCTTTTGTATATGATATTTCCTTGTTGGATAATGCTTTTTTTCTTAGCTTTATAATTTGTTTTGAGAATTTATAAATTTTATTATAGGCTTAAAGTATCTCCCGTAGAATTGAAAACAACGTTATTATTGAAATAAATGGTTTCATTCACTTTTATTTATTGTTAAAAATATGAGAGGGACATGAGTCAAGTATATATCTCTAACACAATATTATTTTCCTTAAAAATAAAATTAACTTCATTATCTTACCATACTAAATTATTACCATTATAATTACACTAAACCTAATTTTTTTCTCTCTCTACTCTATTGCGCCGCAAGGGTTTTCATCCATTTCTTTTGATTAGCCGGCGGCGGTTCTAACTTTTATGTTGGTTACCGTCGCCGGATTCATTAGTTATTCGTTTTTATTTTTTTGTTTTTGTTTTTATATTTTTAATAAAATTTCTGTCCTTGTGGCACGTATTTTCTCTGTCCTTGTGGCACGTTTTTTCGTTATTTTGTGGTTCGTTTCATATGTCGTTTTGGCATGATTTCAGCATACCTTAGCGTTCGTTTGGTGCTCTTACAGTGATCTTTGCGGCGCTAGTTTCTGTTTTGATTCTGTCGGTGTTCATAGAAAGATAGATCCCCTCTCGGTTGATGGTTGTTTGCCGATGTAATCAGACCTGGGTAGCGGAACAATCTGCCTGATAGTTTGATTCGCTCACCACTCCTTTTTCACATCGTAAAGCGTCTTATTTGGATAGAGACAAGGAGATTCAGGAAGACTTTTGAATTTTATCGGTATGCTAATATCTATAAAAATATTTATTTTTCTTTGCATCTTTGGTTGTTGGGTTGTTTGAGATTTTGGTGTACTAAATCTCATTTTTTTCCATTTTAGATGCTTTGTATTTGAGATATTTTTATGGTTATTAATAAAATTCAGTTGTTATTGTCAAAAAAAATTTATTAACATTATTTTTTTGAAAGGATAGACAACAACAAATTCAAATAAAGTATTAAAAATGTGCTTGTTCAAATTCAGGTCATCTTGAAATAATGACATGTTTTCAAATTTTTATTCGATCTGAGTTTGTAATATGTATTGTTTAGATTATTCAACCGTTTCAAATCGAATTTAAATAAAATATTAAAAATTTCATGATTATTCAAATGTGATATAATATAATAGAAAATATAAGCAGAATGATATGAATAAAAATCCTATGTCCCTAATCATGATTCCTTTTATGTCTCACACTAAAAAATATTTAAAAATCAAATTATAAACTTTAATCCTAATTTCCGCATCTTAAACTCTAAACTCTAACTCTAAAAATATACTCTACCTTTAATTCCCTAAACCCTAACCACAACCCCTAACTTTAAATTTTAAACCAACTTTTTAAAAGTGAATCACAAAAAAAAAAGCAAAAATTGGTGTAAATGATTTCCATCCCGAATGATATATGTCCAACCCTCCCCCAACCTTGTTAGGCGTCCAAATTTTTTAGACAAAGATATTGATAAATCTTTAAAAGAATCCCTCCTTTTAGAAATTTGTATAAGTATTTGTAAATTAGACCAAATCATTTTAAATAGCGGACATGCTTTTTTTTTATTAGTCGGATATGTATAGCAGTATCTTCGAACATATGTGTGATCATATAGTTTTAAATTAAAACAGTAAATAATTATTATTTTAATCATTTTCAAAAGCATAAATGACTATATTTTTTTGGAGTATTTGTTTGCAAAAATTATTATTATTTTGTTGAATAGGTTTAAAAAGCCGACATTCGAAAAAAGGGGAAATTATTCTAAATTAACATAGTGTAGTGTAGTGTCTTAAACTCAAAAGCCTTGCTAAAGAAAGACGTGTAGCTTTCCAGCTGCCTTTGGCAAAAGGAATATTTGAAATATTTCTCCATTGCTACTACTTTTGACATTAATTCATTCCCAAATGTTAGGTTACTCTCAAAAATAATTGCGTTGCATGTCCATCAATTATAATCCGTTCCTTTTCTCCCCCCTTTTGTTTTTATTTTTATATTCCTTCTATGATTACATATATCTCATAGTGAAAACAAATTTACCTGATCAAAGTAAAATTTATAAATAAAATCTTTTTTTTTTTTGAATTTTCATAATAAATTTATATATTAATATAAGATTAATTAATTTACTTTTATACTACTAATGTTTTAATATTTTTTTTCAATGTATAAACAGATTAATGATTATTTAGAATTTTGCAAAGTTGGCAAGGTGCATCTACCGCCCAAATTCAGCTGCTTGAACTGAAAGCTACCCTTCTAGGAGGGTCATAACTCATAAGGAAACTCTTTATAAGCTTAGAGACTAATTGTTTTTTAGAGATTTCTCAAGGCTTAAAATTTAAGCATCCGGTTTAAATGAAAAGACTCCAAAATAAAGGGAATTTCTGAAGTTGGAGTGTTACATCATTATCATAATTCTTGGCTTCTTGGTTGAAATTTTGTAACATGGTCTAATAAAATCGATTAATTAAGAGTAATTAGCATTTTTCAGTTAATTATTTTGACTAGAAATGAACAAAAAATGACGCGCTTACTGAATATAAAAATAATCATCATTGAATATGTTTATTATATTGACATTCACTAATTGACTTAGTGGTTAAAGATGATCATATTGTCTCATTTTGTATGAGTTTAAATCCTAACATTAGTATGTAATACTTCTTTATTTAATCAAAAAAATGTTTATTATATTGTTATGTTTACACTTAAAATTTTGATATATTTATGATAAACATAAAAAGATAAAATATAATACATATATATTAATTATGGATTGGAGTTGAGGTTAGCAAAGATTTTACATGGTGGAATGGAATATCCATAATTCCCAATTTAAACTCCATTTCAAACAAGAGGAGAGGGCAATAAATCTAGACCGTCTAATCAGTGTTAGCTTTGCATCAAGTAAAGAAAAATTCTAGCCGTTGTTTACCAATCTTTTATTTTCCTTTTTCTAAAATATATTTTGTATTATTTTCTTACTCTACTTTCTATTAAACATTTATTCTCCTCAAAGTTAAATTTTAACCTTTGTTTCTGGGGTGTGGTGTTTGAAAATAGATGATTATATGGTTTAAAAAAATCATTTAATGCATGCAATTTTTTTAGCATTGACTATTGATGTGTCATTGATGGATATAAGTTAATGCCATATGTGCAGTGGTTATTTATTATTATAGATGATTAAATGCTATGAGTTTTTAATAATACGAAGGAATTATAAGGCAGTAGATGTCTATATATATAAATAGGAGTATTTTTTTGTGATAAATTTTTGTCTATTTTTATCACATTTTTTAAGTTTGATTCAACACCGTCTTTATGCATGACGTTTATTATGTTAGCTTGTTTATCTATCACTGCTTTGGACTATCGGGTTGAATATTGATAAATGTTCGTATCGAAGAGAGGTCGTGATTGAATTACGTCAATGCTAGTTTGTCAACAAACTATCATTGTTATGTGTTTTTATGTTATTGTTGATGATGTTGTATTTATCACCGACAACGGTGTTTGTTTGTATCTATAATTCATTCGAATTATTTAGTTATATTCTATATATAATTATAAATAAAGTTTTTTTATTCAATAAAAGTTAGTGTTATTATTAATTAAATAAATAAACAGTAATTACTTAATTTTAATAAAAAAAATGTCGAAAGCAAGGCACGAGGTGTGATGTTTTTCAAAATCATGCCACCCAAAACAGTAGCAGAATTAAATAAGTGTCCAAGAACCCAACTCTAAAATAAAGCTGAGACAGAATTAATTGGATATACATATATCCTGATGAATGAATTACCTATTTGCAGCGGTATGCTTTTGACTTTATATGTAATGGAGCACTGCAGGAAGCAACGCAGGAAACCAAATCAATCTGCACGTTTCATTAAAAAAGAAAAACCCAAAGACATCGGTCAACTGGTTGGCTCCAATTTAACTTTTGGTCGATCCTAATTGAAAATCAAATCAAGACAACAGCATAGTCTAATTTAACTTGTTTAAGAGTATCGACTATAGAATGCAAACGTTTGTTAATCGGGGTTTTGTTTAACGCAACTGTTTTTAGAATGTAAAATTCAATGATTTTGAGATTTATATATGTGAATACATATATAAGTACTTATAAATATACGAATACATGAATGTCTTTTTCACTAAATAAGTTGTATATGTGCCATATTTAGAGACAAAGTTAGAATCAAATATTATGAGGGGCAATAGTCTATTAAAACTTTAAATTCAAAAATAGAGAGATACATTGACAAATATTTAAAATAAAATACTATTATAACAAAAATTTTAAGAGTAACAACAATTTCTCTTATCCACTAAATGATTCCGTCTCCAATCGTATTACTTGTTATAAATATTAGGGTAAATTACATAAATGACCACCTTACTATTGCAAAAGTTACAATTTGACCATATTACTTTTTTTCGTCACAATTAAACCACCAAACTATTTAAACGGTATCAATGTGACTACCAGCCGTTAAAGGTTAACGGAAGGGTGACATGGCCGTTAAAAAAATAAGGGTATAATTACATATTTAGTCCTCGTTTTTTACTTACTGGAACTCTACATCATTGGAAGTGGATCGAGTGCAGGGTTTATTTCTGAACTCCAAGCTGAAGCTCAAGGAACAGAGATCTGAATCTTCAAGGCCTTCTCGGGGTAGAAAAACAAGCTAAAGAAAGAGAAAATGGGAGGGTACGCGCTAGGTTCGGCGTTTGATTCCAAATCAGGGCAGATGATAATGATGGTATTGCTTTTAATGTTTGGATCTTTCTTCCTCGGCAACCTTTTCGGCAACAATGCTCCCATTTACATCTCTCAAGTTTCTGAAACATCTTCCGCATCTTCGTCTTCGTCTTCATCTTCGTCTTCCCATGGTACCCACTTCCAATTCAATGCCTCACACTAAGCAATTGCCTTTAATATTATTTATTTTTGTGCCTTTTGGCGTGGTCTTTGTTTTCTTTTATTGCTAGCTTAAACTGAAAGGAAAGTATTGTGTTTGTTTATTTTATTTTTATGAATGATATACTGGATGACCGATTTAGCAAAAGTTAAAGCTCAAGGGAAAATGACAGCATTTTCATAGTTAAGTTCTAGGTTCTGTTTTGTTGGGTGAAGTCACATAATATGGTAATTTCTTTGGAAGGATTGCTAACTTTTGTGATTCCACCCCCCCTATAATTTTTAGAACTCATAATGCGGATTAAAGTTTAATTAGGCAGTGAAACTATTTAGTGTAGCATTCGGGAAGTTTTGGATGACATCCATCTTTCTGGTCTTCTTCTTTTTATAGTACAATAGCCTCCAAAGTAATTCTTATTTAAAAAATGGGAAGTCTGATCGGCACGTAAGAAAACATATTCAAAAAATTGTTCTAGTGAAACGGGAAGAACATATAGATGTGAATTGCAATTGATTTAAAACATATGATGAAATAATTAGATGAATATTTTCTCCCAAATCTTAGTTCTCAGATTGTGGCAATTGTTTTTTTGTATTTGGGTATCTAGTTACTAGTTGTTATCCCCTTTGTTTTCTTTTGTAGAAAATAGGTATTTTTCAGAGAAGAAAAGAATTCTCTGTAATTTTATTATTATTCGATAAAGTACAAGTTACTTTATTTTATACAAGACTTTATCTACAAAGAGTCTCAACATATTTAAACTACTCTAGCCTCTATCTTTATCTACATAGAAGATAAAAGTTAGTCTTAAATTAAAACATTAGTTTATACAAGATAAATCTATCTTATAACTTACACTCTCCCTCAAGCTGGGGAGTAAATGTTGTAAAGACCCAGCTTGGATGTAATTTCATCAAAGTTAACTCTTGGAAGTGCCTTAGTGAGAATATCTGCCAGTTGACCTTTCGTAGGAACAAAATTCAGTTTCACCAGCCCACCATTCACCTTTTCAGAAATGAAATGTCTATCGATTTCGACATGTTTTGTTCTGTCATGGTGAACTGGGTTTTTAGCAATACTTATAGCAGACTGACTGTCACTTTGTAGCTCAAAGTGTTTGCTGTAACAAAATCCCAGTTCAGTCAATAATCTTTGTAACCAGATTCCTTCACAAATTTCAAGTGCAAGAGCCCTAAACTCAGCCTCAGCACTACTTCTGGAAACCACTGCCTGCTTCTTGCTTCTCCAAGTCACTAGGTTCCCCCAAACAAATGAACAATATCCAGTAATAGACCTTCTGTCAGTTAGTTCTCCTGCCCAACTTGCATCTGAAAAAATTCTCACTGATTTGTCTTTATTTTTTCTGAAAATTAACCCATGTCCAGGAGTCATTTTCAGATACTTCAAAATTCTGTTCACAGCCTCTAAGTGTTCTTCTCTAGGGTCATTCATATATTGACTCACTATACTGACAGAGAATGCTATATCTGGTCTAGTGAGGGATAAGTAGATTAGTTTACCTACTAACCTCTGATACTGCTCTTTGTTCACAGGGCTTCCCATTTCTTCCTTCCTCAGCTTTAAGTTTGCTTCCATAGGAGTTTCTGCAGGCCTGCATCCAGTCATTCCAGTCTCTGAAAGTAAATCTAGGATATACTTTCTTTGATTGATGACTAATCCTTCCTTTGATCTCGCAACCTCCATGCCTAAGAAGTATCTTAATCTTCCCAAGTCCTTGGTCTCAAATTCTTTTGCCAACAACCCTTTTAACCTATCTATTTCAATGAGATCATCTCCTGTTATGATGATATCATCTACATAGACAATTAACAGTGTCTTTTTCTTGTTTGACGTGGTTTTTACAAACAAAGTATGATCTGATTGGCATTGCTTATAACCATCTTGAACAATTACCTTTGTAAATCTGTCAAACCAGGCCCTAGGTGACTGCTTTAGGCCATATAGAGACTTCAATAATCTACAAACTTTCTGTTTTCCTAAATTCTCCTTTATACCTGGTGGAATCTGCATGTATACCTCCTCTTCTAAATACCCATTCAAGAATGCATTATTGATATCTAGCTGATGAAGTACCCAATCCTTATTTACTGCTAAGGATAATAACACTCTTACAATGTTCAACTTTGCCACTGGAGCAAAAGTTTCTTGGTAGTCCACTCCATAAGATTGAGTGAAACCTTTGGCCACCAATCTAGCCTTGTATCTCTCGATATTGCCATCTGCCTTATACTTCACTGTGAATACCCATTTACAGCCTACTGGTCTCTTTTCTTTTGGGAGATCAACTATGACCCAGGTATTATTGTTCTCAAGTGCCTTGAGTTCCTCTTCTACTGCTTTTCTCCACTTCACGTCTTTCAATGCTTCTTCCACTGTTTCTGGAATATGGATACTATCAACATTTGCTGTAAAAGTCTTAAAACAAGGCATTAATTTCCCATATGCAACAAACTTTTGAATTGGGTGACTAGTGCATTTCCTTACTCCTTTTCTTTGAGCAATTGGCAGATCACTAGTATCAATCAATGTAATAGGTACTTCATTAGGAACCGATTCGTTACCTTCTTGACTTTCTGATGTATTCAAGCTTGGTTCCAGCTCTTGGCAGTTTCTAGGCTGAATAGGAGCTTTCGAGACAGATTTTTGTCTTCTTTTGTAAACACTCAGTTCTCCCTTTTCGGTTTGAGTGATTTTTGGTGAAGTTAAAGGTAGTGAAGATGAGGTAGACAAATTTGGTGTTTTGGGACTAGGTGGAATTTGAAGGATTGAGGTTGAAGGAGTTGCTGGTTGGGACTTGGGACTCTGTGGTGAGGAAGGTGTAATGGGTAAAATGGTTTCTGTTTGGGGTAAGACTGCTGGTAAAATATTTTCTGTTTGGGGTAAGGTTTCTGATGGAGGAAGAGTTTCAAAAAATTTAAGGATATGAAATTCATCTAAAATCTCTCCCCGAATTTCAGACTTTGAGAAGTATGGTTTGTTTTCAAAAAATGTGACATCCATAGAAATGTAGGTCTTTTTAGTCTGGGGACAGTAACATTTGTAGCCCTTTTTACTAGATGAATACCCTATGAAAACACACCTAATGGCTCTAGGATCCAACTTAGACTTGGATGCATCATTATTATAAACAAAAACAGTACATCCAAAAACTCTTAGTGGTAGAATAGAAGACATAGGTTTGAAGTGTGAAAAACTTTTAAGAAACACATCCCTTGGACATTGAAATTTCAGTGTTTTGCTGGGCATCCTATTTATTAAGTATGTAGCTGTCAAGAGAGCTTCCCCCCAAAGATATTTAAGAACACTAGTAGCAAATAATAAAGACCTAGTGACTTCTAGAAGGTGTCTGTTTTTTCTCTCAGCCACCCCATTTTGCTGAGGTGAATTAACACAAGATGTAATATGGACAATCCCTTTTTTCTTTAAAGAAAGATCCTAGTGTTTGAGTAAAGTACTCACTGCCATTGTCAGATTTAAGAATCTGAATTTTACTTTGGAATTGATTTTCAACCATTGTGTGGAACTTTTTAAATATTTCACCAGCCTCTGATTTTGCTCTCATAAGAAAAGTCCATGTGGTCCTAGAATGATCATCAATGAAAGAGATGAACCACCTAAACCCATTTAGACTCTGAATTCTTGAAGGGCCCCTAATATCACTATGAATGATAGAAAAAAGTTTAGAAGATTTATATGGAGAAGGATGATAAACACTTTTTGTTTGCTTGGCGAATTGACAAATGTCACAAGAAAAATGTTTAGGACTCTTAGTGATAAACAACTTAGGGAACAATTTTGCAAGGTAAAAGAAATTAGGGTGACCTAATCGAAAGTGCCACAACATGATATCATCAGAAGAATCAGATTGTTTTGGTGGGATAGAATCGATTTTAGATAGGTAACCTGAGTAGGTTTTTGTCTTGGAAGGCTTGCTTTCTTCAAGAATATAAAGACCTCCACTCAGCCTAGCTCTGCCAAGCACCTTCCCCGAGCTCAAATCCTGAAATGCATAAACATTAGAGTCAAACTGAGTGCTGCATTGCAGATCAGTATTTAATTTACTGACTGAAAGTAGATTGCAGGCTAGATGAGGAACATAAAGTACAGATCTCAGTGTAATATCCCTGTTTATCTCGACAGAACCCCTCCCTTCAATAGGAGAGAGAGAACCGTCTGCTGTTCTTATGTGAGAGTGAGAATCTACTGATTCGAAGGTCTGAAAAAGCTTCAAATTTTCTGTCATGTGGTCACTAGCCCCTGAATCCACAATCCATGTAGTAGCAGTATTTTTGCCAGTCAGATTTGCAAAGGAAAGGCTACTTTCATGGGCACTGTTGTTGTTAGTGATCTGTTTTGCAGTCTTGGAACTAGTCGCAGAAGGGTTTTGAGAATCCATCCTAGGGTTGTTGTAGGATCGACAACCTGCTCTGATACCATGTAGAAAATAGGTATTTTCCAGAGAAGAAAAGAATTCTCTGTAATTTTATTATTATTCGATAAAGTTTAAGTTACTTTATTTTATACAAGACTTTATCTACAAAGAGTCTCAACACATTTAAACTACTCTAGCCTCTATCTTTATCTACATAGAAGATAAGAGTTAGTCTTAAATTAAAACACTAGTTTATACAAGATAAATCTATCTTATAACTTACATCTTTCGTTACGTATCACCGAGCCCCAGAAGGGTGACGTGGCATGTACACCGGTGAATTCACCGCTGAGAATGTGTTTTTGGGTGGTTATTCATTCTGTACACAATAGAACATATATTTAAAAAGGGTTATTTTTAGAACAAAAACATGCTTGGTGCAGCCACTGCTTCTAAATCAACCATATACGGGTTTGATTCCCATCATTGGCATGTTTGTGCAAATTAGGATTAAATTGATATACTTTATAAATAATGAGGACTAAATGTGTAATTATACCCTTATTTTTTTAACTGCCACATTACCCTCCCGTTAACCTTTAACGGCCGGTGGTCACATTAATACCATTTAAATAATTTGGTGGTTTAATTGTGACGAAAAAAAGTAATGTGGTCAAATCGCAACTTTTGCAATAGTAAGGTGGTCATATATGTAGTTTACCCTAAATATTATGCAAATAAGCAACGTGACAATGCGGATGAGAATTAAGTATTGCGTATATAATTGTTTCGATTCTATAATTTTATTTTAATTAACAAAAAATATGGTAAAATATTATAATTTTCAATTTTTTAGACTTTTAATTTTTTTAACTACCATTAAATAAAAAATATTTTATTTCTCAAAGTTTTTTTCCCATCACCCCTGCCACTCAAAAGGCTAAAACCAAGCTGAGCCTCACATAGTGAAATGCATAATTGACTCAAATCTGAGCAATAGCATTGGCTAAAAGAAGTCAATATACGTTCCTTAAAGGTCAATTAGGAGTGAAGGGATTTTGACTTTGTATGATGAAACCAAGGTGTAAAAAATACTAGCTAAAGTTGACTTGCATTCAAGGGGAGAATTAAATGGGAATACAGAAATGTATTTATACGTTCTAATTTTGCTTTCGTCTTTGAATTTTATGTTTCTTTTATATAATGTTTAAATTATCCAAATATCTCTTCAATTATTAATAAATTTTTTTACGTTTAAACGTATTTGAACACACATTTTTTTAATATACTGGTGTGGTAGCATCTGTTTAACTTTCGTAATCTTTTTTAATAAGGCACACACACCGTGCAGAACTGACGCTCTAACTCGAATCACCTAGATGAATTACATCATCCTTTACCACTGAAACAACAAGGGGTGAGCAAATTTTTATATATTATGACGACAATTGTGTCAATTAAACTAAAAACAATCGATTGAACTTCATGTTGTGTTTTTTATTTTTATTAGTATACTTGTGTGCATGCATTTTGCTGTCCAAAACAATTTTTATATAAATTTCTATTGAAATATAAAAATAAAAATAGCAACGCTATAATAAAAAATTTAACTCAAGATACTTGTATGAATGAAAAAAATCGAAACCCAAAGAATTAATTGAGATTAACAATTGTCGTGAGCTGAATAAAATCAATTATATAATAAGAATCGATCTCATTTAATCAGAACAAAATTTTAAAAACTTAAAAGGCAAAAAAAAAAATCACACAATATTTCTTTGTGTAGCTTACTATATACACCGTGTTTATATTTATATCGGTAAAAGCGCTTAGATATTCCCCCCGAAATTATGAAAAGATAGTTCCAATTACTTCCCATATGTTGTGAACAGTAACTTATGGGTCGACTATTATCAAAACAGTGTTGCGAATTGCGATAGTACTTTATGCTTTCTTTATTGGACCGAACTCGCTAAAGAGCGTCTTTGTAATAAATAAATAGAGCACTTTGCTTCTTTGAATTTAAAACAAGATAAATTAAACAAATAGAACATTTTTCCCTTTCAAAATTAAAATGAAAAACATAGCATCTTTCTTTGGACCATTTAAGAGCCAATTTCATTATAGGCCCTACCATTACCAACGATATTAATACTTTTGCATTGCATGTCCTTAATTTGCTATATTTATCTTTGAAATTTGTATAAACTTTAAAGTGTAATCTTTAAAACAGATGGAGATGTATCTAAAATTTTGACAACTTATCAGATTTATATATATATATATATAAGAGCATCATAACACCCTTGATACTGGTATTGTTTTAGTACAAGATGTTCTAATCTCGGAATAAGAGAGTTCACAAATAAGGAGATTTTAACTCGTTGAATATCATAATTTAGCCAGAACATTGCACCTTTTGTTTTAGTACTTTTTATAAGGATTTTTCTCGTGGTATTTCTCAATCACCATATGTTTTATACTTTTTCATCATATTTTATTTTCTTCACGTGAGAAAATATTACCATATATAAAGCACCAAAGAAAATAAAAAGTGAAAACTAGTGTTGATTGCAATGGTAGCAGTAGAAATATCTGAGGCCAAGAATCGCTGACAGTCAAAAGTTTACGCCCTTATTGAACGATCAGCGATTCGTTTTCCCAAAATACAATATACATGAGCCACTAATATTTCATGCCAAAAGAATTTTCTTCTCTGGTATATATTATTTCCGTTATGTATTTATGTGTAAGTTTTCCTGCTCAGCATTCGTATATATATTTTCAGGTGTAATCGTCCCCACCCCGAAAATTTTTTTTTAACCTTTGTTCCTCTATTTTTTTTTAAATAATTTATTTATAAATTTGTTTCTCAATTACACCCGAATTCGAGTAACTTAGGTGTATGGTATGCTATTGACCTGCATAATCAAAATAGAGATGGCAACGAGATACCTTCTTCACCTGTATGCGGCGAGAAGTAGAAGGCTTTTGATTGCTACCTATAAATGGATTGTAAAAGGCAGTGCATTTTGTTAGGCAATATATATGTTCCCACCATGGATGAACCAGAATTAAGCACTTTCACTACCACCATTTCTTTTTTTCCTATCATTTCAGATACAAGCCACCAACGAGAATATTCTGTGGCAATGCTGGCAGGATTTGATAGGGTTGAAATGGGGTTCCCATTTTTGGGAATTTCTGACTGTCTTTTATTGCAATTCGATCAAAGCCAGTTTCTAGGGTCATTATTCCAACAGCACAGAGGCTACAAATTCAATTCTGCTGCAGATAAATATTCCCTCTTTTTTTATATTTTAAGGAGTTTTAGATGACCGCTTGAAGTGGTATGCTTGCTTTTGCGTTGAACATGGCCCCTTGGATAGATGGGAGAAAAAGGACACCCCCCCACCCCCCCCCCCCCAAACTCCCGTTTGGAAGAAAATTAGGTTTTATTATTGATTCTTTTTAGAATAAGTGCAATTCTACTATTTTATTAAGAAAAATTATTTTGATACACAAACTTGTAGTTTATACAAGTTTTTTAATATTAGTGTTTAAGGGTTTAGAGTTTAAGGGTTCAAGTTATAAGGTATAGAATTTAAGATTATGGTTAAAATCTAAAATTTAGAATTTATGGTGTTAAGGTTAAAACTTTAAGTATTAAATTTTATAATTTAAATACGAAAGATTGTGTATTTTGAAGGGACGAAACGGAAATTATCCACCCCTAGGGCTCCGCCACTGGTGTCGACTGTCGACTTTGCAAAGAATTCACAAAGTGGCAATCTGCTCTTTGTTTCAAATTGAACCGGTAGTAGATTTAAAGTACAACAACGGTTATAATTTACGAACAAAAATACTTTCACCCTTTTTGGTGTTCTATGTAACACTAAAAAATTAAACTCTACACTTTAACCTTAAAATATAAATTTTAAGTTTTAAAAATTAAATTTTACACTTTAAATTTTAATCTTAAATTTTAAATTTAATTTTTTAATATTAAAACAGGTACGAACATAAAAAGACAAAGAATTTGTATTCACAATTTACACGTTAGATAATAATAATAATAATAATAATAATAATAATAATAATAATAATACAATGAGTACTCATATATAAATCATAATGAAGGTCTGGTTCAGCACAAATAATGCACTTTATTATTATGGTCATCATCATCCTTTTGAGTCAATCAATCCCAGCGGCCACCTGTGCATGAAAGCAAGGCATCATCATGGTGTTAGAAGACCAGATGTCTTATTGACAATATCGAATGCTTTTATAGGTGGTTCAAACTTGAAACTTGAAACTTGAAAACATACGTGGCTGAACAAGCATCTCTGGTGGGAACGGAGAATCGTTTTCAAATTTACTACATAAACATACATCTAAAGTGCAAGGAATAAAAAACCCGACAGACCAAGTACACACAAACACTACCATTTATGGAGAATTCCAGAAATATCATTTCATTTAAATATAATACAAAGTATAAGCAATCCAAATCAAATTTATCACACGACAACTTCTAAACTAATTATAAGATAACGAAACAAAAAACTAAACATTAAATTTCAAACTACGATGAGATATAAAAAAAATAATCTGTGGGCATATCATTCCTTGCAAGTAATGCCTTATAATTCAAGGTGTAAAAGAAAGAAAGAAAAAAAGTACGAAAAACCTTATACAGATTGAGTCAAAATAAGTCTATAGATTTTGTGAGTGGCATTAACTTAGGGCTATCATTCGGCATTAATGTAGTGGTTGAATAGGGTCCCAATTTGTACTCCCGAGTCTAGTTTCGCAGGATGAAGACATGTGAGGCGAGGGGGAGTTCTTGAGTGGACGAGTTTATTCTTTGGTATATTCCGTCCCATTCATTCATGTTTGCAAATCCCACTTTTACAATGCAGTTCCCGAGCCATTATCATACCCTAATTGACTTGTTTTCTTCCATATATGTATTTTACTTCCTACTTTTATCCTCCATTTCCAAGTCAAATAAGGCGATCTTACATGTAAATTGTATTCATGTTTTTTTTATATAGAATTTGGTGATCTTGTTAAAAATCCCCTTCATATCGATCGATTGTCCCTACGGACAACAGATCAACAACGGAAGGAGGAAAAGAGTGTCACGGTGAAATTTTATATTCATGTTTTTATTGATTGATTTCGATTTAAATATGGGTATTATAGTTATTTCTACACTTGCATGTATCCATCCAATACAAATATTAAAGGTGTGCATAATTAATCGTAACTATGAACCATAATCGTTAACTGGTATAACGTTACATTTTAAAGGTTAATTAAATGAACCGTTAAAGTAAAACAATTTCGGTTAATTGAATCGTTAAAAATGATAGTTAATGGTTACAGTTACAAATTTTAAAAAAATGGTTAAACTATAAGTTGACCGTTATTGAATATTATATATATATATATTAAAAATAAAATACATTCAACTAGAAGTTCAGCCCACATACCATTTTTCTAATTTATAAATCATATATTGTAATTTAATTTATAATTATTTTTTATGTTTGATTTGCTAGTATTAGATTATATTTTTTACTACTTTATTTCATATTTTTAAATATAGGAATGAATGATTAAACACTTAATCAACAAACAATTATGATTGATGAGTCATATTTTATTTTAGTGAAAGTCCGTCAAGACCTTGAGTGATTTGGTCATAAAGTTAACTTTTGTGGCTTGTGATATTAACTCATAAAAATTTCATTTATAATGTGTTTGTTTTATGTTAGTTAAAGATTTTTTTAAAAACTTTGATGATGTATTGCTATGTGTTGAGGACTGTTAAAACTTGAAATTTTAAAACTAACTCCGAAATTTATGTACTTTGTGTTGTGTTGAAACTTTTTAGTATGTATGTACTTTTTTTAATTATGGACTTATTATTTAGAATCTCTATTTAAGCATTTTTATGAACATTTTAATATAATATTTATCGAAAATATTATTTCATTAGTCTCAAGAGAAGAAGTGAAAATGTAAAAAAAATTGTAATAGGTTACAAATTAACCAATAACCAAACCATCCGTTAATTGTATCTTAACGGTTAACCATTAGTGGTTTACCGATTCTTGTTAGATTACAATTAGCTAAATTCAATAACCGTTATAACAGTTAACCATACCGTTTAATGTTTATGTTACATATAGCTAAATTCAATTATCGTTATAACAGTTAACGGACCGTTTAGGCTAAACGGTACGGTTAACTGACCATAAACACCCCTAACAAATACCGAGATACACACATTTTTTATAAAATAAAATTGTTAGGCTAAAGGGTCACTTTTGCTCTTGTAGTAGACCCAATTTATCGATTTCGCCCATATGGTACTTTCACATCAATTTAGCCCTTGAAGTAGTCCAATTGCATCACTGTTTGCACCTTAACTGACGGAAGCCAACGTTGACCGTTACGGTGGTGACGTGGCAGTTTAGGATAACATGTCAAAGGGTAAAATTGATTTTTTTTCAAGCGAGTTTGAGGGTAAAATTGATTTTTGGTTGAGTACGAGGGCAAAATTCATTTATAGGTAAAAATATGAATTTAAAAAAATATATTAAAATAATAAATTGATGTAAAAATAATAAAACATTTAAAAATATTTTATTAATATATGAATAAAAATAAAATAAAAATATCAGAATCTATTAAATTATAAATTATTCAAAAATTAAAACTTAAAAAAAGTTTACCCTATAATCTTAATTTCTAAATTTTAAACTCTAAATTTTAAACTTTAAATCCTAAACTCTAGTTGAAAATTTTATCAATATAAAGTGAGTATGAATCATAAAAGTATGTGTATAAATTTAATCAAGTTAAGAATTTAAAATTTAGGGTTTTAGGTTTGTGATTTAAAAATTAGACTTAGAGTGTATAGTTTAATTATTTAGTATTGAGAGATAGGAGCACCAAAAAAGGTAAAAGATTTTTGTTCGGTTGAGAAAATTACATTAACCGTACTTTATAAATCTTTCTTCCTCACATTTTTTGAAGAGAAAGAAAACTAAAATCCTACAATTATTTTATGAAGTTTTTTATATTTTTAATACCTTATAAATATTTCAAATTTTAATTATTGAATAATTTATAATTTATTGACCTATGATATTTTAATTTGATAATTTTTACTTATTTTTAGATATTTTAATAATTTTATTTTTAGTCATATATTAATAAAAAATTATTTTTATTATTTTTAATGTTATTTTAATATTTTGTATTTTACTCATATTTTTGTTTAAAAATTATTTTTTCCCTCATACTCAACCAACAATCAATTTTTTCCTCGAACTAGCTTTAAAAATCAATTTTACCTTCTGTCATATCATCATAAACTGCCATGTCACTGCCATAACGGTCAACGTTGATTTCCGTCAGTCAAGGGTAAACGATAATGCAATTGGACTACTTCAAGAGCTAAATTAATATGAAAATATCATAAGAGTAAAATTGATAAATTAAAACTATTACAAGCGTAAAAATAACCCTTTAACCAAATTGTTAATATTGTAGGATAAGGATTTTAAAAATGTGAACTTTAGGGGGAATGAAATATTCGTGTAGAAACAAATCACAACTACATTAGGATTTAGGACCTTCTTGGTGTAGTTTTTATTTTTACGAGACTAGTGTTAAATTAACGGGTAAACTATGTTTTAGGTTATAAAACTATAAAGTTGATTTTTATTTTGATCATTGAAGAATAAATTTCGCTAATTAGGTCATAAAATTTTAATTTGGTTTCAATTAAGTTACTGGTTGCTAATTGTACTATAACGTCATAGTTGTTTTTTTTAATAATAACATGTTAGATCATTATTACGTATACATTTTTATTAATTTGGTCTTTATATTAATCATCAAATAAAATATTAACTTTGTCAAAAAATAATAATAACATGTATTATCACATAAAGCATCAACACTTAACCGGTGCACCAAGGAAATCAAACCTTGGACTTAAGAATAAACACTTCACCATTAAACCAAGTTAAGAATTGGCTTAAAAACAATTAGTCACGATTTTTAACTTTGTTTGTCGCGTTAACTTCTCCACTTTTTCACTTCTTTATTTTTTCTGAGACGATTACAAATTTTTTCAAGTTCTTTTTTTTCTTCATCGTTTATCTTTACCGACGGCGGCCTTTGGCCGTTCTGCTGGATCTGTACATAAATAAAATTCATCTTTTACGATGAATGTTTCATTCTATTCAATTTTGTTTATTGTTTTTCGTCTACTTTGTCGGATTCTAATTCAAATATGCTTTTATGGCAATTCTTTTGTATGCTTTTTAGCAGTTCTTGTCTGTCTTCATGACAGTAGTATGTCTTTTGACAATTACACGTTCGAGTGACGAGTATCAACGAGCGCTTTTCAACGAAGGAGACCGTTCTATACGTGTTATAAATCCCTTTGGTGGTTGTGCCGACATGCCAAGATCAAGTAGCGGAAGAATTTTTGCTATATTCAAAGAGCACTCAAGGCAAAGTATAGTTTTTCTAAATTTTTATTTCAGAAGATTTCTTCTGATAATGTTAGGTTTGGTATGTTTAACGTCTTTCACACTTTTATATTTTTGTTGTTTTGTACAACACTGTATTTCTATTGTAAAAGATTTGAGTCATTTGTATTTATTTCGCTGTTGAATATAATCCATATTCTAAAAAAATTAAGAATTGGCTTCATGGTTGACAAAACCTATATTATTAGGTTAACATGTGTTTGATACAATTTTTTTAATATTTTTAAATTAAATATATTATTATTATTATTATTATTATTATTATTATTATTATTATTATTATTATTATTATTATTATTATTACATTTTACTTTTATAATTACTTGTATATAATTATTGAATTAATTAATTTTCAAGCCAATTTGGGACAGATCATGGTGAGGGGAAGAAAATCTTCACTTGTATATATTATTATTTATTTTATAGGACAGTGAAACAAATATATGTTCGGTCGTTCCAATCTTCAGAGAGGGCTCTGTCTCCTAACTTTTGGACAATTAATTTTTGATTCTTCATTTTTTTTAATTTGACTCTGCCAAAAAAATTACAGTCCTTATTATGCTTTTATTTATTTAAATAATTTTAATTAGGTCCTCTTTTAAAGTTTTAAAAATTTCTCACCAAATCTCAAAAATTTTAAAAAACTAATTTATACTTCTAAATTTTCAAAAACTTTAAATAAACATTCTCAACTGTCTTGCCCGAGATTTCAAAAATTTTAAATAGACCCTTTCAATTGTCTCACCGAAATTCGCCCCTACTCATGTTCCCAATAATTAACTCAAGTCCAAGGAGCAGTAGCTTTTACGCATTAGCGTATGAACACTGCATCAAGTGAACAAAAAGATGTCTCAAAGTTTTTTTTTTCTTTTTTGAAAATATGTCTCAATTTTTTTTTTGAAAATATGTCTCAAGTTTTTAATAAAGAGTTTAGTTTCAGTTTTTTTTTATTAGATTAGTATTAGCCATGAAATTGATTCCAGGGTAAAGTATATTAGTAACCTTTAAAATTACCAAAGGATCATTGAATTTATATAAAAAATGGTTTAAATATATATTTAGTACTTGAATTATACATTTTCTCCCAAGTTGGTACCTAAAGAATTTTTACTCCCAAACTGATACTTGAACTAAACATTTTCTCTCAAGTTGACACTTAAAAGATTTTTTCCTCCTATTTTAATACCCAAACTTTAATTCCATCAACTATTCTAATACTTCTATTAACATACTTAGTCCCAAAACTTATACATTCTATCAATTTGGTCATAATTCGAAATAATTCAATAAATTTAACTATGTGTATTTAAAAATACCATCAATTTAGTCATTTTTACGATACTTTCAAATTGAACAAGTCTAACGGATCAAAACAACAATGAGATAATTGTATTCTACTATAAAATAACATCAAGTTACTGTTAAAATTTTTTATACTAGGAAAGTGATATAAACATTTACAGGAGAAAAACAAACAATTTAAGAACATAACAAAGAGTAAATTGATAAGATTTCTAACTATAAAGGGTTAAATTTATTGAATTATTTTGAATTAAGACCAAATTGATAGAATGCATAAGTTTGGTATCAACTTGGAGGAAGTGCCTAATTCAAGTACCAACTCGGGAGTAAAAATTCTTTTAGTACCAATTTGGGAGTATATGCTTAATTCAGGTATCAACTTAGAGCAAAATTTCTTTAAGTACCAACTAAGAAAAAGGTGTATAGTTCAAATACCAAATGTATATTTAAGCCTAACAAAATTTGGTCACCCCACCATTACCTGTAGTCACCGGAGGAAATAGGTAAAGGATTGTGGTGTTAGTTTACACCTCGAAAATCTTGAAATTTTTTATATAGAAATTATATATACAAAATACTTTAAAAAATAAAGTTAATATTATTTTAAAAGGTAATTTATACCAATTTTTTAAATTTTTAACACTATAATTTAAAGCTGACATTATATTTTTAAATGTAGACGTCATTATTCAAATTTTATAACTTCATCGTTACCTCTTGTCAAGAGAATGATGTGACATATTAACTTTATGATTAATATTTTATTTAACTCCCTCAATTGTAACTAAGAATTTATTTTTTATAATTTTTAATATTTCTACGAAATTTAAAAATTACATATTTTGTAGAAAATAGAAGAGAAACTTATTTTTTGAAATTATATTTTTAAAGAATTATAGTTTTGTGATTTTTTTAAAAAATTATGTAAATTTATTTTTCAATCCAACTTTTTAAAATTACCTTATGCAACCAATCTATTCTGAATATTGTGTCAAAGTTATTGGGCGCCCAAGTTCTTCGACTTTGTTTTTGGTTGTGGTGGGCAAATTAAAGTTTTGCAAAAGTTAGAAAAATTAGCTTTTGGCAAGCCAATGTTTGGAAAGCTAAAATAGTGGGCAAACCAAGGTTTTGACACTTAAAATTTGAATGTTTTTTTTGTTGTTTTTAAAAAAAATTTGATGGAAAAGTTAGTTTCGTCCTTCAAACGCAACAAAAAACAAAACTACTCAACCGCTAAGCTCTTCTAAAATTACCCTCTCATCGTTTGAAAAAAGAAAAATAGAAATGCTACCGCAATATCTCCAGCAAAAACAACTTTACGATTCAAAAAAGAAAAACTAATTTCCACGTGACAACCAAGTCTACTTCAACTTCATCCCTAAGCTTCCATTTTAAAGCCCCAATATGGTGGCAAACATCAGTATTTCTTAAGAAAATTTGACGGCTTATAGTAATCCAACAGTTCTATTTGTATCTGAAAATTCACACTTCCAATATATGGATGTCAACCATAATTTCAGCTTTGGTTCTGTGAGGTCGACATTGATATCAAGTACGACTCCTTTGAATTCTTCATCTAAATTTATCAATGGCAACAACACCAATTACAAGATTGAAAGGTTCAACAGTTTGCTCGAGTTTGAATTTCCAGAGAGTTTGGAAATTAATGATTTTATATATAGTTACATTATTTGTAGTTTTAATTTGTTTGATTTTATAAAAAAAATGATAAATAGGAGATTATCATGAGCTTCATTAAAAATCTTAACACTCATAGTAATAATAACAATTAAACATCTTAATCACGGGAAAAAATCATAACAAACCGATCCCAACCAAAAGGAAAAATGACCCTATGAGTAACACTGATAAAAAACAAGCAAATGTAGGATCTCTGGCGGCGGCTGATCATGGAGAATCTCACTCATTGTCCGACCTCTAGCCATCCTAGCTAAATCATCCATAACAACGTTCACCACACGACATAAATAAGAAATCTGAACATCCCATCCTCTATCTAGAATCTCTCTCGTCTACACCACAAAGGCACTAACAGTTAAGGCCATGGATTCACCATTCAAGATCTGCACCACAGTCTTATTATCATGTTCCAACTTAATATGTCGAAAGCCTAAACACCATGCATGCACAAGTGCATCGTGGGCTGCCCATAGCTTCACAACAAGCACCGAACAAGAGCCTAAACTATGGATTTTCATATTATAAAATTTAATTATATATGATGTTATTTTTTTTTATAGAATTATACTTTTAGAAAATAAACTATGGATTTTCATATTATTTTTTGAAAATTTTAAAACTTTGAAATTATTGCTTAAAAATATTTAAAAAATATGAAATTATGAAAATTTAGTTATGACTGAGAGGCCAAATAAGATATTAATCATTGATATGTGTCACATCATCTCCCTTAATGTCGGGTAATGAAAGTGACCAAAATGTAAGTTTTTGATAATTTTAATACTTTTGAGAGGTTGTTGACCAAAACAATTAGAAACTCATAGTTCAGGGACTATTGATGTACTTTACCCTTAATTCAATTAGTATTTTATTGTAGTGTATGTATAAATAAATATAATTTTTATCTCTTAAATCATATTTCAATTAACTTTTTAAATATAATATTTTTGAATCCATCGTTTTTTTCCAACTACAACAATGCCAAATTTAGCCCAACAATATCCTACTCTACAAAAAGTTCAATATATAAAAATATTGAAACGCCCAAAAAATAATTCGATCTATCAACGATCCAACATGTAAATGGCCCAACAGCTTTTTGTTCAAAAAAAATAATGGCCCAACAGCTTTACTAATCCTCAAAAATCTCCACCGTCCATTTTTAACACATCAGAACAACCGACACCGTCAATCCACATTCTACTCTGAGACAGTATGTACCGTTGCTTAACCATGGCCGTGAGTGAGTGGCACTTCCGTAAATCTATCCCTTAACTCCAAAGCATTTCTTCGCTTTGTCTCTCCTATTCATATTTTGTTGACGTCACATTAACACACACAAAGAAGAGCTCTCTATTTCTCTCTATCAGAAGCACGATCTCGATCTAGAGCTTCTTCTTCTCTAATTTTTATTTGCAAAATGGTGAGTTTAATTTCTTGATCTGTTTGATTCCGCATTAGATCTGGTTCAAAGCCCGTTCGATTTGCACTTGTTTCTCAAATATCTGTTCAATTTATGGAATCAGAATTGCGAGGATTTTTGAATTGTGTTTAGTTTGAGTTTTACTAGCTTTGCAACGTCGCCATTTTTTATGTGATCAATTCAGTACTATGCAGCAGAGCCGGAGAGTTAGGGATTTGAATATAGTTAAGATCTGTCGCGTGATTTTTCTTTTCGCTTTTCCTTTATGAATGTTTGGATATGGATCGGCGATTGTGAATTGGCCTCTTATTGAATGAGTTTGATTTAAGATCTCTTGCTTGACTAAGGCTAATTGTGTTTTTTCTTTCTTTGCTTTGGTGTTTAACAGCCGCTCAGACTTGAAATTAAGGTACGTGCTATTCATTTCATTCTAGTTCAGTTCTATGTGTTGATTAGATCTTGTTATTTTGGTACGAGTGTGTGGTAATTTGTATGATGACATTCTTTATTGTGATGTTTGGATCAGAGGAAACTTGCTCAAAGATCAGAGAGAGTAAAATCTGTAGATCTCCATCCTACTGAACCATGGTAATTTCAACACTTCATTCAGTTTCCTATTTATTTGAATATTTATCTTTTCAAGCTTGAAGACAACGTATGATATATTGTAATTGTTATTGAAGGATTCTAGCAAGTTTGTATTCTGGAACTGTGTGTATCTGGAACTACCAGGCACAGGTACGCAAGTTTTATATCTTGTAAATAGCCGTCAAAACTAGAAGTTTTTCCATGTTCCATGTTTGGTAAGTGGTAGAGCTGGAAAATAGGTGAATTGGTGGATATATTAATGGTCATAATTAATATGTGAAATTTAGTTTAATAACTATCTTATGTGTGTTTTTCCCCTCACTTTTTTCAACATTATATTTTTAGTAGGAAAAGAACAATTTTGTAAAGTTCATCACAGAGCTTGATTTTATGTTACTCTTTGATTTTATCTCTCTCTATATGGCTAGTACTGTATCTGTAAAACTTCTTTTTTTTTCTCTTTCTTTTTATTGAAGAATATACAAGTTCCATTTGCACTTTGACATGATTTTTCAATGTAAGGCTATATAAATTATTTGTAATTTCATGGAATCTAATTGGTATAAGGTTTTGGGTTCTTAACATGTTATTTAAGTAGTATTAGGCTTATTTGAACCTTTTGGATCTTTCACTTATTGATTAGTGTTAATGTTAACCTGGTACACAGACCATGGCTAAGTCGTTTGAGGTCACTGAGTTGCCAGGTATGTAATTACCTTGATCTGATGATACTGTTTTTCCATTTCTGGTTGCCTTGTGATAGAATTATTATCATTCTCTAAACTCGACATCTTGCATTTGCAGTTAGGTCAGCCAAGTTTGTTGCACGCAAGCAATGGGTTGTTGCTGGAGCTGACGACATGTTTATTCGTGTATACAATTACAACACCATGGATAAGGTCAAAGTATTTGAGGCACATACTGATTACATTAGATGTGTTGCTGTCCATCCTACTCTTCCGTATGTGTTGTCATCATCTGATGATATGCTCATAAAACTTTGGGACTGGGAGAAGGGTTGGGTGTGTACTCAGATATTTGAGGGACATTCCCATTATGTCATGCAAGTGACTTTTAATCCCAAAGATACTAACACATTTGCCAGTGCATCTCTTGACCGTACCATAAAGGTATAAAGGGCCTTTCTACTTGTAATTTTTTCACTATATTTCTACTTTGTTTGGTATAGCCATGCTAAATTTGCGTTGGTTCTGTTTGAAATTCTAGATTTGGAACCTTGGATCCCCCGACCCAAATTTTACTTTGGATGCCCATCAGAAAGGTGTAAATTGTGTTGATTACTTTACAGGTGGTGATAAACCCTACCTAATCACTGGGTCTGATGATCACACTGCTAAGGTAAGCAGCTACTATCGGATTCTGCTATCTTTTTCGTCTTAAATAAATGTTGGGGGGACTGTTACTAAATAAATCCCATGGATGCAGGTATGGGACTACCAAACCAAGAGTTGCGTTCAGACGTTGGAAGGCCACACACACAATGTTTCTGCAGTTTGTTTCCATCCTGAACTTCCAATTATTATTACTGGTTCTGAGGATGGTACAGTTCGCATCTGGCATGCTACCACGTATAGGTAACTCTTGAGATAGAAGATATTCCCCTTTTCGTTTCCAGTGACCATTTGTGTTTTGGATAGACTGGAAATTAAAAAATGTAGAGGAAACTTGAATCATTTTGCAGGGACAGAACCAAATTACCAATTTAAATTTCAAGTGTCCATTTGTTTTGTGATGGGGCATATTTTATCTGGTTCTCTTTCTGCATAAATATCAGGTTTCCTCTTCATTCATCAATTCATCATTAAGATAGATGTAAAAATTCATGGTCTGGAGCCATATTGGTGCATTACCATTTATAGTTTGTCCTCATTTGCTTATACTATAGTGTTTTCTTAGGATATTTTGATCTTAATAGTCTTTTGTGTATGCAGTGATACATTTGAATTCTTCAAGCTTCTGACTTTTTGACTCATCTGTTATCAGGCTTGAAAATACATTGAATTATGGTCTTGAGAGAGTTTGGTCAGTTGGATGTATAAAAGGTTCCCGGAGGTAATTACTTTTGGTTAAATCATGCATCTGGCTTATGTTTATTTCTTTTTTCAGTTTTTTAATACTTAAATGCTAGAATAATTTCTTTTGGTCATTAAATGCTTGAAGAGTGTCTTCCATTTAGTTTTGAGCATGTCTAGTGTTCATTGAAGGTGAAAAAAAATTAATTTATGTTGCTTGACCTAAGTTCTTTAGTTGCATGTTCCTTTTTTCATTGTTTAGTTTGCATGATACTTCTTAATCTGCTATGCCTAAAAGGCTAAGAGTACTGTACGATTCTGTCTTGCAGGGTGGTGATTGGGTATGATGAAGGAACTATTATGGTAAAAATTGGTCGGGAAGTTCCTGTTGCAAGTATGGACAACAGTGGGAAAATCATATGGGCTAAGCACAATGAAATTCAAACTGTGAATATTAAGAGTGTTGGAGCAGATTTTGAGGTAAATGTGTCTGTTGTAAAAAAAACATCTCTTTTTGCATTCTTGGTGAGACTTTTAATACATGAATTTTCATGTTAAGATGCCTTTTGCTTTGGTTTCTAGGTTACCGATGGAGAAAGATTGCCCTTGGCTGTTAAGGAATTAGGGACATGTGATCTCTATCCTCAAGTGAGTTGATGCTTTCTAGCTTTACTTAAATGAATTCGAGCATAAGATTAAAGGTCACTCCTAAAATATGTTGATTAATTCTTTTTATAAGTAGTGCTTATGCTTGGATTCGTACACAACCATTAACCCTTTTCTTATCTGGTTCTTCTCAGAGCTTAAAGCATAACCCAAATGGTAGGTTTGTTGTTGTCTGTGGAGATGGTGAGTACATCATATATACGGCGTTAGCCTGGAGAAATAGGTCCTTTGGTTCAGCATTGGAATTTGTTTGGTCATCTGATGGAGAGTATGCTGTCAGAGAAAGCTCATCAAAGATCAAGATTTTCACAAAAAATTTCCAGGTTCGCACTATTTTGTCATTTAGATGGTTTCTTGTCATAAAAGGCATATTTCATACCATAAGAAAGTCTTGTCATAAACAACATATCAATTGCTGGGGAGATGGATTTAAAAGGATTACTAATTATTTTATGGGGAAGTGATTTCAATTTTCAATACTGAAAGTTTTATGTTGTAAATTGACAGGCATTTCTACAAGTGTCTATAATTAGGATTATTAACTCGTCATGTTGGTTCCCTCTATATTGTTAAGGAGTTTTATCTAATACAGTATGGTGGTATTGATGGGGATTTAACATTTTCAGGAAAAGAAGAGTGTCCGGCCTACCTTCTCTGCTGAGCGTATTTTTGGGGGCACTTTACTGGCAATGTGCTCTAATGATTTTATTTGTTTTTATAGTTGGGCTGAATGCAGGTTGATCCGTCGGATTGATGTTGCTGTTAAAGTAAGCTAAAACAACTCTATGAACTCCATTTGCTGCTGCTTGTCTATGTTGAATCCTAAATGTAGTTTTGTTTATGTTACTGAAAATGTCAGAATCTTTACTGGGCTGATAGTGGTGACTTGGTGGCAATTGCCAGTGACACATCTTTCTATATCCTAAAGTACAATGTAAGTCTCTTTATATTTATCTGCTTATTAGATCTGCAAAATACGTTGCACTATGGACTCTTTTTTTGTCTGTTAAATTCTTGCATGCTTTCATGCGCTCGTACAGAACTGAATTTAATATTTCTGATCTTGCAGCGGGATGTAGTTCAATCTTCCTTGGATAGTGGAACACCAGTTGACGAACAAGGAGTTGAGGATGCATTTGAGCTTCTTCATGAAACCAGTGAACGTGTCAGGACTGGGATATGGGTCGGGGACTGTTTCATTTACAATAACTCTTCATGGAGACTTAATTACTGTGTTGGTGGAGAGGTATTTGCGTTCTGCTTATCCTTGTCTTGAAAGTGTGCCATATGTTTAAATCAATTGGTTTTTGTAAGTTTTGGTGGTTTCATTTTGATGATGTAATGGTTTTAGGTCACCACAATGTTTCATTTGGACCGGCCTATGTACTTGTTGGGATATCTTGCAAGTCAAAGTCGGGTGTATCTGATAGACAAAGAGTTTAAGTAAGACAATTGGTGTTGGCTAATTTTTACGTTTAAATCACTTTTGTTAAATTTTCTTTGAAAATACATTATTAATATGTATTTATTCTCATCTTTGTCATATGTTACAGTGTAATGGGATACACATTACTTCTCAGCCTGATTGAGTACAAGACACTTGTGATGCGTGGAGACCTGGAAAGGGCCAATGAGATTTTACCTTCAATTCCTAAAGAGCACCATAATAGGTATGCATAAATATATAAAGAATCCTCATTCGTTCTCGAAGACATTGTTGGGCATTTTCTAGTATTAATCATTCATGTTGAATATTCCCTTTATTTTATAGATTCTTGCAACCATTCCAAATTTGGTTGGAGATGTAGGATATATTTCTTCTCCTTTCCTCTTCCTTCATTCCCTCTTTATTTGGACTTTTGGTTTGTGCTAATTATTCATGTTGAATATCCACATCCCTAGTGATTGGAATTTATTTTCATCTATGATAATACCTCGGTCGTATATCTTTGTATTGAGAAAATTAGAATTCCAGATCTAATAAGTAGCCGGTTAGAAGGCCGGTCCTTTTATCTTTGCCTCTTCTTTCCTTCTTGAAAGCTATTTATTTTAGAACTTTTTCATGTTCAGTTTTTCTGTTTTTAAGTTGTGATTGTTGAAATATTTACTGGATTTAGTTAATGATTTGCTCTGATTGGTAGTGTTGCTCGTTTCCTGGAATCACGAGGTATGATAGAGGATGCTCTTGAGGTAGCTACAGACCCTGATTACAGATTTGAGCTTGCCATTCAGCTTGGTAAATTAGAGATTGCTAGGGTAAGAAAGTTTGAGTAATTTTGTGATGGTGTTGTATTAAGCTTTGTTTTCTTGATTTTTTTTGTAATATATTTGGTGTTGTATTAAGCCTTTTTGTGCGTTTTAACAAAGTTTTTATCCTCTTGTTTTTTTATTCTGTAGGAAATAGCCACAGAAGTTCAGAGTGAGTCTAAATGGAAGCAATTAGGAGATTTGGCTATGTCCAGTGGAAAGGTGCTTTATATTCTCTAATTTGCGAAATTTGGTTCAGTGCCATATTGTCATTTCTTTCTGTTGTGATTGACAGATCTTGATTCTCCCATCACATATCTTAGTAGCTTTCTGTTGCTTTTATGTTGTGTCATGATGTTGTCGCAAGTCACAGTATCAAAATGTCCAATGTCTTTTCTCTTGAATGAAATCTCTCCTAAGGACGTAGGAATAGGTAGCTTTACCTTTCAGTAAATTATTTCTCAACTTGTCTCTATAGTTTATTAACTGGTGAATGAAATGTAGGAAAGCCTTTTCATACTTCCTTAGATTGACGCTGGATGTTGCACATTGCCATTTTCCAATGTGTATTTTGATTTTTTTTATGCAGTAGTTGTTTTTGTAAATTAAGCTTAATGTATGGTGCACATCTTATATTATATATTGTTGGTTTTAGATAATACTGCCTCCTCTCCTTGTTTTTGAATCTTTTCTGTTGATTATTCTGAACTTGTCGTTGCAGCTAGAACTGGCTGAACAGTGCATGAAGCATGCAATGGACCTGAGTGGTTTATTGCTGCTTTATTCCTCACTGGGAGATGCTGAAGGAATATCAAGACTTGCATCTCTTTCCAAAGAACAAGGGAAGAACAATGTTGCTTTTCTTTGTTTATTCATGTTGGGTAAATTGGAGGATTGCCTTCAGCTTTTGGTGGAAAGGTAATTCCTTATCAGGTACCTGAAATTAAAGACTGCCATTCATGTCATTATATATATGGATATATTGAAATATTACTTTTTCAGCAATCGGATACCAGAGGCTGCTTTGATGGCACGATCCTATCTTCCAAGCAAGGTTTCAGAGATAGTAGCAATTTGGAGAAAAGATCTCAATAAGGTTAGCTGCCATTATTTGTTTCTCCGGTGTTTTCTTCATGCTTTATTCTTGATTTGCCGGGTTAGATGTATCATGCATAAGCTTCTGTTTTTTTTGTTCCCTCTCGTTTGATCTCCTGTACCGTATTACAAAATTCAAAATATTGCATGTCTAATAAGCTATTCCTATTCCAATGCCTTCTATTTTTTTCTTTCCACGCTTATCATGCATGAGTTAAGCATTTCTTAACATCCCCCTGATTACCGTTGTCAAAATATCCCCCCCCCCCCCCCCCCCCCCCCACTCATCCGGTTATCCCAGAGTAAGCTCGGCTTCTTGCCTTTTCGTTCATGATAATTTTAAATACTATTGCAAAACATCTTGATACTTTCCTGAAAAAGATCAGTATGCAATTCTGTGTATAGTGCTTTACATCTGAAGGCTAAGAAAACAATTTTATCCTTTTCCTTTTTCAAATATTGTGGCATTAAAAGTACTGCTGATTGCTGAAATGATAAGTGGGTTTTTTTTTTTATTCTTCTAATAAACCAATGGTATCCTTGCAACATGAATCGTCCATGTTTTTTGTGATCATACTGAAAACTACCTGTCCTGACATTTTGTTACTTGTTTTGTTTACTGGTATAGATTGTAAAATGACATTATTTTTACATCATTTGTAGGTTAATCCAAAAGCTGCTGAATCTTTGGCTGACCCTGAAGAGTATCCCAATTTGTTTGAGGATTGGGAACTTTCTCTTTCTGTTGAATCCAAAGTGGCAGAAACAAGGTATCAGACATGATTCCTTTTCTTTTCTTTTTTGTATTTTGTTACTGTTTTCTAGTAAATTTTGTCAAACATTATTCATTCCAGTGGTTTGGTCCGTTTTGGTTGCTCTATAATTTTTGTATCACTGTTTGGTTGCAAAGCCTTATGGTTGACACATCCTGTCTTTCTGTTTCACATGGATATGCTATTAACTTTGAATTGGTTTTCAGTGGTGTTTACCCTCCTGCAGTGGATTATTTAAACCATGCTGATAGATCAAAGATGACACTTGTGGAGTCTTTCAGAAGCATGCAAATCGAGGACGACGAGCCTCTTGAAAATGGTGAACTTGATTATGAGGTATAGAATCCATATGTATCTGTTCTTCTTTGAAGTCAGCAACATATTAAACTTAGGAATTGCTTTGAGTGGTTCAGGAGTCTGGTTTGATTTTATTGTCTATCCTTTATTTGGTGGGCATCACAGGCTGCAGGACCAAATGGACACAGTCAGAATGCAGAGGAGCAGAATGGAGAAGATGGTAGTCAAGAGGAGCCTGTTGTTGTAGATGCTGATTCTAACGATGGTGCAGTACTCGTTAATGGTAACGAGCCTGAAGAAGAGTGGGGTACGAATACTGAAGGAACCCCGTCAGCCTAAAAGCAATTGGTTGGGGCAGTGTGAAAATCGAAATTTTGTCTCTGGTGATTAATTGTTTCTAACATGCCATCTCTAACCCCCTTTCTCTTTTGGGCTTCTCTGATTACTTTTTTGTGATTCATTTTGTTGCAACAACTAATGGAACACTCCTACCACCTACTTCTAAACATTTTTCCTGAATTGTTTTCATCTCACTCACTATTTGGAATTTGATACATGTTTTCTGGTGGTTGCTAATATCTCCTTTGATCATATTGACAACTTTGGTGTCCCAAACTTGGTAAAGAGCAAGTTAGTCTGATGTATTATATTGACTAATATGATGCTCATCCATTGGCTTCTGATCCCTTCTTCCCTGTTATCTAATCAGCGTTTGTGGAATCAATTTTTTCGCATTCTAACATAAAACTGTTAATGTTTATGTTTGCATTCTGAAAACCTTAGAACATTAATGAGAGTCTTAACTTTTGTTATATTCTTTTTGATGTGGTGCTTTTGGTAGTTCTTTTGTTCTCTCATCCCTTGATTCTTACTTTTTATGGTTCCCCCTCGTGTTGGCAGTGCTTACACCAGATCACTAGGTTTTATGAAGACATTCAGTTTGAGCTCCATTCAGCGTGTACTTAAGGTGAGAAACTTTTGCTTTTGCTACTACTATTTTTCTCCAAGGAGAGAATTATTAACCATGTCAATTAAAAACCTTGAATTCACTTGACCATGACCTAGTCTTGGTCAGGGCAGTAAGCATCTTGACCTTTGGAAGGGAATCTCTCCGTTCAAGAACTTTTACTTTAATAGTGGTGATACTTTTGATTTGTTTCCGAGTATTCTGGAATAGATTTAGGCCGTAAGTAATTAGTTACCAAGTGGCTCCCTTTATCATCATTACCATATTAACTTATTATTTATTAACCAGCAGATTTCAAACTAGAAGCTAGAAAGATGTGAAATACAAGTGCTGATTGTCTTTGCATTCCCGATGATTTGGATCTCACTAGCACATTGAATTTTGTGATGGAGCGTATACAAGTTATTTGGGCAGCTTTCAAAATTATGATTTCAGTTTCTTCTAAAGTTTTAGCATATTCTTTGAGGCATTTAGCCCTAAAAAGAATTTCCTGTGCCATAGCTAATGTAGAAATAATTCGAGAATTATTGACGATTACCCAATTCAGTGCATTTTATGTTGTTTTAACTGTTGGGGTACTATTTCTTCGGCTCCCCTCTTGAGGTGTTGAATCTTGTGGTTGGGTTTTTTAGGGGAATTCTTTTATCCTTTCATCATATGAAACGTGTACTGTAAACATATCTCTACATAAAACATGTAATGTTGTTCAATAACAAACATTATTAATCTTGCTGTTCTCCCCTCTGCGCGAGGCAGCACAACTGTCCTATGTCATTTTCAAATGGGCGAATATAACATCAAATGAAACCTAAAATTTTCTAATTGATACGTGAGGTCACACAAGTTGAAGAAATGAAGAAAATTGCAATTACTAAATTTGAGTTTCCCAAAGATGGCATTTCTTTCAATGAAGGTAGGGACTGCTTGCAGATGGCAAGTTTAGGCAGCCCAGATCCAAGGGGGACACATTTTCAGCTTAGGTTTTAGGGTAACATTTTGTTTTGGTGTCTTTATAAACAGCCGTCTTACCTTTGTGCGCAGTTACTGCTGCACGCCAAACCTTTTTTTTACCATGGAATCGTCATTTAAATTCAATGCCAGATGTAGACAACAACTATTTTGCGCCTAGTGACTAGTGAGTCTAGAACTCACAACATAAGGAGAGGAGTGGTGTCAACTTAAAGCTTTTAATCACTTACTCTAGAGGTTGTTGAAATATGTTTAGTCCAAATTTTGGAGCTCTAGAATGCTTATTGTTTAGTTTTTGGGATCAATTGTGTAGTTATATAAATTTGTTTAATTGTCGTGTTAATAATTTCGTTAACAATTAACTGTAAGTGACTTGATTGAAATTGTTTTATAGTTTTGTGGCTTAATTAACAGAATTCATTATTTGATGGTCAAAATAAAACTATCCTAATTGTTTAGTGACCTACAAGATAGTTTGCCTAAAAATAAAATTATTATTTTTCATTTCTTAGAAATTGGTGATACTTTATTTGTTTAAATTTATCATTGAAAAATGTAGGGACTATGTTAAATGCTTTAGTTATAGTTAAAAAAGTTCACCTGAAATATTCATATTTTATTTAACATGTCATATTATTAGCTCACAATTAAATCCTAATATTTTTTTTGAATAGATCAAATCCTAATATTTCACTAATCTACGTAGTAATTTTATAGTTTTTATTTGGTAACTACAGAAAAGTACCTTTACTTTAGTGATTAAATGCACATTTATTCGTATTAAAAAATAATAAATATTTGATGTATTGTTAGTGTAGATTTTTTGACACAAATATTTTTATTTAAATTCTAAAATATAAAGTCTAAATCCTTAATCTTAAACTTTAATATTTAAACTCTAAAACTTTAAATTTTAACATTAAACCATAAATCTTGAAATAAATTTATTAAATTAAATGTGTTTGTTTTCCACAATAGTGCATGAAATATATTATCTCAAAAGTAAAAATGATGTACAGTTTTGTTTAAAGTGATTTTTAATAATTTTTTATAACTAAATTGTAAAATTAACGAATAGAAATTATTTGTCTTTTTTTTTATATACCTCTAATATTTAAAAATTGAATTTAAAATTTAAAGTATATGTATATATGATATAAGATTTAGGGTGTAAAATTTAAAGAATTTAAGATTTAAATTTTAATATTGAAGCGCGTATATATATATATATATATATATATATATATATATATATATATATATATATATATATATATATATATATATATATATATATATATATATATATATATAAGACACAAAAAAGTACAGAATTTTTTTGTTTGTTTGATATTAAGTAGTTAGAAATATGAATAATGGAAGTTTTCAAGTAACAGAAGACAAAAGAAAATAGTAGATGTGTGTGTTAACTTTCCTACAACGAGGTATCCCTCAAAACCCTATCTGACTAGTGAGTAGTGAGTAGTGAGTACTGAGTAGTGACTGAGTTACTTACGTAATATCCCAAAATAAACTAATCCTTTCAAGTTTCAACTAATACTAAAAAAATACATTTATGTCAAAACGCAGTTCTCTCTTCTCACCGTTGAGTTTTAGTTTTGCCCCAAAAAATTGATCTTTGAAAGTCTAGGGTTTTCCTAAATAACGCTTCCTCCTAGATCCTATTCTTCCAGTACAAATAATCTATTTTTCCCTTAAAAAGGCGATTGGTTTTGAATTTGGTCTTTGCTTGGTTACAAAGTCTGCTTTTTTGTTCTTTTTCGTTATCCAAGTTTTATCGAGTTAGTTTTGGTTGGTGAGGGCCTGATGGCTACGACGGGGGGAGAAGAGGTGGAGTACGAGAGTGACCCAGAGGAGGCGAAGCGGTCGCTGGCGTTGCGGAGGAGAGAGGCGGCCAGTGACGATGAGGAAGGCGAAAGGGAAGATGCTAATAGCACTGAGCCAATGGTGGATCGGAGGGATGTGATTCATTCCGATGAATCAGATGGTCAGGGCGGTGCCGCAGATTACGATGACGATGACGAAGAATTGGACTTAGAAGAAGACGAAGAAGTAGAAGAAGTGTATGATGAAGAGGATGAAGAATTTGATGACGAGGAGGTAGAAGAAGTAAGGAAAGGAGAGTTGCAAGAGATTGTGGAGAGAACCGGAGAGGATGTAAAGGAGGAGGAGGCGGCGGCGGCTAATGGGAACAGGAATGTGGATGATGGAGTGGAGATTAATAATAATGATAATAGTCATGTAGGAGAAGAGGGAGAAGAAGGAGAAGAAGAAGAAAAGAAGGAAAATGAGCCATTTGCAGTGCCAACTGCTGGAGCATTTTATATGCACGATGATAGATTCCGAGACAATGTTGGCGCTCGCCATAGGTATTCAAAATTTCATCTTTAGCTTTTCTGGGTCTAAATTGCCATCTTAATTAATAACTGAACTAACTATAAAAGTAACTTTTAATTGTCAAATTCTCTTTATCCATACTGGCAACGCTATGACAACTACATGAAATTTTAATAACAATAAGTTTTTATGCTCCAAGTCTTCATTTATATCCTTATTTTTCACTGATTTTTTTTGGGTGTAAAAACTAACATTATTTGTAATATTGTGCATATTTTGCGAAGGTTTAGCCTTATGATCCAACTGTTGAACTTATTATTGAGACTGGTGAACTGATAATCCATTGATTTATTGTTTCCAGTGCTTGATTTCTGGTCTTAAATTTATATTTTTATGGGTTTAGTCCTTAGTATTGTACTTCGATATTTTTCTTTACACTCTTGTTTGCATTGCCATGTGCTTGCCCTGCCTTTTCCATTAAAGCTTTTATAAATATTTCTAAGTCTGTGTATCAACCTGATTTTTCTGTTTTAGGCGAACACATGGTGGAAGGAAATTGTGGGAATCCAAAGATGATGGGAAATGGGGACATGATAAGTTTGAGGAGATTAATTTGCAAGAAAAGCATTATGAACATGTAAGGGTTATGTACATATTCAACTTGCATGATAAGTTTTTATTTTCATTCTTACTATCATTTGATCTTTTTTCTTTACCTACTGATATATTTTTTCTTCCACATTCAGGGCGAAAGATCTTCTCGAGGTAGATATCGAGCTCGGAGTAAAAATAAGGATCCAGATAGCGGTTATCCTAGGGGAAGTAGGCCCAAAGCATTTGGGAAAAGTAATAATCAGAACCATGCTTCTAAGGCTGTAAGAGGGAGAGGACCTATTAGGTATGAACCTACTATGAGAAACAGCAGTCAGGCACCTCCAGCACAAAACAAACTGTGAGCATTCATATGTGTTTTTGTTTTCTTAATTTTTTTTCTCTCTTCCTACCATGATTAAGTTTGCATGAAACTGAAGTAGTTAAATATTTTAGTTCTGGGAAGCCTCGAGAGAGAACTGCACAAGCCAATTCAAGTAGAGCTTTCATACCTGAAACAAATGCAGACACTGCATCAGCTCCTGCTAGGAAACATATTGTTGAATCAAGCTTGAGTTCTGCTTCTCCCCCCTTCTATCCATCGGGATCTTCCAACAAAGACATTACTTCGACTCAGGAGAAGGATGTGCAAGCCGGAAGCATAAGCAGGAAACTTCACCCTTCTGTTACAGATAAGAATTTTTCTGTGTCACAATCCAGTTCATTACATGGGAAGAATGTACTTGATTCTCTCAGCATGGCCAAGCTTTATATAGATGATTCCAGCATGTCAGCTTCTGTGAAGCCTTTAACCAACCTACAATTAGGTAATACTGGTCAACCCTCTCATTCCCGGGTACAAGGGAGAGGTGTAGCTATCCCAGGACAGAAGGCATATCAGCCAGCTCCTCATCAGAACCAAGTAAACAGAGATTCTCCACCAACACAGGTGAATTCTGTTCAGAGAAGTTCTGTTCAAGGCAGGGCTCTCTCTTCTGTACAAGCAGCTGCTAAGCAGTTGGGCCAGCATCCTAGTATTGGATCTCAAGCTTCCTCTCCTCCAAAAACAGCCATGTCATTCAGTTCCTATGAATCCGGAGAGGTTGAATCATCAGAAACAAGTAACTCCAAGGGTGCATTGGTGAGCAAGGGAAAAAGCAGTGCTCAAGGAGCTGGAAGGGGCACTTTTCTTTATGGTGGAGCTCAGATTATGGGGGCTACTGGGAGTATTTCTGTCAGCCATGGTGATCAAAACTTTCCTGCCTTTCTGCCTGGTAAAGCTTTTATATTCATTGTTCTTTAATTTTCTATCTAGATAACAGTGTCTACTGTAAAAGTAAAATGTAGAAGGGGAGAATTGTCTTATCCGGAACTGTGCACAGTAAATACTTGGCCCCATTTTGTGTGAATTTTTGCATGGATTACATTAAATGTGTGAGATATTAGATCTAGTTATCATCTAAGTATAGGTAAGAAACCAGATGGAGTTTGATTCCTGGGATGTAGGTTTTCATTGGGATATGCTTTTTTCATGGGCTGTCTGGAGGTTGGATCTTATTTGAGTTATTTGTCTTCAAAGTACTATGGGATGTTAGGGAATAGCTTTTATCTACAGAATTGCTTAGATTCAGTTCTATTATTCTACATTTTATGTTCAATATTTCTATTATTTCCTAATTCTTGGTATTAAACCTTCTATTAGCTTAATTTTTTATACTTTTTCTATTGAATGATTGGTGTGCAGTTATGCAATTTGGGGGCCAGCAACCTGGTGGCCTAAGTGTTCCTGCTGTTGGCATGGCATTTCCTGGATATGTTGCCCAGCCGCAACTTGGTAGGGGAAATTCTGAAATGACATGGTACAATAATTCTTTCCCTCTTATATTGTTTCCCTGTCGACTGCATCTGTTTTCCTTTAAGAAATGAGGATGATGCAAATAAGTTTTAGCTATGAGTCAGCTTTTAGGACTCGCCATAGTTTGTAGATGATATTGTCATGGCTAGTCTCCATTTCCAACTGATTTTGACAGTAATGAAAGAGTAATGTAAGAATTACTTAGAGTGTGGACAATTATTTGACTACCAAGGCAATGCTAATTCCCTCAGTCGCATATCCTCAATTATTGTAATCTGATTAATTAATCTGTTGGAGCCAAAAGCATATTAATGATTTTCATGTTCATGTTTAGGCTGCCAGTATTGACGGGTGCTGCTGGGGCTTTAGGGGCAACATATTGTCCACCTTATATTGCAGTTGATGGGTCTTATCATTCCCGTCCATCGGGACAGATATCTTCGACTGGATCCTCAAGGTTGGTACACCTCAACCCGTTTGTTTTTAACAGCATTGGTTTCTATTCTCTTCCTTCTGCTTTCCCGACTGGGAAGGAAATATTAACTTCTAACTAATCTTGTAACTGGAACAATTCAACAGTTGCCTCTGTTGTCAGGTTTGAAGGTTAATATCGGGTTGGAATGTTTTTGCTAGAAACCCCTTCAATCAGGATTAAAACATAATTAACTTCAGCTGAATGTGTTAGCTATATCCATTCTTCTGTTTATTCAGTCTCAGCACCATATCTTCGTTTTTACAGGATCCCAATCAATATATTTGGTGTGACATGTGAGGTATTATGGAGGACAATTGTATGATTGGTTTGCATAGGAGATAGAAATAGTTTTCCTTTCACATAGATTACTTTAAAATGGAAAATAATTGTTGAAAGATGTTCTAAAGTGTACCGATTAGTTTTCATGTTCATGTTAATTTATCTCCATAATGGCCTGTTGATGCAATTTGCAATGTTTTTATCAGTCGGTTGTTTGATGGTCAAAGCCTTGCACCCTTAAATATATATGTTTTGTAAATTACCTTAAGTGTGTGAGTGAAAGAGTGCAAGGTTACAGAAATGTAACCGGTTACGTTTATGCTATTTACAAGTTAAAAATTGGTCATTATCTGTGCTTGCTGATTGTTTAATAATATTTTTTTGGATAATTATTGTTTAATAATATTTAATTACCCTTTGCAGCAAAGAAAATACGTCTAACAAACCAAATAATGAGTGGAAGCCTTCCCAGAGAAATGGTAAGCCATGATCTTGCCTTTATCTTAGATTTATGAACATAGACCTTTCTTGTTTCTTATATTTTTGTAGTTAAACAAGTAGTTTCCTATGCAGAGCTTGTGAGTGATGAATTTGGGCAACGACAAAATAACCCAAATAAGCAGCCTCGCAGGCAAGTTGAAAATCTTAAGGTCTTTCTGTGGATGGGTGGAAATTTTTTTCACTCTGTTTCTATCATCTGTTATATGTAAGCCTCCTGAATTGTTTTCATTTCATTTCCATGCAGATATTCAGAAATGAGCTTTAGCAAGTGATTTACTTATTAAAGATGGAGCCCGTCCCAATAAAAACTGATGAAGGGAAAAATTTAACAAAGAAGTTTGTGTTATCGTTGTGGGTGTTTGGAATTTTTATTTGTGAGTTACTTGGTGGTGCAGGCCTTTCTTCCTGGTCCTTTGTGATCTCCAGATATTGACCTGGAACACTTTGGGCTGCAACTTGTTCCGGGATATTGTAGGTAAATCATGTTTTGTCCCTAGTTAGTGCTCTGATTAATCTGATTGGGATCTATAATCTTCTGTTCTTTTAGAAGAAAGTTATTAATCATTAGCTACTTTGGCAGTTGTTTGATGTCCAAGAAGAAGCATAAATAAGTATGTAGTTTACATGTCTGTGTTTCCCTCTCCCACCTAAGTCCTATTTGCATTTTGCCAGTTTTGAAGTTCTATTTCTTGGCATTTGTGCATAAATGAGTTCGGAATCGGTGTATTATGTGCAGTACTTATCTTCTCCCATTAATCGGTATATTATGTTCTCGTTCATTCATTCATTCTAACTTCTCTCTCTCACTCACTCTTTCTTCCAATTTTGTTCTGGCAGTTATATGTGACAAGCGCCTGATCATGCTGCATTCAGTTTAAGAATATTATTGTGGCCTGATGGGTAGCATTCCCATGTTTAAATGTGCGGTATGAATATGTGTATTTAGAGAATAATATTTTTTTCCCTCGCAGTCTGCAAAAATTCTGATACTGCTATTATAATTTGTTGCAGGTTTTTCTTGTAATGAAGCTTGTGAGAAGTTATAGGCGGGCGTGTGAACAAGAAATATTGTGCCAGCAGCTGCAGCTGTTTGGTTGATGAACTTTATTTTTTGTTATTTTTATTTGCACAGATATGGGTTGAGCTTTTGGTTTTGACAGGGTTGGATTCTGCTCTAGTCCGGTGGATTGTTTAATTTTATGGGTGCATTTGCTTCAAAGTGTTTTGAGATGTTTCCTGATTTCAATCTCATCCTTTTGTTTAAGAGGGTGAAATGGAATTACAACATATTTAAGAAATGGGGTTAAAGTTTAAACCATGTTTCAGACTAAAAACTGGTGCAATGGTAGGCCGGAAGACAAGTAACAATGTGTGGCTGGTAGGACGGACGCAGGACTTTAGGTTAGGGGGAACCTATAAATTTTTAGGAGGGGTGAATTTATAAAAATTTAGGGGAGGCGAAAATAGATTTTCTATAGAAAATACATAGAAAAATTTTAAAATATTTTTAAGTCGTATAAAATTTTTAAATTTTTAAAGGGTGACCGTCTTTACCAGTTCCTCGGTCCATCATGTTTTGTATTTTTGGCTTGAGCTAATAACGGGTGATGTAAGCTCTTCGGAGCGTTTTATGCACTTTTAATTCAAAAAAAAATCAGATTAAAACGGCCATGGCAACAAAACTAACAACACTCGCTCCGTCCGTGCATGTACTATGTATAAATTGTCAACTTAATTTTTATATTTTTCATTTATTAGTCATTGTACATTTCAAATTTTAAAATTTTAATTTCGATTCACATAATATTTTTAAATTATAGAGACTTAAATGAGAAAACATGAATTAAACTCATATATCTTACTCATGCACGCAGTAATAACAAAAAATAATAATAGATTAAATGAAACTTTTGCATAGTTCAAGGACTAATAGAAATTTTTTAACCTAAAAATGTATTTAATTTTTAAGGGCTAAATTACATGATTGACCACTTAACTACGAGGAGGTTATAATTTGACTACCAATCTATTATTTTTTAATTAAGTCACTTAACTATATTATATTCAATTAAGTATTGTGCTGTTAAAATTTAACGAAAAGGGTGATGTGACAATTAACAAAATTTTATATTATTTTAATTAAGTCGTGTTCCGTTAAAATTTAATGAAAAGGGTAACGTGACAATTAACAAAATTTTATATGATTATGCATTTAGTTTTCATTATTTACATAACTTATTATTTTTATCATAATTTTAATTTAATTCAATAAATTAAAACTAGAATATATACATAAAAATATCAAATATAGAATTATACACATTTTTATTATTTTTTACGTCACAAATTAATGGATATCATTTATATCGTTAATTGACATCGTATATATAGTTTATCCAATTTTTAATCATGGTACGAAATTACAAATGGACCTTATGAAAGCGGAAATTTTACATTTTGTAGCTTCTTCTTGTTTACAGACTACAGTAGGGTTGAAGACGCAGATAAGCGCCACCGTTCTATTTCTTTCTTGCTGACCTCGAACTATTACTCTCACACTGTCGTTGAATCCATTCAATCCTCTTTAAACCCTAATTTATCTGTTTGAAGTTTCTAACTTTCTTCCGCTCAGAAAACAATGGGAGCTTCGTTGCCTCCGAAAGAATCTAACCTCTTCAAACTCATCGTCGTAAGGCTTCGATTCTATATCTTTCTCTCATATATTTCAATCGGTATCCACGTATTTCAACATGATATTTATACTCGTATTGATTTTCTATATAAAAAATGTGTATATACGATCGCTCTTCTTTTTTCTCCTTTTGTTCTTTGCTTGCGAACCCTGGCTGGATGCTTCTCTGTTTAGTTGGTGGATATCGAATGAGACATGCAAATTTTCACTCGATATGCTTGTTTGTCAATTAGGTTTTTTGTGCATGGGCATTTCTTTTTGTATATTTTAAGTTCTTTTTTTCTCCTGTTTAGCTATTGGAGGCTTTGCTTAATTTAGGTCAATGGGTTTCATTTTGTTGAAAAGAAACTGTTAAGAAAGTTGAATTCTGTTTTTTTGTTAAAAGGTACGCTTTGTGCCTCACTTTGGTGGTAATTCATTTGTATCATCGTGGAGAAAATTAGAGAAATAGCAATTTCATGATTCTTGCTATTTTAGTAGATTTTCTTGCCTGTTGTTAACTTTTTTAGATTTGAACTTTGTTGGTTCCTAACTGGAAGTGATTGTTTTGGCTTTGATGCACATCCCTTTTCAAGACATTTATAGTGATATTAGCAAAGCAATCTACTTTATAGGATTTGATAAATTGACAAAGCTGGTCCTCATGTACTTGTAGACTTAAAAGTTAAATTTTTAATATTTACGTGTTGTAAGAACATGTTGGTATTACATATAGAATAACAACAGTTTAATGTTCTCCACACACTGGGAGACCATTCTTTCTTCTTAAAGAAAAAAATGAGTGAAAAGTAGAATTTTGACAGTTGAATTTCACTTCTTTTTAACCTCAAATAAACTCTCGACACATTTTATCTCTATTTTCTTTTAGACCATTTTTTGTAATTGTTTTTTATCTGTTACTGTACTCTTGTTAATTCTCACAAATGAACTTTTATATTATTGATTTGGGTATCCATCTGCTAGTGCTAAAGTTCTTGTATATTCTAATCATTGCAGAAATCTTATGAAACTAAACAGTACAAGAAAGGACTGAAGGCAGCTGATGCAATACTGAAAAAGTTCCCTGATCATGGAGGTAGTTTAATTTGATCCTCTTTTTTGCCAAGAGGGACATATTGCTTATTGCATCATCTTTCTAAGTTTATCTATAAAGATGCAAGAACTCTAAAAAAAAATTACTTTATAAAAAAGGGTTTTCTCTAGGCATTGTGTTGGTTTTGATAATTTTTACAAAAATGCCTCTAAACTTCACATGTGTTGTCAATGACATTTTGGAGGGTTCTAGCTATAGTCAACTATTCTATGATGTATGATGATTGTAATACCCCCCTCCCCGGGTGCATCCTATTTAATATATCTAGCCTTGTAGAAATACACAGTTTCAATTTAGTATTTTATACTTAACTAGTATCTATTTGTTTATTGTATTTTTGTACTATTTTATGAACTTCCCCTTTCTTTTCAGAAACATTATCGATGAAGGGGTTGACCTTAAATTGCATGGATCGAAAATCTGAAGCATATGAGCTCGTCCGACTAGGTTTAAAGGTTGTCTCTTTTATTTTCTTTTAAATCGATGTAATGTCAAAGTTTTGTCATCTTTTCCTAACATTGTTTTTATGTTTGACTTAATGTAGAATGATCTAAAAAGTCATGTTTGCTGGCATGTTTATGGTCTCCTGTATCGGTCTGATAGAGAATACAGGGAGGCTATTAAATGCTATCGTAATGCTTTGAGAATAGATCCAGACAACATTGAAATACTACGGGACTTGTCACTCTTGCAGGTAACCTGATTTACCTTCATTCTCTGTGATTTGTGCTTCTAGGTCCAGTATTTGATCTAAGATGTTCATCATATTCCTCAATTCAAGCTGTTTCATTCCATGTATCTTTGTGCTTTTGTTTCATATTTTTTATTGCAGGCACAAATGCGAGATGTGACAGGATTTGTTGAGACAAGGCAACAACTTTTGACTTTGAAACCAAATCATCGCATGAACTGGATTGGCTTTGCTGTAGCCCATCATTTATGCTCAAAGTATTTGTTCTTCATTTTTCTTCAAACATAATTTTGATCCATTATTATGCTTACCTTCCAACAATTGTGTTGACTTTTATTTTGTAAACCATGCTTTAGAGTGCTGTTATCATCATGCTATATTTGAATTTCAGAATTGAAGTGCTTGTTTCATTGAATATTGGAACATTTGTCAATTAGTTAAAGCAATTCTTTAAATTAAATGCTTAGAAAACAGAATTCTTTGTTCCTAATTACGTGATTAAATGTATGCTAAGCTGGGTGTAGTGTTAATTATGTGGTTCATTTGGTTTGCAAGTAAGCATCCAATAAGGTTTCATAAAAGGTCAAAAACTACAAGTTTCTGTTGAAGATATCCGTATTCTTTAGCACGATATATGGTGGGTGTAGGTTGTGTTTAAGGTGTTAATGATATGTAGGTAGGTGGCTGCATAGATATATACCCAAGTGCTTTATCAGGAAGCTGGTGACACCTACACGTACGAACTCTTGTTGCAAATTAGAAATTTAACAATGCCTTAAATGCCTAGTTAACTGCAGACTTCTGTTGTTTTTGCCATTGTGCTATATAGAAACCATGAGATGCCATAATTTCTTTGGGCTTTTAGTTGTTGATATCAAATGATTCTATGTTATATATTTTGATGGAATGAACTGAAGCTATGGCGTCGGCGCATCTGTTGTCGGGGTTTTTCCTTTACTTTGCTTCAGCCAAGTAATTCTATGTGATTGAAGTTTGATGTATTGATTTATTTCATCCTTTAGTTATTTATGCTAAATGCCATTTTTGGTTTATATCAGTGTTGCAAAAGCAGTTGAAATTTTGGAAGCATATGAAGGGACATTAGAAGATGATTACCCACCAGATAATGAACGTTGTGAGCATGGTGAAATGCTTTTATACAAGGTATTGCTGGTGTAATGCTTTTATCTTTTGCATGCATGTGCATGTGCATGTGCCTGTCATTTATCATGAGTTCACTTCATTATTCTTACATTCCAGATTTTAGAATTTTTGTTAGTATAAAGTGGGTGTGACTGAGTTCGGTGTCTCTAGCTAACTTGATAAATACTGACACGGTTAGTGAAATTATTCATAAACCAAATAATATTATAATAAATATAAAAAATTAAAGATATTATTATCTTTTTTCCTTCTCTAGCTAACCCGACAAACACTAACACAGTGAAACATGGCTTGTTCAAAGAAGTTCTATGCCTTTTACGGGGAATCAAATCTATGGTGCTTGTATGTACTGCTTCTGAACCTCTATCATTGTTGATCCTTAATTAAATGTTCTATGGAACAACTCTGGAGTTTTTGTTGTTAATGCACTGATAAACAAGTTAACCTCTCTTTTTTACATACTCCTTTTTTGGGTTTAATAGCAGCAACGAGATCTAGAAATAGTTTAATCAAAATATATATTTGCATAGAAACATGCTAATTGTATGTATTTTGCCTAATTTATACTGTATATTACTAGACGTGGTGTCCCAGAATATTCTTGGATGTTTGAGTGGGCATGGTATTTTTCTCAAGATCTCTTTGCTAGAGGAATCCGGGTTTCTTGAGAGAGCACTTGAGGAATTTCACAAAAAAGAGCCAAAAATAGTAAGTGTCAACATATATAATTCTGTGATACTTGAAGGTTAAAATTTTATTAAGTTCCGAGATCTTGGACATTAAAAAAATAACTGATTCTATTCTTCTAGGTTGATAAATTGACTTGCAAAGAACAAGAGGTTTCTCTCCTGGTGAAGCTCGGACGCCTAGAAGAAGGCGCCAATCATTACAAGGCTTTACTCGCCATGAATCCTGACAATTACAGGTGGATCTTATGCCTTTGGAGTCTCATTTAAAAGACATATTCAAGCTCATCGATGAATGGCTTAATATCAACTAGGATTTTATTTGTCTAGTGTTTCTTAAAGTTTGAAGATTTCTCATTGCAATCTTACAATTTTTTATATTTGCCTTATAGCGGTGTAATTTATTGATTTTAGGTCTGATTATCGTGGAGCCAAACTTACAATTTTTATTCTTATACATGTATATTTTTTCAGATATTATGAAGGTTTGCAGAAATGTTTTGGTCTGTATTCTGAAAATGGCAAATATTCCTCTGATGAAATTGATCGATTGGATGCATTGTACAAATTGCTTGCAGAACAATACACTTGGTCATCTGCAGTTAAGGTGGCTGTCTTGACTTTTACTGTTTATGTATTTTGTTTTTCTTGATGGCTTATAATAAGAAATGATGCGATGATAAGAACTTGGTGCTGTGTTTCTACCAAAGATTGGTCCATCCTTTGACTCGTGATATTCTTAAATAACATTGAAAAATTATGGTTGCATTTTTTTGCTGCAATAGTTAATTGATATCTTGATGTGAAAATAGTAAGAATTCCAGGCATTTAAACTCTACTTTCAGCCCTGGGAAATTGACGTAGTGGCAGCATCACAAATTCAAGAGCTAATTCTTTTTTTTATTAAGGAGTATCTTTGTTTTGATCTTTAAGATGTGAGTTGTATTATTCTTAAACTGTCTAGAAAAAGATGAGTGTTTTTGCTGGGATAGTTAATTGATGTCTTGAAGCTTGATGTGACAACAGACTCAACCGTAAGAACTCTAGGCGGTCAAAATTCTTCTGTCAACCCTTAGAAGTTGACATGGCACCATCATAAATTCAAGAGCTAATTCTTCTTATTTAGGTCAATCTTTCTTTTGTTCTTTTAGTTAAGCTGCAATTGTCTTATATAAAAACTTCTTAGGGTGGGTACACGACCATGAAATGACATTGCCTCCTTACTGCATTATTGAAATAAAGTATCAATTTTAGGACTTTAGAATTCGACTCTCACGGTGAGGTTATAATTGGATAGTTTTCTTCCTGTATACCTACATTTATTATGATTAATGCTTGAGATATGTATTTGTTGTTGTGACGTAATGCAATGCCTACTTTTTTTTTTATGTTTAATGAATTCTCCAATACTTATATATTGGAACGCTGTTTTCTTAACTTCATAGAGGATACCCCTTGATTTTTTGCAAGGGGACAAGTTCCGTGATGCAGCAGATAATTATATTAGGCCTCTTCTAACAAAGGTATTTATGCAATAGAGTTTTTAATGGTGTTTATACTTTGTTGGGTGAAATAATGATATATTTTTTCTGTGCACTCAGGGTGTTCCATCTTTATTCTCAGATCTTTCTCCTTTGTACGATCAACCTGGCAAGGTAAAGCTTCTTTGCATTTAAAAATATAATTAAGATTTTAAGTATTAATTATTCTACACTGCTTGGCAACCGGTTGGGTGCATGATGTTAAGACTGAATTTCTTGCATTGTTGACACTTATATAGGCAGACATATTGGAGCAACTTGTTCTTGAGCTGGAGCATTCAGTTAGTATGAACGGGAGATACCCTGATAGGTATTACATGCTTTCAACCCATGTGTAATAGTATAGTAGTCTTTGAATCAAATATAGTCTTGGATTTGCTACGTAATATATACATCCAGGAGTTGTGTGATATGGTAGTAAGTCAAGTTGTCTACTTCAGCACATAATTGTTATTCCGTATAGTTGTGTGTAAAGTGCCTATATGTTTTTTTTGTTTGTTTGCTAATACACAAGCACACGTTTGGGATTCTGCTTTCTCATTTGTTTGCCTATGTTTCCTATTGAGGTCAGGACAGAGAAGGAGCCCCCTTCAACACTTTTATGGATTTTTTTCTTTCTGGCTCAGGTAGGTAACCACTTGTTTTCCTCACTCCATGTCCCATGGTTGGTTCTTCCTTTTCTTTGCAATAAACATATTCTTTGGGTTTTCCTTTGAATAACTTTGGATTTATTGATGCAGCATTATGACAGAAGAGGACAGTATGACTTTGCCCTTTCAAAAATTGATGAGGCTATACAGCACACGCCAACTGTAATTGATTTATACTCTGTCAAGGTTTGCTCTTTTCATCTATCTTAAACTTTTTGCATTCTTCATCTGCCGGGTTTAAAATTGACAGGGGATCATTTTTTTTATTGTAGTATTCATGTATTTGAATTTGTTTTCCCTAATGTGTTTCTCATTTTTTTGAGGCATATCATTGCTTGAAAACTCATCAAGATATTTCCTTGGACTTGTCACTCGTTAGACTTGTCACTTACTATGATGCTGACCTTGATTAACCATTTATTGTGCATTTTGTGCAAAGTATATGACATGGCTATTGCTTAGGATTTGGGCTGGTATATCACCTCCTTTCTTAGGATTTAGGGGGTTTTGTTTGTTTAGGATTTTGGTTACATGGCTATAGCTTCTTTATCAACTTTTTTGCCTTTTCTGTCTTCTGGAGAAATTCTTGCTATTTTCTTGAAGCTGGATATAGGTGTATATTAGTTGTTCTTCTTCATTGGTCACAGAGCCGGATATTGAAACATGCTGATGATTTGGTAGCTGCGGCTTCATTGGCAGATGAAGCTAGGTGTATGGATCTTGCGGACCGCTATATAAACAGTGAAGCTGTCAAGCGTATGTTGCAGGCGGATCAGGTTCTAAAGATATCCCCCATCCTTTATCATATTTGAGGCATGTCAGTATCACTGTTATTGCCCTCTCAACGTGTCTTCTGTATTCTTGAAGGTGGCTTTGGCAGAAAAGATTGCTGTATTATTCACAAAAGATGGAGACCAGCACAATAGCCTTCATGACATGCAGTGCATGTGGTCTGTTTTTGTTCATTTCCCTAGGTATATTGTTATCTCTTATTATAATCTGGATGCATCTACTGAGTGTTATTCATGTTTTGAAGGTATGAACTTGCTTCTGGTGAAAGCTACTTTCGACAAGGTGATCTTGGACAGGCCCTGAAGAAATTTTTAGCTGTGGAGAAGCACTATGCTGATATTACTGAAGATCAATTTGATTTCCATTCTTATTGTTTACGAAAAATGACACTGCGGGCATATGTAGATATGCTAAAATTTCAAGATCGGTTGCATTCACATGCTTATTTTCACAAAGCAGCAGCTGGTGCCATCAGGTGAAGTATTTTATTACAATCTGCATGCTTTTCAGGGATTCTTAGAAGATTTTTTTCTGTTTGATAGCCGGTGTAAAATGCTCCATTGTCTCCTTTTGTTGGGTGCTTTTAGTGTCATGCATGTGGTGCTTTATTTTTATCAGGTTCATTTTTGTGTGTGTGTGTGTGCAGTGAATCAACAGCCATGTGGTCTGTTAGTAGAGTGTTGGACTCTTAGTAAGACCAGACCTTGGCAATCCCAATTATCAAAAAAAAAAAGAAGTGGGTAGGCCATAGAATAAAGCAAAGACACCCTGAAAAAAATAACTAATGATGAAAGGATGTAAAAGGGCAATGTAACTGAAGCTCTCTAGGAAAAATAACACAGGGTCTTCCTTGCACATAAAGAGTGTAAGTGAGGATTTTGTAATGTAGAGATCCTGTGGTAGAGAAGCTGCATTTGATTTTTGGATTCCTTGTCTTCTACGTTTGTGACATTCTTTCCTAAATTTAAGGTCTAGTTACTGATTCCTGCTTCTTGTTGTTTGAACTTTGTATGCCTTCATCCTTTTGTAAATTCATTCCTTGTTTTTTTTTGGTTTTCCTCTTGCAGCTTAAAATCTTCTTCTCCAATTATAAATATCTTATCTCCAATTTCTGAAACTCAGATTCCACCACCATCATCAATCTTTGCCTCTTTTTGCTTTTGCTTTGTTGGGTAAAGAGGGATGATTGCATACATTACAGGTGCTTTCATCATGTGTTAGTTCAAAGTTGCAACAATGCATTGTCTGAACCTTTCTGTATGAAAATTTTCTTGAAGCCTGAAGGTGTTATGTTCATTACTTTATTACTTCATATTAGAAGCAAACTTTTGTGTGCATATTGCAATTTGAGATTGTGGCTGGTTAAATGAGAGGAAGGTGGCTCCTGTATTTCTTTTGGGTTAAGGATAGATAGCTGTACTTAACTGTAGCTGGAATTATTTGTTAATATTACTTTGATGGGATGATGGAATGGAAGTGGATGATACAGTAGTGGACCATACAATACCTTTGTTAATAGTTTTTGTGATTAAATCATCGTCTGATTTCCATGTGGTGTCTCTTTTTTCCGAAAACCTTTGCTCAAAATTGATGAGTTCTTCAACTCCTAACTTATCATCTTTGCGTTGTGACTTGAAGTGCAGATGCTATCTGAAGTTGTACGATTCACCTTTGAACTCGCCAACTGAAGTAGAGGACAACACTTCAAAGGCTACTCAAAAAAAGAAAATGAAGAAGCAGAGGAAGGCAGAACGAGCTAAGAAAGTATATAAGCTTGATTTAACAATTCTTGGAACACATTTCTTTGATGATCTAATCTAATGTTGTGCTTTATTTTAGGAGGCAGAGGAGAGAAATGAAGGATCAAGTGCTAGTGGCATGTCTAAGTCTGGGAAACGACACATTAAGCCTGTAGATCCAGATCCTTATGGAGAAAAGTTATTGAAGGTTACCTACCTATATTTATCCTCTCTTTTTTTTTTACGCTTAAGATTCCTGATTGAAGTCCTCTTGTGCTTGAAAGTTGTGTATCTCTAATGCCTATTAAGCTATGTTTCTGTTTAATTTTATATTTCTTCTAGACTGAAGATCCCTTGTCGGAAGCAACTAAGTACTTGAAGTTGCTTCAGAAGAACTCACCTGATTCTTTGGAGACACACTTGCTTTCTTTTGAAGTGAATATGAGAAAGCAGAAGATTTTGCTTGCCTTGCAGGTATTTATATTTCTTCTCTTTGTTGTCTTTGACTAACTAGAACTAATATGTAAATGGAACTAGTGGATTTAGAATTTGGATCAGTTTACTTTGTGAGGCAGCATCCTCCGCTTATTTTCACTTGCTGCCTTGAATTTGTTTGGAGTTATAAAACTGCGTCGTTAAAACAAAACTTCTTTTACTTATTGTGCCATTCATTTATTTTGAGTTTGTATTGTAACTTGAATTTAGAAGGGATATTGATTTTAGATGATGTATAAATTGTGTGATAAAACACATGATAATTGACTCTTGATTGTTTCCAAATTCATGGATTTGTTGAATCTTATTTAATGGTGAGTTTGTAGTACCCATAGATATGTGTGAATTTGAAATGCATTTTCTTATGTTGAATTAATTTATACATCGTATGTGCATTTCATTCTCATTGTTCATATAGCAAATGAAATCCAAGTCCACTCCCTCAAATTCATCTTTCCGAACATAGTGTCAAAGTATTTGTAAACACATCCTTTAGTTGAAGAGCAATTGTTGTGCACACTTGTACTTCTATGATTTCATGATCTCATAATAATGGTTGTCTTGTTTTCGTTCCTTTTTCCTGAAGGCTTTAAAGCAACTGCTAGGGTTGGATGCTGATAATCCAGATTCACATTGCTGTGTGGTATGTAAAATCTGGCTTGCATTGTGCACTGTCTTGCAAAAGTGAAAGTATATTATTTTTTGTACATTGTTACAAAGATATTCTAGTCTTTATACTGCTTATTTGAACTTTATGCGATGCAGATCAAATTTTTCCACAAAGTGGGCTCAATGCCTGCTCCAGTGACTGATGCAGAAAAACTTGTGTGCAGTGTCTTAGAAGCTGAGCGTCCTTCCATCAGGTTTTCCTAGAAATTGCTTTATAATAGTTTTTCCTCAAGTGGAAGTGCATTGAATTACTGATATTTTATTAGTTTGATCCCTGATTTAAATCCCTTCATTTTCCCTTTCTGCAGGCAATTGCAAGAGAAAACTCTTAGTGAGGCAAACCAAATTTTCCTTGGTAATCATGAAGGTATTATTGAGCTTATTTAACATGATGCATTTTGGGCTCCTTGAGGTAGGTGGTATAGTCATATAATGTTCACTTTTCTGTTCTGCAGATTCTTTGATGCATAGAGCGGCCGTTGCTGAAATGCTATATACCTTGGATCCCACCAAGAAACTTGAGGCTGTTAAGTTAATTGAAGATTCATCCAATAAAGTTGTGTCAACGTAATGCTATATGCATTCTAAGTTTCTGCCATGTGATGAGGATTTCATGCATTGCAAGTTACTCTTGATATTAATTGTTACTTTCTGTTTTTCTTTTCCAGGAATGGAGCCCTGGGATCTGTAATGGAGTGGAAACTCAAGGACTGCATTGCGGTCCCATAAACTCTTAGAAAATGTTCTTATTGAACATGATGCTGCTTCGAGTAAGTTACAATTCGAATTTGACTCCCCATTAACATCTTGCGAAATGAATTGCTGTAAGTTTCACATGTGTTTTATTACTTGCGTACTAAAGAAAAGTGGAGCTTCATGATCAGTTTTCACTCTGATTTATTACAGACTATTCAATTCTTGTTTTTGTGACAAAATTACTTAAGAAATGGATCCTTTAGTTGTTAGATGTCTTCTGAGTATGCATGGGATTGTCGTACAAATAGTGGAAATATGCATCTGTTGCTATTGATAATTCATAATGAAGTCGTTTCTTTGGTCTGATAACTTTCTTCAACTGCAGGATGGAAAGTGAGATGCGCGGAGTACTTCCCCTACTCTACCTACTTTGAAGGTAGTCGTAGCTCTGCTGTGAGAAACTCCCCGAGCAATCCAGATACCAAAACCCCCATGAATGGGGGTGCAAACGATCCTGGAATTATTGGAAATGCAAACTCATTTACATCAAATGGAAAGCTGGAAGCATTTGAAAACCTTAAGGTTTGAAGATGATGTATCGACTGACATGAAAGCTCGAGCTCAAATATGACGGGATCAAGCAAGGGATTACCCTACGAGAGTGCTTTGCAGGCGCAGAAAGAGAGCATCTTTGAAGTTGTGCAAGCCATGGTTATCCCGTGAGGTCAAATTTCCCTCTGCCTTCATTCATTATGGAATGCTGCATTCCTTTGCAAATGTGTATAATTTATCTGCATTCATGATTTTAGGGTTCAATATGTGTATATTATTATTATTATTATTGCTCACCATTTGGAGTAACACGCAAATAATAGTCAGGACGGGGCTGGCCCTTTGCTATCGGCTTGAGGGTGAGGTTAACAACCGGTCTGGCCCGTGCCCATCAACCATTTTGATAAACCCAGCTATCTGACGGTACGTATATGTTAAAAAAATTATTGAAAAATATACAAAAATTATATGCTATGAAATTACAAAAATTCACATATCTTTGGCTTAAATATAGTCTATTTTGGTAATCTACCAGCCAGAACGGAAAGCGTGTGATTTGATGAGCCATTCGTAATATATCTAAACCAGTGGTATGAAGTAACTTATTACTAAGAATAGATTCACTCGAACGGTCCAACATTCAAGCAGGTCAATGTTATAGGACAGTTGATCTTTGTCAAGAAAAGGAACAGTCAAAAGTTATTACAAATGGATCATATCACAAACATGTTCTGTGATCTAAAATTTATTACTATAAACATTTAGCATTACAGAAAAGAAAGGTTGGAAAAGACCCGAAGAATCTGAGACTGATATATCCATTTCAGAGGCAAAAATTTCTGGTTCCTTTCTGCCGTGTTCAAATAATTATTATTCTGTTTTACTCCTCTCACTTTTTTTCGTCCAGAATGCCAAACAAAATAATTCATATAAATAATAAAATTGAGTTGTTTCTCGTAGTTATCCAGTCCCATGCTTCATTCATTTTTGCTCATACATCTTTTACACCAACTTGCTTCATACAAAAAGAAACCGAAAGAAAGGATCGAAAATGAAATCAAAGGAGGAGAAAAGTTTGGCATAAATTCTTTACTCCTTTTATTTGAGCTTAAATTAATTATAATAAGGAGAAGAAGATATGAAATTCTTGATTAATCTGGACCGATCTGCGTCGCACACCTAATTTTGGTGGGTGAATTTTTCAGTGGAGATTTTCTACGTACACAATATTTCCAACTCAAAACCTACTTAAATAATATCAAACTAACTACCATTTAGATCAACTTGTTGGTGAGACATTTTCTGATTGTATTGTTACCATCACTTTTTACTTACGGATAGGATCTCAACAACTTGCCATATGCCCCTTCTCCACGTCAGCTCTACTCTCAATAATCTAAACCAAAATGTAAAAAAAAAAAAAAAACTTTCATTTTATAAATTTGACCTATTATATAGATTTTTACCCATTCATGTACTTACAATGAGCCCACACGTATTCTGATCAATGGTTATAAATCACCACGCGAGGAACGATGGGCCGGGTCAAGGATGGACCTCTTGAATCAACGGAAGAAATTAATTCGATGCTCACCAGTTAACAGTTTGCAGTAGGGCATATACATACATACATAGGATATTAGGATATAATCCATTTACACAATACAAAACTCATAGTTTTTACGTTTTTTGTATTGTTAATCTTAACTGTTTATTTTATCCAAACAAAAATCTAAAAACGCATAAAAATTACAAATTTTTATAGATAAAGACATCGAAAAGGGGTATAATATTTTTTACTATCCACATAGTGAAAAAACAGGAAGATAGAATAAATAAGAAAACAATCAAAACCCCTTAAATCAATTTAAAAAATAGATTCTTTAACCTGGAAATATTCTTGGTTTATACTGTATTCTGATTATTATCGAATATATTTTGAAAAGAAAATAGCTCACATATCAAAAAGTTAAAAGCCATGAATGTAGGCAGATTACACCACTGTTTCATGCATAGAAATAAAAGATCCAATAAAGAAAAACCCTAAATCCACAAAGAAGCACAATCTTGAATTTAGAACTTTTTCTTGAAAGAAACCCAATGATAATCACGCCATTCAATATGATTCCTCAACCGAGAAGCATCGTAAGCAAGCTCATCCCCAGTGGTTTCGAAATAAACCCAATACTTCAATCCTTGTTTCCCTGTAATGCTCCCCGCCCACCAGCCATCATTGTCGAAAGCATCCACCCTTTCAAGATAACTGAAAACCCCATCGGCTCTGTTTACGATCACAGGCGGCATCGGTCGGACCTCGTCGGCCGAGTCTGATCTTCTTCCTCAACCAGGTTCTTGTACCGCACTTTGTAACGAGTGTTGTTATTCAACGAAGACAGCACCTTAGCTTCATAGTATGAACCCAAGAATCCTTCTTCCTTGCTGCATACTTCAACTTTGTCTCCTTTAGAAAATACCGGCATTGCTCAACGAACAACAAAGAGAAATAATTCAAGAACGGGTTTAGGTTTCTGCAGGAGAATAATGCGAATATAGAAACTTGTGATGTTAAAGTGTTTTTATAGATGATGAAGGCGGTTTATGTTTTAGTTTGAAAATAATTTTATTCTTCGTTCCTTTGTTTTAGGCTTGACATTACGTTTACTTGAAGAGGAAGTAATATCTTTGAAATACGTGAGTAATAAGTTTTTTTTACAAATCCTAAATTTAATCCTAATCTTACCTTGAGTGAGACAAAAATCTTTTGGCCATTTCTATGTTCAAACACTATAAACTCAAATTTGAGTTATTCGAGTTGACGCGTCATATCTTAAGATAGAGATGGGCGTTCGATCGAGTCGAGTAAAAAAATTTCGAGTTATTCGAGTTGACGCGTCATATCTTAAGATAGAGATGAGCGTTCGATCGAGTCGAGTCAAAAAATTTCGAGTTATTCGAGTTGACGCGTCATATCTTACAACTCAAACTTTATTTGAAATTTTTTCGAGTCGAGTTTTCGAGTTCCTATAAAAATTTAATTGTAATTATTTATCATGTTACCATACTTTGGAATTTTGCTTTAAGGACCAAATTGAAAGAATGCATAAATAACGATGGCTAAATTTAGTGAATTGTTTCGAATTAAGACTAAATTGATTGAATGTATAAATATGAAAGACTAAATGTGTTATTATACCAAATTTTATAACAGTCACTTAACGGCATTTAACGTCTAGTTATCATTTTGTTACAAAACATAAAGTTTAATTGTCATTTTATGATTTTTAAAAGTTTAGTTGCTATTTTATTTTATTTTACTAAAATTCAGTGACCGTCAGTGTACTTTACCCATAATTTAATTATGATGTGGGTTATGTTGTCTAACCAAACCAGTAACCATGATTAGTCTTTTAAAGACAGAAGACTAATACAGTGCTTTGCCGGTCACACATTTGTAGGGCCCCTCCATGAATCTTATTGTCTTGTCTAACCCTAGGGAAACATATGCTCGGTTGCCGAGAAACATATTTATATATTTAATCCAAATTTTATGATTTTTCAAGGTGATCGTGTTCCAACTGTAATCGTCATCCAGATTTTTCATGTCTAATTTATGCTGACCTGTTTTAAACTATATGTCCTACTTAATATTGTATGTTGTTGTTGCAAACTAAGCATAACACTTCTTTTTCTATTTTAATTTTTGGGGTAAATTACATGAATGATCACCTAATTACGAAAAGTTTTATTTTGATCACCATATTTTTAGTTTTGTCAATAAGACTACTTAATTATTTAAATGATTAATTAAGTCACTCGTCGTTAAAAACTAACAGAGAAGGTTATGTGACAATTGACGAAAAATTGTGTAATCACACATTTGATCATTGTTATTTGCATGTTATATCAATTTGATCATAATTTTAATTTAATAAATTTGGTCATGACACGGGTCATCATCTGATTGGAAGATTAAATTTATTAAATTAAATTATAATTATAATTATAATCAAATTGATAGATTATGTAAATAAAAATGATCAAATGTGTAAATATACAATTTTTCATTAACGGGCACATCACATTCTCCCCTAATTATTAACAACATGTAGTTTACTTGATTTCAATTAAATAATTAAATAATTTTAATAACAAAATTAAATGTATGATAGTCAAAATAGAATCTCCGCCGTAATTAGGTGGTCATTCATGTAGTTTACTCTTTAATAATATAATATAACTAAAATTTAGCTCCAATCCCAATAGGGAAACCACTAAACTATCTTTGGAAGGCTCACTTCTGTTAATTATATATTAGCACTTGTGATTAAAAACGAGAAGCTAGCGTCAATAATTTCTAAAGTAACTAGTTAAAAGCTTTAAGTTGATATTTTCTTTCTTTATTTAAGTTGTGAATTTTAAACTTATTAAGAGTAAAATTTTCCTTCTTCTTTTTCCTAAGTAGGTGCTGTTTTAGAAAAAAACGAGAAGCCGGTAATGGCTTGCATCGAAAAATGAAAGAGGCAAAATTGAAACCAGATTTGATAATTAAGAAAAAAAAGCACTAATATTAATTAATAGGCAAGCATGTAAATGCAATGCATGAATCTATGAAAAGCACAAAACACCAGAAACTTTAAATTACTTCCGAATTTTATGCTAATTTTCAATGAATATGTACTGACATTCATAATCCAATGAACCATAAGTGCACCACTCAATGAAATATTATACTCTATTACTACCAAGATTTACTGCTCAATCGCAACTAGGGGCGAAGCTACAGAGAAAATGGGAGGGACTCGTGTCCCTATATATTTTTTCCTAATAATATTTTTAGTTTCTGTTATTTTGATGTTTGTTAAATTTAGTCATTCACTTTTTAAATTTTAAATAAAATATTTATTAAATTTTGAATCATATGGTTACACTTCTTATGTCGTCTATTTTCGACTTCATCCCTAATCACAATTTTTATTATATTTGTCAATTATAGAATAAACAAAAAAAGCCTAGATCTAAACAATAATACTTCTCAAATTAAAAACCCTAGCCGCTTGTTTCCTTTTGCTTGTTTTTTAACCCATAAACCCTAGTAGCTTATTATTCCCCAAATCTATCGTTTTGTATCTTTTTTAGTTTTGTTTTAATGAGCGATCGGCGACATCAATTTTAATGTTGGTCGCTGATTGCTGTTAGAAATAATTGAATTGGGCTCTTATTGTGTAGGCCCGTAACTAAATATTGTTAAAGTTGTTAGGAGGTTATATTGTTTTCTAGTTTGTTAGGCATGAGCATATATATAAAGATGTAATCAGGCTTATATGAAAAAACGTTCAATTTCCTTCAAATATAAAATCAGATTCTGTTTGTTCATCTCTTCTTCACTCACAAACCACCACCGTCGTTCAATATTCCGGCAACCATGTCGCCGTTCTCACATGGTATCATTCGCCGTTGAAGGTCCTGGTGTCGTCGTGTCTTCCGCTGTTGCATTTGCCGTTTCGTTCTGACACGATTCTTCCAACACCGTTCGTCTTTCTCTTCTCCTCTCTGATATTGTTGCTTTCAGGCTTCTTTCAAGCTTCGCCGGTTTTCCGTTCTTGTTGTTGTTGTTTTGTTTCGTCGTTTTGTTGTTTTGTTTCGCCGGTGTTCTGATATATTGTTCGTCTGTGTTTCTACTCTGGTTCAACGCTCTGCTTTGCGTTGGTTCTTTGACAGTGCTCTTTCTCATCTCTCTCTGCTTGTGTGTGCATTTGTGACGGTCGAACATGGTGCAACCTGTCGATTTCTCCACCGTCACCGACACCTTGTCCGATTGCATCCTCAAGAAGCAGTGGCTTCAAGCTCTCCAGGTGTTTTGAGATGCTTAGGGAACAACCCTTTTATCAACCGAAAGAAGGTACCTACATGAAGCTTCTTGTTATTATTGGGAAATCCGGGCAACCCCACCGTGCCCGCCAGCTGTTTGATGAAATGATTCAAGAAGGATGCGAACCGACTCTGGAGCTTTACACTGCGATGCTCGCGGCTTATTGTCGAAACGATCTTATTGACAAGGTATTCTCGACGCTTAACAGAATGAAATCACTTCCTACTTGGCAGCCTGATGTTTTCTCTTACAGTACCTTGATTAAGGCGTGCGTTGATGCTACTGTTGTGGTCTGAGCATTGTGTTGGTTATTATTGGGTTTGTGCTATCTCAATCTACAATTTGTTAAGCCTATATGTTTTGTTTGATTAGAGTGTTTGCCTCCCGTTGCTGTTCACATCTCATATGGTGCTACAATCAGTTATGAATGTTTTTGAGTTTAGTGACCTGAGTTGCTGATATTCATACTTTGAGGTTATATGACATGCTGCTCTGTTATGTTTGGTGTTACTCGTTGGACTTCATTGAGTTTGTTAGCGACAAGTTGATTCCTGTTGGGAGCTATTATTATTTGGTTCGTTCTCTGCTGGTTTGATGATATAGATCCTAGAAATTAATTACTTGTCTTAGCTTTCGTTGAATACATTTGGTGATTGGCCTTGTGCATCTTCTGTTGATGTGTGAAAATGCTATTCTGTTGGAGGAAGATTAGACTTCTGAAGGACTTTCAAAATGAAAAGAAATAATGTTAGGACAGAATGGTGAGTAAAGAAGAACGAAAGGATGAAGAACACCTTCGATTCTCGTTAAACCACCAAGTATGAAATACATATTTTGTTTCTGAAGAAATTCCGGATGAAAGTATGATGTTTGAAGACAGAAAGCATTTTTATTATCATAGAAATTGCTCACACGGTAGCAGCTTCAGCTAGTGAAACAGAGGCCGCTCACACGGTAGCAGCTTCAGCTAGTGAAACAGAGGCCTATGGCAATGTAGACTCCCACGATCCATTCTCACCAAGTAGCTCGTTGCAGGATGCTGCCAAAGTCATCAACGGCGTGATCCAAAAACAAAAATCCAGAGTTGCTCAACTTCAAGAACATTCAGAAAGAAGAAAAGAAAGTAGGATGAATGTTAGAAATAATTGAATTGGGCTCTTATTGTGTAGGCCCGTAACTAAATATTGTTGAAGTTGTTATGAGGTTATATTGTTTTCTAGTTTGTTAGGCATGAGCATATATATAAAGATGTAATCAGGCTTATATGAAAAAACGTTCAATTTCCTTCAAATATAAAATCAAATTCTGTTTGTTCATCTCTTCTTCACTCACAAACCACCACCGCCGTTCAATATTCCGGCAACCATGTCGTCGTTCTCACAATTGCCACTGCTTAATCTTCTTCATATTATTTTATATTTTGCTTTAGTTCTTTTTTTAGTTTTTAATAAAATTCTATGTGTTTTTGGTTATCTTCTTCTCGCCAATTTTACTGTGTTTGTTTTTTCTGCCTTTGTGACACATCTCTATCCTATATCACGTTATATGACACGTTTTCTGGATACCTTTGCGGCCACTTTTGTGTTTGTATATTTGTCGGTGGTTTTGGATAGCTTGATCCCCTTTTGTGTTTGTTTACTGATGTACGTAATCAGAACTGTGTAGTGAATCAGAGCCTATGGAACCAACGTAAAAGGTATTCATGGTTTTCTATTAGAAATTTCATTTAGTTCATGTTTTGACAACTCTCAGGGACTCTTCTTATAATGGACTTCAGAGATTAGTTGTGGTACAAAGAGAAAGTGTCTATTTTGGCCGGAGTAACCTTTAATTTTCTTTTAGATATGTTATTTTTTATTATTTTTTGGATGTTTAAAACTTTTAAAAAATTATGTTCTTTAATAAAGCTGCTTGGCTTCAAGTTAAAAAAAGAAGAAGAAGGTAGATCTAGTTTAAAGAAAGCTCCTGAATTCGTTATGTTTTCTTTTTTAAAGGCAAAAAGAATTATTTTTGCAAAATTCGGTAACTAGAAAGCGAAGCATTAAATAAAGGATGCATCATAAGAAAAATACTAAGGTCACTAATTCCGAGCTTTAGGCTTAACTAGTTCACGCTTTACGGTAGGGACGAAGGCAATAAAATACTTCGAGGGCAGAACTAAATTATTATTTTTATTATGGTTTAAAAGTTAAATTGGTCATAAAAAATTAAAAAATTAATTAAGCTTTATAATTTTTTTTACTGAATTTAGCCCATCCGTTATTTGAATCATCAATGTCCTCTAACAGTCAAATATAGAAGGACACGTGGCATACTCTGGACATGCCACGTCATCAAAATTAATTTTTTTTAAAAATTATAAAATTTCCACAAAATTATTAAAAAATTCTAAAAAACCTACAAAATTATTAAAAATTTTATAAAAATGTAAAATATAAGAATATTTAATTAATTTAATTTTTCTTATTTTCCTTTAATTTTTTTATAAAAAATATAAAATAATATATTTTTTCTAAAAACCCCATAGTTTCATTTCTTAAAAAAAAAACCCTCTTAAATCTATAAATCAAGCATTATCAATGATTCAACCACCGGCCACTCCCCGTCGCAGAAAAACTCCTCCCATCTTCGTCGTCCTTGCACCCATTCTTAACGTTCGACACCCCTTGCATCGCCCAACCTGTTCTCCCTCAATATTTCTTCTCACCAACATCGTAGTCTGCTACAATACCAACAAGTTCCACCGTCGAATCAATTTTGATTTGAGGATTTGAGAATGTAGGGTTAGGGTTATGAATTTGATTTTTTTTTTGAAATTTGGGGTTTTATAATTTAAAATATATATTTTAAAAAAATTATATCATTTTAAATAGTATTTCATTATAAATATTTATATATTTTTTAACAATATTACAATTATTTTTATATTTTTTTATTTTAAGTAAAAATATATATTTTTTAGAATTTTAAACATAATTTTAATTTTTTTACACATTTAAGTATTTTTCTAGATTTTCTTGAAATTTTTTTATATTTTTAATTTTTATACTTTTAAATATTTTTTTCTTCAGATTTTTAATATTTTTAAATTATAAATACATTATTTTACAATTTTAAATATTTTAAAATTTTATTTACGCTTTTAATGATGTGGCACGTCTAGAGTATGCCACGTGTCACCAACATAATAACTATTTTTGAGTTAATGATCAACTGTAACGGTTAACGTTCAGGAAGGGCTAAATTAATCGCAATTTAAATTTTGATGGCCCAATTGATCGTAATTTGAATCCGATGACTTAATTGATTTTTAAATTTTTCGTTGAGTGTCAATATGATCTCTAAACCTTTTATTATTAAAATAATATGTAATTTTTTTATAATTTCTTAAAGATCTAATTGCATATTTATCATTCTGCATGCATCTTGTTGCCTTGTCTTTGTTTAAAAGTATTTTTTTACTGTGCCTAAATTACATATATTTTTCAAAACCTCTAAATCAATGATTATTGTATGTGTATTTAGATTTATAAATTTTAAAATACTACAACAACAATAAAAATATCAACTAAATTCAGATTTAGTTGATATCGTTATATAAAATTAAATTCATTAATGAATTCAAATATTAAGGTGAACAATTCCTTTCAAGTTCTACATAGAGGTTAGGGCGGTTGTTAATAAAACACTGCCTCACATTTTTCTTATTATCAAAAGAACTATAGGCTACAGTTAATATTCCCAAAGAAATAAAAAGAGAAAAAGAAGTACAGTTACAGTGGTGTGAAATTTAAGAGAAAAGGATTACATGTTGGCCCAAGAGAGAAGCATGTGGAAAAATAAAAACAGTATGTTTCAGTAACACTAATCCCAAGAGAAGGACATTGTCTTGTTCGTCAGTTATACTAACCCTATCAATGAGACACAAATCCTTTTTTAATAACCAACTCGGGATTTTCAAAAGGTCTAATTTATTTATCTTCCCCTTCTATTTAAAGTGGTTAAGCCTATGATTTGAATCAAATATAGAAAGATGCTTCACTTGGTGCACCATGTGCATGCACCACCTTAAAATTTTGTTGTAATTTGTATCTGGTACTGTATTCCCCCGACATTACGCCAATATTTATAATATAGATAATTAGACTTGGAATGAAGTATATTTCTTTGTCGTTTGAATTCAACTAAACTCAAGAGGATCATAAATTTATATGGAATAGATTCCTCCATGATTATTATTAGGTTTGTAATTTGTAAGTGTCTATAATAGTGATACTATCTACTATACAGTTTGAATTTAAACAAGTTATTCTTAGGGACCATTTCTAGATTGTGTATAACAAGAAATCATATGGATTCTGTGTTTTCCAAGTTGCAAATTCTTTCTTTGAAAAAAATGGAGATCAATTAGTTTTATCAGGAAATTTCTGTAATTTCGTTTTATTTCTTATAAGTGACTTACTAAAATATAGGAAAAATGAAGGAAAGTAGTATTTTATTTTTCCCCCATTGAAATTAATTTCTCGAAAAAGAAGAAAATTGTAAGTTTGAAAAATGGAAGAAGCACTTTCCAGCTAGATTACCATTGCTGGCGATTAACTGGTAACCTAGACAACAATCCTTGACGAAGGACGCGGTAATGGGCAGTTTGGACCCCCAGTGTTTGTCTATTGGACTTGACTCTGCCGGAACTTCCCTTACAATAAACTTCACATCAGGTCCTACTTGCCTCCACCATTTCTTCTCTTCTCGTTAATCCGTGATAATTTTATATGGAGAGAGAGTCACGAATACTAAAATTAACCATAAAATGGGCGTTAATTATACCAAAAATGAAAGATCAAGATAATACTTGCCTCCACGTCGCTTTCTAGTGCATGAAATTCTATATTTAAAAACATGATGTTACATGAGGTGGCTCGAGTTCCACTATGCAGCCACATACCGATCAAATGTGAACGATGAATTGACAGCATGTATGCTTGCTATGATGATCATGGTTATGCATGCATGCCCCATTGGTCCTTGTGCATGTTAATTATAATTAATGGTGGGCAATATTGGAACTTCATTGTTTTCTCGGCAAAACACATCGATCATGGTCTTAAGTATCAAAATATCTGGCTAATCATTCATGCACCCCTAATGGCATCACATTAGATATTGAATTATCCATGTTTCTCGTAATTCATTAGAGCAAATCTTGATGACAGCCCATTAATACTTCAGATATGTTGTACAATCCTGCATTTGATATAGTATCATATGTTAGAGATTTATAATCCACATTATGATGTTACTTTTTAAATTCATACTGAATTATTCTCTCAATTTGCAAAACAAATAAAATTCAAATTTAAATGTTTAAATTTATTTTCAAACATAAAAGTATAGTTTTATATTTGATGTATTGATAATGTATAATATCCGTATAACTTTAGTGAATGCCGGCTATGAATGGCATGAGTATATACATGCATGTGTGCAAAAGAAAACATAGTTGCCCCCTATCTCATGGGTGGTCTTTCCATAATTTATTACCAAAAAGAAGAGGAAGAAAGGCATGGGGGCAAGCGTGATATGATACCACATGGAGCTGTTCCAAAATCAGGAAATCAAATGGCCAGGATGAATTCCCACCAAATTGAATAACACAGACAGCCCTTTGGATCATGTCCCCATGTCCAACTTATGGTGCCGGTTAACTCCCCCACTTTTGCCTCTCATGTGACCGACCACTCACCCATATTAATTTCACCTGTAATTGCTCCCACTATTTCCCTACCTTTGTATAAAAACTAGTCTTTCATTCCACATTTCTTATTTGCTACATACAAACCAATATATCATCTTTTCAAACCACAAGTGATAGAAATCAAATAAGAGCAAAGTTTTCACCGGAGAATGGCTAAGCAAGGTCTGGGATTCGAAATCACGGAGCTGAGGTTGGGCCTTCCCGGAGGAGGCGGTGGGACCGAGAAAAACGAGAAGAAAAGGGTATTCTTGGAGATCTCAGAGGAGGGTGAAAATGAGAAGAGCAATGGCAATGGCAAGAGTCAAGTGGTGGGGTGGCCGCCGGTATGTTCGTATCGGAAGAAGAACAGCTTGGGCGATAAAGAGGGGTCAAAAACATCAAAGTTTTACGTCAAAGTTAGCATGGACGGTGCTCCTTTCCTTCGCAAAATCGATCTAGCATTGCACAAAGGCTACTCTGATCTTGCTACTGCATTGGAGAAGCTCTTCGGTGAGTTTTTATTTTTCATGGTGAAGCAAAACCAACCAGGTTTAAATTAAGATTGGGAATAAGATGTTAATCTTTCATTAATTTTGGTAAATGAATGATAACAGGAGAGGCGTTAAGAGATGCAGACAGATGTGAATTCGTTCCCATATATGAAGACAAAGATGGAGACTGGATGTTAGCAGGAGATGTTCCCTGGGAGTAAGTCTATTCTTCCAACTACCACTATATTTCAATTGATGATTAAATGTTATTATACCCTTTAAAATTGATAGATTTAAATTCCATTACTATCCATGGCATTAAGAGTTTTTTTATACTGAAAATTATTATATGGTCTCAGCCCACCACTTTATTTATAGTCACGTCTATTAAAAATTAGCTTATTAATATATATATTTATGTCTTTTTTTCCTTTAAAGATGAATCTTTACTTTTTATGTCATGTAAACAGAGAATGTGTGTTACATAGAAGTTGATTATGAATGAATTAGTGACATAAAAAAAGACTAATTGACTGATTTTTAATGGATGAGATCATAGATAATATGGTGAGTCGAACCCATAAAATATATATTTTCTCTCTATACCCTTTAATTGATGTTATTATATCCTTGTTTCCCGTAGTTTGCAAGGGGAAGTTAGATATAAATAAAAGAAAGAGTTATTATTTAATATATTGTTAGTATATTTTTTTTGGGATTAGTATTCAAAATCATTTTTAGGGTTAATAGCATTTTAGAATAATGAGTGCTTTTTAAATTAGTTTTTTTATAAAAATTAAAAGAATTAACCTTTTTATCGATGAAAAACGAGTGGTATCAATTGTAAAAGTGCGACATAAAAGTAATTTTTAAACCAATTTTTAGAAAGAAAAAAAATATTAACGAAAAAATGAGTGCTCTCAATTGTAAAAGATGATTTGTTCTTGTTAGATGATTCAGATTTAAACAACGATCTTTACAAATGGACGGGAACATAGATATGGGTATCATAAGACGTTAAAGAAAAGAAAAAATAATTAAAAATAACTTTTGACACACTAAAAATTGGCCTTTGATGATATCAAATGTCTCATTATTTTTTTAAAAATAAACACACTAAAAATATTTTTGACAACATCTAAAGGTTGCTTCTCAATATTTTTTCCTGATTGCATATCAAATATTAATTAACAAAAAGCATTGAACTATAGTTTTTTAAAATAAAATTAGTATTAAAAATGTTACTTTTACACCGTACTAGTCTAATTGGATTCCACGAGGTTGGACCAATATTTACAGACATCGGCGAAGTCCATAAAATGATGTCGGTTTTTACTACGAGATTGCCCCCAAATGATAAACCCGGTCAAGCCCCGAACGTATTCCTGAGAAAACATCGTTGGCCCCAACAAGATTTCTTGCTACTATTAACTTAAATTACCAATATTTCGTTTTGTGAGCTTGCAAATATTTTGTTAAAGTAGATTTAGAGATGGGTACAAAATTTTATTCAAATCTAACTCGTTCACTTTATTTTATAAAAAAAATCCATTATCTAACCTTTGAATAAGTGGAGAAATGCTTGCTTTTTAAGGCAAAACCTTTTGGTATCATAACGAATAATTAATAGACTTAATTTTTATTTTACAGGATGTTTATCGACTCATGTAAGAGACTGAGGATCATGAAAAGGGCAGATGTGAAGGGATTTGGAGTGCTGCAACCAGAGGAAGCTTTCAAAGTAGCTTTAAAGGAGTGACTACAAAAGGCCCCATGAAAGCATCAATATCGTAGAAAAAGTATTTGACCCAAGTTTCTTTGATATCATACTTTGTTAAAATTATTGTTAATGATGGTTATAAGTCCCTTTTGATTAATTAAGGAGACAATATTTCTTGCTTTTACGTGACATTAGTTAATTAATTAAAGTACTTGGAATCTACTTTTCCTATGTTATTATTTTATGTTTTGAGGCATATTTTGCTAAAGTGTGTTTGGGATAATTAGAACCCCTAATTTAGAGGAAACATAATTTGCTTCCTCATAATGAATTTGAAACTGTTTTTGTGTTAATTGGTGTTTGATATGACTTTTGAATTGATATAACTAAGAATTGTTGCTATTTTCCTTTATTTGAATATGTTTTTGTAATTTTAAATTTAGGGCCTTATGATACAAGCTTAAATGAATATATGCTTGTTCAAATTCATTTGTTTTTTTAGTTTGTTCGTACTTGTTAAGAATTTTAAAATTGTATTTGTTCGTTTAATGTTTGTGAATGTTAAATGACTCTAAATAATCACATCCACGAAAGTGTTCATGAACATATAATTGAACATGTTCACAAACAATTAAAAAATTGTTTACGAAGAAACAAAAAAAAAAATTGTGAATGAACATTTTTTCTGTATGTAAAATAATCAAACATAAGTATTAATAATTACATTATATATGAATAAAATAAAATAAAAATAATTTAACGTATTCTTTTATAGAAAATTATAAAATTAAAATAAATTAATAAACAAACTTTATTATAAATATAAACGAATTGAATATAAATGAATAATTTACGAGTTATCGAATGCTACTTTCATAGGTAACACTTTATCTCTAGAATAATTCAATTACTGCTTGACTCGGTCAAATACAAGTCGTACATTGGACAAATCTTTTATGGATTTGAAGCGACTATGTTTCAAATTTAATTATAAAAGTTAATATAAATATGAATATAAAAAAGTACATTTTATCATTGGAACTAGGAGAATAATTATAGAAATGGATAGTTTGGAAGTTGGCAATCTCCTCAAGTATCGTAACCTCAACAAAATTCCATGTACTGTGATCAAAGCATTAAATGTTAGGTCAAGATTGAGATGTTTAGATCAATTATTGTTTCAGAAAAAAATATTAACCGATTTAATGGTTTCTCTTGGTGTGCAAAAACGATTGGTTTTACATGTATTATTATTTTTTAAATGAAGTGTTACATGTCTTAAATGATAATATAAGTGGCGTGTGTGTCCCGTGAATATTTTAACATGTTTTTTTTATGCTTATGTTAAAAAAATAACCAAGACAAAGACAAGAAATTATATTTTTTAGTTAGCCATGATTACATGTTTATTTTCTAAAGTCTTATTACATATTTGATGTATTGACAATTTATGAAATTATGCACAATTATTAATGATTTACAAAATATTGTTTGTTAATAATATATATAATATTCTATTAAAGATATAAAGTCAATGAAGTGATATTCATATCTTCAACAAGATTATAGATCGACAATGTCTCAAAATGTTTTGTCAATAGAATTAGAGTTAAAGGTGAGGCAAAGTATAAATGTCTAAAAATTTGGTTAAATTCTTAAATTAATCTAAAATTTTAAAATATGGATCAAAAGTAAAAGTAAAAAAATAAACAAATTAGTGGGTGGAACAATTTTCTAATTGTTCGTGAAACAAACACACTCTAAATAATAAAGTAATTCATTTCCTAAATATTTTACTATTTTGAAAAGATCATCCAAGAGCGGAGAAATTTTCTAAACGTATTGAATGAAAGTTTTCTAAAAAATTTAATTTCGCCCTTTCAAGAATTTTAAAAATTGTTATTATATTTCAAAAAAAATCAAATAATTTTAATTAAACCCCTCCTAATATTTTAAAATTCTTGATAAGTCTCAATTTTTGAATTTTTTGAGTTAAACCCCTACATTTTTATGAAAAGTTTAAACTAAACCCTTCGAAATCTTTGAAAATTTTAATTTAAGCTTCCAAACTTTTTAAAAGTTTTATATAGGCCCCCTCAAACTGAATTGTCAAGATCTTCCCCGACAAATATGTCATTACAATAACAATAAAAGATTGTTTTTGTTAGTTAAAGAGCTTAATTTATGTAATTTCAAGATCAAGACTTAATTATGTGTTTTTTATTGAAAGAAATGAATTGATTTTTTTTAAAAAAAAATCAAAGCTTACATACCTCTTAATCCATAAATAATTTATTATATTTCAAAAAATAATTTAATAATTTAAAGATTAAATTAAAATGTTTTTAACTATAAATAAGGGACATCCGAAGAAAGGTACACTTAAGTCGTGATTACTGCTCATATAACCTTTCATTTATTATAATTCGTAAAAATATCATTTATTTAACTCATTTACCCCTATATAGTCACTTTCGAAAAGTTAATTTTAACATTTATTGAAATAATCAACCATTTCTAAAATAAGTGGATAAATTTTTCTCTTATTTTCTATGTAAGAATTGTTAAAAGAAAACATTTATCGAAATAAAAACTATGGTCATGTTTTGGTAAAAGAGAGGTTTGAGGCATAATTAGAAGTTTGACTAGTCAAATATGTTAGTATTGTTGTTTGGTGAACAACGGATTGAGAGAGCGGATTAGGGTGAAACCGTTAATTTTAAAAAAAGCTCATAATAGAAGTTTTTTGATATTAGAAGTTTGATATTAGAGTTGTAAAGACTCTTTTACCATTACCAGTTACCAAAAATCTCAAAATAACATAAATTAAATATTTTCTCACCCTAGTTATAAGCTAATCTTGTTTATTTTTTCTTTTTATTATCACATATTTATATGTGTATTTAAATTTATATATTAATTAAATTATATTAAAATAATTATATAAATAATAAATTAATATATAAATTATTCGAAAATGTTTAGAAATGTTATATTACAAATAATTTTATTGATCTAATTAAAATTAATTAGATACAAAATATTGATAACTAATAAACTATTCAAACAAGTATTGAATATAAGCATGTCCTTATATGTCATTTTGCTTGTTTAAATAATCTAAGAGCTATCAGTTATTCGTTAATTTTACCAAACACTTTTATACAATCAACTAGTCAAATCAACTAATACAATTAGCTATTAGCTAATGTAATTTGTTACGCTAATTGCTATACAAAACATATATATATATATTCATTTAGCTTGTGTTGAAATAATATTGAAAATAGTTGTTTAAAGAAAACTAGGAGTTTAATTACCGACTCTGATAAAAAAAAAAAAAGTTTAAATACCGACAAAGAAACATGTTCACATGAAGGAGGTGGTCTTCTATCACGTGAAGTTGACTTTTACTCCAAGAACCCCAACACACATGGGTCCCATCATTCTCATGCTCTTTAATTCTGTGCGTTTACCTCTATTTAGTATATTTTATCACATGCATCTTCCCTTGTTGGTACATGAGGATTTTGGACATATGCGAGGTGAGCGACCGCACAGTACCCTCAAGAAAAGAGGGTCTTAAATAAATTAAATTAAATGTTTATAGTAAAAAATAAAAGATTTTGATTTAATAAATTACAAGAAAATTTTTACTTTAAAGATGACTCGTAATATATTTTTTACTAACATAAAAATATCTTTTAAAAAGCTTTATATATATTTGAGATTATAAACTCGTTTTAATAAAATGTACAAGGCCCCGTAAACCTTTGAACCGCCCATGTGTGGGTCCATGTTATTATTATATTTTTTATTAATTAGTGAGGTAGTACATTATGATGCTAAAATTCGAACCTATATAAAATAAGCATTTTAGCTACTAAACTAATTAAGATATTATATTTTAAACATTCTATATTTTCATTTATTTGTTCTTATTATTTCCTAACAATTATTTAAATTATAATTTCCATATTAATTTCATGCTCCAATTTGTTTGAGAGTATTTTATTTCTTTATAAATGAATTTACAATTGAACCTAACAAATGGTCTCGGTAGAAAAACGGATGATGTTTATCTTTGGAGACTCGAGTTTAATTACCATGTCTATAAATTATGTGTGCATTGTCAACGAATTAAGAATATGTATGAACAATTACTACATTGTAATAACCTTTAAAGTATTTCAAAAAATGAGTTTACACCTACCTCTAAAAAAAGGAGAAAAATATAATTAAATCTTAGCTCGATCTTTTTTTACAAAGTAATGTTATAATAATATTCTAAAGATAAATGTCGAGATTTAAATCCCCTTAAAGGGTGAAGCGGATGAGCCTTTAAAACTACTAGGTTAATTAATGGATTTTAAATCTTAAACCGTACAATATTTTAATTTATGAGTGACGTTTCATTTAAATATTGCATTATTTAAAAAAAATTCTCTTATTTTACTGGTCCTAATGGATGCTAATATTTTTAAATAACTTCTGAATTTATTAATAAATTGCTGTATTATCATTTTAGGGTTTAAAAATAAAGAATTATAAAGATAAGAATTAATATTTTAAAAATCCAAGTACTGGTTAATGATATTAATTAAAGTTATATTTATATAAAGAAAATATAATTATTATAACTATCTGGTTTAATTAAAAAAATACAGAATAATAAACAACAATTAAAGATTTTCAAACGTATCGGTAATTTTCGTTAATCAGTAATATTTTTGGTTGAATATCTTGACTCAAATAAAAAAATAATTATGATAAAAAAACAGGAAAAAAACCACAAATAAAATCTCTGACCCAAAGTGACCTGGTCGGCAACCTTCCAGACTTTAAACTTTAAAGCACTCAAAATCATACAAACAATCAGAGATAAAACCAGGAGTACATAATAAAAATAGTTATTTAATTTTAAAATTAATATATATGTAATATATATATTTTTAAAATAAATTCTAATTTAAGACATATTTAAGTTAATAAAAACACAAATGACTCCTGAACAAAAAAATTGTAACACGAATTCCTCACTGGCCTTTATTAGCTCTGCCCAGTGCTCACACGCTTCCCGTCATATAATTCGTGTCACCTATTTACATGGGCAAATGACAACCACTCTTCTAAGTTCTAAAGAGACGTGTCTTTTCATGAATGGTTCGACGATTTTGCCTGTCAGATTCTTCGCCTCCTTTTACGTAGTCACTATTGTTTATAAAAACCCACAACAGCCACATTGAGCAAATCGTGTTGGCCAAAATATTCTGTGCTTTTTGGTATAGCTAGCAACTGCCACTTTAAGAAAATGTCATCGGAAAATGGGAAACACTTGCCGGAAACTGAAGCCGATGGTTTGAACTTCGAGGCCACCGAGTTGACTTTAGGGTTGCCCGGAAAGTCTAGGGTTACCCCGGACGGTGGAGCTAAGCTGGGTAGTAAACGTGGGTTTTCGGAAACCGTCGATCTTAGGCTGGGTGACAACAAAGACGCTAATAAGCTGGGCCAGTCCCAGATTGATGCCCGAGAAGCTGCTAAATCTCCTGGTTCAAAGTAAGTAATGAAACGCATCATTTTTCTTTCCAGATCAATTTTGTTTTACTTTAGAATTTCAATGTTGTAGGGCGCAAGTGGTGGGTTGGCCGCCGGTGACAGGGTATGCAAAGAGAGGAAAGAAGAGTTGCAGATATGTAAAAGTGGCGGTGGACGGTGCTCCATATTTAAGGAAAGTTGATCTCGAGATGTACAATAGTTATCAGCAGCTGTTAACTTCCCTCGAAGATATGTTCTCACGTTTCACCAGTAAGTAGCAATTATATCATACATATATATATGTTCTTATTTCTCCCTTGTAAAAAAGTATAACATGATTTTTTTTAATAAAAAAATTGACAGGAAATTTTTTGAATGAGAAGAAAATAGAGCAAGTGAATGGAATTGAATATGCGACCACATATGAGGATAAAGATGGAGATTGGATGCTGGTTGGAGATGTACCATGGCAGTAAGTTCTCAAACTTGTCCTTTGCTCTTACTAAAGTTTCTTTTGAAATTTATTACTAATTCTATTCTAATTTTTTTTAATCAGAATGTTTGTCGAATCTTGCAAACGTATAAGGTTAATGAAAAGCACAGAAGCAGTTGGATTAGGTAAGATTAAATTCTATAATTATCTATTTAATTCCACTGTTAATGTTACTGGTGGTACTAAAATGTGATTAACAGTGTGGTAATTAATTAATGATATGCAGCTCCAAGGACACCTCCAAAATGCTCAAGAACAAGCTAAATAAAGAAGCCTTGTAAATGATAAATTTGTGTATAAAGGCTTTGTTGATAGCAGTGATGGTGGTGGGCAATGGACAGACTTTGACTAGTTTTAGACAGCCAAGTTGAAAGAATAAATGAAATGAAATAAGGTGTAATCTCTCCAACTGCACTGCAATTCATGTTGTGGGCTTTTTCTCCGCATCATGTAACTTGTAAGGTTATTACATATAAAACTATGATGTATAGTTAATAATAATAACTCAAATATTACATATAATCGTAATGGAGCACATGATTCTCTTTCGAATTTTCATTTGATACCTTTTTAAGTGTATATTAGACTTTTCTAGAGGATGATGTTCATTTTAGGAGATTCGGGTTAAAAAAAGAGTATGGACATATATTAACATAATAAGGCACACGCGCCTATGGGTGTAAATGAACCGAACTTGAACGAACACGACTATACTTATATTTGTTTGTTTATTTTTAAAGGTGCTTATGTTCGGTTCGTGTTCGTTTAAACTTTTAATATTGTGTTCATGGTTGTTTATTTATTTACACCCTTACTCACACCTTGCGCACACATATTTTTTTAGTGTATATTAGACTTTTGCATGTCTTAATATATATTAAACTTCTGTGGATTTTTTTTTCATAATTAGACTTTTATGGTTATATTATATCGTGTGCTATTCGTTTTCTTCATTTATTTAAAGGAGTTACAAGCAATAGTAGCAATAGTGGACCTATTTATTACTTCCAACAATAGATAGACAAGACAAATCAAACAAATTAATCAACCAATTTTTTAGAGTAAAAACTAACAACCAATTGACACATAAATACAATATTTTTTTCTTAATTTTATAAGTTTTGTATAAATATAATTTGTTATAATTTTTAGTTACATATATAGTGTATAATTATAATTATAAGTAGAATACATTTTAAAAGGATTATAATTAGAATCAATCGTTACAAAGTACAATTGAATTAATTAGGATAAGTAGAATTTGATTCGAAAAATTGAAGAATAATAATAAAAATTTTGAGTTATTTAATTTTTTAAATCGGCTCAAATAATTATTTTGGGATTTTATGTTTGATTTGAGCTTAATTTTTACAATTCAAATATCTGAAAAATGTATAAATGAATTAGTGTAAATACCCTTAAGTCCCTGAGAATTTTGAAAATGTACAAATTTATCCATCAACAAAAAATAATCAAAATACTCATAAAAATATTAAAAAATCCTTAATTTTTTTAAAAAACATATATTAAAAATTATTGCATAAATTTATAAAATATATATTCTATAAGTTTATAAAAATGTATATAAAAATTATATCATATAAAAAAATTATTTAAAAAACATAAAATATTCTCTAAACAAATTAAGTTATATAATAATTAATTTTTGAGTTAATTGAATATATTTGATTCAACTCAAATTTTATAAACTAAATTTGACTCGGAAAAAATTTAAATAAAATTAGAACAATAAAAAAGAATAATCAACTTAACTAACCCAAAATTTTTACTCGATTCGACTCAATCAATAGTTACTCTTGAGATTAATAAACTGAAATATATTTGCAGTCAACCAAAAAAACCATACGAAAAATCTCCACGTCTAATTAAAAGAAGAGGAAGAAGAAAGTGTCAAATTTGGATGACTCAACATTTACCAACTTGAAAGCATCGTTTACTTGATTTGTTGTAATTTTTTGTAAAGTTAAGGCGATTACAAGTAATATAGGTTCTGAATATACTCTCACTCATTTGATAATATATGCTCAATCACCCTACTGCAGCTGTTGATGCTCGAACCTGTGACCTCTAGTAACAACAATTGTTCCCTTAACCACTGAGGCGACTAGGGACAAATTATAAATTTTAAAAAATATAAGGCAAATTCATAATTATTTCGAAAGAATCAAAGGTAAAAAAAATTTCCTCATGTCTGGGGCAATAGCCCCTCCCACAAACAATGTAACTCCGTCTCTGTATGTAACAACAATAACAACAACAACAAACAATAAATTTATAGAGAGTGCTCAACATTTTTTATTTACTGCAAACTTGAAATGCAATAATCAAATTAAAATAGATAATTTAATTAACTTTTCATTGATACAAAGTACATTTGATGAAGGCGAATATGGACATTAATTACAGTTCCCTGTAACGACTTGTGAGGGATAGTCGTTGAAAAAGAAAAGTTTGATTAAGCAAAACGTGCAGGGCTACTCTTCTATTTATCACGCTAAAAGGTAAGCATATGATTAAGAGGTGTATGATACGGATTCCTGTCTAATTATACTCCATAAAAATAATAAAATCATGTATTTTATTGAACAACTATGATTCTATTTTCTCCATAATTATTTACATATGCATGCAGGGACAAATATATGTGTAATGTATTAGTTTAATTACATTTTAAGGTATTGATAGTTTTAAAACTATTGTAATTAAGTCATTGTCCCTCTCAAAATTTTGTAATTAAGTCAATGTCCTTTCCATAATTTCTGTATCAAGTATAATTTTTATGATCTTGTTAGTTTTAAACTTAATGAAATTAAATTTTGGCTCACAATTTTTTAGTTTAATTACTTTTTAAGTCTTTTCAATTTTAAAATTAGTAAAATCAATTTTTAGTTTCTTTAATTTCTTTTAGTTTAATTGTTTTTTGAGACTATATTCATTTCAACGATAAACAAATATCCCTTCATGAGTGAATCCTTGCTCCGTCCCTATATGCATGATTGATTTTTTTGGTTTCGGTTATGTCCCATTGGGATGATCAAGCCGAGTAGAATTGTGTCAGGTTATAAATCCAATTTGGAATTATAAGTTTGAAGTTGGATCAGAAATTAATTGAGTTTCCGCTGTGAAGGTTTAATTCGATTCAATGTAAAATAGAGTTATTTGAATTTATTTATCTAATATAAAAACGAGTTTAATATTTTAAATATATTATTTATAAAAGTTTAAGTTCAATTAAAATTTTAAAAAGTATTCCATTTAAACCGTACTCTGTTACCTCTAAATATCTAAAATCGTAAATGAATAGCGTCCATTGGAGACAAAAGGCCCATAATTCAACAATTCCGAGATGGGATTTGGATTTATGATACAATAAATGAAGGCTTGGTCCGATGTAGTACTTATTGGGTAATTGGAAACCTTGTCTGGTATTTTTTTAAATCACGTTTTCACACAATCAATGGAGAAAAGACTATAATATTGTCTTTCTATCCCCCCCCCCCCCCCCCCCCCCCCCCCAAATATGATATCACCCAGGTTATTTTATAAATTATTGTTATTTTTACAATAAAAATAAAGTCAGATGCGTTATAATTCGACTTTAAACAGTAAAATTTATTTTTATGATTAAAAATTAAAGTAAGAGGCATTACACCTAGGTTGTTTTTCAAAATATTGTTGTTTCTACAGTAAAAGTGAAGTCGGATGCATTACAATCTGACTTTGAACAGTAGAATGTATTTTTATGATTAAAATATTAAAGTCGAAGACATTACAATCCGACTTTGAACAGTGTTTACACTAAAGTCGGGAACCTTCTGTCACCGTCTTCAACATTTTTTAATCTAGAAGAATAGGTTGAATAGTGGATGAACAGTGAAGTTGAATTTCTTTGCTACCGACTTCATTTGTACTGTAGCAAATGCTATAGATTGAAAAATAATCGGACAAGTACAATATTTTTTTTAGGGGGACCAGCTGCCATATTTGAGTAAAGCATTGAATCTCTAGTGATTTTTTTATTAAGTATAGAGATAATTATATTCACATATTCTTAAGAATAGGCAAATGTCGAGATTCGAATCTAAACAAAATAAACATCCTTAGGCCGATTAATGATCTCTGAACCGTTCTTTGGTTGAATGGCTCCACAAATATCTGAATTTGGTTGCTTTCTATTTGTGATGAGCTCCTCTTCAGAAACATTCAAGTGAAGTAGGGCATTTTCAACCACCCAAAAGGAAAAGAAATTCACATCAATGACAGCTTGATTTTCCAGCGGTGGGGCATTCGAGTCGTTTCCTATGTAGCCAAATATTTTCAGATCAATGTTCAAACACCTTGTGGTTTGATTTCAATTCTGAGAAACTGGCTGTAAGCTTCTAGAATGCTTGCTGGTTTCTGGAACACCCTGCAATTGTTACATTATTGACAGATTAGAAGTTGATGATCTCTGTTGTTCTTTGTTACATTACTGGAAACTTCAGTAAGGAGCTTTCATTTACAATCTCAAATGTTTGCAAACACAAAATTGGAGATAATGTTACAGGAAATTAATTTTATTACCTGACCTTCTGCTGTCAAATAGAAATCATCAATAGATAATGTTGCAGACTTCCTGAGATTATGGTGGATATTAGTAATTTCAATTGTTCCCACTTTCTCGATTTATATTACGGATGAGTCAAACGAGATACGAATTACTTCTACTTATTAAATTCCATTGCTCTTCAAGTTACCTGCCAGTGATCCTGAAAAGATAATCAAGAGCAAATACAAGTGTGGTCTTCCCACGACCCTGTGGTGCACTGAATCCAATCTGCATCAAAAGAGAGATGCCATTGCCGCATGATTAAAAGAATAGGTCAAGTAAGCCAGCTGCATAGTTCTTTCACTATCCAAATAGAACGAAATGTAAAAGGATTTTGCTAACTGCCCCGGACTGTTTCAAGGTTCATTAATTTACTAGTTATAGTAATAACATTGTCTTAATACAGTAATTGACAACCTTATCCATAAAGTTCAGTGCACCGGATTGAATAGTGATCTTAGAGCATTTGTTCGCAAAATCCAATGTAAAAAACTACTGAAATGTGCACAAACAAAGAGAACACAAGCACACACAACAATCATTTGAAAACCTTTATCCATACCACTAATGGAGGTATCTCTTTTCCTTCTTTAAACTTGGAGGCATGCTCTGATATCTGGTCTTCGCACCATATAAAGACTGGTATGTAGTAGTGATAAAACCTTGCTTTCTGAATTCTGAGTAGTAAGGTAAAGTTCATTGACCTGAAACAATCGACAAAGCTTCGAGCCATAAAACAACCACTTGTCAATGGACTCTGCCACCTTTTCTTGGGTCAGTCCTACTTTGTCGACAAGCGGGCCAGCGCATATGAATTCAAAGAGGTCCAGCACAGAGGCAACCTCGGCAGGTTTCGAGGGAAATACTGAATATATTGGACCCTGCCTGAATGCACTACCACTGTTTATATCATGATGCAAGGAATTATCTTGCAACCATGAGCACCCACTGCCTGCAGGAAGAATTCATAGAGAAATGCAGATAACTTATGAGCGAAAGTAAGATGTATTCAACAGCCTTATTGCATGTCAGAATCCATTAAAAATGGTAAAGTTAAAACCGATTTCAGCATCGATCGGAATAAGACAACTCCAAAGTCCAAACACATTGGAACCATAGAATGCAAGGTGGTTGCTTGGCATTGCGTCAGCGTAGTGAAAGCCGCCATTTTCCTCTCCCTCCCTCTCAGGTACAGCGAGGAAAGAAAAGGGATGGGTTATTTCTTAGGGTAAACTACATAAATGGTCCCCCGACTATACTTCAATTATTGTTTGTGTCCCTTAATTATCAGAAATTACAAATTGGTCCGCTGACTTAAAAAAAATAACAAATTGGTCCAGCGCCGTTAAAAATATAACGGCTGATGATGTGGCAGTTAATATAAATTGATATAATTATATAATTAGCCCTCAAATTCTATACTTATTTTAATTTGATTCTAATTCTAAAAATTAACCCATATAATTTTAATAATCTATCAATTTAGTCTTATTTCCCCTTCAAGTTCCACCTCCACCAACACCAAAAGTGTGTATATATTCATGGAGGATGAAAAATCAACATACCAAAGGAAGATGAACTATTTTGTCCATGCTTTTCGTCTTTCAAGTTTCAACAACTAGCCAAACACCAAACTTATAACACAACAAATATGAACTAAAAATCATAAATTCACTTCAAATTTTTTCATTTTTCAAAAACACAATCTCTGAAATTTGTGTTGAACAAAAAAGAAAATCACACACCAAATTTTGCAAAGTTAAAGGGAGCCTCAGAGCTTAAAACTCAAACCCAACATTCTTTTCACCAGATAATCTGCAAAATTCATGTGTAGAATCAAAACTCCATGAAACAACTAACCATGGTCTCAAAAGGGAGAAAACAAAACCCCTGAAATCTCAAAAAGAATTTCTCGCTCCTTTGAACGCTACATGTCGAGTTTGTTGAGGAAGAGTTCTTGATCAGACTCGGAGATTATTCGGGACGCCGTAATTTTTGGAATTTGGATAGTTTTGAAGAAACGTTGAAGAAAAAAAATTCTTTTTCTTTAGAAAAAATAAAATTCAGTTAGACGCGGTTTGTTGTGCGTACAAATAAATGGAGGTGGAACTTGATGGAGAAATGAGACTAAATTGATAAATTGTTAAAATTATATATGTTAATTTTTTAGAATTAAGGTCAAATTAAAATAAATGTAGAACTTGAGGGCTAATTATATAATTATATCAATTTATATTAACTGACACGTCATCAGCCGTTATATTTTTAACGACGTTGGACTAATTTGTTATTTTTTTTAAATCGAGAGACCAATTTATAACTTTTGATAGTCGGGGAACACAAAAATAATTAGAGCATAATCGGGAGACCATTTATGTAGTTTACCCTATTTCTTATTTGAATTGAGTCGCGTTGTCGGTTCAGGCTATCGCTTTTCTGATCCATCTTTTATAGGACTACACAATATTGTACTCCTATAAAAAAAACCCGGACCTAATATCAAATAATTAATATATTTAATAAATACTAAACATTCTTTCAAAAATTATTAAATGGTATAATTTTTGGATTATCAAAGTTTAATTTATTTAACTCCAAAGTTAATTTTGTTAGTTAAAAGTTTAAATATAATCATATAGTATAATTTTTTAAAATAAATAAGTTTATTTTGTTAGTTAAAAGTTTAAATATAAATTAAAAATATTGATATTTAATTAATCGATAATACACATAAATACATCCAACATTAAATAAAAGTTTTTTGAAATCAACAAGTGGTACAATAAAAAAGATGAAGATATTTATCCTAAAATATTCGAATACGTGTAGTTTTGAACGTATACCATCTTATAATAACTATAAAAAAATAGTCCATCAACTAATAACGTTAAGTTCCGCCCTTGACTTTACTTTATAAAAGTTACGGTAAATAATCAAGACCGAGAGTGAGAGTGACGAGCGATTGATGTTGGGAACGAGAATAATAGGTGAAATATAAAAATGATAATAATGGGATTTTAGTTGGTGTCTCCATGGCATGAATATTAATAAAATAATCTATGGCCATGTTTGTCAATTAACGGATAGCTGATAGCGGATTACATTAGCAGATAGCTGATTGCATTAGCTGATTTGACTAACGAATTGTATTAGCTGATTGTATAAAAGTGTTTGATAAAATTACCTGATAGCTGATAGTTGTTTGATTATTTAAACAAGTAAAATGACATATAAGGACATGATTATATTTAATACTTGTTTGAATAATTTATCAGTTATTAATATTTTGTATCTAATAAATATTAATTAGATTTGTAAAAATTATTTTTTAATATAAATTTCCTAAACATATTTGAAAGATTTATATATTAATTTATTATTTATATAATTATTAAATTTTTTATATGCACATATAAATATGTGATAATAAAAAATAGAATTAACTTACAAATATCACCATATAAATTAGTAGTAACAACAAATAAGTCCAATATTTAATATGTTATTATTTATATTAAAAAATATTATTATTTAATTTAGGTTATTTGGAGATTTTTGGTAATTGTTAAGGGTAAAAAAGTCATTACAACTCTAATATCAAACCTCTAATCTCAAAAAATTCATATTAGGAGCTTTTTCAAAATTAGTTTTTTCACACCAATCCGCTCTTTCAACCCGCTATTTACCAAACATCAATATTAGCGGATTTGACTAGTCAAACCTCTCATTATACCTCAAACTTCTAATTTTTGCCCAAACCGCTATTTACCAAACAAGACCTATATCATATTATAATATTAATAAAATAAGTCACATAATTTCATTGTTACTAATTTAAAGCATGTATAACTAAAATAGGGGCAATTTCAAACTTTAATGATTTAATTGATTATTTTATAAAAAAAATTAAATGATTAAAATAAGAATGGAAAAAAAGTTGAGTGATAAAAAAATACCTTTAATTTTTTTTTTGAATATGCTGGTGCGATGCAAGAGTAACATCTGTTCAGCTTTCTTAGTCTTTTTAAAGACGACACACACATCATGCATTACTGGTGCTCGAACTCGGGTCCCAAGGGATGATAAACATCAACCTTTAATTAAAACCCGGTAAAAAGTGAATGTATAGTGGATTAACAGTTAATAAATAGTTGAAGGAAGTAGAATAGTATAAGCAAAGCACAACAGAAGAGAGGGTGTGTTTAATTTATTGCAGGTTACGTTTGACACTAACTGAAAATATTATAAAATTTGAAACATATAACTAAAAATGTTATATTACTTGCATTTTCGGTTCTTGGTAAATATCGAAACTTTAACTTCGAGTATTGAAACTTCCATCGCTTTCGATAATATTTTAAATTTTTGTAAATACCGAAAATATTAGTAAACAGTATAACATTTTTAGTTTTATATTTTAAATTTTATAACATTTTCAATTAGTGCCACATAGTAACCTATCGTACCATAGAATTACATAAAAGAGTATCTTTTGTCATTTAATTTATCCCAAAATCAAAAACAATTAATTAGTGCTGTCATTTTTCGAGGCTCTGAATTCATTGCGAATCCAAAACTACAAAATAGTAGTTGTAAATATATAATATAAAAATCAATCGAAATATGCTATAAGACATATAATAAGACAAAACATACATTTGCTAAAAAAAGGGACAAAACACACTACTCAGCACTCACAAATATGAGTGAAAGATAATACTAATTTTTTAAAAGAAAATCTATAATTTAAAAATGATAAATTAAGGGTGGAAATATACATGTGCATTAGTTTTTTTAGGAACTGGGCTTTTTTATTATTATAAATGAGCAGTACTAAAATTTAAAAAAATACAAAACATCCTTATTTTAATTTAATATTGTTTATGTAACCCCTAGACCCGGCCTAACCACCAGACCGAACCGAACGGGTTACACGGGGGAAAACCGAAGCGAAACCCGTTAAGGTTTCACTTTAATTATCAACCCTAATTTTTTTATTTAATCTCGTCTAAATGCCATATTTGAACTTATGTGAGAGGGCAAACAACGGAAAAGCAAACACGGACATGAACCAAGCAAGACAGACATTAAAAGATAACTTTTAGCCATTTTTTCAGGCCGTATCGATACACCTAAGGCCCGTATCGATACACCTTCAACGGTCAAACTTCCCCAAAGTCAACTTCAAGAGACTGTATCGATACCCTCCAAGGCTGGCATCGATAGGCCCTTAACGGCCAAGCTTCCCAAAGTCAACTCCGGGACCGTATCGATACACCTAAGGCTCGTACCGATAGCCCAATTTCTCGTCAAAATCTCAAATTTCCAGTGATCCAAAACGGTATCGGTACGATAAGCTTAATACAAGAGACCGTATCGATACTGCCCTTGAGCGTATCAATACGCCCTGCACAGAAATTTGCAAATTTAAGCACAAAGAGACTAACATAAACACCCTAAGCAAGAATTTAACCAACTCCTAAACACACATGCAACTCAAGGCAACCAAGAATACTCATTTAAAACAAGTTGAACATTCAACGAGGCTAGATCATCATAACAAGATTTAACAAGGGTAACTAAACATGCTTAACATTCACAAGAGGTCAAAAGCCAAACCAAGGCGTGCTTCAACCTTTTAAACGTGACAACAACAATAACAACCACATATGAGTTTGGGCACCACTCCCCAACATGAAAGTCTAGCATTCACATTGCCTAAGTATTATTACAACCATGAAAACCATACTTGAGCTAGCAAATGAACTCCAAGGTTCCTCCTTTGCCCCACTTGCCTTCTGCAGCCATTAACGACCTGCATCGTTGAAAAAAAGAGCGTAAGCTTAAAAGCTTAGTGAGCGGAGCTCAAAATCACAACAACAACAATGCAATTCAAAACATGTATTTAGTTTAAAGACAAAATCATTTGGAGGGGAAATACACTAAACCGAAAAATATAAGAACAAAAATCATGGTATGCACATGTACAACCATTTCCGGTGGGACTACACATCACCGTTCACAACAACTAGCATGTTTCCGGTGGGACAACACATCACCGTACTCATCTACTAGTCACCTCTGGTGGGACTACACATCACCGTATTCAACAACACACTTCTCATTAACCATCATGTGAGGCTTTGACAACAACATCATAACAACATTAAAAAGGAGGTAAAAACAAATCATATTTCACCCAACAACACGTATAAGCACATACATCAACACTTAACGAAACAAGGCAAAATTTATTAAACTTACGTTTGGGTTTAGGTTGGCCCCTAAAGCTCCACCCAAACCCCAAGAAAACCTCTTTGAAACATTTCAAAGCTTCAAAACATTATCATTCACCAGCACAATTTCGAAACTAGCTAACGGTCTACCTTCAAGCTTCTCTAACTCCCGGTGTAGTCCGAAGAACCTGAATCTTTATCCGCTGCTTCTACCCAAATCAAAACAAGGAGTTAACACATTTTTCAACAATCAAACCCACTGAAATCAATCCTATTAAAATCCGACAACAACAAATTTCCGATTCCTATTCGAAACTAACCAAAACCATCCTCATTTCTACTCTAACCATAAATCAGCCATTACTTCATCAATCTAACATTCAAAACATGTTCAAATACCCCGGAAAACATCAACCCAACACCACCAAAATATTGAAAGTCTTTCCCTACCATTTCAAGCCAAAAACCCAAACATCCCTTATCCAAAAATTACTCGTTTTCCAAATTTCGGGATTTTTTCATAAACTCGTTATCTTAACATCATTTTACACCCAAAATATAGTTTATAACTCACACAAAACACTGTTTTGACCCACTTCGCTTAAACTCTTCAAAAACTCATTTTCTCTCAAAAGGAAGAACTTGAGGATTTTTTTAAGTTTTGAAATGAAATAGTTAGAAAACAAGAGAATGTGAAGAAATGTTAGGAATAAAACACTTACCTTGATGAATATTCAAAAATGGTGAAGATTTGATGGAGAGAAAAAAAAGTGACGTGAAATTGTTTTGGGGAAGAAGAAGAGGTGGATAGTTTGAAATATAATATTTTATTTTAATTTAAAATCCATCTCCAAAAACTATTTGTTGCTCATTTTACCATAAACCCCTTTAAAATTTCTATTTTTTTTAAAAGCTTTAAAATTTGTTTATTTAAATTGTTTTTCTCAAAATTAGCTTAACTCGAACTGGCTTAACCAAACTTGAATATCTCCCGGGCCCTAAACTCGGGTGTTACAGTTTATGCATTTATCCTTCATTATAATTTCTTTAATTGAGTTGATGTCATTTTTTTAATATGAGTTGATATTATTTGATTTGTAAAATTAATGCAGTCAGAAATCATGTTTATCAATTATCATAAAACACAAATTAAATTAAGTATATTCACAATTAAACTGACACATAATAACGTTTAAACTAAAATAAAATATAAAAATACTCACACACAATTTACATCAAATAAAAATATAATACTCCCTTCGTCCTATTCAGTGTGTTTATATTAACTTTTTTCTTGTCAAAATTTTTAAAATTTTGACTTATTATTATTTAAGAATTATTATTGATAAAAACGTGAAAAAATATATTTTAAAAACCTTTAATAAAGTTGTTTAAAAATATATATTTTTATAAAATTTAATTAATTAAAATATTTAAAATAATTATAATCAAAATTAAAAAAATAACTTTTAAAAATTTAATACCGGACATATATGTTATGTTATAGATTACATAAATAAATTGGTAAAATAATAATACGACGAAATTCTCGGAAGTCAACAACAATTTAAAATACAGAAAAAAATAAAAAAAAATATTACACGAACATGGGAATTGGTTCAGGTTTATCAAAAAAAAAAAAAAAAAAACTATGATTCAGTTTCACGTCCTTGAATAAGATTGTGCAAGTGACGCGTCTTTGAGGAAGCTTAAAAGAAAGGGTAAACTACACATGGTCCCCCAAATTATGTTTTAATTATTTTTTAATTTTTTGACTATCAGAAGTTACAAATTGGTCCCTTAACTAATCGGAACATAAAAAGCAGTCTTATTTTGTTAAAAAATAAACGGACGTCTGTGAACGTGTTGACTTGATTTCTTCTTACATGTTAACAAAGCTTTTTTTTTCTTTTCATTTTCCATGGCCAAAGAACAACAACTACCGCCCCAAAAGTTCTGTGTCGGCACAACCACATTTCTTACCATGGCTTGTATCTTAACACTCATTGCTTTCATCCTCGCCGACTCCGACGCCCCTTGCAACGTTTTTGATTGCGTTCCGTTATGCTCCGACTCTTCCATTTCATTATCTAAATTTGCAGCAATGTGCAAAATAAAAGCATCTTCATCTTCATCTATTTTGGTATATTTTGGACAATGTCAAGTGGTTATATCAGGCAAACTAACATTGCCTTCAAGATATTGCACCACTTCTTTAATGGTGGGTCTCGAATATGGTTTGGGATTGGAACAAAGTAGGTCAAGTTTCAGAACTTTCTCAATCTCCTCCACCACATAATTGCCTTGTATTCTCGGATTAATAACATCAATAATGGCACCTCTTGTCCATCACCTTTTGAATATATCGAGAAGGAAAATCTCTTAAGGGTAATTTTATCATGATCAAATAGTTTTCTCCCGCAATTCACCTCTAGCAAAAAAAGCACCAAAAGCAAACATATCGATAGTTTTAGTGGCCTTTTGTTATGAAAAAAATCAAGAAAGGAGCAGTTGGAGCATCACTACAAGAAGAATCCGTGATTAGAGCCAGATCACCAACAAATTCTCACAAAAAGCGCAGGAGCTCACGTGAAAGAAAGGACACCAAGGACATTAACATATTTTGTCGGGTTCTAGAACCAAAGTAGGAATATAAATAACAAATGAAAAGTGTATCGGAGGCTATGAATTTTGCTATAACCAAAACTTTCTTCTCCCCTCTCTACTTTCTTTCTCTCTTCTTATCAATTCTCTATTTTCTGCATTAAATTACATAACACCTTCTTGGTTTGAGTGAGTTCCGGATTCAAATATCCTAACATCCCAATTAAACGAGTCGTTTGTGGATCGTCATCGCGATTATACATTCTAGCAAGATCTATGAGCCATCCATTTAGATTAGAATCTAAAAGGACGTTGTTGACTTTAATGTTCGATGGAGAACAATTCATTCTCCTTCTTCATGGAGATAAAGAAGAGCCAATGCCACCCTTTTGATGATTCAAAACCTATGAAACCAAGGGTCCGTTTTTTAATGTTGAAAATGAAACTATCGAGGCTGCCATTTTTTATATGATCATAGACTAAAAAGAGCTCTTTTTTACTCCTACAATACCCGAGAAGTCGTACCAAATTATTATGCCTTAGCCTTCCCATGCTAATAATCTCAAACGCAAACTCCTTCATCCATTGGTTTGTTTCATGGGATATTTTTTTTACTGTAAATTCTTGTCATATGGATTTCATAATCTTTCTTTCATCTTGTTTAACATTGCTGTAAAGTTGAATAATGGAATGAAAAGGTCGGAACATAAAAGAACACAATAAAAAATGCTGCTAGGGTCGCTGGAGCCGACGAGGATGGAAACATTGATTGTTAAGATGCAAGCCATGGTAAGAAACATGGTTGTGCTAGCATAGAACTTTGGGGGGGGGGGGGGGGTTGAGGTTCCATTGCACCGGACGCAAAAGTTAATTCGAACATAGTCGAGAGACCATTTATGTAGTTTACCCTAAAAGAAAGTTGATGTGCATACGTGTATTTTTTTAAGGTTGAAGCCAACAATTCAGGCTTTGGTTGGGGTTCACGAGTTTCAATATTGGTAAAGATTGGGTTACACGATTACAGGCCTAGCCTTAGAAAAAGGTAATAAGTTAGTATGCAACCACAACAACGATATGACGATATTGACACTATTTGAAACTGTATTACCGAAACGAGGTTGAGTAGAGATATTAATGGCGATGGCGCGTCGAAATTGACCACGATGTATAGTGAAGTGAGTTTTAGGTTTTGTGACGTGTTCTTTTAGAAGAAAGTGAAAGTCTCTGTTTTTTTAAATTAACCGTGGAGTGAAATGATTTTATTTTAGGTAAAATATACAAATAGTTTTTTGATAAAATATATGTATATTTTATGGTTTATTTTCGAGATTTGTGGTTTTATTTCTTAATAGCGTCATTTTCAATGTTTGAATATGAATTCTCTTTCGAAGAACAATATGTCTTGTCATTGCACTCAATCTTTATTGATATAGAAATGATTATTTGATTATAAGATGTTTTTTTTATTATGTCTTAATTATTAAAAGATAAAATAACAATTCCTTAAAATAATAATACAATTATTTTTCATTAAAAAATTATGAAAGGTTTTGTGGCCGTTGATAAAATTAATATAACAACAAATTTATCATGTAATTTCCACGTATAATTTTAATTGACCCTATATTTTTTGAATATTCTAAAGGTGGTTAAAGTTAGTATTTGTTTATACATATTTTTAATTTTTTGACAATACACACATCTTGCAGACAAATCGATTGAACTCGAGTCTTATAAGATAAACATCATCCGCTCTTCTACTTATACCACTTATTGAGTTCTAATCGATCATATTTTTTTAATTGCTGGCGTGATTAGAAGATAGTATCTGTTCAAATTTTCTTAGCCCTTTAATAACACGCACACATCGTGCACACATGGTACTCGAACCCAGGTCACCTGGATGAAACACATCATCATTTACCACTAGGACCACTCTAATCGATCCTATTTCTAAAAGATCAGCCTTCAATATTATCATATTCTACCAATTTAATACCTACTAACCCATTTTCATTATCGTCCGCCACTAATCACATTTTTGACCTCCAAAACAAAGTAAAGTTGGTTCAATATCCATATGCCATTTTAAAATTGAAGCAAATTGACTGAGTTTTGGAGATATAAAATGGCAATTCGTGGTGGATGGGAATGCAAATGGATTATTATGAATTAAATTGGCGGGATATGGAAATGTTGAGGGTTATTATAACTTTTCATAATCATGTACTCAACAAAAGATAATACCTTATAATAAGGGACTATTTGCGTATTTTAACCCTTTATTTTATGTTTGGTTAATGTTCTGTGTTCAATAACATTGGAAGCTGTAAAAATCCCGAAAATTCTAAGGAAAGACGGACTAATATACGACGTTACTGAAAATATTATAAGATAAGTAATAAAGTCGGTAAAGCGCTACCGGATATGTTGACATAATATAATGTATCCGGCAGAAAACATGAAGAAATATTAAAAAAAATTGGTAACCGGCAAACTTAAGTTATCGGTAGGTATCGATACAAACATAATAAAATATGTAAAATTACTTATTTTGTTGATAATAATATCAACATATTAGGTAGCGCCTATTATGTTATTAAAATTTAAGCTGATGGGGTCTTGAAAATTTGACGATAACAAAATAGGTAAATTACTTATTTTGTTGATAAGAGTATCAACATATTAGGTAGCGCCTATTCTGTTATTAAAGTTTAAGTTGATGGGGCCTTGGAAATCCGACGATAACAAAATAGGTAAATTACTTATTTTGTTGATAAGAGTATCAACATATTAGGTAGCGCCTATTATGTTATTAAAGTATAGATACTTTCGAAAGTATCTAATATTTTTTTAAAAGTTTAAGCTGATTGACATATCATACTGGGAATGTGGCTCGAAAGTATCTATATTTTTTAAAAGTATCAATACTTTTTTTAAAAACAATGTAACCGGTTGCAATGTGGCTCGAAATTACCTATACTTTTTTAAAAAACAATGTAACCGGTTGCAATGTGGCTCGAAAGTATCTATACTTTTTTAAAAAACAATGTAACCGGTTGCAATGTCTCTCGAAAATATCTATACTTTTTTAAAAAGCAATGTAACCGATTGTAATGTGGCTCGAAAGTATCTACGCTTTTATGCAACCGGTTACAATGCTTTTTAAAAAGTATAGATACTTTCGAGCCACATTGCAAGCGGTTATATTGTTTTTTTTTAAATATCGATACTTTTAAAAAAGTATAGATACTTTCGAAAATATCAATAAAATAAGTAATTTACTCAAAAGTATAAAAAATAATAATTTACCCACTTGTTATCGTCAAATTTCCAAAGTAAATACACAAATTATAACATAAGTAACAAAGTCGGTAGTGTACTACCTAATAAGTTGATAATATTATCCACAAATAATTAATTTACCTATTTTGCATTTTAACCCGTCACCTACAGAGAATTGCCATAAAAATCTTGAAAGAGACAAATAGGTCAAAGTCAAGAAACGCACAAAAGGAGCGTGGTAGTCGTAGACTCGTAGTTGGAGAAGAGAAGTAACCAAACAAAAGAAAGAAAAGCGTTACTCCTTTTTGGCTTTTTGTCCTTCTCTAGAGTGATTCACACACAAGCGACTTGGTTGGGTTATTTTTTAATCTACAATTTTCCAACTTTATCATTAATATAATGATGTCTTAGATAATTACTTGGCCTGGAGTTGTTGAGCCTGATTCAACCTTGCACCTCTCAGAAAGCACCTTTTGTTTTGCTATTATCTTTGAAAGAATCAAGCTTTTGGTGTTTTTTGTTCTCAAATTTGAAGACTTTAATTTTGGTGGGTTTTGATTGTTTAGTGGGAGGAAAGAAGAGTTTTCAGAAGATGGGTTCTTTTGGAATGCTTGCCAGAAGGGTTGTGGAGACTGAAATGCCAGTCATGGTTCAGGTATTCATTCAATTTTCAAATCTGGGGTTTCCCCCTTTTTTCCAATCAATCTGAAACTGCTTCAATCCGTGTACTTTTTTTTGAACAATCTGTGTACTTTTACTGATATACTTGTTGTGTGCGGCGTGAAATGTTTTGGAAGAGTTTTTGCTGGTATTTTTGATGATGTTGAGGGTCGTTGGTGTTGTTGCAGATACAGCAATTGATCCGAGGAGCTAAAAATGCTGTGTCACTGGCTCAGGTTTACCCTTTTTTTCCTTGTACCAATGTATTTTGCGTTTCATTGAACGAATCCTCTTGTAACCAATGTTAGTGCATTTAACATGTTCTGTTGTCTTGGTTTTGAGGATAGTGGTGGTATTGAGAAACGAGAAATGTTTTTTTCTTCTTATTTTTTTGGGGAAAAGGGGTGGGGTGGTTAAAAAACAATGGACAAGACATTGGAAACTGAGAACAATTTCTTTAACCTTGAGGTATATGATCTGTTTGGCTGCAGGTTTGTGTAAAATGGTTCCTTTCTTATTTCTTTATATCCTTTGCGTTTTTTTAAAATCTTGGTCTTTTTTTTTGCCTATATAATCTCAGTCTTTTCAAATTTTCGTTCTGAAGACTTTACATATTGGCAAAATATATATTTTTCTGTCATAGTCGCGACCACCTAGACCAAAGTTCGTACTTGTCACTTTGGATTTTGCTGAAAGGGAGTAAAGCAGTCTATGTTATATACAGATTCTACATTTCCCTTTAAGTAACCTTGTCAAGCAGCTGTGTTTGACACATTTTCAGACATGGTATTCGGTTACAGTCTTCCAAATCTATGAAAAAAAACTTTGAAAAAAATTGAGCATAACCGTATTGGACACACACCTACATTTGACACTTACTTAAGTCTGGATAACATAGAAAGTAATTGCAATTTAAAATCAGCGTATGGTTTTTGATTCACTTCTGGACTTGTTCATTCAGATAACTGTGTCATAGCTTTGATTAAATTTGCATTTGTTATTATATTGGCTTGCCCATGGTTGCATTTGGCTGAATTTGATTTGTTTTATTGAAAGTCTGTTCTGGTAATTGTGCAAAATTTCTAACTTTTCTCGTTGAAATGATTGTAGGGAGTGGTATACTGGAAACCACCCAAACAGGCATTGGATAAGGTCAAAGAACTTGTAGAGGAGCCTTCAGTTAGTTGTTATGGTGCTGATGACGGTCTTCCTGAACTTAGAGAAGCATTGATAAGGAAGGTATAGTTCCTAAAGAGTTTGTCTTAAAATTATGGTTCTATTGGTTGCTATCCAGCAGTAGGAAGAATTTCATGGCAGTGTGTTGTCATGTGCACTAGGTTGACACTTGAGCCTCACTCCGGACTTTGAAAAAACTTAGAGGGGATTAAATTTGTTTGATTGGTGGCTAAACCAAGCTTCATTCTAGTGGTTTAATTTGCTTATGGGCAGGCCAAGTTTAAGATTTTTGCATTGCTTTTATGTTTACGTTTTGCGGGAGTAATAATCAATTATTAAGATCTGCTATGCGTATGTAGTATATGGATTGAGTTTTCATACCCTCTAAATGCTTATGATTATAAAAAAAATTACTTAACAGGACTGTGATGTTTACAGTTGGGGATGTTTATTGCAAAAATGTATGCGAAATACATTAGACAAAATGAGTTCTTCGAGAAAGAATGAATAAATCTCAAATATGTTTATTTTAATGATCGGTATTTGTTAAAATATACTTGGAATTGGACAGGTTGCCGACTTGCCGTAGAAAACAAGCCACAATAAAGATGACTTTTCATTGTAGTTGCATCTTTCTATAGTTATGTGTTTGTGAGTTTGGATTCAGGTTAAGCTTCCCTATTGGCCTTGTCTTGTTGGATGTGTGTTGAGTCTTGATTGACTCATCCAAGTCTCTGTTCATTTTCTTGACCGGTTATTCTTCTCGAGACTACCAAGCATTGGTCCAATGATTTAAATTGTTTAAAAATTTCTTGTTAGTTGTTACTTTCATCACTGACTCTGTTTTGCATAAGTTTCCCTTATTGCTTTGAAATATTAATCTAGGTTCATAGAAATGTTGATGTAGTCATTGCCATCTTATACACCAAATTCATATATATTGTTAATAACCAATGTTATTGATGCGATGCAGAAATTTATACTCTACACCCGGTGTTCATTTTAACCGGAGAGTCGTAAAAATATGCTGTAAAACGATTCCTTTTTTTTATGCAGTTGCGTCAAGAGAATAATTTGCAGAAGTCTTCGGTGATGGTCACAGCAGGAGCAAATCAGGTAACCTGTAGCACCTTCTAGAATTTTTGTTGTTTGTTCTGTTGAAGGTATAAATAGACAATTTGCTACTAATTAGGTGCTGTGTGCATTGTATCACTTTATCATAAGATTACTTGTAGAAGTGGTTAGATGCTTATTTCTGCAAATGTACCCCTTCCCAACAGTTTCTCGGTTTTCTACCTTTATGTGATCATAGTGCTTCTTTTCTGTTCTGCAATGGATTTCATTCTACCATTGGTTTAAACATTAAACCTATGTTTTTTTTGTTGGTCAAATGTAGAATTATCTCTCAGTACTGCTTAAACTACCTTTTGCTTGTCTTTGTAACAGGCATTTGTGAATCTGGTTCTTACGTTGTGTGATGCGGGGGATTCAGTTGTCATGTTTGCTCCATACTATTTCAATGCCTATATGTCCTTCCAGATGACAGGCGTCACTAAGATATTAGTGGGTCCTGGTGATGCAAAGACTCTTTATCCGGATGCAGGTGCGGTCAAGATAAGTTATTCATTAAATAGATAGCCCTTTAATTCTTTATTGATACTGCTGCATTGGTTTTAGGGGTAGAGTAATTCTTTTCGGTTTGCTGTTGTTCCTCTCCTGTCGTATAAATTTGTAGTTACAGAATTGGTTGATTTCACTTGAAGAGCTTGTAACCATTACAATTAAGCTTATATAAAAAAAACCATTACAATTAAGCAATATAAGGGCAAAAGATTTACATGCATAGCAAAGCGCATGGTGCATTATAATTTGGTTGAGGAATATCATGTGTGTCGTTTTAAATGATTTACCAATGTTGTCTTAATTTCCAGATTGGTTAGAGAAGACATTGCTGGAAACTAAACCTGTTCCAAAGCTTGTTACTGTTGTTAATCCTGGCAACCCATCTGGTACCTACATTCCCGAGCCGCTACTTAAGGTCTCTTTCTCTCTCACCATGTGTTTGTGTCTCTGTGTCTATTTTCCAGTGTCAGCGGGTGTGTGAACATGCATACACATCAGGATATATTTGTCTAAAGAGTGTAAATATATATGTTTTCTCCTCTTCGTCATGCTTTCTGGAATAAGTGGTTCAATTTCTTGTTTTATTTTAAAATTCTTAACTATTTTCTTTTTTCCCTCTTCTTTCTCTCTTAATAGAGGATCTCAGACATATGCAGAAATGCTGGTTGCTGGCTTGTTGTAGATAATACATACGAGTAAGTCTCTTCTGTTTATGTTACAGATGCATTCCGTGTGATACATTTTTGTTATATTTCACAAAAGCCATGCATCCGGACATAGGTGTTGAATTCTAATAATTGAACTATAGTATACTTTGAGGCTCTAAGGATTTAGTTTTTTCATGATAAGGGCAAGGAATTGTTCACATACAATCTAGGTTAAGCGAACCTACTTTCAAAAGCTCTGTTTTCTACAGCTAGAATTATGTCAGTTTTAGCTTAAACAGCTTTGAATGAAAATATGCATGTGCAACATCTTGGGGGGCATACCTTTCCTATTTCTCCTTTCTCTAGGGTTATGATTTGAGCGTTAATTTGTTAAAATAAATGTATAGATGGCGTCGAATCAATTGAGATCGAGAGGATGAGAAATTATAAGCAAGTTCTTGTGGTGTTGTTGATGGTTTTCCATGGATGCAGGATATAGTTGCAGTTTTAAGTATTCTTTATTTTCTTTGCATTTAGACAAGCAAGGGTTTTAGATTATTTCCCCGGGTGTGCGGTTCGTAATTCTATATTGTTTATTACGACCTGTATGCAGGTATTTTATGTATGATGGTCTAAAACACTCCTGCCTGGAAGGAAATCATATAGTCAACATCTTTTCTTTCTCGAAAGCCTATGGGATGATGGGATGGCGAGTTGGATATGTAAGTAACAAACATCATCTGTTTTGTGGACTATATTTTGCCAAAATTGTTTTTGCACTTAATCTGAGCTTGTATGGATGCATGCAGATTGCATACCCCACAGAAGTGGAGGGCCTTGCGACTCAACTCCTCAAGGTTCAAGACAACATACCTATCTGTGCTTCGTTAATTTCGCAGCAACTTGCCCTTCACTCGTTAGAGGTGGGACCTGAATGGGTTCATGAACGAGTCAAAGATCTTGTAAAGAATCGAGAAATAGTTATAGAAGCACTGTCACCATTGGGTGAAGGTGCTGTACAGGGTGGAGAGGGCGCAATCTACTTGTGGGCAACGCTACCAGAGGAATACGATGATGATTTCAAGGTTGTTCACTGGCTTGCTCACAGGCATGGTGTGGTTGTGATCCCAGGGAGTGCATGTGGGTCCCCAGGGCATTTGAGGATTTCCTTTGGAGGGCTGATGGAAAATGACTGTCGAGCAGCTGCGGAGAGGCTGAAGAAAGGATTAGAAGAATTGGTAAAACATGGATTGGTGCAGTAAAAACTGCAATTTTCATTGAATCGAAATACAGAATTTGTGTCCATTCAGCAGTTTGAAGTTATAGAACTTGCTTCGTTTGAATAATTGGAGGGTTATCTATCTACCTGCTAAGTTGCTCAGAATTCGAGCTGCACTTTGAGCACTGTATATTGGGAAAGTAATTCCATAGATGCATATATACATTGCAGACGTTGATGTTTTAATACATGCAGACAATTTACAATCTTTTGTTTTTTGATTTGTTACAAAGGAGATGAAAACTCGAAGATATGAAAAAAGGATATAGACGGGTGTTCGCGGTTAACCTATAAGTTATGTTCTTAGTGCAAAAGTTATATGTTCTTAATGTAATTAGAGGGAAAATGTATAGAGAATGTATCTAAGAATGCATAGAAAATTAGGGACTCATTCTTAATGGTTAACCAACGGTTAACCATGAACACCCCTAGACATCATGTCAACATACATATCCAGGTATTTCCCTTTTATTAAAATTATACATGAATTCTTTTATTTAATTTAAGCCAAGTAAGAAGCCAATCGTTCAAGCTTGTCCCAATAAAAGCTGGGTTTAAAATCCAAATCCTTGAGCCTTCCGTACAATGGCACCATTTCGATTTTCTTGCTCAGACCAAGATGAGCCATGAGAAGTGCGACATGAGTTAGCAATTCCTCACCCTGTTGAAGTTGTTTGGCATGCTCTTTCCACGAACATTGAGCCGCCGCATAACTCAACATGTCCAGCCACACCTTTGCTATCACTTCCCATTTCTCTTCGCCATCCCACATGTACCCGTCTGACAAATTTTGCAATTGGACCGCGATTTGGCACCCTTCGAAGAATGCCGACTTCCTCAAACTTCCCATCTGGACAAAGAGTGTTCGGGAATCAATGTCGATCCCGAAAAGTGCTCTGATGATTTGTTTAGAGTCCAACTTATCATGGACGAAGTTCTGTGCTTCACTGCAGGTATCTTGGTGCCTTATGTTACCAATGCCTTCGGGAAGCATTGCAGGACATAAATAAAGAAGATACATCATGTAATCCGATAAGAGCTTACTGATTCGGCAATACGAACCGAGTCTCCCAGCTCGAAACCTCTGATGATCGTTCTTGTAAACAACTTCGGTAGCAATATGCCATAGGAGGAGACTATGTGTGAATTCGACTTGGGATACACTCCAACCACAGTCCTCTTCCAATCCTGCTAGTTTAAGCACGTCGGAACCTCTCTTATCCAATAACTCCGACAGAGTTGTGTACTGGAACCCCGATTTTTTATATTCTCTTCGTCTTTCGTGAAGATGATCGTAGATGATTTCTTTTAGATCAACACTTACGCCTTTCCAACTGGTCTGTAAGTACTTCCCCGTAATGTCCTCAGAGTCGAACTTGTTTAAAAATGCAGCAAGCTTGAGCTTCCTGGGTTGGAAGCAATAATCTAGCAGGCTGTGTTGTGCCATGGTTTGAATTCCATTCTTGGGTTTAGTAAAACGAACCAACCTGGAACCAATAGCTTTAAAAAACTTGTTGTCTTGATCAGCGAACCAGAGGATTCCCCGGTCGGAGCTAAGGTGAAGAATGGCTGAATAAATTTCAAGAAAGATAGCCCCCACCATTAACAAGTAGGATATGCCAATGTCAACTCTGGAGTATCCACGCCTACCAACCACGAACAAGAACGCAATCAATGTGGAGCTAGTGAATGACAAGCAAATGAAGCGAAGAAACACGCCCGTTCGGGTTATAACAATAGGAATTTTAGTATACAGCAGATCATAGAGGAACCCGAGTTCTATCTCCACAATCTTGAATGCCTCTTCTGCACAAACATTCTCCTCCAACTCAAATATGTAGCTCAAATGGTTGTAAACTCTGAGCTTCAAATCCGAGAACATGGGCCTGAACACCTCAAACAAATGAAACGCTCGATACAGATATCGATATTCCTCGTCGATTCCTCCCTGATCCAAGTATTCCTCCAGTCTCATATCCCCTCTTGAAGAACCCTGTAAGAGTTCCACTTCCAGTGGGGAACTTCCATTACTATGAAACACGGATTTCCTAAAGCGCAGGGTACTGGCTTTGAACAGAGCCCGAACTCTCTCGGCATACTTGATAATCCCAACAATGAATATTGGGATGGCCAAAAAGGTGAGGGAAGTTACAGTTAAAGTCCAGAACTTGACATATACGTAGAGAGCCACTCCAATCTGGAAACACAAGCCGAAGAGATGTCGAGGCCAGAGTTCATTGTCGGACAATGAGTATGCAGTGATGGTGTCGGGGCCACCAAGGTGGAGGAGCAAGAATGGAGCCCAGAATATAACGAGAGGACTGGTTAGTTGATCCTTTCTGGTTCGAAGGAGGGTACTCAAGGCCACTGTGGCCAACCAATCTGCTAACAGGTACATGGTCCAAACCAGGAAGGAGACGACCTTGAGATATTTGCCGCGGAATTTCCGTCGGTTTCCAAATTTGATGAGTATAAGTTGAACAGTTAGACTGAGGACAACCATTGCTCGGAGTTCCCATTTCAGCCAAACTGATAGCATCTTCATCGACGTTTTCAGGAATGCAAATTCTTTGATCTCTATGAACACCAGAGCAGTTGCAACTGGAATTTAACAAATGTTAAACTAGTTACTACTATTTTATGTAACAAATGATATTAGGATCAAGGAATATGTATTTTTTAGTTTATTGATTCTAGTCATTAAACAAAAAGGATGGGCTAAATAAAATAAAAATCTTCTGTTTTTTTCGGTGTCCTCGTTTACGCCCCACATTAATAAAAATAAATTTAGAGTTTAAAGCTAGAGTTAGGGTTTAGGGTTTAAGTAATTAAAAGTAGTGTGTACTTTTAAGGTTTAGGGTTTTTAATTTAAGATTTAAGGTTAGTGTTTAAATTTTTTTAGTATTGAGGCATAGAAAGAGACACCGAAAAGGGGCAGAAGATTTTTGCATGGACTAAATGACCGGTTAGTATTATTTATTTTGTCTATATATAATATGCACTAAAAATAATATCTTTCCATTTAATTATTTTTTAGTTGTGTTATTTTATTTTTATTATAATCCAATTAAGACATTATTTATATGAAATTTAATAAGTTAGCCTTTTATTTATTTATTTTAATGTGTTTATGCATTTATATATTGTTTTGTTTGAAATGTTAAAAAACATTATTCAAATTATTTTATTTTTAATGTCAGTCGGAAGAAAAATTATGATTAATAAGAGCATGCCACATGGCACTTTGACTGGGTGACTATATCGAAAAAAGATAAATGACATGTTAAGTCTTTTAGATTTTATCTTTGTTCTATTTAATCCTTAAAATATTATTTAATTCAAAATTGACCTTATTTTTTTTATAATTTAGTCTAATAATATTTACAATATTTTTATTTAATACATTAATATCATTTATTCATAAAAAATATTAATATCATTCAATAAGAAATTGACATGTACCATCGTCTTAATAAAAAATAATGAAAACACAGTAAGATACATCTAAGAAGACTTAAACCAAGGATTTTGGGGAAAATAAGCTCAAGGCCTACCACTAAACCATTTAACCAAACTAGAAATTTACTATTTTTTGATAAAAATATTTAACTTCAATTGTGTTTTATTTTTATTTAAAACATATTATTTTAATTAATATACTTTCATAAATATATCATTAAAATGAATATAATATATAAATTATATTATACAATATATTTTATGATTAATATATTTCATAAATATATTATATAAAATAAATAAAAATCATTATAGTATTATAAAATAATATTGTATTAAATTATAAAAATAAAATAATATGAGTCAATTTCTTATTAAATATTTTCAAGGACTAATTTGGACAAATAAATTGAAGCTATTATCACTTAATTTGATGGACGAAAACAGTTGAATTAAATTTAAATAAGCAAACAAAACAAATAAATAAATTCCAGCTATTATTATTATTGGAAACTTGATGAAGGAAATTAAACTGATATATGTAAGTAATTAGAATTAGGGTTGCAGTACTTACTTGTAATGATCATTGTTAATTTACACCAAAGATGTGTCTGACGCTCCGCTTCAGCAATTAATTCTGCAATTTATAGCTAATTTGAGCTGTTATGGATAGAACTTGTACCTTTTTAATAAAAATAATAAAGAAATGTCATATATAATGAATTTTTTTTATCAGCTAATATGATTTTTATTTATAGGTGAAAATCATACAGATAAAATATTATCATAGACCTCATTAAAACTTCCTACACCTATGTTGAAATAAAATAATATGCTATGACAACATGTAAGAAACAAACACCGAACTAACAAAAATGAAACTCGACACATCAAAACCAAGTATCGTGACCGATATATGAGCCATAAACAATGAGTTCAAAAGAGACGATACAAAAACTTACTCAATTAGTTTCAAACTGAATACATGTGTTGTAAATGCAGTTGAGAGGCTTCATTTATAGCTGAAAAAAAGAGAGGATCCAATAATCAAGGCATCAAGTAAAGAATCTACCCAATGTGTTTCACCATCGTGCCGAATTATAGTGTTAAAAAAATCATGCCGAATTATAAAAAAAAATAATGTTGGTAGGAAATAATAAGTCCCACGTTTATATGCAGAAAAGAAAAATACCCAATCTCTCAATTGGGCAACTTCACTCCTAATATCTAAAAAAAGTTATCTTAAAAATCATTTTTATTTAAATAAACTCCTATATTTTCATTATAAAAAAGACATTAATACGAAATTTCAGCGGGACCTCATGCATAATATATTTGGATTGGCCGATAAGCAATGAATATGCAAAGAGTTTACACTTGCGGTAACGTAAATGAGAGACATCCAACTTATACGACCAAAACGATTAGAAATCCTCTACTTTTTTCAGTGTTTTTATTTATATTCATATATTAGAAATTAAATTTAGGATTTAAGATTAGAGTTTAGAAAATTTAAAATAAGGTATATGATTTAGGGTTTAGAATTTAGGGTTAAGGTTTATAATTTATTTTTTTAGTATTTTTTAATGTTAGGCAGATATGAATTCGAGTACACTTAAATTTATATTATATTTTAACTTAAAGATTTGAGTATGTATAGTTTAATAAACATTGTATCAAAAATAAATAAAATATATTTGTAAGTTGTAACATTTGGTTGGAAAATATATAATTTTAATAAATGTAAGATATTTTGGTAAATCTAAATTACACATTCTTTTTTCTAAAATTTCATAAAAAAACGTATGTGTTAATAGTAATGACAAATGTGAAATATGTTAAATATCATTTCAACCCAAGGTTATCGAAAAGCAATGGCATAAAATTGAATGTTTTAAGAACTTTTTTTAATTTCTAACTAATTTTATGTAAAAATGCATAAAATTCAATCAAATTGAGCTTTGCAATAGAAATAAATAGGATCACTCTTTTAACATAAAAAGAAAACTTTATTCCTCATATGAAACTTTGAGCTAGTACAAACTTCTCAAATACAACTTTATTCAATAATATCTCAATAGGAAACAAAAAAAAAAAATCATATCGTGCATGGAAGGAACAAATAATTAATTATGAACTGCGAACTATAAGAAAAATAGCATACTCTTCCTCAATAGATTAGAAAAATTAAACCCATGACAATGGCCAACATGGACACCAACAAACTGGCAAGAACAGCTGATGAAGACGAAGAATTTCGAGCACCGTTGGGACCAGGTACCGGTCTTGGAGGCATCGAGCTAGCAGTTGGACCGGATGTCGGAGCCGGTGTGCAATTGGCGGGTGTGTCTGAAGTAGGAGAAGGGGTTGTAGGAGTAGTAGGTGAAGGTGCTGGCAAAGGAGAGCCTGAAGTAGCCGAAACAGTAATGGCTAATCTTTGGCCGAGTTCGCAGTGCCGCCCAAGCGTGCAAATGTAATATTGTTGGCCAGTGGAGTTGAGGGTAACGTTGGCCGGACCGTTGACAAGCATGTTTCCGATAGGGTTGCCGTCGCTGCATTCGTCGAAGGATGCCTTGGGGACTCGTAGCACATCATGCTCATTCGTTGTGAAGTTGAACACTAGAGATGTAAGTAGCATTTATCAAATTTGAACAAACTAAAACATCATTAAAGCACATAAATCTTTTATATTAAGAATCTTTTGTACTAGAGCATTGTCAATTACCTAAAATGTCTCCAACCAAGAACCTCTTACTAGCTGCCCAGTTGTTGTACGGGGCGGCACCGTTCTGTGGAACGGTCCATCCCATATCATCCCCGACAACATGCACGGTTTGTGCCGCCGTGAATTGCACAAGACTAGAGCCACCGCAACGGTGATTAAGGAGAAAAACATGCACATGGCGAACCTCGCCATTAAATCTCTCTCAATGTAGTATTTAATTTAAGTCTATAAATGTGGTGATGAGAAATGTGCAACAGTTTTAGGCCTATATATATAGGCACAAGAAAAATTTTAGAATTTTTCTATGTATTTTCTATTAAAAATGTATTTTCGCCCCCCTAAACTTCTATAAGTTCGCGCCCCTAGAAATTTATAGGTTCGCCCCCCTAACCTAAAGTCCTGGTTCCGTCCCTGACCGTGTGGACAAAGAATAAAGAAACGGACAACAACGCAGACGAAAAGCATAAACGCCGGTCTGTTTAGTACATGTAACGTAGAAAATCTCAAATTAAGATTAGTCTGCCCTATTTATTATTGGGTCACCTAACCCTAAAACTTGCCTCTTATTCAAAGGAGATTGAACCTTATCTTCTTCTGAAATTCGAGTATCTAATTAACCCTTTTTTCATGTTAGTTTTCGGCTTTCTTGGATGTAATAATTTATTATTTCTTTTGTTCAGACAATTTTGTTATTTATTGACAGAACATGTAATTTTAGGAAGTTAAAATTTCATTCAGCCATGTCACATAAAAGAGTTGAAAATCGATTGTTTAGGATATAAATGTTTATATTAATATATTTTTTTCAAGAGAAAATTTGAATAACACAATTAAAAAACACAAAAATGATAAAATAATTGAGACTGAATTATATTCCTTACCCAAACTTGTTTTTTCCCCTTCCAAATAAACTCAGAGGATTCCGAGAAATTATATCATAGGCCCGGCTCGCCACGTCATCCATGGTCCCAACCAATAAAAAGCTTTCATTTCATTATTTTTTCCATGTCATTTTTTACCAAGTGAATCTACAATTGGTAAAAAGTATTTTTTTAATTTAATTTGCAGTAAATCTGAGTGAAGATTCACTTGGTAAAAAAATGACATGGAAAAAAATAATGAAATGGAAGCTTTTTATTGGTTGGGACCATGGATGACGTGGCGAGTCGGGCCTATGATATAATGTCTCGAGGATTCCATACGTTTGATCATCTGAAGCTCTCATTTTCCTTATATTTAAGACTTAGTAATTACGGACAAAGTCAACCCTTCCTTATAAACGGCTCTAACTGAAACACAGGCCTTTTTCTTTGACAAAGTTCTTGCTCATTGATTGAACCTGTTTAATGCTCCTTTGACTTTCAGAAATAGATTAATTCCTACAATTCAAGAATACTACAATGGATTTAGGACATACTCTAATGCTGATGTCCGTAGGTGTCGGCGAACATCAAGTGAGAAGTGAATTTTGCAGAGTTTCAATAGGTTCAGTATTTACTTATCATAGCTTAACTTTAAGGTTAATTATACAGAAATATTGTGGGAACAATAACGCTCATGCTATCAAGCATATAGAAAATACAGGAATAATACTGGAGGGATACATGTCTTCATATAAATCCGCATCATCGGAGCAGGAGGTTTCAAAGCTGAATGTCAAACAAGTACAGAAGATATGACAATTCCGAACACCGGGAATGATGAAATGATTCCCGGTCATATCCAACATTGGCATATTGCCTAAGCAACAACATCAAAGCAAACACAAACGCGGATGCAATTCATCTGTCACATAACATATTATGTCGAATTTGAAACTTGATCATCTAACAATAAGTTAAGGGTTCCAGGTGCCTAAAATCTAAGTTTTAGAAAAACAAAAGCTGTGATGTTCGAAACTTACTTCTTACAGGGATTCGGGTTGGATTGCCTACCCGATGTACGATCAAATCTAGCACCAACAACATTAACCTTACAGTCATCCACAGAATCATAGAGGTTACACAGGCAAATAGATTAAATGTACAGAACAGACAGGCCAGGTAGGATATTAGATGGTACATTTAGCAGCTTACAGGAGCAGGCACAGGAGGTTGTTGAGCATCAGTTTGCTCACTTGGCTTAATGTTAGCATTTTCAATCACCTTGGCAACTACTGCCTCGCCTTTCTCCTCTACCTCAACATTACACTTGCCAGCAACCTCCTCTGCAACTTGCTTCTCCTTGGGCTCTCCCTCGGTTACAGGTATTGCTCCATTAGCTTCCAACGTCACAGTTTCTGGCTTTTCTGATTGTTTCACACACGAATGGTTCTCTTTCTCTGCCTCTTCATTTTTGTCATCCTCGGCAGTTTCCGGTATTTGTACATCTTTATCAACTTCTTGATCCGCTTCATCCATCTTGACATCAGTGTGACCAGTCTGGTCAGTCACTTCTGTTTTACCTCCATCGTCAACCTGATTTTCAGTGGAAGCACCTTTTCCTTTTTCACTTTCCGTGGTTTCCTTCTCAGTGATTTGTGCATCTTCCTTTCCACTTTCTTTCTCACCCTCAGATTTTTCAGGAACAGCCTCTGTTTCCTCATGTTCTTTCTTTGCACTCGATGATTTTCGGCCACGCTTCTTCGGGGGTTCCTTCTCTGGTGTTGGAGTAGCCTTGGCCTTTTCACTGATCCTTGCTGATCTTCTGGGGGTCTCACCGGTACCCCAATCAAACTCCTCTATCGGAGGATTCCCAGGGTGTAATTTTAGATACTGCTCCAACTGTTTCCTGTTATTAATCTCCTCCCCAGTTGGTGCAATGAACATGATCTCGGTCTTCCTTGGTGAACCGACTTTCTTGGGAGAAAACTGTACAATTCAACAGAAAAAAGACATGTTACACAAGTAGCACAACAGCCATCAAATCGAATAAGACAATAAGAATGAACAATAACATGGACACTGAAATTTAAGCAAATCAAACTGTGTTAAAAGCCATCTGTGTTTTTTCAAAAATGCTGCAATCTTTCCTTGAATTCTCAGAACTTCCAAGTCATTATTGCCTCCACTATGCACAATCTGACTTGCAATGGCAGAAACCATTCTGATAGAACTGCTGAAGTCTCAGTTCTTTGCCCAATCGACTAATAGAACCCACGATAGAAAAGGTTCGATGAAGTCCTTCCAATTCAGAGCAATAAAATACTGAACCAAATAACACACAGCTGCCAACCTAGATTCATCATCACCAGGTGCAGCTGTGGGCAAGGTCCCCCTAGTTCTCTCCCTTTTTCTCTACTTGTTTTGGGAACATCCAATCCCCAATTGCAACAACAACAACAAAACAGAAACCCTAAATTCAAGTTAAACTAGTATGAACTTCCAATTGGTATAGGGTCCTTTATTAATATGACTGATCAACTTAACTTAAACTAGCTGTGGTTGAAAAGGTTAAAACTTCCCCAAAACAACAGAAACCCTAAATTCAACTAGTAGCACCAACAGAAATGTAAAACCTTCAAAAGTAGCCCGACTGCTATAAATCTCCACCGTATACAAACAAAATTACAGTAAAATGCCTAAAAACACAAAATAATCAGTAAATTCCCCCAAATTAACACCAAAATAGCCCAAATTTTCTTAAACAAAAGGAAGAAACAAAATCCAAAGAACAAGCAAGCAAAACAAAAATACAAACCAAATTAATTAAAAAAAAGTAAAGCTTTAAAGAAAGAAAGAAAAGTACTATTTTCTTCCAGGAAGCAGGTGCTGGAAGCTCAACAGAAATAACTTCCTCCTTACTCTCCATTTTCTTCAGCTGCAAAATAACAAAAGCAAAAGCCAACAACCCTTCTCTCTCTAAATTCTCTCCTTCTTACAAAAGGTTTATTTTTTTTATTCTTTTTATGTCCCCCAAAATATCTCTCTTTCTTAAATTTGTGTTTTTGTCTTTTGTGCGGTAAGAAAAGAGTCATACAACTTGTTTTTTTTCCTCTATCAAAAAAAAGAAAACTTGCTGTGTTTTAATCGTTGACTTCCATGGTAATAAAAGATAATTTCCATGGTCACGTGACTCACATCATACCCTAGGCATGGTGGTGGAGATATATTATTTTTCTTCCTATATAACTATAACAATATTATATAGTAATACATTTTGTTCTTAATTTTTTATATACTATTAGTAGAGTTTAAAAATTCTATATAACTTACGTATTTAAGACCAAACGTGTTAGCTGAAAAAAAAAAAACCCAATTTTCCTCCCATGGTTACGAGGATAAGTGTGATTAATACATGGAGCCAATCTTGTTAGCTTAAAAAAATCCCAAATTGCACAACAAATAATAGTGGTGTAAAATGGGTAAAAAGATAAAATGGGTCCAAATTTTAGATGAGTACAAATTTCCTATAATCCATTCAGATGCAGTTCAAAGATTTAGGGAGTCCTTTACAATTTATTAAAGTAATGATCTTAAATTATAGTCTGCAAGAAATATTTTTTTCAAAAAATATATCATAATATAAAAAGTTGTTTAATCACCTTCTTGAATAACAAAAGTTCACTTGTAAATATCTAAAAATTTAACATTTTCACTTAAAAGTGCCGTTCTTTTTGCATGTTTTAAAGCAATATCATTTACAATATTTTTAATATCAACTTCTTCCAAAAAAATCACTCTCGATTATCATTAAAGCAAGTCTATTTAGCCTTTCTTGCGACATAATTGTCTGTAAGTATAACTTCAACAGGGCCGTCTCTGATGTTTTCGGGGACTTGAGTGAAAACTCAAAAATAGGCTATTATAGAACGAAATATATTCTATTTATTTGAATTATTAATTTAAAATTTTATTAACTAATTACAGAAACACGATTAAACTTTTTTAACTCATTATTTTCATTGTTAGATAATAAAAATTCGTAAGTAAAAATTAAAAATGTAATTAAAAAATGCAAGAAAAAACTAATAATGTAATTAAAAAGGTAAGAGTAGAAGCAACACAAGTTGATTTTCGAGCCAAATAATTTCAGAAATTAAAAGAGACTGATCTAGTTCTTTGGAAAAATCGAGAGAGTGAGATGTTGATTCGTAAAAAATATATCAGGGCCAATGACAACTCAAATTTGAAAGAAAAAAAATTCTCCCTTTTTTCTTTAATAATTCTAGTGTGGATATATTATTTATAAGTGAATTACTCTTAATATTTTTTAATTATTCAATTAATAGAGATTAAATAGAAATTGAATTATTGGAATTTAATTTTTTAAGTCTAATCTTATATTATATTACCCTTTATTTATTTTTAAGGTTTAAATATTTCATATTTTTAATATAATCTCGTTTGTTTAAAGCAATTGTTTTATGTTATAAGTTTTATAAGTTAAAAATGGAAATAATTGTTTTAGGCAATTATTTCTCATTTATATACAACCAATTTATATACAGTAAATGCTTGTTCTCCGTTTCTTTGTTTTCAAATATATCGTTTAGATTTTTTTCCAATTGTTGACAATTAATAGGAGAAGTGGTAAAAGTTTGGCGTCAACTAAAGATAAAATGGGGCCTATTTTATGAAAAATTTCGTTTACAATCAATAAGTTAAAGCATTAAATTTATTTATAAGCGTTTATGAACTTATTACTATTTTATTATGAGGCTCTAGGAGAGAAGGGGCCCTGAGAAAGCGCTCAGGGTGCTCCACCTCTAAGCCAGCCCTGAACTTCAACAACTTTAATTTTAAAATTTTTTGTTCTGTAGAAGCAACAATAATAGAAACAGTCAATAAAATTCTATAAGCCATTGTCACAGTTGGGAAGCAATTAAAACGTTTTAAAAATTTTAATAAATCATTTTTTAAGACTATTTTCAAAATTATTACAATGAGTTTTGAAATTAACGACGTCCAATGAATGTGATTTACCAGAATGAAACAAAAGCCAAAAACATTGTCATATAATTGATATTGTTCAAATCTTGTATCCAAAAAAATAATGGCTTGATTGAAAATATTCAAGAAGTATTCGATTCTAAATGACTCCTTAGGAGATATCAATGTTCGTATTATGCAATTAATTTGAAGAACGTTGTAAGTTGTTAATTCTAGAATATAAAAATTTATAAGTATTTAATTTATATTCGATTTTTAATTTTGGGGCTCCTCATTTTTCATGGCCTTTGCGGTTGTTCTACTTACACATGTCCAGAACCCCACTGTAGCCATTGTTTGAATCAAAGACCAAAGTGTTGTACTTGTACATGTCCCCGACATTATAAAACTACGTTGAATAATACAACATGATGAAGGATGGTGAGGAGGCCGAAGGTAAGAGATCAAGTATCTTAAATAAGTTACATTTTTATTAGCAACACATCTTCAAACTGTTTATTTCCCATTTGCGATGTCGTACAAAACTACCCAGCATCACAAACGACACTCTTAAGAGACCAAGTTCATACACGAACATGAACGTATTAATTGATTTGAACTTGCTTCACATCTTTTTTGGATTCTTCAGTTTTGGGGACGATGATCGAAAGCACACCATCTTTCAACTCGGCCTTAATATCATCAACTTTGGCATCATCAGGCAACACAAGGCTTGTGTTATAGTACCCATAGCTCCTGCCAGACCAGTGCTCATCTTCTTCTTCCTCCTTATGCTCTCCTTTTATGTTTAGAACCCCATCATCAATGGTGATCTTAACGTCCTCTTTGGTTAGCCCCGGCATGTCGTAACACAGTTTATAGCAGTCGTCTTGCTCCTTTACTCGCGCCATCAACTGCGATGGCATCAAGTCGAGTGTTTCGAATAGCCTGTTTATGTTCTCAGTTGCTTGCATCAGTGCATTTCCAAGCCCCGATGGAAAGAACTCTAAGAAACAAAAAAAAAGGTCAGTTGGTTCTTAAAAGAACAGGATAAGAAAATTAAAAGATTAAACCAGGAATTTGAAATCCAAGAGATTTACCATAAAGGGGAGGAGCATAGTCATCTTGTTTATTCCTCCTGTTTCTCCTCCTAGGGAAAAGCCTGAATTTCTTCTCACCATCTGAAACAGATACTTGTTTTTGTTTGTCATCAGAATCCTTATCGGTAGCCGTTGCCATAAACCTCTTCACCATTTCATCATTCCACCTTTGCCTTTGCACCCCACCAACTCTCCTCTCTCCTAGATTATGGCCCAAAAGAGATGAAGGCGATGGCATCCTTTGCTGCAAATTTCTCAAAGCCAAACGAGCCAGTGCCATTGTTGGTTGCAGAAAAAAATGGTGTGTGTGTGTGTGTGTCAACTGTTTGGAAGTTGAGACACTGGTGACAGTTTTGTTTGTTGCTTGTGTTATCTTTTGTTGTTGGTGTCGGAGTGTTGATGTTGGGGGTCGAAATTTAAGGCAAAGTTATAGAGGTGTTGGATTTTAAAGTTTGGAGGAGTGTTCTGCGAGGTTCTAGGCATCTAGGAGGTGCTGGAAACACATAGAAAATTCGAAAAAGGTACAATCTTATCTAACATATTACATATTTAGAGGACTTTTCCTGGAGCTTCTCAAACATTATAACTGTTACCCTTGTGGAGTATTCCAGAGGGAAAGGCATCTGATGCTATGTATTTTTCTCATTGTAGAATATATCTTCTTTTTTTTCCTTTGGATAAAAATGTAACATGTGGAAGAAATTTTGCGAATACCATAAAAAAATGCTCACATAAACACCTGAAGCAGCCAGCAACTCTTTTGGATTAGTTCCAATGCAATACAATGGCAAGTCCGAAAGGTCAATTGATTTGGCGGGAAAAAGGAAAAAGAAACAGAAAATAGGAAACCGCAGGCAAGCAAGACCCTGAAATTGCTACAGTTGACATACAAACGAGGCTATGCTCTAATGCGTTTTCGCTATCGGACCAATTAAAATGTTACAACAAGTAAAATGGGCATTAATATCAAACCATCTTCCAAATGCCAATTGTTATTATACCGCTGCTTAGTCATACAATCCTTCCTGCTCCCAGACGTCCACAAGAAAATTTATCATTTCCTGTCAAATTTCACGACAATGCAAATCAGGTAAGCAAGCAGTTTATGATTCTATGAGCTCGGCTTGCCAGAGCTGGGACTTACGGAAAGAGGAATATGCTGAGGGAATGGCTTGTTGCTTCCAAGCAAACTTTCATAAGTAGCATTCCAACTGCAAAGCCAGAATTGTTTAACCATGCAGAGACAATGAGTGCTGACATGGTAAGGAAAAGGAAGTTCATAAATGTTTTAAGGGTTACATCCCTTAAGTGGTTTTCCCCCACTACAGACAAAATTCCATTTCGAAGTTTACTAACCTAAGATACATATTCAGTGATGGCAAGCACCTAGAATCAGGGACGGAGCTAGGATCAAGAACCACGAGGGGCAAGAGTATATTAAGCCTATAAACTCTAAAAATTGGGAGGGGCAAAGACCTTTTACTAATATTTAAACTAAAAAGGACATATTAATGCCTCTGTCCCTGCCTAGAATCCGCTAAAGTCAGGATACTTGACACAAGTCATAAAACATCAAGAAAGGATGCAGGCAGGCAGGCAGAATTATTGCATGTGTCACTCTTGTGTTTGAGCATGTACAAACTAACTCTTTCCTTTTTTTTTCTTTTTAATTTTCAATCTTTCAGGCTATGAGAATGAATACAGGAAAATAAATATCAACATACATGGAGATTAAAGACGTGACCTAATGGAGAAAGTCAATGTCAACGGGTAGAGAAAAAGACCAAGGATGTCATAGATAGTAAATATAAAAAGGGATCTCAATCTTGTGGTAATAAAAAAGCACAGTAGCATAAATCATCGTTTCAAGGTCAACGCCTGCCATAAAGTGGAACAAGATGAAAACTCAATATGTACAAACAAGGGTCTCTTCTTTTTTCGATTTTAATTTTCCATGGCCTCGATAAAAGAAATGAACAATGATGATAAAATGAAGGCCGCCACTTAAACTTAGTTATGTGGAAATTGATTCATATCTAGTAATTCCAAACAAAAATCTCACTTAGATGCCTCCTACATGTAAACAACAGGCATAAGAAAACGGAAAAAATAGTCAATGCCCTCTATGTTATTTTCCTGACTGCAAATACAAAAATATGGGCACAGATAATTTGGCAAAAGGGTAAGAGTTCATAGGAAGAATACTACTTAAAGATCTTAAAACCATGGGAATAATAAAAGCATTAATTATATTTATTCGGATATGAACTCACTTAAGTTTTGGTTCTCGAACCTGTCGAGGCTGATTTTCAGACTTCTTGTTTCCTACCCAGTGCTGCCTAGTCTGATTCCAGAGAAGAAGGCCTACAACAAAGAGCAGCCTTAAGATGATGCAAACACAGCCTTATCTTGTTTTAGTGCCAAAAGTGGTCCAAACAGGACTATATAGATAGGAAGGCTATCCTTGTGAAGTTTTACTATTTATAGAGCTGTCAGATATATTAGTCCAACACCAACCAAGGTAACTTAAGAACTGATAACTTGCCATGATTTACAAATTCGGATGGGCCAATAGCACTTGCAGCACTGCCATTTGGATCAAGTGTCTGGTTGCTTGCGCTGATCGAGGAGATGCTTCCCTGTGACTGCATGGCACTGTTATCCATATCACAAGTGCTAGTGGTCCAGAAACCTTCTGATATACTGGGTTTAGTCACTTCCTGTCCTTGAGATTTTAATCCTTTTGATGACTCATTCGCCAGGGGATTGAAAATGGGCCTCTTACAGCATCCTAGACAACCACTGCTCTGTTGCAAATCACAAACAGTGGTATAAATGATTAGTACCAGCCACCAAAAACTCTAAATTTGAGCCTAAACCCTGCTCTGGTAAGTTCATCGGTTAGGTATCGAATAATATTTACATAGATTCAGACATGGCAAGACATCAATTTCAAAACGAAATAACTTGCTAAGAGGTCACAGGAATCAAAGCAACAACTTAAATAGCCAAAAAGCACATAGTACAATCACAACAAAAAAGCCTTCTCCAACTGCATAGGTTTAGGACCATATCCTAAGTAAACAATTAGGTCCTTTCTCATAGTTTCCACCCATGTCCTAGTTGGTCTCAATCTACCCTTTTTAATATGTGTCTTATAGTCCTCATCTCAGCCGCACTAACCATTTTGTATATACTGATACTTAAAATCCCAACACTAGCTATCATAAAGCAAAGCTGGTTTTCAAGATACCCTGAAGAACTTTCACTTGATCTTGAGAAGTATTTTGCACACACAACTTCTAAAAGACTTCTCCATTTCAGCATCTGTACCTGCGGTTCCTGAAATCTTCTCCACTGATGCCACCATCATTCTACATGATTAGGCCAAAGCATCTGATCAGTTTGCAATAGTTTTTTTCCTCTCGTTTTATTATAGTTGTTCCATGAACATTCCTTCTTTTCCGAACTCAAATTCCACGTACACTATTTCAGGCCAACTTAACCAAAGACTTCCAGTTCTAATGTTTCCTTACAGTAACTCAAATCCATGTTAATCCTAATTTTTGTCTCATCCAGCATAAGTATATAACAAACAAAAAGCATATGTAAATATACAGTACTTTTGATATACCTATCAGATTCATCTATTGGGAAGACGGACTAAAAATCAAAGTTGATCCATGGTACAAACCTATTACTAAGCAGAAGTATTTGTCACAGTGTTACAGAACAACTTATTGGAACAAAGCTAATTAGGTCTAACACCTACAAGAAATGCCCCTCTAAAGAAGTAAGCTTCCCTTCAGGGTAGTATGCTGGAAGTTTTATCTGAGAACTCAACAAATTAAATTTATGACTGAAACCATGCATTGACCTTGAACAATAATGCCCAGCATTTCGGCTAGGTTGCCAAGATAAACACCCCTCAACAATCGGCTCAACACTTGTAACACATTAGAAACCGAAACCATGGTAGGCTATTATGAAGTTCTTATGTTACCAGATCTTATCAATCTCAATCAAAAAACATTCATATTCACTTAAAAAAGAAAAAAAATTATCCACTACAATAGAACCCCTAGACAACATTAGAAATTTTCACAATTTACCAAAGGTAATAAGAAGCACATAAACTTTATGACTACATCCGATATACCTAAACTAGTAATCGTGATTATTTGGAAAGGATAAGCTTAAATTCAAACAAAACCATAGTGATTCACAGAGACAGTTGCTAGGACAAAAACTTATTATCAACAGAAATCCAACACTATCATAATTAAAGAACCAGACGAACATGCAATTCCTACCAAAATGTTTACTAGTGAATGGTAAATTCAAAACTAAAAAAAAAAGAAAAACACAGTGCACACAGATTTCCTAGGCAACAAGGGGGAAATGGAAGTGTTCCATCTACTCAAAGCCCATATCAAACCAATGAAAGAGGATCCCAATATACAAACATATCCAACCCAAAAAAAATCAATAAAGAGCCAAATAACAAAATCATAAGAGGGGTAGAAACCCAGAAAACTTACCCCATATATACAAAACAAGAACTACCAGAAGCTAAATAGATCTGCAAGTCAATGGGAATCTGATTTCCTGAATGAAAGATCAAACCTTGAGAAAACAAAAGGTGATCAAATCTATGGAAATGGAACAAAACCCAAAAAAGGATATAGTTGATTTAAAAAGAAAACAAATTTACCAGTAAAACAGAGTCAAATTGGGTTTTCTTTGTTTTATCTAGTGTCTCTATTTGCTCGAAAACTTGCCCTTCACTGATTATGACTTTTTTAGTCTTATTATTCACTTTTATTATTTTAATTCCTCATCTTCTCAATCTTCTTTTCCAGTATTTGGGCAAATTGAAGGAAGAAATTAAAAAAAAAAAAAGAGGAAAAAGGAGAGATTACATAGACCAAAAGCTTCCCTGAGGTTGAACTGTCCCTTAAACCATTTTTCTTTCCTTATCTACCACCAAACTCATGCCTAGTGGCAAACTGGCAATTAGTCAATAAAATACAAACTCCTCTACTTTGGTTCTTTTTCCTTTCTGGCGGACCTTTTTAAAAATAAATAAATTTGGTTATTATTTCTACATTGTTAAATAATTATGTTTTAAATATTTCTTTTTGTCTTACGATCTGCATCTTGTTTTAAGAAGTTAGAATTTGATAAAAATAAATAAATAAATAACAAAAATTACATTAAAATCAAGAATTATTATCATATACACCGACCGTAAAAAATAAATTTTTTATAATTAAGATCATTTAGTGGTTAGGGTTTTAAGTTAAGGATTTGAATTATAGAGTTCAAAATTTAGGGTTAATAGTTTATAGTTTAGATTTTAAGATTAAAAATTTATATTTTAAATTGTTTTACTAAAACTAATTACTAAGCCCTTGAGTCCGATGAAATTAGAAAAATCATAGTTAAATATATAAAATCACTTACTCAATCATCTTACAAAAATAATTAACTATAAAATATAATTTGTTTATGCAATTTACAATATTTTGAATAAATATTTGATATCATTCTAATACAATTTTTTAAATATGATTAAAAATTATAATGTGCCTTTTTTGTATAATCATTGGTATTAAGTCTATTGGTTGACTAATATAGATCGAGTACTACAAAGGCTTAGTATGAAAACGAACTTTCCAACTCAATTGCTCCATTCACAACGTCAAGATTCAAACGTTTGACCATGCTTAAAGGATCTAGTGTCATATTCCATTAGATCAACGTGTTGTTGGTAACAATAATGTGTGTGTAATTTATATTTAAAAAATTAAAAATTAAATAAATATAGTACTATGATAATATTTTAAGTATACTTATAAAGTAACAAAAAAAACCATAAGTATATCAAACAATAATATTTCATTAATCATGTAAAAATAGTATAAGCTTTAAATTGATATTAAAACATTAAACTACTTAACATCAATTAAATCGATCAATAATGATTGTTGTTGGAGTTAAAGCATTGGACTACTACTTGTCCCGAAAAAATCGAGAGGCCCACGTTAATGTGGGTCTACCACAACAATATAAAAGATCAAATTTCTTTACATCTTTTTTTGGTAATTACACTTTAGATTACAAAAATTTGATTTCAATTTTCATTTAAATACAAATATTTAATTTAATTTAATTATATTATATTATTAAAAGATTAAATCAATTATACCAACATCATCAAATAATTTTAAAAAATTAAACTTGATATTTTTTATTTAATATATTTTTTACATATCATCATAAAATAATGTTTAATTGACAAATTAAATATTTTTTTTTGAAAATTATAAAAATATAGTTATTATTTTCTTGAATTTATTTAAATAAGTGTTTGAGAAAATTCTCACATAAGATTGTTTAAATTATCAATCAAACAATATTTGACGATGATATATGAAAAACATGTTAGATAAAAATGTTACTTTCAACTTTTTTTAGTTAAAGTTATTTAGTGATGTTAATACAAGTGACGCACTTTTATTAATAATAAAAATTAAACAATTAAATTAAATTAAAAAATATTATATAAATTAAAGTATATGCTAATACTGCGGTACAAAGTGCAAATTACTCCATTTTTTGACATGTTATTTTTAAAGTTTGTACATTTAATTTATATATTTTAAAAAAAGGGTAATTTAATAATCGTATGTCTCTTGTCCAGCAATAATGGGTACACACAATTTCAACATATAATAAATGGATGACCATAATGGTTGACTGTAACCGAGCCAACCCACTTTGAAAGTCATTTAATTCAACTGGCTTTATATTATTTAATATTCATCATTTCTTATATACTGATGAAAATATTATGTTAAAATTGTTACTACAATGGGAATGAATATGTTGCTAAATCATTAATACCATAATTTAAAATAATATATTTAAATCTATATTATTTACCATGGGAATATGTTAATGAATCATTAACAGCGTAAAAAAATTCATATACACAAATTATGGTTATTTTAAGTTTTTGTACTTAATCTAATCGTACAAGTTTCGATCGAGATATGTATAACTACAAAGGGAAATATTTTGTGAATCTACATGGTTTAATTATCTCCAATGTTTTTCTTACACTGCATATGGACATAGACAATAACTTAAAATTGATACAAAGAAGTTAGGTATACCTATAGGCATCGTTAAAACCCCTAAATCTAAATAGGAAAAAAAATATTTATCGAAATACCAATACAAAGAACAACGCGAGAAAAAAATCGTCTACATAAGCCTAATTACAAAATTACCATAGCCATGGCTCTAAATACCATGGAACAAGCGACACAAACAACCCTTTAACCACCGAGATCAACATGCCACCGAGCCTCAACACCATTGCCTAAGTGTTGCTTGGCTTCTACCTCTAAATTTCCTCGTAAGCACAAGCCACGATCCGTAACAACCAACGCCATCACAAGTAGTGGAGGCTCCAAGTAGGTCGACGCAACAAGGCCCCATCTCGAACTTTGAATATTTGACATTATTGTTTCTAAAAAAATATACTGAATATGGACTTGGTTCGGTTCCATATTTTTAAAGAAACATCCATAAAAAATATTTATTTTGATACCAAAATAAGTATATAAATACTATATTAAGATTTAAGAGAGATGGGGAGATAAATTTACACCAAAAATATCGAACTTTGAATATTATATCCATGGAAATCTTTACCCGTGTTTCTTTTGTTTGTGATTTGTTTTATTTTAGTCACTCAAATTTAAAAAATTCACTTATGTCACTTACGTTTTGAATCGTGTTTATTTTAGTCTCTTGGCCGTTAACCTCCGTTAATAAAAAAGAATTAATTTTTAATTTAACCCTCAAACTTTCAAAATTTTATTTTTCACCATTTTCCCGAAAAACTTGAAAATTTTATTTCTCCACCCACCATCTGATCTTGACCCTCTTTTCACTGCCATGGGTCCGCCGCCCTGAAAAAAGAAAATCAACGTGAGAACTAAACCTTGTGTTAAACCAAGTCCGTTAGCGACCAATGGTTTGAACAGACACAAACATGACTGAGAAAAAAACAAGTTCCCAGATTAAGTGATTCACGGACAATTACAATGTTCAGAAAACTTAATCCCATCACCAGAATTGATGGTGATGAATAATGTTCTTACAAACATGCATGTACACATATTTCATGAAACGACTACTTATTACAAGTTTTCTTTGACAAGACAACAAGTATGTGTCATTAAGTTTTAGCAACAAGTTTTCAGTTTCATCCACATGCACAAACAATCACTCTTACAAACATTAGGCATGATAAAATTAAGGGAAGAAGAACTGGTGGAAGCTTGGACGAAGATGTGATTGTGTTTAAACCAAATTCATTACGCTTGCTACGCATAATACCTCAAAAACTATTAGACGCATATTGAATCAAAACACAAAACACCCCTACTGGTCTTGTAAAAGAAATGTTACAAAACTACTCTTTTTTACTAAAAATAAATTGAAGCAAAACTTAAGCCATAATAAATTTGGTTGTTATATGTGCAGACAGTGCAGTTCAGCTTAGCTTTAAAAATAGAATCAGAATAAAAGCTATGTGAAGCAAAACCAGACTAATATAAAAACAGATTGTAAAGATAAAATGAACTCCAAAAGCTCCCTTAGTTAATCTGGGAATATGTTTCAATGCTAATTGTTTCTTCTCATGTTATATCCTCTGCAGCACACATAAGAAAAAACTACAGTTCCAATACTAACTGTCTTTTTCTATAATTTTTTTTATCATACAATTCTAACACAGTTCAGATTAAACCCAAAAAAATCCTACTCGGGTATTAAAAAAAGTTGAAATAAATTAATTAAAAGTCAATACAAATAAATTAATCAGAGATAATAAAGGAAAATGGTTACTTGGAAGTAGAAGAAGATTCTTCAAGTCAATACAAATAAATTAATCAGAGATAAATTAATTAAAGAACGGGATCAGATGGTGGGCAAAAAAATAAAACTTTTAAATTTTTGGGAAAAATGGTAAAAGAAGTTTTAAAATTTTAGGGGTTAAATTAAAAATTATTTTTTGTTAATGAAGATTAACGACTAAAAAATTAAAATAGACACAATTAAAAATTTAAGTAGCAAGAATAATAATTTTTGAATTCAAGTGATTAAAATAGAACAAAGTTCAAACGAAAAAATGGAAGATTACTCTTATATCAAAGGGTTCAAAATTCATATAACTCGTTAAATAGATCAGCGATATATTGGCATTTGGCCAATCCAAAAAATATGATACTACTAGAAAACGCTAAAATGCTAGATAATTAATGTGGCCCAATTAATTTTGTTTGGTCCACAATTTTCCTAACTAAATCATGGGGAAAAAATATTGTGGGTCAAAATAAATTGAAACAATCAAATCTGGTACTAGATGTCAATTTGCAATTGGTTTGTCCATATTGTAATTTCACTTCTATTATTTTCATTGCGTAAATATCTACATGATTCCAAAACCGTTAGATTCATTTAGGATGGATAATGAGGTTAATTTACAAAGTATTTACTCTAAAAAATTATTTTATTTAATACCAACAATAGTTTTTTTTATAAACAAAACTTATTCTACTTAAAGGAGAGGGAAAAATTTAAGTAAAGATAACGCTTTTTAAGTGTTTCAAACCCGGGACCTAAAGAAAGAGAGTGAAGTAGGTAAGCATGTTCTAACAATCATCCTCACATGCTCGTACCAATAAGAGTTGAATGCAATTATTTTGTTTCTACATCAAAATAAAATATGAGTTTAAACTTTAAAAATATATAATTAAACAAAAAATCATAAAAAATCAAAAATCCTAAATATGAATTATAAAATGAAGGTGTGCTCTGCCCGAAAAAGAACAACCCATCAACGTTTATAATCCCACAAAATCTGAATATCCAACTGCAGGCTGCAGGAGAAAGTTTGAATTTCTATTTTAAACTTGCCGGAATTAGGAATTAACCAATCGATATTTAATTAAAAAGTCTGACCTTTCATTTGCAAATTTTCTTGGCAGACAAAAAAGAAAAAGACAGAGTCAAGGAACAATACAAAGTGTTGGTGAAAAACAGTTCATACTTATGAGAACTTGATGGAACTAACAACCTTTTTTTCTTCTTTTTTGTTGTTGATATTTTATCAAACTAAAACAACAACAAAAGGATGAAATTTACAATATCTGCCCAACATTTTCAACAAAATCCGATAATTTGGACAGATTTCTATTACTTAAATTCTACAAACAATGTTTTAAAGTTAATAATCAATATGAAGTCTGCATTTTATGCACACGAACACGATCCCTGAGGATTCCATTGTATAAAGCAATCCTATTAGGTGGCATTTCATTTCTGCAAAACCTATCAACTTTTGTCGATCCACCTGCTGTTTCTGCAATCAACTTCTTTCTCTGCTCTTTCCTGTACTCCTCTCCATTGCCGTTTCTTTCCTTCACTTTCTCTGCAAACTGCACTCTCTTCTTCTTTTTATCTCTTTTCTTCCCCTCTGATCAGAAAATAAACCAACAATCAGTAAAAGAAAGAAAAAAAACCATGAATATATATATATATATATATATGTATACACAAACACAAAAACACACACCTGAAGAAGACAAGCAAGAACGAAGAGTTTGCTTAGGAGGAGGCAGAGTTTTTTGCCTGGAAAGGGTAAGGAAAATCACAGTGCTGGAAACAACCATAGCAGTTGCTAAGACCAAACCACCCTGCGAACATAATCCTGAAGACATAGTGCCAGCGACCAGACACAAAAAAGTTGCAGTTAAATCTGCACAAATTGGTACAGGAGACGTGTATGAAAAAAAAAAAGTGGGGTAATGAGGTTTCTAATTTTCTATGTATAGTGGAAAAAGGGGGTTAAAAAAACTGAAATGGAGGACGTGGTGATCTCAGACACTCCTTAAAGAAAAGAAAGTAAAATAGGCGTGAGAATATGGAATTCTCTGGTTTTCTGTAGCTTTCTTATGGAGTCTGGTTTGGGATTTGGCTTTTTATAAAATGAGTGCACCACACGGACAAGGCAAAGTGGAAGAAGGAAATGAAGGGGAAGATGGTCAACACAGTGCTCATGGACTTTTACAGCAACGGGTCAATTTTCTTTTATTATTGCTCTATTCGAATAATGATTTAATTTAATTTTCATACTATAAATGTTTATCACAAAAATAATTCTTATAACTCACTTTATTAATTTTAATATATGTTTTGTCTTAGTTCGATCGGAACTATTCTTATTACAAAATCCGAGAGGATGTAAATCTTTAACCAAAAAATAAAAGGAGTGTGCTTAAATTTATAATATCTTTTGATTTATAAATAATAATTTATTTTAGTAATTTAGATATTGTATATATATACCATTTATTTGTTGGATTCTTTTTACTATTAGATTTGATGGAAATTATTTGTTTCTAAATACTTTGATAAAAAAATCATATATATTATCAATGTGTTGAATTTTCTTTTATCACATAAATTTAGTATTGCTTTTTTATTTCTTGATATTAAATATTTTCATAGCAGAAATCAAAGCAAGAAAACATTCTACAATTGTTACCAACTACATGTCTTTTACTAGTATACTACCTGTTGGACCTATGGGATTGGGCTGCAACCACGGTCTATATATAATTAATCAATTTTAATCCAATTACCATAACATTGATTAATCTCCTAAATGACAAATTTTTTTCCCAAAAGAATCTCGTAAAACACAAACATCAAAAATTGGTACAGATGGAGGATGGAGAAACCACCAGTTGGGGTAGCAGCTGAGCACCACGTGTCCAATCAACCATGTCAAATCAGGACCCTGTGGTACATGATTTTGACACTCTTACACGTGTCCCCAATTAGGAACCCTCCTTTTCTCTGCAATTCAATCTTTCCCATCTGTCTCACTCTCCTTAGATTACTTGTATTATTGTTATATTATCAAATAAAAAGATCAAAAGCTTTTAATAGACTCGTATAAAATTGATTGATTGAACATTTGAATTTTTAAGAATTACTAAAATTTGTTAATGTAAAATTAATCAAATTACTCAAATTCATTTTTGGTTAAATTGGATAATTTTTTGTAAGTTATAGATTATTTTCTTACTATACAATTTATATCTATATTTTTTAATTAAATTCAAGTTTATTTGTTCCCGTCCAATTTCATTTGATTTTTGTTATATAAAAAATATGGAAAATCAAAATGGCCAAAACTACACTTGCCATATTTGATAAGGTGCTCGTGATATTGCCAAATAGCTAACACACACTTGTCTTTATTGGAGCCTTTTATTTTGTCCCTTGGTTTAGGGTACTCGAATGTCTCTCTTCTAGAATATGCACTTTTTTTAATCGAAAACGTTTGGCTCAACAATACATGATTTTACATTTTTATTGGTTATATTACAAATAATTATTCAATAAGTTCTAGAACAATTTTTTTTCTCCCGTCGCCTAAATAGAAATTATTCAAAAAAAGTATATATATGAATTTCAAGAATGGTTTAGATGAATAATATACTTTTGTTTTCTCTAAGTGATTCATATATTTTTTTTGAATTTCTATAATTTCTGATTATATATTATGCATCTAAACATGTAACTTAGTTTAACAATAATTTACAAATTTGACAATTTTTTTTTAAAAAAAAGTCAATTTATCACTAACAATGAGCTCTAAGATTATATTATCGAACAAGTCACTACTAGACATTAGTAATGGAACTCCTAAGATTTAAATAAATCTTAGTTCAGCTTGCTATAACCTAATAAATCAAAAACTAGCATTAGAATGTAAAACGTATTGGTCCTATCGAGTTCCCTTTTGAGTAACGTGCATAATGTTCGAATAAATTTTGTATGCCTTTTTATATGTTATTTTTATATGTCTCACTGATGATTGTATAACACGTATATTGTTATTAAAACAAAAGTAATCAATAAAATAATAAAAAAATCATTAATACACATTGTATAAAAGTTTTGTTCAACATACTTAATTGCTCACTATATATATTAGTTCTTTTAAAAGAATAACTCAAATTTTATTTAGATCGAGTCAATTACAAGGACCTAAATGAAATTTATGAGAACCAATCTATGGTCCTGTTTGGCAATTAGCTGATAGCTGATAGCGGATTACATTAGCTGATAGCTGATTGCATTAGCTGTTTTGACTAGCGGATTGTATTAGCTGATTGTATAAAAGTGTTTGGTAAAATTAACTGATAGCTGATAGCTGTTTGATTATTTAAACAAACAAAATGACATATAAGGACCTGATTATATTTAATACTTGTTTGAATAATTTATCAGTTATTAATATTTTGTATCTAATAAATATTAATTAGATTTGTAAAAATTATTTTTAATATAAATTTACTAAACATATTTGAAAGATTTATATATTAATTTATCATCTATATAATTATTAAATTTTTTATATGCACATATAAATACGTGATAATAAGTCCAATATTTAATATGTTATTATTTATATGAAAAAAATATTATTATTTAATTTAGGTTATTTGGAGATTTTTGGCAATTGTGGGTAAAAGAGTCATTACAACTCTAATATCAAACATCTAATCTCAAAAAACTCATAATAAGAGTTTTTTAAAATTAGCTTTTTCACTCCAATCCGCTCTTTTAATCCGCTATTTACCAAACGGATTTAACTAGTCAAACCTCTAATTATACATCAAACCTCTAATTTTCACCAAAACCGCTATTTACCAAATAAGTCCTATATATTTCTTTTCGGTAGATAAAAAGCAGAAACTTATGCACGTCAGCAACATGAATGAGATAAGATGGGTAGATATGGTAGTTTTATATTAACACGTTGAAAATAACGAATGACGATAAACACGCAGATACTGCCAAGACAATGGAGGGCAAAAAGGACATTTTGTTGGGTACTAGTAGTCTAGTACTACCTGTTCAAAGTCAATTAAAAAGCTTAGAACAGCATAATGCGGAGATATTATTTTCTGTAGCCCAAAAGACACAACTACCCTTTTTATTATTAGAAAATCCCACAGCTATATCCAGTAAAGAGTGATAGTTGTTTGGTTCTCCATAGAGAATTCATTCCTTGTATATTGGAAGATGACGCGAGCTGTGATCTGTTTACTTCCCTTGATTTTCATCTTCTTCGCCGTTGCTGATGCTAAGCGCATCTTTCCACTCCCTCGGCCTCAGCCTCTCGAATCCTTCAAGGTCAATGCAACCCAGGTTCGAATCTGATTTCACGGATCTCTAATTTCTGATTCATTTTCACATGTTTGATCAGGAGATCGTTGTAGTTATAGTTTGTTTTGAGCAAAACTTGCTGGGATTTCCAGGAAATCTGATTTCAATTCATAGATCTCTACTTTGTTTTTTTCATAGAATGGTGGGAGCTGCTCATACACAGTGTCAATAAGGACAAGCTGCTCTTCAACTAGGTATACACGAGATCAGATCAGTGTTGCATTTGGTGATGCTTATGGAAATCAGGTATGTTTTGTATGTTTTAGTTGTAAAGATGATTAGGAAATGGGGGTTTGAACTTTGAATGAATAGGTGTATGCACCGAGGCTAGATGATCCATCCTCCAGAACATTTGAAAGGTGTTCGACTGATACATTTCAAATAAAAGGGCCCTGCACATACCAGGTTTGCTATCTGTACCTGTACAGGACTGGCCATGATGGATGGAAGCCAGAGAGTGTGTCGGTGTATGGCTACTATACCAAAGCTGCCACATTTTATTACAATGTCTTTGTTCCTAATGGGATTTGGTATGGCTTTGATTTCTGTAATAAGGGGGGGTCTGCATCTGCATCGTCAGTGTAGGCCAATTGGGGGTTCTTGATGTTGAACATCGGTTTCGGAATCTACTGTTTTCATGTATTGAAACTTACTCAGGGATTTCAGACATTGGAGAAATAAAAAATTTGATTAACATGGTTGATGGTAATGAGTTATGACTTTTTCTTGTCTGAAAAAAATGCAATGCCGATTTTTAGAATGGTCATAGATACTCATCCCTCTTGTCTTTTGCGTAGATTTGTATATCGAAATTTGTTCAAAGGCAAAGGCAAGCCCAAAATTACGAAACCCAAGCCTCAACCCAATATGAGTGGCCGATGCAATGCATCCATTGTTGGATTAGAGAGTTCACCTCAGTCATAATAGGATTTGTTCAAATTTAAATAAAAAATTTAACGTTCATATCTCAGGTTAAGTTGTCCAAAATACATTGAACTTATACACTAATCTTATGAACATTTTCTCGAATGGAGAGAATCTGGAAATAAAGCAACATGAATTGCTCCATCTCGAGTGGGAGAACTTTTTTTTTTGTTTATGGGTTATTGTATTGTCTACTAGTTTGCTTGAATTATCCTCCGTGAGAAATTTTTATAATATGGAAGGCATTGATGTGCATCTCGCAACCTCAACTGTGACTTAATACCACCATTTCTTCTGTTGCAAATGTGATGCGAGTGGGACAACTGTATTATGCTAGTTATTGTTAGCAACCTGCCGTTAGTCATGTTTATGTTATTTGATTATTGTATCACATGCAGGGGATATCTTGTGATCTTGCACATGAGTAAAGATCCTATTCCTTCAGGGGAGAACCTTGTTTTTAATGTTGATTTCAATCCCTACCTTTTACATTTTTTCCTCGTTGTATGTTTTGCATTTTTTATTCTTTATAGTTTAAAATTTAGGGTTTATTGTTTGAGGTCAAGGGTTTGAGCAGAGCCGTCCCTGGGCTTGGGCAACAGGAGCGACAGCCCAGGGCGGCAGGACCCACCGGCTACTAGGAAAAAATAATTACGGTTGTTAGTTGCCCGCCAAAATTTATTTATTTTATTTACTGTTAAATTAAATTTAAAATTATAAAATGTAAAAAGAGTGTAATTATGATTTTCTAGATAACTGGAAATTAAAGTCGGCCCTTCACTTTAATTATTTTCCTTTTTTTTAAGTTTAATTATTTTCTTTATAATTATATTATCAAATAAAATTAAAAAAAACTTTAAAAATATGATGGCCCACATGTCATAGTTAAGTGTAAAGTTGTTATATCTAATTAGTCTAGGTATTAGTGTATTTATCGGTCAATAATTAAGATTATAATAATATTTTTTTTAATTTTAAATTGAGAATAAAATTTTTATATACACCTATAAATAATATTTACATTGTTCTTGTTATTCACATATCAATTTCTCATAACTTCCCCTCTTTCTTATGTTATTTTCTCATATGTCACAAGAAATGTTGAATAGTCTAACCATTTTATGTATTGAGAAAAATATGTTAGATCGTATTGATGTAGACACTATTATTAGTGATTTTATATTTAAAAATGCTCGTAGAAGTTGTTTTACGCAAATTGTTCAGATGTTTAATAAAATTTATTGATGTTTTTCATTTAATAGTTATTGAGCATAATAAAAAACATAATTTACAAACAAATTGATTTATTTTTTATACTCTTCAATTTTAATTTTTTTAATATTTATTATTAGGGGTCTAATTTTTTAATTTGACCCTAGGCCACCAAAATTTCAGAAACGGCTCTGAGTTTGAGTAAAGATCCACATGGCATTTTTGCTGACGTGACATTTTTAAAAAATTAAAAAATTATTTTTAAAAAAAAATATATTTTTTGAATATTTTTAACCAATCGCCACATCAGCAAAGTGCCACGTGGCAGTGTTAGGTCATCTCGCCATGCCCTGTAAACATGCCACGCCAGCCTCAAGCGTTGACTGTTAGTTAACTAACAATTTTCATCCAATAAGGGTGAAATTTGAACGAAAAATAAAATGTTAGGTGATTGTTTACACCAAGAAAAAGGATAGAGCTAAAATGACCAAAAGGTGAAACGTTGAAGGCTATTTTTGACCTTTTACCTTTTGAGTTTAGTGCTTATGGTTTAATGTTTAGGGTTTAAACCATGTGGTTTAAGGTTTAATGTTTATGTTTGGAGTTTGGGGTTTATTGTTTCATGCTTATGGCTTAGGGTTTGTGGCTTTGGTTTAAGTTTTGGTGCTTAGGGCTTATGGTTTGGGTTTAGGTCTAGTGCGTAGGGTTTATTGTTTAAGGTTTAAGGTTTGACGCTTATTGTTTATAGATTAATGTTTGAGTTTAAAGTTTATGGCTTACGGCTTTTGGTTTAGGTTTTGGGTCCAAGACTTAAGTTTTCTAGCTTGTGGCTTATGATTTAAGGCTTATGGCTTAGGGCTTATGGTTTAGGTTTTGGTGTTCAATGACTTAGGGTTTATGGTTTAAGGCTTAAAGCTATACATTAAACTCAAATAAAACCCTAAATTTTAAACTCTTAAAATCAAACCTTAAATCCTAAACATTACACCTCTAACCATAATTCAAACTCCAAAATCTCAAACTATAAACTCAAACACTAAATCTTAAGTCTTAAGCCTATAAACCCATAAACTTTAAACCAAGCATTAAACAATAAATATTAAATGATATAATTCATAAGAACAACCAAGAAACAAACAAAGGGAGCAACCTGGTTGAAAACTCCCCTGTTATGACGATCCCTAGAGACCCCTGACAAAAGAAAAGAACATTCTCTGGCAAATTCACCCTTTTTTTCCCACAAGAATCCCAGAAATATTAAAGTACCACCATATAATTCCCAATCCAGAATAAAAGAATGAAGAATAACCTAAAGTTGATCAAGTTCAAACCCAGTCCAAGATGCCAAGAGATGAGTGTGAATCAAGATTTTGGCTTTTTATTCGTCTGAAAATTTTGTCTCATCAAGACCCAAATAGTAAAACATTTACAGATCAGTTTAATTACATGCCAATCCAAAGTTCCAAACCACAAACATTAATTGAATTTAAAGAGTTCAAAACTTTAAACACCCAAAAGAAAGAGGGAAAAAAAAGACATCACCAAGACTAGAAAAACATATATTACTATACTAACACTACCCATGAAGTTCACCAGAATTCCCATCGCCGGTTACTGGGAAATACAAGAACTATAAAAAAGACCTATCTTGATCTAATCTTACCAGGTTTTTTCCTATGATTCTTGGGTGGTTTCCCGAAAGCACTGCAAAAGCCACAAGCTGACACCTTCGGAGAAGGCGGCTCAATAGCAGGGGTCACCTTACCAGTCCGGTAACTTCGTCTTTCACCTTTGGATCGGCTTCTTTCGTTGGTGTTGATTGGTCCAAGGTTACTTGTCGGCCTAACGGCATCGATCTTTTCCGGTTTACTACTGTCTTGTAACTGCCCTTGTTCGTCTGGCTTCGTTCCTCCTTGTTGTTTCAGCGCGTCCGATAAAAACCTGTCGTCCCAAACAAGCCCTGAAGAACCTTGCCTCCTGAAAGACACCTCAGATCTTTGCAAACCAGCCATGGCGGACGCCGGCTTTTCTACTTTTCTCTTTAATGAACTAAAAGATAAAAGGCTATATCTCCATTAATATATATTCCAAACGGTTGTAAATATACGGGGAGAGAATGAAGGATAGAGAAATCTGGAAGTTTTTGGGTGTGAAAAAGTCCACCAGTCAATTATTTTAGGTTATATATAAATATATTTTCTGTCAACTGTTACAGTTGATGAGAACAGAGGGATTTGGTTAAATTATGAATAAAAATAATTATGCAATCCTAAAAAATTGGTATCTTAATATTAATATTAATATCATATACACTGACGGTGAAAACTGAAAATTTCTACAAGCCCCTTAATTTTAGGGTATAGGAAGTTAGTTTAGGCTATAAGATTTAGAGGTTTAAAATTTAAGGATAGTTATTTTAATTTAAAGTTTGGGGTTATAATTTAGGGTTTAGTTTTTAGGGTAATATGATGAGGATTTAGATTTTAACTTATAAACCCTAAAATATAACCCTAAACCTTAAATTGAAACAACTATTTTTACATTCTAACCCTTTATGCCTAAACCCCTAAACCATATACCCTAAACTAACTCCTTATACCCTAAAACTAAGGCGATTGTGAAAACTTTCAATTTCCACCGCTTATGTATATAATAGTTATCCTAATATTAATCATGCACATCTAGTATATTATTTATTTATTTTTAGTATGTAGTTTAATTACGATTTGATAGAAATATGCTCATCAGTCATCACTCATCAGGTCATGGTAGTGCCCGACTCTAATTGCATTTTATAACCGTTGATGGACGATTCTAGTTTATTTAAACGTCTATTATCTATAACTGTATTAAATGGTAGAGGAGGAGGATGTTTTTTTTTTTAAATAATTCGAATTTGAGTATTATAATCTACAAGTATATATGAGTTTATCTATAGTTGAAATCAGATAAGATAGTACATTGTAACTGAATTAGAATACTAAAAGAAACATATATTATTTATAATTCCAAAAGAAATCTAAATTAATTCTAAGATAATAATTTTTTATATTTTTATTCTCATGATCGTCAATGATGCTTAATTGTTCATGCATAATTTAAGTTAGGTTAGATTGCGATTTTAAAATTTTTATCTAAGATTTAGATGGTTCAATTTTAAAATATTTTAAATTAAATCAAATTATATTAAGCTACTGTTAGTAGGTATGAAGGTAGGTTTAAATCGACTTTTGAGAGAAAAAGTGAAAATGGTTAGTTTTGGCACATTGTCAATGATCAATTAATGGCTTAGGAATATCTCATGCACTACCGTGAATTTTTGTTTTGTTTTTACGAGAATTTTAATTTTAGAGATTCGATTTAGAGTTTAAAGTTTAAGGGTTTAAGTTTATGAGGTTTAGAATTTGGGGATTGTGGTTAAAATTTAGGCTTTGGGGTTAGAATTCAAGCTTTAGAGGATTTGATTTAAGTTTATGGTAATATAGTAGGAATTTTGGTTTTAACCTATAAACCCTGAATTTTAACACTAAACCTTACAACCTCTAAATTATAAGCTCATAAACATAAACCCTTAAACTATAAACACTAAATTGAATCTCTAATCACTAATATTAGAGCGTTTGTAGAAACAAAAAAAAAAATCACTGTCAGTACAAGATATAAATACCCTCAATGCTCAACCTTGTTAATGATAAATTAATAATTTTTTTAATATGCTGGTGTGATGCAATGATAGCATCTGTTCAACTTTTTTTAGTCTTTTTAAAAACGACACACACATGATTCATTATTGGTGTTCGAACACAGGTCCCATGAATGATAAACATCTACCTTTACCACCCGAACACAAAAGGATGAACTATAAATTAATAACTTTTAAATTAGTATTAAATTTTACTTTTAATAATTTTTTAAAATTAAAGTTTCAGATGACACCCAAATTACAAACGTGACTCCGCCACTACTTCCTCTTGAACATTGATGTCAAAGATGACATAATAACCTTGCTCTTGAACCAAACTGAATGAAGTCAATGATTTGGACAAGATGGATGATTTGAATGAAATTTTGCACCCCCACTTAATATTATAAAAGCAAAAGGGAGCCTTTCCTATTTTATAAAAACATTTTCTATGGACCCCACCTTTTAATTGGAGTGTTGAATTTGGGTGGCCAACCATGACAAACTTGAAAATAAATAAATAAATGCAATGAAAAATCGATTAATGTGAGATGTGAAGTATAAAACTCCAGCTGAAAGTCTTCATTTATCATCACTATATTGTCAATAACATTATAATTAAACACCAGATTTTAAAAATACCAATAAAAAAACCAGCCAATTACATCAAGAATAACTCATCTGTAGGGTTCTGATCTGAACATAAAATTTGTGAATTCAGTCTAGTCTGAATTAATATATTATTCATTTCTTTCCAACTTGAAAAAAGTCGATAATATGTTGGCTCCACTTGATATCCTCAAAATGCAAATGGAGAAAGATACCTAAATTGCCTTGTAAAAGGGTTACATAGAGCTAACTGAATGGTTGTACATTTTGTTGGTCTTACAAGGATGAGGGAACCGATCAATGCAACAGGCCAAACCGGCTCGGGCAAGAAATCGAATGAGATCATGTACCAATTGTCGGTGACCGGATTATGGACATAGCAGTGTTGGCCACGGTTGCGAGCTGCTGGGAGAGCCATGAACCAAGGTTGGTTGTGATGCGGCAGTGCTTTGAAGGAGGTGGTGGTCATGGGATAGGTCGCGGCACACATGTGCCAATGCCGGCAACCAGACCTGGCACGTGCCAAGGAGTCCGGGGAGAGGATGGAGAAGATCTTAGATAGAACGTCAAAGGGAAGGTTGCTCCACATTTCCTCTACCGAAACAAAAGATGGTGAAATTTTATGTGAAATGCAAGGCATGGAAGAAAGTATATAGATGGCAATTATTGAAGGCAAAATTATTGGACCACATGGTATAGAGATGTGTGACGTATTAGGGGTGTTCAAAAATATTCGGCTCGAATTATCTGGCCCGTCGACTCGTTTACTCGATTAAATTTTTTCGAATATTAATATTAAAATACTCAAATTTTTTGGGCTGGATACCTTACTTGTAATTCTTCCGGGTAATTGGGCCGGGCCATACCTGAATTTTATTTTTATAACTGGATACCTGACCCGATCCACTAATTTTAATATTTATATATTTTATTTTCATTTTATGTTTCTTATTATTTTTTTCTAAAATTAATTTTAAATCTCAACTTCTTTTTATACTTGTATTATAGACTTTTAAGTTTAAAATTTTTCAAAAATATTTATATTAATTTGTCAATATGAGAGTCAAAAGAATGGTTAATAGCGAAAAGCATGGCTTTTGTTGATGTTTATGATAAAGTTATGGTTTTTTGAAGGCTCAAGATTGAACTTTTCGCTGCTTCTGTAAGTGGGTTTGGTTGTAGAAGATAGAAAATCTTGGGAGAAATACTAGAAGTGGGTTTCTGTGTATGGATTAATTAATTTGATACTTTACATGTTCAGATGTTGGATAGAAGCTTGCAAATGTCACTGAATTGCCCATCTTACTTCCCTGGCTGTATAACTAGGCAGAGAAACCTTTGTAATCAAAGGTTGAATCCAATTCTTGCTATGCCTCCATCTTCAGTGATTTTACACACTGATGAAAGTGGTAACTTTCCTGAATCTAGGGAAAAATGTACTTCTTTAAGCTGCTCTGGTGGGTCCTTGCTTATTCATCCTAATACTGTGGCAAAAATTCAATGCAATGGAGATTTTCGATATTGATAATTTGGTCATAAATTCAAGTCTTAGTTGTTCTCAGCAGAAAACTTATCCAAGATTTGGATTGGGTTGAGCTCAATCTATTTATTATTTAGTTAATTTAGATCACCATATTTCATATTGATTTAGTGATCCATTTTATTGTTTAAAATATTTTTACATAAAATTATAATCGTTTTAAAAAAATATTAAACAATAATTTAAATTGAATATCTTTTTTATTTGAATTAAATCAAAATTTGATCCGATATAACGAAAAACGAGTGTATCAAAATAATTAATTAAAGAAAAAACTCACCCTAATACCAAACCAAAAAGGCCCTTCCAAATAAAAAACAGTAAATAACAACGTTAATGATTAGATTGTTGCTTTTAATTATTTTATTTTAGAAAATGCAGTGCATGGAAACTTGTTGAGATAGAACAGGCCAATAAAAGGGAATCCTATGTTTTGAATATGCTTAAAGCCTTGAGCCTATTTTGTAAAGCAAAATTTGCTTTATAAATATTCCTGGAATTTTGACCTAAATAATATGGGCCCTTACTGCCTTACATATATTATAGATTGCGCTGATGCTCATAGGCTGCATAGCAATGCTTAAAGCAATTTTCAAACTTTTTTTTCTCTCAAAAAGAAGCCAATCCCAATTCCCAAATCGAAAGCAGCCTTAAATCCTCAGTTTTGTTGTTGACTATATCATTTTTTTTTCTTAAAAAAATTTCGTAACTGATATAAATACCGACAAAACTGTAAGAATAAATGATTTGTCACTAAAGATAATGGCCTAGTAAATGGGGAAAGAGAAGAGAATCATCTTCTTTTAAGAAAGCCAAGCATTACAACATAATTAAATAAAAAGACAAGAAAAACGACATATGTCTTGTAGTGGTGAATTGATCAAAACAACACCCTTTAGGAATTCTAGCACACCCGAAAGCAAATACTCTAATATTCTCTCTTACTTGGTTTGCAACACCTACAAAATCAAGTCAAGAGCCACATATTAATGGACTGTACATCTCTAGTCAAATTGCATGAAAAAACAACTACACGTTAAAAATAATGGAAGAAGAAAATGTACCCAAAACTGGATAGCATGTTTTCAGTATGAAGTTCTGTTGCTCAGCTCTCGTGGGGCACTGCATCTGAAACATTCCATTCGGCTAGCAAAGTTGTGCTCGTTGCATCCCGATCTGCACCAAATATATAATATCTTAGGCACAGAAAGCAATTACCATGTTTACAACTCTAAAAAGATACCAAGAATTCACCTGCTACATATCCAGTCCCCGGATTTCCACCCGGATCGGTTACCGCCACCGAATCCTCTAGAACGCGGAACGTCGCAGTCGAACCCTCCGGCACAGTCGTCCTTGAATGCACCGCATTTGAAGCAGCTAGAACGACTGGCGAAATTGTGGGTGCCACAGTTTCCCGCGGTGCAGTACCAGTCACCCGGTCGGACGTCGGAGCCGGTGGTGAATCCAAAGGAGGAGCCACCTCTCCCACCGCCGAAGATACCGAAGTGGTCAGCTGACCGGAATTCCCCACAGCGTTGGCAGGAGTCCCTCCTTTGGAAGTTGAGGTGCTGGCATGACCTGCAGTTCCAATCTCCCGGCCTGCTCATCTTCTGAAAACAATTCAAAAACAAACATTTTAACTCAGCAGCCAATACAATGTGTCAAAAGAAAACATAAAGATTTGAAGTAGTAACCTTAATTAGAAAAATGGAAAGATAATACGTTTCAGTTGAATAAGAGAGTTGAGGTTGAAGAAAACGGCTCAACTCAGGGCTCTTTATATACAATGCTTAGACCACAGACAAAGGAATGAATGGAGGGCTAGCTGTGTCTGTGTGTGCTACTTTTTCTTGTTCTTCACATTTACCCTTGATATATGAAACATATAAAGCAAGAAAAGAGATAAAGGGAAATTCTGGGTATGATTCCAAAGGCAGGAAAATTTTGAATTTTTCAATAAATTCTTTGTTTTGGCATTCTCTTTTTAGGGTTTTGGTGATATAATAATTATAGCCAAGTGCTTAGTGCATGGTTTCTCGGGTAAATAAATCTGGGATGAAAACAATTTACCTCTTTTTGATTTGAATATTATATACATGGTTTTTAAAACCCTTTGTGAATTGTGACATTAAAGAGTATGTGGACTGTCAACTTATTTGGTTAAGGAATCAACATTTCCATTTGGTTTATTTGAATTAAATATAAAGATGTTTGATGTTGGTAACTCTTCTTATGCGTATATAGTGGTATAATGTTCAAGTACGGACACAAAGAAGTGTTGGGTAGTTGCACCTCCTAAAATAATTTAACTTTATATCTTTAAAATATTATTATTTTATACGCCTATATTTTTAATATAAGTTTCTGTCACACCTTTTATATATAATTTTGTGTTAGTCCCTGATAATATTGGTATACAAAACAAAGTTGAAACAAACTTTTGGTCACGTTGGAACCATATATAAAGTGTTACAGTCAAACACTCAAACTCAAGCGGAAGCGGGGATAGCGACGGTGTTGATTCAGGTTGAGGGCAAGGGCAAGGGCAAGGGTAGGGCAGCAGCCCAACAAAATGAGGAACCCACTCCCACGTAAAAAGGTCTTTGACCATTCCTATGTCATCTCATACTAGAGTTCCTCTTATTTTCTTCCACCTATAGTAGATCAAATAATACTCTTAAAAGTAATTGGTAAAAAGATCGATTTATTATTTTTCAGCATTCAGTGTATAAATGTCTATACTAATCAAACTCCCTTCTCACCTAAAATTAAAAATATATTAAGCGTTCGAGCATACTGGAATTTATGTATATTATATTAACGACAATGTCAATCGAACTATATTCAATCGACAAAGATCGATTTATTATTAAAATTTATTTAATTTGTATAATCATATATGAAAAACCATATACCAGTGTTTACTAGGTCAAGTAGAAACGAGTGTAATGCCCTTTGCTTTAAACAAAATCTTGTGTTTAAGTTTTGGTGGATGAAAAAAATAACGTTGAGAGAGCTTGTCCCCAAAGTAAGTCTTGACCTGTCTCATTTTTAAATTTAGTCAAGTCTCTTGTAATTAAGGATGATAATGGGTTTGTTTTTGACCGACCCAAACCCGATACAAATTTAAAACATTTTAACTCGCACTAACCCATAAATTTAATTGGAAAATTCGTTTCCGGTTTGATTAAACATAATTTTTACATTTTTCTCAAAATAGAAAATTAATTAAATATATTAATAATTTATTCAATTTAATAACATAAAATTAATGTAGATTTTAATTTAATACCATGATTCTAGTATCTTAATGCTAATTTTTTACATGTGTTTTTATCAAACCTAACTAATAATATATAAATGCATAAAATGATATTTTCATAATTATTGTGGGTTGGGTTCTCCTTAGACCTTAATTTTGAACTAAGAAATCTTAAGAATAAAATACGATTTAATCTGAAATCCAAATTTACTCGACTCTATCAAATAGGAATTTTCTACCATCCCTACTTGTGACTACTTAATACTAGGGGGCCTTGGACAAAATTGAAATAAAATAGAGCTCATTTGACGGTAAAGAAGCATTTCTTGGCATTTAAGGAAAATTGTGAAAAATGAAACAAAGGGCCATATTAAATCTCAATTATTTAGGTTAGGTCATGTCTCTTTCAATCATACTTTGAAGAATCAACAGTTGAGTAAAATGGTTGTTGCTTTACATCTATATAATTTGAATATTCTCCTTTTTAGGGACTTTCCCATAATTTATTGATATATGGAATACAATTCATGCATGCACATATTTTGATTATATTTGGAAAATTAGAAAAAAGAAAAGGCAAATGTAAAATGGTGAGTTTCAATAAAGATAGGTTTTCATTTTGACCATCTTTTCTGCGCCTGCTTTGCTTTGCTTAATCACTATCTCTTGTCTTCCTTCCTTTCTTTCATCTCCCCAAACCACTTTTCTTTATTGATTATTGCGATTTTCAACATGGTTTTCCCCCTAAACATTCTACTCATATTTATTATGATTAGGATTATAATGCTAGTTAACTAAATTTTAATATTATATTTTTTTAAAACAATAGGATAATTATTGTGTTTGAGATCTTTCGATATACATTGCTATACATTGCTATGATATTATTGGGTCAAAATACACATTTTTCCAACACTGTTTGTCGACCGACGGTCACTCATTTTTATTTGTTTGTTTCGTTCTTTTGATTTTCAGTTTTTTAATTCAATAAATATGTATTTATGTCATGCTTTCCTCTACTGTTTGGTACGTTTATTTGTTTTTTTATCATGCTTTATTATTATTTGTTTTCTATCAGGGTTGGATCTGACGTCATCACAACTGATCAAGATGTCGCTCATTTCATTATGTTGTTGATCTCCTTGTCTCGGGCCCTTGAATCGGATTCGGATACGCGATTACATCTACCGTTTATTCGCGATTGAGTTGTGGTAATGACCTTATTGTCAACGTACGTTCACTGTAATATGCATTTGTCAACGTTGTTTGTTGATGGTTTTACCCATCATCGTCGATTTGGGGATGTATGTATTCGTCTTTTGTTTCGAGTCTTTGGATTAGGTTCTTACATGTTCTTTGTATAGTCCTCTTATAATCTAGAGCCGCTAATTTAGTTGTATGAGTTTGTGTCTGAATTTAAATATTTGTTTACTTAGTGATAAACTTTTATTATAATTTCGAATATTATCTTGTTTAATAAAATTAGAGGATTCAATTTAAAAAAATATATATGAAAAAAGATAAGTAGATAAAGACCTAGTAATACACTTAATGTAGAATAAATTCAATAGATTCTTCTTTACATTTCCAAAATTATATTATCTTTTAGATTTTACATTTATTGAACCTTCAAATTATATCCAATACTTAATTTTAAGTATCACACCAACCATATTTTATAACTTAAAGTCGGTACGTAATTTTTTTAATATTTAATTTGTTAGTTTATTAAGCATCACATTAATACCCCATGTAAAGAGATAAACTCTTAGAATCATGTTTTTTTTTTTTCATTTATAAAATTTTATGAGAATCAAACTCTTTATCACTTAAGCTACTAAGTATAAGTAACACATTCGATTATGACAGATATTTAACCTTAGATATATATATATATATATATATTTCTCCTAAAAGAATAAGTGTGGTCCATTCTCTTGAAGAAGGTTAAAGGAAGGGAGAGAGCAAAGTGGTGGGAAAGGAAGGTATGCATGATTCGATTCGCCTTGGGAATCTCCTTCCCATGCACCGCCCTTTCTCTCCTTTTATTCATTTCCTTATGATTTCTCTCTGCGTGTGTGTTTTTATTAGATTAAAATTTAACACACGTTTCCTTTTCGCAACTAAAATTCGTATATGGAGTAACATTAAAATTGTAAAAATGATTATATATGTCAGTAATCAGTATCAATGTATGAGAATGAGCTATTACTATTACTATTAATATATACACACATGTTTTAAATTCATGTCTTGAGAAATAAAAACGTGGAGTTGAATGCCGACATGGTTGACCTGATAACCAAGAGGATGCATGCGACATATAAAATCTGGAAAAGGGAGATTTAAATCCACAACTTTAGGTTGTAAGGAAAGGGGCCGAGATGTTAGACTCCCACTATTCTAAAAACAGAACCATTTTAAGTATACTTCAAGTAAACCAAAGCTAAAGTTGTTGTCTACGGTATATTAAAACGAAACCCGTGAATATTGAAATTGATTTATATTAATGATTAAAAATTATAACATGATTGTAAGAATTTTAAATTTTCCCATCGATTATTTCTTTTCGACAATGTTATTAGCCGTCACATCGGTGTACCGTCTAAAAATTAACAGTCAATAATAATTTTACAGATTTTAATAATTTGAATGACCAATTTGTAGTATTTTATACTTAAGTGATCCAAATAAAAAATACCTGAAGTCAAGGAATTATCTGGATAACTTACCCAAAATTAGACTAGAAGTGAATCTCATTCATACTAAATTACTAATAGGGACAGGGTAGAACTTTATGCTACCGGCTGCGTCAAGCCCACTCATGTAGGTTATTTGTTGTCAAAGATTTGATAGTTGGAGCCCAAATAAATAGGGGAAATTCTAGACTTGACGTGCCGTCACTTAACCCATTTATTTCCTTAAAACTTTCTCAAGTGTGTAAAAATTCAAAAATATAAGTTACATTTATATTTTCACGGGGTTTTAAAAAAATATTTATAATTTACCTCTACTTTAATTTTTTCTGATGAAGTTATTTAAAAAAAATCTTAATTTTTTTTCTTTATTAAAATTTCAGCGACGTCCTTTTTGGCATCTACCGTTTTTTAATTTTTATGTTTATTATATATAAATAAGATTATTCTCTTTTAATGATGAATCATTTGTTCTTTATTAGCTTTGTTGTTTTGCTTTGCCAGAATCATATTATATGTGTAAAAGTCAACTTTTTTCGTATATTTGTATGGTAGTTTATTTGTCTGTATTTTTACAGATTTGTTTGTTTTTATGGCAATATTGTTTGATATTATGGAAATTTAGCGTTCAGATAATACGAATTATCGAGCGTTTTTAGTCACAAGACAATTGGTGATCTGATATTTTTTATTCTTTAATGGTAGTTTGCCGATGTGCCAAGAACTCGCAGCGGAAGAATGCTTGATTTATATAACTTTTTGGTCAAAGTATATCGTTGCTAGATTTCATTCAGAAAATTATGCAAATTTTCTACAGATTGATGGGTTTTGCTTTTCACTCTTTCATACTCTTTGAAATTTATTGTATTTAGTTTTCACATTAAATTTTCAATGGTTGTGATGTGATTTTTTGTAATTTTTTCATTTTGAATATAATTCAGTATACATTTATTGTTAAAAAAATGTTTATAATGTTGATAAAGAAGATGGAAATATGTGTATCATATTTTTCATTTAAAATATAATGATATATGTTGCATTTATATTTATCTGGTTTTTTAAAGCAGGGGAATTCTGGTTATGTCGTGTTCAAGTAAAGCAGGGTGGGGGAAATTTCCTTTGGAAACTACAAGACCATGCTCTCCCCTTTCCAATATCTTGTCATGTCCTCTTGTCCGTTGCTTCTACTTTCCTTTTCACATTCAGGGATTCAAGCTTAATTCATACACAAGCCACGATTTTGCACTAATTTCCGTACAAAGACAGTTAGTGTATTGAAATTCTAATTCAAGTAAACCCCATCTTTAATTAAACCCTTGTTTTTGCATATCTGTGTTTTTCATACATAATTACAACTCTAAGCTTTCATTATAGATTGAACCAGCAGTGCACAAGAATTAGGCACAAAAGCAACAAGGCCTCTGCCTGTTCGGATTTTGGAAACTAAACTTAAGTTTCACTTGAATCAGCATGTTTGATTGGTGGAGGCTTAAGTGATCGAATGAGAGCCCAATCCAGGCCTTTGAAAAATCCATGCCTCTTTATTTCAACAGCACCCCACAGACTTCCCATTCTCTTGTTTGGATCTTTCACCAGCAGCTTTCTTATCAAATCATGCGCCTTCCCCATCTCTTCACAATGATCTTTACAAATCCTGGGAAAAGTTAGAGGTTGGCGAAGGATGTTTGTCATTGTTGTTCCACCACAGTCACCCTCAAATGGGGTCTTACCATACAGGAGTTCGTACAAGAACACCCCGAATGCCCACCAATCTACACCATTCCCATGGCCTGACCCCCTTATCACCTCCGGAGCCAAATACTCTCGTGTGCCAACGAATGAATCCGATCGAGCATCGGTCGGCTCCGCCCATAGTTGGACCTCCGGTTTCTGAATATCCGCTAGTAGTATCGCTTCGGCACTAGAAGAGGAGGAGGAGGAAGCTTTCATCTTGTTTTTCTTGCTAGGCAATGATAAATGAGAGTAGCAATGGTAGTACTTGTCCATGATGCTGCTGCTGCCAATGCCATTGCATTTTAAAAGCTTTGGTGAAACGTCGCATTTAAGGGAGAGATCGAAGTCCGTGAGCATAATGTGACCATCTGCTTGAACAAGCACGTTTTCTGGCTTCAAATCACGATAAATAACACCCATCATATGAAGATACTCCAATGCTACAAGCACTTCAGCTGCATAGAATCTACAACACCAGCAGTGAATATTATCTATGTCGTAAAAAGGCGATTACAGTAACCGAGTTATGATCGGAGTTGGGTAGGAAGACTTACTTGGCAGATGGGAGAGGAAATCTGGTATCAGGCTGGCGTTGCATAAGAGTGAGCAGGTCGCCACCAGGACAGTACTCCATGACCAAACACGAGTATTGGAAAAAATCAAACTCGGCGTATAGTGTCGGAAGGAAAGGATGATCGAGCATTCCCAGAATGTCCCTCTCCATTTCATGTCTGTGTAACCTTTTTCTAGCTCTCAGTTCATCCCTGTCCATCACTTTCATAGCATAAAGGCAGTGGTTGGATTCGACGGCGGTGTCGTTAATCTCACAGACATAAACATTTCCCATACCTCCACCGCCTACTCGATGCAAGAGCTTGAAGTGTTGGATTTCGACTCGACCGTGTTCCGATAAAAGTTGGACGATGGGTGGCCAGGCAGGATGGTTGCCTTTGTGGGGTTTGTGAAGGGTGGAACCCAAAGAAGATGAGGATTGGTTACGGCTAAAGCTAAGGTTGCAGCCTGAGACAGAATCTGAGTTTGCAGTTGCCATTGTATGCTCTTAGCTGAAGACTCTGAATTTTATGGTCACTTGCTCCCTCGTATTATAAGCCTATAAAATGGGCCATTTTTTATTTTCTATTGGAATAAAAATATAAAATAAAATAATTTTGATGTACTATCTGCATAATATTATTGTTAAAATAACTATATTTTTTTAAAGAATCTCTACACAGTAAATATATTCGATGTGATTATAAATTCAAATAATAATAACTCGGAAATTTCATTAAACCAACATAAATTGAAGCATGCTCAAGCTCTCCAGCTCTAAGTAAGATCAGAAATTTTCTTATGCAGATGAAATCAAGTTAAAAAGAACTACACACGATTTTAGTAATTTGAATGAAAAGTTTACAGATAGTTTGTTACTTCTACATCCTCTTCAAAACTGCTCCTGTTGGCTCTCCAGCAATCTGTACTTCCCGGTGTAGCTTACTCGGAAAAATTTAAACTCTCAACGAGAAACAAAGTCATTGTCCTGTAAAACTCCTTGCTTTCCTTCTTATGAAGGTTACCAGATCACTTTACGAGAACCCAAACTGATCATCAGTCACTCATATCATCAAACCCTTCAAAATCACCAATGCCATCAGATGCATCATCAAGTGCTTCCCCATCTTCCTTCTCTTCATCATCAGTTTCCATTGCATCTTCTGACTCATCTTTCTCACTTTCATCTGTGTCCTCATATATTACTGGAATTGTGGCATTCTCATCGACCTCGTCCTCAACAATCTGTCATAAAAAAATTGGGGAAAAATTAACAATACAATGTACAGTACAGGTCCCAAATGAACCTACAGAATTCTAATCACCCAAAAACTTCAGCATAACTAACATATGACATACCCCTGAATAAAGGAAGTCTAGGCAAGTTGATATTTGAAGAGTAGATTCAAAAGTTGAGACTCTGGATTCAATAAGCTGCATAAAAACAAGCATTCACATTATGAATATTAGTATATGATTGAAGTTGGCCAATAAAATATCCAAGTAATTCTTTTTTATCCTTCTAATCCGACCTGATACAGAGAGTTGAGAGCAAGAAGAGAGGATTCCTGGGACATGATTTCACTGGCATGATAAAGTAGTAAACTTTTTATCCAAGGGAGGGCACATGCCAATACTGCGCCCCTGCAGTCAATCAGAAATATAAATTGAAAAACAAGACAACCATGGAGACAACTCTTGTCTTCAACAAAATTCAGGGTTGGTCGAAACATATAATACTTTACCTCGATTGAGTTATAGATACAAGAGATTGTAAAAGCTTGAGAACATCAGACGGAATTAACTGAGTTACAGAGTTTGCGATAACCTGAAAAAGCAGAAAGTTCCCATGTTAGCATCGTTGTAATAACATACATATAAGATAACCGTGGGTATGAGATGACCTTGTCATCTTGAGTGTACAAGCAATCTAACAGAAGGGCACGATCATCAGCATGCAGTGCCTGCTTAAGCAGAACATTAACGGAGTCTGCAGTGGGAGGACAGAGTTCTCTTCTTTCTTGGTTTTCAACGGTTTCGGTTTTTCCATTTTCTATTAAATCTAAACATGCAAGTTTCTCAGCCATGGTAGGCTCATTGGGATCATCATTGACAAGCACTCCAAGACCTATTCCAAAATCAAAAATGAAATATCAGAGCCAAAGCCAGAGGTAAAATGGAGCAATATGAAGCAAGCCTCACCAGTATTATCTGTGCCTGTTTTAGTTGAAAGGTGTGGTTCAGGAGCTGCTCTTTTCTTCTTTGAAATTGCCATGTAGGTCAGAACTGGGAGGAGTAGAAAAAAGAAGACGATGCAGGATGAAGAAGAAAAGAAGGCAGCGAGGAGAAAGAAACTAGGGCAAAGGTTTATGGGCTGTCAGATGGGCCTTTTAGCTGTCAAAACTAAAAGAAGCAAACGAACTAGGGCACACATAAAGCAACGTGTATATACATAAGGAATATATTTTGACCTAAAGTATATTTTTTTTTATCAAAATAAGTGATTAAACTATGCATTTAAAAGTTTTGGTCAAAAAAAAAACTATGCATTTAAAAGTTGTTATGCGATATTAATTAAAAATACATTATATATATGTTTTGACATACAAATATACTTTAAGTTTTTATTTTTAGGAAAAAAATCTTTAGGATTTAAACCGAATTAATTGGAAAGATGATAAAATAATTTATTAAGAGTATTATTTTAAAGTTTTTTAAAATATTCACTGGATTAAATTAAATGATTTGTTTTTCACATTCTGTTTAATTAAGAGTTAAGGCGTACATTTTTTTATTCTTTTTAAACTACATGTTAGCCATCTAGGTTTAGCATAAGTTTCTTTTTTGGGTTGTACAAAAAATTATAAAATGATTACTATTTATTAAATAGTTTGTTCATTTTAGTCACTTCATCCTTAAGACACCAATGAAAAATGATAAAAAAAAATATATAAAAATAAACTATCATTTTAATCATATTAAAAATCATCAGAAATAAAAAGTTAATAATATTGATTACAATCTTATCATCGAATTGTTGATCTGAAAATTTGTTGCTTAATAATTTAGAAGGAGAGAGTTAACAAAAAAATCACCAATATCAGTTCAATAGTTTACAAGTTACAACCAATAAATATCTTAAAATAGAGATGAAAGTTATAGAGTTAATAACTTTTGACTTAGTAGTTAAATAAGTGCTTAAATGTATTATTTTTTTAAAGAGGTGTTTGGACTATATTTTTGATCAAATAAGTGTTTGACATTTTATTTCGTGACCTATTTAAATTTTTCGGTTACAAACATTATTCTTCGGTTATTCAATGAAATTCAAACACGTGGCATGATTTTATTAGTTTCTGAAATTAAAACTTGGAAAATAGAAAAATAAAATAATAAAATATATTAATTAACCCAAAAAATTTTAATTTCTTATTTTTTAAGAAAAAAAACTTTAATTTTTCAAAAAAAAACTCAACCTACCCTAAATCCCTAAATTCCGACCACCGATTTAACCACCACCGGTCACTATTGTTTTTATTGGATCCTCCCTACCAAAAGCTCTATCATCTCGTTGTCAAAAGCTGACAAATGAACCACCGATTACACCATCGACGAACACCCAACGATAAAAAAAAGAGGTCGATTGGGTTAGCGGATGTCGAACAGTGAGGTACACGCTTTGGGCGCTGAATGATGAACCACCGACTTGCGGGAATGTTAGACGGTGAAGGGGATGTGATTTGGGGCTTAATTGAAAGAAATTAAAATTTTGGGTTTTTTTAAAAATCAGATTTTAAAAGAAATTTAAAAATTAAAAATATATTTAAAAAAGACCATGTGTCTTGTTTTGATTGGATAACGGAATTTTTTATCGGCCGTTGACTGTAAAACCTTAAATGAGTCATAGAATAAAACATTAGACACATATTTGACCAAAAATACAATTCATGCACTAATTTTAAATATATATATATATAATTTAGACACTTATTTATTGATTAAGCCATAACTTTTTATATTTCAAATTTAATAGAATAAAAATGTTAGAAATATATTTTTATTAAATAAAAGCAATCTTATAGTAATAATTTGAATTTTGAATTCAAATTTGATCAAATATTAATAAAAGAATCGTACCTTTTCACCAGAATAGGACGTAAAACGGAACTTCTAATTTAAAGTTGGATGTGGTAAATTGAAAACAAAAAACACGAGCTAATAAAAAACTTAAAAACCAAAATGGAAAAAACGAAATACCAAAAATGTCCACCAAAGATTAGATTTGGGCCGGAACTTTTAAGTACATTCACATATCTCTCTCCCAACAAGATGACGTGGCGTCTTAAAATATAAAAACTGAAAAGTCTCTCCCCCGCACTGTTTTCTCCAAATTAATTTATATTCCATCAAAACGCTCCCTTCAACCAAAAATAAAAAAGTTTCAATTCTCCTGTTTCCGGAAAACTCCGGTAAGTTCGAACCCTAAGCATAATCTATAATCTAAGTTATGATTCCTTTAGATTTTATTGACGTTGCATCTGGATTTATGATCGGTTTACTTCTGCTGTTTTATGTATATATATTTTAACCTTTGACCGATACACGAGGTTATAATTTTCTTGATTAATCTCTGATAGTTGGTTTTAATCCTTGTTTTTGAATGGAATTTTATTTCCTTGGCTTTATATGATCATAACTAAATCTGGGTTTGTTTTTATATGCTACGAATTTTGATGTTGGTTGATAAATTTCATGCTTTATTCATAGTGAATGTCAGAATAAATTTGGATAGGGTTGAAGCGATGCAATTTATACGTATATTCATGCTTTTAATTTATTCTCATGTATTGAGTTTTGATCTCATAAATTTGAATATTATTATTATCCTAGGGATTCAAAGAGTGCTACTACTTTTGAGGTGTTGAAAAAGGCAGATTTTTAAGATAATTGTTACTGAAAATTTTAAGTTAAAAAAAATGCCAAAGGATAGAAGAGTTGGTTCCTTATCTTTTGAACGCTCTAGAGTCTCTCCTTATCCGTGTAGTTCTAAGGGCAGGGATGCTAATCAATGCCAACAGGAGAATCGATTGGACTTAGGATTTGGATCAGTTGAGGATGTTAAAGAGTGGGAGGATGCAAGGTGCCCCATTTGCATGGAACACCCACACAATGCGGTACTTTTACGGTGTTCTGCCTTTGAAAAGGGTTGTCGCCCTTTCATGTGCAATACAAGCTACCGCCATTCAAATTGTCTGGACCAGTTTTGTAAGTCATCGGTGTCGTCTCCTTCCACTGCTGTGTTACAGGAAATTCCTTTGGGAAACATGACCTCCACTTCTAGTGGTTGGAGGAATCCACCTCCTTTTTACGATCATCAAACTGAGGCTGGTGGGGATATGCAGCCGAAGCTTTTTTGCCCTCTTTGTCGAGGAGATGTTTACGGCTGGAGTGTGGTAGAACCAGCTCGTCAGTTCATGAATTCCAAAATCAGGAGTTGTTCTTCTGAGACATGCGATTTCAATGGGACTTATAGTGAACTTAGAAAGCATGCTAGATCTGCTCATCCTTTAGTCCGGCCAACAGAAGTGGATCCGGAACGACAGCGTGATTGGACTAGGTTAGAGCGTGAAAGGGATTATGAGGACATGCTTAGCTCCATCCAACCAGTCGCAGGGGAAGAAGGTAATGGAGAAAGCCTTTCAGATCTGGAGGATTTCCGTTCTTGGTTGACTATAAATCTTGCATACTTGACACTTGCACTTGAGTTCATCAGTGATTCTAGGAGTACCGAAGATGATGGTTTTAGGAGGAGATCGAGGAGCAGGAGGTTTAGGTATGATGGAGAGTCTGATCATGGTACTAGGGAGAATAGTAGTTCTGTATCTGATCGAGCACTCCTTGGTCACCGCAACAATCCTATGCCAGAAGAGAGACTTCCTGGTAGACATCGTGGCTCACAGAGCATTCTCCGATGGAGGAATCACAGTTCAGCATCAGATAGAGTTTCCCAAGGGAGGCGGCAGAGTTCACAAGCTGACAGAACACGTCGTGGCCATGGTGGATTGCGATGGAGAACACCAAGATGGTCCTCCAATAATGGGCAGTGATTGGAGCACATTGTTTGCTGTCCCAGGTACAAAATCTTTTGAGCTCAGTCTTAATTTTAACTGCTGTGTCTGTAGCTGACTGTATGGCCTTGTTCTTTTTTATGCTTGGTTTTTTTGCATTGCAGATGGAAATAAAAGCAGGAGGTAAGGGTCGGAGTTTAGGTTTATCAAATCATGTTAGATTTGGAAGTAGAGAGTGAAGTCCTTGTTATCCCTGTTTTGTTCTTTTATTTATTTGGACAGAAACAATGTTTAATGTTAAAAACATCAATTTGGCCTGTGGAAATGTTGTCTACTTTTGCAAAACTTCATCCCTATTCCCTTCCATTGTGTTTTATAAGTCGTGATTGTTTGCAGCGTGGAAACAATTGCTTAAAATGTTGTTGGAAAACATCCTTTATCACGTACATACAATTAGTGAACCCTTTTCAATACACCTCTTTGCATGCCAACTGCAGACCTCGTCCTTTCGATAACCTCAAAATTTTTGGTTGATTGTGTTTTAGCCCTTGGACTTTATTGAAATATTCAATTTAGTCCTTTTTGTTTCAAGATCTAAATTTTATTATCGGTTTTTTTGAATTTCTTATTCGGTCTCGGTTTGTTGGATTTTTTGCACAGCCTTAACTAGAACAATCTTGCACTATGGCTAAAGTCATTCACAAATAAATATATTTATCCGATGTAAAAATAAATGGATATATTTAATTTTTTAAAATTATAAAACTGAATTAAAATCAAAATTTTAGGTATATAACTGGGAAAAACGTGTATAATTGTACTAAATTGAAGTTTATGTATCACATTGAATATTAAACCAAAGTTCATGTATAATTTCAATATTTATTAATTTATATATTTCAAAAAGTTTCTTGTTTTAAATATAATATAAATGGAAAAGCCACTTATATTAATGTAGAAAATTATAAAATATGAAGGTTAAATTAAACACAATCGTATTCGTGAAAAAATATGTAAGGTGAATTTGGTTTTATAAAGACGTTTAGAACACAGGTTGCAGAGAATTTATCGGACTGGATTGTGGTTTTTTTGTACTTTTGGTTGGAAGAACATAAATATCACTTGCTTCTTGTTTCACTGTCCTGTCCCTGTCTTTGGGTTTGAATCTTCAATAACATGACAAGAATAACGGTGCTAAACGGATAATGGGCTGCATCTGGCTTGGTTGAAAGGCTACGGATAATGGAAGAACATAAATATGCGCGCGAAGCCTAGGTGTATGCTCGGTCTTAGCGGCGGAGCTATGGGCAGCGCATGATGGGCTGCATCTGGCTTGGTTGAAAGGCTATCGAAGGGTGGTTCTGGAAACGGATAATTTAGAGGTGTCGCGAATCCTCCAAGGGAGATCATCGGCTTTGCATGGTTCTGCGCTTCTGCAGGTTATTTGTCAAGTGATGGCTTATCAGTGGGATGTGACGATCCGGCATGTCCGGCGTAGTGCGAACAAGGTTGCGGATTGTTTGGCGAGGATGGCACGTGGCTGCCCGATTGGGACTCGAATGCTTGAGGAACCTCCACCGGAGGCTACTGCACTGGTTCTCCTTGACATTCAAGGAGTCGAAACTCATTAGCAGGGTTTTTAGTTCTTCATTATCAAAAAAAATAACGGTGCTAAACCAGACAAAACCAGTATTGTCAAAATTAATAGTGTTAAACGGAATCACACCGACCGCGGAGATTTGCGGCCGCAATTTAGCGGGTAGCGGCCAATGACGAAAAAACGGGCCACTATTCCCGTTATTAATTCGTTATGTCAAATAAAATTTAAAAAAAAAATCTGATCTGAGAAGTCAGACCAGTTGCGCAGAAAAAGTGGAGAAGATTAGTTGAAGAAGAAGACTCCTTTCACTTTAAAATATTTAATGTTATTTTATTACTTTTGTTGGGCCGATGAACTTTTTAATGAGACACTGTTTGGTTTACTGAGCCAATTTTTTTTTGGCTTAACCCTTAAATAGTTGTTTAAATTATGTCCTTTTTCTAATTAAGTGCCTAAATTATTTTTTGAGCAGGTGTCTAACGTCTTATTCCGTTAGCAAATAGGTGTCTATCGTTCATTATCACCGTTAAATGCCACATAGAAAAAATGTAAAATTATATTAAAAATAAATAAAAATATTTAATTTTAAAAAATTTCTAAATTTTCCAGATTTTACAAAACAACTCTAGTGATATTTATATTTATAGTTATAATTATTATGTTTTACACTAAGTTGTATGGACCATAACAACTATAGTGACCACAATAGCATCCGTTGTGCCCGCAACCTTCCGTATAAACGCAACTGCGACCGAAAAATAATATTTAAATCCCTGCTAAGTAAAAGTGTAAAACCTAACGGTGATAATGAAAAGCTTTTCATCAGAAATTTATGCCTTTCTCATAATATTGGTAAATTTCCATGAACCAGTAGCGGTTGCTCCATCCCGAACTCAGATTATGAAAATTTTCGGAATATTTACTTAAATATTACTTTAGTATTTTTTATTTTAAAAATAGGGATTCTCACAGATTATTTTCGGATATAAGGATGATTACTGTTCAAAATCAGAAAACCCATAGACCACAACCCGAGTTTGAACAGTAATTTTCAACCACCACCCTTTTAAAATGCCATACTGCCATGTGGCGCGATGTGGGCGTTCCGAGCACTGTTCAAAGTGGGACTGCCCACCCCCGTCTTTGAACAGTGCACCGAATAATAGTGCATGGGCTGCTCACCACGTGCCATGTGGCGTCGCGCAAAACAGAAAAGGGGAGGAAAGCACCCCGTTTTTGAACAGTAAAACAACCCCAAGAACATTGTTCAAAAACGGGCTGTACACTGGTGGTCTTCTGACTTTTAACAGTAAACATCTCTACATCTGTAAATAATTTTTCGAGATCTTTACTTTTGAAATTAAAAAATTACAAAGTAATATTTGAGTAAAAATTCCGAAAATTTTCCTATCCATGAGCTTTACTTCATCTTTTTCCCTTTTTTATGTACAGTGGATGAGAAATATTTACATCTCCACGTCTGGAAATTACTATTACCAAATACCAATAAACCAAACCTTCTGCTTTCAGAGCAACAAAACAAACAATACAATACTTCTACTTCACACCAAATATGGAGTATTAGGGAAAGGTGGGACCCGCACACTTTGCCAACTGCAGACGTGGAAACATCTAAAGTAAGATCCTTAACATTAAAACGATGATCATTGCCCACGTCATCGAAAAAGCACGAGATTACGGGTCCCACAATAGACGACGGAAAGTACACAGGACCGAAATCAGGCGACCAAACACACAATCATTATTGATCCAACCGTACAATTTACAGCCATAATCAACCGTCTTTTGCCCGGAACTAACACAAACATGTCCGAACCAACTTAAAAAAACAACGCAGGAAAAGGATGATCCTATTTCAACGTAGATTTCCATTTCGACAAATTATTTTTATCCTTGCCCCGTTATTATTAGGCTTCATTCAATCGCTTACTGGCCAACCCGACATATCAGACGCCAGACGAGATGCGATCGCAGAGTGGTACATCATATCATGAAATGCCGCGTTCTCCATCGTCTTCCTACGAAGTTGCTTCGCTTTCTCCTCGGTGAAGCAACCGGCACTGCATCTAAGTCTAGACCCACTCGGATCCGGAACCGGGACGTCTGGCTTCCTCTCCGATGTGAGACCGGTATTGCCATCATTCAGGTAATCGGGGTTGGAGGACCACCCGAAGAGAGGAGCCCACCAGGAGGAGGAAGAAACGGGTTTTTTACAACTCGGATCTGGCCTTTGAACTGAACCGGATGAGGCCCGGATCGGGGCTGAGACGGAGAATGCAAGAGTTGTCGCCGCCATTGGAAAAAAGGAGTTCCCAGAGAAGAAGAACGGATTTGGAAAATGAGGAGGGAGGAGAACCGCTCCGCTATGAGTTTTTAGGAGAGAGGTCAGGGAAAAATCACCTGCGCTCTCAAATTGATAGGCTCGTTTTAACCTTTTATGATATGATGGCGTATAGGACACGGTCGAAAACTTGGGCCATGTCTATGGTAGGTAATACAGGCGCTAAGGTAGGAACGGATAGAGGAGATTGAAACCTTTTGAAAATGGTGAAAAGTGGATAAGATAAGACACGTGGAAGGCCTGGACGAGCGTGTAGGTGGGGAGTGGGGACTACCTATTTTCTCGATGAAAATTTCTTTGGTAAACTACCTATTTGGTACTCCAAATATTTTCACATTTCTATTTTAGTTAACTGACTATTTTTTGACAAAATTATGTGGTGAGAAAATAAGCTATTTTGACATCAATGAGAATTGATCTCACATTAAGCTAGCTAGACTAGGGTTTCGGTTAATTTTCTCACAACTTATAATTAAATTATATTGCATAACCGCTTCAAAACTTTATCAAAATGTATTTTGAGTGGGTTGTACATGGATCTCTCGGATAATAAGTTGAATGCGTAATTACTTAACTAAATTATACACTTATTTTTTTGGGTAATTATTCCATGCACAAAGCTTGTAAAAATTGTTTGCACAAGCACTTTAGTTTTATGGTTTAAAGATTTTTATTTAGGATTTAGGGATTTAGGTATAGTAGTTTTAAATTTATGAGTTGTTGATAGAATTTCAGGTTTATGATTTATAGGTTAAAATTCAAAACCCTAACTACAATACCCTAAACCCTAAATTCTAACCGTATGTGTATGGGATAATTTATAGAAACAAAAAGTTTCCACCGTATGTGTATGGGATAATTTATAGAAACAAAAAGTTTCCACCGTATGTGTATGGGATAATTTTTCCAAAAAATATATTGGATGACCAAATTAAAATACGACAGTAGATGAATTGCTAAATATGTAGTTTACCGACATTTTTTAATTTATTTGTTTTGGATGTATTTGCACAGTTTTTTTTTTTTTTTTGATAAGTAGTCGAGAAAAAGTGTAGAATGGGGACTTGACGGAGACGTCAAGGAAAGGATATTTTTGACCCAAAAGGCAAAATGATAATTTTAATTTCCTATAAATGAATTAACGGAAAATTTACATAGATATTATTGTGGGATTATTTTTTTTCTAAAATATTGCATGTTCATTTTTATTTTTTAATATATTGTACTTTCTACAGTAAAAATAAAGGACTCATCTGAGTCCGACTTTGAACAGTAATTTCAATTTTCGAATAAAAAATCAAAGACTCACCCAGGTGAGTCCGACTTTGAACAGTAAAAAATTTAAAGACTCACCCAGGTGAGTCCGACTTTCAATAGTGAAAGACTCACCCAGGTGAGTCCGACTTTCAATAGTGAAAGACTCACCCAGGTGAGTCCCAATATATTGCATTCCCACCTGAGTCCCAGTATATTGCATTCTACGTGTCTTTCACTATTCAAAGTCGGACTCACCTGGGTGAGTCTTTAAATTTTTACTATTCAAAGTCGGACTCACCTGAGTGAGTCTTTAATTTTTTATTCGAAAATTGAAACCATTGTTCAAAGTCGGACTCAGATGAGTCCTTCTTTATTTTTTCTGTACAAAGTGCAATATATTAGAAAATAAAAATGAACATGCAATATTTTGAGAAAAAATAATCCCACATCAATATCTATGTAAAATGTCCATTAATTAACTGTCAATTAAAAAATTTACAAGCCAAAATGAATTGACACTTAATAGGACGAGGAATTAATTTTCTTAGTTATGTCTAATTTATTTATCTCCCACCTAAATTGTCAAGACGTTTTCTATTAAAAGTTTCGTAATTTATTTCGATTATAATTTTTTTATTTAATTAAAGTATTAAATTTATTAATCAATTAATTTAAATAAATTTTATTAATGTATAATATAAAATAACTTTTTAAATTTAATTTTTTTTATTTGATTTTTTTTTGAAATATTTTTTTTGAATCTTTAATTTTATTTAAGTTACGACTCATATCATTAGACTGAGTGGTAATTTTTTAATGATAAAGATAGTGTTAATGGCAACTTGGGAAATTTGTTTGGTTTCTTATTCACAGCCCCCAAGGCCAAAACTTGCTGAATCATTAAGCTCTCTTATTTTCTCTTTGAACTCATCAATTTCTGGCCATTTCTTCCCGAGCAAAGCACAGATTTTTCATTTCAGCAGGAAAACAAAATTAATAAATAAAACGCCAAAGTAAATTGGGTGGGAATGTCTGGGAAAGGAGCAAAAGGGTTGATTACGGCTGGGAAATCCAAAGACAAAGATAAGGACAAGAAGAAACCCATCTCTCGCTCATCTCGTGCTGGTCTCCAGGTCCCTCCCCCCTTAATTTTCAGCTTGAATTCCCCCCTTTTTTTTAATTGTTTCCACGTTTTGGATTTTAAATTCCATGCAAAAGTTTAGATTCGTGTGAAAAAAGGGTCATCTTCTGTTAATCAATCCTCATGTTGATTGTTTTTTTTCTATGTATTTATTTTAGATGAATGTTTATAAAATTACTGGTTGAATTATTGAAGCTGGAATTTGCATCTGTATATATCCATTTCTTTTGGGAATCTGTTTGATTTATTGCATCAAAAGAAAGGAAACAAAGATTTGCTTTGTTGAATGTTTACGGTAGATAATTTGGCCTTACAATGGCGTAGTTCTAAATGCCCTCAATAAATTTAGACACAATTGTATGAATGGATGTCAGTGAAGGTAAGCCATTGTCTCCGTTGATGTTTAAATTGAGGGTACCAACCATTGTGTTCTTTGTCGTTTACCTTTTATTTATCAAAGGATTTATATGTTTTTTGTTGGGTACATTGGTCGTGTTCTTAAAAAATGTTTGGTCTTTCAGAACATAGATGTTTAGTCATCCAAAGTTAGAAGCTTTACCAATGGTTGTTTTCGGATCCGGAGCTCGTCTTGCTTTTTGGTACTTTTACCTATGCTTTTTTGGATGATGTAGATTGCAAATTTTAGTATACTTTCATCTATGGTAGAATTACAGTTAATTGTTTGAAATGATTACCGGTTTCTTATTGTATCGCATGCACACCATGTAGTTCCCCGTAGGTCGAGTCCATCGGGTGTTGAAGACGAGAGTTAATGCACATGGAAGGGTTGGAGCAACAGCTGCTGTATACACTGCTGCCATACTCGAGTACTTGACTGCCGAAGTGCTAGAACTAGCAGGCAATGCAAGCAAGGATTTGAAGGTAAAGCGTATAACACCTAGGCATTTGCAGCTTGCTATTCGGGGTGACGAAGAACTTGATACCTTGATCAAGGGAACCATAGCCGGCGGCGGTGTTATCCCACACATTCATAAATCACTCATCAATAAATCCTCCAAAGAGTAGCTTATGCCTTATGTTAATTGGTTTCTCTGTTTGACTGTTGTTTCTAAACCATTAGCCTCTGGAAACAAGCCAAGGTGGATTCTTGTTTTCAGGCTGTGATTCCAATACAAACTCATATAGGATATTTATTTGATACACAATATATTACCAAATCCATCCTTAGTAGAATTGATTTAAATTTTTTAATCCTTTTTCTTATAATTAAAAAAACTCTTAAAGTCCTTTCCAATATCATCTTAGGCTACTCTTCTTTTATTTGAAGTTCAATTATTTGAATAAGTATCATCAGAATATGATAAGGTTATTAATTTAAATACATTTACACAAATGGTAATACTTAAATCTGAATGAAGTCTAAACTAAAAACTCATATGATGAAACTCAAACCTAGAATATATCAACAATATATATGAGCAGAATTTTCTAACTGAGGCTTTTGTCAAATATCAAAATCAATTAAACCATGAAACAAATCTCAAATGCATTCATTGCTAATTCTGACAAATAATATGTACAAATACTGCCATTTTCCCACTCCTTTAAGTAGCAAAGAGCATTCAACTTTTTTCATCCCCGTGATGCATTTTAACCTTTAGCAGCCAAAATCAGCAGGAAAGCAAAAGAAAATTACAGGTGAGACAGCTCTACAAACAAATACCCCAGATAATTAGGGGTAGGGCAAAGGCTCTTAACTCATCAAAAATTACCCTGAAGAAGAGGTCGAATTTATCTCTTCGTCTAGGGCTAAACTGCTTGAAGAATACGAGGGAAGGAAAAATTAAAGAAAGATAGAAACCTCCTACAAGAGATAAGAACCCTGTTTAAATAAGTCAAAAAGGAGGTGTCCTACAGACTTTTTTGCAGTTCTGGTTTGATTACCAATCTGGTTATGAAAGGTGAAATAGCTGAAAGTAATGCCTTGGGGCATTCCTCGTGAGGAAGATGGCCACACCCGGATATTGCAACAAGTCTCTGCATGGAAATAAATATAGCAACATTAAGAAACAATCCGTCAAGACAAGAACATCGTTTTGAAGTTAACACTCAACAAGGAATTTCAGTAGAGTTTAATAGTTTATGCAAGCCAGACATTCAATTTCTTGAAAAATAAAAGAGTGATATGGCAAGAAGTTTGACTGTCCTTGTTAAAATCGGAATTCGAGAGTACAAGATACAAATTGAAGCATAAAACTTACAGAATTGACAAGTTCTGAAGCCATGGCCTGGGAAGATTTGAGAGAAATATGGGAATCTTCAGCACCAGCAATGACCAATACTGGCAACTCTTCAACCGCTTTTAACAATGATGTTGCATTTTGAGGTGAAAGGATTGTTTCATGCGACAACCGGCATATCTCATGCAGTGCTTCATCCCAACCCTCAACACATAGCGGGGCCTGATTGGAGCAAGATCAATTCAGCAAATCAAACACCTAAACTGAAACTTCAAACTAGTAGCTATCATTCAATTTCAGAAACCAAAAAGTAAGCTGCAAAATAATTTGATAAAGTATGCTACGCAGATGAAAGTTATGTAAAATCTAACCAAAATTTTCCACATAGTAACTAGTGACGTGTTATTTCTTATGCTACAATGGCAATACAGATGGAAATTTCTTTCTACCCTTCTTTTTCTTTCAAATTTTGGGTTTATATGTTAGGCCTTTATCAAGACTCATGAAAATCAGCTGTTCCACATGCAGAAACTCATACTGTTTTCAACGTCATCATTCTGCATAAATACACTAACCCTGGTATTTTATGCTTTTTAACCTTGATTCGGTTTCTTTTTAAGGTTCCCTTGTTCATTTCGCAAAATAAACCGTTGTTTCAAAAGTAAAATGTAATACGGCTGAGACTACAATGCTCTGATTCTACAGTATCTTCTCAAATTTAATTCTCTCCCTCATTCATATACAAGATTACTACTCTACATTTTAATTTTGCTGAAAATATACCTTATAGAGGCTCAAAACTTCTGTTGTTAACTTAGTTGCATCATGCCATGCGCGCCTATTCACCACTTGTGTAATTTCTGTTCGCAGAAGCGGACGAACTAAGTGCTTCTTCCCAAGTGAAGTACGCAAGAGTATCCTTGCAAAGGCGGGGACAACTTCTCTTGACAAGCTAACACTTAGCAAAACCACTGCTTTGATCATAATCTGAATAAACCACCAAATAATCAAAGGATAAACAGTAAGAACCAAGCTTAATCATTTCAAGCCATTCCTACTAACAGAGATTTAAAGGGGTCATAACCATTTATACCATCAGAGAAAGATCGTCTTACAAAACGTTAAGCCTATAATTTGGAATTTCAGTGAAACCTGACACTCCAGTATACAGCAACAAAATTGTGAACATCTAACTTAAACCTCATGCAATATTCTATAAGTTAAATCTACAAATTACAAGAACTGATAAAATTGAAATAGAAAATCTGACAACAAATAACTACATGAAACCTTTCTCTAGGTTTATTCTAAATTTAATAATCTTTTAATTGTCATTCATTCCAATAAGTTAAACCCACAACTAGGCTTCTTCAACTTCAGGAACCAGTCAATTAGAACACGAAAGCTGACATGAATAGAGAAATAGATAAACACCCTTGAAAACACCATGGTTTAAATTTTCTGTCCTCCTTTATTTGGATTTCTTCCGTAAACATTTAAAATAACAGTCTTCGAGTTTACAAATAAAACTTGTGGAGAAAATGTGAGAATCCTTAAAAGATGTCAAAAATAAAACCACTAAACCAGTCACTTGATAATGGTACAGAAAAACCATGAGGCCTCACTCACATTGAAAGAATTTATTGAGGCTTGGACTTTTTGTGCAGCCCTCAAAGCAAGCAGGCCTCCATCATCATGACCAACGAGCACCACTGAAGAAAACCCCATCTCATAGCAAAAGGAAAGCAGCAAGTCAACCTGAAAATTTCAGGTAATAATACTTGTGAACTTCATATGACAGATATGAGAACAAACAATATACAAAAGATACAGCAAGAAAGTCCTTAAAAACTCAAAAAGAATTTCAAGCATTATACCTGTAATGTAAGGCCTAGAGCACTCATAAAGATCTGCTTATATAAAAAATGACATGGCATATGTAGTACACTTTAAGGCATTTAACTTGGTGATTCATCCTAATTGACAGAAATGCATCTCCCTGACAATAACCAAATAACATTTAAAAGGGTGCCTAACCATACCTGAGTTTCCAGCTTGTAAGGATTGGGAAACTCCTTTCCTTCCCAGTCCTTCCGGCTTGGTCTAGAAGTCAATCCCCAGCCAGGCCGATCAAAAGCAGCAACTGAACAACCAACCTGATGAGCAAGCACTCCCATCACATGCCTCCAAGAAAAGACTCCCCCTCCAAACCCATGCACTAAAACAATACCAAGCTGGACATTTGCCTCTATGTCTTGCTGTAGAGTCCCAGAGTTCAAATGACTTGTCTCAAATTGTGCAACTGAATCCTCAAGGCTCAAAACAGGAATATCATCAGAAAGAACAGGAGAGCTTGGGGACCCATCCAACAATGGCGCATAAAGTGAAGAGCTGTGAAACTGATTGCTATAGCTTCTATGAAGATGGTTATAATGTGTCTTTGACAACATGCTTAGTGCTTGCCTATCAAGCTTTAGCTTTCCAGGAGAAACTTGTGGTATAGAACCAACTTTAGGTTCTAGATATGTAGTAGATGACAAAGACCTAGTGGGAGAACCAGGAAAGCAGAGCTTGTAATGAATGGTAAGCCCTTTCAGTTTAATGAACAAACTATCTATGTCAGCAAGTAATCTAACAGGGAGTTCCCCTTCATCTCGAGATTGCCTGAAAGGATTTCGCCTTGTTTCACTATCGCTTTTTGGAGTTTTCCCTGCAGAGGGAGTGGGAGATCGTGGAACCTTCTGGAAGCCAGAGAAAACATTTTTGCATGAAAGAACCTGCAGTAAATCGAATGTTACTACCAAAAACTATGACAGCTATAAAGGGATCCGTGTTGCAATAATTTAAGCTATGGTAGAATCAAACTACAGACTTAAATCTCATGGAACAAAAAATGCATTCAGTTGTACTTCAGAGCAGCCATAAAAGTTTATTTCACTTATCAAAAACAAGAACAACACTAAAAGTTGAAGATTAACGGCTAAAACCACTGGTTTTCAGTTATTTCTCAACAAACTTTTTTAAAAAATAAAAATTAAATTCATAGAAAAAGATAATAGAAATCACTTAGAAAGCTAAATCACTGTTGACTAAACAGAAACAGAAACTAAAATGCAAAATCAGTTCTAACATAACATTTTGATATAAAATCATGAATTGTTTCTATTCAAAAGAACCACTCCATTAAAAGTTTAACTTCAACATAAGAAAAAAAATAAAATAAATTGCTAGACTTTTTGCATCAAAAAAGCAAAATTCATTGTTACAAAAAAGAAATAATTTCAATGTAATGGTAGCATAATATATTAAGAAAAATCATGCATTTAGTTATCAGAAAAAATTCAAAGTTCGACTTATATGCTTGATTTATCGGAAACCAACAAAAAGAGCAGCAAAGACAATGAATAAACACTAACTTATAGAACTAAAATCACAAAAATCAAATTAACCCGGAAATGAAAGGCAGGAAAACTTACAGCTTCAGGGTCAACTCGATGAAGCAAAAGCTTTCTGCTTGCTCTGCAGCTTGTTCTATAAGCAACTACAGTGTGACCAAGTGCGAAAACTACAGACGAAAGAAACAAAACAGGCATCCCCCATGATTTCTTCAAATGAAGCCTTTGCTTTGCAATGGAATAAGCCGGCGATGCCTCTACACCTGTCTCTGCCTCTATTTGAGAATTCACCGTAAAAACACACGCTTTAACCGAAAGTAGAAGAACCGAAATGAATGAACATGAAGTAACCGTTCCTAAGTAAGGTCCATGGGATAACGATGGACCGTCACACATCGAATATACACCTGCCAAACCCAGAAAACAAAAAAAAAATGAGAAATTTCTGAATTATTTGTTTTTTCCCTTTCCTTTTTTTTGGCTAAGAACTCATGACTAATGGAAATAAGAATCGTACAAGTGATGATTATAGATCTGAGGATGGAGACGAGAGGGATATCAGTTAAGGAGTTTTTGAAATCGTAACGACGAAGGTGCTCGTGGAAACCGTGGCACGTGACGCACGTGAAGCTTGAGAGTAAAAGGAAAGGGACCGTGATGTCGCATATCGCCACCAGCAACGGCAGGGACGATGCTAGAAGAGACGCCAGCATCGCCACCATGAAAAACGCCGTCCGTACGATCCTCCTCGCTTTTTCCACCGCCATCCATGCCCTCATCACCATGATCGAAAATCCCAATCGAACGGCCCCAATATACTCTTCCGGATTTAAAAACCAAAACTTTAAAAAAAGTGTCTTCTAAAATGAAATTATGTCGGATTTGAAACCCTGAAGAAAACCACTTCAAATGCCGGATCCAATGGTGGTCTCTCGACCATTTTCCGAGTAAATAAACGGGTAAAACGGTCAATTCACCGGTGCCGGGAATGGGAGTGGCTGGTCGTGATGAATTGAAACTCCGTTGGCTTCTTTACAAGCTCAATGAAATCATTGTTTTCCTTGTAATCATAGTTCGACAGTATTGATTGATTTGTATCTCCTTTTCTCGCCTTGTTTTCCTCCTCCTTTCTTCTTTGGTTTTCTCTCCTTTCCCTTTTCGTTTTCACTTCCTTTTATATTTAATTTTCTACAAATTTAGTTTTTTCTTTACTGGGATTGAGTTTTTTATAGTTTCTTTGTTTAGGGTGTTTTTATTTTTATTTTTTTAACTAAGTTTGCATTTTCTGAATTATCCAAATTAGTTGTGTTACAATAATTTTTAGGGAATTTGGCAGATATTTTTAAATTTTATTTACATATATCATTCTTTGAATCATTTATTAAAATAATATTTTTATGAAAGTAACATCTATTCTTTTTTGATTACATAATATCTGTCTTACGGTCTATGTTTGGGGTGCGAGGCTACCCCACTAATAATATCGTCTCTAAGGTTGAACTCATGTCTGAAAAAACTGAAATATGTCTTACCAATACACTCAACACTTGTTAGTAAGTAACATATATTTTTGACACATAAATCAAAGATACGATTAATTAATTTTTTTAACAAGTTTTTTTGTTTGTTTATATTGTATGATCTTAAAAATGTAGAACGAATGAAGTGTGACTTTATTAGGTTTTACGTGACATGTAGAAAACTCCACATGTTAATTGTTAAGGACCAAAACGAAAAAGGAAAAGTTACGAGAGAAAAAAAAAATTAAACGAATTTTGTCCAAAAACATGTTAACACAAGCTATGTTAGGTGGCATGAGCCAAATGCACGTACGAATCTAATGAGTTAAATATTGTTTTTTTTTTTGCTCCTTCAAATATATACTTTTTTGAATAGTTAAAATATATATACATTTAAACGTATACTTTACAGATTAATTGAATATAAAATCTATACACATGTTGTCGTTTGTTTAGTTTATGCTAATATGTGTCTTTAAAACGTATCGCGTGTTAATATATTTTTAAATAAATTTTAATTTATATTTTTCTTTTTTCTGTGACTTCTTTTTATCTTGATCTTAAACAATTACAACTTGTCTGTGTATCAGTAAAACTAAAAGCGCATTTTATAGGCCACATTTTTTCAAAACTGTATCTGTCATAATTATTAAAATAAAAAGTAAAATATTTTTAAAAACAATTTTGTTGAAAGAAAAAACAAATAATACCTCGTGGTACTCGTTAAAAATAAATGTAACGATGAGTTATTTTGTTGGTAAAATTTTAATATACAGTCCGTGTAAAATTAATTTTACACAAGTTTATATATTTACACTATAAGACTTAAATCTTAAATTTTTAACTCTAACCCTAAAAACTAAAGCATCAACCTTAAGTCATATACCCTAAATTCTACACACTAACCTAAAATTCAAAACCCTACAACCTAAATCCCTAAACTTTAAACGCTAAACACTAAACTTCCTAAAACTAAAAGACGTGTGTAAACTAATGTTTACATTGCCTTGCATATCATTTTTTCCTATTTTATTTACTTATTGAAAGTAATTATTCAAATAATAACTAAATAACAGTGAAACGGTATTTTAATAAGTGTTTATAGTAGGATGAAAATCTTCTACTCCTTTTTAGTTCCCTTACTTATGTCCTACGTTCAAAATTAGGTTTAAGATTTATGATTTATGATTTTAGGTTAGGGTTTTTGAAATTTATGGTACGGTGTATTTTTAAGGTATAGAGTTTAGAATTTATAATTTAAGGTTAGGGTTTAAAATTTAATTTTGTAGTATTTTTAGTGTTGAGATATAAGTAGAAACACTGAAAAAGGGCAAAAGATTATTATCCAACGATAATTTTGGATCCAACACACTCAAAAATAAGGAACATATAACTAAATATAAGATAAAATGTAATGTAATGCAAAAAGTAATTCGTGTGCGAAATGGATATATAAATATACTGAAATTTTATATGAAACAATATTAATATAAATTTTTTTTATATATAATCCTTTGAATATATTTAAAAAATACAAAACACAAAATGTTAAGTTAATTTTTTTATCAAACAGAATGTCAAGTTAATTGGACCTTTGAAAAAATGCCCCACCTTATAATTTAAATTTTAAACCTTATTAATTTGTTCAAGGAATTTTATTTAAATTCTGAATATAGAAGTTAGAATTCCACGAGAGTGCTAATTTCATTGATCATGAACAAAATTCTCGGTGAAATTAAGGTTGTTGTTTTATTTGAATTAAAAAAAAAACAAGTTTTTATATTGGGAATCTTTACATTAGCGCATGTTTTTAAGTCTTCAACTTGTTTGTATAATATAGTTTTTGTTAGCCCAAAAAAACGAGTTTAGAGGTTTCTTAAGGGTATGATAAGTAAGTGTTGTTTAATTAAAAAACAAGAAAAATTCGATAGAATTATTTAATGTTAGACCCGGCCACAAACTCCAAGAGAAGCGTGGCCGCATGCGCCGATTTTTGAAGCAGTCGCATCTTTAGGGCGATTTGGTTTGGCCTAATTGCCTAATGCCTGCTTCGTTTGCCGCGTTGTTTACTTGGTTTTGGATTGGTTCAGTCGTTCAAACCCATGTGCATTTCAACCTTTGTATATTCAACGACAAACAACGTTTTAACTCATTAAAATAGGTTTATTCATTATTGAGGTCTTTGTATTTAAATAATAATAATAATGTGGGTCATTAAATTTACTTTGCATTTAGTGTGATTTTTAAATTGAGAAAAAATCAATGTGACATTTTGATTGACAAAAAAACTTCACTTACTGTTACATTATTAATATAATGGTATATGGTATTGATATGATGGCCTATTGTGAATGGTGATATAACAAATGAGCTTAATCTTTGATTGTTTAGAAAGTTTGATGGATTTTGTATTTTCTAATAAAAAATAAAAAAAATAGATTTTGAATTACTAAAAATTATTAAAATATTTAAAAATAGACACTAAAACTAGTTAAAAATGAAATTAAAATTAAAATAAATAAATTTTTTAAAAGCCGAAACTAAGAAATGATAAAGGATAAACTATTAAACTTTAAAATTCAAAAGTATTTGTAACATATTTTAAAAATTAACGCTGAAAAATTAGATGTACGACGCGAATCGGTCTAGATTAATCAAGACATAACTTTAATGAATCGAGATAACAAACAAAAGAAATGTAATGCGATAGAATTTGTATCAAAGAACGATTTATGAATCTTACTTTAATTCTTAGATTTTGCTTTGAACCTTCATGTTTTTTCTTGTTCTACCGATTTTGATTGAATGTCGATTACAACACACATGTGAAAATAATAAAAAAAATCAAAAGAAACGAGACTTTTCCGGCCAGCAGTTGAGCTTACCTATTGTCTTCCTATTATGTTTATTGTAAATTAATTTAAAAATATATTATAATTATTACGAATATTTTAATACATTTATTTTTATTATTGGTATGGTTATGAAATTATTATTTCAATATTGTATTGTATTTAATGTCTACAGCTTAAGCTCCAATCATGAATTCTTGGATTCTTTAATGGAATTCATTATGAGTTTGACTAATAAGGCCACTCCATCCGTCAAAGCACACATGCAGCATTATTTCAGAATTGCTATATGAGTATGACTAATCGGTTGCTTACATCAACAGTTCAACACTTATCTAATTTGTAATCGACGATAGAATTTAATGTTATTTATTTAAGAGATTATTTAAAAATATTTAAATTTTTGATGTAACAATATAAATTACATATTTTCAAAGGATTAACATACAATTTTATGAGAACCCTGATAAAAATTTTATGGAAAGATTTAAATTTATTATTCATGTTTGCATACTTTTTATTTTTTTACGTTTATTTTTATATTTTAGGGCATGCTTATCTATGTATTTATTCTCATTATTTGAATGAATTTTAGTGTTTGATTAAAAAAACATACAATTTTACAATTAGTTCAATATAAAAAAATCATTTTCTTTTAAAAATTAAGGGCCGTGGCCTCACAGGTCTCTCAAGTGCATGGGCGGATGTGGCATAAAAAGTGGAGGTGCAATTGACCCCACTTGATTTGTTGGGTATGAGATTTTCAATGTGGTAATATAGAATTTTTCATAAGAAATATTAGATTTGATCTTACATAATTTGTTGAGATATGAGGTCAATAATTCTTATTGTAACAATATAAGAATCTTTCATACCTCATACTTTACTCCTTGTTTTAATAGATAAAAATCCTACTCCGCCATTGATCGAGTGCTACCCCTGTTTGTGATGATATTTATTATTAAGTTAGGTCGCAAGTCACAACCATATATTCAAATATAGATCCAAATGTTCTATAAAAACCATAGATTCAAATGGCATGAAACGAATATGTTTTGCACAAAATAGAATGTTGTATAGCCAAGTTGCCTAAAGTTAATGTATTTCTTTATGGAGCAAATACAATCAAATTTATACATATATGTTCAAAAGAATTGAATGCGTATTTGATACGACTTCAGTTTTTTTAATATAAATCTATCAATAATTAAATATTGGAAACTGTAATAGATTAAAGTTTTAAATATAAACCTTAACATTTTAAATAATTTTTAATTTTTAAAGAACATTTAATCAATTATTTTAAAATCGTATAAAAATAGTTTGCACATCAAAGTCAAAGTTTGAAGTCAAATTGCATATTAAAACCAAAGTCAGAAGTCATATTACATATTAAAGCCAAAATCCAGGGTCAAAGATAAAATTAAACCTTTAGATTTTATGACAACATTATAAAATATTTAAAAAATCGAGATCAAAACTTAATTTAACTATTAAATAATCACGCTCATTTCTATAATTCCCAAAGCTGAAAGTGTAAATGATCTTCAATGTGAATATATACAACTTGGTGCCGCCGGAAGACCTACAATAATGAGTTGTATCGGTATTAGTATTAAATATAGAGACGGGCACTTTTAATCTAAAACTAGCCATCCACTAATTAAAGTTTAGTCGCAAATACCATGGAGGTCCACTTTACCAAACTTAAGAGACATTATCCTTTCAATCACCCTTAGGCCCTACCACTATTTGAATATTTCATCTTCATTATTATCCTAAAGTAAGTACTAATTACTGTAAAAAAACACTAATTCAAACGGTAGGTATGTTCAAAAACTTACCTAAACTTCTTTTTTTTTTAATAATAAAAATGATTATTATCTCATATAGGCGATAATTTTTTTTCCACAAGTGTCTCAATTTTAGAGTTTTGAGTTTTGGTTTAAGATTTAGAGTTTTATGGTTTTTAGTGTAGAGCTTTAGAATTTATGATTCATGATTATAATTTAAGGTTTATGGTTAGAATTTATAGTTTAGGGTTAATGTTTAGGTTTTAGGTAATATGGTTAGAAATTTAAATTTTAACATATAAACCCTAAAATTTTACCCTAAACCTGAAATTCTATCAACAACCCATAAATTCAAAACTATTACACTTAAACCCTAAACAAAATTCATAAACCCTAAAACTAAGTCATTTGTGTAAACAAAATTTTTACAAAATAAAATAATTGCCCACAAAAAAAGATATTATTCGGAATTTGAACTCAAAATTAAGTGTTAATTAAAATTTTAATAACAATGCAAAAACTTTTATCATTATACCAATAACTCGCTTATTAGGTATCCAAAACTGATTTTACATTTTTTGGAATAGAATCAACTAAACGATAAAATATTTAAAATTATAATAATCGTTTACAATTATTATTGTAAATTAAAAATATAATTTGAACATTTTCTTAAAATTAACCATTAAGATCATACAAGGACCAAACATGAAAAAGTTAAAAATCTATCCAAAAGACTCGATCGGAAAAAGAGAGAGCGTCCGCTGCACTTTGAGAGAAAGAAAACTAAGTTTTTTTCAAAACTAGTTAATTCACATTTATTTAAAATACATCAAAATAGTTTATAATATATATTTTAAGTAAACAATAAATATATCAAGTGGACCGTCCCTCCACTAAACCTGAATTCCTGATAATATTGACCTGTACCCCACAAAGAACATACGTATTACCCATTTGGAGTATTTGAAAATTAAATATTTAAATAAAATTATTAACAAAACAAAGTATAACTTTCTACAGCAATGGGACAACAATATATCCAATTTTATCATATTTTTTTCTTAAGTGCACACAAAAAATTACACTATTAAACAATACAATGTGCACTCAACTAAAAATAATACGGACATAATAATATTATTAATTCCTATAGTTCAAGCTAAATATGACCAAGGCAAACAGACTTATATAAACAAATGTTAATTTCTTCAAATCTAATGGGAGAACCTTCATATTTGTTAATGCAGTATATATGATTGTGGCAACCAGCTTTTAGATATACGAAACTACATATTCAACGTCTATTAATGACTGACTATGAATTAGCTTAAGAAAATAAAGTATTAAATAAGATCATAATTCCAAATTTTTGTAACCCCTCGTCCCGGTCTGGCCGGATGACCGGTCCGAGTGAGCTACACGGGAAAAACCGAGTGAAAACTCCCTAAGGAACTCTCCCTCGGTTAGCAACCCTATTTTTTTCCATTTTAATCTTGTCTAGATGAGAATTACATCCTAAGTGATCATACAGCGGAACAATATTTACGAAACAATCAATCGAACCCAAACTAACACTTAAAAGCCCATTTTTAAAGTTAAACTGCAGGCGGTATCGATACCCTTAAGGGGGTATCGATACCCCTTTGACTAGGTCAACAGGGTTTGGTCAACCTGAGGAGACAGTATCGATACCCCAAATGAGGGTATCGATACCCTCCCCTAAAGTTGACTTCCCACGGTCAAAGCCAAGACGACGATATCGATACCCTAGAGGCCGGTATCGATACCGAAATCGACAGTGGCTCCAGTGGCCAAAAAGGTATCGATACTCCCCTCGAGTATCGATACACGAGGCCTGAAACCACAGGGTAGTATCGATACCAGATCAACGGTATCGATACCCCAGCTACGAAACTGCAGGTTTGAGCTGATTTAGAGCACAAGAGGCCCCTAAATCCCTCTAAGACTTCAACCAACACACTATCATCAATCCCTAAGGCAAGCCAACCATACAAGCATACATATTTAAGCCAAGGGAGTCAATCAAACATGGATTTAAGCATTCATACATAGCATTCTAGTTTAAGAGCAATTCATGCAATATTAGCATACTCAAAACACAAATGACCTTAAAAGGAACAAGACATCTTGAAAGGTTTGCACTCATACACTATGCAACCTAAACATTCTAAAACATGCCATCAAACATCAAACATTCATCATAGTATAACATGCTTACAAACCATGATCAAACCAAAAACAACATCAATCAAATGAGTCACACACGCTCATACAAAGACCCTTGCCACATTGCTAGCTATTACAAAATCGATAACCATACTTGAGCCACAAACTTGGAAGCCCTTCTTGCCTTGCCTCGAGCTAACACCACGCTAATGATCTGCATTGTTGAACATTGAGAGCGTAAGCTATAAGCTTAGTGAGGGTGCTCTAAAACGAAAAACAATAACAATGCAGGGTTCAAGCATGTAATCCTAATCTCACACATATCAAGCATTGCATATAACTAAGTAGACCTAGCTAGTCTTTCAAGTGGCAAATATGGTCTCTCAATCCTAGCAAGATTTAAACATCAATATAGATCATCATGCAACAACACCATATGCCTCAATCACATATCACCATCATATATCACAATACATGAACAAGTTAATTGGCCACTTTAATCACCCCGATTGTGCGAATTAAAACCTTGACAACACTTTACCTCGGTGGGATTTCACTCATCACCGGACCTTGCATGTGCGGGATTCCACTCATCGCCACATGCCCTACGGATGGGATTCCACTCATCATCCCGTAGAAATATAATAAGCTTCCGGTGGAATGCTACATCACCGTACTCCTCCTTGATGACTTAACGCCATCAAGGCCACGTACGTTTTGACTCAATTTGTGTGCACACTATCCTAATGATCGATCATTTACAACCGGTAATTATTTAGTGCCAATTATTATAACCACAACATGTATCACCAACCACATATCATCAACACATTCATGCTCAACACATATATCCACATCATGATATACATATACATGCACCATCTAATCACAAGCATTTGAGCATAGTCATCAAGCACATAGCATTCAAGGAAATTAGACTAAGTTAACTACTTGGATTAAAAGGAAGTGGCCTACCAAGCACACTTGCACACACACACACACTACTCATGCTCGAACCAACTTTAAAACAAGTTTAGACCACTCACCGTCCTTCCTTAGCAAATCGAACAATCCTCCTACGCACCCGGATTCGGTCCCAAAGCTCCTTCAACGTTTCCCCTTGCTTCTAGCCAAGCAAAACACACTTATTACACCACAATTCAATGCTAAAGCTCAACTATCAATTCACTTCACAACCATAAACCAAATTTCACAAATTTCCCAAATCATAAAATCTCCCAAAACTCAATTTTCGTGCTTCCCAAAACCCTTGCTGAAAAACCCACTTCCAAACACCCAAATGGCTTCCAAAGCATCCCAAAACACTCTCATACCATAGGTAGACCAACAGCCCATCAATTTCAACACAAAACCCACCAAAAACTCAAGTTTTACAACCTTAAATCTAGCCCTAAGACCTTACTACGAATTTCTATCAAAATTCAACCAAATTAAAGTATATGGTGTATTTCATCATGCTTAAACAAACCCCCAACATAATTTAACAAAACAAATTAAAAAGCCCCATCAAAATCCCCAAATTTCATATGAACCCTAATTTTCAAAATCCAATGTTTTTGAAATCCAAGACCATGGTTAGATAGAGGTTGAAGAGGAGAGTTAGAAAACACAATTACCTTTGCAAAACACCTTGAATCGAAGTAGAAATCAAATGGAATAGTAACCAAACTTTTGGGAGAGTTTGAAAAGAGAAGATGAGGTTTTAATGTGAAAAGGAGATAGGAAAGAGGGAAGACAATTTTTTTGTTAAAGTGGTCTACCTTTTTAAAAGTTTTTGGTAAAATTGCAACATTAGTCCCTCCCCTCTTTCTAAAGCTCAATTAAGTCATTAATTAAAGTTGAATTGATTTAATTTAAATTTAATTTGGCTCGAATTATAACCCGGTTAACTCTTAGGCCCAAAACACGGGTGTTACAACTCTCTCCCACTTAAGGAATTTCGTCCCCGAAATTACCTGACTGAAAGAGATACGGAAACTGCTTTTCCATATCCTCCTTCCTCTCCCAAGTGGCCTCATCCACACCTCTACGTTGCCACCGCACTTTCACTAACTCAATTGATCTACCCCTCAACACTTTACTGTCTGAAGCTAGGATCTCAACGGGCTCTTCCTCATAAGTCAAATCCGGATTCAATTCAATTTCTTCTACGGGCATAACATGTGATGGATCGGACCTATACTTACGAAGCATGGATACATGGAACACATCGTGTATCTTCTCTAACTCGGATGGCAAACGCAACTGATAGGCAACGGGACCAACTCTCTTCACAATCTCATACGGTCCCATGTACCTCGGACTCAACTTCCCCTTTCGGCCAAATCTCATCACTTTCTTCCACGGAGACACTTTCAAGAACACCTTCTCACCCATTGAGAACTCAACTTCCTTCCTCTTCAAATCGGCATAGGACTTCTGCCTATCCGAAGCAGCCTTCAAGCGATCACAAATCAATCTTACCTTGTCGGTTGTCCCTTTTAGCAAATCCGGCATAGGTAACAGTTTCTGTCCTACCTCGGCCCAACACACTGGAGTTCTACACTTTCGACCATACAAGGCCTCATATGGAGCCATCTGAATGCTCGACTGAAAACTGTTGTTGTACGCAAACTCCACTAGAGGCAGATGCTTCTCCCAAGTACCCTGAAAGTCAATGATACAACATCGCAACATATCCTCTAAGATCTGAATAACCCTCTCTGACTGACCATCTGACTGAGGATGATAAGAAGTGCTGAAGTTCAAACGGGTACCCAAAGCTGTATACAGACACTCCCAAAATCTCGAAGTAAACCGCGGATCTCTATCTGACACAATGGACTTCGGCACACTATGTAGCCTCACAATCTCACCAATGTACAAATCGGCCAATCTATCTAAGGTGTAAGTAGTGTTGACTGCCAAGAAGTGAGCACACTTCGTAAAACGATCTACTATCACCCAAACTGAGTTCTTCTTCGTAGGTGTCAAAGGCAAACCCGAAACAAAATCCATGGTGCTGTTCTCCCATTTCCATTCCGGAATTCTCAACGGCTGTAACAAACCTGAGGGAACCTGATGTTCTGCCTTCACTCTCTGACACACTAGGCACTTACTCACAAAGTCGGCTACATCCCTCTTCAAGCCAACCCAAAAGTACTCATTCTTCAAATCACGGTACATCTTCGTACTTCCTGGATGCATAGCAAACGGACTACTGTGGGCTTCAGTCAAGATCGTACGTCTCAAATCACTGTCTTCAGGCACAACTATTCTGTCCTTGAAACATAAGACCCCATCGGAACTGAAACTGTAGTCTGAAGATCTACCTTCAGCTATATCTTGCACGTGAGGTGCCAAAGATCTATCTAAGAGCTGTTTCTCTCGAATCATCTGACCTAGAGTAGGTCTAACCTGAAGCTCGGCTACTAAGCCACCATCCCCGGACAAACTCAATCTAGCAAACATGGCTCTCAAGTCCACGGCCACCTTCCTACTCAATGCATCGGCCACTACATTGGCCTTACCCGGATGGTACTCAATAGTAAGATCATAGTCCTTTAGCAACTCTAACCATCTACGCTGTCTGAGATTCAAATCTCGCTGAGTCATAATGTACTTCAAACTCTTGTGGTCGGTGTATACTGTGCATTTCTCACCATACAAATAGTGCCTCCAAATCTTCAGAGCAAACACAACTGCAGCTAACTCTATGTCATGGGTCGGATAGTTGCGTTCATGGGTCTTCAACTGTCTCGAGGCATAAGCCACTACTCTTCGGTCTTGCATCAAAACACATCCTAACCCTACATACGAGGCATCACTATAAATCACATAGTCCTTCCCGGACTCAGGCTGAATCAAAATCGGTGCTTGGGTCAAAGCTTCTTTCAATTTTTCAAAGGCTCTCTGTCTTGCATCTGTCCACTCAAACTGAACACTCTTCTGTAGTAGCTGTGTCAACGGAGCGACTAATTTAGAGAAACCTTCCACAAATCTTCTATAGTATCCGGCTAAGCCTAGGAAGCTACGTACTTCTGTCACTGACTTCGGTTGCTTCCACTCAACAATGGCTTCAATCTTCTTCGGATCAACTCTAATGCCTTCAGCTGACACTACATGTCCTAAGAAGACTACTTCCCGGATCCAGAATTCACACTTGCTGAGCTTCGCATACAACTGATGATCTAGCAAAGTCTTCAAAACAAGTCTCAAATGTCGGTCATGGTCTTCTTCAGTTCGCGAGTACACCAAGATGTCATCAATAAATACAACCACAAACTGATCTAGATACTGATGAAAAATCCTATTCATCATGTCCATGAAAGCTGCCGGTGCATTAGTCAACCCAAATGGCATGACTAAAAACTCGTAGTGTCCATACCTAGTCCTAAAGGCCGTCTTCGGTACATCAACCTCTCTAACCTTTAGCTGGTAGTAACCTGATCTCAAATCAATCTTCGAAAAGACAGACGCCCCTCTCAACTGATCAAACAAGTCATCAATTCTGGGCAACGGATATTTGTTCTTCACTGTCAACTGATTTAACTGTCTGTAATCTATGCACATTCTCATACTTCCATCTTTCTTCTTCACAAACAATACAGGTGCACCCCAAGGTGAAGAACTAGGCCTAATAAAACCTCTATCTGTCAATTCTTGCAACTGAGTCTTCAACTCTTTCAATTCTTTCGGTGCCATACGATACGGAGCAATCGAAACAGGAGCTGAATCAGAATAAGTCTCAATGCTGAACTCTACCTCTCTGTCCGGTGGTAACCCTGGCAATTCTTCCGGAAACACACTAGGAAAATCACATACTGTACGGATGTCCTGAGGTCTAACCTCACTCATGTTAGGGTTCATCACATACGCTAAGTATGCTTCACACCCCAACTCCACTAACCTCTTAGCCTCTAACACTGAAACCACATTGGACAAGAACTTCACATTCTCACCCACCACAACAATCTCATAATCATCTATGAGCTTCAAAGAAATCCGCTTAGTTTCAAAATCTATCCTAGCTCTATGCTCCGTGAGCCAGTCCATACCCAGAATTACATCAAAACCATAGAAGGGAAGCTCCATCATATCCACTGGAAACACATGTCCCTGAACCATCAACGGACACCTTCGGTACATCTTCCTAACCACTACCGTGTCCCCAAAGGAACTAGTAACACTAACTCCTACCTCTAACAACTCACAAGGCAAATTCAAAGACTGTGCATGCTCACTCAATATGTAGGAATGTGTAGACCCAGAGTCAATCAAAGAAAGCAAACCCAAAGACTGTATCGAGAAATTACCTGCGATCACATCGGTGTCATGCTGCTCCTCGCGCTGAGCGTAAACCCTAGCCTGTCCTCCGCCCTCCGGCTGGACTGCAACTACATGAGCTAAGTTTCTCTGACCATCGTTCCTCGGCTGGAAATTACCTCTACCGCGCCCGCGGCCTCTCTGAAAGTCACTGGCTCTGGCAGGAGCCTGAGCTGGTGCCTGTCCCACCTGATGTGGACAGTCACGCCTAATGTGGTCTCTAGCACCACAACTCCAACAAGAGTGATAATTTCCCCAACACTCACCGGTGTGGTTCCTCCCGCAGGTAGCACATGTGGGCAACTTCCCACCAGCTCTCTGGCCCTGGTGGCCCCTACCGTGGTTACTGCCACCACGCCTATGATCATACTGATGCCGGTTGTCCCGATGCCTCTTGGCATCTCCTCTATCAAAGTTGCTGGACCTCTTACCTGAACTAGATCCACCTGACCGCCTGGTCAAACTCAAACTGTGCTCCAAGTCCTTGGCCCTCGAGACCAAGACATCAAAATCAAAGTAATCAGAAGCTAGAGTATAAGTCTTGATCTCCTCATTCAGCCCATATCGGAAGCGGTTACAACGCTCCACCTCAGTAGGTACAAGTTCAGGTGCATACTGACTCAGCCTGACAAATCGGATCTCATAATCAGTCACGGACATACTCCCCTGAAGCAATGCCATAAACTCTCTCTTCCTCTCATCGAGGTATCGCGAACCCAAATACTTCTTCCGGAAAGCTGTCTCAAAGAACCCCCAAGTGATCTCGGTCTCATCCATCCCCGAAGTAACGGTGACCCACCAGGTGTAGGCATCACCCTGAAGCAAGGACTCAACACAACCCAACTTACGATCACCAGTGCACCCCATCTGAGCAAGGATACGGACGGTCTTCTCAAACCACATCTCTGACCTCTCCGGAGTAGCACCTCTAAACTCTTCGGCCCCAAGGCCCCGTAGTCTCTCTAATGGTAATCCGGTGCCCTCACCCTGATGATGAGCTGCCTGACCTCCAGCTACTGCAGCCTGGAACGCTCCGGCTATTGCCTGAACCAACGGAGCTAAGTCAATTCCGGCCGGTCCTTGGCCACCTTGGCCTCCTTGTGGTCCCATTCCTCCGGGCCCGGCCTCGCCTCCCACTCCCGGTGGAGGAGGTGGTGGTGGTGGAGGTGGTGGAGGAGCTCCAACTCCAACCACATGCTCTCCCACTTGGGCTCCAACCCTAACTTCTTGCTCAACTCTCGGAGCCTCTGCCCGTGGTTCCGGTCGAACCATCCTAGGCCTCCCACGTGGTCTCATGGTTCAACTAGCAAGGTATAAACTACAACAAGAAACAATAGGATTACGTTAGCCAAAGCAAGGGTCCAATAGTGCTCAAGTATTCCTCTTTCAAAATTCCTTTTTAAATTAAGTAGTAGTAGCAATGGGCACACACTCACACGAGACACGACCATTCATGCATTCAAAACATCATACGATCAATCAAGCATCAAGGATTCATGGCAAATCATGCATCGAACAACACAAGCATTTAACACATTAATCTTACCTCACTTACCTGCCCGAGGTCTCGGTAACCTCAGGCTCTAATACCAACAAATGTAACCCCCTCGTCCCGGTCTGGCCGGATGACCGGTCCGAGTGAGCTACACGGGGAAAACCGAGTGAAAACTCCCTAAGGAACTCTCCCTCGGTTAGCAACCCTATTTTTTTTTCATTTTAATCTTGTCTAGATGAGAATTACATCCTAAGTGATCATACAGCGGAACAATATTTACGAAACAATCAATCGAACCCAAACTAACACTTAAAAGCCCATTTTTAAAGTTAAACTGCATGCGGTATCGATACCCTTAAGGGGGTATCGATACCCCTTTGACTAGGTCAACAGGGTTTGGTCAACCTGAGGAGACAGTATCGATACCCCAAATGAGGGTATCGATACCCTCCCCTAAAGTTGACTTCCCACGGTCAAAGCCAAGACGACGGTATCGATACCCTAGAGGCCGGTATCGATACCGAAATCGACAGTGGCTCCAGTGGCCAAAAAGGTATCGATACTCCCCTCGAGTATCGATACACGAGGCCTGAAACCACAGGGTAGTATCGATACCAGATCAACGATATCGATACCCCAGCTACGAAACTGCAGGTTTGAGCTGATTTAGAGCACAAGAGGCCCCTAAATCCCTCTAAGACTTCAACCAACACACTATCATCAATCCCTAAGGCAAGCCAACCATACAAGCATACATATTTAAGCCAAGGGAGTCAATCAAACATGGATTTAAGCATTCATACATAGCATTCTAGTTTAAGAGCAATTCATGCAATATTAGCATACTCAAAACACAAATGACCTTAAAAGGAACAAGACATCTTGAAAGGTTTGCACTCATACACTATGCAACCTAAACATTCTAAAACATGCCATCAAACATCAAACATTCATCATAGTATAACATGCTTACAAACCATGATCAAACCAAAAACAACATCAATCAAATGAGTCACACACGCTCATACAAAGACCCTTGCCACATTGCTAGCTATTACAAAATCGATAACCATACTTGAGCCACAAACTTGGAAGCCCTTCTTGCCTTGCCTCGAGCTAACACCACGCTAATGATCTGCATTGTTGAACATTGAGAGCGTAAGCTATAAGCTTAGTGAGGGTGCTCTAAAACGAAAAACAACAACAATGCAGGGTTCAAGCATGTAATCCTAATCTCACACATATCAAGCATTGCATATAACCAAGTAGACCTAGCTAGTCTTTCAAGTGGCAAATATGGTCTCTCAATCCTAGCAAGATTTAAACATCAATATAGATCATCATGCAACAACACCATATGCCTCAATCACATATCACCATCATATATCACAATACATGAACAAGTTAATTGGCCACTTTAATCACCCCGATTGTGCGAATTAAAACCTTGACAACACTTTACCTCGGTGGGATTTCACTCATCACCGGACCTTGTATGTGCGGGATTCCACTCATCGCCACATGCCCTACGGATGGGATTCCACTCATCATCCCGTAGAAATATAATAAGCTTCCGGTGGAATGCTACATCACCGTACTCCTCCTTGATGACTTAACGCCATCAAGGCCACGTACGTTTTGACTCAATTTGTGTGCACACTATCCTAATGATCGATCATTTACAACCGGTAATTATTTAGTGCCAATTATTATAACCACAACATGTATCACCAACCACATATCATCAACACATTCATGATCAACACATATATCCACATCATGATATACATATACATGCACCATCTAATCACAAGCATTTGAGCATAGTCATCAAGCACATAGCATTCAAGGAAATTAGACTAAGTTAACTACTTGGATTAAAAGGAAGTGGCCTACCAAGCACACTTGCACACACACACACTACTCATGCTCGAACCAACTTTAAAACAAGTTTAGACCACTCACCGTCCTTCCTTAGCAAATCGAACAATCCTCCTACGCACCCGGATTCGGTCCCAAAGCTCCTTCAACGTTTCCCCTTGCTTCTAGCCAAGCAAAACACACTTATTACACCACAATTCAATGCTAAAGCTCAACTATCAATTCACTTCACAACCATAAACCAAATTTCACAAATTCCCCAAATCATAAAATCTCCCAAAACTCAATTTTCGTGCTTCCCAAAACCCTTGCTGAAAAACCCACTTCCAAACACCCAAATGGCTTCCAAAGCATCCCAAAACACTCTCATACCATAGGTAGACCAACAGCCCATCAATTTCAACACAAAACCCACCAAAAACTCAAGTTTTACAACCTTAAATCTAGCCCTAAGACCTTACTACGAATTTCTATCAAAATTCAACCAAATTAAAGTATATAGTGTATTTCATCATGCTTAAACAAACCCCCAACATAATTTAACAAAACAAATTAAAAAGCCCCATCAAAATCCCCAAATTTCATATGAACCCTAATTTTCAAAACCCAATGTTTTTGAAATCCAAGACCATGGTTAGATAGAGGTTGAAGAGGAGAGTTAGAAAACACAATTACCTTTGCAAAACACCTTGAATCGAAGTAGAAATCAAATGGAATAGTAACCAAACTTTTGGGAGAGTTTGAAAAGAGAAGATGGGGTTTTAATGTGAAAAGGAGATAGAAAAGAGGGAAGGCAATTTTTTTGTTAAAGTGGTCTACCTTTTTAAAAGTTTTTGGTAAAATTGCAACATTAGTCCCTCTCCTCTTTCTAAAGCTCAATTAAGTCATTAATTAAAGTTGAATTGATTTAATTTAAATTTAATTTGGCTCGAATTATAACCCGGTTAACTCCTAGGCCCAAAACACAGGTGTTACAATTTTAGTATTACGAATAAAATAAATCAAATTAAAAATCATTTTTATAACAAATTTATGTATTATTCAATATAAATTAGGGTTAACTACTGGAGTAGTCACTTATGTTTCCCCAGTACAGAGTTGGTCACCGATTTTTGAAAAACGACCAGTAAGGTCACTCACGATTTTGGGCGTAAATTTTTGGTCACTTAGCCGTTTGTTGCTGTTAAATATTGACGGTTTGCTGACCTGACAGCGAAAAAATAAGGGTAAACTACTACAATGGCCACTAAAGTTTATCCCATGTACATTTATGTTCCTCAATTTTAAAAAAAATAAACATTATAGTCACTACTAAAAATGTTTTTTTTATAATTTCACCATTGAATTTAAAAATTCATTTTTCAACCCTAAAACTTTACAATCAATTAGTAAAATAATATTATAAAGGCTTAAATGAAAAACAGGTGCCCAAAGTACACCCTTTTTAAATTTTAGGTCCCCAAATTGCTCCTATTTAATAACTAAACTTTCAAATTGCTCCTATTTTCACTCTAAATTATTTTTTATTATTATAACGTGACATGTCATTTTTTATTATTGTTAAATTAAAAATAATTTAAAAATAAACTAAAAATCATTTTTATTATTATTAAATTTAAAATATTTTTAAAAATATATTTCTTAAAATAATTTAGGTGTCAAAAGTATTTTTTTTGTAACAATAGGTGCCCAAAGTTTACATAGTTACAATTTTAGGTGCCCGACTCTTAAATGGGTGTTAAAAAAATTGTCAACTAATCGGTGCTTAACACGTGACATTAATTTTTTTAATGGAAAATACTCAAAATTTTCAAATTTTCGATTTCGTGTTCGACGTTCGGCTAGATGTCATTGGGCGTTTCCGGCGACGCCGTGTTAGGAGAAATGGTCGCCTTAGTCCGGCGGCGAAAGCAGTGGCAATCGACGACGGAAGTTTGGAAATTTTTAGGGATTAAGTACTATTTTGTGAATCTTGTAAAATTTTGAGATTTTATAAATATTTGAAAATTTTGAGTATTTTCCATTAAAAAATTTAAAAAATAAAATTAATGCCACATGTCAAGCACCGATTGGTTGACAATTTTTTAACACTCATTTAACAGCCGGACACCTAAAATTGTAACTATTGAAACTTTGGGCACCTATTTTTACAAAAAAATACGTTAGACACCTAAATTATTTTAAGAAGTAATATATATTTTTAAATATTTTAAATTTAATAATAATAATAATGGCTTTATTTTAAAATTATTTTTAAATTAACAATAATAAAAATGACATGTCATAATAATAATAAAATAATTGAGAGTGAAAAACATGAGTAATTTGAAAGTTTAGTTATTAAATAGAAGCTATTTGGGCACCTAAAATTTATAAAGGGTATACTTTGGGCACCAATTTTTCATTTAAGTCTTTATAATATTATTATATTAATTGATTGTAAAGTTTTAGGGTTGAAAAATAAATTTTTAAAAATTAAAGGGTGAAATTATAAAGAAACCTTTTAAGTAGTGACCATAATGTTTATTTTTTAAAATTAGGGACCAGAAATGTACATGAGATAAATTTTAGTGGCCATTGCAGTAGTTTACCCTTATTTTTTCGCTGCCAGGTCAGCAAGCCGTAATGTTTAACGGCAACAAACGGCTGACTGACCAAAAGTTTACGCCCCGAAAACGTAAGTGACCTTATTGGTCGTTTTTTAAAATCGGTGACCAACTCTGTACTGGGGGAAACATAGGTGACTATTCTAATAATTAACCTTATAAATTAATAAGTTATAATGTTTGAGGGTAAATTGTGGACAAAAGAAATTCCTCAAACCTTGCACCCCATAGTTTTTTTTTATAAATATTATTGTCCTCATCTAATAGAGTTAGGTGTGGAGTGATGGGGAGTTGTATTGATTGAATTGAAGCGAGGGGGATGTGTTGGTTGGATTTGGAATAAAAGGGTAATGTTAGTAAATGAATTGAGTAAATTACAAAGTGAGGGACATGGAGAATGTTGGAAAGGAATAGGTCATGTAGGGTATTCAAGTTGTAATTGTAAATCATCTACTTCCTTCTCCATCTTCTTTAAATTCCTCAGTCCTCACCTTATGGACTACGTCTCTACACAAATTGGTACCAACAATTTGAATTCATCAAACATCCCAATCAATAATTGATAGGGAGGTTCTATTTCAAAAACAAGGCCATAACATTATATTAAATTTTGATTTAGTCGTTACTGAGATTTTAGTACTCCTAGGGCAAACCTAAAAATTAGGTCACTAATAATAATTATTGAAAAAATTAAATTTTAAAAGTGTGTCTCTAATATTAAGATTAGTAAAATTGGTCTCTATAATAACAAATGTTTTTTTTAAATGCCCCTAATAACAAGTATTGAGAAAAAAATTGGACTCCTAATAACAAATATAAAAAAAATGATTTTTAAGAGTAGATCCCTAATAACAAATATCGAGAAAAAATTTAGCTTTTAATAACAAGTATTAGAAAAAAAAATAGATCTATAATAAGAAGTATTGAAAAAAAAAACTAAGCCCCTAATAACAAAGTATTGTAAAAAACCGAACCTAAAAATAAAAAATATTTAAAAAATTAAATTTTAAGAATAAACCCATAATAATAAATATTAAAAAAATTTAGACCATAAGACTAATATTATAAAAAATAGGCCTGGGCGGGCGCCCCTCTCTCCCATGCCCATGGATGGCTCTGAACTTTATAAGCTATGTAAACTAACATAAGCTTGTTAAACTTATGATTTATGATGTTATTTTAAAGTTTATGGTTTAGAATTTAATGTTTAAAATTGGGGTTTAAAGTTTAAAATTTAAAATTTAAAATCTAAATTTCTAAACTAAAACCATAAATCCTAATTTTAAATACTAAATTTTAAACTTTATAACCTAAATTCATAAACCTTAAAATTAACAAATTTATGTAAACTTCAATTTAGAGTATGTTTATCAAAGTTATATATATATATATATATATATATATATATATGATCGTAATTCGTAAGTAATATAGTAGAGATAACATAGAAACAAATACGGTTGCATTGTCATCTTTTTGGCTCACATATAACGAAATTTCCGCCTCTATTTGTGTTACCGACCTGCCAAAATCCAGTTTGGATACTTTGAGATTGATCCAGTGTCCAAATGTTTCATACAAAACAGCCGAATCGGTTGATTTTTTTTGCATATAAAAAGGCCATTGGTTTAATGATTCTAGATGAAGAGCCTGCATTTACTATTTCAAGTCAAACAAAGTTTAGTGCGGTGGATCCATTTGTCGGGGTTGTCCAGGTACATTCATGCATCCCATCCAATACACAAAACAATACACAAAACAATTGGTCATTGGATTTCCATTTTATTCATTTGTATTTCTCTACGTATCAATGCTTATATTAGGGCAAGTTTGAGATAAGATATTTATAATCCAAATTAGTTTGATTCCAATTATGATTTGTTTTTTGGTATAGTTATTAGTGTTTGATTAATTGACCCATTAATACAAACTAACATATTATAGAGACATTTTCTCACTCTAAATTGTTTCACCCACAATATTAAAATTCAAACCCTGAATGATGTTTAAAACATATTGCTCATAATTATATTTTATTAAATAACAATATGGGTAATAATTTGATGACTGATAGTAGAAGTTGTTTTTCCCACAAGCATGCTTTTAAAGCTGTCACGTATTCCTTTTAAGTTTTAAGAATTTTAAACCTTAAAATATAAACTTTAAACTACAAAATATATTCCCAAACATTTAAAACTTAACCACAAACATTAATACTCTAAAACTTAAAAATTAAATACTTGTGAAAAACAAAATTTTGACCACCAATGCATAGAATATTTTCTATATATTAATATAGATTAAAATGTCAATATTTCATTATATTTTAAAAAGTAATTTGGGTTTGAACCTAACAACACAGTTCATTCAATAAAAATTTAAATCGAATGGAACTTAAAAGGGCCGAATTGTGAAAAGGTCTAATCAGGGCCTTAGCAGAAAGGAGTCCAAGCAAGTTGAAAGCAGGGACCCTGTTTTCTTTCTTTTGAGATTATGCCATTTGCAAAAGGATGCAAGGCAAGTCATTACTTGATCCAGGTCTGAGAATTGTTTGGAGCTCTAATGTACATATGATCCCCAAAAATATGCATTTGGATTTTGTGCCTGCTTTGGAACTTCCAAATTTAGTGTTCGTGTTCATCATTTCTTATTTATAAACATTATCTTCATCTTCATGCGTTTTTTCTCAAGTCAGCTCGGCGTTGCTACATTTATATTATCTGAGAAAAAAAATTATCGATAAATTTTTAAAATTGTGAGTCACAAATATAAAAAAAAAACATGTTAAAATAAATTGCTATTGGTTTCAAAAAACGAGGTTGAACCCAAAAGCTAAATCAACTAAAATTTAATACTAACTAATACAAATTTTAGATATAAGAAATACGTTCTCACACATTTTAACATGTTGGTTTTTTAATAAGGCGCAATGATTAAGAAAAGCCTTCAACATTTTTCATTTTTTCAATTACACCATTAAAGTTTTTTTTCATTGTAATTTAAACCTTAAAGTTTATTTTTTTTAAAGTTCATTTTGAGTGATCAACAAACTGTTAAAGTGTTAATTAACTGTCAATATTTTTACTAATGTGACATGACAATGTTAAGGGTTTAATTGGAAAACAAGCAGATTTTGAGGAGTTTTTTGCTATATTTTTTTCACTCTTGATTTATAATTTTATTTTGAATTTGTGAACTCATTTTATAATAATATTTCTTTATATAAAACAATATTATTTAAATGATTATAAAATATGAAAAAATGTAATTAAAATAAAAAATTAAAAGAAGTATGATATTATAAATAAGAAAATTTTGAATTATAATCCAAATATTTTTATTTTCAAATATCAGTTATCACCATGTTATTGAACTTATACTTTTTTTGAATTGAAGGAAGAGGTGGAAGCCAAAAAAGAAAAAGAAAAAGAAAAAGAAAAAGAAAAACTAAGCAAAACAGATCTACAATGCAGAGGACCAATGACTTCCCGAGCTAAGATAGCTTGAAGGTGGAACGACATGGATGTAAACGAATCGAATGTTTAGAGAATTGTTTGGTGAAAAGTTCATTTATATTTGTTTATTTATTAAACGAACAAACACGAATAAGATTTTTCGTTCGCTTAATTAAATGAACGAGCACAGACAAAAGGCTTGTTCGTTCATTTATGTTCGTGAACGTTCGGTAATCCATTCATTTATGTTCGTCCGTTTATGTTTATTTAAATTTATTCACATATAGTTAGGGATGTTCATTGTTCGGTTAAACTGAACTAACCGACTGAATCAAAACAAAATTGGTTAATCTATTAGATAATTTTAGGTTTCGGCTAAAGATTAAGAGTTTTTTAAATTTTAATTATCGATTAATTAGGTTTAAAATCAGTTAATTATCTGAGTTAATCGAACTAACCTAAAATATTAAACATTTAACACATTATATATGTTCGTTTGTGTTCATTTATGTTCGTTTATGTTCATTTGTGTTCGTTATGTTCGTTTATTATTTAAACGAACGAACATAAACGTACACGAACAAGCTACATTTCTTAATGAACGAACACGAACAAGAAATTTTGTGTTCGTTTATGTTCATGTTCATTCATTTGTTCGGTTAAAGTTAAACAAACGAACATGAACATACCCTCATTTGTGTTCGTTCGGTTCGTTTACAAGCCTTTGCAATGATGGTTCATCGAGGATCAAAAGTTATCCGATCGTGAACAAAATAAATATTTTTAAAGGCGCTAAAATAGTTTCAAAGGGTTACTGTTTAAAGAAATGATGGTGGAATTGGTATGAATGCAAAAACTGGTTAAGTAATATGATGAAAATGAAATAGGAAAAATAAAAGATGATGGTGAATGAATGTTTGATAAGGTGATAGGGGTTGGTGGACGATGAATGTAACTTAAGTTATGGAACGAAAATAGAACCAATGTTATAGTAGAAAGTATGGACTTATAGAGTTATTAAATCGATAAAATCGCGACCCTCTACTTATAGAGAATTAGGAACCAACAATGCTAAAGAATTTAAACGCCAAACATTGTCGTAATAAGTTCGAAAAAGAGTTTGACGCTACAAAAGATTATCTTGATAAATCAATTAATTCCAATAAAGAATAAAGGAGTGAACACTCGGTTAAGTTTCAATTAATCTCAAAATTGTGTGTTAATATTTACAAGGGACTCTTATTTAGAGGTAAAAGCTAGGGTAGCTAAATGGACACAAAAAGTAACTAAAAGGATAGATTATGCCATAAATGATGATTCATGCTCCATTGCCGAATTCCATGTATACTCTTTGAATATGGGTGAATGAATCTTGATTTGGTTATTTTCACATGCTAAAACTCTCCATTTCTTTCATGTATTTGGACGTACGTTCATGTATGATTGTTAACAACTTTCTCCGCATCAGGTTGTGGTGGGTAAATATTTCGGTGAGAATTTTCTGCATATATAAAGTTTTAAACTTTAAATTTGTTAAGCGATACCAAACTGCTTACCACTTACACCACCAACCCCGTTGGAACATTAGTCGTCCCTCTAATCAGTTCTAAAAATTAAAAAAATAGGATAAACTACACAAATGATCACTTAATTATGAGGTTGGTGCCGATATGACCACTATACTTTCAATTTTGGCAAACATACCAGTAAAGTATTTAATTAGTTCCAATCATGTTACCAACGTTAAAAAATAACAGAGAGACCGACGTGGTTGTTAAATAAATTGGTATAATTCCACATTTGATCCTTATTATTTACATAATCTATCAATTTAGTCCTAATTTTAATTTAATAAAATAAATTAGTTATTCAATTAGGTGGTGATACGTATCACCACCTTATTGGAGGACATTCGAAAGAAAAATTAAACTAAAGGAATTGGCCCTGTATGGAATCAAACCCATGTATTCCTAGTGCAAGGCACGCAAGCTTATCACTGGGTTAAACCTGATTTTGTAAGATGTAGTGTAAAATATACTATATGCCTTGATTAATTGTTAATGACAACAAAAAGGAAGTAAATGTAATTTTAGCAAATTCGAACATGGCACATTTATTATGCATAAAAACATCTATTCTATTTAAATAAATTTAATAATTAAATTTAACAATATTTTAAATTATAGTAGTGCACGGTTTAAAATTAAAAATTATATTATGTTCGTGAGTTGAGATTCGCTAAATGAATTTAATATAATTTTTAATTTTTTATATTAAAAGAATAATAAAAAATATTAAAAAATAAATTTAATATAATAATATTGTCTTTTTATATTAAAAATGATGATTTTAAAATATATATTTAATAATAAATTTAATATAATTTTAAAATTTTGATTTTAAATCGTACACTAACTATAATTTAAAATATATACAAAATATTCTTAAATTTAATTCTTAAATTTATTTTAATTGGGTTAGATGTTTTTATGCATCATAAGCGTATCATGTTCGAGTCTTCTAAAATTACATTTACTTTCTTTTTTTCCTGTCATTAACAATTAATCAAGACATATAGTATATTTTGCACAACATTTCACAAAATTAGGCTTAGCCTAGTGGTGACACGTGTCACCACCTAATTGAATAATTAATTATTTTATTAAATTAAAATTAGGACCAAATTGATAGATTCTATAAATAACGAAGACTAAATGTGTAATTATACCAGTTTATTTAACAAACACATCAGTTTTTCCGTTATTTTTTAACGGTTGGTGGCCTGATTGGAACCAATTAAATAATTTAGTGATATATTTTCTAAAATTAAAAATATAGTGGTCATATCGACCCCAACCCAATCCCATAATTAGGTGATCATTTGTGTAATTTACCTTAAAAAATATGGGTTGAATATTTTTTTCTAAAATAGGTATGCAAAAAAGTTTCTCTTTACACAATAAACAAAATTAATTTTTCCATAAAAAAATAAGACTAAATTCAATTTTTAAAATTTCTAAGAACAGAGATGCGGTGCATCCTAGCCGGGCTAGATACATCCGCCATTGCCTTTAATACCTTCCAATATAGACACGTTTGCTTCCATGAATGGTTAATGAAAAAAAATCTGAAATAACAAAACATGAAATTATAAAAGAAAAAAAAAACATGTTGTTGACTTGCAATCTCTTGTTAATGAAAATATATGGTAAAGTAAAAAGAAAAGGTGGCATGAAAGTTACAATTCAAATGATGTTGTGAGATTTATACTTTAGATCAGTTAAAAAAATCTCAGAAAATCTAGATTTTTGTAACGTTGACGGATGGCGCGAAGCACACAAAAGCGGCTATACATGAATTCGATCAAACTTGGCTTATATATATAGTAGTCACTAGGCACTCCAGTTGTTTTGAAACAGGACAAGGCTCTCCCTTTTGTTCTTCCCGCTTCACAACTCCTTAGATTTCTTGTCAATGTTCAAAGACGAACCTTTAACAAAAATAATATAAATCTTGTTTTTTCTCAACCTCAACTTCCATTTCTTGCAAAACCTTCTTTTTTTCTTTCTCCTGTTTTGATTCTTTGATTTGAGCTTGGGTAATGGAGGGTGGTGATATTTATAAAGCCAGAAATAGTTTACGGGGAAGCTTACGAGCGGGGAGTTCTTCTCTATGGAGAAACAGTGATGTGGACGTATTTTCAAGGTCTTCTCGAGACGAGGACGATGAAGAAGCATTGAAATGGGCTGCAATCGAGAAACTACCAACTGTTGCTCGTCTCAGGAAAGGTATATTGACTGGCTCTCACGGTGGAGTCAAAGAAATCGATGTTTATAACCTTGGGTGGCAAGAAAGGAGGACTATACTTGAGAGGTTGGTCAAAGTTGCAGAGGAAGACAATGAAAGGTTCTTGTTGAAGCTCAAGAACCGTATAACTAGGTATGAAGGTTTTCTTTTACCATGAAAACAGAAATGGAAAGTATTTTTGGACAGAAAGACTTAAGAAGAACTCTGTTTTAATCCTTGGAGATCTTGTTCTCGTGTATCAATAATTCGCATTTGGTTTTAAATTTTCAGGGTTGGCATTAATCTTCCCACAATCGAAGTTAGATTCGAAAATCTAAACATTGAAGCTGAAGCTTTTGTAGGAAGCAATGCTTTGCCTTCAGTTCTTAATTTCACTACTGGCATATTTGAGGTAGCAACCTGGGAATAGCTAATTAATTTATCATTTTGCTCTTTGTTTTTTGGTTTAGAACTTTAGATTGTTATTAACAGTTCGGTTTGCATTGCGATTAAAGAACTTTTTGATAGATATGGGGATTCTTTCCAGTAGAAAGAAAAAACTGACCATCCTCAAAGATGTCAGTGGTATCATTAAGCCTGGCAGGTAAACAAGGCCATCTGATTTCTCATGAACTTTACATTTTTTTTTCTTCTCATCAAACATAAAGTTGGAGAATTCATCCATCATTTGTGGTTTGATATGTTTATAATAGGATGACATTGCTTTTGGGTCCTCCAAGTTCTGGAAAAACCACTCTCTTGTTGGCTTTGGCTGGGAAGCTTGATCCTGCCCTCAAGGTTCTTGACATTTTTCTTCTTCGGTGTTTTCTTTTATATGCTTCTTGTTTTCTTCATTGAGATCTGCATTTGCTTTAGTTTCTAATTTGAAAGTGAAAATTCTCTTGCAGTTTTCGGGGACTGTGACTTACAATGGGCATACCATGAATGAGTTTGTGCCACAGAGAACTGCTGCCTATATCAGTCAACATGATCTTCACCTGGGAGAAATGACTGTGAGGGAGACTTTGGCCTTTTCTGCAAGATGCCAAGGTGTCGGAACTCGATACGGTTAGTTTGATTGATTTATACACCTTCTCAGTTTCTCTTTTGACCTTTTCGTGCAGAATGTTTTCACTTGTTTGTTACCATTATTGTGTAAATCTTCAACGGATGAAATCTTCCTTTTTGGGCGTTTACAGATATGTTGGCGGAGTTGTCACGAAGAGAGAAACATGCACACATTAAACCTGATCCTGATATTGATGTCTTCATGAAGGTGAGAACTATGATGCCATTGAAAATTGTAATGCAAGTTATGAATATCTTCGGGTACCAGCAGGGTTTTGCCATGCCATGTATGCCTTCAGAGATTCGTTACACACAAATGAGTGTACTCTGCAGAATGGATACCAATTGATATGTGCTATGTTTTAGATTCGAATCTCTGAGGGCAAACCCGATGTGGCAAAACATGGAAGGACTTGGGTATCAAATAGGACAATTCCTGTTTATGCTCTCACAATGCTGCCCAGTGGGCTAGGTCCGGTCGTTACATATTATATACCGAAATCAGAGCCAGAATATAAGTTAAAAGATTGTTGTATTTATTGTGATTTACTTTGTCATCTTTAACATTTCAGGCAATATCAACAGAAGGACAGGAAACAAATGTAATCACTGATTATATTCTAAAGGTAATGTTACAAAAACTGAAGTATAAAGAAAAATCTAAGATAGAACCTTCTTCACTTATTGAATACCTTTGCCACGAAATTTGCAGATTTTAGGACTGGATGTATGTGCAGACACTATGGTAGGAAATGCAATGTTGAGGGGTATCTCTGGAGGACAAAGGAAGCGTGTCACGACAGGTAGTTCATGAAATCAATTGCTGTCATTTATTCCATTATCAAAGTACACTAAATTTGTTATCATGTCACTGTCAATGCCATTAGCTGAAATGCTGGTTGGACCAGCAAGGGCACTGTTTATGGATGAGATATCTACTGGTCTAGACAGCTCTACAACGTTCCAAATTGTGAACTCCCTCAAGCAATATGTTCACATCCTTAACGGAACTGCCGTCATCTCTCTCCTACAGCCAGCTCCAGAGACTTATGATCTTTTTGATGACATTATTCTCCTTTCTGATGGCGTTATAGTATATCAGGGTCCTCGTGAACATGTGGTGAGCTTTTTTGAATCCATGGGCTTCAGGTGCCCTGAGAGAAAAGGTGTAGCTGATTTTCTACAAGAGGTTAGTCTTGACAAACGTTTTATTGCATTGTGAGAAAGCTGTGGTTGATTTTCTAAAATTGTGACAAAGTTGCTCTTCGGTCACATTTAACATTGTTAATTGCAGGTTACATCCAGAAAAGATCAAAGGCAGTATTGGATACATAGAGATCAGCCCTACAGGTTTATCACGGCCATTGAATTTTCCGAGGCATTCCAATCATTCCATGTGGGAATGAACATTGGAGATGAACTTAGAACTCCATTTGAAAAAGCAAGGAGCCACCCAGCGGCTTTGACAACCAGAAAATATGGTGTTGGGAACTGGGAGTTGCTGAAAGCTTGCCTCGCAAGGGAATTCCTGCTGATGAAGAGAAACTCTTTCATCTACATCTTCAAGTGCATGCAAGTGCGTGATTATCATATTTTAAATTTTACTGCAACTATCCTTTTGTAATCATCGTAACTCGGACTATTTTTTCTTTGTGGTACTAGCTCACAACACTGGCCATAATTACTATGACTCTCTTCTTGAGGACTGAGATGCATAAAGATTCGGTTCGAGGAGGAAGGATCTATATGGGGGCCTTGTTTTTTGGTATGATTATCATCATGGCCAATGGATTGTCTGAGCTTTCTTTGACTATTTCTAAGCTCCCTATCTTTTACAAGCAAAGAGACCTCCTATTCTTTCCTCCATGGACCTATGCTCTACCATCATGTATACTGAAGATCCCTATCACATTCATAGAAGTTTCCATATGGGTATTTCTTACCTACTATGTCATTGGTTTTGATCCGAATGTTGAAAGGTAGGAGAAAGGACTGACAACTAAAATTCGCTTGAACTTGAATAGTAGTGTATGCATAGATTTTTGCTCATTACCTCTGATTCAAATTAATATGGAAGTTATTTTTTTTCTGGCACAGGTTGTTTAGACAGTACCTCATCCTCTTTCTCATTAACCAGATGGCTTCTGGATTGTTTCGGTGTACTGCAGCACTCGGAAGAAACTTGATTGTTGCTAACACTTTTGGGTCATTTGTTTTACTGGTACTTGTTGCAATGGGTGGCTTTGTCCTGTCACGAGGTATAACAAGTCTTAGAAAAAAAACGTTTAATGAAAATTAAGTTAAACAGTTCTAATATATAATCTTTTTTCATTCTTTTATGTTTAATGCTACAGAGGACATAAAGGGTTGGTGGAAATGGGGTTACTGGATTTCGCCTTTGATGTATGGGCAAAATGCGTTGATGGCTAACGAGTTCCTTGGGAACCAATGGAGACGAGTAATGCTTTTGAAGTTGCAATGTTATAATTCTGCTTTTGTCTCTTAACAATATGATGATCTTTTATGTTTTCTTTTTTATTGAAGGTCCTTCCGGGCTCGAATGAAACACTAGGAGTTGAAGTTCTAAACTCCAGGAGTTTCTTCACAGAAGCATATTGGTATTGGATTGGAGTAGGGGGATTGGTTGGATTCGTATTATTGTTCAACTTTTGCTATATTCTGGCTCTTACCTTTCTAGACCGTGAGTACAGTGTACCTACTGAATCTTATGCCTTTTTGGAAGTGAGAACTAATCATTTACCATTTTCTTTTAAACTAAATATGTAGCCTTGGAGAAGAATCGGGCCGTAATATCAGATGAGTCTGAAAGCAACGATCTAGCCAATGGAGCTGGAGTTGGCGGAAGCATTCAGTTAACAAACCAAGAAAACAGCTCTAGTCATGCAAATAGATCAGGTATTAAATGTTCATATATATTTGGATTGGTGTGACTGTGAACAAGCCATTATGTACAACTCTAATTTAATGGACTTGCAGAGATCCAAGATGACATTAAAAAAAGCACCTTATCGAAGTCCTTTTCTACGAGCGATGGAACTGTTGGGGCTATCGGCAATAGGAAAAAGGGAATGGTTCTTCCATTTGAGCCACATTCCCTCACATTTGATGACATTGCATATTCTGTTGACATGCCACAGGTAACATAACATCCCACGTAAATGTACCATATATGTTTGATGGTTGAATTGAGTCTTTTTCCAGTTTAATGTGGACTGGATATATGAGAATTTATTTGATTGAATTGAAACTTTGTAGGAAATGAAAAAACAAGGTGTCACTGAAGATAGATTGGTGCTTTTAAAGGGTCTTAGTGGTTCTTTCAGACCAGGCGTTCTCACAGCACTAATGGGTGTTAGTGGTGCTGGTAAAACCACTTTGATGGATGTGCTTGCTGGTAGAAAAACTGGTGGTTATATCGAGGGGAACATTACTGTTTCGGGTTTTCCAAAGAAGCAAGAAACATTTGCTCGTGTATCTGGATACTGTGAACAGAATGACATTCATTCTCCTCATGTCACTGTGTATGAATCCTTGCTTTATTCCGCTTGGCTACGATTATCCAACGAAGTTGACGCTGAAACCAGAAAGGTCAGAAATTTGAAATCCTAATCTATTTCAAGTCTCATATTCAAATTGATACATATTACAGGTTTTACTGAGATAAGTAAATTGGCTATGCTTTAAGTTGAGAAGTGTTGTGTTTGATAAAACTTATTATCTTTCCTCTCCATTACCCACTGAGTAGGATGAATTCATTAAAATCAAGCCACACCTACATATAACTTAGTTGAGAAGAAAAACATTTTCTTTTACCAGCTATCTTGCTTCTAATAAAGTTGTTTCTTGTGTTGACAATGGAGTATTTAGGTCAGTTTATCTTGACTGATATCCTGAGCAACAGAGTCCAATAAGAAAAAAAAAAACATTTTCCTACTCACTTTTGGCCTGCATTATATGTTGATGGTTTTATCTCAACATATATATTTTGCAGATGTTCGTCGAGGAAGTCATGGAGCTTGTGGAACTGAAACCATTAAGGCATGCCCTAGTTGGTATACCTGGCGTAAACGGTTTATCAACAGAGCAACGAAAGAGGCTTACTATTTCTGTCGAGCTCGTGGCAAACCCCTCTATCATTTTCATGGATGAGCCAACTTCAGGGCTTGATGCAAGAGCTGCTGCAATTGTTATGAGAACAGTTAGGAATACGGTGGACACCGGAAGAACAGTTGTGTGTACCATCCATCAACCAAGTATTGACATATTTGAAGCATTCGATGAGGTAAGAAACAGAAAAGCCAATTTCAAAAGAAGTGGCTGCGTTTTAGTTGGTTATTTATGTAATAGCCTTACTAAGATAAAATTTGCAATTGCAGCTATTCCTTATGAAACGAGGAGGACAAGAGATATATGTGGGGCCATTAGGACACCATTCTAAACATCTTATCAAATATTTTGAGGTGAGATGAAATGAAAGACCACCGTTTCCAATATTCATCAACTTGTACATTTCACGGTTCACATGAAATTTGTATCCAAACTGTAATGTTTCACTCCTCCAGGGAATTCAAGGAGTTAGAAAAATCAAAGATGGCTACAATCCAGCAACTTGGATGTTGGAAGTTACCACAACAGCACAGGAGTTATCTTTAGGAGTCGATTTTGCTGATATCTACCGAAACTCAGACCTGCACAGGTAATAAGCTATCCAGGCTCCAAGTTGCAACAAAAAGTGTAATCTGATTCAACTAGTTACTTTAGTTTAGCATATATAAGACATATATGTGGCCTAGTTATCTTGGCCACCTAGAATTTGCTACTGATGCATGTCATTTGTTCAGGAGAAACAAAGCTCTGATTGAAGATTTAAGCAAACCTGCTCCAGGTGCAAAGGAACTCTATTTCCGAACACAATACTCTCAATCATTCTTGACTCAGTGCACAGCTTGTTTATGGAAGCAATACTGGTCATACTGGCGCAACCCGCCGTATACTGCTGTGAGGTTTCTCTTTACAACCGTCATAGCATTGATGTTTGGGACAATATTCTGGGACCTTGGTTCTAAAACGTAAGCAACAATTCCAAAACCTCATGCTTCAACTATTGTTTTTACCACTCATCTTCATATATCTGTTATTCTGTCTGTATTATAAAAATATAGGAAAAAGATACAAGATCTGGCAAATGCAATGGGTTCAATGTATGCTTCTGTTATTTTCATCGGTGTCCAAAACTCGGGATCTGTGCAGCCAGTTGTGTCTGTTGAAAGGACAGTGTTTTATAGAGAAAGAGCTGCTGGAATGTATTCTGCCATGCCATATGCTATTGCACAGGTAAGTCATCTTCACATTTTGAGGATTACTTGAAACCATAAAGAAAGTTGTACGCAAATCATAATTGACTCCACATTTTGACATTGCAGGTCTTAATTGAGATACCTTATATTTTTGTACAAGCTTCCGTGTATGGCATCATAGTCTATGCTATGATCGGATTCGAATGGACCGTTGCTAAGTTCTTCTGGTATCTCTTCTTCATGTTCTTCACCTTTCTTTACTACACCTTCTACGGCATGATGGCTGTTGCTGTCACACCAAACCAGTACATTGCAGCCACAGTTTCCTCAGCATTCTATGGCATATGGAATATCTTCTCGGGATTCATCATCCCACGACCTGTAAGTGCTACTTCCACACGATCTTCCCTTTCAAGTTTTCGATATGTTTTGTTCGGTTCAAAGAAAAGCAATGATTCGAATGTGACTGCATAAACCAACAGGACTAATATTATTTCCCACTCATTTCAACTGTTCACCAATTACAGAGTATGCCAGTATGGTGGAGATGGTACAGTTGGATCTGTCCGGTGTCTTGGACCTTGTACGGGTTGGTGGTTTCACAATTTGGTGATATAAACCAAGTGCTTGAAGATGGCGACGGTCAGACAGTTAAAGAGTACATAACAAGTTATTTTGGGTTCAGACATGATTTTCTGGGAGTAGTTGCTGCTGTTATTCTTGGTTTCGATGTACTGTTTGGAGCAATCTTTACCATGGCCATCAAGATGTTCAATTTCCAAAGGCGATAGAAATTTTTGGTTTTAACTGTAGGGTTAAAAAAACAGATCCATATTTGTAATGGTGCGATATTATTAGGAAACAAGTTAAAAAAATAGGTTTCTCTAATTGAAGATTTTGTTGTACTTTAATTTCTTTTATTGATTAAAGAATATTATAATTTCATACCGAAATTCGAACTCTTACAAGATGCACAATATAAACATATTATATCTAAATCCTTTAAATAGTCAACAAAACATGTAATTTTTGGTTTGTATAGTAATGCGTTTTATGAAATAATATTTGTTAAGAGTTTGTGACTCAAATTTTGTATTGTTATGCTCTGAAAAAATTATTGTGCGACTTGTTTGAAGCAATATATTATATATATATATATATATAAGATAATTGATATTGATAATTTAGTTTGTGACGTATAAAGGGTTTGATTTATTTAACTATTTATGTAACATAAGCTTTATTTTAGTTTGATATATAAGCGGTAATTTCATATTTTTAGGTTTCTCTAATTGAAGATTTTGTTGTACTTTAAATTTTTTATTAATTTAAAGAATATTATAATTTTATAATAAGATTTTAACTCATACAAGACTGGCAATATGAGTATATTATGTCTAAATCTTTTTAATAGGCAACAAAACATGTAATTTTTGGTTTGTATAGTATTGCGTTTTATGATATAATATTTGTTAAGAGTTTGTGACTCAAATTCTGTATTGTCATGATCCGAAAATTTTATCGTGCAACTTGTTTGAAGCTATATATATAATTGATATTGATAATTTAGTTTGTGATTTATAAAGGGTTTGATTTATTTAGCTATTTATGTAACATAAGCTTTAATTTAGTTTGATATATAAGCGGTAATTTCATATTTTTAATACTAACATGTACATAAACTATAAAACTATAATTTTCTAAAAACATATTTGAACTTTTAGGAGAGGACTAAATATAATATATGTATTTCAAATAAAAAATTGTTGCATGTATTCAGTAAAAAAATGAAGAATTAGTCAAAAATAAAGTTGAAGAATTAGTCAAAGAAAAGTTGAAGAATGATTATAAGAAAATTCAATCTATGTTGAAAACAACCTTGGTTTTAAATTAATAATTTTAAATTAAAAAGAGTTGTACATTTATATTAATAAAATTATTTTTCAAAATTAAATCTATGTGGAAAACAAGCTTGGTTTTATACGAATTCATGGATGATTTTACCCTAAATTGCATTTTTTCTAAATCAAAATTTGTTCATCTTGTGTGAAAGAAGGATAATTTTTTTTGGTAATATGTATGTCTATCGTACAGTATATGTTCGAGGCGCGAGACTGCTTTTTCCAACAATGTCGTCCCAAGGTTTAAACTCGCATCCTCTAAAGAAGGATAAAAAATTTTAAACATACGTTTTTATGATTATTTTTTTGACCAAAACATTTTTCTATGATATATTATGATTGATCTTTATAAAAAATAGAATAAATAAAAAATATAGAAAATGTTTTGATACACAAATTTATTATTTTAGAGTTTATGAACTTAGTTTAGGTTTAGTGATTTAGGTGGTATGGTTTATAATTTTGAATTTAGGGTTATAATTCAGAGTTTTAGTTATATAATTTAGAATTTAAGATTTTAGGGTTAGGAATTTAAGTTTTAAGTTTTATAGTTTATAAGAAAGGTTGTGCAAAATTTTTCACATTGTGTGTAAATTTATCATACCAATTATACCCTAATAATTTTATTATATTGTTGTATAAATTTATCATACCAATTAGGAGAATATTTTAAATCTCTAATATTCCATAATATCAAAATTATTAATATTACATAATTTGAAAATATTTTTAATTTTTGAACCCAATAAGTGTCTTAGTGAAAAAGCGGATGATATCCATCCTAGGAGATACGAGTTCAATTATAATGTCTGCAAGGTGCATGTACTTTGACAAAGGTTAAAAATATCTATAAACAGATAGTATCTTGTAAGTTGTAATCACCTTTAGACTATTTAAAATAATATTTTCAATTATTACTATTCTGTAATTTGAATATCTAAATTTACATATTAAAGTAAAAAAAACCAAGAACTTTTTAATATAATTTAAAAAAATATTTTGATACACAAGTAAAGTTTGCACAAGCCTTTCAATTTTAAGTTTAGAGGTTTAGGTTGTGGTTAAGGATTTAGGAGTTTAGGTTGTAAAATTTAAGATTTATGGTTAAAGTTTAGAGTTTTTTAATAAATCATAATATTTTTAATTTAAAAAATCATTTATAAAAGGTAAAATAAATATATTATATTTCATACATAAATTTTGGAAATAATGGATATTTTGTTTTTTAAATATATTATAAAACAACATTTAATAAATACATATTAACAAAAACTATGGATAAACTTCTCTAAAAAGTAACAAATAAACTCAAAATTAACAATGTGGGCACATCTTATTTAATTTAAAATTGTTGTGTAAGAGATAAACTTTATAATATATATTTATATATATATGCATATATGATACGTTTCGTTAGTAAATTTGACCTTTAAGCTTTTGGTTTTCTGTAAAAAAAATATATTAGTGTATAATATAAGCTAAGCAATTATGTCATCTAAACATGTAAAATTATTATATTCCGTTTTATTCCCCTCTTGTTTTTTATTTTAATTTTCATCGTTTTTCAAAAAAAAAAAGTCAAACAAAAGACCTCAAATTTAAAAAAGAAAAAATTACTCCAAAGTTTGAACTTTGACAGATTAAAATGGAAAACAAAATAAAAAAAATCCAATACTTACGGAACACCATGTGGGATAGAATTTGAACTTTGACAGATACAAATAACGAGAATGATAATAATAATAATAATAATAATAATAATAATAATAATAATAATAATAATAATAATAATAATAATAATAATAATAATAATAATAATAATAATAATAACAATAGGAAGAAGAAACCGCTATATGATTTTCTAACCAATATTATAAGAATCACAACCCTCCAGTTATGTTGCAACAAGACCAGACCATTCCTGAACCCTCAAACTGGTTTTTGTTCTTTCAGCCTCAAACTTGTTTGATGCTTTGACTTGAGCTCAGGGAACGTGAAAGTTTTCATATTGTTCCGGTGGGTGTTGGAGTTTGATGGTAAAGTGGTAATGGAGGGTGGTGATATTTTAAAAGCGAGTCATAGTTTACGAGCCGGAAGTTTACGAGCATCGAGTTCTTCTATATGGAGAAACAGTGCTGTGGACGTATTTTCAAGGTCTTCTCGAGACGAGGATGATGAAGAAGCATTGAAGTGGGCTGCACTTGAGAAACTACCGACTGTCGCTCGTCTCAGGAAAGGTATATTGACCAGCTCTCACGGCCATGCCAATGAAGTCGATGTTTATAATCTTGGGTGGCAAGAAAGGAGGACTATACTTGAGAGGTTGCTCAGGGTTGCAGAGGAAGATAATGAAAGGTTCTTGTTGAAGCTCAGGAACCGTATAAATACGTAAGAAGTTTTTTTGTATGTTGTTTTTTCTAATATATGCTGTTCTTGTGTACTGATAATCATTTTATTGGATTTTTTTAAAAAATTTCAGGGTTGGCATCGAGCTTCCTACAATCGAAGTCAGATTCGAAAATCTGAATGTTGAAGCTGAAGCTTTTGTAGGAACCAATGCTTTGCCTTCATTTCTTAATTTCCTTACTAGCATATTTGAGGTAGCAACCTGGAGATTACTGATTGATTTATCTTTTTTACTATTTTTTTGGGGGTTTAGATTCTTATTAACAATTCTTTGTTTTGTGATTAAAGGGGTTACTGATAAATATGGGTGTTCTTTCTAGTAGAAAGAAAAAGCTGACCATCCTCAAAGACGTCAGTGGAATCATTAAGCCTGGCAGGTAAACATGGCCATCTGATTTTCAATTTTCTTTTCACTTCTCAAACATAAAGTTGGGAGATCCTGGAATTAATCAATGGTTTTGTGGTTTGATATGTTTATAATAGGATGACATTGCTTTTGGGTCCTCCAAGTTCTGGAAAAACCACTCTCTTGTTGGCTTTGGCTGGGAAGCTTGATCCTGCTCTTAAGGTTCTCCACATTTTTTTTCTTTAGTGTTTTCTTCATTGAGATCTGCATTTGCTTTAGTTTCTAATTTGAAAGTGAAAATTCACTTGCAGTTTTCGGGGACTGTGACTTACAATGGGCACACCATGAATGAGTTTGTGCCACAGAGAACTGCTGCCTATATCAGTCAACATGATCTTCACTTGGGAGAAATGACTGTGAGGGAGACTTTGGCCTTTTCTGCAAGATGCCAAGGAGTCGGAACCCGATACGGTTAGTTTGATTGATTTCTACCCCTTCTCAGTTTATCTTTTGACCTTTTGGTGCAGAACGTTTTCACTTGTTTATTACCATTATTGTGTAAATCTTCAATGGATGAAATCTTCCTGTTTTGGGCGTTTACAGATATGTTGGCAGAGTTGTCACGAAGAGAGAAACAGGCACACATTAAACCTGATCCTGATATTGATGTCTTCATGAAGGTAAGAACTATGAAGCCATTGTAAATTGTAATGCAAGTTATGAGTATCTTCGGGTACTAGCAGGGTTTTGCCATGTATTCCTTCAGAGATTCATTACACACAAATGAGTGTACTCTGCAGAACGGATACCAATTGATATGTGCTGTGTTTTAGATTCGAATCTCTGAGGCAAACCTGATGTGGTAAAACATCGAAGGACTTGGGTATCAAAGAAGACAATTTCAGTTTATGCTCTCACAATGCTGCCCGGTGGGCTAGGTCTGGTCGTTACATATTATATTCCATGTTGGCAAGATGCCTTGTCTCGTTTAGATATTGCTTCCGGTGTCCTGCAAAATTCGTTGCATATGTTAAAAGATAATTCTATCCGAAATAACATTGGTTGAGAACCAGAACTGGAATATAAGCTCAAAGATTAATTTTATCTCACAGCAGTCACAATTATAAAGAATCTTGTATTCATTGTGATTTGCTTTGTCAACTTTTAACATTTCAGGCAATATCAACAGAAGGACAGGAAACAAATGTAATCACTGATTATGTTCTAAAGGTAATGTTACAAAAACTGAAGTATACTGAAAGATCTAAGGTAAAAACTTCATTTATTGCATTCCTTAGTTATAAACTTTGCAGATTTTAGGACTGGATGTATGTGCAGACACTATGGCAGGAAATGAAATGTTGAGGGGTATCTCTGGAGGACAAAAGAAGCGTCTCACAACAGGTAGTTCATGAAATCAATTGCACCATTTATTCCATTATCAAAGTACACCAAATTTCTTATGCCATTGTCAATGCAATTAGGTGAAATGCTGGTTGGACCAGCAAGGGCACTGTTTATGGATGAGATATCTACTGGTCTAGACAGCTCTACAACATTCCAAATTGTGAACTCCCTCAAGCAAACTGTTCATATCCTTGATGGAACCGCAGTCATCTCCCTTCTACAGCCAGCTCCAGAGACTTATGATCTTTTTGATGACATTATTCTCCTTTCTGATGGTGTGATAGTATATCAGGGTCCTCGTGAGCACGTGGTGAGCTTTTTCGAATCTATGGGCTTCAGGTGCCCCGAGAGAAAAGGTGTGGCTGATTTCTTGCAAGAGGCAAGTCTTGAAAAAGATTTTATTCTCTTGTTCATTGTGAGAAAGTTGCTCTTCTGTCTCATTTAACTTTGTTAACTGCAGGTTACATCAAGGAAAGATCAAATGCAGTATTGGGTACGTAAAGATCAACCTTACAGGTTTATCACAGCCGATGAATTTGCTGAGGCATTCCAATCATTCCATGTGGGAATGAAAATTGGGGATGAACTTGGAACTCCATTTGAAAAAGCAAGGAGCCACCCAGCTGCTTTGACAACCAGAAAATATGGTGTTGGGAAGGGGGAGTTGTTGAGAGCTTGCATCGCAAGGGAATTCCTGCTGATGAAGAGAAACTCCTTCGTCTACATCTTCAAGTGTATACAAGTGTGTACAGATCATTTTTGAACACTGTACTGCAATTGTTGTGCTTTAAGGATATTTTTTTCTCATCACATTAAGGGTGTTGACTAACACTATTTTTTTCTTTGTGCTACTAGCTCACAATAATGGCCATCATTGCTATGACACTCTTTTTGAGAACTGAGATGCATAAAGATTCGGTTCAAGGAGGAGGAATCTATATGGGGGCTTTGTTTTTTGGTATGATATTTATCATGTTCAATGGAATGCCTGAGCTTTCGATGACCATTACTAAGCTCCCAGTCTTTTACAAGCAAAGAGACCTCCTTTTCTTTCCTTCATGGACCTATGGTCTACCATCTTGGATTCTGAAGATCCCTATGACATTTATAGAAGTTTCCATATGGGTATTTATTACCTACTACGCCATTGGATTTGATCCAAATGTTGAAAGGTAGTGAAAAATGACAACACAAATTTCTTGTGAACTTTAACAGTAGTGACTTTGATTCAAATTGACGTGGAAGTAATTTTTCTGGCATAGGTTGTTAAGACAGTACCTCATCCTTGTTCTCATTAACCAGATGGCTTCGTCATTATTCCGATGTATTGCAGCAACTGCTAGAAACATGATTGTTGCTAACACTTTTGGGACATTTTCTTTACTTGTACTTTTTGCATTGAGTGGCTTCGTCCTAGCACGAGGTATAATAAGTCTTAGAAAAAGTTTAATGGAAATTAAACTTTAGACAGTTCTAATCTACTTTTTATGTTTAATGCTACAGATGACATAAAGGGTTGGTGGATATGGGGTTATTGGATCTCGCCTTTGATGTATGGCCAAAATGGGTTGATGGTTAATGAGTTCCTTGGACACCAGTGGAGACGAGTAATGCTTTTGAAGTTGAAATGTCTATAATTCTGCTTTTGTCTCTTAACAAAATGCTCATCTTTCATGTTTGCTTTCATATTGAAGGTCCTTCCCAACTCAAACGAATCGCTGGGAATTCAAGTTTTACAGTCGAGGAGTTTCCGCCAAGATTCAAATTGGTATTGGATTGCAATAGGGGCATTGATTGTATTCGTATTAGTGTTCAACATTTGCTTTAATCTATCTCTTACCTTTCTAAACCGTGAGTATTGCTTACCTACTAAAACTTACGCCTCTTTGTTAAGCAGAGCTAATCTTTACCTTTGTTTTTTTCTTCTTCGAATAAATATGTAGCCTTTGAGAAGAATCGAGCTGTAATATCAGAAGAACCTGAAAGTAAAGATCAGGCCAGTGGAGTTGGTGGAAGCATTCAGTTAACAAACCAAGAAAGTAGCTCAAGTGGTGTAACTAGATCAGGTATTAGAAGGTCATATCTATTCGGATTAGTGTGTTTGTTTACGAGCCATTATATGTACAATACAAATTTAATTGACATGCAGAGATCCAAGATACCAATCAAAGAAGCCCCTCATCCAAGTCCTTCTCTATGTCTGATGTAAATCTTGGGGCCAATGGCAAAAACAAAAAGGGAATGATTCTTCCATTTGAGCCACATTCCATCACTTTTGATGACATCACCTATTCTGTTGATATGCCACAGGTAACATAAGGTTCTATGTATAAATAACATTCACTTTCAGTAGTTGGATTGAGTATTTTTTTTCTTCAGTTTAATGTGGTTCAGGTATATGAGAGTTTACAATTGAATTGGAACTTTTCAGGAAATGAAAGAACAAGGTGTCACTGAAGATAGATTGGTGCTATTGAAGGGTCTTAGTGGTGCTTTCAGACCAGGTGTTCTCACAGCATTAATGGGTGTTAGTGGTGCTGGTAAAACCACGTTGATGGATGTGCTTGCTGGTAGAAAAACTGGTGGTTATATCGATGGGAACATTACAGTTTCAGGTTTCCCGAAGAAGCAAGAAACATTTGCTCGTGTATCTGGATACTGTGAACAAAATGACATTCATTCTCCTCATGTCACTGTGTATGAATCATTGCTTTATTCCGCCTGGCTACGATTATCCAGCGAAGTTGATGCCGAAACCAGAAAGGTAAGCATTTACAAATTTCATGTCCCTTATTCAACATTGATACATATTACAGGTTTTACTGAGGTAAGTCAATTCGCTATTTATCTTAAAGCTCTATAGAGCTTTAAGCTGAGAAGTGTTGTATTTGTTAAATCTTATTTTCTCTTTCCCCTCCATTTCCCACTGAGTAGGATGGATTCATGGAAGTCAACACACTTATATAACATAGCTGAAAAGGAAAAATATTTTCTTTTACCAGCTTTCTTGCTTCAAATAAAGTTATTTGTTTGGCTGGAAAAGGAGTATTTTGGTCAGTTTATCTAGACTGAGATCCTGAACAACAGAGTCCAATAAGAAAACACATTTTCCTAATCACTTTTGGCATGGATTAAGTTGATGGTTTTATCTCAAATCTTCTTTTTAGATGTTCATCGAGGAAGTCATGGAGCTTGTGGAACTGAATCCATTAAGGCATGCCCTTGTTGGTTTACCTGGTGTAAACGGTTTATCAACTGAGCAGCGAAAGAGGCTTACTATTGCAGTCGAGCTCGTGGCAAACCCCTCTATCATTTTCATGGATGAGCCAACTTCAGGGCTTGATGCAAGAGCTGCTGCAATTGTTATGAGAACAGTTAGGAATACAGTGGACACCGGCAGAACAGTTGTGTGTACCATCCATCAACCTAGTATTGACATATTTGAAGCATTTGATGAGGTAAGAAACATAAAAGTTGTTTCAAAAGAAGTGGCTGCATTTTAGTTGGTTCTTTATGCAATAGCCTAACTAAATGATAAAAATTGCAATTGCAGCTATTCCTTTTGAAGCGTGGAGGAGAAGAGATATATGTGGGGCCATTAGGACACCATTCTCAACATCTTATCAGATACTTTGAGGTGAGAAGAAATGAAAAACCACAGTTTACAAAGTTCATCAACTTTACCATTTCTCAGATCACATGGAAACTGTATCTAACACTATGATGTTCATTTTCTCTAGGGAATTCAAGGAGTTAACAAAATCAGATATGGATACAATCCAGCAACTTGGATGCTGGAAGTTACCACGTCAGCGCAGGAGTTATCTTTAGGTGTTGATTTTGCTGAAATCTACAAAAACTCAGACCTATATAGGTAATAAGCTAGCCTGGAGCCAAATTGAACAAAAAGTGTAACCTGATTCAACTAATTAATTTGGATTATCATATACAAGGCATGTATATGTCTTAGCTATCCTGGTTACGCGGAATTTGTTTCTGATGCATGTCGTTTGTTCAGGAGAAACAAAGCTCTTATTGAGGATTTAAGCAAACCTGCTCCTGGTACAAAGGAACTCTATTTCCCAACACAGTACTCTCAACCATTCTTGACTCAGTGTACAGCTTGCTTATGGAAGCAAAACTGGTCATACTGGCGCAACCCGCCGTATACTGCTGTGAGATTTCTCTTTACAACTGCCATAGCATTGATGTTTGGGACATTGTTCTGGGACCTTGGCAAAAGAACGTAAGCTACAAGCCTACAACTCTATTACAAAAGCTCAAGTTTCAATAGTTGTTTTTACCAGTCATCTTCATATATCTAATTGTCTTATAAAATTATAGGAAAAAGATGCAAGACCTGGCAAATGCAATGGGTTCAATGTATGCTTCTGTTCTTTTCATTGGTATCCAAAACTCTTCATCTGTGCAGCCTGTTGTGGGCATTGAAAGGACAGTCTTCTATAGAGAAAGAGCCGCTGGAATGTATTCTGCCATGCCATATGCCATTGCACAGGTGTGTAGTTTTCACATTTTGGGGATACTCAAAACCGTAAAGAAAGTTGTAGGCACATTATAATTGACTCCACATTTTTGCCACTGCAGGTCTTAATTGAGATACCTTACATTTTCCTTCAATCTTCTGTGTATGGCATTATAGTCTATTCTATGATCGGATTCGAATGGAACGCTGCAAAGTTCTTCTGGTATCTCTTCTTCATGTTCTTCACATTCCTTTACTTCACCTTCTATGGCATGATGGCTGTTGCTGTCACACCGAACCACCACATTGCGGCCATAATTTCCTCAGCATTCTATGGATTATGGAATCTCTTCTCAGGATTCATCATTCCACGACCTGTAAGTGCTACTTCCCCACAATTTTTCTTTTTGAGTTTTTGGTATCTTTAGCATATACTTGTACACACAAATCCTGATGACTTAATTTCTTCCCACTCATTTCAATTGTTCACCAATTACAGAGAATGCCAGTATGGTGGAGATGGTACTATTGGGCTTGTCCGGTATCATGGACGTTGTACGGATTGGTAGTTTCGCAATTCGGGGATATAAACGAAAGGCTGGAAGATGGCAACGGCCAGACAGTTAAAGAGTTCATAAGAAGTTATTATGGGTTCAGGCATGATTTTCTGGGAGTAGTTGCTGCTGTTATTCTTGTTTTCGATGTTCTGTTTGGAGCAATCTTTACCATGGCCATAAAGACGTTCAATTTCCAAAGGCGTTGAAATATAGTGTTCAAAAATCAGTATTAGTAATGGACTGGTAAGATATCATTAGGATTAGGAAACAAAGGTAAAAAATGTTCCTGTATGTTGTGTTGTGTTCTTGTGAAATCTCTGACATTTGAATTTGTTGTACGTAATTATAGAACATTGTCTTATTTTTCGTTTGCTCTAATAAAAAAGAGGCTTAACTAGCCTTAAACAACTAGGATGATTCTAAAATAAACGTTATGTACCACTAATCATGCTTATTGTTGTGTACTATTAATTATTTTAATTACTTTTAAAATTATAAGGACTGAAAGCATTATTATCTATTTTTAGAAAAAAATCTTAAACAAAATTTATATTATTTTTTATAAAAAATGTAAAGTACACAAATGGTAATTGAAAACAAATTTTATATTATTTTTTATAAAAAGTGCAAAGTACACAAATGGTAATTGAAAACAAATTTTATATTATTTTTTATAAAAAGTGTAAAGTACACAAATGGTAACTGAACTTTGATAAATTGTTTAATTTGGTAATCAAACTTTCAATTGCTTTAATATTACCATTCAATTTTTAGTTTTGTTCCAAATTGGTCACTAACCCGTTAAACGCCATTAAAAAGGTGACGCGACAGTTAAAATATTTTGTACAATAACACATTTAGTCCTACATATTTACATATTCAAATAATTTAGTCCTAATTCAAAAAAAATTAAACCCTCATTATTTGCACATTAGTTCAATTTTACTTATTTTTAGTTAAAAATAATTTAACCCTAAACGCTAAACTCAAAACATATACAAATTTTGTCAACATTCATACATTTAATTGACATAAAAATCATTTTAAAAAATTGGGACATATAAACCTTTAATTACAAATAGAATGTAAAAAAATTGGCTTAATGTACTTTTCCTCTCTAAACTTTATTTGTTTTTTTAACTTACATCCTAAAGTTTATTTTTACTACTTTTGCCCGTTAATGTATTTTGACTTACTCATTTCACCTAAAAAATTAACACCGTTAAAAAAATTTGTCTTGACCAATTAGAATGCGCCACATCATTTTCTTTATTTATTTTTAAATTTTAAAATAAAATAAATACATTAAAATGTATAAATTTATTTATATTTCCCAAAACACCCATCTCCATCCACAAATCTTCTTCCCCAATTTATTTATACTGAAAATTGGTTTATCAAAAGAAGAACAGAGTAACAATTGAATAGATCTGAGTAGAAAAACAATAATAAACACCTGGCTTCGGCTCACAAAACGAAAATTTAAAAACTTCTGGTGAAGAACATTCAAGCTTTTGCACGAAATGCTTCTATCCTATAGCCGGAACCCGAATTCACAATGTCGCTTGTTTAAGCATCAAATTAAAACATCAACAAAATGTAATTTGAAAAGGAAGGATCTCAGCTATCTGATATGCAAAATTAAGCATCTACATCAACAGAAACACACTTTATCATATTGACAAATCCATTAACCTAAATGTAAACAACCCAAACCTAGCTTGTAAAGATTTGATTTTTGTACAAGAATGTAACGAATCAATAAAACTCAAATCTTTATTTTCTTTAATTTAGTGAAAAATACCAAATTTAGCATCAAATGAAACGAACTTAGAGGCAAACTATTTTAGATCATTAAAGCAGATATATTAAATTAAAGAAGAAAAGGGGGAAACCCGCGTAAATTAAGAGAAAATACCTGAAAATGAAAGTTGAGATGATGAAACTCAGAGCGATCGAAAACTGGGTGTTTGAGATTAAAAGGGTAATTAAGAGAAAAAAGTGGCCGAAGAAAGGAATTAGAGACAGAGGAGTGATGTAAGTGATGATGGGAATGAATATGAGGTGTTTTTGGGTATTTTGAGAAATATAATTAAATTAATAAATGATTTAATATATTAATTTTATTTTAAAATTTAAAAATATAAAAAATTAAAGTGACTCGTTTTGATTGTTAGGAATTTTTTTATGGTATTAATTTTTGGGTAAACTACATAAATGGCCACCATACTATTGGAAAAGTCGCGATTTGACCACCTTATTTTTTTGAAGCAATTAAACCATCGTACTATTAAATTGTGTGCAATTTGACCACCAGCCGTTAGTGGTTAACGGTAGGGTGACGTGGCAGTTAAAAAGATATGGGTAGAATAACACATTTGGTCCTTATTATTTACACATTTTTTTTTCAATTTAGTCCTAATTTTAATTTAATAAAATTAATTAATTATTTAATTAGGTGGTGACACGTGTCGTTACCTTATTGGAGAGGTTTAATTATTTATATTTGATTAGAGGATGAAAATGGAGAAAACAATAACACAACCAAGGGGAGTTGAACCTGTGACTCCCAAGCAAAAAAAGAGCAATATTACCACCACACCAAGTGCTATTTTGTGAATTAATTCCTGCAATATAGTATATGTAGTTATTTGTTTTCGAAGGCAGCACCCTAACTGGATAGAATCCAAGCATAGTCTTTCACAGACTCATACCACAACCAAATCATATGATGAGGGATTCATCATTTGGTCGTCTATACCATGTGTATTGTATCAGACGACAACATTAATAGTTCACTCTAAAAATTGAGATAATGCAAAGATCACTTAGACATTCGGACAAATTCATCAATGATTACTGACCAATTATCTCATAATTGAATATACTTCATGCTATCCTAACACTTTTCCACCAAATCTCACCCTAACATGTAAACAAATAGGACATCCAACATGAAAAAAGGGGATAAAGGATGCAACTTGAATGTATGTTCCATCAAAACTTTCTCTAAATTGAATAATGCATGCTGCAGGAATTATGTGCAGTAACCATGCAAGCAGCTACACAGGCTGCAAAAATGTAGCACTTATTTCATGATGTTACCTAGTAAACTGGGTTTTAAGCAACATGATGTTCTAGAAACAAAGAAAATTTCTGGTCGAACTGCACTCGTCTCAATTGTTTCAAACTACAGAACATTGATATACCTCTGAAGTAGAGACACCAAAAGCTTACAGTAAAAGCACAAACATGTATAAAGAAGGACAAATACAGATATTATAAGAACATATAGCTTCAAAGACTGAGGTGTCAATCCACATTCGATCAAATTAAATTAAATATCAACTAGCCTTAAAGATTCAGGTTAAAACTTCAAGCTGATTCTAAGTGACAGTCCACATTCAATCAAATTAATTATCAAAAATGGAAAAGGGAACTAAATAGATTTATATAGGAACAGGCTCTCACCAGAAGAGAACCCAGTAGGGAGGTTCTCGATAGCACTCAAGAGCTGGTTATTGGGGCTTTCATCGAGTTCCTTGCAACCAGGTCTATAACATGGAACCAGAACAGCAAAGCCACCATCATCTTCATGGAGGCCTTGAAAACCAGGACCATGTGGTTCTTCCCACCCAATGGACCATTCTGGACCCTCTGAATCATATGATGAATCCCTCGTCATATGATTTGGTTGTGGCCTGAGTTTCTGCCTTCGAAAACAAATAACTACATATACTTATATTGCAGGAATAAGTTCACAAAATAGTACTTGGCGTGGTGGTAAGCTTGCTCTCCTTTTGCTTGGGAGTCACAGGTTCGACTCCCCTTGGTGTGTTATTATTTCTCCATTTTCATCCTTTAATTAGGTTCGACTCCCCTTGGGTGTGTTATTATTTCTCCATTTTCATCCTTTAATTAGGCGGTGACACGTGCACCACATGATTGGAGGATAAAAATAAATTATATAAATAATTTTATTAAATTAAAATTATGACTAAGTTGAAAGAATGTGTAAATAATAAGGACCAAATGTGTTATTATACTCATATCTTTTTAACTGTGTCACCCTGCTGTTAACCTCTAACGGCGGGTGGTCAAATTGTACCAAATTTAATAGTATGATGGTTTAATTGCTTAGAAAAAAAAGTAAGGTGGTCAAATCGCGACTTTTCCAATAGTATGGTGGCCATTTATATAGTTTACCTTTAATTTTTGGAGTAAAATAGATAACGTCGAAAACATTAAAAGAAAAATGCTTAAAATAAACTTTAAGGAACAAATTAAAAAAATAAATAAAATTTAGGAGGAAAGTGCATTAAGCTAAAAAATTAGACGTGAAGATTTCAATTTAGTAATAACTCATGTTCAAAAAAATTGCTAAAGCAACATTGTGTTGTTATTTGAGATTTCCTTTGTTTGCTGCCAAACACTCAAACATCTCGGATGAGCTTCCAGCATAAAGGAAAGCCCTTCGCCGATTTGACTTACGTATAAGCGCAGTAGGTTCCAGTGGGAATAGGTTTGAGTCACAAATTTACTATTTATGGAACTTATATATGTTTAGGATTTAAGTTTAAATTATTTTTAATTAAAAATAGGGTAAAATTAAAATAATCTACAAATAATGAGGGTTAAATTTATTATTTTTTGAGTTATGACTAAATTGTTTGAATGTGTAAACATGGAGGACTAAATGTGTTATTATAAAAATATTTTAACTGCCACATTACCCTTTTAACAGTTGTTAACGGGTCAGTGACCAATTTGGAGTAAAACTAAAAGTTTAATAGTAACATTGAAGCAATTAAAAGTTTGGTTACCGAATTTAATAATTTACCAAAATTCAGTTACCATTTGTGTACTTTACCCAAAAATTAATAAATATAAAAAATAATATAAAAATTGTTTTTTATTTTTCTAAAAAGGGGTAATAATACTTTTAGTATCTATAATTTTAAAAGTAATTAAAATAAGGCAAAATGACAAAAGATGCCCCCAATGTTTGCATGTTTTGTCATTTGGCCCCTATTCTTTTTTTGGTCCAAATATGCCATCAACGTTTGCTTGTCTTGTCATTTGGTCCCATATTCTTTCTTTTGGTCCAAATATGCCCTTAGAATCCAAAGTGGCACATAGTTTAGTCCCATTAGAAATCCATTTTTCAATTTCATCATTTTTAGTTGAAGTGATTAGCTCTTTTGGAACTCAAACACTTCTTAAACATTTTCCATTAAAAAATCTAGGGGCACTTGATTGTCTTACATAAAAATTTAATTTTCCAAAATTATTTTTCTTTTCAAGCTCTTTGGAAATCAAATCCTTTTTCTTCTTGAACTTTTTGAAGCAAATTTTGTAAACCAACATATTTTTGTTCAAACTCATTGAGTTTTGCTTCAAGTTAATTTTAGTTTTAGAAATCAAATAATTTTGAATTTTTAAATTTGAAACAATTTTATTGTTTTTCAAAATGTAATTTTTAAATTCTAGAACCTAATCATCGTAGGCATCTTGTAATTCATCAAAAGAATATGAACACGAGGTAGAAGAATTAGAAATTACCCTTGAATCTTTTTCGATGGCCATAAGGCAAAGGTTGGCTTGTTCATCGCCGATGAAGTCTTCATCACTCTATGTAGCCACATATGCCTTCTTCTTATGGCTTGAAGTACTTTCCATCTTCTTCTACATTGATTCACGATCGAATTCTTTCAATGTTTTTTTATGAATGAGGCACACTTCTTGAAGAGATAAACTATCTCTTCTTCTTCATCCTCCTCCTCGCTTGTATCAACATGGTTGCACTTGGAGGTTTTGAGAGCAAGTGCATTCGCATGGATGCCTAGCTCCATGATCTTCTTCTTCCCCATCTTTCTTATCTCTCCCGTCTTCTTCTCTTCTTCTTTTGTCATTCTTCATGATTTGGTGACTGAAAAGTGACCCCATGAGTTCATTAAACTTCAAGGTCTTCAAATTTTTAGCTTCGATGATGGCGGTCCTTTTTGAGTCTCATGACTCGGGAAAAGAATAGATAAGCTTTCGGACAAGCTTTTCTTCCGAAATGACTTCTCCATAACCCTTGAGTCTATTGGTGATGGTGGAGAATCGATGAAACATCTTCTCAATGTCCTCTTCTGGATTCATTTTGGAAGTTTTCATACTCTAGGTTGAGGAGGTCGATCTTGGTCTCCTTTACTTTGTTAGTCCCCTCGTATACAACTTCGAGCTTATCTCAAATTTCCTTGGCACTCTCGCAAGAAGACATCTTTTCGTAGATGTTGAGGCTAAGTGCACAAAAGATGAAGTGCAAAGCCTTGTAATTTAACTCCATCTTCTTACGATCGTCGGCACTCCACTCCGCCTTGCTTCCTTTTGGTACAAACGAGACATCTTCAATGATATCTCAAAGCTTGTAGTCTTTGGATTTGACAAAGAACATCATCCTCGTCTTCCAATAAGCATAATTGGTCCCGTCGAAGAAGGGTGGCTTGTCGATGGATTGCGGTATTGAACCGGTTGTTTGAAATGTTGATCGAGCTTGTCGGATCACCTCAATAGGATGTTAATCCTCTTCAATTGAGCCAAGCTTTGATACCAATTGTTAGGTTTTTATGTGCTCGATTTCCTTCAACCGTTCTAGCTCGCCAAGTGTGGAGAAGTTGGATATTGGGGTATTTTAGTGGGAGGTGAAAATTGGACAATAAGACACAAGGATTTATAGTGGTTCAGCCTTCTAACAAGCACCTACATCCACTACCTTAGCTTCCCACTAAGGATTTCAACAAATTCACTCTTGAATTTCGTCCCCTTTTCTCGACTTAGGAGGAAACCATTACAACGATCAAGCTTTCTACCCAAAGCTTGATCAAGCACTCTCTCACAAGAGAAATTCTAAAGCAAACTTGGATTCCCTCTAATACGTAATTGTTTGCACTATTTAGCTCTCACCCAAAACCTAAACACTTGAGCAAATTTGACAATGTTTAGCTTACTAGTGTTGTCTATACAAGAAAATGAACAATTAAACTCTAAGACAATTTCTTGATCATTATGTTGTTGACAATTGAAGCATTAGTCTTCTCTTGATGTTTGGAGGTCTCTTTTATACTCCTAATTGAGTTTGTAGCTGTTGATGACCGTTAGGGTTGTTTTGGAGTCGTTGGTACTTTATTTCCCACCATAAATGCTGTTCTACAAACGTCCGTTTCGAAACAATCGACCCCGTTTCGAAAATGGGTGACAGTTGAGCTGCAATTTAAAAAGCCATTGGGAAAATAGTCGTTGGGGAGGTTTTGACCGTTGGGCGTATCAAAACACCAAAGGGGTGTTTCGAAACGAAATCCTCTCCGTATCGAAACGGGCAAGCCCTGTTCCGGTACGAGTTTTGGCAGTTTCAAAATGTTTCGATACAGGTCCCCTTATTTCGAAATGGTTACCTTGAAAAGTCTGGTTTGATTACTTAAAAATGTTTTAAACTTTTCCAAAACCATTTAAAACATCCACAAACTTATTTTCAAGTTGTTTGGACTTAAAGGCACTTTTGAAATTTTTTCAATTTAGTCCAAAACTATTTTTCAATTATTATATCAAAACATTAGTTCTTCAAATTACTATAAACACCTATTACAAAATAGTGGCAAAGTTTGGACACCTATTTTATAATTAGGGTAAACTATACCATTGACCACCATACTTTGATTAATGTATTAAAATGACCACCTTAAAATAATCGACTCAATTGACCACTCAAACTATTGAAATTGGATCAATGTGACCACCAGCCGTTAATGGGCTAACGGAAGGTGACGTGACAGTTAAAAAATTAAAGGTATAAATACACATTTGGTCTTTACTATTTACATATTTTTTCAATTTAGTCCTAATTTTAAATTAATAAAATAAATTAATTAGGTGGTGACACGTGTCAACACCTTATTGGAGAAATTTAATTATTTATATTTGATATAATAAATTATTTTCCTCCTCCAATCAGGTGGTGACACGTGTCACCACCTATTTAGAGAAGAAAAATAAATTCAGCCACACATGCTATCCAAGGGAATCGAACCTGGGCAATTTAGGTGCAAAAACAATGGCTTAGCCACTGCACCAAGCACAGTTTTGTGCTTTAAAACACCAAATTCAATATATATCTCTTATTGGTTTCTACATTTATAAGCTAAAAAGCTCAAACCCTAAACACTAATTTCACATATATAACCCTAAACCTTAAACCTAGATTGCCCAGGTTCGATTACCTTGGATAGCATGTGTGGTTGAATTTATTTTTCTCCTCTAAATAGGTGGTGACACGTGTCACCACCTGATTAGAGGAGGAAAATAATTTATTATATCAAATATAAATAATTAAATTCCTCCAATAAGGTGTTGACATGTGTCACCACCTAATTCATTTATTTTATTAGTTTAAAATTAGGACTAAATTGAAAAAATGTGTAAATAGTAAAGACCAAATGTGTAATTATACCTTTAATTTTTTAACTGCCACGTCACCTTCTGTTAGCCCATTAACGGCTGGTGGTCACATTGATCCAATTTCAATAGTTTGGGTGGTCAATTGAGTCAATTTTTTTAAGATGGTCATTTTAATACATTAACCAAAGTATGGTGGTCAATGCTATAGTTTACCCTTATAATTAATAGTAAGTATAAATAGTAAATGTTACGTTTACCATTATACCCCAAATTAATGTAGGCTTGAAACTTGTAAGGAAGATAAATAATCTAATAAGCTTCATAAAAAATCTCATAAGTAGTGGAGTAATTACAATTACCAACCTTTATTTTTCTATAGGCTGTAACTAATACTATTATCAACCTCTACATTTTTTAACTCTCTTTTCTACTATATTATTACTATTTTGGACATGTATAAAATTTAAACTATTTGATAAAATATTTCTAAATAAAAAGAGATATTGTTTTTTTATAATTAAGAGTGATGATTTGTCGTATAAATAAATATGTATTTGTTATGAATATTTATATACGTGGATGTATGTCATGATAATCATTTTATTTTAGATATTTAATTTACTTTATCATTAAAAATATTATCTTTATTAATTAGAGTATGATGTATTATGCCTATAAATAATAATTTGATGAAGACATTATACACACTTTAATATTGAGAATAATACAATTCTCTTTCTTTCTCTTATTCACTGTTCTTGTTATTATTTTTTATTATTTTATTTATAACGATATTTAATTAATCTCATCTCGTTTATTAGATGAACTAATTTGTAGGATGGGGTTTGGGCGGAAGGTAAAAACCAAAATTAACTATGCGCAGATAGGGATGGCAACGGGGCGGGGCGGGGCGAGTTTTTGGCCGCCCCGAACCCGCCCCGACCTATAATATATTATACCCGACCCCGCCCCGCCCCGAATTAAAATATTATTTTATCCGCCCCGACCCGCCCCGATACAATAATTCTTAAACCCGACCCCGCCCCGACCCGCCCCGAAAAATTAAAAAAAAATTAATTTTCGTCGACGGTAAATATTAGATTCGACCAATCTTCCACCACAATTACAAATTATAGTTTCAAAGGACTTCAAACTTATATAAACAAATAAAATAAAACAAATTTTAAATTACCCACATGTTAAACTACATATTCAAAAGAATAAACTTGAATCATTAACTGTTAGAATCGAATATATTAAAACTTGAACAACATCTAACAAAATTTTACAATAAGTACGAACCAAAACAAAAACAAAAAATAGCTTAAAACTCATAAAAGTTTTTAAATAAAATGATATTTTTTATAAATATAATAAAAAAATATATAAAAAATATAAAAATATACTGGGGCGGGGCGGGGCGGGGAATTTCTAGCAAATACCCGAACCCGCCCCGCCCCGACTTCATACCTTTCACGCCCCGCCCCGCCCCGCCCCGATCCCCGAAATTTTAGAAAAAATACCCGGTCGGGTCGAGTCGGGACACCTCGGGTCGGGTCGGGGCCGGGTATTTTTGCCATCCCTATGCGCAGACACCCATAATTCTAAATTTATTAATGCAATTAATTGTCTAACCATCTCTAAAATAAGAACTGTTCAAAAAATTAATCCAATTAATTTCTTCAAATAAATTGCCTGGTCAAACAAAAAATATATTTTATTGAGTGACCCAAAATCTTATCTTATTATAAATAAATTCTATATTTCACCTAACAAAAGAAAAAAAAAACATGTATTTATAAAACATATATAATTTACGCTCTAAACTCTAATGCACTTTCTCTCTATTGAGCGCCGCAGTATTTCATTTTTCAACTTTATTTAGTCGGCGACGGCATCAATTTTAAAGCGGGTTATCGACCGATAATTATTTTTATTTATTTTAATAAAAATTACTTTATATGTATTTTGTCTTTGTGACACGTTTATCTATGTATTTTAACATATTTTTCGTCTTTTTTTTCGGTCGTTCTTTTATTTTATATTTTTTCAGGGTTGGATTTGACGACGCCACGACTGATCAAGAGATACTTATTGTAATCTTGTTGATCTTCCCTGCTCTAAACCCTCGAATAAAATTTGGATACGCGGTTTGCCTTCGTGGATAGTTTCTCATGACGCTCGGCTTTGATTTGCGATTTTCAGTGCTCTTTCAATAGCTTAATCCCCTTTTGTGGTTCGTTTGCCAATGTAGTCAGATTGTTCGTATCTATTTTTTCATTTGAATTTTCCATGTATGGTCCTTGTATGATCTAAAGTGACTAGTTTCTTGTTTCAATGTTATAGAAAAATATTCAAATTATATATTTAATTTACGATAATAGTTATAAATTCTTATTGTAGTTTTACATATTTTTTCCTTTTAATAAATCTAGCGATTTTTATTTTTTTAAAAATAAAACGTATATAATTTTGGATTATCAATGTTCGAATCTAAACAATTTTCAACCCAATCTGCCCAGCCATGGATGCAATTTTCAACCATCATCGAACTTTTTGTTATCAATATGTACCGAAAAATATATTTTATAGCAAATAAAAGAAGAACAAAAGGCAGCATTGACTTGTTTTTGTACGTAGTTAGGCCAAAGGGGAATTTGATTTAATAGTTAGGTACAATTGGTTGTGTTTAGGGGGCTATATATACATAGGACGGAGAAGAATTCATGTTCAGTAATTTCGTAATAATTCAAGGATTTCTATTTCCGGTAATTTTCTAAATGTATGGAAATATTAAGTTCAGGGTATATTGGTTTGAGGCTTGATATAAAATTCACTTAGCATTCTATGATTTAAAAAAATTGTCATCTATCTCATTAAAATTAGGTGAAAATTTCGCTAGCGGTTTACATCTATCAACTATGAGTTGACCTAAACATAGTTAACTGTTCGAATTCTAACATTATAAATGAAATAAATTTAATTTAAAATTTTTTATATTAAGCCTTTACAATACTCGATTTGAATTAATTAACAAATAAATCAAATATTAGTGATTATACGAAAGAAAGTTTTTTTTGATCGAAAAAAAGAAAGTTTGATTTTGAAAATTATCATGAATGATACCTACATCTTCTTTCTTATCCTTTCTTTACATGTTTTCTTCTTTTCTATTTATTTTATGCAAATGAATGATATGTATCCTAAATTCAATTATATATAACTTTAAGATGAATATATATTTTCTTCATTTATTTTTATATTTCAATCAAATCTTTCATTAAAACTTTGTAAATAAGTTCTTTAAAGCTTAATATAAAATTAGATTAAATATAAGTTTAAACCACTTAATTTTATTTGAATTCAAATGTAATTTAATTAGAAATTTGTTTTTTCTAATGCTTCAATAAAATCTAATGTAATCGTTTTATATTTTGTAATTAAAAACCAAGTAAAATGAATGGAATAAATATGTAGTTTAAAAACTATAAAGGGGCTAAATGTATTTTATACGGATACCTATTGTTTTTAATTGTGAAATTTAATTCTGTCCATTTTAAATTGAATATGAAACTTTAATTTCAAGTTTAGTTGGGTAAGCTTCATGGCACAATAACTCACCCTTACCATTGTAGCCCACATGGAAAGAGTTTGGTGGATCTGATTTTGAAAATTTAGCGAATAAATTGATTATATTTTACAATATATTTTATACTTAATTTGACAGAAGATATGGATTAGAACAACGAAACTATGGATAAATAATATAATATTTAAACTTAAGATTATTATTTGGTATATTGGTAGAGGAAAATTTTAATTATACAATGATGATTAAAGAAATGTCATGTTTTAATTTTTTTTATATTTATTTAAATATTAAGAACGCGGGGATTTTCTTAACTCTAAAAGTGAAGGTAACCTAAAAATTATATCATTTTCTGGGCTATTTTCACTCCTACACTAACATCTCTCGGTTATTTGATGATTTGTTCTACAATTATATATATAGTTTTTAACGAACTTAGTTTGAATTGACAACCCGTTGTTCTCGATCAAAATTTATTCTGATATATTTTGAACATAAACAAGAGTTATTCACCAAAATTAAATGTGTAAGCAACATTGTATTTAACAAGAGTTACTCTTTCGTAAGAAATATTAAGTGAAGCAACGTTGATACTTGTTATAGAACAAATGTAAATGAAGCAATTCTAGTGTATGTAAAAAATTCTCATTGGAAGACTTACCCACCAAAATCAAATGTGTGACGTGGGTCGATCTAAATTAGTTGGGACAAAGCCTTGAGGAACCGAAGGGTAACGAAAAAAAAATACTATATATTTATTAAATTCAAAATTAACGATTAGTGTATGTAAAAAATTCTCATTGGAAGACTTACCCACCAAAATCAAATGTGTGACGTGGGTCGATCTAAATTAGTCGGGACAAAGTCCTGAGGAACCGAAGGGTAACAAAAAAAATATACTATATATTTATTAAATTCAAAATTAACGATTAACCAAACTAACACCTAACGGACGAAATGAATTTAATGGTTCAATTGTGATTGTATTTGATAGAAATTGAAATTACGCCCACACGTTTGTATGCCATTAATCAATCTTGTTTATTAAATTCTTGCAACGAAAGTTGAATGAATCAATTTGCTTGGCTCAAATCATAAAGATTCATAGAATTTTGACACAGTTCTTAAGATTTGAAACTTGAAACACAGTAGTACTAGATTTCTACCTTAGCGATGAGCTTCGATCTTCAAACTCTTAATAAATAGCTCCAGATTAAGTTTACACAAATACACTTGTTTTCATTTAGCTCCAAGATTTGTAGTCTTTGAATCTTTATTTGACATCTAAAGTCGGTATAATTCCGTTTCCTGTTATATATATTTCTACTAGTTTGTGTTCCATATTGGTTATTGCCAAATGGAGCGAAATGATCTGTATCAAGTGAGTAACAGTTTCCGAGCAAACAGTTCTTCGAGATGGAGGGACACTGGTTTCAATGTTTTCTCGACATCTTTCCGGCAAGAAGGCGACGACGATGAAGAAGCACTGAAATGGACAGCCATAGAAAGACTTCCAAGATTCGCTCGCGTAAGGAAAGCTTTACTGACCACCTCTGATGGCGAGACATGTGAAGTTGATGTGCCTAAACTTGGGCATCAAGAAAGGAAGAATTTGATGGATAGGTTGATTAAACACACTGAAAACGACAATGAAGGTTTCTTGTTAAAGGTCAGGCAGCGAGTTGACAGGCAAGAAACTGTTTCTTTTTGCTGTTCCATTGCCAGAATTTTTATTGTTACAAGTTTTCCTGTCTTGTTTTAGGTCATTCTCACCGTTTCTTGATATTTGTCAGGGTTGGTATTGAAATTCCCAAACTTGAAGTTAGATACCAGAATCTAAGAGTTGAGGCAGAGGCATATGTTGGAAGCAGGGCATTACCTTCATTTTTCAATTTCTTCATCAATAAACTAGAGGTAATTATGGATTTCTACCAATCTTTTTCTTTTAAATTTATAATAAAAAAAGGGTTTGTTCTAATTAGTTTTAACCTTGCTTCTTTTGGTTTTGAAGAGCATTTTGCATACTTTTCATCTGCTATCTAGTAGAAAGAAACATGTGCATATTCTTCGGGATGTGAGTGGAATCATCAGGCCATGCAGGTGAGAAGATTTGCCCTATTGGATTACCTGTGACTTAATATTAATTCGGGTTTTGGTCCATTTACATTGTTTATATATGCAGAATGACATTGCTCTTGGGTCCTCCAAGTTCTGGGAAGACCACTCTTTTGTTAGCATTGGCGGGAAAGCTTGACCGAGACCTAAAGGTTGAAATTCTAAACTAATTTAGCAGATTTTTGCTATATGTTTTAGCATACAACTTTGTTGAACATCTGTTACAGATTTCAGGAAGTGTAACATACAATGGACACGAAACGAATGATTTTGTGGCACAGAGAACTGCTGCATATATTGGTCAAAATGATGTCCATACCCCGGAATTGACAGTAAGAGAAACCATAGCTTTCTCTGCTAGATGCCAGGGGGTCGGTCCGCGTTATGGTCAGTTAAAAGTATCCCCATGCATTCTCTGGTTTTTGTTTATGATTCTTGTTTTAAAATTTAATTGATCAACATGGTTGTGATTGCAGAGATGTTAGCAGAATTGGCAAGAAGGGAAAAAGCTGCAAATATTAAACCTGATCCTGATATTGATGTTTTCATGAAGGTAATAAATTTACTTTTGGCAACTGAACTGGATGCAAATGTAGACCTAAATTCGGTTTCTTTTCATTTGGGATTTAATATGAACAGGCGGTGGGAAATTTTGGGGTTTAAAATAAATGGTAGAACTTCTGTCTTGGTTTGAGTTTGGCACCTAGAGAATACAATTTTTCTTCTTTTTCTAATGCTGTGTGAATGAAGTCAAGGCCTTGGCTTTTACTCTATTTTGTTAGTTCTAACAATACTCTAATATTCCAGGCAGCATCCATCGAGGGTCAAGAAACAAGTGTAATCACAGATTACGTTATAAAGGTATTGTGGTTCAGATCAATAAACTAGACAATGAAAGGGATGAAAATAAACCCTTTTGCTTCTCGCCTAGTAACTACTTTGTTCCATGCTTACAGATGTTGGGACTAGAACTTTGTGCAGATACCCTAGTGGGGGATGAAATGATTAGGGGTGTCTCAGGAGGACAAAGGAAGCGAGTAACAACCGGTAAGCATTCTTCTAATTTTCTCATGATATAGCTAAAAATGGTTAGTGAAAGAAATTAAAAATTTATCTTGGTCCACCTGATTTTAATTTATCATTTCCTATGCTTAGTACAATGCTAACTATCTGTTGATTGTGTTATAGGTGAAATGCTGGCTGGTCCAGCAAAACTGTTGCTCATGGATGAGATATCCACAGGTCTGGATAGTTCGACGACATATCAAATTGTCAAATGCCTGAGGCAATCTATTCACATTCTGAATGGAACTGCCTTCGTTTCTCTCCTTCAGCCAGCACCGGAGACTTTCGAACTCTTCGATGATATTGTTCTCTTGTCTGATGGCCAGATCGTGTACCAGGGTCCCCGTGAACATGTGCTTGAGTTTTTTGAATCGGTAGGGTTCAAATGTCCTGCAAGAAAGGGTGTTGCAGACTTCTTGCAAGAAGTAAGAGTGCATGGAGCTTTTATCTATCAAACCTTTCACACATCGAAAAGTTTCACTAAAACTTCACAAACTACAATGTTTACCGAGTACCTTATTTTATACAAATAGTACTGATCTTATTAACATATTTTAAGGCGAACCACATAGAACTGGACTGTGTCATATTTTTAATTTCATTTTGAATTGCAGGTTACATCGACCAAAGATCAAAGACAGTATTGGACTCAAACTGACAGGCCTTATAGTTTTGTCACAGTGAAAGAATTTGCAGAGGCCTTTCTATCATTCCATGTGGGAAAAAGGTTGCAAAATGATCTTGCAACTCCCTTTGATAAGAATCAAAGTGATCCTACTATTTTGACGACCAAGGATTATGGTGTTAAGAGAATGGAGCTTCTCAAAGCTTGCTTCTCAAAAGAACTTTTGTTGATGAAGAGGAACTCCTTCGTCTACATCTTCAAGCTTGTACAGGTAGGATTCTCCAATGCAGTGTCATTTCCTATTCTTAACTCTTTAAGTTAACAGAGTTGGTTATGATTTATGACTAGGGTTTTCTATTTTCTGCTTGTAGCTTGTAGTGATGGCACTGATAGGATCAACCGTCTTCGTGAGGACTGAGATGCATAAGAAGACTGTAACTGATGGAATAGTTCAGATGGGTGCTGTGTTCTTCTCTGTATTTATGATCATGTTTAATGGATTAGTTGAGCTTGGCATGACTGTTTTTAAGCTTCCAATCTTCTACAAGCAAAGAGACAACTTATTCTATCCTGCATGGGCATATGCCCTCCCTACATGGATTTTGAAAATTCCTATATCATTCATAGAAGTTGGCCTCTGGGTGGTACTCACCTATTATCTCATGGGCCTGGATCCTGATTTTCTCAGGTAAGCTGAAAACAAACAAAAAAAAAGGCAAAGAGTTATATTAATGACACACTAGATTAGTGTATTGCTTCTCATATTTTTTTCATTAACTCGAACGTAATGCATTGCAGGTTTTTAAAGCAGTTTATTTTGCTGCTGCTAACGAACCAAATGGCTTCCGCACTATTTCGACTAATTGCAGCGGTGGGTAGGGAGATGACTGTTACTAGCACAATATCTTCATTTTGTCTGCTAGTTCTCTTTGCGAATTGTGGATTTGTCTTGTCACGAGGTATAATACAGGCGAACAACTTTACTTTTACATACATGATAACAAGTTTGGTTAACGTTTTAAGCATTAATGTTGATGCCTTGTCTTTTCATCTCCATGTAGATGAAGTCAAGAAATGGTGGATCTGGGGTTATTGGATATCCCCCATGATGTACTCGCAGAATTCTATTGTAAATAACGAATTCCTTGGAGAGAGCTGGAATCGAGTACTTTCTTGAACTGGCTTGTCATTTGAGCATTTCGGGGTGTGCCTTGGTGGATTAGTTGAGGTTTCTCGTTGTGACCTGGAAGGTCAAGTGGTTTAAGCCGTGCTAACGGCATCTCTGCATATCACTTACCAGGGTTAAGGCTGTCTACATTTGATTCTCGCCCAAACCCTGCAACAATGAAGCCTCCTTTCACTTGGCTACCCTTTTCTTTGTATCCTTTTGATCGTTTGTTTGTCAGGTTATCAAGTAAAGCTAATGTCTAAATAACTATCTGATATAGGCTATTCCGTTCACCACTGAGAGACTAGGAGTTTTAGTTTTAAAGGTTCGCGGGTTCTTTACAGAAGCTTACTGGAGCTGGATAGGAGTTGGTGCGTTGGTGGGGTTCATATTAGTATTCAATTTGTTATATACTCTGGCTCTCACTTATCTCAACCGTGAGTGTCTTCAATTGTCCACTCCAAGTCATTAAACAGATATAATACATATATGTTTATGTACATGTACATGTACATGTATTAATGATGTGCTGACAATATTTGTGCAGCCTTGGGTGAATCCCAGAGGGTAACATCTGTACCTCAAAGCAATGAAGATGATGATAGAAGTGAAGTAGATGTTCAGTTCCTGCCAGCAGGAAGTAACACTGGTAACCAAAAACGGATAGATAATGGCATTGATTATTGTGTGTTTATATTGTGGAAACAAATGTCTTGAAATCAGCACATTTTGATATCTAATGCCAAAATAATTAACTTTAGCAGAACTTTTGAGTCCAAAATCTGAGCTGGATACAATACAAGATAGGAAAAAGGGCATGATTCTTCCATTTCAGCAACACTGCATTACCTTTGAGAAGATTATTTATGCAGTAGATATGCCACAGGTAAACTTGAGATATATTATTAAATGGGAATTTATCAGAAGTATAGATTGATTGAAGATAGATTGAAATTTCAGGCAATGAAAGCCCAGGGAGTGACTGAAGATAGATTGGTGCTTTTGAGAGGTATAAGTGGTGCTTTCAGGCCTGGTGTTCTCACTGCCCTGATGGGTGTTAGTGGTGCTGGTAAAACCACATTAATGGACGTACTGGCCGGTAGGAAAACTGGAGGGTACATTGAGGGAAGCATCAAAATTTCTGGGTTCCCGAAAAAGCAAGAAACTTTTGCTCGTATATCTGGATACTGTGAGCAAACCGACATCCATTCCCCTCATCTAACGGTCTATGAATCATTGCTCTACTCAGCTTGGCTTCGGTTAGATCCTGAAGTGAATTCTGAAACCAGAAAGGTAGCGTCCAAAAACATACTATCAATATGTGCAGTTCTATTTACTCTTACTTGATCAAAACCGACAGGGATTATCCAATTGTTTGCAGATGTTCGTTAAGGAAGTCATGGAGCTCGTTGAAATGACCCCCTTGAGGCAAGCTTTAGTTGGTTTGCCAGGGGTAAGCGGTTTGTCACTTGAGCAGCGCAAGAGGCTAACTATTGCGGTTGAGCTAGTCGCAAACCCTTCAATAGTATTTATGGATGAACCAACTTCAGGGCTTGATGCAAGAGCGGCTGCAATTGTTATGAGAGCAGTTAGGAACACAGTGGACACTGGAAGGACAGTTGTATGCACCATCCATCAACCAGGCATTGATATATTTGAAGCATTTGATGAGGTAAGAACTGTTAAAAGCACCAAAAAGTGTCGGCCCTCAGCTTCTTCTCCCAAGCCCTTATTCAAATATAGCCAAGCTTGATTTGTGACCACATACATGACATTGCAGCTATTGTTATTGAAGCAAGGAGGACAAGAGATATATGTAGGGCCTTTGGGTCACAATTCATGTCACTTGATTAAGTACTTTGAGGTAAACTTAATGTTCATCCTTGTTAATTTGCCACCTACTTGTTGATGATATACTTGATTCTTTGTTTGATCACCCAGGGAATTGAGGGAATCAGCAGAATAAAAGATGGTTATAACCCTGCAACTTGGATGTTAGAGGTTTCCAGTACGGTGCAGGAGATGGATTTGGGGATTGATTTTGCTGATTTATACAAGAATTCAGAACTGCACAAGTAATAGACATAAGACTTTTGCATCTGAACTTACTACCATAGGATTTCTTACATAGAACAGTGGCCTATTTCTGCAACTTTTTACCATTTAACGTCGATATATTTCACAGGACAACTAAAGCACTTATAGAACAATTGAACACGCCTTCTCCTGGTTCAAAAGAACTCCATTTTCCGACTCAATACTCGCAGTCGTTTTTCTCCCAATTCTTGGTTTGCTTATGGAAACAACGATGGTCATACTGGCGAAATACATCATATACTGCCGTAAGATTTTTCTTCACCACTGTCATAGGCTTAATGTTTGGAACCATGTTCTGGAATGTCGGCTCCAAGAGGTAAATAAGCATGGAAACCTGAACTCGAATCACTGTTGGAAACTTACATTTCTCACTGCCCTTTAAATCTAATCACTTCATTTGAAAACCACAGAGGAAGGCACCAAGACCTCTTTAATTCAATGGGTTCTATGTATGCTGCTGTTCTGTTTCTTGGTGTCCAAAATGCTACCAGTGTACAGCCAGTAGTGCATATCGAGCGAACCGTCTTTTACAGGGAAAAGGCTGCTGGAATGTATTCACCAATGGCCTACGCCTTCACACAGGTAAAAACACACATGTATTAGTTGTGGCCGACACCATTGTTGGACACAATCCGATGCATACCCCGACACTCACCTAGCTTTTACCATATGTTTGAGGCAGGTTGTTGTTGAGCTCCCATACATCTTTGTCCAGGCAATGACCTACGGCATCATTGTGTACTCGATGATGGCATTCGAATGGACCGCTGCTAAATTCTTATGGTACATCTTCTTCATGTATTTCACATTGCTATACTTCACCTTCTTCGGCATGATGACCATGTCCATAACACCAAACTTCCACATTGCCGGAATCATTTCCACTGCATTTTATGCAATTTGGAACCTGTTCACAGGATTCTTAGTCCCTCGCACGGTAATCTATCAAAATTCAAAGCTCAGCTCCTTGGCATCCCATATTTATCGCTGTATATCATCTAAACTATACCCTTTTTGTTCACTGATTGCAGAAAATCCCGACATGGTGGAGGTGGAACTATTGGCTTTGTCCATTGGCTTGGACTTTGTATGGGTTGGTAGTGTCACAGTATGGTGATTTAAAGGATGTTCTTGACACGGGAGAAACTGTTGAGGAGTTTTTGAGGAATTATTTTGGTTTCAGACATGGTTTTCTGGGCGTGGTGGCTGCTGTGACCGTTGGATGGGCACTGCTTTTCGCATTTTTGTTTGCCATATTCATTAAGTTTTTCAATTTTCAGAGGCGATAGCAAATTATTACTTTTTTTGATTTTTTTATAGGAATTAAATGAACGTTGTGAAAAAGTTTCAACAAATATGTGATTTTAAAAAGGATAAACTACACATTTAGCCACCAGATTATGCATTATTTTTATTTTAATTGCTGAATTTTAAAAAATACAAAATAATCCACGAACTTATTAAAAAATTACATTAACACGTCAATTCAATGATTAAATTGGTTATTTGGTACGAATTTAGATTAAATATCAGAGACTTTTGTTGTTGTAATATTTAAAAGCTATAAGTTGAAGGATGAGTCTACTACGTGCGACAAACACCGATGAACACCACTAATGATGAACACCGATGAACACTATTAAATTAATTAATAAAATTTAAAATTTCAAGGACCCATCAAATAATTAATAATTACTTTAAAAATTCAATTAAATTATTTTTTATATATATTAAAATTTTGTTTTTTAATAAGGATAAACTATATATTTAGTACCTCACATATTTCTGTATTTCTATTGAACTCTCATTATTTAAATATTATTTTAATTAGACCCTATTCTTTATAAAAAAATAATTTAACCCTTAACCCTCAACCTAATACCCTAAACTATTAAATCTTAAACCCTTAAACTCTTGAACCTATACCCTAAACCATATACCCTAAACCTTAAACCCCATCCGAGGAAAGCAAAAGAAAATAACAATAAAAATGTATCAACACCAACATCGTGTGTTTTATTTTATATTTTTTCTCTTCGATTTTTGCGAAATAGTGTTTGAAAAAAAACTACTTTCCCCCATCTCACTGTGTTTTTTGTGTTATAATGATGATATAGGCTTGTGGTGGTGAGGGAGCGAAAGCTATCTTCAGGCCCGGTGGAATATGGTGACTACTGTTAAAAATCCATCTACAAGGAAAATTGAAGCAAGGTTGAAATTTTTCATGAGAATTTATGTGAAGTAAATGGGTTCTGGATGCTCGTATGAAGAAGCACGGGGCAACATTACCATTTTCTTCAAACTTCAATCTTTGCAGCAAACTCTCTTCTCCTTCGGCTTCAGCTGATGGATGTGGTGGGTGGTGATATTGGCAGGATCGGCTCAATTTCTTATAACCTTAATAAGGGTATAGGGTTTAGAGTATATGGTTAAGAGTTTAAGATTTAATAGTTTAGGATATTAGGTTGAGGGTTAAGGGTTAAATTATTTTTTTATAAAAAATAATGTCTAATTGAAATAATATTTAAATAATGAGGGTTCAATAGAAATACGAAATAAGTGAGGTACTAAATATATAGTTTACCTTTATTAAAAAAAATAAAATTTTAATATATATAAAAATAATTTAATTGAATTTTTAAAATAATTATTAATTATTTGATGGGTCCTTAAAATTTTAAATTTTTATTAATTAATTTAATGGTGTTTATCGGTGTTCATCATTAGTGGTGTTCATCGATGTTCGTCGCACGTTGTAGAATTTTCTTAAGTTGAAATATATTCAAACATAATTACTTGGGGATTGAAAATTATGAATAATTCATATAAAAGATCAATTAAAATTCTTTTATATATAGTAATATTTTGTAGAAACGACTAGAATTTTGGTCTTTTTCAAGGGCCATTCTTATCACTGTTGTAGTATTATACAAGCCTTTTCATTTTTATTTTTCACTCTCTTTATCAAGGTCCAAACCTTTTAGCGGAAAAAAGAAAAAGAAATCGAAGGCCCAATGTTAAGATATTTATAAAAATACATAGCACATTAATCCTCTACGGTAGGGCTCATCTCGTGCTCATCACTCACCACATAATCATCACCGTTGATCTGATCAAGAACGAGAACCAAACCCATAGCAAAGGCCCCATCAAAACCAGGTTTCAAGGAAAGCAAGAAAACGTCCTTACCAAGTACCACGTTAGTGGAAGCATCAACTTTGCGTTTAATCTCAGCCACTGATTCCTTCGCTGCATTCAAGATCGTGCAGCTTCGCTGTCCGAAATTTCCTTCGATCTGGTACTCCTCCCCAGGATTGTTGAACACCTCCACTGTCACCCCACACCGTCCGATTATCGATGATCTTTTTACACTGAAGATCGGTTTCTGACCCTCTGATCTTTCGCCTAAAAACCCTTCCCACCGGTGATGCAAACTCGGCCTCTGTTTAGGTAAAATAAGGGAGAAGATTTTATCAGCGAGTTAACTCAATAAAATTGAAAATACCTTTTTTCCCTAAATAGATTATGCATTGCCCCATTTGGTAAAAATCTAAGTTAGATTATTTGCTGCCGTAAATAGGAACTCAATGACGGACGAGTTGACTCGATTTAGGTAACCAAAACTAGTAATAAATAAGAAAAGAGAAAAGTATCTGGTCGAGTTGACTCACAAGAAGAACCCTCCATGAACGAGTTACCAAAGTTTTCTAAACAATATGGGAATCAAATCTATACCCATTTAACCAAATCAGATCATAAAAGAACCCATTAAAGCAAATCCAAAATGGTCCTATTTCAGTAAACAGATTCAGACAACCCGAGTCAAATCGTTTAAATGTCAGAAATCTCCGGGAACGAGTTAACCAACATTTCTTAAGCCATATGTAAACCAAATCTATACCCATTTATCCAAATCAAATCATAAAAGAACCCGTTAAAGCAAATCCAATTGTTGTCCAATTTCACTAAACAGATTCGAATTTCGAACAAAACAAGACAAATCGTTTACCTTTTTTCTAACAGTGAGTAGGCATCTTCCATGAGCATCCATAAGAACAACCTCGGCTTTATCACGAGGGTCAGGACCGTACGAGTCAACTCGGAAAACCAACTGGCCTTTACAGTCATAAACAGTGAAGCCATCGTTGGCGAAGAAAAGCGAAGTTTTGAGAACAGTTAGATGCTTGTCTTGTTCGTATACATATTCGCCATCCACAACCAAACCTGCTTTCATTTCGTTCCCCTAAAATACAATTAAACTTTCGATTCGACGGCCTTTGATGGAGTAATATAAGAGGAATGAAGAAAGAAAAACTAGACGTCGTCGTCGAGGAAGGAAAAACGTTGAGGGGGAGATTTATAGTGTTTTCTTTTCAGAAGATGACTCGGTTCAGAACTCAATACTGGATTATAACATGTGAATTCCACTAATATAAAAATAAATTTGCTAATAAAATTATGGGTAAATTTTATTAATAGTCTCTCAACGTTAGGATGTTTTCATTTTGGTCAATAAAATGAAAAACTTTCATTAGCCACTTCCATTAAGAGAAACTTTTATTTCGGTAACTAGACTCTTAAAACTTTAATGAGATTTGATTTAATAAATATATTCTTATACAATTAATATACTTTAATTGATGTTATAATTAATATTATAAATCTAATCTCATAATATTTATAATTATATTATAATTAATATATTTTCATAAAATAAATATAATAAATTTTAACCATTGTTAAATTAAATACTTTTTTAATATAACACATTTTAATCCGATTCAATGGTTAGAGATTAATTTATTTTTCTTTATTTTTTTACCAATACGATGATATCATCTTATTGGATGATATTAATTTATTAAAAAAATGACATGTGTGTGTATCCATGTCAGTTGTTGTTAATGGTTTAAAGGTTTAGTGATCGAAATGAAAATTTTTTTCTTAACAACAATGACTTCAATATTTTTTTGTATTTTCGTGACTAGATTGAAAAAAAATTTAAAATTTGAGTGACTTCAATGAACTTACTCTAAAATTATATTTAAAGTGTAAGCCCCTATTTCCCGTAAAATGATCTGGTGTGTGGGGCCCAACAGAGAAGGCAGTCATTGAGAATATCGAATTCGGGTCAGAACTTAAACTATGAAAAAGTGAATCGAATACGTATGGCTCAGTTTTATACTTTATATATGGTGCACGGTGCACCTGAGTTCATTATGCCTATAACTCGGGCAACGACTGGAATATGTTGGAAATATGAATTATTTAAATAATGATTAATATCTTATACACAGACGGTAGAAGCTGAAAGTTTCCACAAACGCTTTAGTTTTAGGGTATAGAGAGTCAGTTTAGGGTATAAAGTTTAGGAGTTTAGGTGTAAGAGTTCATTCATTTAAAAAAGGTGTAGGAGATTATAATTTAGGGATAATTGTTTCAATTTAAAGTTTATTGTTATAATTTAGCGCCTTAATTTTAGGGTATAAGGAGTTAGTTTAGGGTTTAGGTATTGGAGTTAGAATTTAGCGATGGTTGTTTTAATTTAAGGTTTAGGGTTATAGGTTAGAGTTTAGTTTTTAGGATAATATAGTGAGAATTTAGGTTTTAACCTATAAACCCTAAACCTTAAATTAAAACAACCATTCATAAATTCTAACTCCTACACCTAAACCCTAAACTAACTCCATATACCCTAAAACTAAGGCGCTTGTGGAAACTTTCGGTTTTCCCGCTTGTGTATACAATATTTATCATTTAAATAACATACAAGGTAGGTATTTTGGTATAACAAGTTAAGGAAACTATGTCCCCTCTCGTCGTAACCAGGGTCATATATATAAAAGTAAATCATGATATTTTACTCTCATTATCACTTTTAATATTTTTATAAGATCAATGACATGCCTTTATCTAGATCGGAGTAAGCCCTCCATAGCTATTATTTTAATGTGATAAAAAGAATAAAAATCGTCTAACTCTTTAATTATGTTTTTTTGTTGTTGTCTCATTTTGTCAATTTAAGGTTTAAGGTTTAAAGTTAGGGTTAAAAAATTATAAATAAGATTTTATTTTTTAAGGTGTAGGGTTTTAGGGTTTGTGATGTAGAATTTAAAGATATGGTTTATAATTTTATTTTTTTAATATTTTTAGTGTAAAATATAAAAAAAGACATATTTATGAGCAGTTCGATAAGAAGATGTTTTAAGAGTGAAGCATGCATGCATATAAAAAGATTATAAAATTACTTAATTTATTTTGGCATGCAATTGCATACCATGTTGTCATATTCAAAGCTTTAATAAGGAAAAGAGAGAATACCTCGCGTCGCGTATACCACTAAGTTCAGTCGGTCGATACCTATCGCTGGTATTATACTAATTAACTCAGATCTTTAGAAGAAATAAATTCAAAAGTAAGGTCAATTTTTATATATCCAACTCAAACTCCACATAGCCTAGTTGCTTTATTTTCTAATTGTCCAAAATTCTTTATTTTTAATTATAATTAATATAAATCTAAGCAATAGTCTTAATTGTATAGTGTGGATTATTTTTTTAGTTACTACGGATGCTTATACTGTCTTATTTTATATAAGTTTAAATTTCGATGTTCATTTTAAAAATATAATATAAAGGGATGTTTCAAGTATCCACACACAAATTGAGGATGTATTTTTTTGACTTTTTAAATTAATTGATTTTAATTAAAATTTGTATAGTTGATTTTGAATGGTGGGTCAATTCATATGGCATTGTTTTATTGAATTTTTTGACAAATTTTAATTATATTCCTAATCCTACTAAGAGGAAATACTCTTAGTGGATCTAGAACTTATTATCTAAGGCGATATGAGTAGCTTGGTTTACGTTGAAATAGTATATCAAATATAATTCCTAGCAATTATTAAGGTTTACGTTGAAATCATTTTTAAGTACACTTAATGAATCGCCACTCTTATTTCATTGGTTTTCATTTTCAAGTTAGCTTAACAACACAAGGACTTTGTTTTAATGATAGATTTAATTCTAAAATGATATTTTGTAAACGAATAATTTAACTATGGTATTTAATATAGTATTATAAATACAAATTATTTTTAATAATTCTGCGGCCTAGTATTGCTTGAGATGTATAGAATTCCTTCCTCTGTCAGAATTGGTAGGCGGCCCCATCATAGTCATAGAATTTGGCTAAATGCCAAGTTTGATGTACAATGAAAACACAAAATAATAACTCGAATTATTTTCTGGCGATTGGAATTTGGTTAGACAATGCTCTGCAACAGGTTTCACCATAGCTTAGCTAAATGTTGCAGTTTCAAGACTTGAGAACTTTGGGGGTGTTGATAATTTAAAGAGACCAGAGATTTATATAGTTCACAGCTAAGAGTCATCATAGTTATTAGTTGAGCAAACTCCTGTAAATGAAGGCCTGAAAATTAGACTAGAATGGTTCCCAATATAGACACCTCAGTTGTTGAAAGCCATCCTTTGCTTGTGAACTTGAGAAGGTAGCTTAACCTCAGTTGCCAGCCCAATAACTTGAAGGAATTTGATTACATACCATGTCAGATCCAACTGCCACCATTCCAAACCATGTCGAGCCGAATACTCGAATGCATGGTGGTTATTGTGCCAACCTTCTCCAAACGCAAGCAATGCCACCCACCTGAAAAATCTTGCACATTATTCATCTGCAACTTGGGGAAAAAAACAACTCACAAGAACCATTATAGTGAGCGAGGGAAGTCAATAGTACCAATTGTTCTTGGATAGGTCACCAGTATTCCATGCTTGGTTGCCCCAGACATGGGAAGCTGAATTTACGAGCCAAGTGATGTGGTATACCCATATAATCCTCACACCCTGCAATCATCTCATGTCAAGAGGATAAGACTTCAACTTAATGACAAAAAGTACAGTTGTGTCATATGACAGTAGGGCCACTAGCTCAATGGTAGGTAGTTTGAAGAAGAAGCAGCTTACCATTCCCCAAACCAGGAATGGGAACCCACCAAGGGCATATAGCACAACCCCAAGTGCAATTGGATGGAGAAGATAGGTAGTTTGAAGGAACCTGTAGAAGGGTTGCTTCTCTAAATCCCCAACATTGCTTGATTCTCCACGCTGCAATGAATAAACATCAATACATGTTTGGAGAAAGAAAAGAGAGAGATGGAGATACCTTTTCAGCAACAGTTTTGGTATCAAAGAGCCAGTTCATGTGGCTAAACCAAAACCCTTCAATGGGGCTATGGGGATCTCTCTCAGAATCACAAAACTGGTGGTGGTACCTGTGTGTGCTTACCCAATCAATTGGGTTTCCCTGCAATACCAAAACCAACAATTAAATGAGACTGCCATTTCCCATCAATGTAATTTTCTCAACAACAGACCTGAAGTGCTTGAACTCCACAATAAGCAAACAAGTACTCTAGCCATTTTGGAAGCTTGAAGCTTCTATGAGAAAGATTCCTATGGAAAGACAACGTAATCCCCAATCCTGATACCAGATAGAGTCCCGCAGCAACCCAAAAGGCAGGCCAAGTGAAATTAAATGGTGCACAAAGGCCGAGCAAATGCGTGGCTAAAACAATACCAGCAGAGGCTATATCCAAAGCGTTCCAATCTCTTCTCCAAAACACCTCCCTCCTATTTTGCACCACCACATCAGACAACAAAATTCTATGCTGCCTTTTCCCTTCTTGGTCCACAACTGACACCCCATTAGCCAAAGCCGACACTTCCCTACGTAACTGAGTTACAAAACTTGAATGCAAAGGACTCTGCTTTCTCTGGACGTGATTGAATCCCGAGTTTATGACTTTGCAAGAGAAAGGTCTAGCTCTCGTCGTCGTCGTTGTTGTTACTCTTTGAAGAGGTGAAAAGGGTAAGGAGCAAGGAATAGACAACAATGATACGATTAAAGCCATTTTGGTCTGAGTCTCGACTGGTGGGTTCAAAAGAAAAACTGTGTTTTATAGAAGCCATGGTGAGTTTGTACTTGAAGCCAAAACTTGTTGATTTTGAGTTAGTGTCAGAATCACACAAGTGTTTATAACGGCGGAAAGAAAGTGTGGATTGTAGAAAAAGAAAGTTGGCATAGGAAAAAGACAGAAGAGAGATGAGCTGATAAGGCGATCCTTTGTATAGATGTGGTGAAATAACATCCATATTTTTTGTGGTTACTGCTGGTTAGAGTCTTTTGTCTTAGCTCTTCACTTAATAATCTACTTGTCATGGTTCTTTTTTATCGTTCTTCAATCTCTCCCTATCCAACCAAAGATCTCATTTGTTCATTTTGTCTAATTCGATCCTATAATAATTTTGTCACGATTGAACTCTTTCTGTAGCAGCAAAAAAAGCGTGGAAGAAATGGCAGCAACTGCGTCACTCTTTACGTCTCCACCTCAATCCTTTTCTACAACACGGTCGGTGAGAGGTACAGCCGAAAATCATGTTGCAAGTAGATAATAGAAGTCCTTTGGTAATATTAAGTTACTGAATTGTGCAACTCTGAAGGAGGCTTCAATCAGCCAATCATGTGCGGTGGGGAAACCAACAACAATGCTGAAGAAAGCTCGAGGAAAAGCTAATAGCCCAATACACACTGTCCAGATATGCATTCCTAAGCATGATCAGTAAAAAAAATTTCTTCTTTTTCTTGGAAAGTTCAACTCTCTCCTCAACACTGTATATTTCCCTCGACAGCTTTGAATTTGATCTTTTCATTCTCAAATAGAGTTGACTGGGAAGGTCTTTACAGACTACAGTTTCAAGTTCCCAAGGCTTGGGAAAACAAACCAGTTGAATTCTTTAACCAGGTAAAATTATGCATTTTCTGGCTGTGCCGTGTTTCTATGGCGTTTATTATAACTCTAATTACTTTGGAAGTGACACAAAACTCAACAGCCCATGAATTACAAGAAAATTTTGTACAAATTCGCCGGTAATATGCCTACAACAAGATAACTCTTTGCCAATATCCTTAAATTCGTCTCACGGTGGCAGAGGATTACAGAGGAGCTAAGCCATTTACTAATACCGAGACCGAAGCTGTTATTCTTCGGCAATGTCATATGCCTTTGAAAAGTCCAGCTTTATAATTACCCTCCTTTATCCTCCTTGTTATTCTTCATGGTATGTAAAACCTCATTTGCAATTAGATTCTCATAAAAAATCTGACGACCTCCCACAAAGGAACACAGAGTTTCACTAATTAAGCCTTCCATCACCCTTTTTAATCTTCTGGAATGAGCCTTTGCAATAATTTTATAGACTGAACTAATCATGCTTATAGGACAAAATTCTGAAATTTCAGTGAGATTAGCAACTTTCGGTATAAGAGCAATGAAAGAACAATTAACCTTCTTTGGAAGCTTGCTGGACTTGTGAAATTCATCGAACATCAACTGCATATCCCTTTTTACATAGTCCCAGCACTGTTTAAAGAATTTTAAACTGAATCCATCCGGTCCTGGGGACTTTTTTTCATCACAACTCCAAATTGTCTCGTGTATCTCTTCAATGGAGAAATGTTCTTCTAGCTTGTCAGCTTCTACTTTCAAAAGTTTCTTGCAGTTCAAGTTAAACATTCTCTCCCACCTTCTTTCTTTAGAATCAAAGTGGTCTTTAAAATATTCAAAAATCCGCAAACTTACTAGGTTCTCGACACCGTTTATTACTCATTTTCAGTCCACTAATAAGTTTCTTCTTCACTTTTATTTTAACAGCTCTGTGATAAAAAACTGTATTTAAACCACCTTTAAAAATCCAGTTCATACGAGCTTTTTGTCTCCAGCAATCTTCTTGCAGCTTCAAAGTTTCCCATAATTCCAATCTATACTTCTTAATCTTCTCTTCTTCAGCACTATTCTTGGTTCCCCCACCGCACATGATTGGCTGATTAATGAAACCTCTTGCAGAGTCACACAATTCAGTAACTTAATATTACCAAAGGACTTCAATTATCTACTTGCCACAAGATTTTCAGCTGTACCTCTCACAAATTCATAAGCTGCCTCGAGCTTTCTTCGGCACTGTTCTTGGTTCACCATTTATTACCCATTTTCAGTCCACTAATAAAGGATTTTCATAACATTGTTTGCGTTTCAGCTTGGTGGTATTTAGGGGTGCTTATCGCGCGATTCGATCACGAGTTAAGTAATGCTCGACTCATGCTCATTAAAAAATCTTGTTGCTTGACTCGACTCATTGCTCGTTAAGCTCGATAAAATTGTGCTCGACTCATGCTCGTTAAAAAATCTTGTTGCTCGACTTGCTCGTTAAGCTTGCCAAAAATTTTACCTTATTTTTTAAAATATAGGTAAAATCTAGTGATTTTATTAGAGCTTAATATAAACATACAAATTCAGAAGAAAAAAAAAAACACGAGGACTGAGGAGATAAATGAACGAACTTGTCATGGACGAGTTAGAGATGAAGTTGATATTTGAGTGTGAGACTCTTTTTAGTGTCTCAACAATTGAAGAACAACAAAAGAGAGAAGGCTTTACGAATATCGGTGTTTTGACTTCAATCATATTTTTTATATGATCCACTACCTCTGGTTTGCACTTGGAGACTACGAAACCTTGTGTAACAACGCTTGCATTCTTCTTTTGCATGAGAAGTGGAAATGAATTGGATTTGATGTGTGCACACCATGTGTTTGTGAATATTTCTGAATAAAACAGTGTGCACAATTGAAAAAAGAAATTTCAAGTAAGAATTAGAGGTGCGCACGCAACCTTAATGGTGAGGAAAACGAGCTCGAGAAATCAGATACAAAGAGTTTGGACGATTTTTGTATCAAACTTGCCAGAGCAACTACACTGACAAGGCGTTTGGCAAGTTTTCGACAGACATTGAGTGGTTGTGGATGTGTTTGTACCGAGAAAGGGAGCGGGAGATGGAACCAGATTTGAATTTGTACGTTTGGGGTCAAAGGCAGATGCAGAAGGAATTATAGCGGGTTTTCATAAATTTTGGCTTCACGGATACAAATTAAAGGTAATGATGGCGCAAAGAGAGACCAGGGACACGTTTTGGAGAAGAAAACGTGATAACACTAATTCAAAGATGAACAAGGAGATCCAGAAATAGTGGGATGATCATGATCATACGAACAATTCTAAAAGAAATCTAGTGAGACGACTTAACAAGGATGAGGCTGGTGATGATATCAATCCAGAGTGGAAGAGAAACGAAAATGTTTGGAGGGAGTTATTGATGCCGATAAATGAGAGATTTTACAGAATTGCGCTTTGGGTTTTTACCGTCAACCCATCCAAATAGCGGATCTTGCAAAGAAGATTACAAAGACGAAATTGACAGGTTTCAGGTTGATGCGAGTCGCGAGCTCTCTTGTATTATTCATGTTTGAAGATAAATAATCGAGGAAGAGAATTTTGGAGACTAGGCATCTAGAAAAAATGTTTGAAAATTTAATTGAATGGTCGCCTACATCATTTTTAACGAATCGAAGGGTATGGCTTTCAGTTAGTGGAATTCCTATTCATGGATGATCTGAAGAAACATTTCAAAATATTGCAACGATTTGGGGCAAACTCGTACGGATTGACATTGAGATTTTGGCGTCTTCGACGTTTGAACGATGTTGATTTCATATCGAAACCGACTGAATTTCACACACAGATGAAGTAACGGACCTGCGCATTAACGATAACGTCTTTACAATTCGCGTTACATAAATTAAGGAAGCAATTGGCCCTAAGTGTGACTGTAGTTGTGAGGCGGCAAATTGCTCAGAAGATACAGTGAGAACTGAAGATTTGAACATGGAGATGTCCAGCCCGGTTAAGGTGTCTGTGAGTGTGAGGTCAGCAAATGATACAGTGGTACCCAATTCTTTCTCTTATGCGACTGTGGGATCGAGCCAAATTGATCGTGTGTGGAATGAGAACAAGAGGGGGGATTGGCGTGTTATGAGCACGTCAAGTTGAATGGCGGATGAAGATATAAGCTTTGCTCATCGTGAAAGGGAAAGTCAGCGAATTTTGGATGTTTTACCGAGTGATGCTGTGGTGGATGTTTTTCCAAACAATGTGGGAGTACCGTGTGCAGAACTAGTTGCAGAAGAACTAGTTGCTGATGAATTGAGCCCACGTGTTGATGGGTTGAGGATAGAAATTCCTAGGGCTAATAAGGCTCAAACAATTGAATACAATGGAGAGTTTAGAAGGTTACGACAGGTTTCAGAAATCGAACTGAGTTTTTTATCGCCTGGTGAGCGAGGTCGAGTTGAGGCTGAAGCGAAGATTGTAAAAAAGGGCAGAGGTCGCCCGAAGAAAAACCAAAACCATCAGAGGTAATTGCTAATGGCTATTTGTCAGATTCAGACTTCTATAACCCGAAACAGATTATTTTAAGAGAAGCGGAGGAAACGTTGAAATTGGGTAAACTGATTGGGGCAAAAATAATTGGAAACGAACAAGAAACTGTAAAGGATATCACGCGTATGATTGAAGCGCGAAAACGCCACTAATTGCGAAGAGAGTTGAGTTTGTGGTCGTGGAATGTGAAGTGATTGGTTCGGCGTCGAAGCGTAAATCGGTTCAACGCCTTTTTAAAAAACAAAGGTGTGCGATGGTCATTTTATAGGTGACTAAATTGAAGATAGCAAGTGATGGTAAGGTGAGTAAGATATGATTTAGGATGATTTTGATTATGTGTTTACGCATTCTTCGGATGATTTTTTTACATTCGAGAGAGGAAACAAATTTACTCGGTTCTTGGATGTCTGTTTTTGTGGTATAATAGAAGTATATGTACCGTTTGTGGGAGGGGATCAAGCGAGTTTGTTGGGCGATATGTGTTGTGGTAATCTACAACGAGGTATGAGGGACTTATTCATTGGATGTGGTGCGTGATTTCTTTTGTGTCGATAGAGTGACGTGTTAAAAGTGTGAGGATCGAATAGTATGGAAACACGCAACATCGTGTCATTTTTTTGTTGGTGCTTGACGACATCTTTTGGCCTGAAAATTGCATCCGAGGGGGCTTATTGTTGAGCTCATGTATTCATTGCTTGGCCGACTCTTTGGCGAGGGGTGGTGTTGATAGCACATCTTGTTTTGCATGCTAGTGTGATTGTTTTGTGTTTTGGTTTTCTTGCTTTAGTTTGTTTCGTGTTTGTTCGGTTGTTTTTGGCGTTTGTTCTTTATCTTATACTCCTAGGTACTCTTTTCCTCCATTTAAGTGTAGGGAGATTTTTAATGAGGCCGTGGAGTGTGATGGCACTATACGATTCTTATTAATAAAATCATACTCTTTTGCAGATAAAAGAAAATGAAAACTGAAAAATTTTCCCTTTTCAACTTTTATACATAAACTAATAATAAAAAAACTTTAATAAAAAAGAAAAGATTGATTATTATAATTTAGTTTTTTACTAATACAACTTAACATTTTGAATTATCGGGAAATACAAAACATTTTGAAATTTGAAACCAAGTATTTTATTGGTAAATTACCTAGCAAATCACTGCACTTTTCTAGAATTTTCAATTACCATTTAGACTTTTTGGAACATATTTTTAAGGTAGCCACAAAAAAAAAATCATTAAAATTTTATAAAAAAAAATAACGAGTTGTTCGCGAACTAATCGGATCGAGTTGGACTTTGTTCGACTCAGCTCGTTAAGATCTTGAGTCGAGCTCGACTTTGAATCGAGCGATTATCAAGTTTTGACCGAGTCGAGCTCGAGTTGTTTGTGAGCTGCTCAACTCATTAAGCACCCTAGTCACATTACAATGTATATGTTGATTTATCTTTGAAGGCATATTCAGAAATTCGTGTATTTCTTTTTTTTTTTGCTCGGCAAATAAGATAATTTATTAAAACTTATAAGCCACACCAACATTGCGTGCCTCGTTAAAAACCTCCCTAAACCTATCGGAGGAAAAGAGTACACACAATGTGGTATTTACAAAAACCAATCCATAAGCTCGGCTAATCGCGATATTCTCATGCCCAATTCCCTTTCCTACTACAATGCCAATGCTGCCATACTACACCACTTAACACTACGCTATGGACCAGAAATCCCGCCCACTAAATATGACCACGACACAATGCAATCTCACAAGGTACAGACTCACCCAATCCTCTTAAAGCAGCGTGACTTCACCACCAAGCTTTAAACAAAATTTGTCTATTTAGACCATCTTTAGCTAATCCATCGGCTAAAGTATTACAATTCCGAGAGACATGGTTAAATTTGACTCTTCCAATTACCTCGATGCCTTTGTCGATTTCCAGGAATAACTCCCACCAAATCCAAGGACGCTGGATCGGATTTGCAATCCAATTCAACGCTATCCTCGAATCAGACTCGATGATCAATCCTGCTTTTCCGCACCAGCCCGCCTCCATGAAAATGTCAAGAGCATTTTTTATTGCCATAATTTCAGAAAAATCCACCCCCTTCGCATCTAACGGACCTGTAAAGATTACTTTAATGGTTCCTTCCTCTGTCCGCATTACGCCACCGCAACCAGCATTCGCATCCTTAAAAGCACCATCCACGTTGAATTTCAGCCACCCTAGCTCAGGAGGGTCCCAAGTTTTGATTTCATTAAACGATGCAGCACAATAACACGACAACGGGCTCTCCCACCAACCTTCTAAGTTTGTCACCATATCATCTTTCGAAGCTTTGATCCAGACCAGAGCTCTCAGTTTTGTTTGCGACAAAAGCTCCTTAACCGACGTCGATTTGGCTTTGAAGATCCTTTCATTTCGATGTATCCAGATACTCCATATCGCTGCTGCTACTGAGATCAGCCAAAGGCTTCTAGTCCAACCTGAAAAAGCAATATTAAAGCAAAACTGATACAGGGCATTAATATCTCCGATATCGAACCATGGAATCTGCCACCAAGCGCAGAACAATCTCCAAAAACTTCTTGCCCGACAGCACCCAACAAAAAGATGGTTTGAGTCTTCAAACCCAATTTCGCACCAAGAACACAGACATTGATCTGCCCCATCAAGAACCCCTCGTTTTTTCAAAAAATCCTTTGTCGGCAATCGTTCTAGCTTCAGCATCCACAACAGATTTTTGACTTTCGGAGGAACTTTGATTTTCCATAGTTTACCAAACTCAAAATCTTGTTCTTCCACGCCAGCATTGACCATCAAATGGGTTAATTTTTTCACCGAGAACATCCCTGCTTTGTCGTGAATCCATACAAGCCTATCATGAACTCCCGAGTATAGCTTCATCCCTTTTAGAGCATTATTAAGATCCACCACCATATTTTTTTTCTCTATCCAGCAGCTTTCTGGTCATAAAATTCTCCCATTGAATGTTACTTAAGCCAAATGGGGTCACCAAGCTAGCCACTACCACGCCTTTACAACTAACCAATCTATACAACCGGTTAAAAGTTACTCGTAGAGGTTTCTCTCCACACCACAAATCCTCCCAAAATAATACCGATTCACCATTTCCTACTTGCCAACGATAGCACTCAGCATTCATCCATTGGAAGACGTCTGGCTGTTTCCAATTGTTTACAATACCTCTCCATACTAACGACATCTTCTTCGAGTTGCTTAACTCAATTTTCCAATGTTGTGAGGCGGAGCCATATTTAGCCGAGATAATTCTTCTCCATAGTGCTGATTTTTCGGTTGAATACCTCCACCCCCACTTAGCTAACAAAGCTTTATTTTTCGACTGTAGATTGACTACGCCCGCCCCTCCCTTAAAGCGAGGTAAACACACTCTTGACCAACTTACTCTAGCCAATTTCCTCTTGTCATTTGAACAGCCCCAAAGGAAGTCTCGTCTTATTTTCTCAATCTTTAGAAGAATTGATTTCGGTATTTCGAAGAGCGACATATAGTAAAGGGGTAAGGAAGATAATACCGAGTTAATTAGAACAACTCTCCCGGTAAAAGATAACGTCTTGCTCTTCTAGCCTGATAATTTTTTCTGAAAGCGTTCTACCACCAGCTCCCAAGTCACTAATTTCTTCGGATCGGCTCCTAGAGGAATTCCCAAATACGCGAAAGGCAGCGAGCCAACCTTACAACCACACAACTCGGCCAAATTTTTTACTAATTCTGGATCAACACCTACCCCAACAAGACAAGATTTGCTGAGATTTATGCTTAACCCAGAGTATAATTCGAAGCACCTTAAGATTCTCTTCACATTTACTATGTATTTTTCCTTTGGATGTAGAAAAAGAATCGTATCGTCTGCAAACTGCAGATGTGAATACGATTGACTTGGAATGACATTCCAGATGCCTCTAATTGTCTCATTCAAGTCTGCCTCTTCGAGCAATAGATGCAGCACCTCAATGACCATAATGAACAAGTAGGGCGAGAGGGGATCCCCTTGTCGCAACCCTTTTCTCATTCGAAACTCCCCAGTAGGGGAACCATTAACCAGGACTGAAACTCTTGCCGACGATAGACATTCCATAATCCACCTTCTCCACAAGATGCCAAAACCCATCTTCTGTAGAATCACATCCAGAAAATCCCAGCGAACATAATCATAAGCTTTCGAAAAGTTGATCTTGAGCACCACTCCACCAGGGCTGCCAATCCCCTTGTCGATTGAGTGTATTATTTCATTTGCGATGAGAATACCATCAAAAATCTACCTTCCGCTCAGGAAAGCACATTGTGTGTCACTTATGAGCCTCTCCATCACCACACGCAAACGCTTTGACAACACCTTGGCGATGATTTTGTAGATTGATCCCACTAGACTAATCGGTCTAAAATCAGTGATAGCCACAAGATTGTCGACTTTAGGAATCAGCACTATAAATGACGAATTTATTTTCGAGTCTAGCTTCCCATACGAGTGAAATTTACGCAGCACTTTCATCAAGTCTCCTTTAACATCATCCCAACAAGACTTGTAGAAGACCATGTTGTAGCCATCCGGGCCTGGTGCTTTTGACTCATCACAACTCCAGATTGCTTTCTTTACTTCCTCTAAAGAGAACGGCTCTTCTAATTTTGCAGCTTCCATAGGCAAGATCACCTTGAACTTCAAGTTTAGGACAGCTTTCCAATCACGGTTTTTGCAGCTGAAATGGTTATTAAAAAAATTGAACATCAATTCTCTTAACATCCTGGGATTCTCAATCCTTTTATCTCCAACATTTATTCCCTGGATTGTCACTTTTTTGGCCCTGATTTTCACTGCAGTGTGAAAGAAAACAGTATCGGCATCGCCTAACTTTAACCAGTTTGATCTTGATTTTTGTTTCCAAGTCTCCTCTTGCAGCCTCAACATCTCCCACAATTCAAGCCTGCAATTTTTTTATTTCTTCATACACCGCTTTGTCTTCTAATCCTCCAGCATTTGCCTCTTCCAGCCTATTTAATTTTTCCTCAAGCTCCTTTACACGAACATCAAAATTTTCGCAGTCCCCTTGATTCCACCTTTTTAGTCTCATTTTCAATTTGCGTAACTTCGAAGCTATATCACCAGAATTCTTGTCTTCTTCCTCAAAAGTCTCCTTTATCAACTCTCGGCATTTGTTCTTCTGCAGCCAACCATTGATAAATTTAAACGGCCTTGGCCCCCAATCTATCAATGTCGTTGCTAATAAAATAGGAACATGGTCTGACACCACACGTTTCAAACCTGATTGCACCAAATCTTTTAATTCCAGAAGCCATTGCCCATCTATTAGAAACCTGTCGAGCCTGCTTTTTTTGTTAAGTGGTCCGAACCAAGTGAATTTTCTTCCTACCATTGGCATATCCACCAAGTTGCACTTTGAGATGAACTCGTTAAACTCAGTACTACCCACAGATGCTCCCACACACCCACTTCTTTCACTCCTGCACCTAGTAACATTGAAATCCCCTCCCAATTCAATTCAACGGTTCAACAGACTTCTAATTAATCAGTTCATTCCATAAAGAAATTTGGTCTGGAAATGAACAAGGTGCGTAAACATTCACCACTACAGCTACTCTGCCTAGCTGTAGCCATTCACCTTTTATGAGAATAAATCTGGGTTTCGAAACAATGAAGTCTGCCCTAAAGCTGCTTTTGTTCCATATTGTAACCACGCCTCCCGATTTTCCTTCTGCTGCTGCAAAACTGAACCCAAAATTGTCATCGAACCACATCCTTCGAATCTCATACTCCTGTAGCAACTCCTTCTTTGTCTCTTAAATGAGTGCCACATCCACCCTTTGCTTCCGAATTACCTTCCCCATTGCCGAGACTTTAACATCCTTCCCCAAACAACGCACGTTCCATGTCACGATCCTCATCGAGTCTCCTTGGAATCAAATTCGACTCCCCCGGTTACGCTCTGACTCACTTCCTTGCCAAGTCCACCAATTCCTTCATCGCTGCCTGCTCATTTCCCTCGATTTGAACCCCTAATTTTCCCCCTAAATTTAACGCCTTGCGTGCTTTCTTTGTGAGGATATCCCACCTTGCTGTTAGATCAGAGTCTGAGAGTGATCTCCCTGATATCCCTGGCGACTCGATTGTCTTCTTCTTCTGTTTACCCTTACGGTAGGCTTTATCCCTCCTTCTTCTCTCTGACTCAGTTAACACTTTTTCTTGAAGATCCCATAGCGGCCCATATTTTTTCTCTCTCTTGGCAGTCCCAACCTCTGCTAATTCAGAAAAGAAAGACGTTGGACCTTCGCCTTCACTCTGTATTTCCCTATGACTCACCTCCTCATGGGTTTCCCCAATATTTTTTAACCCAACATTATTTAAGTCATCCACCGACATGGCCCACGTACACGAATCCATTAAATCGGGCTTCTGACTCTTTTTATTTATCAAGCCCATATCATGTACATCCTCCCAAGCTCTTTGTGTTATTGTATCTGGGGTCTCCTCCTTATTACTATTATCTTGTGCATAAAGAAATTCATTCGGGTTTATCCCCAAATCTGACTGGGCTTTAACCACCTCTGCCCATGTCTTCATTGGACTCTTGCTCACCATCCTTTGATTACCCATATCAGATTCAATCAACGACTCCTTCATCACGTTTGGCCTTCTACATTCATCCCCAACATCTGGAGCTGTCAATGATTCCCTATTTATAAGGCTCAAATCCCCAAGTTGTCCCTCCATAACACGTTTTTCAGCTAAGCATTTTTCATTATATTCCTTTCCCAGATAAATCACATTAATTGCCTCCCACTCCTCCTCTTGGGTTCTGCGAAAGCCGTCCGGTGGCCGTGACTTTGTCTCTTCCGTTGCCGATTCTGAATCCGACTGACTTTCCATCTCCTGGTTCGACTTTTCAGTCGCGTTTGTAGTTTTCTTTGCGGTTTCCTGCCCTGACGCCACCCTTACTTTGCAGCCAGCCTCCTCTACCATTACATCGTACACCATACTGCCAACTTCAATCTCCACCATCTCCTCAATTCTCTCCTTTTGCTTTGTCGTTATCAGCACCGAGACTTTTTCACAGTCAATCGAGTGACTTATGTTTTCGCCAAAAGCTTCAAACTGACCCCATAATTCCGCAATTCTTCTTATAGTAACATGGTTCCAGCAATGTAAAGGAACCCCTATAATCTCTAGCCATGAGGATCGGACTGAGGACGTTACCTCCTCCGACCATGGTTTCACTTCGGTAAAGATTTCCTTTAAGTATGACCAGTCTAAGTCTTCCAGCATCGTAAATAGTTCATCATCTTCAAAGGATAGCAAAAACTGTTTTCCACCCATTCGCTGAACTTTGATCTCGCCCAGACCCCAGCTTGTTAATCGATCCATTATACTATCCACCCCACACACATTGCTCATCTCTCCAACAAAACATCTTTTCATCCTCCACAGTTCCTCCTCTACAACATGCCCCTGGATTCTCTTCGGGTCTTTAACCATGTTTCTGGTTTCCTTCCCCTCCATTGCTACGGCGTTGGCTGTCCCAGAACTAAAGGCTATTTTGACTGGTTCACTAGGACCTCTACATTTCTCTGTGATCTTACTTTTAGTACCCGCCCTTTCAGGGGACTGAAACTCTCCTTGATTGCTCATGTTACTTGGATGAAGGCTAGTCTTGAACCTAGTCATGGAAACTGACAATCGAGAGCCATACAATACAAAACCATTTAGTCTTTCAATTGTTCTAACAGTATCCTCTCTGCTCTTGAATCGAACGAAACCAAATTTTCTTCCACCTCTGCTGAGCTTCCTTGCAATATATGCATCAATTACATCACCGTGTCTTGCAAAGGTATGCCACAATCCCTTCCACTGCATTGCTTTTGGGATGTTCTCCACGTACAAAGTGATTCCCTTCTCCCTTCCTTGCTTCGCTGCTGGCGCTTTCCCTACTGTTGCTTCCATTTTGAACGTATCCCACAATCCCCGATGGCGAGCCTCGAAGCTATCCGAGCACCGGGTCTGCCGTTTTACTTCTGTTGAAGAACTTGAAATCTGCAGCCGTTCAAGCTGAAGTTCTGGTTTGTGGTAAAATTCGTGTATTTCTATTGTGTTCAAATATTACCGATTCAATTAGATAAGTTTTCTTGTGATTAGTGCAAACAATTAATGTTGATAATGAGATGAAATTCCCTTCAAGCATGCATATGCTAATGGTTTCCGAAACAATACTGCAGATCTTAAAGGGGAAGTCTGGTCAGGTTCATATAGCGATGGGATTTTTTATAGTTGTTAGCCTCCAATGTGCTAAGAATGGTTTCTTGACCTGCTTTTTCAAGTTTAATTTTGATGCATTAATATTTTAAATAAAACTATTTACAATCATTTTATAAAAATTAATTCATAGAGTTTTTGGTTTATTGTGCGTGATATTATTTGCTCGCAATATTTAACACGGTCAAGTTAAGATTATATTTGTCTAGTTCACAAGGACAAATGGGTAAAATATGCATTTAGGCAATCTTATTATCATCCAACCAAACACTGTAATATTTAATATTTAATTTAGGGCAAATAAACCAAACAAAGTAATGTAACATTCCCAATAATAAGTAAGGTAATACTACATTTCTGAAATCTTATTCTCAAAGGTAATGTTACATTCTGTGAACCAAACACACCTTTAGTATTTGTTTGGTTTCAACATAACTTGACCGAATACAAAAACATCAGTTGTTGAAAGCCATCCTTTGCATGTGAGCTTGAGAAGGTAGCTTAACCTCAGTTGCCAATCCAATAACTTGAAGAAATCTGATTACATACCATGTTAGATCCAATTGCCACCATTCCAAACCATGTCGAGCCGAATACTCAAAAGCATGGTGGTTATTGTGCCAACCTTCTCCAAGCGAAAACAATGCCACCCACCTGAATGGGAAAAAATCAACTCACAAGAACAATATGTGTGTATATTATAATGATAATAAAGGAAGTGAATAGTGTTAGACGATTGTGAGCTGGCATATACATCTGTCACCTAGGCGGGAAAATCCGTTGAGCATGGATGGTTCTGTAACAAACTCTCCTAGGCTATAACAAACTCTAATTCTGTTGTAACCAATAGGGCTTATATAAGCCATGCATGATACACTGTAAATGCATGAGAGTATTTTTAAAATGATAAATGAATTGAGTGTTTACTCCCAACCTTGTTTCATCTCTTTCATTTGAGCATTCTTCACATGGTATCTTTCGCCATTTTGACCCTGGTTCTTTAAATACTTCCATGTGCTCGTTTTCCTTCTCCTGCAATCATGGTGACTGGTGCTATTATATCTGAGTCGTCGAACCCCACCCTTGATGAGTCCTCTAATCTTCCTGGTTTCTTCAACAAACAGATCAGCGTACGCCTTGATGATACAAATTTTCTCTTATGGCGGCAGCAGGTTCTGTTGATGATTCGTGGCCAAGGATTGGAGCATTACATTGACTCTGAATATACACCTTCGGCGAAGTTCCTCACTTCTTCAGATGGTACCAAATCTCCCAATCCGTTGTATCAACGTTTCTTCAAGCAGGATAGTTCCCTAGCTTCATGGCTTCTCTCCACTGTAAGTACTTCGATTTTGCCTCATCTCATTGGATCTGAGACATCTGTTTCGATCTGGAATACCCTGGTTCTCTGATATTCAAAACTCTCCACTACACGTGTAATGCACCTTCACTGTCGTCTCAGAACCTTGAAGAAGGGTTCTTTGTCTATCAGTGAGTTCTCCGCTCAAATCAAGGAGATCTGTGACCTGCTGGCCATTTATGGAAGTCCCATCTCTGAAATCGAGCAGGTTGATACTATCCTCAATGGTCTCCCCTCTGAATTCGAGTATGTTGTTGCTGTTATCACTGCCCAGCCGTGAGCCTTATTCTTTTGATGGTACTATTTCTCTTCTCACTGATGCTGAAGCTCGCCTGGTTGATCCTCTTCGACTGCCAATTGGTATCCACAATACTGCATACAATTCGTTCACCACTGAATCTGATTTCAAGCATGGCTTCTCCAATCCTCGATCTCAAGGTGGTCGATCTTCTGGCAATGCTTCTATTGGTGGCCGTTTCAAGGGTCGTCCACGATATCAATGCAAGATCTGTGGAAAATTGGGCCATCTAGCTGATAGATGCTGGCACAGGTTCAATAAGAGGTTTAAGGCTCATGATCCTCCTCAAGCTGAAGCACACAACTGTGGCTGTTCTCATGATGGACCTGATGCATGTTATACATCGTTTGTTCCAACTTTCTCAGTTCCTCCATCAACCAGTGATTTTCCCCAGATCAACTCTCTTGTTGGCTCCCTCCCTCGTTGGTTTCCTGACTCTAGGGCCACACACCACGTGACAAATGACCCTTCCCAGTTCAGCAACGTGCATCCTTACTCAAGTCAGGGTGATGTCCACATTGGTGATGGATCTTCCCTTTCCATTGCCCACACTGGACAATCAGTTCTTTACACCCCCTCTCGAACTCTCCTTATAGATCAGTTGCTACATGTGCCTGCTATAACTCGAAACTTAATGTCCGTTTCACGATTTACTTCTGATAATAACGTCTACTTTGAATTTCATGCTTCCTATTGTGTTATCAAGGATGAGAGTACAAGTTTGGAGTTGTTGCATGGTACTTAGGCTAATGGCTTATATGAATTCCTTGCTTCTTCGAGTCATCAATCCTCCTCCTCAGCATGTGTTCTTACTTCCACCTCTTCAGAATTTTGGTTGTGGCACAACAGATTGGGCCATCATACTGTAGAAGTTGTTAGCTTAGCTCTCAATAAGAAGATCGCTGTTGATACATCCCTTTTATGCAATGTGTGTCAGCTAGGGAAGAATCATTCCCTTCCTTATCCTGATTCTACAATAGTTTATACTAGACCTTTCGAGTTAGTTGAGATTGACCTCTGGGGTCCTGCTCCTGTGGCTTCAGATGGTTTCTTCTATTACATGTCATGCATAGATATGTATTCTAGGGTCACCTGGGTATACTTGGTCAAAAAGAAATCTGATGCATGTACAACTTTTCAAATGTTCTATGCCTTAATAAAAAATTAGTTCTCTACAAACTTGATGGCTGTTCAGGTTGATGGTGGTGGGGAATTTAAGTTCATTGTTCCTCAGTTGGCTCAATTGGGTGTCCAACTTCGACACACTTGCCCACACTCCTCGCCCCAAAATGGTGTTGTCGAAAGAAAGCACAGGCACATCACAGAGACTGCCCTCACAATCCTGGCTCATGCTTCTCTTCCTCTTCAACTCTGGTCTCATGTTGTGCTAAGTGCAACTTACCTTATCAATCGAATGCCCTCCAAAACTCTGGGAAAAATATCACTTTATCAGTTGCTTTACCATGTTCCACCAGACTACAAATTCCTTAAAACTTTTGGTTGCTTATGTTATCCTTGTCTTCGACCCTTTAATAGACACAAAATGGACTATCGATCCAAACCTTGCATTTTCCTTGGCTGCTCGCCCTCTCATCGTGGTTATGTATGTCTTGATCAGTCCAGTAATCGTATATTCATCTCTAGGAATGTTGTTTTCCATGAAACAACATTTCCCTACAAAGCTTCATCACCTGATACCTTCTCTTCTATGCCCACTCACATATCTTCTCCATTACATGTCCTTCCTCCCAGTACAAATACACCTATGACTTCTCCCAATCATCCTACTACCTCTCCAAACCCTAACAATGTGCCACCTTTGTCACCCAGGTCCTCAGCACCTGATGCGATGCCCACCTCTCCACCTAATTCACCACCTACAACACCTGATCATACTTCCTCCTCTACACATGATCACCATACACATGATCAAACTACAATACCTTCTCCACCATCTTCCCCTATCACCTCCTTACCAACACCTTATGATTCTACCACAACTCCCCCTGTTCCTGAGTCTACCACCTCCACTGGCCATCCCATGGTAACTAGAAGTAAGTCTGGTATCTTCAAACTGAAATCGTATCACCTTCAATTCTCTAATGTTCCTTCCACTGTGCATGAGGCTCTTCAAGACCCTGACTGGAGCAGTGTTGTGCATGCTGAGTACCAAGCCCTGATAGATAATGATACTTGGGATCTGGTTTCCCTACCCTCTGATAAGATAGCTATTGACAACAAGTGGTTATTTAAAATTAAGCACAAAGCTGATGGTACAGTTGAACGTCTCAAAGCCCGCTTAGTAGCTAAGGGTTACTCTCAGTGTGCAAGTTCTGACTTTCGAGAAACTTTCAGCCCCGTGGTGAAATCATTCACGGTTAACTTACTTCTCTCCATGGCAGTTTAAAATGGCTGGTTCATACATCAACTTGATGTGAACAATGCTTTTCTGAAAGGTGATCTATCTGAAGATGTTTACATGTCACAACCTGATGGCTTTGTCCAAACCACACCTGATGGGAAGAAGCTTGTGTGCAAGCTCAAACGTTCTTTGTACGGGCTCAGACAAGCTCCTCGTAATTGGTTCACAAAATTATGAGCCTCCCTGGAGCAATTACACTTCAAATCGTCAAATGCTGATGCTTCCCTCTTTGTCTATCAAAAGGATGATACACTTACCTATATCGTGGTCTATGTCGATGATATACTGGTAACTGGATCCTCCACTCAACATATTTCTACAGTTATCACTCATCTCCACAATCAATTCTCCCTCAAGGACCTTGGTTACTTGAATTTTTTTCTCGGCATCGAAGTCAAGCAAGCTCGTGGTGGTTTATTTCTTTCTAAAAAAATACATCACTGAACTGCTTGTCAAAACTGACATGCGTGATGTCAGTGTGGTTTCTACTCCCATGGTTGCCAACTCTTAGTTGTTCAAAGATGATGGTCTTCCTCTTCCTAATGCTCATGAATTTCGCAGCACAATGGGCTCTCTTCAATACATTTACCATACACGCCCATACATTTTCTTCTCTGTCAACAAGGTTGCCCAATTCATGCACTCTCCAACTGATCAGCATTGGATTGCGGTCAAACAGATACTCTGATATTTAAATGGCACACTTGATTTTGGCCTCTAGTTCACACCCAATCAGCCATCCTACATCAATCTTCACTCCTTTGCTGATGCAGACTAGGGTAGTGACCCTGATGACCGACGCTCAATTTTTGGCTATTGTACTTATCTCGGTGCCCATCTTCTTTCCTGGAGCTCTCGCAAACAATGGTCCGTCTCTCGCTCCACTGCTGAAGCTGAATTTCGCAGTCTAGCCGATGCTGCAGCTGACAACCTCTGGTTTTAAGAAATCCTTCGCGATATGCACGTTGAGTTAACAGACACTCATGTCATATGGAATGACAATACTAGTGTTGCTGTCATGGCAGCAAATCCAGTCATGCATGCCAAAACCAAGTACGTCGAACTTGATCTCTTCTTTGTTCGTGAGAAAGTTCTTTCCAAGCATCTGCATGTCAACTACGTTCCCGCAACAGCACAGGTTGCTGACTTCTTCACCAAGCCAATTTCACTTCACGCATTTGAAATCTTTCGCCATCAACTTTGTGTTCGACATTTCTCATCTTTGGAACCCTGAGAAAGGAGGGGAAATGTTAGACGATTGTGAGCTGGCATATACAGCTGTCACCTAGGCGGGAAAATCCGTTGAGCATGGCTGGTCCTGTAACAAACTCTCCTAGGGCTTATATAAGCCATGCATGATACACTGTAAATACTTTGTTAAAATGATGAATGAATTGAGTGTTTACTCCCAACCTTGTTTCATCTCTTTCATTTGAGCATTCTTCACAAATAGTACGTACCAATTGTTCTTGGATAGGTCACGGGTATTCCATGCTTGCTTGCCCCAGATATGTGAAGCGGAATTTACAAGAAAAGTAGCGTGGTATGTGACTGCAACCCTCGCGCCCTGCAATGGTTTCATGTCAATGTATGCTAGTAACGCATCTCTCTTTATTTCGGTGCAGGTCTAAATTTAACTAATATGTTATTTTCATTATTTTATTTTACTTTATTGTCTTTTCAATATTTTAGGGTTTTATCCCGGCTAATTCAAAAAATATTTAAGCGATATCAAGCTGATTATCAGCTAGACCTAATTGTTAGTTATGCATTATCTTTTTAAATACTTTTATACGTCAGTACCTTCTTTTAAATTATAAATTTGTTAACACATTAATTATTTATTATAAGGAAAATACTTTGATGCACAAGCTTGTGTAAACTTTAGTTTACACAAGCCCTTTAATTTTAGGGTTTAAGGTTTAGGGTTTTAGGTTAGGGTTTAGGGGTTTAGTATGTAGGGTATATAATTTAAGGTTTATGGGTAGAATTTAGAATTTAGAGTTTAGGATTTAGGGCTTAGGTTTTAGGTTGCTAGGGTTTGTGATTTAGATTTTAAATTTTATAAAAGGAATGTGTAAAAAAAATTTACACAGCTTGTGCATCAAAATAAAACCCTTATTATAATTATGTTATCTAACTTATATAATTATAATTATGTAATGATTTTTGGTTATATGCATGTCGGTCATGTTTAGGGTGCGAGGCTAACCCTCCTAACAATACAGACTCTAAAGTTTGAATTCACGTCTTCTCTTTAAGAGTGGAATATGCCATCCAACACTTGTTGGTATTTACAAAATATTTTTTATTGATCTATTCAAAACAATATTTTTATTGATAATTCTTTTTTAATAAGGAATTTTATTAAAAAATCATTCTAAAAGTTTAAATTTTAGTGGCCTATTTTATTTCTATTAAATTAATTTTCTTTATTTGTATACATTTTCTTAATTTAAATAAATTAGTTCAAATCACATAAAAATAAACTAATAAAAACGTATATATATTTAAATTTAGAAAGTTTAATATTTTGAAATTTAAATAAATTAATAAAAATCATATTTAAATTTTATTAATTCTAAAATAAATTATTATAATACTGATTTTTAGGAAAAAATATTAGATGGGTCTGGCTCATCAGGTCATCCCTGGTCTCATCTAACAACAATTTTCCATCTCATTTTTTTTCAAGGTGAATCTTCACCTCTTTCCTACATGTCATTAAAGAGTAGGTAATTACTTGGAAGTTATACTGAAATGCATGAATCTCATTGGATGGACCATGAATGACATGGTGAGCTAGATCCATCTAATAATTTCTATTTTTTAGAGTTTAAATAAAATACTAATTACATATTTGAACATAACAATAACTAATTTAATTTTAAAACTTCAAAACAAAAATATTTAGTCTCATTATATATAGAGAGAGGGGGTTGATTGCGATAAAAATCCTCTGCCCCTTTTCGATACCCCTATATATGCCTCAACACTAAAAAATATTAAAAAAATAAATTACAAGCCCTAACCTTAAATTTTAAATCTTAAACCCTACACCCTATGCCTTAAAAATAACTCAACCCTAAATTCTCTAAATTTTAACCATAAACACTAAACTAAATTTTGAGTGCGGAGAAATAAGTAGGGGCACTAAAAGGGCAGACGATTTTCATCCGATTGCATGCCACTGCTTAAAGAATCAAGTGTGGTAAAGACATTTTCAATATGTGATTTTTCTTTCTCAAGTTTGTTTTTCATTTTGGGATAAAGAAGATTGATGACAAATACTAATTGTGTGAGAAATTAGGGTCAGTAGCACAGTGGTCATCCAATCAAACAAAACAGGCTGAAAAAGATAGAGAAATGGAAGGCTTACCATTCCCCAAACAAGGAATGGGAGCCCACCAAGGGCATATAACACAACTCCAAGTGCAATCGGATGCAAACGATAGGTAGCTCGAAGGAACCTGTAGAAGGCTTGCTTCTCTAGATCTTCAACATTGCTTACTTCCCCACGCTGTAAATGTTCCATTCATACAGAACATCAATCTCCATTCCCATTCTATGTTTGGAGAAAGAGATATGAGTACCTTTTCAATAATAGTTTTGGTATCAAACATCCAGTTGATGTGGCTAAACCAAAACCCATTAATGGGGCTGTGTGGGTCTCTCTCTGTGTCGCTAAACTGGTGGTGGCACCTGTGTGTGCTTACCCAAGCAATTGGGTCACCCTGCAACAATCAATTCATATTTTCATCAAACTAATTTCTATTTTCTAATGAAACTGAAAACAACAACAGACCTGAAGTGCTTGAAGTCCACAATAAGCAAACAAGTACTCTAGCCATTTTGGAAGCTTGAAGCTTTTATGAGAAAGATTCCTATGGTAACCCAATGTAATCCCCAGTCCCGATATCAGAGTGAGTCCCGCTGCAACCCAAAAGGCAGGCCAAGTGAAATTAAAAGGTGCACAAAGGCCGAGCAAATGCATGGATGAGACAACACCAAAAGCGGCTATATCCGAAACATTCCAGTTCCTTTTCCAAAAGGCCTCTCTCCTATTTTGCACCACCACATCAGAAAACCAAATTCTATGCTGTCTTTTCCCTTCTTGGTCGGCTTCCTTTTCCACAACTGACACCCCATTAGCCAAAGCCGACACTTCCCTACGTAACTGAGTAACAAAACTTGAATGCAAAGGACTCTGCTTTCTCTGTGCTTGATTGAATCCCGAGTTTGGGACTTTGCAAGAGAAAGGTCTAGCTCTCGTCGTCGTCGTTGTTGTTACTCTTTGAAGAGGTGAAAAGGGTAAGGAGCAAGGCTTAGACAACAATGATACGATTAAAGCCATTGTGGTCTCGAGTCTCGACTGGTGGGTTCAAAAGAAAAACTGGGTTTTATAGAAGCCATGGTGAGTTCGTACTTGAAGCCAAAACTTGTTGATTTTGAGTTACTGTCAGAATCACACAAGTGTTTATAACGGCTGAAAGAAAGTGTGGATTGTAGAAAAAGAAAGTTGGCATAATAATAGGAAAAAGACAGAAGAGAGATGAGCTGATAAGGTGATCCCATACTTTGTATAGATGTGGTGAAATAACATCCATATTTTTTGTGGTTACTGCTGGTTAGTCTTTTGTCTCAGCTCTACACTTAATAATATACTTGTCATGGTTCTTTTCTATCGTACTTCAATGTCTCCCTATCCAACCAAAGATCTCATCTGTTCATTTTTGTCTAATTCGATCCTATACACTACAACAATTGTATTTTTAGTGATAATTTTATTGTGACTTTGAGTTATTTTGTCACAAATGCTATGCTTTTTGTGACAAAATATTTTTATGACACTATTGGTATAAGTAATTGTGACATATTGATATTTTGTTACTGATATTGCAATAGTTGTGACCATTACATTTTTTTTCACAAGTAAATTGTCACTACAATGAATATTTGTGATATGATTTTGTTTGTAACTAAAACTTCGTAACTCATAATATACACATATTGACATCAACTTGTATTTTGGCGGGAATACAATAATAGTGACAACATACGAAGTTATCACTATTATTTTAAATTGTTGTGTCAAAAAATAATTGTCACTTAAAATTTTACTTTATGTTATACTTCTTTTGTCACTATTAAAATTTTAAATTAATGTCGAATTGTCTTTTGTCACAATAATAAACTTGTTTTTGTGACCATTAAAATAGATTTTATTACAATATTATTTTTTTACAAAAAAATTATTAGTAATTAATGAAATTATTTTAAACTTATCAAAATATTAATAAAGAATTGATAAGAATGTACAAAATTTAATTTTATTATAATAAAAAATATAGAATAAAATACTTCAAATTAAAAAATTTATTTAATAAATAAAGTAACAAAACATGAAAGAAAAATATAATATTAAGACTTAGAAATAAACTTTAAATAGTATATGTTCAATCACCATCACTAATAGAAGTAAACTTATGTAGTGAAAAACTCTTTTATCAAGTCTACAAACTAGATTAAGTAGTTGTTTGTTGATCGATTCATTTGCTTCATCATGCAATTGGTAGACAAGTTGTAACCAATAATCATTAAATGTAGAGAAAAATAAATATTACATAGCTAACCAATAATTTACTAACAATTTACAAGTTATTTCTTATCATACTAAATATTCTTGTTTATGAAAAATATTAAAATCTATAATGCAACTCTAAATTTTGAATTCTCCAAATCCATTTCAAACTCTAAATTTTGTTTTTTTTAATCCATAACCAATTTAGAGAAGTTAATTATATTTTATATTAATTTTAAGATAGTGTTTCATGTTAAAAATTTTATTTTCTTCTAATTTAATCATTTTAAAAATTCTGTAATAAAATTTCAGCCTTTTCGTACAAAATATGCGTTTCTCAACTCATTTTTAATTTATTTTGATCTTCTAGATTAACAAAAAAAAAAATTTGGGCTCCGTTGGATTTTTAGGCCAAATGGAAGTCAATATTTAGAATACAGGGAATGTTGGAAAATATTTGAGGATATATGCCATTTTATACTGTACACGGGGTTTCTCGCCACCTACACATGGCGAGGTTTGAAAAAAATTATTAAAAAATTGGACCTCGCCACCTGCACATGGCGAGGTCCCCGTATACTGTAAAAAATGGCATATATCCCTAAATATTCTTCAACATCCCTTACATTCCAAATATTTACTTTTAAATGGATTATTCTTCAAATTTCTCCCAAAATTTTGGGCCCCTATTTTAAGACGCACTTCCACAAATTCTAACTTATAATTCATACACAAAAAATAAATTCTACAATAATGTTGTAGGAAAACAAAAATCTTCTTTATTTATTTTTTAGTTAATTAAACTATATACAAAATTATTATTAAAATTGTAATGTAAATTTCAGCGTACCTAATTTAGAGGATTGTGAATAGTAAAATTGTTTAAAGAATACATAATTGAAAAATTAAAAAAATATATCATTTTCTATCTTAAAAAGTTACTTATCATCAACAAGTTCTAAAAATAGTATAAAAATAATTTTAAAATAATATGTGAAAATTAAAAGGTGTTTTATATTTTTTTTAAAACACTTGCTTCCCACTACAATCACCATAAACATCCACTTCACCACCAACTATCCCATAATATATAATTTAATTTTCTTAATTATCTTATTTTAACTTCTTTTATTCTCTCTAACTTTTATTTTTTTTTCTTGTCTCTTTCAAGAAATTGACAATTTTATTTACGATAAAGTGTTTTTCTTCCTTTTTTATGTCTTTTAGTTTTACAAAATATCATTCATGAATTTATCATTGTGTTTTACTATTATATATGATTTCAAACTTATTTTTTTATGTTTATATGTATTTTATTTTATATTTATTGAATCAAATTGATTATGATTTCATAGCTATTTAGAATGATAATTGTGTTTTCATCTCTTGTTTTGTATATTTTTCACACTTTTATTATTGTTTTTGTTGTTGGATTATTTTTGAGAATTTATCTTGTTCTCTCATTGAGTGCTTGTTTTTTTTATTGATTAGTTTATTTCTATTTGTAAATGTGTTAGTTAATACATCTCAGTCAAATTACTTAAATAACTTTTGTTTTTAACTAGTTTTTATCTCAAATGACATAATTAATTTTGTATGCTAATTAACTTATTCTTGCTCTTATTGTCTATATTTTGTAGAGAAATTTTGAAGAAAAACTTTGATGTGGAGTACTTGGCTTGGACTTCTATTTAGATATTTTAATATATTAGAATATATATTATGAACTATTTAATTTTTTTAGAATTTATTTTCGATGGTATTTTATGGTTTAATATTAATTACAATTTAATTTACTTATTCACTTTAAAAATATTATAATTATCCATTTGTATTGAGAAAAATAAAGAAGTGATAGCACTTTTATGCAATTATATTTTTTTCACGAATGATATTTTTAATAATTTAAAAATTTTAGACGTAAAAAAATTAATTGATTAGTGACGAGATAAGTTTAAATATCTCGCACATAACCAACAATGAGGCATTTATCTCTTATAAAATTATATATGTGACATTTTTTCTATAACTATTCAAAATACATTTAGAGACAATATATTCATCACAAGAATAGTTATTATGACGAGTTTTTTGGTCACAACTTTATTTTTTAGCATCAAATAAATTAGTTCAAAGAGTTATTGTGACTATTTAATTTATCACCATTGTTAATGCTTATAGTGTCCAATACTTGCTCACAAAAATTGTTATTATAACTTCTTTTCTTCGTCACAATTTTTTGTGACAAGTACAAGTATCACAATTGCTAATGACTATTGTGTTAAACATTTGGTCACAAAAAATAGTTATTGTGGCAATATTGTTAGTCACAAAATATATTTTTAGTGTCCAACAAATTTATCACAATTTCTATTGATTGTAGTGTCAAATATTCTGTCACAAAAGATAACAACTTGTGACAAACTTTTTCATCACAACATTTTTTCCCAGTGTCGAAAAAAATCATCACGAAAGATAGAGTTCTTAGTGTCGAAAAGATGGTTATAAAAAAATTTACAATTGTGACCATTTTTGGTACAACTGTCACTAATATAATAGTGACGAAATTATTCTTGACGACTTGTGACGACTTGAAAATTTTGTCACTATACATTCTAGTGTCTAAATTTAATATTTTAGTGACATTTTTGTTGTCACTAAAAGCGCTTTTGTTTGTAGTGATAATAATTTTGCCACGATTGAACTCTTTCTGTAGCAGCAAAAAAAGCGTGGAAGAAATGGCAGCAACTGCGTCATTCTTTACGTCTCCACCTCAATCCTTTTCTACAACACGATTGGTGAGAGGTACAGCCAAAAATCCTGTTCCAAGTAGATAATAGAAGTCCTTTGGTAATATTGAGTTACTGAATTGTGCAACTCTGAAGGAGGCTTCAATCAGCCAATCATGTGCGGTGGGGGAACCAAGAACAATGCTGAAGAAAGCTCGAGGCAAAGCTAATAGCCCAATATACACTGTCCAGATATGCATTCCTAAGAATGGTCAGTAAAATTTCAATTTCTTTTTCTTTTTCTTGGAAAGTTCAACTCTCTCCTCAACACTGTATATTTCCCTCGACAGCTTTGAACTTGATCTTTTCATTCTCAAACTTTTGGCATCATTTTTTATTGTTGAGGATTAACGTTAGCCAACAACATCTTATACACACATTTGGTATCAATACATTCATTTAGCTGTATCCTATATTATTTGATGAATAAATCATTTTTCTGGAACCAATGGTTATATTCTGAACTTGAACTGACCTACATGATCGAAATGAATTTGATTCAGTTTGTGGGAAGGTTCTTTAAAACTTTGGATTAAATTTTGGACGAAAGGGTGCAGTTATTTGTCATTAATATAAGTCACCTTAACTACAAGACACCTTCGGTTTCTACAAACATAATATTGGCAGTATGATAATATATATATGGAACACTCAATGCAAAGATTCGAATTCTGAATCAGTGAAATAAATGATAATGCATGAAATACAAACCCCAATAGTTATTGGAGATTACATTGAGTTAAATTTTAATATTCAATGCATTATGTCTCCTTATTATTTGATTGGTTTCAGTATAACTAGGCTTATATATAGACACCTCAGTTGTTGAAAGCCATCCTTTGCTTGTGAACTTGAGAAGGTAGCTTAACCTCAGTTGCCAGTCCAATAACTTGAAGAAATTTGATTACATACCATGTCAGATCAAATTGCCACCATTTCAATCCGTGTCGAGCCGAGTACTCGAAAGCATGGTGGTTATTGTGCCAACCATCTCCTAGCGTAAGCAATGCCAGCCACCTGGAAAAAAAATCAACTCACAAGAACCATATATGTGTATACACTATACATTATAGTGATTGAGGGAAGTGAATAATACCAATTGTTCTTGGATAGATCACCAGTATTCCATGCCTGCTTGCCCCAGCCATGGGAAACTGAATTTACAAGGAAAGTGATGTGGTATACCCATATAATCCTCACACCCTGCGATGATCTCATGTCAATGCATGTACATGCATGCACGTTTCACTTGTGAAAAAAATAAAATCTTATAGAACACACATTAGCATGGCACAGCTTAAAGAATCAAGCGGATAAGACTTCAACTTAATGACAAAACAGTTGTCATAGAAAAGCAGAACCACTAGCTCAATGGGAGGAAGTCGAAGTCCCGCCAATCAAACAAAACAGGCTAAAGAATGGTAGAAATATGGAAGAAGTAGCTTACCATTCCCCAAACCAGGAACGGGAACCCGCCAAGGGCATATAGCACAACCCCCAATGCAATTGGATGGAGAAGATAGGTAGTTTGAAGGAACCTGTAGAAGGGTTGCTTCTCTAAATCCTCAACATTGCTTGATTCTCCACGCTGCAAATGTTCCATCGACACAACCAAAAACATCACTCCCCATTCCCACCATATGTTTTGAGAAAGAAAAGATATACCTTTTCAATAATAGTTTTGGTATCAAATATCCAGTTGATGTGGCTGAACCAAAACCCATTGATGGGGCTATGTGGGTCTCTTTCAGTATCGCAAAACTGGTGGTGGCACCTGTGTGTGCTTACCCAATCAATTGGATCCCCCTGCAACAATCAATTCATATTTTCATCAAACTAAATTCTATTCTCTACTCAAACTTAAAACAACGACAGACCTGAAGTGCTTGAACTCCACAATAAGCGAACAAGTACTCTAGCCATTTTGGAAGCTTGAAGCTTCTATGACAAAGATTCCTATGGTAACCCAATGTAATCCCCAATACCGATACCAAATAGAGTCCCGCAGCAACCCAAAAAGCAGACCAAGTGAAATAAAAAGGTGCACAAAGGCTGAGCAAATGCATGGATAAGACAACACCAGCCTTGGTTATATCCATAACGTTCCAATTTCTTTTCCAAAAGGCCTCTCTCCTATTTTGCACCACCACCACATCGGAAAACCAAATTTTATCCTGAGTTTTCTCTTCCTGGTCTGCTTCTTTTTCCACAGCCGATGCTTCCCATCGTGATCGAGTTACTAAACTTGAGTGTAAAGGACTGTGCTTTCTCTGAGGTTGATTAAATCCCAAGTTTAGGACTTTGCAATGGGAAGGGGAAGGTCTAGTTCTAGTTGTTGTTGTATCTCTTTGAAGAGGTGAAAAGGGTAAGGAATTTGGCTTGCACAAGATTGTCGTGATGAAAGCCATTGGAGTCTCAACTTCTGGGTTCAAAAGAAGAAGAAAAGGGGTTTTATAGAAGCCATTCGAGTGTATTTTACTTTGTTGTTTTGTTGTATATATTTTTTTTTCTCCATTTTAAGTTTAGAAAGGTTTTTAATTAGGCATATAATTTGAGTTTCATAATAATAAAAATCTTTTCGCCCAGAAAAAAATAAGTGATTTTAAAGAAAATTTCTTTCGTGTTTCATCCAAATGCTAAATATTGATCATTGATGGTGCGTAGCATGTGATGGTGGTTTTTCCATTTAGAGATGTAAAAAACTGACCTGATCTGGTAACCTGCTTGAAATTCGATTGAGTCAGAACATAATTTGATCTGAAAATTTAATGACTCGAACCTGACATGTACCCGATTGAAACGAACTCGAACCCGAATTCGACTTGTTACTGTAGTAACTGAACCTGACCTGCACCCAACTGAAACGAACCTGAACCCGAATTTGACCTGTTACTGTAGTAATTGAACCTGACATGCACTCGACCGAAACGAACCTGAACTCGAGACTGACCTGTCAGATAACCGATTTAACCTGACATGTTTGAACCCGACCTGTTTTGAAACCGACCTGTTTTGAACCCGACCTGTTCTTGACCTGAACTGTTCTTGACCTGAACTGTTCTTGACCTGAACTGATATTGACCTGAACTGTTATTGACATGAACTGATATCGTTATTTGATTTGCTGATAAATAATAAAACTATCTTTTAAGAATATACTTGGTCCTGTTCTTTTAAGTTAATAATAAATAATGTCAAGTGTTAATAAATTGTATATCTATAGTTAGTAAAAATTAATGCTAAGTAAAAATTAAGAATATACTTGGTTCTGTTCTTATAATTATTAAGACATTCAACTTTAATTATTTAAGTTAACTAGATCAAAATTTATTAAATAAGATAGAATTTATTGGAAACTGTCTTTTTAATTACTTAAGTTAACTTGATCAAAATTTAGTAAAAAATATTTATGTAAAAATTAAAACATTACTTGAATGAATGTCTTTTTAAATAATTAACTTAACTTGATCAAAATTTATTGGACAATATTTAAAATTGTGACTTTAAACAAAATAAGTCAAAATATAAAATAAGTGAACTTAACTTGATCAAAATATATACTTGGTTTGTTGATTATTTAAGTTGATAAAGACAGAATAAATGAACTTGAAACTCACAAGAACTTTAAACAGAATAAGTGAACTTTTAAACAGAATAAGTAAAATTATTATTGAATAAGATAGAAGTTTATTACAACATAAAAGAGTACAACTTAGTAAACTTTAAACTTATAATCTTACAAATTGTAAATTATGAAATATAACACAAGTTTGTTTTGTGTACACTTGAGCTCTCAGATCTTATAACAAAGTTTTACAACATAAAAACTATACTGTAACCCCCTCGTCCTGGTCTGGCCGGATGACCGGTCCGAGTAGGCTACACGGGGAAAACCAAAGCGAAACCCGTTAAGGTTCCCCCTCGATTAGCAACCCTAAAAAAATTTTCTTTCATTTTAATCTTGTCTAAAGGCATGTTAATTCCTAAGTGATCACGTCAGCGGAAAACATCACTAAAGAAGCACATTCGAACCACAACCACACTTCAAACAGTCCATTTTACATTTACAGGGCAGGCCGTATCGATACACCAATCAAGGGTATCGATACGCCTTGACTAGGTCAACTCAAACAGTCAACTCAAGGAAGACCGTATCGATACAACCCTTGAGCGTATCGATACGCTCTTCTCGGTCAATATCTCGTGGTCAGCGAGATACAACCGTACCGATACGCCTCAGCACCGTACCGATACGCCCTTAACTCACCAAAATCTCAGAATTTTAGTGAGCTAAAACCGTATCGATACACCCCCGTGTATCGATACGCCCAGCCAAAATTGAGTCCTGCAGGCAAGACCGTATCGATACGGCTCTTAGGCGTACCGATACGCCCTGCTCTACAATTCCCCAATTTCAGCAAAACCCAACAAGACTCACACTCTAAATGCATATTGGGACTCTTCTAGCCACAAACGACCATTCATGCAACATACTACAACCATGAATCAACATGTAAAGCAATTAGGAAGAACAAATACACATATACATTATAGCATTCACACAAGGGATAGATTTTGCATATATAAGCATACTTAAGAATTCCAAAAGCCATAAGGCACAAGTCAACACATACAAAGTTTACATACACAACCAAACAACATGAACCATTTAAGGCATAGCCTCAACAACACAAGTATTCATCAAGACAAGCATGGTTTACATACACAACCAAAACATGAACATCAACAACACTTATGAGTCATACATCGCTCATTCAAAACATAGTAGCCCCATTGCTAAACTACCACTTTAATTATTAAAATCATACTTGAGCAACTACAACTTGAAAAGCCCCTTCGCCTTGCTCCTTGCTAACACCACGCTAATGATCTACATTGTTGAAAATGAGAGCGTAAGCTAGAAGCTTAATGAGGATGCTCTAAAATCAAAAACAACAACAATGCAGGGTCCAAGCATGCAAATCTCTAACATCATACACAACATACATAGGCATCTCATGGCAACCTAGCTAGCATTTCAAGCGTCATAACATGGCATCTCACATCATATTAAGCTCAACAATATAAACCAACATCACAACATCATAATCGTAAGAACAAGTTCATTGGCCACTATTAGTTTACTTGAATATGCGGATTTACTCTCAACAATAACATTACCTCGGTGGGATTACACTCATCACCGAACCTTGCATGGGTGGGATTCCACTCATCACCACATGCCCTACGGATGGGATTCCACTCATCATCACGTATAATATAAATAAATTTCCGGTGGAATATTACATCACCGTACTCCTCCTTGATGAATCAACGCCATCAAGGCCACGCACGTTTTGACTCAAATGTGTGCACACTAATCCTAATGATCGATCATTTACACCCGGTAAGTTAACTAGTGTCAATCTCTTTAAACCACATCACATTAATCATCAGTCAACTATCATCATACACAACAATGTATATACATTCAAGGTTAACACATACTATGCAAGATCAAGATAGGCATTAGGAAATCAAAACTCATTTCAAACAAGAAATCAAACTACCAATTTGACTTCTATCTTGGAATGGTCTACCAAACTCATTCCAATACCTCCACAACACATACTTGAACCAACTTTAAAAACAAATTTAAAGTTTTACTCACCACCCTTCCTTAGCCAACCAAGCAAGCAAGTCAAGCCTCCTCAATTTCCCGGATTCGATCCCGATGCTTCCCCGATGTTTCCTCTTGCTTGTAACCCCCTCGTCCCGGTCTGGTCGGATGACCTGTCCGAGAGGGCTACACGGGGAAAACCGAAGCGAAACCCTTTAAGGTTCCTCCTCGGTTAACGACCCAGAAAATTTCTTTTTAATTTGATCTTCCCTAAATGCACATTTTATTCCTATGTGATCACAGCAACGGAAGACAAGCATTCATGCAACCAAGATTCAAACAACCTGAACCAAACAGTCCATTTTTATGTGATTTAACAGGCTGTTTCGAAACACCCTCAAGGTGTATCGAAACGCCTTGACCTGGTCAACATTTCTAAGCCTACACGAGGATTCCGTTTCGGAACGGGGGTCAACCGTTCCGAAACACCCTCCCTGGTCAACTTCTCGTGGTCAACGAGATTTGACCATTTCAAAACACCATAGACCCGTTTCGGAACACCTTTATCTCGCCAATTTCTCAAAATTCCAGTAGCAAAAGTGTACCGAAACGACCCCTACCCGTTTCGAAACGCTCGGCCAAAAACAAAGGAACCGTATCGAAACAGGATAGCCCGTTTCGAAACGCCCACTGTCTGCAGACTGGTTTTAGCTGTTTTAAGGCACAAGGGTGTCCCTAAACCCCACCAAAACCTCCCACAACACACTATTAACAATGCTAAAGGCAAACCAACATACAAGCATGCTTGAGCATCATCATAACAAGACTAAACACCAAGGCACAACATCATAAGCCATACATCCATACATGTCATTATAGATGTTAACCTTTAACATATCCAACACTTAGGCAATTCTAGATAGCAAGATACTAACATGGTCACAAGCATAGCATACATCCAAAAGCCGATTTAACAAGCATAAACGAGGAGTCTAACATGCTCCTAAACAACAACAACAACAACAATATATTCCAAAAGCATCATAACACGACACCTATCCCATTGCTTTACTATTACAATCTTTAAATTTAACTATCATACTTGAGCTAACCGTAAGCAACACTTGGAGGCCCTTCCTTGCCATTGCCACCCACTAGCCATTGATCTGCATTGTCGAACAAAAAAGAGCGTAAGCATAAAAGCTTAGTGAGGGTAAGCTCGTAAAACAAACCTTCGACAATGCAGGGTCCAAGCACGGGCTACAACCAAGATTAAATGCATGATCTTACCTCTGATCCACACGAGCCATAATTATAAATGATGCATGAACATATAATCAATATCATGTCATGCTCAACATGTTTAAATCCACAACATATGAAATCACATATATTAAACCATGTTAGCAACACATCCCAAATCACTTTGGTTCACAATTAACCACGTATTGGCAACGTAAACTACAATCTGTATTGGCACCTAGCTATGACTCGAATACGCGGATAACCGTTGGATCTCACATCCAACAACACAACCATTGCCTAATGGTGGGATTACACTCATCACCGTTCACGCGGAGGGGATTCCACTCATCCTCACGCCTCATTTCACGCGGAGGGGATTCCACTCATCCTCACGCCCGTCGATGGGATTCCACTCATCACCGACGAATATATATATAAGAAGATTTCCGGGCGAACCCGTACTCCATCTTGATGACTACCATCATCAAGACCATGCGCGCATTTGACTCACGTGTGCACACTAGAGATCCTAATGATCGATCATTTGTACCCAAGCATACTAGTGCCAATACTACACATTTCATTAATCTATCACAATATCAATCCATAACAGCTTCCGTGCTTAGCACGTACTCACCATGACTCACCGTCATGCACAAACCACATTTCCATGCCTAGCATGTACTCACTATGATCCTCGGATCATACAATCACCTCATAACATCATTACACATGTCAACACTACATGCATCTCAATAACACAATTATCACATCATATTTCATACATATGAATATCTCTATCACCTTTATCATCAACATGCATGTAACAATGCATTAAGCCATGCCTCCACATACATGTATAACAACATAAGCATAACCACCATAAGCATGATTAAACATGAGGCATAATTCAACACTTTAAAGATCAACCAAGGTCTCTAACTAAAGTTTGGGATTAGGCCACCACCCTAATCCCAACTCTAGGTGGGTCTACCAATCCCAACCTAGTTCACATGCTTGAACCAACACTTGAAAACCATTTAAAAATATTTAACCACTCACCTAAGCTTCCAAGCTCCAAGCCAAGCAAGCAACCACTCTCATGTTTCCAGAATTCCTCTCGATGCTTCACCAACACAAGTTCTTGCTTCTAAACAACCTCAATACAATTCAAATAATCCTCAAATCAGCCCAACATCAAAATACCAACCCGGAATACAATTCAAATACAATTTACAATGTTGCAAGCCATGAACAAACCTCATATTTTGTAATCTCGGACAACCCCAATACCCCTTCCAAAATCCATGTTTCCAACACCCATTGCACCCACAAATGATCCCAAATCAACCCCTAATCATAGTACTACCATTGGGCTATCAATTCCCACCTAAAACAACCCCCAAAACTCACCCAAAACCCTCCAAAAAACCCATTTTTACCCAATTTCGGGAATTCATTTAAAATACTCTAAAAATTATATATGTTGGACTATTTGATTCACAAACAACATATCTAATATAAATAAACCAAAAGCCTTGATAAAAACTCATAAAGTCACAACCTTTAACCAAAACTTTGAAAAAACCCAAATTCTAAAACTTGAACCAAAATGAAATCTACTTGTACTTTTAAAGAGAGGAAGATGAGAGCAAGTCGGAAATGTAATTACCTTTCAAAATCGAGCTAAAATGAAGGAGAAAGAAGGTGGGATAGAAACTTGGAGAAAAACTCTCCTCTTGTCGTTGGTTTTGAGTTTTTGAAGAAGAAGATGATGAAATTTTGGTTTATTTGAATTATAATGTAATAAAAATGGGTTTTATTTGTAAAGATCAAATATTTACACAAATGCCATTAATGAATGGCCAAAACCCACATCTCTTAAAGTCCATGGACTTTGGGCTTAAGAGATAGGCCCAACATAGTCTCAAATATTTTGAAATCCCGAGGCCCATAAAAATATTTTATTATTTAAATTATAAAACCGAACCTGAAATAATATTAAAATATTATTTTCACCCGACCCTTAAACCCGGGTGTTACAACTCTCCCCCACTTAAGGAAATTTCGTCCCCGAAATTTATCGGACAGAAGTTTCCACAAAATCTGCTCTTACCCACTTTCCTTCTCACCGCAACATACTAACCAACCGATAGAATTATCACGCAACAATAGATATCTGATGCTAAGATCTCAACAGTTCTTTCAAGGCATGTCAATTCTAAACTCAACTCAATCTCTTCTACAGACATAGCACAGAACAGATCTGACTCCCACTTCCGAATCATAGATACACAGAACCCTTTACAAACCTCTTTCTAACTCTGGTGGTAACCGCAACAAATAAACAACAGAACTAGTCCGGTTCACAACTCATACAACACTGTTCGAAAACTTGACCCATAACTTTCTCTGACTTTCATCTAACTTCAACGGGTAACCATACACTATGAAAACGTCTTCAAAACTAATCTAGTCGAAATCTCGAATCTCTACTACCCACTTCCATTAAGAACCTTCCACGGATGTAAAGAAAAACTAGAAGAAAACTGTCGTTACGCTGGCAATCTATACACTTACTCTCATGCCGAACAACATCATCCATCAACTCAATCCAGAAGCACTCATCTTCAACCCACAATGTGTCTTCATACCACTCAAATGCAATACAAATGAACTGTCGTGTGCTCCGGCCAAAACAATACGTCTCAAAACACTATGTCAACCGGTACAACAATTTTGTCTTTAAACTGCAGGACTCTATCATCTCTGAAACTATATTCTGAAGGTCTTCCTTCTACTATGTCTTGCACGTGAGGTGCCAAGAACCTGTCTTGCAACTGTTTTTCTTTAAGCATTCTGACTCAATGTAGGTTTAACCCGAAACTCGGCCACAGAACCACTATCATTCGGTAAACTGAATTCGGCAAATGCATCTCGCAACTCAACTACTAATCTAACAACAAATATAACTCAGAACATCGGCTACCACATTAACTCTCTTCGGATGGTACTCACACTTGAGATTACGGTCTTCAAGCAGTTCTATCAACTTATGTTGTTCAAGTTTCAACTCTTCCTAAGTCGTCTAATATTTTAAGTTCTGATGATATGTGCATACACACTGTGCATTTCTTACTATACAAGCTTTGTCTCTAAGTCTTCGAAGCGATTACAACTGTAATTAACTCTATGTCTCATATCAGATAACTCTTCTCACGGTCTTTCAACTATCTCGACAATCAAGCCACAAATCTTCTGTCTTGCATAAACACACAACCTAACTCTACATGTAACGCATCACTATGGTTCACAAACTCTTCCGCTGATATAGGCTGAATCAAGGTCGAAGTTCTCTTCAAGGTTTCTTTCAGTTTCTCAGGGGCTCATTGTCTCGCATCTAACCACACAACTGAACATTCTTCTGTAGCAACTTGTCAAAGGAGCAGCTATCTTCAAAAGACTATTTACAATTCTCTGAAAGTAACAATGCTAGACCTAAGAACTATAGATATCTGTCACAGTCTTCGATTTCTTCCAACTCACATATTCTTCTGCCTACTTGGGATTTTCTCTAACACACTCGGTTGAACTACATGTCCTAGGAGAACATCTTCATTAACTCGGAGTTCACGTTGCATAACTTGGCATACAACTAATTCTCTAATAGAATCTACCACACTAACTTCAACGCTTGTCATGATCTTCCTCGGTACTTGAATATACTCATGTGACATCTAGAAGAGCCACTACAACTGATCAAGAAACTCAGGAAAATATTCTGCTCAACATCTCTATAAAACTAACTAACACACCAGTCAAACAAGACGGCATAACTCGGAACTCAAAGCGATCACATCTTGCCCCAAAAGTTGTCTTCAATACTTCAACTTCCCTCACTTCCAACTGGTAGTAATCGGATCTCAAATTAATCTTCGAAAAGACTGTAGCACACACTAACTGACCAACAAATCGCTGACACTCGGAAACGGATACTAATCATTCACTGTCACTTGTTTCGACTGTATGTAATCTGAACACATTCTCGTACTGTCACTCTTTCTTCTTCACAATTTACACTGTAGAACTCTGAGATGATGTGCTAGGCCTAATGAATCTAAGGTCTAACAAGTCTCGAAGTTAATTCTTCAACATGCTCAATTCTTCCGGGATTCATAAGTTACAGGGCAAACAAAACAGAAGCAACCTCGAAAACGGTCTTACTAACAAACTCTTCTCCTCTAACAAGAGGTAAACCGACAATTCTTCCAAACACTTCTAGGAAAAGAAAACACAACTATTCTAACATTCTGTGGTTTAATCTTCATTCAAAATCAAATTCATCACAATTGCTAAGCAAGCCTGTTGACTAAACTCAACCAATCTTTGACCTCTAAAGCTGGATCAACATTCAATAAGGAGTTCACATCCTTACCTACTACTACAGTCTCACAAAAATCTGCGACTTCAAGGCAATTCTCTCTCTGTCTCAATGTATATCCTAGCTTTATGCTCTACAAGCCAAACCATGTCAAAAAGGTACATCGAAACCATAGGAAGACAATCACTTTACATCTACTAGAAACTAGTAACCCTGAACCACCAACAAACATCTTCCGTACATTTCTCTGGCCACCTCTATCTCACTAAAAGTTCTAGTCACATGCGTCCCTACGTCTAAAATCTCAACACGTACATCAAATTTCTTCGCACGCTCACACAAAAGGAAGAATCTGCAGAAATTGCAACTACACATGTGCACGGCTGATAGTCCTCGGTCCTCTTGTTTTCAGGCTGGTTCATCAACAAAATCTGACTCTTCTAGACTGTTCTTAGAGCATCTCAAAACTTCAAAATACAGTTCTGATTACACACAAACTATCACACTTGAACTTGTTCTATAACATCGGTCTTGACGACTAAAAGCATCCCACTACCTAACAATCTGAATTCAAAACTCAAGACTTCCTTCTCGGCTCAACTATATCAGAAGTAACTTCATCTCTCCTTCTCGCTGGAAGACAACTCAGATGCACACTGGCCTAATCGCCCAAACCGATTCCCACTCATGGATACTGATCGGTTGTCTTGTACTAAAACCATAGGCCGAACCCCCAACGATCACCAACTAACATTTCTAAAATTCAGATTACTCACACGAGACCCCTACCTAGATCTCGCCAAAAGAACTAAGGTACTCATACCTACCTCTGACACCTTATCGGGCACATTCAAACTTGCATACTCACTATCGATATACAAAAGCACGGGTTTAGAATCAACTGGAGGAAACAACTTATTACTGTACCAAGGGCTTATCTGTTAAAACATCGACACCAATCTAACTCCCACTCATATGCCTTCACTTTTTCTTACCAACTGATGCCAGTGTTGATCACATCGTCCCTCATCCACAGGAATCAACCCACATACACACCGACTCGAGCAAACAAATTGTACCTCAACTCTGGTACAACCATACTTCACTAACTATAGCGATGAACTCCCCCAACATCATCCACTTTTTCAAAAACCACAACTTCCACTTACCGATTCACGGCCCACACACTGGCCTCAAACTTACTAATAACAATAAATCAATCAACAATTTAACATACAAGTTGGGTTAGCAAAGGAAAGGTCCAAGTGGCTCAAGTATGATTTCCCTCACTTAAAATCCTTTTTTCGATGTAATAGAAGCAATGGGACTCTACTCAACATGTTTCAAACAAATCATCACACATACATGCTCAACCAAGCATATAACAAAGCATACTTGCTAAACAAGCAAACATATGCGTACGATCAAACAACATACATTCTCAATCAAGCAATCATACTTACAAAACAAGCAAACACCGTGCATATCAACTCAAAACTTGAACTTACCTCACTTACCTGCCCAAGGTCTCGGTAACCTTAGGCTCTGATACCAACAAATGTAACCCCCTCGTCCCGGTCTGGTCGGATGACCGGTCCGAGTGGGCTACACGGGGAAAACCGAAGCGAAACCCTTTAAGGTTCCTCCTCGGTTAACGACCCAGAAAATTTCTTTTTAATTTGATCTTCCCTAAATGCACATTTAATTCCTATGTGATCACAGCAACGGAAGACAAGCATTCATGCAACCAAGATTCAAACAACCTGAACCAAACAGTCCATTTTTATGTGATTTAACAGGCTGTTTCGAAACACCATCAAGGTGTATCGAAACGCCTTGACCTGGTCAACATTTCTAAGCCTACACGAGGATGTCGTTTCGGAACGGGGGTCAACCGTTCCGAAACACCCTCCCTGGTCAACTTCTCGTGGTCAATGAGATTTGATCGTTTCGAAACACCATAGACCCGTTTCGGAACACCTTTATCTCGCCAATTTCTCAAAATTCCAGTAGAAAAAGTGTACCGAAACGGCCCCTACCCGTTTCGAAACGCTCGGCCAAAAACAAAGGAACCGTATCGAAACAGGATAGCCCGTTTCGAAACGCCCACTGTCTGCATACTGGTTTTAGCTGTTTTAAGGCACAAGGGTGTCCCTAAACCCCACCAAAACCTCCCACAACACACTATTAACAATGCTAAAGGCAAACCAACATACAAGCATGCTTGAGCATCATCATAACAAGACTAAACACCAAGGCACAACATCACAAGCCACACATCCATACATGTCATTATAGATGTTAACCTTTAACATATCCAACACTTAGGCAATTCTAGATAGCAAGATACTAACATGGTCACAAGCATAGCATACATCCAAAAGCCGATTTAACAAGCATAAACGAGGAGTCTAACATGCTCCTAAACAACAACAACAACAACAACAATATATTCCAAAAGCATCATAACACGACACCTATCCCATTGCTTTACTATTACAATCTTTAAATTTAACTATCATACTTGAGCTAACCGTAAGCAACACTTGGAGGCCCTTCCTTGCCATTGCCACCCACTAGCCATTGATCTGCATTGTCGAACAAAAGAGAGCGTAAGCATAAAAGCTTAGTGAGGGTAAGCTGTAAAACAAACCTTCGACAATGCAGGGTCCAAGCACGGGCTACAACCAAGATTAAATGCATGATCTTACCTCCGATCCACACGAGCCATAATTATAAATGATGCATGAACATATAATCAATATCATGTCATGCTCAACATGTTTAAATCCACAACATATGAAATCACATATATTAAACCATGTTAGCAACACATCCCAAATCACTTTGGTTCACAATTAACCACGTATTGGCAACGTAAACTACAATCCGTATTGGCACCTAGCTATGACTCGAATACGCGGATAACCGTTGGATCTCACATCCAACAACACAACCATTACCTAACGGTGGGATTACACTCATCATCGTTCACGCGGAGGGGATTCCACTCATCCTCACGCCTCATTTCACGTGGAGGGGATTCCACTTATCCTCACGCCCGTCGATGGGATTCCACTCATCACTGACGAATATATATATAAGAAGATTTCCGGGCGAACCCGTACTCCATCTTGATGACTACCATCATCAAGACCACGCGCGCATTTGACTCACGTGTGCACACTAGACATCCTAATGATCGATCATTTGTACCCAAGCATACTAGTGCCAATACTACACATTTCATTAATCTATCACAATATCAATCCATAACAGCTTCTGTGCTTAGCACGTACTCACCATGACTCACCGTCATGCACAAACCACATTTCCATGCCTAGCATGTACTCACTATGATCCTCGGATCATACAATCACCTCATAACATCATTACACATGTCAACACTACATGCATCTCAATAACACAATTATCACATCATATTTCATACATATGTATATCTCTATCACCTTTATCATCAACATGCATGTAACAATGCATTAAGCCATGCCTCCACATACATGTATAACAACATAAGCATAACCACCATAAGCATGATTAAACATGAGGCATAATTCAACACTTTAAAGATCAACCAAGGTCTCTAACTAAAGTTTGGGATTAGGCCACCACCCTAATCCCAACTCTAGGTGGGTCTACCAATCCCAACCTAGTTCACATGCTTGAACCAACACTTGAAAACCATTTAAAAATATTTAACCACTCACCTAAGCTTCCAAGCTCCAAGCCAAGCAAGCAACCACTCTCACGTTTCCGGAATTCCTCTCGATGCTTCACCAACACAAGTTATTGCTTCTAAACAACCTCAATACAATTCAAATAATCCTCAAATCAGCCCAACATCAAAATACCAACCCGGAATACAATTCAAATACAATTTACAATGTTGCAAGCCATGAACAAACCTCATATTTTGTAATCTCGGACAACCCCAATACCCCTTCCAAAATCCATGTTTCCAACACCCATTGCACCCACAAATGATCCCAAATCAACCCCTAATCATAGTACTACCATTGGGCTATCAATTCCCACCTAAAACAACCCCCAAAACTCACCCAAAACCCTCCAAAAAAACCCATTTTTACCCAATTTCGGGAATTCATTTAAAATACTCTAAAAATTATATATGTTGGACTATTTGATTCACAAACAACATATCTAACATAAATAAACCAAAAGCCTTGATAAAAACTCATAAAGTCACAACCTTTAACCAAAACTTTGAAAAAACCCAAATTCTAAAACTTGAACCAAAATGAAATCTACTTGTACTTTTAAAGAGAGGAAGATGAGAGCAAGTCGGAAATGTAATTACCTTTCAAAATCGAGCTAAAATGAAGGAGAAAGAAGGTGGGATAGAAACTTGGAGAAAAACTCTCCTCTTGTCGTTGGTTTTGAGTTTTTGAAGAAGAAGATGATGAAATTTTGGTTTATTTGAATTATAATGTAGTAAAAATGGGTTTTATTTGTAAAGATCAAATATTTACACAAATGCCATTAATGAATGGCCAAAACCCACATCTCTTAAAGTCCATGGACTTTGGGCTTAAGAGATAGGCCCAACATAGTCTCAAATATTTTGAAATCCCGAGGCCCATAAAAATATTTTATTATTTAAATTATAAAACCGAACCTGAAATAATATTAAAATATTATTTTCACCCGACCCCTAAACCCGGGTGTTACATTGCTTCTAACCAATCAAAACACAATCATTACTCACCAATTCAATGCTAAATTCAGTCACAAACTCCAACCCATGAACACAAGTCAAACTTCACCAATTTCAAACTCAACTAAACACAAAATTCTCATTTTCGTGCTCCTCCAATACCTAGCTGAAAACCATGATTTCCTACACCCAAATGGCATCTAAAAGGTCCCAAAACACTTCCCTAATAACCCTATACCATCAGCCCTTCAACTCAACTCTAAAACACACCAAAAACACAATTTTAGACACTTCAAAAATTGCTCTAAAGACCCACTTCGGGTTTTCACCCAAATCCTACCATTTCAAGATATTAAGTGTATTTTGATGAGATTAAACCAAAACACAACTCAACAAATCAACCACAATTGAAAAACCCATTAAAAATTCAAATTTCACCAAACTTGAAAAATTCAAAAATGGATAGTTTCGAAATCTAAGACTATGTAAATGAAGAGGATGATTAGGAGAGTTTAAATATGACATTACCTTTAAAAATGCCCTTGAATGGATGAAGAAATTAAATGGAATAGTAACTTGAGGTTTTTGGAGAGTTTGGGTTGATTTTCACGTTAGGTAGGAGAAAGGGGGAAGACAACTTTATTTTATTTTTTTGTTCCTTTTTTATTAAAAAAAGTTGTCATCCACTTTTCATTTTATTTACAAAAATGTCACCTTGAAATTGTTAAATCTCACTTAACTCATAATTAAGGCATAATTAGATTAAACCAATTTTTTGAATGACTCGAATCAAACACACGCCTAACTCCTAACCCCAAAACACGGGTGTTACATATACTTTGCTACCATAAATATTCTCATCGAGCTGTTAAAAGATGAAATGCTACCATCAAGCTTTAATTATGGGTAACTTAACTTACATAGCTAAGAAACCATCATAATTAAAACAAGATACTAGAATAAATTATAAAAATATTGGATTTAGATTACAAAAATTTAAAATAAATAGGGTTCAATTTCTGTTAAAAAACATATAATTGATCTAAATTAAAACCTAGAAGCATAAATTACATATCTGATTAAAATAACTCTAACATTAAATATCGAATCTCAATTAAATTAACTTAAATTGGGACTCAATTGAATTAAACTAAAACCTAAAAGTGAATATTAAGAGCTTAAATGAAAAAAATCTAAAGTTGGAGGGACAAAAAAATAATTACCCTAACCTAAAAATTTAGGCGGATACTTTCCCTCCTTCCCACCCATTTATTTGAATTAAAATAAACATAATATGTATATAAATTAAAAGGAGGAGAGGTGGCGCATGAATTGAAAAAACAAAAAGAAAGGAGGGTGGGGCAAGGATTGAAAAAAGGGGATTAAAAAAATGAGGGAAATTAAAATAGAAAAAGAGAGGGGAAATTGATAAAAAGGGGAGGGTGGCACGGGAATGATGTATGTGTGTGTATAATATATATATATATATATATATATATATATATTATAATATATACTCATATATTATATATATATGTATGATATAAAAATAAATATAGGTAAGTTTTAGTATGTATATGTACATATATAATATATGGGTATGCATAAGCATTATTCCGGGTCAAAAGATTCGCGCATTATTATACGGGTCGCGCCTTTTAATACGGGTCTTGCTCCGCAAGCACTCGTAGTTTAATTTCTTTCATTTTGGTCCTTTTTTCTGTGAAATTGAGCTGACAATTTTATTTTATTTTCAATTTGATCATTATTCTAATTTTAAGGTTCAAGGTTTGAGTTTAATTTAGGGTTTAAGGTTATAATTTAGGGTTTTCCTTTTCAATGTTTAAATTTAAATATTTCATTTTAGTGTTTAAGGTTATGTTCAAGTATTCTTGTTTTGATTAGGGTTTCAATTTTAGGGTTTAGGGTTTAATTTAGTGATATATTTTTAGATTTAAAATTTGAGGTTTTGATTTAGGGTTTCATTTTTAGGGTTTAAGGTTTTAATCTAGGGTTTAGGATTTATAATTTATGGTTAATATGTTTTGTTTTTAGGTTTTAGGGATTTTATTTAGTGTTTTGTTTTATGGTTTATGATTTTAAATTAGAGTTTTGTTTTAATTGTTCATGGTTTTAGGGTTTATTATTTAATTTTTAGGTTTAAGGTTTATATGTTTAGGGTTTAAAAGTTTAAAGTTTAAGAGTTTAGGGTTAGTATTTCGAATAAAGGTTTTATTCACTACAACAAAACAGTTCTTTAGCGGCGTTTTTTAGCGCCGCTAAAAACTTTCCCGGCGCTTAAAAAAGCGCCGCAAGAAATGCCGCCTAAAGTAGCGCCGCAATAGTTAGCGGCGTTTTTTACCTTAAAACGCCGCAAAAAGTTAAGATCTATAGTGGCGTTTGTATTTACAAACGCCGCAAATAAGTGTTCTATAGCGGCGTTTGTATTTTCAAACGCCGCAAAAAGTTAAGTTCTATAGCGGCGTTTGTGTTTACAAACGCCGCGAGAACATGTTCTATAGTGGCGTTTTTAAATACAAACGTCGGGAATAAGTGTTCTTTAGTAGCGTTTTTGTTGCAAACGCCGCAAAAGGTTAAGTTCTATAGCGGCGTTTGTACACTCAAACGCCGCGAGAACATGTTCTATAGTGGCGTTTTTTTTTTACAAACGCCGCGAATAACACCATGTTTCAAAAAAAAATTAAATAAAGCATACGTATTATATAATAATTAAAAATGCATTACATTAAAGTCCCTTGAATGTGGTCCATAAATTTCTCTTCCAATTTCATTAAGAACCGATAACATTTTATGGGAAAAAATAGGCACATTAAAGTCCATCCTTAAACTAAAGAAATAAAAAAAATCAGAATGACAACATGATCGCTTGCCTCTTTTCTACTTTCAGCTCGTTCACCACTTCAACTGTTGTCAAATGAAGAACTTTGCAAACAGAACTACCATTACGATGTGTTCCATATTTTTAGCACAGGCTCTGGATGTACTTGAATCTCTTGTTCTTCTTCATGATCTTCCCTCATATCCTCATCACCCTCAATATCCTGTGATCAAAGATAATGCAGCAGCTTGTCAAAAAGGTAATTAATTTCCATCATTCATTCTCTCTATCATAGGAATTACAAAAGAATGAATGAACTTGAGTCCTGGGAGGGCCTAGAAAGAAAGTGCAATGCTTAGGGTTCATGGCTTAGTGTTTAGTGTTTTGATTTATGTTTTTGATTTTATTGGTTTTATTTTAGGGTTTTTTACGAGTTTAGGGTTTATGGCTTCTTTTTATTAGTTTTAGGGTTTTTGTTTTAGTTTAATGTTTGAATTAGGGTTTAGGGTTTAGGTTTCATTATTAGTGAACTAAGCTTACCTTTAGGGTTTAGTGTTTAGGGTTTATGGGTTTACTTTTAATTGCTTTTATTTTGGGTTTTCTTTTTATGGGTTTAGGGCTTCTTTTTATTAGTTTAGAGTTTTTGTTTTTGTTTAGTGTTTTGAATTATGGTTTAGGGTTTAGGTTTCATTATTAGTGAACTAGGCTTACATTTAGGGTTAAATGTTTAGGGTTTATTGTTAGGGTTTATGGGTTTACTTTTAATTGCTTTTATTTTGGGTTTTCTTTTTATGTGTTTAGGGTTTAGGATTTCTTTTTATGGTTTTAGGATTTTTATTTTACTTTAGTGTTTTGAATTAGGGTTTGGGGTTTAGGTTTCATTATTAGTGAACCAAGTTTACCTTTAGGGTTTAGTGTTTAGGGATTAGGGGTTTACTTTTTATTGACTTTATTTTTTGTTTTTATATTATGAGTTTAGGGTTTAGGGTTTAGGGTTTCTTTTTATGGGTTTAGCGTTTAGAGTTTTTATGGTTTTAGAGTTTTGTTTTAGTTTAGTGTTTCGAATTAAGGTTATGGGTTTATGTTTCATTTTTGGTTTAGGGTTTAAGGTTTTGATTAGGGTTTTGTTTTAGAACATATATAATATATTAATATATAATATATATGTATGTAAAATATATTTATGTATGTATAAACCTTAAATACTAAACCCTAAACCCTAAAAATAAAAACCTTAATCCAGTTATGTATATATATAATGCATGTAAGTATGTATGTATATATATATACAAATTTATGAACCCTAAACCCTAAAAATAAAAACCATAATACATACATATATATATATAATTAATATCCTATACACTGGCGGTGGAAACTAAAAGTTTCCACAAGTGTCTTAGTTTTAGGGTATAAGGAGTTAGTTTAGGGTATATGGTTTAGGGGTTTAGGTGCAGGGGTTCATACATCTATACATCTATACATATTTATTTTTAGAGTTTATGAATGGTCATCCATATATATAATGCATGTAAGTATGTATGTATAGATGTATGAACTAAACCCTAAACCTAAACCCTAAACTCTAAAAATAAAAATCATAATCTATATATGTATGCATATATATAATGCATGTAAGTATATATGTATAAATGTATGAATCAATTTATGAACCCTAAACCTCAAACCCTAAAAATGAAAACCCTAATCCATATATATATATAGAATACATGTAAGTATATATGTATCAATTTATGAACCATAAACCCTAATCCCTAATCCTTAAACCATAAACCCTAAACCTTAATCCATGTATGTTTGTATATATGTATAAAGATTGAAAGTATGTATGTATCAATGTATGAACCCTACACTCTAAGCCATAAATCCTAAACCCTAAATCCTAATCTATAACCCTAATTCCTTTGTGATGTGTGTGTGTGTGTGTGTGTGTGTGTGTGTGTGTGTGTGTGTGTGTGTGTGTGTGTGTGTGTGTGTGTGTGTGTGTGTGTGTGTGTGTGTGTGTGTGTGTGTGTGTGTGTGTGTGTGTGTGTGTGTGTGTGTGTGTGTGTGTGTGTGTGTGTGTGTGTGTGTGTGTGTGTGTGTGTGTGTGTGTGTGTGTGTGTGTGTGTGTGTGTGTGTGTGTGTGTGTGTGTGTGTGTGTGTGTGTGTGTGTGTGTGTGTGTGTGTGTGTGTGTGTGTGTGTGTGTGTGTGTGTGTGTGTGTGTGTGTGTGTGTGTGTGTGTGTGTGTGTGTGTGTGTGTGTGTGTGTGTGTGTGTGTGTGTGTGTGTGTGTGTGTGTGTGTGTGTGTGTGTGTGTGTGTGTGTGTGTGTGTGTGTGTGTGTGTGTGTGTGTGTGTGTGTGTGTGTGTGTGTGTGTGTGTGTGTGTGTGTGTGTGTGTGTGTGTGTGTGTGTGTGTGTGTGTGTGTAATCCATATATGCACGTATATAAGTATGCACGTATCAATTTATGAACCCTAAACCCCAAATCATAAATCCTAAACCATATCCCTAATTCTTTTGTGTGCTATGTATGTATAATGTATGAATGTATATAGGAACGTGAAACACTAAACCCTTAACCCTAAACCCTAAACCATATAAACATATGTATAATGTACGTATGTACCAATGTATAAACCCTAAACCCTACCCATAAACCCATAAACCCTAAACCCCCAAAACACTAAACCATAATTCTTATATGTATGTACGTATAATGTATTAATATTATGTATGTTAAATTCTAATCCCTACACAATAAACCCTAAACCCAAATGAACCCGGCCTAAAAAGAAACCGACCTGAATTACACGAACTGAAACGAAACCGACCTAAAATCACCCCGAACCGAAATTAACCCGTCAATTAACCATTTTGGCCCGACTTAAAATGAACCCGACCCGAAATGAACCCGAACCGAATCGAGTCAAAACAAAAAAAACGACCTAAAATGACCTGTAACTGATTTGGCCCGACTTAAAACTCAACTGTTGACCTGTTTTTACATCCCTAGTTCCACTTACTTGTATGTTTGCATTTCATTTTTACTTGTCCAGGGATTTTATGGCCAAACTACTATAAACAGTTAAACATGTACTATTTGTTAAAATAAATACTGTTAATATGTGTAGTCATTCAAGTTCCTAAGCATAAATGTAAAAAATTCTATTCACACGGACTTAATGACGAGGTTACATCTCTATTAGGGTGTTCAGTTAAAATAATTAATGACTGCATGTATTTATTTTTAATTTTATTTCGTTTTTTTTATGTTATGAACTGTATATTTGTGATTATATATTTGAATAGTCTAAAGACTATTACAAGGTAGTATCTTTTTATATATATTTTTAATTTTTTGAAAATACACGCCTTGCAGACAGAACGATTGAACACAAATCTCCTATAATATCATTCGTTTTTTCACTAAGATCGCTTATTGGGTTTATGTTTGTGATTATACTTTGTATCCGAGTAAAATGTGTTATCTTTATTTTGTGTTTTTTTAATTATAAATTTCTCAAAATGACCCATCCTAATTTTTAAATTAACTTCGAATACCTCTTGAGAAGTTGTTGCAAACTTCTATGTGAAAAATTGTTATAAATCATTAGGTAATTATATTTTTAATATTTGTGCTGTTTAAAAGTATTTTTGATGTATATAATCTAGATCTTTAGATTTTTATTAAATCATCACTCAGACTGATCCTTCGTTGTAACGCCCTTGATCAAACTAATAGTCTTGTGTGAGCAGAGTTATTTCTGTGATTTTAGTGACTCTAGGGAGAACATAAAAATTAAGCTCATAATAATAATTATTAAATTTTAAAATTAGGTCTTTAATATCAAGTGTTAGATAAATGGGTTTCTAATAACATTTAAAAAAAATGCTCTGATAAGTATTTATTTTGGTTATGTTTTTAGTCCTTGTTTTGATCGAATATATATGTTTGAAGGACTTAATTGGGCTGTTTTTGTGTTGTTCTTGTGCAGGTTACGTAATGCCAGAAACGAGTTGAAGTGCTGCAGAAAATACTGAATTCGTGGGCAGATTCATGGGCATGAACCAGGGCATGAATGCTGACTAGGCGCCACATCAGCACCTTCTAGAAGATGACGTCAGCAAGCTTGATAACCTATCAGTCCACTTATCAAGATAGCCTATCATCCGAATTTTATCTTTTAAATTCAAAACTTTGATATTTATCTTTTGTAATTTTATTTAAATTTTTTTAGGATTTATCATCTTAGGTTTTTAGGGTTTTTCAACTACTATAAATACCCCACTTTGAGGGTGAATTATTCATCAAACATTTTCCATTGTTCTCTTCTTCCTTGAGTAATAAAGCTCTCCATTTTTTTTCATTTTCTTTTCTCCATTTTCTTTATTTATTTTATTAAGTATGGTTTTTTCACAAACCATGCTTAACTAAATTTCCTTTAGCCAAAAGCAACGCCAAACCCGACAAACCTCGTGAGATTAGGAAAATACTTCAATCCTTCAACAACTCCTTTTTAGATTCTCTGTAAAATTGATTAGGCAATCGGCCTAATCTTTAGGTATCGCAATTGTTTCATTCCGAGAGAGCGCATCGGCTTGAAGTGGTTTAGATCCATCGTTGGGGACGAGGAAAAGCTTGTAGCCAATTCAACTCCCTAAGAACAAACTTAGTGGCGGTCCACTAAGGGGAATCAAAATCGGAAACAATTCTCATCGAGACGAATATCCGAGCACGGGCTTCTCCAGCACTAACTTAGATTTGAGTTAGCATCGATTGCCGTGGCTAATTCACTAAAGTTTGACTTCAAGGATTGCCCTGGGAGTCGAATCTACCAACGATATTTTTACGTTTTTACTATTTTTCTCATTCAAATCACTATTATAAAATCCCCTTTATTTTCTACAGGTTATTGGTCTAAATCAGAAGAAAGGTGTTAGAGTTCCTATTCCCTGCGGATCGACCCTTACTCTCACTATATTAATTTAAATCTTATTTATTTTGAGTTTAAGGTTTTATTTTTGACACTATACGACGCGTGTCATGCTCCTAATAACAAATATTGAGAAAAAAAGTAAACTCTTAATAACAAATATCATAAAGATTGAATTTTAAGAGTAGATCCCTAATAACAAATATCAAGAAAAAGTTAGGCTTATAATAACAAGTATTAGAAAATATTAGCTCTTTAGACTCTAATAACAAGTATTGAAAAAAATAGTATATGTATAATAACAAATATTAGAAAAAAATTAGGCCCCTAATAACAAATATTGAGGGAAATGAATTTTAAGAATAGGCCTTTAATAATAAATATTGGGAAAAAATCAAGCCCTTAATATCAAGTGTTGAAAAAATTAAGGTCATAATAACAATTATTGAAAAAATAGACATCTAATGTAAGTATTGGGGAAAATGGACCTTAATAACAAATATTTGAAAAAAAATGAATTTTAAGAGTAGGCCCCTAATAACAAGTATTAATAAAAATCAAGTCCATAGTAAAAAATGTTAAAAAGAGTGGACACCTAATAACAAATATTGAGAGAAAAATTGGATACCTAATAATAAATATTTGAAAAAATTGAATTTTAAGAGTAGACCCTTCATAATAAATATTGAGAAAAAATGAGTCTCTAATAAAAAATATTAAAAAATAATTAGGCCCCTAATAACAATTTTTAAAAAAAAGTTGAGCCCTAATAATAAATATTTGGTATACTTATTGCGGTGATCGTTTGTTGTTGTATCCTGAGAAATCGACGTCCAACGTTACTCAAAACACTGAAAAAAGTAAAAATCTGTCTTAAAAAAATTGTTCATACAAAATTCAACAAAAATACTTATTCTAATTCCAACTTTATCCGACAACTGGTACTCTATTTTGTTAATATTACTACATTATATTTTATTATTTTTTATCATTTATTATTACTATATTTATTCTAACAAAATGTGATGGTGGTTGATCCACCCACTTGCTACTTGTATGTTTGCATTTCATTATTAGTTATCCATGTGGTCCCTAGCCATAAGCATAAATATCAACCACCATAAGGGGTGTTTAAAATTAGGTACATGTAATTTTTTTTAACAATATATACGCTTTATTTTATTAAAAATTAAAATAGAAAAGCAGTCCAAAAAATAAAATTGTAATAGAAAAAATAAAAACACAATAAATCTAAATTGAAAAAAAAAACTAAAAAATAAAACATTAGACAAGCAAAACACCTCAAGTGGGTTGCAAAACAGTAATAAAGATGAAACACCGAAGAAATAGAAGCATAGATCAAGACTTATTGTCTCCATCCACCTACACGCTTCATGATTGAAGTAGGAGTGGTGAGCAAAACCAATAATCTTGGAGGCTGCTTCGTAAAATAGATCTGATTGCATTGGCAAATGAACCATAAAAGATATCAAACTACTGAAGACCACCGACAATCCGTAAATCAGAGCCAAACGTCGTGAAAAATGTATCCACGAACGCATATCTATTACAACGGTAGACGATAGCGTGCCACAAGACAGAGAAAAAATGTGCCACAAATAAGAGAAAAAAAGCGTACTACAGTGCATATAAAAACTAGAACACTGGAATATAAAAGAAAACAAGAACTTGAGATAAACAAAATGAGAGTAAAAAACTACCAGCGGTGGCGTCAGTTACTGACAGTGGCGACCAACACTAAAACTGACGTCACCGCCGTTGAATCAAGAACTAAAGAAAAAACAAGGTTGAATTATAATGGGGAGAGCGGCGCTAGGGTTTTATTAAACCATGTACATGTACATATACTTTTAAGTATCTAAAGTTTTAGGTACTCAAATTTTCAGATATTAAAAATATCAATTCGTGACTCGACTCATGAATATCAAGTATCTGTAAGTCGAATACTTGTAATACTTAGAAACCCGTAATTTCAGGTCTCAGATTCTCAGATTAAAACAATAACATATGATACATGCAAATGATCAACTAAAAGAATGAAAATAATATTAGTAATTTATATGTCTGTAATTTTCAAGGGACTAATTAAAAGAATTAAAGTAATATTATTAAATTTCTTTCGCGTTTCATCAATATGCTAAATATGGTGGGGCCAAATGCTAAATATGGTGGTTAGTGGTTAGCCTGTGATGGTGTTTGATCGCATTTCATTATTAGTTGTCAATGAGGTCCCAAGCCACAGGCCCACAAGCATAAATATCAACCACAAATCCACAATGAGGAGTGTTTAAAATTAGGTACGTAAATTTAGGTATCTAAAGTTTTGGGTAATCAAATTTTCGGATATTAAAAATATGAATTTGTGACTAGAGTCGCTTATCAAGTATTAAGTTAATTACCTGTAATAATTAGATACCCATTATTTTAGGTGTCAGATGCTTATATCAAATTTGTGTAATTTTTTCTTCAAACAATACAAAGTAATTTAAAAAGGATATACTTTAATTGGTTTCTAATTCTAGCATAATACATCTCCATTCAATGATTATTAACGGTAAATATACCTTAAATATATACTAAAAAATAGGGGTAAGCAAAAAACTCGATTATTCGGTTATGGTCTTGGATCCGGTCGGACCTAATAGATTTTTATCCGAAATTAGTTTCGATGGGACCGAGACTAGATCTAAAATTTAGGTCCCGATTGCAAGACTTGATCCTGATTTTTTGGACCCGGTACCTGGTCGGTACCCAATGGGACCAAGACCAGTACCGGTACCTGGTACTGGTACGGTACCGAATGGCGTTGAAGAGGTTTGAAACAACTGAAGGCGCTCCTTTATTTCTCTTTATGTATGCATATTATCAGTATAACTCATTTTAAGACTTTAACCTTCAAGCCTACAATATTCTGATTTTGTTATTTAATATTATTATTGATGGTTGAATTTTTCCCCCTGTTGCTCAAATTTTATTAATAATAGACTAATTGATCGGGTACTCGATATTGGTACCGACTCCCACTAGTACCGGGACCGGTTCCTGAAGTCTTAGACCCGGTCTAACCGAGACCGGGACTGGTTCTAGTTTTCAGAAACTGGTGATTACCGGAACCGAGACCAATTCTAGACAAATTGACCGGGTACCCGGTCTTGCCCACCCCTACTAGAAAATATTGTAGCAAATCATTGTTGTAAAACCAAGAACGGAAATCTCTTGAGGCCCAAGAAGGCCCTGACCCTTGTTATAAAATTAGAGTATATTAGATAAATTTTGATCTAATAATAATTTGGTCCCTATAAAAATAAAGAGATATAGAGAGAGATCAAATAGTACCGAAATTGTCGTAAAAATGCATCATCAGGCCACTTGAAAGTTGAGACCACAAAATAGATGAAATCAATAATAAATCAACCTGTAAAAAATAAAAATAAAAATAAAAATAATATAATATAAATAACAAATCATAAAATATAGGAGTAACAAATTTAAAAAAAAAAAAACTTACCACAAACACAATATTATGAAATTTTTCGTAATAAAAGAAAAGGGAAAATATTTGAAAAAAATCACCACCAATCGAACTATCAAAAAGTTAAGATAAATTATCAAAGAACCGAGAAACGAAAAGTATGGAATTGTATAATAAGGATTTCAATTTTTTTCTTAAGCAAAATATACGAAGGGAATATAAGATACTGTATATAAAAAAAATGAGAAACAGATAAAAACAAATTATAGCCGTTAACATAATAGCCACACTCGATAAATTGCACACTTAATTGTAAATTCTAAAGATGTTCAATTACTACATTTTAAGTTCCAAAATTTACTTTCATTATATCAACTTAAAATTTCTTTATTCCTATTTGTGATATTGCTAGGCTAGCTGGTTGGGATGTAAAAACAGGTAATCGGATGAGTTTCAGGTCAGGTACTGTCAGGTCGGGTAAAATCGGGTACATATCATTTTTCTATTTTGACTCGACTCGAGTCGGGTTTGGGTCCATTTCAGGTCGGGTTCATTTCAGGTTGGGTCAAAACGGGTCGGGTCCGAAGCAGATAATTGACAGGTTAATTCGGGTTCGGATACACTTCAGGTCGGGTCCATTTCAGGTCAGGTCCGTTTCAGGTCGGGTCCATTTCAGGTTGGGTTCATTTCAGGTCGGTTGCATTTCAGGTCGGGTGCATTTCAGGTCGGGTAATTTTAGGTCGGGTAGTTTCAGGTCGGGTAATTCAGGTCGGGGTATTTTTAGGATTGAAATTCGTATTGAGTTTGAGTTCGGTACAACCGTATAAGTAGTCGATAGACTTTAGGTTGACCTTCGTCAATCGTCATTGATTTGGAGTTAATTATTTAAAGTCATATCAAATTAAAATTATAAAACATTGGAGTAATTAAAAAATAATGAAAATGGGTCAATTTGGACTAAAAAGGGGTCAATTTGGATTAAAAATAAAGTTTCACGGATTATAATAAACAAAAATATCAAATTAAAATTATAAAACATTAGACAAATTTAAAACGGATTATAATAAACAAAAATATCAAATTAAAATTATAAAACATTAGACAAATTTAAAATAAAACAATGAAAAGGGGTCAATTTGGAATAAAAATAAATTTTGGGGACTGTAATGAACAAAAATATCAAATTAAAAGTATAAAAATTAGAGTAATTAAAAAAACAATAAGTAGATGTCAATTTAGAATAAAAATAAAGTTTTAGGATCTAGAATGAACAAAATTTCAAATTAAAATTATAAAACATGATGAGTTAAAAAATATATATATATAGGGGTCAATATGGAATTAAAATAAAGTTAAGAGACTAGAATGAAGAAAATATCAAATTAAAATAATAAAACATTGGACAAATTAAAAAAATAAATATGGGTCAATTTGGAATAATAAATGTGGACAAATTAAAATAAAGTTAAGGGACTAGAACGAAGAAAATACTAAAACACACATGTATACATACATACTAAAACACATATATATGCATGTATTTAAGTTTTAGTATATATATATACATGTAAGTAAGTTTTATTATATATATATTGTTATAATTATATAATACATATATATATATATGTATGTAAGTTTTAGTATGCATATATTGTTATATATATATATACATTAGAACATACATATTTGTATGTATATATGTATACCCCTAAACAATACCCATAAACCTCAACACTTAAATCTTATAATCACTAATAATTAGAGTACAAGTCTAATCCCCTAATCCTTAAATTAATCTCATAACCCAAAATAATTAAGTTGACACATTTACCCCTAAACCCCAAACATAAATATCTAAATCTTACAGACACTATTCACTAATAATTAGAGTGCAAGCTTAATCACATAATCCCTAAACTAATCTCATAGCCCCAAACAATCAACTTGGCACACTTACCCTTAAACCTTAAACATAAACTCATAAATGTAACAAACAAAATAAATTGAAACATAAAAAGGACAAATCTAAAAATAAATTATTAATTAGAGCCCAAATCACAAATGAATAAAATTATTAAACCTAATTACTTACTAAATCTTTATACGAGGACCAAATCAAATTTAAAGTAAACTAAAAAGCTTAATAATTAATTAATTTATGAAGCATGGCCTAATTAAATAAAATTTAAAGAAACTAAACCAAAAGTTAAGATTAAAAAAAATAAACTAAAACCTAAAAAACTTAAACCCTAACCATCTAATTAAGGAATGACCTAAAGGATAATTAACCCCTAAATAAATAAAAAATCCCACCTTCACCCTCAATTTGTTTCATATGGCGGCAACTTTCCCCCCCCTTGTTTGACTGGCGGCAAAATTCCCTTTATTTTGTCTTTATTTGATATGGTGCCAAAATCCTCCCCTCATTTTGTTTGATATAGTGCCAAAATTCCCCCCCATAATTTCCTATCAATCAAAAAAACTTCTCCTAAATTAAAATATTTTTTTATTATTTTAATAGTTATAATTAAATTTTTTAATAAAATATTTCTTAAATTTAATGATCACAATTAATAAATTGATTTAAATTTTAAATAATTTGTTTTAAATTCATCCATCACAACTTTTAATTTAATAAAACTTTTAAATTTTAAATATTTTTAATAAAATAAATTTAAGTATGTTAATTCTTATTAAACTTCACAAATAATTTATATTGAACGAGTTAGTATTAAATTAATTTAATATATTAATACTTTACATTTATCAACACTTTAAATTTATCAAATCGTAGACTTCTTCAACTATATATTAGGTAAATATCAACTCAGATCAATATCTGGTCAGGTTAAAAATAGGTCAGGTTCAAAGCAGGTCGGGTCAATTAACAGGTCGGGTTCAAAACAGGTCGGTACAAAACAGGTCGGGTAATATCGGATCTCGGGTCAATTCAGTCGGGTAAAATCGGTTATCTGCCAGGTCGGCTTCAGGTTCGTTTCAGTCGGGCGCAAGTCGGGTTTCAGGTCCACAGTAACAGGTCCAATTCGGGTTCGGGTCGTTTTCAGTCGGACACAGGTCAGGTTCGGTCACTACAGTAACAGGTCGAATTCAGGTTCGGGTCAACAACAATCGGTTACAGATCGGGTTCGAGTCATTAAATTTTCAGGTCAAATCAGGTTCTGACTCGAGCAGGTTTCAGTCGGGTCAGCTTTTTACATCCCTACTAACCGGCAATACTAACTTTAAATTAATTTTATTTAAATAATCATATTTTATATATATATATATAGTGAGAGAGAGACTGAATTATTTAATATTATAATTGATTGCTAAAAATATGTTTTAATATATTATTTGTACATTGGAACAAATTTGAATTGTGATATTAATTATTCGTAAGTTGTTAATTATTGAACATAAGATTTATAACTTTTTAATTAATTTAAATTGAATTAAATTTTTTAGAACTTTTAATTTTGGGGATCTTATGCGGTCGCTCTTATTGCGCCTGTCCAGAACCGCCACCGCGAATTGGCTTACCATTCCCCAAACTAGGAACGGGAACCCACCAAAGGAATATATCACGACTCCACATGCAATTGGATGGAGAAGATAGGTAGCTTGAAGGAACCTGTAGAAGGGCTGCCTTTCTAGATCCTCAACATTGCTTGCTTCCCCACGCTGCAAATGTTCCATTCATACAAAACATCAATCTCCATTCTCATTCTCATTCCATGTGAATTCGAGAAAGAAATAGAAGCACCTTTTCGATTATAGCTTCGGTATCAAACATCCAGTTGATGTGGCTAAACCAAAACCCAAGAATGGGGTTGCGTGGATCTCTCTCAGAATCGCTGAGTTGGTGGTTGCACCTGTGTGTGCTTACCCAAGCAATTGGACTCCCCTGCAACAATCAATTCATATTTTCATACTGCTATTTCCATCAAACTAAGTTGTGCAGAAACTGAAAACAATAACAGACCTGAAGTGCTTGAAGTCCACAATAAGCAAACAAGTACTCTAGCCATTTTGGAAGCTTGAAGCTTTTATGACAAAGATTCCTATGGTAACCCAATGTAATCCCCAGTCCCGATATCAGAGTGAGTCCCGCTGCATCCCAAATGGCAGGCCAAGTGAAATTAAAAGGTGCACAAAGGCCGAGCAAATGCATGGATAATATAATACCAGCAGAGGTTATATCCAAAACGTTCCAATTTCTTTTCCAAAAGACCTCCCTCCTATTTTGCACCACCACATCAGAAAACCAAATCCTACCCTGAGTTTTCCCTTCTTGGTCGGCTTCTTTTGCCAATTGCCCCAGCCGATACTTTCCAACGTGGTCGAGTTACAAGATTTGAGCGTAAAGGACTGTGCTTTCCCTGAGGTTGATTAAATCCCGAGTTTAGGACTTTGCCAGGGCAAGGGGAAAGTCTAGTTGTCACTCTTTGAAGAGCTGAAAAGGTTAAGGAGTTTGGCTTAGACAAGATTGCTGTGAATGTGATTAAAGCCATTGAGGTCTCAACTGGTGGATTCAAAAGAAACAAATGGGTCGGTTTATAAGGGTGGAGTACTCAGGTTATTGAACTGCATGGTTTTTTATAGTTTATATTGCATATTTGGTCCGACCTTATCGCTCAATAATGGTGAACTTTTATCGGAAATGATTGGAGTATTCATGTGTGGAACTGCTTGGTTTTTAATAGTTTATATTGCAATAAATGGGTTGGGCCAACCTTATACGTGCTCTCCTCTATTCTTAGATTTCCTTCGAGTTTCATCCATATGCCAAATATGGTTGTTGAGGGTGGTTAGCATGTGATGGTGGCAGCGGCCGATGAAAATCATTTGACCCTTTTCGGTACCTTATTTATACTTCTACACTTAAAATTAAGTTTAAAGTTTAGGGTTTATGATTAGGGTTTAGGAAATTTAGAATAAGATATATTTTTAGAGTATTGTGTGTAGAGTTTAAAAATTAGAATTTAGGGCTAGGGTTTAGAATTTAATTTTTTTAGTGTTAGGGCATATAAAGGGGCACCGAAAAGGAGCAAATAATTTTTATCCGGCAGCAGCCTATTTAAGTGTAAGCTTGAGTAAAAACTTTACACATTATTTGGCTTTAATTTTTTAAAATTTTATGAATTAATTCTGAAAGTTTTTAATTTTTATAACTTGTGTAAAAATATGAGAGTGCCATTTCCCATGAAAGTGATTTTCTCAAGAAATTCTTTAACCAGGTAAAAATATGCATTTCTCTCGTGTCGTGTTTCTATGATGTGATTACTTCCGAAGTGACACAAAATCTTATAATCATAAATTACAAGAAATTTTCTTCAATTTTATCAGAAAATGCTTTAAACAAGATATCTCATACACACATTTGGTATCAGCTAACATCGATGACTGGCCATGCCCAATCAGCTTAGATGTGAACTGACAGTAGCCAACATCTCATACACACATTTGGTATCAGATATTATATTAAGAATATGATTATATATATGGAACACTCAATGCAAAAGATACGAATTCTGAATCAATAAAATAAAGGACAATGTATCAAATACAAACTACAATAGTTTGCATTATTATGTTGAGTTCAATTTTAATATTCAATGAATTGTGCCTCTTATTATTTCATTATTTTGATTGTTTTATTTTGTTTAGACTGCTAAAGTTGAAAATTATGATCTTAATATTTTCTTGGTTTTAACATAATTAGACTGAATATAGACGCCTCAGCTGTTGAACGCCATCCTTTTCTTGTGAGCTTGAGAAGGTAGTTTAACCTCAGTTGCAAGCCCAATAATTTGAAGGAATCTGATTACATACCATGTCAAATCCAACTGCCACCATTCTAGACCATGTCGAGCTGAGTACTCGAAAGCATGGTGGTTATTGTGCCAACCTTCTCCTAACGCAAAATATCCCAGCAACCTGAAAAAGGGAAAAATAAATAAACTCACGATAACTATGTATGGAAGGGACACAACAAACACAATCCTTCACTTTGTTTATTGACAATCTCTCGGAGAAGCTACACTGGCAAAGATTGTGGTTTGCTTTCGAGAGACATGGAAAGGTGATTGACGCCTTCATACCAAGAAAACGAAACAGAAGGGGCACAAGATTTAGTTTTGTGAGATTCTCAAACAGAAGGGATGCAGAAAGGGAGTTAGAAAGGCTAAACGAGTTTAATCTATATGGATCCATTATCTACGTTGGTTATGCAAAGTTCAATGAGCGCACCTCTTACTAGAGGAAAGTCCGTCCATCTACGACTTGTCCCACAGCAAAGGTTTCAAACACAGTTAGTTCAGAGACAGAGAAAAAAATTCAGAGCCTGATAAGGAAGAGGTTATAGTCACAGGGAATACAAGTGAAGAAAATTTACAGAAAGTATGCTTAAGAAGAATACAAGGCCATGCAGAGGATGAAACTCTTTGGAAGCTAAATAAAAGTGTTATAGGTATAATGGCAACAGACTGCAGCACTGATGAGGTGAAAAGAAAATTCCATGCTTGTAGTCTTGGTCACTTAGGTGTTAAACGAATGAGAAGCTGTCATTTTCTCATAAACATTGAGGACGATGAACTCCTTACCCTCCTAGAGAATCACAATTGGTGTTTGCTGAGTTGTTTGTTTTGATATAATAATAGAAAATTTATATTGGACTAAATAGAAAAAAAATTTAAAATGTTTATAAGTCCAAACAACTTGAAAATATGGCTTATTAGTGCTTAAATTCCCAATCTTTATATAGACTACACTTGTTAAGCTTTATTGTCAATGTATGCTCAAGTGTATTAGGTTTTGGATGAGGGCTTATAAGTGCAAACACATACATTTTAGAGGAATTTCTAATTTGCTGATTTTTTCAGTTTGTGAGCGATCCCAAAGTTCAGTTTGTGAGCTTTGGTTGCTAGACTTGGTGAGTTAGTCTAGATTGTAATCGGTTGCCTCCTAAGCCAAGAAAAGGGTAAAGAATATCCTTAGTTGAGTTGTGAGCACCTTCTGCTAAAGAATTGGGTGACTGAATTTGTTATGGTTCCTTTTTTGGCGAATTTGTTTGTTTTATTCTGGTTGTGTGTACTCTTTTCCCCATTTACATGTAGGTGGTTTTTAACTAGACATGCAATTCAAGTTTTTGGTCATGTGAATAATATATTAAAATTGAGAAAAAAAACTATATATGCCTATATTATAATGACAAACAAAGGAAGTGAATACTGAAGAGTAGGTACCAATTGTTCTTGGATAGATCACCAGTATTCCATGCTTGGTTCCCCCAGATATGTGAAGCGGAGTTTATAAGCCAAGTGGCGTGGTATGAGATTGCAATCCTCACACCCTGCAACGGTTTCATGTCAAATGTCAGCGCAAACTAGTAGTCCATATCTCCTCATTTCAATGCATGAAAAATACAATCTTATATGAACTACATATATACTGATTTTGATATAGTATGATATATTCAATGATTTTTATAAAAAATTTAAGGTAATTTCAATATATCACAAATTACCGAAGAAACATGGAACATACGGGAATTGAAGTAAGTAACTCGCTTACCATTCCCCAAACCAGGAATGGGAACCCACCAAGGGCATATAGCACAGCTCCACATGCAATTGGGTGGAGAAGATAGGTAGCTTTAAGAAACCTGTACAAGGCTTGCTTCTCTAGATCCCCAACATTGCTTGCTTCCCCACGCTGCAAATGTTCCATTCACACAAAACAATATAAAACATCAACCTCCATTCTCATTCTCATTCTATGTGAAACTGACACCATACAAGTACCTTTTCAACAAGAGTTTTGGTATCAAAGATCCAGTTCATGTGGCTAAACCAAAACCCATGGATGGGGCTATGTGGGTCTCTTTCAGAATCGGCAAACTGGTGGTGCCACCTGTGTGTGCTTACCCATTCAATTGGATCCCCCTGCAACAATCAATCCATATTTTCATCAAACTAATTTCTATTTTCTACTGAAACTGAAAACAATAACAGACCTGAAGTGCTTGAAGTCCACAATAAGCAAACAAGTACTCTAGCCATTTTGGAAGCTTGAAGCTTCTATGACAAAGATTCCTATGGTAACCCAATGTAATCCCCAATCCCGATACCAAATAGAGTCCCGCAGCAACCCAAAAGGCAGGCCAAGTAAAATAAAAAGGTGCACAAAGAGCCAGCAAATGCATGGATAAGACAACACCAGCAGAGGTTATATCCAAAGCGGTCCAATTTCTTTTCCAAAACGCCTCTCTCCTATTTTGCACCACCACATCAGAAAACCAAATTCTACCCTGGCTTTTCCCATCTTGGTCGGCTTCCTTTGCCAGAGCTGATACTTTCCAACGTGATTGAGTTACAAAACTCGAGTGCAAAGGACTCTCCTTTCTCTGTGGTTGATTAAATCCCGAGTTTTGGACTTTGCAATGGGAAGGGGAAGGTCTAGTTTTTGTTGTTGTTGTCACTCTTTGAACAGGTGAAACTGAAAAGGGTATGGAGTTTGTCTTAGACATGATTGTCGTGATGAAAGCAATTAGGGTCTCAACTGGTGGACTCAAAGGAAGAAGAAATGGGGTTTTATAGGAACCATGGTCAGTTTATAACGGTGGAAAGGAGAAGAGTTACGTGGAAGAAATTTAGGACAAGTATACAAATGTGGAGAACTAATATATATGAATTTGAGTGGAAATTAGGTCTGAACTACATAGTTTTTAATAGTTTATATTGCAATATTTTGGCCAACAATTATCACTCAATGGTACACGTTTTCCTGTACATCCTTAAAAAGTTTATTCATAAGTGATTTTAATGAAACTTTCTTCCAATTTTGTAAATTACTTGCAGGTATAGGATTGGGACTTACACGTGTTCTCCTCCATTATTATCTTTCTCGTTTCATCCATATGCTAAATATGGAAGTTGGTTAGCATGTGATGGTGATTGATCCACCCACTTGTATGCTTGCATTTCATTTTTACTCGTTTAGGGTTTTAATCGCAAAACTACTCTATGTGTTTGTTTTAAAAAATTACTATAAATATTTGTAGTCGTTCAAGTTTTTAAGCATAAACGTAAACAATTCTATTCAGTATTCAAACGAGTTCAATGACGAAGTTACAATATCTCAATTATAGTGTTCAGTTAAAATAAGTATTGGATGTATATTTTTAAATTTTTAACTTAAAAGTGCTTGTAGTCTTTGAACTTCTGAAAGAAAGAAAGAAAAAAATTAATCAAAACTCTGAATTTTTTTTTACATCTAATTAAGACTTTGAACCAACAAATTTAACCAATTAAGCTTTTTGACCATTTTAAAAAAATATAAATTTATAAGTGGCAAAATTATTTTTTTTTAAAATGGAGGGCCGAACGTAGTTTTTCAAAACTTTAGGTGGATCAGGTTTCCTCTGGCCCATTACCGTTTGTCTCTTATCTTATGTATAATTAGTGAACATTTTATTTTATGATATATAAATATTTGTATGTGTATGAATTGTTTATAGTTATGTGTATTATTTGGTTATTATTCACATAAATTTTTGAAAGAAAATTTTTACAACGTGCGACGAATATTGTTGAACATTGTTGACGTTGAACACTATTAAATTAATTAATAAAAATTAAAATTTTAAAGACTCAACATACAATTAATAATTATATATTATTTTTTTTAATTTTAAAGGGAAAACTACATAAATAGTACCCCACCTATTTTTGGGTTACTATTTTGGTACCTAAACTATTATTTTTGACAAAATGACACCTAATGTTAATATTTTTGTTCTGTTTTGGTACTCATGCAGTTAAAAATTATCGGAGATAATGACGTGGCTTGGTATAATAAAAAATTTTGTCCAAAATACTTATATATTTTATCAAATTAGTCTAAAATTCATCCATTTAAAACACAATCTTAATTTTGGGGTAAATTTGCAGATTACCCCTTTTTCTTCTTCCATCAAAGTCAATGACACAATATAATAGTGGTTTATCATCTAAAAAATATACATTTTAACAATTAAATCTTAATTCAAAATAATTGATCCAATTTAATCATCTAAATTTTTTTAGATCAAACCTTAAAAATTCCAATTATTTATCATCTATTTTCCCCAACACCCAACAGTACCAACCTCCAAGCCATTGTCGTCTACCCTTGAAACCTGCAAACCGACCGCCCTTGACCCCTCAGATCGTCATCGCCTCTATTGGTGTGAAATTTATTCACTGCTATTGATGTCAATCTTTATTTACTGTGTTTTTCTGTTAAATTGTAATTTTTGATTTTTTTTAAGACCCTAAGATTTTCAACTTCTTCATAGATGGGGAAATTACAATTTTTTACCCCCAAAACAACTGGCATTAAGGTCTCTAAGCGTTGATGCATGGTACTGTCAATAGCGTCAAAAACAATGTCAAGACAAAAGTAAATTTAAATGTCACTGCATGACTGAATCTCACCAACATCAAATGCAAATCTTGAAGAGAAATCCTAATCAGATTGTGTTCGGGTGCTCAAGGGGTCAAGAGAAGGTAATTAGGTTTAATAATTTTATTCATTTGTGATTTGAGCTCTAATTAATAATTTATTTTTAGATTTGTCTTTTTTATGTTTCAATTTATTTTGTTTGTTAGATTTATGAGTTTATGTTTAGGGTTTAAGGGTAAGTGTGTCAAGTTGATTGTTTGGAGCTATGAGATTAGTTTAGGAATTATGTGATTAGGCTTGCACTCTAATTATTAGTGAATAGTGTCTGTAAGATTTAGATATTCATATTTGGGGTTTAAGGGTAAATATGTCAACTTAATTATTTGGGGTTATGAGATTAGTTTAAGGATTAGAGGATTAGGCTTGTACTCTAATTATTAGTGATTATAAGATTTAAGGGTTGAGGTTTATGGGTATTGTTTAGGAGTATACATATATACATACAAATATGTATGTTCTAGTATATATATATATATACTAAAACTTACATACATACATACATACATACATACATACATACATACATACATACATACATACATACATACATACATACATACATACATGTATATATATACTAAAACTTAAATACATGCATATATATGTGTTTTAGTATGTATGTATACATGTGTGTTTTAGTATTTTCTTCATTCTAGTCCCTTAACTTTATTTTAATTTGTCCACATTTATTATTCCAAATTGACCCACATTTATTTTTTTAATTTGTCCAATGTTTTATTATTTTCATTTGATATTTTTTTCATTCTAGTCCCTTAATTTTATTTTAATTCCATATTGACCCCTATATATATTTTAATTCATCATGTTTTATAATTTTAATTTGAAATTTTGTTCATTCTAGATCCTAAAACTTTATTTTTATTATAAATTGACATCTACTTATTGTTTTTTAATTACTCTAATTTTTATACTTTTAATTTGATATTTTTGTTCATTACAGTCCCTAAAATTTTATTTTTATTCCAAATTGACCCATTTTCATTGTTTTCTTTTAAATTTGTCTAATGTTTTATAATTTTAATTTGATATTTTTGTTCATTATAATCCGTGAAACTTTATTTTTAATCCAAATTGACCCATTTTCAGTCCAAATTGACCCCTTTTCATTATTTTTTAATTACCCCAATGCTTTATAATTTTAATTTGATATGACTTTAAATAATTAACTCCAAATCAATGACGATTGACGAAGGTCAACCTAAAGTCTATCGACTACTTATACGGTTGTACCGAACTCAAACTCAATACGAATTCCAACCCTAAAAATACCTCGACCTGAATTACCCGACCTAAAACTACCCGACCTAAAATTACCCGACCTGAAATGAACCCGACCTGAAACGGACCCGACCTGAAATGGACCCGACCTGAAGTGTATCCGAATCCGAATTAACCTGTCAATTATCTGCTTCGGACCCGACTTGAAATGGACCCGCACCCGAGTCGAGCCAAAATAAAAAAATAACCTGAAATGACTTGTACCCGATTTTACCCGACCTGACAGTACCCGACCTGAAACTCATCCGATTACTTTTTTTTACATCCCTAGACTACCAATTGTTCTTGGATAGATCACTAGTATTCCATATTCTCTTGCCCCAGAGATGTGAAGCGGAATTTAAAAGCCAAGTGGCGTGTTATGAGCATACAATCCTCACACCCTGCAACGATTTCATGTCAATTGTTAACACAAGCTAGTAGCGCATATCTCCTCATTTCAATGCATAAAAAATACAATCTTATATGAGCTACATATATATACTAGTTTTGATATAATCATTCAATTCTCGACGGTGAATCGATTTAATAGCTTAAATATTATTATTCATCATATTTATCCAATTTGATGTTTCAATAAGTTATTGTATTGAATTTACAAGGGTTTACTAAAATTTTGGGATGTCAAATACAATCTTATTATTATCCAACCAAAATTTAATTTAGGGCAAATAAACCAAACAAAGTAATGTAACATTCTCAATAATGAGTAAGGTAATACTACATTCCTGAAATCTTATTCTCAAAAGTAATGTTACATTCTGTAAACACACCTTTAGTATTTGTTTGGTTTCAACATAACTTAACCGAATACAAAAACCTCAGTTGTTGAAAGCCATCCTTTGCATGTGAGCTTGAGAAGGCAGGTTAACCTCAGTTGGCAGTCCAATAACTTGAAGAAATCTAATTACATACCATGTTAGATCCAATTGCCACCATTCCAAACCATGTCGAGCCGAGTACTCGAAAGCATGGTGGTTATTGTGCCAACCTTCTCCAAGCGAAAGCAATGCCAGCCACCAATTGTTTTTGGAAAGATCACCAGTATTCCATGCTTGGTTCCCCCAGATATGTGAAGCGGAATTTACAAGGAAAGTGATATGGTATGAGATCGTAATCCTTGCACCCTGCGATGGTTTCATGTCCACGCATGCTATTAGCGCATATTTCCTCATTTAAGTGCATGTTTAACGCATGGAAATATAATCTTATAGGAACTACAAATACATACGCTAGGTATCAGAGTGAGTCCCGCTGCAACCCAAAAGGCAGACCAAGTGAAATTAAAAGGTGCACAAAGGCCGAGCAAATGCATGGATAATATAATACCGGCAGAGGTTATATCCAAAACGTTCCAATTTCTTTTCCAAAAGACCTAATTGAAGAATTACGTCGTCGTTTTAGCAACTGCAGTTAGTACAAAGGAATCCAACGAGTAAGAGCTGCCAACTGTTAAATAAAAAATCAATTGTTGCTGGTGATTGCACATCTAACAAATTTAAAAACACTTTTCTGGCTACAAAGGTAGCTGGACCAAATGTGTTAGTAATTTATAAGCAAAAAGGTTGGTACAGTGTATAATATGATATGGCAACACTTAATGACACAATTAGCACACAATAAGTGCAGCTGATATTAATCAGAACAGCAAATTATGGTAACTATAGAATGAAAGAGGAACAAGCCTTTTGAAATACAAGCAATTGATTCAGGTTTCTGACATATCATTTGTTTCTCTGATGAACTACAAGACAAATCCAGATTTAATATGATTCGAAGACCGGAGTTGGCATTCTTCTGGATTTTATATCATTTTTTAATAATTATTCCACAGACATGTTCAGCCTTTTGTCATGTTAGAGATCATAAAATAATGGAATTCTTTTCAGAGCTTCAACACATATAAACCCAAGATTAACGTATCAAACAATCAAGATTTATATGCATGTTGGGTTCATTTTCATAGTTTAGTTGCATTGATACAAAGAAAGAGGCAAGTGGCCGATTTTTTTTTTTTTGAGAAATCATATCTAATACTACCTAGAAGGTAGGCGAACGAAGACTCTAGAGAAAGTAAGAAGTGTTTCTAGTGAGTATAAAACTCATAACTAAAAAGTTAAAAGAATAAAGATGAACAACTTGACCAACAGATCAAATGTACTTTCTCATGTCAGGTCAAAAATTGAAGCTTCCCCAAAAAAATCTTTATTAGGAGTAATGTATTAGAAAATGTAACCAATCCATGGGGCATGTGGTATGGGGAAAGGGATGAATTTTTGAATTGAAAACAGCTAGACTGAATGAGGAACCGTCCAAATCAGCAAGCAACCAATGGCATAAAGCAGACAAAGAACAGCCAACTCCAGCAAAACCTTGCCTTATACTCTTCCTTTTCTTCGTTCATTCTTTCTTTCTTTATTACTGAGACTGCAAATTCTCTTTGAACCAGAAGCAGAAGCAGAAGCAGAACCCCACCCCCCAAAAATTAAAATTTAAGAAAACCCCAGAAAGAAATTATGTTTGTTGGACCAATTTATTGCCCAAAAGCGTTACGTTTGGCATCCTTTAAGAATCTGTTGCTTAGAAACTGAAGCTGAAGTTGAGCAATTAAAGTACAGATAAAGAATAAAAAAAGCATCTTTAAAACCGCTAGGAATAGGTTTCCCACCTAGACAGAGAAAAGAAAAAGTGTGGTGTTGGGACTTTCAGTTTGGTTCTGTCATGTCGTTTTTCTCTATGATTTGTTGCAGGAAGGGCATCGATCGGTGAGTTTATCATTGGTTTACGATAAATTACTGCTGTTTTCTTTGTTTTACAAAACTTCTTTCTTTTGGGGTGTGGTTTTGGACTTTTGAGGAATGGTAAGGGTTTAAAAAAGTCTGGGTTTTATTTAGTTTTTGAAACTATCATCTGTGTTGGTTAAAATTCCATTTCCTTTTGCCTTTCCCCCTACTGCTATGTTAGGTTTCCAAGAAAGGAAGATAAAGGTTTGAATTTTCTTCCCTTTGGAACTGTGAATTGAGTAAAGGAAATACTTAATTAAGCTTGACATAGCTACTTGTTTTTCATACTCTGGTGTCATATTCACAAGGATTGTGCTGATTTTCACCTTGTAAGCTAACCGTCTTTTTTGGCAGTCAAATTGACCCCCCCCCCCCCCCCCCCCCTGTTTTAGAGTACTTGATCCATATTGTTTCATGTTCTTCAATTGGATTCTTATGCCTTACGTTGTATGATTCTACAGGAAGGAGAAGGAAAAGCAGCAGCCGACATGGAGGATTTTTTCGTTGAAAGAATTGCATTCAGCTACCAATAACTTTAATTATGATAACAAGCTTGGAGAAGGGGGATTTGGCAGTGTCTATTGGGGTCAGCTATGGGATGGATCGCAGGTATGAATTATTTTGCATTTTCTGGGTTCTTTTAACTATTTGAATTACCTTTTCGTTGCATCCTACGTTTCCCTAACTTGTGTTCTTTGAAAGATTAGTCGGTTCACTTTCCTTGGCATGATTGATCTTCTTGTGGAATACGAGTTAATTGGTCCGGTTGTTGATTTGAGAAAACATTAGACCACTTTAATTTGAATCTAGTTTACTGTTTCAGAAAATTGTTCTACTTTGCAAGCATATTCCTGCACCTCTACTGTTAGTGTTCCTGGCCGATATCTACATTAATCACATGTAACAAGGCGGAAAAGGTGCCACTTTGTTGACTTAATGGTGCTGAAGTTTCTTATGATGGGATTGATATAAGGTCAGATGAGTTCAAATTTCCAACCTAAAATTGTTCGGCTATAGGTGAAAGGACTGACTTGACAAAGTTGCAACAAATCCGAATCAAAATGATGTGAAACAACATTGCTTGATATTCACTAGTATAGGTGTCATGGAACAAAATCCCACATTTTTTGTGTAAATTTAGGACTGGTGATCTTCAAAATAGCACCTCTCTTTCTCTAAACAATGCATGTAGTCCCCAATCCCCATTTACATGGCATGTGTAATTAGCCACTTGGATGATACTTCTGGAATTCCATGTTTACTTCAGTTGCAATTAAAAGAACCTTATGGACATTTTTATATTGTTTTTTTTCAACCTCGTTCTCGTTTTGAAAGTTATACACTTGCAGATAGCAGTTAAGAGGTTGAAGGTGTGGAGCAATAAAGCAGAAGTGCAGTTTTCGGTTGAGGTTGAGATATTGGCAAGGGTTAGACACAAGAATCTACTGAGCTTGCGGGGCTATTGTGCCGAAGGACAAGAACGCCTGATTGTATACGAGTACATGCCCAACCTGAGTTTGCTTTCACATCTTCATGGACACCATTCAGCAGAATGCCTTCTTGATTGGACCAGAAGGATGAATATTGCAATCGGCTCTGCTGAAGGAATTGTGTAAGTGTTGGAACCGATTTTCTTTTATGTTCTAACTTGTTCTAACAAAAATGCTAACCTCAACCTCTTTCACTTGATCACTTCAGGTATCTTCACCATCATTCAACCCCACACATAATTCATAGAGACATCAAAGCTAGTAATGTGTTGCTAGATTCAGATTTCCAGCCTCAGGTTGCGGATTTTGGATTTGCGAAGTTCATCCCTGACGGTGCAACACATGTGACTACTCGAGTCAAGGGTACCCTCGGCTACCTTGCCCCTGAATATGCTATGTTAGGAAAAGCCTCAGAGAGTTGTGATGTATACAGTTTTGGCATTCTTTTGCTTGAGCTTGCCAGTGGTAAGAAACCCCTAGAGAAGGTGAGTGCAACATCGAAACGCTCGATTGCAGAATGGGCTCTCCCACTAGCCTCCGAGGGGAAGTTCAGTGAAATGGCGGATCCAAGGCTGAATGGTAAGTATGTGGAAGAGGAGTTAAAAAGGGTTGTCCTCGTTGCACTTGTTTGTGCTGATAATCGGCCTGAGAAAAGACCTACCATGCTTGAAGTTGTTGAGCTACTCAAAGGAGAGTCCAAACAGAAACTAAGTGAACTAGAAAATAATGAGGTGTTCAAGAACCCACAGTTCGCTGTTTGTAATGATGAGACATCCGGCGGCATTGAAGAGAGCTCGGAAATAATCGAGGAAGAGAAGGATCCTGAACCGGTGAAAGAGAAAGAGACCGAGCACAAGAGTCCTCAAGATGGCTAACGCCATGGACAATTTTGAAGAATTAGATGTCAAAAATCTGTATCTTTGTTATTATAAATATATATGTTTCTTTTGCATTCTTATTTCTACTCATAAAAGGTGGCAATGGCGGTACCCTGTTGTAATCTGAAAGCATGTTTTTACGAGTGCTATGGGATATGTCCGGGGGGGGGCAACTTTTCTGTTCTATTCCTGTTTTTATAATAAACACTTGGTGTATAGCTTGTTCATTATTTACAATCTCTGATTTCAGACAACCCCGATGCATTGACCGACATTTAACTTTGCTGCTTGTCAGATGAGAAAACCAATCTCCTTCAACATTGAAATAAGAAAAAATCCAAATTCTGGATTTCTTTCCCAACTCCTGCTGGAAAATAAATAAATTTAACACCAGGAAAAACAATGGGGGCCAAAATGAAAAGGGTTTTTTCTCTCTCATATATTTACAACTCTCGTTCAGCATTGTTACAACTTACAATGGGTATGTTAGTACAATCAACTATCCAAACAAAAAGTTCAGGCCTCTTACTAATATTTCGGGCACAACATTGAAAAATATGTCCCGATTTAGGTGAATGTATCCTCCCGGTCTCCTTCAGCAGTCTCGCCCTCTTCCAAGTTGCTGAACTCAAGGAAATGAGTCGGCCTATGGTCCTCATTGTAATATTCTCTAGGTGTCCCTAGCTTCACTCCATATTTCATGCTAACGGTATGCTTCACTCCCATGAAATTGTAATTCCATGGACCATTGTCGGGGATCTATAAGAACAGCACAAGTAAAACATAGTTAGTCCCACAAGGCTAGATCCTACATATGCACATTTTGAACGGAATTCGAAGGATAGGAAGGTTAAGAATACTAGTCAATGAATACATTCTCTTACCATATAAAATCCAAGGAAACGATCACTTAGGAGCATCTGCACCTTCTCATAATGAGTTGGAAGGTAACCATGAGGATTGCTTCCTGTATCTTTGTTAACCCGTCCCCACTCGTATCCACTTGGGGTAAGCTTGTATGCCATTAATGAGCAAGAACCAGGAGTGAAACTGCAAGTCAAGATAATGCACTTCTCTCCATCCCACTGCTTGTTGTTCTCCAAAATCCGAGCATGCGATGTGACATCCTGTGATTAGAAATGCGTGACAACAAGGCAATTAGCTTATAATGTTAGATTAGTTATGCATAAACTACATCATTAAAATATTCCACTAGGATTGAACATCAACAAGCAAAATCATAAACATGCCTGTGGTGATAATTGAGGAAGCTCATTTGGTTGTGTGTGCAACCATCCCAAAGGCTCCAGATCATTCAAGAAATCATGTTCAGGTAGAGCTGATGGAATATGAACTTGCTGATGAGTACCCCACTGTGGTGGCATAGCAATGCAGCGAATTTCCTTAACCTGAGGATTGTCAGGAGGGCTTATTCCATACAAGTATCCAGCAATTTGAGTCCGCAAATCTGCTATGCAGATGAACTTCTTTAATATGTTCTTTGGCATGATATAGGTGTACCCCGTTTCCTGCATCATTAATTTTGATAAACATCAGTATAAGCATCTAGATCAATCAACAAATCTCAAACAAGTCAGATATGTACCTTTATGTCCTCTGAGTTAACATATATATGATTGACTCTAAGATAAAGATTAGTAGCTGATATTGCTCTAACACGCCAATCTGTCTTGGACCCAAATGCTGCTTGCTCATAAGGACTTGTAGTGGTGACAATGAGCTCATCACCATGCACATTTGTAGTCCTAGTTGTCACAGCGGTCAGCTGGCTTGCTTCCTTTGCCTGATGTTTAGAAATGAATAGCTCAAAGTTAGTAAGATGTTTTCTAATCTAGATGAAATAAATTGTTTTTTTCCTTCTTTTTTTTTTTTTTTTTTTTTGGGGGGGGGGGGGGGGGGGGGGGGAAGCAAAAGAGCATAACCTGTTTCTCAATCTCTGCTATTTGTTGCCTCTGTTGAGAGGGTGGAGTAATCTCAGCTCCAAGAATAATATCACGAATCTCAGACTGTGTTAAGGCTGATGTGTTCACGTTGTTCTTTTTGGCATAATCAGAGAGTATGAGATCTCTTAAAGCAACTTCGACCTGCGCCATGAAACATCTTTAGCATACAGCATTGCAAAGAAGGATTCATGCTTCTAAAACTAATTGGCGAATGCACAATAAGTAACAACAACGCCCACCTTCATCCATTGATCATCAGTTAGAGACGGCCAGATATGGTGTGGCTCAGTAACAATTGTCTTATCAGGTTTCAGTAACATCTTGGCCTTCTCATTGTTCACATGAAGTGCACGAAGGATCAGAATAAGTCGGGAAAATGCAGTGTATGATGAGATACTCTTCAACCAGTCATCATAGATGTTGAACAAAACCATTTGCGGCTCTGTAGCCTTCAGAATCAGATCACCAAATTTCTCTATTTTCAAGCAAGCCTGGAATGGGAGTTGCAGCTCACTTCCCTTGATAACTATGTTAGGGAAATCCAGTAAGTGAACTTCCAAAGGATCAAGCATTCCTTTTCGAGTAACAATGATCTGCTTTGGTTGTTCTTCAACAGGTAAAGACCGCACAAGGGCAGCAACTTCTTCAGCAGTTTTCCACTTTGCAAGCTGACCGAGACGCTTCTGACCTGCCCACACACTTGTGTGAATGACCTGCAAGAGGAAAAAGTGCTTCTTTTGTAATCTTCACTATGGGAAAACTAGCTTAGAAAATAAATGTTATATCAGGAAACAAACCTTTAGGAACAACTGTCCAGTCCGTGGATTAAATATAAAGATGGCACCATTAATGGGTTTTGTTGTGAGATTCCCTTCAAATGTCTTATGAATTGTCACACGATAAACATTGGTGTCATCAACAAACCAGATGATCTGATTGCTGAATATCTCCCCATAATTTTGGGATGAAAGATATGGCTCAGTAGGCTCAGAAGAATACAACTGCAAACCTTTCCTTATCCGCTCCCTTAGAACATATAAAGCTGGATTTGACTGTATAAAAAAATATTAAATCAACCCCATGATATTCATATATATAATAATAAACAAATGTAGCTTCAAACATCTGATTCTGACTTATAAATTATATTATCTGTCCACCTATGTTAAAGAAGTAAAACTATGTTACCTTCATGATCTTATTCATTGCCTGAGCAAGCAGTGGCTTTGATCCAGGGAACCAATTACCAAATGCAGAATGCAAGTTGTAAGCCAGATCAAGGCCAATCATCACCCCTACATAAAGACAACATATGATCTGATCAGACCAAAAGAAAACAAGGGGCATGCAACACAGTGGGAAGAATATGGACGAGTAGGCGAAATTTTTACCAGTAGGAGATGGATAAATAGACATGTTGTCTGTTGTATAGTCCATAAATTTGGCTCGTGTGTAACGCTCAATATCATGCGAGTCATAATCTCCCCACCTAAGTTGTACATCTATCCAATATTTGTTGCTTGCTTTTTGATCAAACATGTCCTTGGACTCTGCCACAAGACTAGGCTTTGACATTGGCCATCTATGAGCTGCAAAGAGGAGAATATCAGCACAAGAGCTGTTCATCTTATAACTCTTCCTCGGATGGATTGTCTCCTTCTGAACAGTTTCAATTTCCAAAGCATCCAACTCCTGATCTAAGACTTGGCAAAGATCCATAACCACACTCTCATGAACTTTTTGCCACAAGTGGGCACGGAAGATCTGAATCAATGATATTTTCAAGGTTGGGATCTTCCCGTGCATGAAAATTCCAGTAAGATCTAGTTGTACTTGAAAACCCACATAAACATTGGCCCGGTTGATTGTAGGTGACCACCATAGAGTAAATCTACGGTTAGGAATCTGGTTAAGACCAGATCTCTGAGCATTAGTAAGCTTCTTATACTTCATTGACTCCTCAAATCCAGAAGCCTTTTCCCAGAAAAGACCCTCCCAAGTTGGAAAGCTGTAATTTCAGGAATAAAATAGACATTAAATTAAATATGACAACCCAAATCATTAATAAGTATATTAATTGGATAATCAGTCCATGAAATTTATAACTAAAATAAATTTAAACAAGTACTTACTATGTTCCTTTAAACAAGGTATGCTCTAGAATCCCCTCAACGCCTCCCAGAGCTTGGATGACATCAGTTCGGTAGTTGTTCAAGTTCCACAATTTGCCATCGTGTCTTTGGTGAGTCCACCAGAATGGGTTCTGCTTCAGAACTTGGTACTGCTTGAAGTCTGTCCGTACTCGCCATCCTTTGTCATATGCTAATGTGTGCCTATCCTTCTGAAACAAAGTATTTATACGTGGTATTCCCCTATCCCATGAATCCTGTTAAAAAATAGGGACATCAACATCAGAACGCAACTTCCTTTTGACAGATTATATCATATGATGCAAAAACCACACTGAACACTAAATGATTAGAAGAACAATTATATGAAAAGATGTAACAGAGGAAATGTCAAAGGGAAATGGGTTTAAGAAAACAGCAACCGCTCAAGGAAAATGAAAAACTAGACAACTCACTTCCAAATCCTCAAGGGTTAGGCGCCTATTTTGTGCCTGAGCTTCCTGCCTCTTCAGCGCATACTCAGCCCAAACACGCTGGGAGTCTATGAACTCACTCTCCCATGGCTGTTAAAAGTCAGAAAAATGATCAAACAATGAAACAAGACTAGAAAGTAGAAACAGAAAAACATGCAAAAATTGCAATTGAATTTACCTGTATGTACCGATAAAGATTAGGAATCAGCTGGTCCTCTTCATGGCTCATTCCACTCCTAAAGTGAGTAACACCAACATCAGTCTGCTGACTGTATCGGAGGTCACTCTGTGGAATCAATATGTGTCCCATTGATAACATGCCGAGTCCTCCAATTTCTTTAGGAGTGTAAAAAATGACAGGAGGGAATCTGAAAGCATGGTAGTGTGTTTAAAAATTATTATGACACAAAAGAGAGAGAAATGAAGAATATAATGATTAGTTAGATAATAACCATACCGACTAGGCATTTTTGAATTCAATCCAATCTTGATACGAGTTTGAATCTTATTTTCACATTTGACGAGCAGATCTAGAAGCTCTTGTGTATGTACAGTTGCTTCACGAAAGTAAGTCATAAGACCTATTCACCACAGATAGATAAATAAATAAATAAGAGAGAACACGCAATAAATCCAATAATATAATAGATCGAACAAAAATAACAAGACCAATATAAATGGTATCATAAATACCTATTAAAGCAGTATTCCATTTGTTGACAATCTTTGTAAATGTGGTTGACCCAGAAGACATGAGGATCTGCCTAGCACGATTCTCAAATACCTTCATGTGCTCATCATCAACACGTAAGAAAGCAACTGCAGTTCGCTCTTTCGTCTGTTCATTCTGCAAATTCCAAACCCCGTCTTTTGTATTGCTAAATGCTTCTTGGGTCATTCTTATTTTAGGAAGTATCCGAACTTCAAAACCACACCTAGACACCAAAAATAAGGATACTGCATCAGTCAAACAGTTTCTTCAAGTATATAGCGGTACAGAAACAATACTACCAATTACGAACACCTTTTATATATTGTCAAAAATGAAGTTCATTGTACAAAGATATTTTACCTATACAACGATATCATATGAAAACTCAAGGTGAAATCTAACAAAATACATTCTGCCACTTAGACAATACGCCACCAAGCACAGAGCAACTTTATGTCAATGTACAGAACCAGTTAACTGACAGACTTATAAAATCTAGCACTATAATTGGAACACCCCATATAAACTCAAAAATAAAGCTCACCTTACAAAGGTAGTTTACCCATACAACAATATCATATGCAAATTCATGGTGAAATCTAACAGAATACATTCTGCCACTTAGGCAAGAGCCAAGACACTAAGCTCAGAGCAACTTTATGTCAATGCACAAAACCAGTTAACCGAGATCGCTCCAGATAATCATATCTACATCATGAATTCCTCGTAGTGATAGTTTGACAAAGCTTTCAAATTAACACATCAGAGGAAAAACATAATGGAAATTTTAAAAACATCTTACTTAGCAGAAATCGAAAGCAAAACATTTAGTCAAATGCTAAAAATAATTCAAGCACAAAATGCTGCATACCGATAACAAAAACATCAAATAAAGAGGAACTAGGAAAAACGTACATGCTAAAAAGCAGGTTGGGATTATCCTTGCTATAGACAGAAACAAAGCTGTTCTCCCATTCCAATGTTGTGATGCTTCTAGGCAGACGATTCTTCATATCCCAAAAGACACTTCTCCCTAGATTAACTGCAAAGAAAGAAAGAAAGAAAATTAGACTGAATCTCATTTCTGAAACAGTTGTCTGAAAAATTCAAATCATAAAAATTTGGCATACCGTCATGTTTCATAAGCCTCATTCTTGCATCTCTTGGCCAGCATTTCTTATTGTTATATCCAACCATGTTTTCATTGTTTGGATCAGGATGCTCAGTAAGATAACGCTGGATAAGGTCTCGTGCCTCTTCATGAGTGAATCTGAACAATATATGCACCCTGTCAATATACCTAGAGTACAGACGAATTGGATGTCTGGTTTCAACTTTTGTGTCCCAGTAAGTGATGAATTCATTTGGCATCTGGGGTGGACCAGCAATCTCACTAGCACGAGTCAATCCAAGAAGCAAGAGATCCAAAACAAGTCCATAATACTGGACAACAAAAGAAGCAAACTGAAGTCCACGTAGAAGACCATATGAATTTGTGTGGCTCATATCCTTGTAAGACAACACCACATTATTCTTTGCAGTAACATAATCTGCAATGTTGTGATCAAGAACCAAACGCAGAAGCCTGCAAAAGATAAAGAAATATTATAAATGAAATTCTAACAAGGTAAGTAATGAGAGAATCACAAGATTTACACAAAAACATGCCTGTTTAACATAGTCAAGTCAATCTTATCAAAGAATTTCTCAAATTTTGTCTGAAGCATCACCACGCACTGCCCCTCACTTGTGTCCCATATCCCTTGCAGATTGTTTATACCTTGACACCATTTGTAAACCAAAAGCGGGGGTGGCTCTGAATCTGCAGGCTTAATCCAATTAGGAAAAAGATGGCGCTTGTCTCCCTCATACCATAGGTATTGGTCAAGGTAAGCATCGGTGATCTTCTCAAGAGGCTCAATTTCATAGACTGGAATCAAATAGCTGTATAAATCCATGAACTCTATCCCAACCTGCAAAAAGAAGACCATTTCGTTAAAACCAGATAAAATATAAAGAAACTCAAAAGAGAAACACAAGTTCTTATTAGGTCACCAACTTACTTCTTTGAAGGCACGTTGGGTAAGCAGGTGACGCTTGATCCTTGATAAGGCCTCATGAGGGTTATCATAAGCTTGTTCAATTAGCCCCAACTCTTCTCTTTGGAGTTGGTTTAATCTCACAGCTACACTGTAAGATTCCTTCAACCTCTCTAGTGCAAGGATAAGTAGCTTTGTATCATGCTTGTAGGATAGAGGAGGAAATGGAATAGGAGAAAATTTTCTTGACTCCAACCAATGCACAGTTGTGGTATAGATGGCAACTGCTTCTTCTGGAGTGACATAAGGCCCATCTTTCAAATAATTGTGCTGTCTTTCCTGCTCAGCTTTCAGCCACAGGCGTGTCAATCTGCCCAAGTTTTTCCTGCAAACGGTCTTATCAACAGTTGCACCTCTTCTGATACGTTCACGATTGTAATGTGCAACATTTGTCCACCAGTCAGCTTTTGACTTGACATATCTAAGGATCATATTCTCAATGGGAACTGGCAAGCCCGGAACCTAAAGAACATATCAGTGAGACAACTATACAGGTGACAAATATAGCAAATAAGTCAATCCAAGAAAAGGCTTTACCTTCCATGGAATGTTAGCCTTCCAACAGCGCCATGCCTCACTGAGATGCTGCAATATTGTTCTAGCTTTATTTTGCTTAATGCCCTCTGCAATTTAATTATAAACATGATGTAAGAACTGTGAGAAAAAGCTGTAAAAAGCAGCAACTAATGACAGTTGGCAGTAACCTGGCATGGCATCAAGAACATCATGCATGACAGCAGCTCGAAGTTCCAGATCAAAGTGACTCTCAACACGTTGCTTGGTAACAGTCTTGGCCACTCCTTTTGAATGACGACCTTCAAACTGCCGTGCAAGCAGATTTCCTAACCACCTTTCTAAAAGAGGCACAATGCCACGAAGGAAAAACAGCCATACCCTCCACATTGGTGCCCAAAATCCACATCCAGGTCCTTTCCCCACTGGCCCAGTGTTGAAGCGATAGTAAATTAAGTGTTTCAAGTCTTTGCACATCCTAATCTGTCTCATGAGCCGGTACTTGTAACGGTACATCCCAGTCAACTGACCAACATGGGAAAATGTATACTGCAGACCATCAGCCAGTTGGAAGGCATCAACATTGCCAAGTCGAAATTGGACGTTAGCATCGACCACAAGCTTTGTTAAACGCAGGATCTCACGACAAAGATGAAAAGCATTTCCAAAACGTGACTTCTTGCGCTCTTTTGTGGTGAGAGTCTTCACAGGCTTCAAGTTGAAGTTGTAATCCAGGTGAAGGTAGTTCAAATTTTTCCTATGTATCAACAGGTTCAGCATGTTGTACCCTTGCTTGCAAACTTGTAGACCTGCTTCAACCCAATCAAGCTCTGTCGTTTGAAAAAACTTGGTCGCCTGGAGAGACCGGAATAAGTGCTTCTTCTTCTGAGCCTTAGGTGGTCTGTGATGCAGCTCATTCAGCACAAAGCATTTCAATAGTTTTTGATAACTTACTCGTACTTTAACAGGATAAGATGGAGGACAGTGCTCCTTGTACCATTCAGACACAAGTGGTATATCTTCAGCACGTCGCATCCGACCAGATCTCATATTAAAAGGGCGTGGAGCAAATAAAAGAGAAATCCCAGCTGCAGTAGTGTCAGTGTAAAGTTGTGTGTCACTCAGCAAAGGTTCCACCCCTTCAGGCAAGACAAAATCATCTTCGTCCTCATCATCATAAATTTTCTTCTCACGTCGCTCCTTGTTTGTGGTAGTTATGGGGTGTATCAAAGGATCATAATAGAATGCCGGTAAATCAGGGTCTTCTGTTTTGATGTACATGACCATGGGAGTATGATACACAGAAAGCTTTACTTTCCTGGGCCTATTGTTATAAAGATGAGGGAATGCAATTCGATACTCAGTCCTAAGAGGCGACCGGATAATGAGTTTGTTTATGTCATTAAATTCATTCCAGTCCTCATCCCCTTTCTCCATATCACGGTATAGTGGTTCAAACTTCGGACCACCTGCAAATATACACATCTAATTGAGCAATAACTCGAGCAGCATAAAGAAAAAATAACAAAGGAAACTAATGGAACATAATTAATTTATGAACATCAAAGAAATCTTATATCAGTCCAACAACCTTTGCATAAAGGAAGCAAGGGCATTTTATCATCACATCAAATTTCCATTCCAGTATTTTCCAACCCACCAAACCCCACCCACTTAAAAACAGAGAAGAAAAAGAGAGATAGAAATTAAAAATGTTTATACATATTAAAGTACTAATAAGTGCAAGCAGAAAAAGGTGAGGTTCTAGAAAAACTACTTCAATCAATAAATTTACAAAAATCGAATCCCAATCAACTAGCATAACCCCCTCAAGACCATAACAGCTGACCTTTGCAAATTTCAGATCATTCATAAACATAAGAAAAAATAAGTCTAGAATTTTACAGAAGGCAGAAAAACTTACCAGGTATGCACATGTTCAATGCTTTAGCTGTGAAGAATGACTCCATATCAAACAAGTAGAAATAATTACGGTCAATTAAATCAGAAAGAAGCTGTCCAGCAAGCCGGTGCAGAGTTGCCATAATTGGAAGAGAGAGATGCCATTTCCTGTAACTCGGACCATTGATAAGCTTTGTTTTTACAAGAGGCTTATGGTCATAAAACCAAGCATATACAGCAGAATCTTCTTCTTCATCCATCTCAAGTTGAATTGGCTCTAGAGGATCAACATCCAGCAGATTATCAGCGTAGTCTAATGGAGGTTCCTCATCATCAAATGGTGGAAACCGCATTCTCTTGAAATGGCGACGATCTCTTTTCTCCCTTCTCATCATGATCCACATTGTACCCCACTATTGAAAAAAATAATGATAACAAATATAACTACTCCCATGTATATTTCAACTCAGAAAAAAACTTAATTTGGTGTCAGATTATTGTATGAAGGGGAAAGAATAAGCATACCTGTGCTAAATAGATTGGCTCAACAACCCATGGTATTTCGTTTACAAAAGTGATTGCTCCTGTAATATGGTACAAGACCTTCACATCACGAACCTGTTCCCAAGGCATTGGCATATTTTCAAGGAGCTTGTAAACTGCATGTGGAATGAATTTAAGGGCCCCAAGATACACACGTTTATCATGGCGATACTTTTTTGAAGACATGTCCCCATGGTCTCTGTCAAAAAAAAAACTAAACATTATTAAATCATACATATTTTGCCAGTATAAGTGTAGCCTGTAGGTACTAGATCCAACAGCCAAAGTGTGCACAAGGAACCAACCTAAAATTATACTATCAAAACACTGAACCACAAAAAAGCAACCAAGAGCACCATGCATTCCATAAAGTTTAACACACACATGTATCATTAAAAGTTGTCCAAAATCAAGAAAAACATCCCAGCTAACACACTCATCTTAGCAATCTTAATATCTAAAAACAGCAAAACTCCGGGCACGGGAAACAGATAAAATCTCACCAAACTATCTCCAAATTTACTAAAAGCGTGTAACAATAAAGATCACCTGATAATCTTCCTGGCGTGCTCAGGAGGCATATCCTCCTTCTGCGTCTCAACAAAACCAAACTTTCTCTTATCCCCGTATCGTTTAGAGTTAAGCTGCATCCATTTCCGAGCTTTCTCCTCCAGCTTCGCCTCTGCCTCCAGCGGAGTCATATTCGGAGCCAGAACTGTGTATGAAGGCTGCGCAGCTGGAGGCGGTGGGATGGTAGATCCCCCGGTCCCCGGCGGCGCTATCTGAGCGTTGTTATTGTTGTTGTTCCACATGGCAACTGTGGCTGAGAAATGTCTACTTCGACGACCTAAATGAAAGCTTAGAGGAAGAAATCGAAGACGAATTTGAACTTCTTTCGACGAAAATGATTTTGAAATTAGGGTTCTGGGGATGGGGATTGCACTTGGGTTTCTCTTGCTTCTTTTTTCTCCTCCCTCTGTGCGAAGAGAGTGAGATTTTTTTAGCAAATATGGAGGGATATGTTTGGCTTTTATAATTTGCGTAAACTATTTCACTAGTAACTGAACTTTCGTTTGCCTATGTTTTAGTCACTAAAACTTTAAATTATTTCAATTTTAGTTATTCGACCGACAGATCGTAGTTTGATGCTCGTATAGAAGCAAAGATATTAATTTTCTATTTCACCTTATATTCTTCTTCATTAAAATTATAGTTTTTTCATCCAATTTTAGTCATGGTCAGAAATTACCATTCTTCGGTATTTTTTACTGTCATCTTATATACTAATAAATTCGTTTCATCATCTTCTGTTTCTTTATTGATTTAGATTTTTTTTTCAAAACCTCCTTAAATCACACGAAATTGAAAAAATATAAAATGCATTATTTATTGAGGATTTTAGGTGTTTGTTCGAATGTTCAAACAATGAGAAAGCATTATTTTTTAGAAGACAAACATTATAGCTCGAAACTAACCTCATCGTATGACCGTCAAAGAAACTTAAAACATTAGGACAGCAGGCCTTTAAATGGATGTTTCATTGGTTTTGAGTGAATTATTGAAAGATTATTATAATAATAAAAAAATGAATAAAGTGTGAACATTTAGTTATTGATATTGTCTAAATGATATCGGTGACGAGTGATGATAAATATACAACAATGGACTGGGGAGTTGATGATTTTCTATAGAAAAATAAATAAAAAATTATATGATATTGTTAATGATTTAGCAGTTCCATCACCAAATGGAAACGCAAAATAGAATTTGAAGTGTTTTACAATTGAGTGCTCAAATCGATATGTGAACTAAAGTTTAGTGTCTATTAGGATAGTTTATCCTTATAAGTTATAGGATGAGTCTACCACGTGCGACGAACATCGATAAACACCATTAAATTAATTAATAAAGATTTAAAATTTCAAGGACTTATCATACAATTAATAATTATTTAAAAAAATTCAATTAAATTATTTTTATATATATTAAAATTTTATTTTTTTAATAAGGGTAAACTATATATTTAGTACCTCATCTATTTTTGTATTTTTATTGAACTCTCATTATTTAAATATTATTTAATTTGACTCTATTCTTTATAAAAAATAACTTAACCCTTAACCCTAAACCATTAAACCTTAAACCCTTAAACATATACCCTAAACTATATACCATTAAAAAGTGACAGCACACGGTTTCGGTTCCTGCGAATGGATGGGCAGTCATCAGATTTGTTGCTGATAACCCAGGTAAAACACACAATGAAATGTTGTCTGAATGAATCCCTTCATTTGATGTTTGAAACTGAAGTCTTTTTGCAAACAGGTGTGTGGCTAATGCACTGTCACTTAGATGTCCACATCAATTGGGGTTTGGCTATGGCTTTCGTGGTTGAGAACGGAGTCGGAGAATTACAGTCTCTGTCGCCACCGCCGCCGGATTTGCCTGTTTGTTAGGATTTGAATTCATGAGCTCAACAAGAAGGGCAATCGGACGAGTTTGTTCCTCTGAATATTGTTTCGTTTTGGATAAATAAAAACATTATTTAAAATAAAAACAAACTACAATTATATAATGAATTAACAGTGTTAATTTTAGGAGATTCGAGTTTAATTAATTTTGATGTATATAAAAATAATTTAATTGAATTTTTTAGGAGAATTTAACAATTCATTGAATTAAATTGAATCGATGATGGTGAAATTATTTTTATTGGTATATGGTTTAGGGTATAGGTTTAAGAGTTTAAGGGTTTAAGGTTTAATAGTTTAGGATTTTAGGTTGAGGGTTAAGGGTTAAGTTATTTTTTTATATAAAGAACAGGGTCAAATTAAAATAATATTTAAATAATGAGGGTTCAATAGAAATACGAAAATAGGTGAGTTACTAAATATATAGTTTACCTTTATTAAAAAAATAAAATTTTAATATATAAAAATAATTTAATTAAATTTTTTTAAATAATTATTAATTGTATGATGAGTCCTTGAAATTTTAAATATTTATTAATTAATTTAATGGTGTTCATCGGTGTTCATCGTTAGTGGTGTTCATCAATATTCGTCGCCCGTTGTAGAATTTTCCTAAGTTATAACAAGGTTTAAACTAAAAATCTTGGGTTTGTCGAAACCGGTTAAAATAAGATTAAAATGAGGTCGTACATAAATACTTATAAAAATGATAAGGATTTAGGTATCAGACTCGTAAGGATTTTGTAGATATATAAATTCTTATAAAAATCGTAAACATTTTTGTATATATCAAAATAAAAAATGGTAAAAGCTAAACCGGTTAACCGGTAGCTTTAAATAATAAATTGTGTACATACACTCTTCCTTACCTTTTTTGTAACAAATTATGTATATTTTGTAATAGTTTTTGTAAATACTTAAATTCTCATAATTTTTATAAAAAAAATAAATTTTCTTGTAGCCCAACATGTTTGTACACAAATAAATGCTTACACTAAGTTGAGTTTCTTTTAGTTTGAGTGATCTCAGTTAAGATTTTTGGTACGTACGTTTTTTATTATAATTTTTGTAAAAATTATATGTATTCCGTAATAATTTCTGTACCTACTTAAATTCTCATAGTTTTTGTAAGAAAAAAGTTACCTTGTAGCATTTATGTTATTACACAAATCCTTACGTCGTAAGACTTTATGTATATATATTTTTTCTCACAGTTATTGTAAACATTTATGTACAAAACTCGTATGAATTTATGTACAAATATGCTACTTGTAGAACATGTCAGCCTCATTTTAATCTTAAATTACCCGTTTTATTGTAAAACTTCCCAAAAATCTTTCCCTAAATTTTTTTTCTCAGACTATCTAAACAATTTTTTTTATCTAAACAAGTCCATATACTAGCACTTGTTATCTCTATAAGTAAACTAAACTATTATTTTCAAAATAAGTATATAAAATTCACATTATTTTAAGTTTTTTTTGTTAAAACAAATATTTACAATTCTTATAAAGGTGTCAACACTGATAATGATTGAACTTAAAATAATTATATATAATAGTTAAACATTTGTTTTTAACTAACAGTAAATATTTAAAGCGAATATGACATAATTTAGTTTTTTTTTTTTTTACTTTAAACCTAATTTTAACGATATAACAAGAGGCGACGACAGTTAGCTACTACGGCCTTCACGTGATGGATTATGAGCCACAAGGGCCTTCACAACAGACTAAAGACTTCGATCTGTATGCCTTATAGCCCAATATTAATTTGGGCCAAAAGCCCTTTTCATGATATATGATAGCAGACTTATGCCTTGGAATGGGCCAATCTTTTAAAACTATTTATTTTTAATAAGATGTGCGTCAACAATTTTATCGTTTGTTATTAAGTATAGTATGGTTTGACGAGATAAGATATTATTATTTTTAAATAATGCTTAAAGTTTAGATATTAATATTGTAAGTTGAACCAAATTCGATTAAATGTATCACCTCATAATATAGTTTTGTTTTAATTTGCTGACATTTTATTGTATAAATTTAACAGATTTTGTTGTGACTTGTAATTTTTTGTCTTAAAAATTAGTTTTTGTCACATGTTGATTTTATTTCCTTAGTTTTAACTTTTATATAATAATTAACAATTAATTTATTACCCGATTAATTCAAACTAAAACAATCTTTCTTAATTTAATTTATTCAATTTATTATATCAAATTTTGAAATTTATTTTTTTGATAATTCAAACTTTGAATTTTAAAATAATAAAGTATTTTATTCCACTATTAGACCAATTATTTTTTTTTTGAATGAAAAGGACAGCTAAATAGCTATAGAACTAAGTGGCAGCGACGTCGTTGTCGAGCAGAGCTTCCATGAAGAAAGGAGGAGAGTCAAAGGTGACCAAGTCCCCAGGTGAACCAACCTGAGCTTTCGCTAGTTTATCTGCCGGCGCGTTTGCTTCTCTTGGAACCCAAATGATCTTTGTAATCCACTGTTGCTTACGGATAGCGGCTATGGCGCGGACAAGAGATAATCTACTCGTGCCTGCTGAAACATCAAAAATCATATTAACCGCAACCCGGCAGTCCGATCGTACTTGAACAAGACGGTGTCCATTGTTCCATGCAGTCTGAAACCCAACATAGATAGCCCAAAGTTCTGCGTTTAAAACCGAAGAAATGCCCAGCGTTTGTTGGAATCCTAAGATCCATCGCCCGCTGTTATCACGAATGAGACCACCAAGGAGCCCCAAACCAGATTGCGCTCTCACCGCCCCGTCAACATTTACACAAACGTAACCCGCCGGTGGATTAGACCACGTGGAATTCATGCACAGGGATCTAAATGTCGGGGTGCCAACAGGGTGAGCTAAAGCAGTCGCCTCTTTATAATATCGACTCCAAATCAATCCTCTATGTATCAGCGATGTTGGGGAATCAGACTCCTCATTGAACACCAAATTATTTCGATCCTTCCACAATAGCCAAGATAATGATGCAAATGTGGAATTCCAATGTAAACCATCAACCAAAGTTTCATCACTGAGATTATGCTTCAACCAATCATACAGTGACTGCGAGAAAAAACTAACCTGCGAGGCGGAGGGGATTATAAGCATCCATGTGTCGGCAGCCTGCTTGCAATCCCGGAGTACATGAAGTACTGTTTCCGGCTGCGAGTTACATCTCGGGCAAAAGGTTGTCGCATGTAAAGACCGACGGCAGCGTTCCACGTTTGTCATGATGCGTTCATGTAAGGCAAACCAGAGAAAAAGGCGGATCCGTTGGGGAATCGGCAAGCTCCATAACATTGACCAAAGGGGATGTTGGTTCCCCCATGAACTACTTGCAATGCACTTATAAGCCGAGGCAACCTCAAAGGCGTGTGTTGAGCTCCATCTCCACAGCACGGTGTCATTCAACTCAGCCGGGTCAGGGCTTTTCACGCCAAGAATGTGTGAGACAGCGTTGGCGTCAAAAACTTCATAGAGCTTAGGGACGTTCCATCCCCCGTCGGGAAGGGTGAGCCTATCAAACGAGGCATCCAGCTCCCCTCCTATCAGATGGCTGCGCAAAGGCCCTAGCTGCGGTAACCACACATCATCGAGAGGGCGGATGCTATCACCATTACCGAGCGACCAGGAAATATTATCCAATAGAATAGGCCAAGCATTGGAAACTGCACGCCACAGAGGGGTGCATACCTGACGTGCGACATGAACCGGACAGCTTCCATATATCTTATACTTCTCTCGCAACAAGAGTGTGAAAGGTAATGTCGGTTCTCTAAGAATCTGGAACCCTATCTTCAATATAAAAGCGAGGTTAAAGTTGTGCATTCTCCGAAAGCCAAGTCCACCATAATCGAGTGGCTGACATAAACGCTCCCAATTGATCAAAGATAACTTCGACGAACCAGCATCCGATCCCCAAATGAACCGTCGAATTAATTTTTCAATGTCGTTGCAAACTTTCTTTGGTAACATGGATGTTTGCATGAAATAGATGGGGATTGCACCGAGAACGGACTTGGCAAGAGTGATTCGACCTGCTAAAGATAGTGATCGGGCTGCCCATCCGGTAAGTTTACTCTTGATCTTCTCTATAATGAAATCATAGTCATTACATCGGAGCCGTTGGTGAATAACAGGTACGCCAAGATATTTCCCTAAGGAATCAACCCGTTGAAAACGGAAGATACTAGTGATGTCTGATTGAATGGAAGTCGGTGTATTAGGAGAGAAATAGATTTGTGTTTTCCGTCGATTCACAACAAGACATGCATAGGTCGCAAACAATTTCAGCATGTTGTCTATATTCTGTGCTTGAGCAGTGTTGGCGCGTGCATATAATATTAGATCGTCGGCGAAAAATAAGTGCGAGACCGGCGACCCATTCTTCACGAACCGAAAAGGTGACCATGTACCTTTGTCTACTGCCTCTGTGATTAGGTGATGCAACCGTTCCATTGCGAGAACAAATATATACGGCGACAAGGGGTCTCCTTGTCGCACACCACGCTGAGGACAAAAAGAGCTCGATAATACACCGTTCCATTGGACCTGGAGAGTGGAGGACGTGATGTTTTGCATTATAATTCTCCGTATTCCCGGAGGAAAACCAGCTGCCAGAAGCGAATCCGCGATGAAGGGCCAACTAAGCTTATCAAATGCCTTCTCAAGGTCGACTTTTATTTCCATCCAACCTTGCGAAGCTTTGTTGATGCGCATTGAATGAACCACTTCCTGGTTTATAATAATATTTTCGGTTATTGATCTACCCGCAATGAAGCTTGTTTGATGTGGGGAGATAATAGCTGGAAAAATTGGCTTCAACCGCCGAACAACCACCTTACTCAAGAGCTTGTAAATCACTGTGCAGAGGCTGATAGGCCGAAAGTCAGAAAATGTTTCAGGTGAGTCCTTCTTAGGAATAAGAACTAAGATTGTGCGATTTAAGTCAGACTCCAAAACAGCCCCGCGGAAAATGTCCTGAATCATATCACATACCATTGGTCCCACTGTCGTCCAATGATGCTGGAAAAAATGGGCATGAAAACCATCCCAACCGGGTGACTTTAAGGGTGCCATCTCACAAAGGGCCTCATGAATTTCCCGTGGTGAAGGGATATCGTCTAGGCCTTGCATTAGATCTACTGTATCAGGGGGGATATGAAACTGATGAAGGAAAGGGCTCCGTAGGGTAATTCCCTGCGGCAAAGAGCGATGAAAAGAAATGGACTGCCTCATTCCGGAGAGTTGCTTCATCGTCACACCAAGTCCCATCCATCAGTTTAAGGGAGGTAACTTTATTTTTCTGTTTCCTCGAAACAGCCCGCCGGTGAAAGTAGGACGTGTTCCGATCACCCTGAATGATCCAATCAGCTCTAGATTTATGCTTCCACATCAGTTCTTCCTGATCAAGCTAGTGTTCTAATTCACAAAGCAGGTCCGCTTCAAGTCGACGTAAAAAGGCAGAGGCTCTCTTAGATAGTGCTTTTTGCACCCCACGCAGACGAGCCATAATGTTTCTTTTCCTAGCCCCAATGGATCCAAATACAGTTTTATTCCAAACCTCAGCCACCTTAGCAAGGTTAGATAGAGTCTCCGTCATGGAGCTGGTCGGTTGCCAATTCTCACGTATCAAATGCGTGAAATCAGGGTGCTGTTGCCAACCAGCAAAATATCTGAAAGAATAGGGTCGATGGTAGCGCGTGGGAGCTCCAACAGAGAGGAGGATTGGGCGGTGATCGGATCCAAAACGAAGGAGGTGCTCAACATGCGAATCAGGAAAATCAAAGCCCCAATAGCTGTTGCAAACAAAACGGTCAAGGCGAACTAAAGCGTTACCTCTTGCCCATGTGAAGTCTGGCCCTGAATATCCCATATCTCGCAGACCATGGTCGTGAAGAAGGTTTTTGAAGGCGATGCTAGGCTTACTCGACGCAGCACAACCCTTCCTATCAGAATCAAATAAAGTAGCATTGAAGTCGCCAAAAAGAACCCAAGGAGAGCGAATGTTTGTCGCGAGCCTGCCCAAATTAGACCATAACCTATTTCGCTTGGTGCTGCACGGGCTACCATAAACAGCCGTCGATAGAAAGGAAACCCCGGTCCTCTTCACAGTTGCTCGAAAATGAACAAACTGAAAATGATTTAAGATGATGTCCATATCAACTGTGTTCCACCAAGCAAGCCAGATGCCCCCCGCAAACCCCACAACTTCAACCCTGTGAGAATGAGGAAAATCCATGGCTACAATAAAACGCTCAGCTCGAGAACCACTAACCCTCGGCTCCACCATCAAAACAATGTCAGGCTTATAATCACGAATAAATTGTTTGGCTGCAGGGATGAACCGTCTATGCCCGCAGCCTTGCACATTCCAACTAAAAATACTTATATCCATAGGAAATATAAGAGACAAGAAGATAAATGCAAGCTTACTCCAGCATGGCAACAGCCTGCTCACTTCCAGGTGCGTGACTATGCTCACCAAGCGGTATCGAATGTGTTGTGCTCACTGATGCCCCCGTCTGTGAAGGAACTGAATCCTTTAAAATATCCGGTGGCTCGCTCTGCTTGTTGGGGCCGTCATTGTCAACCTCTATCGGGTCCGTTGACTGACCTTTGTTAGGGTCAGAGTTCTCATCAATAATGACTACAGAATGATTCGAAGCCTTTAACGTAGAACCAGCTGCATGGGCCATGCTAGACGTCCCCCCTTTTTGTGGATTACGAGGAAGGATGGGAAAGTCAGCAATCGTGAATGGTTTGCGCACGGCAAGACCGGGGGCATTTTTAATACCACTTGGTTGCTTTCCTTTGGCTCTTGCCTTTGCTTTCATAGAGAGCACAGTGGGGTTTCTTAGCTGCTTCGGTTTAGCCGAAGTGTTAGCTTCAGCCGGCGATGGTATGTTGGTCGTTGAGGGTAAATTGGCAGCAGCCTCTTGCTGCGGTGCGTTGTGTTCCTCATAAATCGGATTAAAGCGGGAGGCTCGAAAAGCGCCGTTCCATTGGCCAACATCGGATTCTTGAGGTTTCTTAGCAGGTTTCATTTGTCTTTTTTCGACCATCATCCATGGACCATAGAGGGATTCTGCCGAGGGAGTATCATCCTCCATTTCCGGTGCAGCCGGAGCGTTGCCTTCAGTTCCCTTATTCTTATCAACCTTCACGTCTGGACAAGTTTCTTGATAATGGCCATATTTTCCACAGTGGAAGCAAATGGTGGGAAGGGCCTCATACTCCACTATTTGAACGTTGCCGTTAATCAGAATCTTTGGAACGAGAGGTTTTCGGAGATCGATTTTGACGGCCATGCGCGCAAAACGGCCGCGTTGCCCATGTTCCGTTTGATAATCAATCTTCATTACAGGGCCTATGCATTCCCCAATCGCCATAATAAGGCTGCGTTTATACAGCGTTGCGGGCAGCCCCGGTAGACGGATCCAGGACCATATGGTGGAGGGGTATGGCTGCGAAGGATTGAAGGACGGGGACCAAGGTTCTACTGTCAGGTAATGGCCGAAAATCGTCTAGGGACCTTGAGTAAGCACGCGCATGAAATTCGAGTCAAGTCGGAAGGTGGCAAGATAATAATCGTTATCAATGTCCATTAGCCGGAAATATTGTTTGGGTTTCCACAGTTCGTATAGTTTATTTCTCAGCGTTGTGTAACCAATACGTCGACCCAAAAGCTTCAAGACAACCGTGTGATCAAAACTCTTCTCAGCCAATTCCTGCACCCGATCAGAGAAATCGATGGATATCATACCATCCACAACGGTTCGGGTAACATCGCCTTCCATTAAATCGATATCTTCCTCATCTAGAATTTCTTCTTCATCCGGCACTGATTCAGAGGCACCTTGCATAAGGGAATCTTTGTAGGACGGTATCCCAGGGTCAGCAGCAGACTCCGTTCTATCTCCCGGGCTGCCTTCATCCGGCGGTTCTTCCTCTAAACGACGGTGCTTACGGGGGTTGGGAGGGGGGGCGGCGGCAGGATCAGAGGATTCTATCATGCTAGGGTTTTTTTTTTATCATAAAATTGTCAATTCACTATTAGACCAATTATTAATAGGCAAGCTCAATTAGTTATACTATGCTACCTAGTAGGTAGTTTGTGGCTAGGATTTTGTATCGTGTAAATTTGAATAGTATTATCTTAACCGTATAATATAAATATAATTCGCGTTTATTGGCCTCCTTTTTAGGTTTGTGATACATAATTCCCAATGAACTATGTCTATTTTTTCATGCTATTCTACACCATAATTTTACCTTTTTCTAATCAAAACAAAGGCACTTATTTCACAGTCTGTTCACTAAAAGTTTCATTTTTAATTTAAAATATATTTTGTTTCTTCAAAATCAAAGAGTAACATTTAAATAGAAAAGGATAAAAAATCCAATTAAAAAAATAATTTTAGATGAATCGGAGTATTTTGTTCTGTACTGTTGGAAAATAACAGTTAAATTAAAAATATTTATTGACTAATGTTATAAGTTAAAAAACTTAAATGAGTAAAATTACGTCAAAACAATAAAATATTTAGTTATAATAAAAAACACATGTGGTAAATTGTTAGATGCAGTGATAATATATATTATATTTTTAGGCAATAATTGAGATTTAAATTTTAAAAAATAATATTAAAAAGAGATAAACTCAAATACAAACTTGCAAAACAAATAATATTATATATTAATTATAATCCTACTTAGAGGAGAATGAAACTAAAAAGGAAGGAAGGAGGTGATTCTAGTAATTTTAAAACCTGCGGTCTAAGGTAATATGAATGACAAAAATGAGTAGTTTGACCAACCGGTCAAATGTATTTGCTCGTGTTTTTGAATTAATTTTATACATATATTTATTAACATTATATATTTGGTATATGAATTTGTTATTTTACAAATGTGGTATATGTGTTTTATTTTTATCCAAATTGATCTATGTATTTGTCAAACAATACACATTTGGTACATGTATTACTTATTTATAATCGTGTTCGTGTATTTATTTAATCATTGTCAAATATGTAAAAGTATAATATGAATTTCATATTACAATTTGTTATAATCCATATAAATTAATCTAATTTATTATTTTTAAAATTACTTGACATAAATCGTTTTATGTAATGTTTAGTATCAAATACGTTATGTTTAACAAATATACGTATTGAATTTGTTCAAAGAAAATAATATGTATTTGTGTAAATGACAAATTTAGACACCAAATTAGTTTTGAAAAACACATTTTGTAAAAAGTGATAAATTTAACTACCAAATCATATAATATTAAACATCGATAATATTATTTGGAAAACTACCTCCGTGTCAAACACGCGCTCGTCGTTGTTACCATACAACGCGAGTAAGCTCCAAACTCCAAAGTACAGAGTTGAGTCAAAAAGTTTCCAAAATTTACAAACAATAAATATATAAGAATCTGACGTTGAACGGTCGTTTCTCAAAAAACGAATTTTCAGCAAACCAAAAATAAATATCAGAAATTTGTTCAAATAAATAAATAAATACTATCAGAAACGAACTCTCCACCTGAGTCTACCGCTTCCATTTCCGCTTCTTCATCACTTACGCTTCGTCTTCGCTGAGATTCATATAAAAGAAAAAAACGGAAAAGAATATCTTAAGGGGGGGTGAAATCGTTGAGTTTGGATTTTCATATGGAAATCTATGAGGAGAATCCTATCAGTAATCGTAGCTATAACTTGCGTGTTTTGAATGTACTGGAGAGGGGACGTTTAGGTTCCCTGAAATTTAGCAGAATCAGAAGTGGTAGCGCCAACGGCGGCTACGATGACGATGCTCTCGTTGAACGGCAGTTGTTGTATCGGAAGCTTCCTGATCAAAATCTTCTCAACCTCTCCATTCTAAAGCTCGACGGTTCTCTTTTTGGTAAAACTCCGTCGATTCTCATTCAACTTTTTTTTTCTTTTGATTTATTTGTTTCTGTTAAGTCACGCTTAGTTCTTATTAGTATTTGTTATCATTTTTTAAATTATTAAAACAAAGAGGAAAATAGAACTTATAGTGGAGATGAAAGGATAACATGAATCACTTTTGTTGACGAATACTGCCTTTGTATTTATTTCTAGCTTTTGTTTGTCATTTTGCATCTTCAAAGTAAAAGGAGTAATCAATTATCAATCATGTGATAATCTCGTAGTAAAATACTATAAAAAATAGAAAAGTGCTTTTAAGTTTTAACAAACCATAAACTACTAAATCTGACTTAGTTTATGAAAAAAATGAATTAGCTCATTATAGTTCTCTTGTCTATTATTCTTGAATATGAGGCTTTTGGATTATGCAGATGTAAATGTAGGAAGGAATGCTACACTCGCAGAACTTAAGGTAGCAATAGAGGAACTTTTTGCAGAACCTCCAGGGGAAACTCAAGGCTGTATTTCATGGTATTAACTCATTAAAACTAGTTTCATGAAGTTTTAAATTATGACTTGGGAGTGATTGTTATGCTTTTGATTGATTAAACGTAATCTTGTTATGTTGGTTTTGATAGTTTTGTGTTTGGATATTAAATTTGATTTATAGATGAAGTTGATTGTTGTTTTGTCAGGTCACATGTTTGGGGGCACTTTTGCTTGGTTTATGAAGGTCAGAAGCTGGTTAACAACAAGGCTTGCATTAGAAATTATGGGATCAAAGATGGTGATCAGGTTTTGTTTTTCAAACTTGATAGTGCTAGTAGTGTTTACAATTTGGAATTCTTGATTGAACACCGGAGCCAACTAAAAAAATGTCTTGATTGGCCTTTTAAAAAATTGAAATAGCTGCTTTAATCACTTCTTTGTTCCTTTTATGAGTTCTAGCTGCAATTATCTGATGTTTGTTTTCTGGTGCAAACAAACAGCTTGAATTTGTCAGGCACATGTCTGTCAACCAATCACCTATTAAAAGACGTTTAAAACAGCACAGTGTTCCCTGCAAATGGTACTTAATTCTTACAAAACCCTTTGTTTATTCTGTAATCTTCAATGGTCTTAGATACTGACGATGTTGAATTGAATGAGGCATGCCATGTTTTATCTTATTTTTCAATTAATCAATGCTTCATGGTGCTCTGCACATAGCTTGTCACCAAGATCTAGTTACGATGAAGAGAGACAACAGAACCTTGTGAATAATCATAACTACAATGATGAAAATCAAGAATATTACGAAGTTGAAGAGGAGGCAACATCTCTGCCAGAGTTCAAGTTTGCTCACTTCTTGAGACGATGGCTCTCCCACACAACCTTGCGGGGTTCTTCGCGGATGAGGTTGGAAGGTCGGAGCCATTCTCCAAGATTCAATCTGCACCGTTGAGGAGGCTCTGATCAATGATCATCCACCCACCACTTGTAACCAAAACAAAAAAGTGGTAGCTTTTGCCCTGCATTGTGCCGTTGGTCTGGTATTTTGTTTGTTGATGTTTTATGTCAGTCAACTGAATGTCAGTGAAGAGTCAGTTGCTTGCTTACCAGGACTAGTTTAATGTAATTGTTTACTTACCAGGATGTATATGGAACCTTTTTTCCAAAGCTAAAACGATGGGCAGGCAGGCAGGCAGCCAGTTTCTGGTGCTTACCTCTATTTTTTCGTTGATAGGTCTGTTGCCGCTGAACTCGATATTCAACATCTCTAACATGGATCAGAACTCATTGAAATGGACTAATTCAATCAAACAAAGGAAGCAAGAATGGTGTGTTCAAGAAATTGCTTGATTTATATAACTATTTAAAGAACATGAAAGTATTCTACCAATAATAATTTTGCTTACAACCATTGATATCAGATTGAATCCACAAGCCTACTTATAGTCTTTCATTGGACCAAATCTCTAACAACAAAAAGGCCCAAAAGATTTCCTTCTTTTTCTTTCGAGCTATTTTCTGTTTCCTCCATTGAAGAAGCTGTAAAGAAGAAGAAAGAAGATGCAGGGAACAGTGTTTAAATCTCTGTTGTAAGCTTCTTTTTACGTATAACATTCTTCTTCTTTTAATGGTTTATCTGTCTTCGATTTCTCAAGAAGTTCAAAAGAACCCAAGTTTGTTTTCTGATCTTTTGGAAGGAAAAATCAATATAAAGAATCATTTTGCTTTCATGCCATTAAAAAGGGAGTGAAATGAAATGTTGAATCTTGTTTCATTAAACCCTCACCGTTTCAGTTTGTTTTTCTTGATATGAATAAATGTTTAATGCATTGAAGTTGGTTTAATTTGTTGGTAGAGAATTGCATAATGTAAAAAAATACAATTGTTTTGGGTGGTGTCTATCAAAATTTTCAAGATAACCCAAAAGAAACTTGACCCTTCCCCCCCTCCTCAGGAAATACCATGAAGAAAATGATGGTGGAGAACAAGAGGAAATAGGAAAGAAACTCAAGGAAAAAGAATCTGGAAGCGTGATTGATGAGATGGTTGAAAATTTTCAGTGCATGAACATTGCCAAGCGTGAAACAAATAAAAAAGGTAAATGAGGATGAGAAGCTTCTCTCGGTTTCTGTTTTATAGTTTGTTCCTTAGAAATTACAACTTTTATGCCAGTTACTCGGCTCCACGGCCGGTAAGTCACCCTGGTGATCACTTTCCGGTGCTAATCTGATGCGAGTCTTTTGTTCTGGATATTTAAACACAGTCGTTTTGATAAATAATTGTTGCTGTTAGTTTTATTTTTCGTTCTTGATAATGCGGTGTCGTTTCAGTTGTATTAAGTAAGGGGCTCATCTCACAATTAGGGCATGTCTGTATTGTGGATGAAAAATCTGGTCTTTGTCTCTATCCCCTTTCTTCTCTGAAATACAGTTATACACTGTTCATCAGCCTATTTCTTCTTCATTTGAGCTAATAATTCTTGTTACTTAGTTTAAGTTGCATCAAAGGCATCAGAGCCAATCGTCCTGGCCATGGTAGATGGTGTTCAAACTCGTTCGCAACAAGAATCGGCAAAGATGCAATCTGATTTCAAGGATCTGGAGAAGCGTCTTGAACAAAAAATCGAACAGGCAATCGCGGACAAGGTACAAGATGTACGCCTGGAGGTCTCTGGAGTTCGTGACGAAGTTCGAAGTTTGAGGAATCTCATTGAAAGCTTCTTGGGTAAGGCCGGAGCTTCTCCTTCTTCTGGGCAAGCCGTTACAGGGATTATTGGTGCGTCGCCAATTTCTGGACCAGTGTTGGAAGAGGCCGATTCGAGGGTTCACACTGGCGAACCCACAAATGATGTTCTCCTCTCGGGCGATTCCAATTCACGATCGTATCATCTCAAATGCCCAACTTTTGATGGTTCGAATTTTCGAGACTGGTGGGCCAAACTTGAACAATACTTTTCCTCTGAAGCAATTCCCGAACACGCCAAAATTAAATTGGTCATGCTTAACCTTGAAGGAGATGCCCTCCAGTGGCATCATTTCCTTGTGCGCAACAACGGGGGAATTGACAAACTCAGTTGGGAACCCTATTTGCAATCCATGAAAGATAGATTCGCTCCAGATGGCTTGGAAGACCCCAGGGGTGAGCTGGTTGGACTTCGACAAACTTTATCTGTCGATCAGTACTACTCAGAGTTTGTAAGTCTCTTGAACCAACTTCAATTATCTGATGAGTATGCTCTTAGTATCTTTTTGACGAATTTGAAATGGGAAATTGGCCAATCTGTGAGGGTATTTCAACCTAAGGATCTATTGGAGGCTTTTCGTCTAGCTTTACACTTTGAGCACATCATATTTCAACCACATAAAAAGGGGTATAGTGGAACTGTTCACTCTCATATAAGCAACCCATCATTTACCCCAGTGGTACCCTCTACTTTTTTCCGAGGTGGTACATCATACTCTACTTCCAAAGGTATGGGAGGTACTGTCACACCTCCTTTCCAATCGAAGCAGTCCTCTACTTCAGCTAGCAAAGTTCCCTCGCCCAAGAAAGGAGTCCCACCTACAAGTAATGGCCCTGGTAAACTCACAGCAGCTGAGATGGAAGAGAAACGACGGAAGGGACTATGTTATTGGTGCTCAGCCAAATATTCCCCTGGTCACAAATGCACTCGATCCCAACTATATCAATTGTTAATGGAAAGCACTGAAGGAGACCACGAGCAAGAAGAATTTGTCGATTGTGAAGAAAAACTGGATTCTGAACATCCTGAAGGCTTGGAAACTGATATTCCTGTTTTGTCCTTACAAGCTATGTGGGGAATGGTGGGGTATGACACCATGAAGATTACAGTGAACCTACAAAAGCACTCATGGGTAGCACTCATAGACACTGGTAGTACTCACAATTTCTTGAGTTTGGGGTTGGTTAAAGCATGTGGTTTAGTTGTGGAACAGAGACATCAAATGAAAGTCACCCTTGCTGATGGAGGGTTCCTTCAAACTCAGGGGTTGTGTCGACAAGTTTGTTGGGAATCTCAAGGGCATTATTTCACTACCGATTTTTTGGTATTGTCCTTGAAAGGGTGTGATATGGTTCTGGGTGTCCAATGGCTAGCTTCCCTGGGTTCGATTCAGTGGGATTTCTCCAGGTTGTCTATGCAGTTTGTGTCTCAAGGGCAGAAAGTTTCTTGGAAAGGACTGTCACCTGGTCCAGTTCAAGTGCTCATGGAAAATAAAGGCTCAAGGGTGTTCAAGGGGTCAAATGTAGTTCCTGGCATTTCCTTGCTAACCATGAACACTCAGGTGGAGGTTCAACTTAAAGGCAAAGATACTCCTGCAGATTTGCAGCAGCTGTTGGATGAGTTCATGATAATTTTTCAGGAACCAAAGGGGCTTTCTCCTAGTAGGGGCTTTGAACACAAGATTGTGTTACAAGATGAGAAATCTGTAGTGAAAATCAGACCCTATAGGTACCCAGCTGTTCAAAAAAATGAAATTGAAAAGTTAGTTCAAGAGATGTTGCAAACTGGGATCATTAGGGACAATGTGAGTTCTTTCGCATCTCCAGTGGTCATGGTAAAGAAGAAGGATGGCTCGTGGAGGCTCTGTGTTGATTACAGACAATTGAACCAATTGACATTAAAGGACAAGTTCCCTATTCCCCTAATTGAGGAACTTCTAGATGAATTGGGAGCAGCCAAGTTTTTCTCTAAATTGGATTTGCGTTCTGGTTATCATCAGATACGAATGTGGGAACCAGATATACACAAGACAGCCTTCAAGACCCATGAGGGGCACTATGAATTTTTGGTGATGCCCTTTGGGCTCACAAATGCGCCAGCGACATTTCAGGGACTTATGAACTCTATTTTTAAGAAGCTGCTTAGGAAAACTGTTCTAGTTTTTTTTGATGATATATTAGTCTATTCTGAGACTTGGGAGGGTCACTTGGAGCATCTAAGAGAGGTCCTGGAGTTATTGAAACACCATCAATTATTTGCAAAGAGGACTAAATGCACATTTGGAGCCACTGAGATGGAGTATTTGGGTTACAACATTTCTGGTGGAACTATTTCTATGAATAAGGATAAGGTGCAAGCAATTTTGAATTGGGGTACTCCTTCCAATGTCAAAGAGCTAAGGGGATTTTTAGGGCTATCTGGCTATTATAGACGATTCATAAAAGGTTATGGAGGAATTGTGAAGCCCTTGACTGATCTGTTAAAAAAAAGATGCTTGGAGATGGAATTCGGAAGCTATGGATGCGATGATCAAGCTTAAATCTGCTATGGTAGAAGCTCCTGTGTTAGCTCTGCCTAATTTCAGTAAAGAGTTTGTCTTGGAGACAGATGCTTCATCTTATGGGGTTGGAACTGTGTTAATGCAAGAAGGCCGACCCCTAGCCTATTTTAGTAAAGGATTGGGACCGAAGCACCAGCTCTTATCTATCTATGAGAAGGAGATGCTGGCTGTTCTTTTGGCAGTGAAGAAATGGACACCTTATCTTGTGGGCAGACATTTTAAAATTCGAACAGACCATCAGAGCCTCAGGTTCCTAGTTGGCAATCAAGCTACCACCCCAGCTCAACAAACATGGGTAGCTAAAATGATGGGTTTTGACTATGAAATCTGTTACAGAAGAGGGACTACTAACACTGTTGCTGATGCTCTTTTTAGGGATCCTAAATTTTTTCACGGTGAACTTATGGCTCTAAGCAGTTTTAACACTGAATGGGTAGACAAAATCTGTCAGTCTTACACTAGGGATGCTGCTTTACAAAAAATTATAGCAGAAATGATTAATGATTCTGCTTCACATTCTAAATTCAGTTGGAATGGCAAACTCTTAAAAAGGAAAGGAAAATTGGTAGTTGGGGAAGATGTAGAGCTGCGGAAGAAGCTAATTGAGTTGTTTCACCATTCTTCTCTTGGGGGACACTCGGGTGCTGAAGTTACCAGTAAGAGATTGGCTTCTTGCCTCTATTGGAAAGGGATGAAAAAAGCAGTGAGAAAAACAGTTAGAGAGTGCACAATCTGTCAGCAAAACAAGTATGATAATCAATTAAAGCATGGATTGTTACAGCCACTACCGACTCCAAATCAAGCTTGGTCCTCAATTAGTATGGATTTTATTGAGGGATTACCTACATCACGGGCTAAGGACACCATATTTGTGGTAGTTGATAGAATGACCAAATATGCCCATTTCATGGCATTGTCTCACCCTTTTACAGCCTTGAATGTGGCCCAAGCCTTCATGGACAATGTGTTCAAGTTGCACGGATTGCCTGAGTTTATTGTATGCGACAGGGATAAGGTGTTTATGAGTACCTTTTGGAAGGAGTTATTTAGCAAGTTGAGGGTGACACTGACTCCATCTACGGCATACCATCCAGAAACTGATGGTCAAACTGAGGTCGTTAACAGATGTTTAGAAACCTACTTGAGGTGTATGACTGGAGAAGCACCGAAAGAATGGAGTTTATGGTTGTCTTTGGTTGAGTGGTGGTACAATACATCTCATCATTCAGCTATTAACACCACCCCTTATCAAGCTTTATACGGACAAGAGCCTGCTATCCATCTCCCTTATTTAGCCGGTGAGTCTCTAAATGCTTCAGTTGACAGAAGTTTGCAAGCTAGAGAAGCTGCTATAAAAATGTTGAAATTTTACCTACAGAGGGCTAAAGAAAGAATGAAAAGGCAGGCTGACAAGAAGAGGAGTGACAGACAATTTTACGTAGGAGAGTGGGTGTATATGAAACTCCAACCGTATAGACAACAGTCAGTGCAAAACAGAAGAAACCAGAAGCTTTCTCCCAAATGGTTTGGACCATTTATGATTAGTGACAAGGTGGGGAAGGTTGCATACAAGTTGAAATTGCCAATGGGATCCAGAGTCCACCCTACCTTTCATGTGTCCCAACTTAAGAAGCATATTGGTTCTGATCCAGTTCAAAGTGACTTACCAGTAGTTGGATCTGATGGAACCATTGTGAAGGAACCCCTCAGAATTTTGGACAGAAGGATGATTAAGAAGGGGAACAGAGCTGTAACAGAGGTTTTGGTAGAGTGGACTAACTCTTTCCCTGAAGATGCTACTTGGGAGGTATTTCACAAGCTGCAAATGGATTATCCTCACTTCAATCCTTGAGGACAAGGATTCTCTGTTGAGAAGGGAGTATTGATGCGAGTCTTTTGTTCTGGATATTTAAACACAGTCGTTTTGATAAATAATTGTTGCTGTTAGTTTTATTTTTCGTTCTTGATAATGCGGTGTCGTTTCAGTTGTATTAAGTAAGGGGCTCATCTCACAATTAGGGCATGTCTGTATTGTGGATGAAAAATCTGGTCTTTGTCTCTATCCCCTTTCTTCTCTGAAATACAGTTATACACTGTTCATCAGCCTATTTCTTCTTCATTTGAGCTAATAATTCTTGTTACTTAGTTTAAGTTGCATCATAATCGCCCCTATGGGGTACGTCATATCTTGTCTTGGCCTTCACGGGACTGAGCAGCCTATCAGCCTCGGATTTCCTTGTGGACGACCAGGATATTACTCATGTTGCAATCATCATTACCATACTATTTATGAGGTGTAAGACCAAATTTTTGTTCTGAATGATGTATTCTTTATGTTATTTGGTATAGATTATAGCCATGAGCAGAATGAACTCCTTACTCCCCAGCAGAGAAGTAAAGCCAGGCTCACAAATCATGACATTCCAGGTTATCATTAGTAAGCTTCTAAGCTATACCTTGTAAATAGCCAATGTGCTTTACATGGAATGGCTTAGGGCAATGCATTTTTAAAGAGTTTTGGTACACTTTGTGTGCAAGCTCTCGTAGTTGATATGGTTATTTCATGAAGGCCTTCCTAGGGCAAAGCATGGTCTTTGGAGGCAAGAGCAGAAGAGCAGAGCAGCTAAGATAGAGAAACAGCTCAATGCACGAAGGGAACTCGAGGCGCTGATCAAGGAACAGTTGAACAGGTTCCATGCACATTACAATCAGGCTATGGTTCCAAATCATCTCGAGGATGTGTCTAAACTCCTTGTGCCACAATGGGCAGCTCCCCAAGAGCTGGCCACACTCTTCTGGCTTGGTGACTGGAGACCCTCTGCCATTCTGGAACTCTTGCACGGCCTTGCCTCTTTATCCTTTTTAACGGGCTCAACTGCTATCCAGCCGGCTCTATCGCAGTTTATCCACGACATGCATATCGAGGAGGCAATAATCGATGAGGAAATGGCTGAGATTCAAGCTACATGTGTTCTCTACCTTCCTTTTTCTCCAGTGAACAGCAGCAAGTCAGGTGGTTCTGCCTACTGTGGTATTCAATCAATGTTCGAGAAGATTGCTCGGGTCATCGCCAAGGCTCAAAAGCTCAGGTCTAAATTTTGATAGTTAAATATACCATGAATAGAGAAATGTGTTTATAATTGACTGCTATTTGGAAACTTGTACAACAGGTTCAAGGCATTAGAGCTGGTGGTGAAGAAACTGCTGAACCAAACTGAAGCAGCAGAGTTCCTAGTTTCCCTCTCAGGAATTCAAGATTCTATCCATCAGTTTGCCGAGCATAAGAGATTGCGAAAGGGACCGGTTACCGTGTCTGTCAAGTCTCGAAACGTAGTTGAGACTTCGAAGAAGCCAAACATCCACATAGAAGACAGAATCAGTCATTTCTTAAAGACTAGTGATAGCTCAGACTCAGAACATGGCCAAGGAATTCAGCATGCCCTCTCCGAGTTCGAAGAGCAGCAGGGATTGCGAAAGGGGCCTGTTTCTTGGTCCGTCAGGTTTCAGGATGTAGTTGAGACTTCAAATCAACCAAATATCCCCTTGGAAGACGGAACCAATTTAGGGGAGAATTTGTGCCAGTTCTTTGAACAAGATAGAAGTGAAGAAAGAGTTATAGATGCTATCAATGAGTTCGAAGACCAGCAGGGGTTGCGAACGGAGCCGGTCGGTCTGCCTGTCGAGTCGTGGGATGTAGCTGAAACTTCAAAGCAGCCAATGATCCGCTTAAAAGACAAGATCAGTTCGTGGGAGAAGTTCAGCCGGCTGGTGGAACAAGAGAGAAGTGGACAAGGGGTTCAATAACAACTTTAATGCGTGTAATATAAGCACTAAAATCAAATTCATTATTGAGTTGGTGGTGTTGGCTGAACAAATGTAATTTACATTTTGAGGAATCAAAACTATTTTTCACGTTAAACATTCGCCAAATTGTCCCTAGAGTACCTCAGATTCAAGAAATTAGTGGCCAGACAACGAATTACTGTTTTCATTAAGAATTAAAGTACTAGTATCGTGATCAATTACGATAAATATAAACGGTAAATAACAGGGACGAAAAAAGTCGAAATAGTAATAATAACAAGGCTTATATATCATATTAGTATTTAAAGTATATAAACTTTTTCATTTTGGTATCTAAAGTATTTTTTGGTCAAAATAAGTATCTAAAGTATACGTTATGGTTAAATTAGGTACCTAAAGTATACTTTTTGGTCAAAATAGGTACCTAAAGTACTTTTTCGTCAAAATAAGTACTTAAAATATTTTTTTGATCAAAATAAGTACCTAAAGTATATTTTTTCGTCAAAATAAGTACTTAAAATATTTTTTTATCAAAATAAGTACCTAAAGTATATTTTTTCGTTAAAATAAGTACTTAAAATATTTTTTTGATCAAAATAAGTACCTAAAATATATTTTTTCGTTAAAATAAACACATAATGTATTTCTTAATTAGGATAATTATTCTATACACAAGCGCTTGTGGAAACTTTTTTACACAAGTGTCTTAGTTTTAGGGGTTAGGGACTCCATTTAGGGGTTTAAGTGTAGTAAGTTTGAATTTAGGGGTTGTTGATAGAATTTTGGGTTTAGAGTTAAATTTTAGGGTTTATAGGTTATAATATAAATCTCTACTCATATTATCTTAAACTCTAACCCTAAACCCTAAATATTGACCATAAATCCTAAATTCTAACAATGAACTCTAAATTTTAAACCTATACACTAAAACCCTTAAACTCTAACCCTAAACCCTAAATATTAACAATAAATCCTAAATTCTAACCATGAACCCTAAATTTTAAACCCATACACTAAAACCCTTAAACTCTAAACTAAAACCCTAAACCCTATAACTGGGTGGATTGTGGAAACAAAAAGTTTCCACCTAGTGTATAAGATAATAATCCTTTTAATTAATGTCACATCACAATTTTTAGGAACATGTACCTATTTTGACTTAAAAAATACTTTATATACCTATTTTGACAAAAAAAAATATACTTTAGACACTTGCTTTGATGAAGAAATACTTTAAGTACCTATTTTGACCAAAAATTATACTTTAGGTACCTAATTTAACCAAAAAGTATACTTTAGGTACTTATTTTGACAAAAAAATACTTTAGGTATCAAAATGAAAAAGTTTGTATACTTTAGGTACTAATATGATATATAAGCCTAATAACAAACGTATGGTGTTGTGATCTAGAACGAAGAATCAATTCATGGAATTTTCAAAGAAAGAAGCACCCATGGGCATGAAAGCAAGCCGACTTCGAAATGTTAGTGAGAAAAGCAACTGTAAAATCAACATCATTGTTTATTCACACATTTATTTTCTGCAACTTGATGAACCATACTATAAGCTGCTGGTGTGAGAATCAGCAGTCAAACATGTCTTTCAAAAGGTTAAATCATGGCCGCACCCCTCAACTTTTGACCTTTTTAATTAGAATCACGGAAAAAGGGTCCTAAACAAAATCTTAATTGATACACCTTGCTTCTAAAATGCCACAATTTTTTTTCCTAAAGCAACAAACCCCTTTTATTTCAACACTCTTCAACATACTAGGGGACATAATGATAGATTTAGATCCACCTTAATCCACAAACCTTGTTTTTCTTCTCAATAATCTTCCATTTATTTTCGTATTTGGATTGATTCGAATATGTATATTATTTTTTTTAAATATGAATATTTGGTACACTTATTTTATATTGAAGTTGAATTTGAGAATGAGAAATGGGCGAGGGGACATATACAAGTGCTCTCCTCTTTACCCAAAACAATATAAACCATATATTGAATTGATTAGGTGAAAGTGGGATGATGAGCTAAAAAATCATGCTCTACTCATCTCATCTTTTTATCAGCCCCACCCACTACCCCCATTACTTCTCTCATTTCCTCCCTTTTTCAACTTCGGTACGAATATTTAGATTTTTTACTATAAAAATGATACAATTATTTAACATAAAAATAGAATGTAAAACATAAAAAGATAAAATTAGAGTTTTTTTTTCTTTATTTTATTTGATAAACTTATATATATGTTACCCAAGTAATTGCATGTAAACATGATCTGGGCAGTGGTGTACTGAATAGATTTGTTGTCTCCCCCATTTTGTCGTGTGAACAAAATCTCCACCATACTCGACAACATAAAATTGCATGAAGATGTCGTGAAAGACATTATCGATTGTGTCAACATTTGTCAATGTAACGCCATACCAATTTGCAGTGGACGATTATTTCAATGAAATTATAAAGTTTCCTTTAAATTTAAAATCTATTTTTTTAATCTTTCAATCATGTTATCTCTTAAGATTTGAGCTTAAGTATTTTCTTTGAAAATGTAATGTATTATACTATTACACGTTAAATATAAGATCCTTTTATTATTGCATTTGTGGTTAAAAAATTAATATTTACCTTGAAAATTATATCAACGGTAATATAAAACAAATCTATAATTTAACTTTAAAATTTTAATATGGGTTAATAAAGTGCAAGAGTAACATAGGTTGTAGACACAATATGATCAGGGGCGAATTTGGAGGGTTGGCAGCTTGGTTGCTCTAAGTAGAAATTTTATAATTTTAGACCCTCGATCGAAAACAATAAAGTTTTTATTTCATGCAATGGTGAAATTGCATTTTGCTCCCAAAAATTATAAAGTTTTAAGGTAATGAAACGATAAACTTACATTCCGACTCCAAAATTTTATAAATGAATTTTGGCCCCTCCAAAAAATGGACTCGCCCTTCGATGTGATTAAATGATATAAAAAATAATTTATGCATGAGATCTACTAATTGATTGAGAAGTTAAAAAAAATATACAAAATTAATTATCTGTTGATCTAGCGGGATGAGACATTAAATCACTATATAACATTCAAGGTTTTAACTTTGCATTGTGAATGATACAATTTGGTTGATAGAATGCCCCATAATGGATCTTTACGATATCTGATCTAAATTAATTAATCAATAAATCAAATATCGGTAGTTCTATAAAATATACAAAACATAAAATAACATAATTATTGACTTATTAAATTTTATATAAACATAAAATAATTTAAAACATAAAAAAGCAATGAAAAGGGGATCAGACCCTTTTACTATTCAAATTGCTCTATCTTCGACGTATCTTACTTAGGGAGGGGTATTTGACCCATACTCGATGAGTTTTGACCCGACTTATTTTATAGGGTCGGTTTTTTAAAAAAATTTCGGGTTCAGGTATACTTTTTTGAAAATACTGTCGGCTCAGGTTTTGGTTTACGATGAAAAATATCCGATTCGATCCGACTCAAAATAATAATTTAATTTTATTCTAAATATTTAGGTATAATTGTTACAAAGTCTCTCTCTTTATATATATTTCAATTATCTCCTTATTTTGTCTAATAAAAATAAAATAATTATCATAACGCTTTCCCTTTATTTGTATTTTTTCAATTAGCTCTTTATTTTATCAAATAATAATGAAACTGGTAATTTTTTATTTATGCCGGGTTGGGTTTAGATTTTTACTGTAGAATTCAGGTTTGGGTTGGGTCCGGTGGAACATCGTAAAATGTTGGGTCGAGTCAGGTTTGGATGGATGTGGTAAATTATCAAGTCAGGTGCGGATCGACAAAAACCCGACCCGATAATTTACCATATCAACATTCCCGACTTGACATTTTTAATCCCGATAAATTACTTTTATACTATTAAAATATGATTTCCAAATAGTATTTATTCATGATATTTTTAATCCTTTAATAATGTACACATTTTGCAAATAAAGCGATTGAATTTAAATCTTCTAAGATTAACGTTATCCGTTTTTTCATTAAGATATTTTTTAACTAAAATAATTGTGTACAAGTTGTAACCCTAAGATTAGAATTTTCAGATTCCGTCCAATCATTGTGGGCCCCTCTCCTCCTCCATTACAAAAAGTTTCTAAAGATCATGTTAGATCATTAGTACATGGGTTGCTATTATAAATTAAAACTATTTAATATCTATACAATATTATTCAAAAATATTTTGATAGACAAAATTGTGTAACATAAATTTTACATAAACATTTTAAATTTAAAGTTTATGAATTTATTGTACATGATGTAAAATTTAAGGTTTATGGTTAAAATTTAGAATTTAAAGTTTAGGTTCTAAGGTGTCGGGTTAAGAATTTAAATTTTAAAATTTATAGCTTAAATATTAAGGATTATGTAATTTTTTTACACAACTTGTGCAACAATATACAACTCATACAATATTACTTGATATATTAACTATGAAAATTAAGAAATTGGCATATGACTCATTTATGTATTTTTATTACGCATAGAACTTTTTTAACTATTGTTTAAAAAAGGCGTATTTGAAAAAAAAATAAAGTGTTGTTGAAATATGAAATTGCTAATCTTTAATTCGGTTTATTATTTTGATAGGTTAAATTTGGTTTAATCACGTTATTAGATATTTATATTAAATCCTTTATAACCAATAAAATCATAACATGTGTTAAACACTATTATATTATTTTTTGAATATCAACACTATTATATTATTTGGCACATTAGTAACTTAGCATGGAATGATCAAATAGTTAAAAGAATTTCTTTTGGTAACAATTAAAAGAATATTTTTAATTAAAATCAATGGATTTATGAATAAAATATTATTTTTCATTTACATTATAAGTGTGATAAAAATTAATATTTTTAATAAAACTCAGGAGATGTAATGTAAGGTGTTTAGAATGGGGGGCCGAGGGCACACCCACAGCCAGTATAAATCAGATGATGTTGACCTGATGATCATGGTTGACAGTACACACGCGTGCACATGAACAGTGCCCCTTTCTATTTTATTTTATTTTATTTTATTTAACGTGTCCTCCATCTTCCCAATTATTTGGCTTTTTTAAGATCTTATGTATTCGTCTTTGCAAGACAAAAGTGCTTTCCCTTACTATTCTACACTCTCACTCTTCAAATTATTATATTTATTTCTTTTTACCAAAAGCAATTTAACTATTCCGAATGAAAATGAAGAGCACTTTTAATTCTTTTCTCCTTTACATGATATTATAGAATCAGTTATGAAAAGATATAGTATTAGACTTTAATGGCCACCCTTTTTCTTATACTACAAACTTTGAAAAAAGGAAAAAAAATGTGAAAATATTATTAAAAGAAAAGAAAATAATCAATTATTTATTGGTTTAATAAGAAGAGATATTATCACTGTTGTTTAAGATTAAAGTTTTGAATCTGACATTATAGATTGAAATGATCATTCTTATGACGAACCTCTGCAACATTTATTTTGAATAAATTAAACAACAATAAATCAAATATCAATAACTACACCATTGAAAAATAAAACAAAGTTTCTTTGGAAATGAAAATTGGATATCTCAACCAAAAAAGAAAAAAAAATTCATAATCAAGCATGCAGTTTGTTGATTTGTCGTGAGGAGATTTGGAGAACGTACCATCAAGTTATTTTTGATTGATTGCATTTCAATCAACTTTTCTCACTCTCATAATGATTTGGCATTCATTTTCTGATAAGATTGAGACTTAAGATTTTTACATGGATAAATATTCTATACATAAGCGGTAGAAATTGAAAGTTTCCACAAACACCTTAATTTTAGGGTATAGATAGTTAGTGTAGGTTATAAGGTTTAGGTGCGGGGGTTAGAATTTAGGGATAGTTATTTCAATTTAAGGTTTATGGTTATAATTTATGGTTTATAGGTTAAAACCTAAGTCCTCACTATATTATCCTAAAAACTAAACCCTAACATGTAAACCCTAAATTATAACTCTAAACCTTAAATTGAAAAAACTAACCCTAAATTCTAAACTCATACACCTAAACCCCTGAACTCTATACCCTAAATTAACTCCATATACCCTAAAACTAAGGCATTTGTGGAAACTTTCAGTTTTCACCGCTAGTGTATATGATATTAATACTTTTTAGATATTAAATATTAAATGCAAGTTCAAATTTTGATTTATTTAGGTTTAAATTTTAATATATACAAATATGTTTTATATTTATTTTTGTGTAGATTCAAATATATTATGATTATCGATCAATATATATATATATATATATTGAAAGGTGATAATTTATTAATCACGAGAAAACGTGCAAGTATAGGTTCATGCCTCGTTAAAAAACCTTCCTAGTTCTAATGGAGGAAAAAGAGTGCAATGAACCTATACGAAACAACGATCACATACATCAAAATACACATAAAATTCACTTCTATGCTCTCCATTAGGTCACTGTTTCTATTCACTCGAAAACGACTAAGGAGCTTTGCCTATTAATTCTGGTTTGAGCCAATCGGTTGGCTAGCACATTTCTCTCCCTATGTTCAAACTTCACTTGCCACTCATGACTCCTGATAAGGCCGACGATGCTCTTGATATCCTCTTTGAAGCAGAACGGAATCGGCGTCAACCCATTAATCCACTTAACTATCACCTCACTGTCCGACACGATTATTAGCCTCCTAACTTCGCTCCATTTGAAGCTGCGGACCAGTTCACAAGCCTCGATTATGCTTCTAATCTCAGCTTTATTAATGTCCGCAACCCCAATACTCTTGGAAAATTGGATCCGAATCTTTCCGTCACTATCTCTTAGTGCCCCGCCTATCCCTGCCGCTCCGATTCCACCACAAACAACCCCGTCAACGTTGAATTTTAACCATTCCCGGGGCGGTGCAATCCACGTCTCGCCAATGGGTTTCCGACGCACTAACCTGGACCTCTTAATAACTTTCGGGCAGTTGACAAAATCTGTAATCGACGACACGCAGTTCGACCATAATCCCACACTCCAATGCCCTATTCTCATTACAACTAGCTCATATATACGGTGCACATCACATTTCTTATCTTGGTATAGTGTTTCATTACGACTCATCCACAACGTACATACAACAGCGAAAAAAACCAATAACCAGAAGTTCGAAAGGGATCTACTAACCGACATTTCCGACCAACACCAAAGCAAGCCTTCGACGTTTGCTGGCATCGTGAGCGCGATGTTCCACTCATTGCACCAACGTTGTCACATACTCCACGAAAAGTGGCAGTGGCAGAATAAATGGTTAATGATTTCAACTTCTGTCTTACAAAAGACACACTTTATCGGCCCAGTCCCCTGTACTCCTCTTTTAGCAAGGTTATTCATGGTTGGAATTCTTTGATGTATGATTTTTCATACAAAGGCCTCGACTTTGGACGGTGCGAGTTTAGACCACACTAACTTTTAAATCGAGTTACCACCTCCATGGACTCCGGACATCACCTCGCAGAAACTCTTCGAGGTATAGTACCCTTTCGCACATCCAATCCATCGTACAACATCCATGCCCCTACCTCTTCCCACGGCTCGGTTGAGCATGCTCAAAAAATCAGCCCATACAGCATTCTCCCAATCAAATAATCTTCGTCGAAGCTCGATTCTCCATTCCCACCTCCCATCACGCAACGCCCCGAAGTCCGCCACCTTACCATTTTTCCTGATGGCCATCGCATAAATTCGAGGGAAAGATTCGCGAAGAGATGGCACCTCCGTCCAGAAGTCTTCCCAAAATTCTGTAGCCTTCCCGTCTCCCACAACAACTCGAACATTGGACATGTAGAGGTCTTCACTTCCAGCAGGACTGTTTGTAATGTCTCTCCATTGCCATGACAGTTTTGAATTACTCCTATCCTTCATGATTAGAGACTCGGGGTCGTAGCCGTACTTTGCTGCAATAATTTGGCGCCAGAGACTACCTTTTTCGCTCGCATATCTCCACCTCCACTTATTCAGCAAGGCCCGGTTCCGTAGTCTAGTATCGATTAGCCCCAGCCCACCCATCATCTTTGGTTTGCAAAGTATTTCCCATCTCACCCAATGGATACCTCTAGCATCGATTTTTCCCCAAAGGAAATTGGCAATCAATGCATCAAATCTCCTTGCCACTCCCACCGGCATCTTAAACAGAGATAAATAATAAATCGGTAATTTTACCAACACCGCTTTTACCAAGGTAATCTGGCCTCCAAACGAGAGTAGCTTCCCTTTCCAGCCTTCTAATTTCTTTTGCACTTTATCAAAAATTGGCTTCCACATAGCTTTATTATTTTGAGCAAATCTCAGCGGAAGTCCCAAGTATTTCGATGGAAATTTGTCAACACCCCAATTCAACTCTTCCGCCCAACTACGGGTAAGCTCCTTGTCGATATTAACCCCAAATAGTTTCGTCTTCTTAGCATTCAGCACCAAACCAGCAGAAACCTCAAAGATCCGTAACACTCGCTTAACATTTCTGATCATATCTTCCTTGCCTTCCACAAATATAACCAAATCGTCCGCAAATTGAATATGGCTCACCACAATATTGCTTCTACCCACAGACACACCCCTGAACATGTTCAAATTAGCCGCTTTGACCAGTAACTTGCTCAACGCTTCCCCTATCAAGTTAAACAATAATGGGGAAAGCAGGCACCCTTGCCGCAAACCCTTTTTGATGGGGAACAGCTTAGTGGGCGTACCGTTTAGCATGACTGAGATTTCTGGTGTAGAGATACAAGACCAAATTCAATTCCTCCATTTTTGACCGAATCTCATATGCCTCATAACTAAATATAAAAACTTCCAGTCCACAGTGTCATACGCACGCTTAAAGTCCACTTTCAGCACCAAAACCTGTTTCCTATTCCTCTTTAAATCGTCTAGTATCTCATTCGCGATTAAGGCACAATCCGTGATTTGCTTCCCGGGAATGAAAGCAAACCGGCACTCTCCCACTACTTCAGAAATGGACTCTGCTAGCCTTCTAGACAAGACTTTCGATAGGATTTTGTACAAGCTATCGATCAATATATATTATAATGATTAATTATATTATCGATATCGATATATTGCAATCGTAAATGATCACATTACCAATCTAATTGTATATTGCAATAATTGATTTTAATTGTTTTTTATTAGAATGTTATATTATAATTATAAAATATGATTACACTTACAATTATGCTTATAACTTTATTTTATTTGCTGTGTTTTCGACATATCATTTTCTACCTAATTGCCACAATGGCATTTCATAAATCTTGACTCATATCATTTATTCCATATGTTTTTACTAAAAATATTGATTTGGATTTCTATGCATATTCCTAGCACATGCACCTATATTTAAATGGCTATATTTAGAAGATTACTTACAAGTTACAAAGAACAAACTTATTTCTAGAGAGCTTGCTATTAATGGTAGTCGTAATATGTGTGGGAATGAGTACGAGTGACGACTGGGTAAAACTCGATTCGAAAAAAATAAAATTTTTAATTTGAATTGACATAAAAAATTTAACATATAATTTTATAAACTTGACTCGATTCATACAAATATATATTTTTTAATAATATAATGTTTGATCTTTATACACTTAATTTGTCTTAATTGGTAAATTTTAATTATTTTGTTTTTTATTAATAAGAGAAATATTACCAAAATTCTCGCTAAAAAACCTCCATAATCATAGATAGAAGAAAAAAAATACCATTAATAACATTTAAAGAAAAACATACGGGAAAATCTCGACAATGGATCAAAAGGCAATAATAACTAGACCCCCTAATCGGAGATATCCAACTGTACCAATCCCAAAATAGAACTTGGAGACTCAAATAGTAACTCATGAAATCCGAAAGGAATCGTTTTGATTTTTAATACTTAATTACTTTTATTTAAAACTATATAAAAATATAAAATATCATTACAAGAGTAATAGTTTGTCACCGTTTAATTTTAACAAAATGATTGGAGTTGGAATAATGTTATGTAGAAGCAGAGATGTTAACTGCATCACCCAATGTAAGACTTAAGAGAAGGATAAAAAAATTGTTTTTTTTTTCTCTTTATTTACGTCTTAATATTAAAAAAATATTATAAAATTGAATTTTAAGCTCTAATCTTAAAACTTACATTATATATCTTAGAAAATACACACTACCTTAAATTTCTTAAGCCCTAATCATAAATTTTAAACTCTAAATTTAATTTTGAGCGTAAAACATAAAATAGAGGTACCGAAGAAGAACAAAAGTTTAGCTCGTTAAGAGAAGTCGTTTTAACGCATTTTTTTATAATAAAAGCATCCGCTTCAAAGTATCAATCCAACGGTCGAATTACCGTAGTGTGAACCGTTAGAATTATTGGACGACCATCTACACTCCATAAATAAATAAACATCTGACGCCACGTCTTAAAATTCAGGTATTTACTGGCGGGACCTCTTACAACTAAACTTTTAATTTTGAAGGTACTATTATTATTTGCTGTGCTCCTTACCATCTTAGCCGTTAGATTGTTTGGCATCATTATTGATTGGTTTGAAGTTTATTCCAATTTCCTCCAATAAATCCATAAATAAGAGCTCTTACTTTTTTTTTTCCTCCCTTCAGAAAGAATAAAATTTATTAACTTAATTTGAATATATTAAAAGCAGGCATAAAGATAAATGTAACGCATTATGAGTAAATTTTTTCAAGTTGTAGATTCTAAATTCATTAGGAGTAAATTTTTTCTTTCTCTCGATAAAAATTGTTGAAATAAAAAAAATAACCGAAAAGCTAAATATGTTCATATTATATTTTTTTAATATGCTGGTGCGATACAATGGCAGCATCGTATTTTGCATAAATTTAAATCTCAACATTTACTTGAGAATATAATATTTTTATATTACAAAAAAATTAGTTCTTATTTACATGAGAAAATGATTCACCCTATTTTCTAAACTTTTCTCTCAAGCGCTACTGCCAACTTTGTTTTTCTTTTTTTATTAATTGCTCTCTTGATCGGTAGTCGACCATCAAATTTAGTATTAATTGTCAGCAATCGGGGTCTATTATATTTTTATTTTAATAAAAATATCTGCTTTTGTGGCAGGTGTTTCCTCTACCTTTGTGACACGTTTTTTCTTTATTTTTTATAGTTCGTTTCATCTGTCATTTTGACATTATTTCATCATACCTTAGCGGTCATTTGATGCTCGTACAAAGATATTTACGTTTTTTTCTATTATTTCATCATAGAAAGATAGATTCCCACTTGGTTGATGGTTGCTTGTCGATGTAGTCAGAAATGAGTAGCGAAACAATCTGCTTGATAGTTTGGTTCGCTCACCACTCTTTTTCACCTCGTAAAACATCTCGTTTGGATAGAGACAAGGATGTTCAAGAATACTTTTAGATTTTGATGGAATGTTAATCTCTATGGAAGTATTTACTTTTCTTTATATTTTTGTGTTGTATGAGATTTTAGTAGAATAATCTCAATTATTATCTCTTCTAGATGCGTTGTATTTGTAATATCATTCATGATTTTCTTAATAATATTCGGTTGTCATTGTTAAAAAAGGACAAATTTGGTCCTTTAACCTTTAAAAACGAGGTATTTTTTAATGAAAAATAGTAATTAAAATATTTTTTTAAACTGTTATGAAGCGACAACTAGAGATGTCCATTTGACCCATACCCGATGGGTTTCGACCCGACCTTACTAGGGTCGGGTTTTTTAAAGAATATTTTAGGTTCAGGTCGAGTTTGATTTTTTTAGGATCGGGTCGAGTTTGAGTTTAAGGTGAAAAATACTCCACCTGACCTGAAATAATAGTTTAATTTTATTATAAACATTTAGGTATAATTGCTACAATGCCCCTCTCTTTATATATATTTTTAATTATCTTCTTATTTTATCTAATAAAAATAAAATAATTATTATAATGCTTATTTTTTATTAGAATCAAGGCGGCCAAAAACTTGTCCCGCCCCGTTGCGATCCCTAAAAATCAACTTAATTTTTTTATACGGAAACTAATCGTTGGTTCAGGATAGTTGAAAATTAATGGTAAAAATTAAAGACGTGATATATTTATCCTCACCATTTGCGATGTTTGTTTAATTGGTTATTATTTTTTTAAGGTAAATTTGACTCTCAAGTTTTTTTTTTTAAATTAAATTATTTTTCTTTAAAAGTTGTTGACAAACATTACATTTCAACGGTTTTAAGATGACAAATCATGTGATAGTCTACATACACTCATGATAACTCGCTTATTGCGTTAGATGTGATGTTAATAAATAATTTTAAAATTTTAAAATTTATATTTCAAAATATATACAAATTGTGAAAATTTTATATGAAGTATATTAGAACCGCTAAATGTAATGCCATGTTAATGGTGTTAAAAATTAACATTGTAGATAAAATTTATGTCAAAAATATTTTTTTTTTAATGTTAAGGGTCAAATTTAAATTTTTTTCTTCAAAATGTTGAATATCAAATTCAACTTAAAATGATAATAATCAAAATGAAAAAATATAATATTAAGGGTTAGAATTGTCAAAAATTAAAATAAGATAACCCTATCCAACTAATTGTTTTCGGTTATACTTAATTATTAAGATATGATAAATTGACTTCCATTATTTAAAAACTGATTAAAAGCAGTTTTTCATGATTAAACCAATTGAATCGATGGATTACAGACCTAATTGTCATTTTTTTAAAAAAAATTTATCATCCAACTTTTAAATTTTTACTATTCGTTGTCACTCGACCGTATAACCTTTCGAGCGAACTTATACTAAAAGCCCTGAAAATTTTCTTTAACTCAAAATTTCAGACTCCCTTTGATTTATTGACACCATAATATTTTATTTCGAAGTCAAACGATGAGAAAGTTGAGAAGGAAAAAACAACAACATATCTTAATTCTACAATGGTCAGACGTGTTGATTACATATCAAGCTAATATAAGGTAAAAGATTTAGTTTAAGTTTTGTCGGTTTTGAAAAAATCAAATTGATAAAAAAAGAACGTTTTACTGCCAGTTACGTAACAAATGATGAATGACGACAATTGAATAATGGTGAAAGATGTTGGCCATAAATAAAACTGCAAAAAATACAACATTTCTTTAGTGTTGTTATACAACTAAGGACTGAATGACAAAAAAATAAACGAAATTCAAAAGTTGAATGATAAAATAATTAAAACAAAAATAAATATAAAGTTAAGTGACTACATGTGTAATTTACCTAATTTTATTCATTCAACTTATCTGAGATTCAACCCCTACTGTATCATCTTCAATCAAAACGAAGAAAATATATACTGCAATAGAAAGGAATTTGATAATATTAAACACAACAAAATAAATGTAAGAAAATAATTAAAATATAAAACCGAAGAAACATCTCACAAAAAATAATGCGAAACTATATAAATAGACAACATTATATAAACATTAACCTTTAATCCCTAAATTTAAGACGTTTGTAAATAATTTTTTTACTACTAGTGCGTGTAATATTTTCCATAATAACAAATAAGGCTATATCTAATACGAATGATTAAATTATCTCTTTATGATATACACATATTTTTGAAGAAATCTCATTAAGATGCTGAAGTTACAGTTGGTTCGACAAATCCATCAATTTGAAGTGATAACATATATCTTAAAATATTCAACTTTTTGCATTAATTTTAAAGCAAACAAATATTTCACAATCACAAGAACTTGAAATATAACAATTTTGAGAGTGACAGCAGCACTATCCTCTAAAGAAAAAAAAGAAAACAAATAAAATTAGGAAAAAAAGGAGGCTATAAATAATGAGCACTAAGCTGTTGGATCTTCTTCTTCAGTGGTGCTTTTGCCAACAAAGATATACCCTTCTTTCTTCCTTCTTTTCTCTTTTCATATCTTTTAAGTTAAGGCAGCAGAAGTCAACAACAACGCTGTTTTTTCTTTCTTTCCTTCTTCTTTTTCTAACACGAAATAACTTAAGACAGTAAAAGCAAGCTTATTATTACAGGGGGAAAACATGTTTGCTGGAGATCAGAATGGTTTACAAGGTGACCCGAGGTTGAAGGCCATTTCTGAAGCCATAAGAGTTGTGCCTCACTTCCCGAAACCAGGTTCATCTTCTTCTTCTTTCTCTATGTTTATGTTGGTGTTTTGAATGAAAAAAAAAATGGAAAACAGGTCTTTTTCTTTGGTAGTAAAATGTTGAAGTTTTTCTTGGTTTGATGTTTTATGTTCAGGAATTATGTTCCAAGACATAACAACACTGCTGCTTGATCACAAGGCCTTCAAAGATACCGTCGACATCTTTGTTGATCGTTATAGAGATATGGGAATTTCTGTTGTTGCTGGTAACAGATCTGATCATTCATGTTTTCGTATCGTATTTATATAGTCATATTTAAGATGTTTTCACATATTAAGTAATTTTTGAAACATCAGTATATTTCTTATTAATTTTCTATACCTATTTTATTTCATATTTTAATTAATCTCCGAACAAACTCTTTTTTTTTTCTTGTATGCTCTCTTCAATAGGTCTGGACTAAGTGCAGAGAAAATTTCAAGTCAAGTTTTTTTTTTTGATAAAAAAATCATTGTTATCGTGCAAAGTTGAAAAATGTTACTATTACAATTCTTTTTGTCTTTGCTTTTTCTATTTAATTTAATATAGTATATATAAGTGGGGAGGGTTGATTTCTTTTTTCCTTTCTTTGATGGCTAATGTGGTTCAATTCAAATTAAGTTCAAACACAATGATTTCTTCATTTTTCTTCCAAATTCAACTGAAATTTGTGGACACTGATGCCATGGTGGCATACTAAATTCTGGTTTATAACCATTTGTCAAGAAGCACAAAATATTTATATTACTCGAACTCGGATGGATGTTAATCAAGTAGGGTACGTGTCGAATACGAAAATTGCTCCATTTTCTAAACAAGAGAAAATTCCAGCCAAAAGTATGTTAGTTTGAGGGGTAGGAGATGTTGGAAGCATTCAAATTAAAGTATTGAAGTTGGTTCTATTGTTTGCTCACATGGTGACTTGACATTGTAGGAGTTGAAGCTAGAGGATTCATGTTTGGTCCCTCAATTGCATTGGCTATTGGTGCCAAGTTTGTTCCCTTGCGTAAACCCAGGAAGTTGCCAGGTATACACATATGAGTCTGATTTCTTGCTCTTCGCCTTGATTGCTTAATGAGACCAAGTGACCGACATTGGTTTCGATTTTGATATGATTGTCCTGTTGAAAAGAGCTATGTTGGTTCGATTCTTCGATTTTCTTGAAGTAATCATGCTAAGGAATTTTGTGTTAGGAACATGTTGATTGCTATATGTAATGCCTGAACAAATTTCCAAACTGCCAACTATTGTCTGTAGTCAATGGTGCAGTGGTGAAAACAAGTAATTTAAGCTCCTCTCACTATTTGACATACTAGGAGAGGTGATCTCCGAAGCATACGTACTCGAATACGGCACGGATTGTTTAGAGATGCATGTTGGAGCTGTGCAGCCCGGGGAACGCGCATTAGTTATCGATGATTTGGTGGCTACAGGGGGGACTCTTTCCGCTGCAATACGCTTATTAGGTAATATATATCCGTAGTTCATCCATGTACACTGCCATTTACATACTCTTTACAAGTTTCTGAAACTTTCGTTACCGATGATGCTTACCAGAACGAGTCGGGGCACAAGTGGTTGAATGTGCATGTGTTGTTGGCCTGCGTGAGGTTAAGGTAATCTAAAAGAGATTCGAATAAAATTTAGCATATCAGAATTTAACACGCACATATGTTTTTGCAGGGACAACATGGACTAAATGGAAAGCCATTGTATATCCTTGTGGAGCCACGGCAACAGATTAATGGCTCTGCACCTTCTGGTAATATGTCCAATACTTGTATACAACATAAATCGAACACTTACATCTAAATCTGAATAACATAAATATTATCCGAATGATTCATTTAGAACGTTAATAATTGAGTGCTTTACGGTCTTTTCTATAAGAGATAATGCATTGTATATTCTGAAGATATTGATGTCTCATCATGAAGTCAACTCCTAGCAAACCCATGCAACTTGACTGCTATTTCTTTTTTCCTTTGTCTATGTCACACTCGTATACTTATGGTCACTACCTTTTTTAAGTACACTATTTGGTGTCATTTTATTGGTTTCTTTTCACTTAAAAAGCCTTGATTCGTTTGTTAAAATGTCTCAATTAGATGCTTCTAGTTTGGGATGTCGATGGAATATGGATATTCATTGGAAGTGTTGTCCCAACTTCTTATTTTATTTCTCGTCACATACTTTTTTTAACTATTACATATTCGAATATGAATATAGATATAAAATACGAGTATACTTACATTAAATATGCATACACATTTTTGGTGTTTTCTTTTTCAGTTAACGGAGTTGGTGTTGTGAATGGAATTGAAACATGCAGACACGATGATCTTATTCTGGGAGGAAACTTTAGTTCCCCAGTCAATACCACTCCGAAAAACGATTAGTGTTTTTTTTAAGTGAGGCTGGCTTAGTTTTACCTTTCATGTAATCTTTAATCAAATTTTATTACGTTTTAGTACTTGTTTGTTACTTATCAAGTTTTATCGTATTTTTTATGTTTTCATCTTTTTCGACCAATTATTATAAATAGAAATAAAACCTAAATTATTCACATCTTATTTTGGAATGCAATGATGCACGTATTTAGATTATATTAATTTTAATTTTAATTATGATTGTTCTGTAAGGTCTAATCAAGATGACAAGGGGTCTTGGGACCTCTTTGATAAATAATGAAATTTTGATAAAGAAAAAAAAAGATAGCCATTCAACTTCTCTTCTCGTTTGTTGGTTCTTGCTTAAGCTGGTCTAATATAAAATATAATTTTGTTGAAATGCTTAAAAAGAAAACGCAGTGATAGTAAGTTGGTTCCTTTCCACTATGTGAAACAATTTGTTTTTCTAATTAATAATATTGTTAATGAAATTTATTCGTATGAAATTTAAAGCGGCTAATAAAATTTACAAAGTCAAAAAATACAATCAATTAAAATAAAAAAAACAATTAAAAGATTTGTTGATAAAACTCTAGTTGGTTCAAAAAATCTAATTAATTAAAATTTCGGACACCATTTTAAAAAATTATTTTTATAATATAAATATTTTAATTTTTAACATCTTAATTTTTATGTAATTATTGAACATTATGTTTAACAATAAAATGTTGATTGAGCTATGATGAATGTGAATAAAAACTATACTGTTGATAGGAAACAAAAATCAAAATATAGTCCACTTCAACAACAAGCACCAGTGGTCTAGTGGTAGAATAGTACCCTGCCACGGTACAGACCCGGGTTCGATTCCCGGCTGGTGCATGGAAGTTGCTGTGATGAATGTTGCGCTCCATGAGGTGGTAGGGTCCATCTTATTCCTCTGATCCTTGGAAGAGACAACAGCGCATCTGAGCTTCTTCCTTTTTCTTTTTTCTGTTTTATTTGGGTCTAAAAACATTAATAAACGATCCTCTACAAAATTAAGGTGCTCAATATCTGGTCCGCTGCATAATGCATCTGTACATACAACATTTGAAGACAAATAGGATCACTGAGTTGGTTAAGGATGTTTCCTGGAATAATCTATCGAAGTTTTTTTTATTTATCATTACAAGTTTTATTAACTTGTGACGACTAAACCCTTACCCTGGGTTAGCCTAAACACAAGGAGCCAATCCACGGAGGAGGGAAGAGGAGAGCAACGGACGGTTTAAAAATTAAAATCCCCCTAAATATCAAATGAGTCTTAAAGTTTGGATAGGTTGGTAGGTCAGTCCATAAATGTTTAAATGGTGTTTATATATTTTCTTCATCGTTGCTTATTTCCATCTGTATTATAGCGTAAGGTTAAAAATGACAGCTGCAACGTCAGGTTGGGACTTGGGAGTGAATAAAAAAAACAAACAATAACCGCTTTCAGAGGCGATTATGATTACTGTTTTGCTGTCCGCACCGCTTATTTTACTTATTTGATTTTAGGCCTTTATAATATTAACTTGTTATTTCATAAATTTCATCTTCATATTAAATTAATTAAATATATACGTGTAATTAATCTTTTAATTCAAACGATATTCAAAATCAATAATCAAACCAAATAATTGTCCCAACTGAATAACTAAATAAAATTTTGATTAAATTAAATAAGTTCAACCGACTATTGCCTTCTCATATTTTTGTTGGTCAGAGATTTCATTTGTTTCATATTATTTGATTCATTGTTGACATGCTATTTATAAGGGTAATACATATATCGTAGCAAACTCAAACCTAAAATAACATATATTTTTGACTGAGTGGAATAAAAAGAGATTGAGGCGAAAAAATTCATTTGAAGCGAAAAGATTTAACTCAACTTAAAATTGTATAAAATTAATTCTACTTGAAAAAATTTTAAATAAAATTTGAGTTATAAAAATGAAATTTTAAAATTTTTAGTAATTAGTAGATTGATTTTTGAGTTCGAGTTGAGTCCCTCAATTCCCTTGGTATATATATAACGATATAAAGAAATATATGCTACATATGAAAAAAAATATGAAGAAATATATATGCGCATATATGCATATCTTATATGATTAGAGAAAGTCGTTTAAATTAGAATCAAACTATACTATAACATGATAAATAATTACAATTAAATTTATATAAGAACTAGAAAACTCGACTCAAATTAAAAAAATTCAAATAAAATTTAAATTGTAAAATATAATACGTCAACTCGAATAACTAAATTTTTTGACTCGACTCAATCTAACACTCACCCCAAGGCTTATTACTAGGGGTGGGAATTGTTGGGTACCCGGTTCATCCGGGTACCTCATTAGGCGGCCCGTGTCCCGACCCATTATATTTGGGTACCCAGTTCTTATTTTTTTAATTCTAAAATTAAAAAAAATCACATGTTAAACACAAAAATATTTAAAAAAAATTAAACTTAAAGCTTAAAACAATATAATACAAACATAGAAAAATATAGAGATTTAAACTTAATTTTAGAGTGAAAATATTAAGAAACATAAAATAAAAATATGATTTTAAATATACCCGATAAGGGAAACTTTCGGCCCGTCTCCCAGTAAATTTGTCGGGTCGAATATTTTTTTTTTTCCGAAAATTACCCGACATTTTAAGTTCAGGACGTCGAGTTTTCGGGTCGGGTCAATCGAGTCGGGTATTTTTTCCGGCCCCTACTTATTAGTTATTACCATAGTAAAGTGCATAGTTATCCACAACTACGTGGCGCATCGAATCTTTCCCACCTAAAATTACCCTCAACTTTCAAAATGATAGACGAATTCCGACATTGAGGCGTTGAAGGTACGCGCTAAAGCTATATGATGATAGATTCCCTTCTTTGATAGTTGATACATCTCCGTCCATCAGACACCGTACATCATCTGCTGAGATAATCAATCTTGAGGTTCAAAACAAAATGCTGAAATAGATTAGTCTGCAGGGGATTTCTCTCTTTGGATATTAGAAAATATCCTATTTCTTTCCTCAACTTAAATTCACCGGAAGGTCCGGAACCCTATATATAAAGGAGGCTATACTTCAGCTCACTTCATTCTTCCTCTTTGTAGCTCAAATTATTTTCTTTCGCGGAAACCGGAGGACTGTAGAGTTAGCTGCGATGGGGACGGCGTTGTTATCGGAGCTTGCGACGGAGATCGTTGTGCCAGTGTGCGCCGTCATTGGGATTGCTTTCTCGTTGGTGCAGTGGGTGTTGGTGTCGCGCGTGAAGCTCACCTCCGAGCGGCATGCATCGGGTAGCAACAAGAACGGTTACGGTGATTCCTTGATCGAGGAAGAGGAAGGACTCAATGACCATAACGTCGTCACCAAGTGTGCTGAAATTCAAACCGCTATCTCTGAAGGTGAAATCTTTGGACTTTGATGTTAGATCTGGACTTTTATTTTTTCCTCCATTTTTTGTTTTCGTAATATTAATTTTGAGAAATGTTTTAATTTCATAGACTTGAGTTGAGCTGCAATAATTATCACGTTACTTTGACTTGAGTTAGTATCGTTTATAGTCACAAGTTTTGAATGTAATAGTAATTGATTTAGTTAAAATGGAGATGGAATTAAGTATTCTTAGCACTCAACTTCATTGTTTCTGTTCAAAATTTTAAATCTGTAAAAAGTTTTTGAGTTCCGCCGTAGCAAGTAGCAACCCGTAAGGAGATATCCGAAAGCGGTTTGAAATTTAAATTTAAATTAGGAATTTATTCCTTTCTGTTAAAAATCATAAAATTTCTCTAATAAATTAGCTCGAATTGTGAATTCAATTGCTCTTGCAATTTGGCTTAATGGTAGGATTTCCAACTATAAAATTAAGCTAGGTTTAATATACCTTGCCAAAAATTATTTTTCCTTCTATATTTATTTGTTTCCAATGATTTTTTTTAATGGGATCTAAAGATTAGATTTAGATTTAATTTGGTAAGTGTTGTGGAGTTATAACTGGGACAGGCTTTATCTTCAGTGGAGCTATCATTACTGGCAGTTATGATATATTGTCTTATTATCTTAAATAAATTATTGGCTTTATGGATGTTAATACTATTACCATTAGAATATTCCTGCCTTGTACGTGTGCTGCACGTGGCCCATTCCACGCGTATCTTGTTTCTTTCTTGAAATGATATTTGATGGTGGCTTCGATAAGTTATTCGTATCTTATACGAATAGAAATCCTCTACCTTTTTGGTGCCCCTATATATATGACCCACATTAAAAATTAGGTTTAAGGTTAAGATTTAAAGTTAAAGTTTGTGGTTAGGGTTTAGAGAATTTGGGGTAGTATGTACTTTTTAGGGTATAAGATATATGATTTAGTATTTAGAATTTAGGGTTAGAGCTTGAAATTTAATTTTTAGTGTTTTTAAGTATTGTTGCATATAAAGGGGCAGAAAATTTTTATTCATCTTATACAAGTAAAAAAGAGTAATGGCAGTAATATGCAAGTCCATAACCCAATCTAATTGTTCATTTTGCTAGCGTGCATCCTAGTGGCTCTATTTAAGGTTATTGTATATGTAGTAGTATTTTCATCAAATGCTTTAAAAAACAGTTTTTAAGTTCTTGTTTTTAATCTTATACTGTTATGAATTGTACGTTTGTACCCGGCACTTGCTAGCAAAAACTATATACAATATATTATATATCTTATTAACAATAGTAAAATAAATTTTTGGTCAGTCGTTTGAGAGCACCCGTGGCGAGGGATTAGTCATTGCTATCGGCAGTGGATACCTTGGCTCAAACCAAAATAATAATAATAATAATATATTTTGTAATTAATATATGTCAAATGACAATAAATTTATATTTATTTTTCTTGTTCGAATTACATTAATTTTTAAAAATAATAATAATAACAACATAATATACATATTAATTTGTAGGGGTAGTATAAGTTGTCAGTGTCATTATATTTTATTGATTTAACAATAAGCTATCAATTAATTGGATAGTAGAAGATTGATTTTTTCAAAAACAAATTGCACATGATATATGCTGAAACAGATTTCCAATGGCGTGAACTACTTGAGGGGTGCATTATTAGGCTTTTCGTACTAATGAGTTTGACCCTAAGCCTTGTTTCTCTTGGTCAAGTATATAGTCTTGGAGAAAAGAGCGACTTTCATGGTTAATTTCCTGGAAATGTTTATCTATATCAATTAACCAGTTGATGCATGGTGTAACAGGTGCAACATCCTTTCTTTTCACTGAATATCAGTATGTTGGCATCTTCATGATTGCCTTTGCCATCTTGATTTTCCTCTTTCTGGGTTCTGTTGAGGGTTTCAGCTCAAAGAGCCAGCCTTGCACCTATGATAAGGAGAAGACGTGCAAACCAGCTCTTGCCACTGCCCTCTTCAGTACTATATCCTTCTTGCTTGGTGCTATCACCTCTGTTCTCTCTGGGTTTCTTGGGATGAAAATTGCTACCTATGCAAATGCGAGGACAACCTTAGAAGCAAGAAAGGGTGTTGGAAAGGCTTTCATTGTTGCATTTAGATCTGGTGCTGTAATGGGTTTTCTCCTCGCTGCAAATGGTTTGTTGGTGCTTTACATTGCCATCAATCTCTTCAAGATGTATTATGGTGATGACTGGGAAGGCCTTTTTGAGGCTATTACTGGTTACGGTCTTGGGGGATCCTCTATGGCACTCTTTGGAAGAGTTGGTGGTGGTATCTATACAAAGGCTGCTGATGTTGGTGCTGATCTTGTAGGCAAGGTTGAAAGGAACATTCCAGAAGATGATCCAAGAAACCCAGCTGTAAGCAAAATCTTTCTTGTATATCATAGTTGATCCATATTTAATTATATGCTTGTCAATCTTTTTTCCACGGGAAATTATTTTGTATGTAAAATCTTACATGATTTAAATTTCTTTTATAACTCAGGTCATTGCTGATAATGTTGGTGATAATGTTGGAGACATTGCTGGTATGGGTTCAGATTTATTTGGCTCATATGCTGAATCTTCCTGTGCTGCTCTTGTTGTTGCTTCTATATCCTCATTTGGAGTAAACCACGACTTCACTGCCATGTTGTATCCTCTGCTCATTAGTTCTGTTGGTATTCTTGTCTGTTTGATCACAACCCTATTTGCTACGGATTTCTTCGAAATCAAGGGTGTCAATGAAATTGAACCAGCTTTGAAGAGGCAGCTTATTATATCCACTGTTATTATGACTGTGGGAATTGCAATTGTTACTTGGATTGGTGTGCCATCTTCCTTCACCATTTACAACTTTGGGGATCAGAAAGTTGTTAAGAACTGGTAAGATTACATGATTCTTGCATGTGGCAAGTATGCTATTTTGGAATTTCCACCTAGGTGCATTCTATTAGCCAGCTACCCCCCTAATTTTGTGAGTGTAGGAAAGGTGAAAACCTTTTACTCATTAAAATGAATGTTATTATGAACTTCATAATGACTTGATTGGTTGTATCTTATTAACATGAATATTACTATAAACTTCATAAAGACCTGAAGCTGGTGGTCTGCATCATGTCTCGCCTAGCATCTTGTTTATGATATCATGCTTGTGCTTGTGATATGTGTAACAGCTGAAATGATTTTGATTTGCAGGCAACTATTTTTGTGCGTGAGTGTTGGTCTCTGGGCTGGACTTATTATTGGTTTTGTTACTGAGTACTACACCAGCAATGCTTACAGGTACTGGAAACTGTCTTTGACTTATTATCTATTGCATTGTTGCTTCATATTCTGAATCCTGATCGATCATTTCTTGTATTTTTAGTCCCGTGCAGGATGTTGCTGATTCCTGCAGGACAGGAGCAGCAACCAATGTTATTTTTGGCCTTGCTTTAGGATACAAATCTGTGATCATCCCGATTTTCGCCATTGCAATTAGCATTTTTGTTAGTTTTAGCTTTGCTGCCATGTATGGGATTGCAGTTGCTGCCCTTGGAATGTTGAGCACCATTGCAACTGGGTTGGCCATTGATGCTTATGGTCCCATCAGTGACAATGCTGGAGGCATTGCTGAGATGGCTGGCATGAGCCATCGCATTCGTGAGAGGACTGATGCGCTTGATGCTGCTGGAAACACCACTGCTGCTATTGGGAAGGTACACCATTTAATTTGTTTCCTTGAGATTGTTCCTAGGAGAGTGTTCTCAATTATTGGCCGTGCATATTTGATGTACAATCCTTATATGTTTGCAGGGATTTGCCATTGGATCAGCAGCGTTGGTGTCGTTGGCTCTATTTGGTGCCTTTGTGAGCCGTGCAGCTATCTCTACTGTTGATGTTTTGACCCCAAAGGTTTTCATCGGTTTAATTGTTGGTGCCATGCTTCCCTACTGGTTCTCTGCCATGACCATGAAGAGTGTGGGAAGTGCAGCTTTAAAGATGGTTGAGGAGGTTCGCAGACAGTTCAACACCATTCCTGGTCTCATGGAGGGTCATGCCAAGCCTGATTATGCTACGTGTGTCAAGATTTCAACCGATGCCTCTATCAAGGAGATGATTCCTCCTGGTGCCCTTGTTATGCTTACTCCCCTAATTGTTGGAACTTTCTTTGGTGTTGAGACTCTTGCTGGTGTCCTTGCTGGTGCTCTGGTTTCCGGTGTTCAGGTGAAGTTGGAAACGCTCGGCAGAATCCTCCATTCAATTTTGGTTTATTTGTGAAAGATAATTATACTATCTATAACAACTTACCTGTATCTTTTGCGCCACTTTGAGAATATATCTGTAAACTACTTGTGAAAGCATGATGGATGATGGTTGGATGTGGGGGAACTCCACAAAATCACTGATTATGGCTCCCGGCTTTGTTCTTTGACAGATTGCAATTTCTGCTTCTAACACTGGTGGGGCTTGGGACAATGCCAAGAAGTACATTGAGGTAAAGACTTTAAAATATTCAAGGCGGATTTTTCCCCTAACTTCTTTACTGGTCTTCCTTTGTATGTTTGAGTGATTCATATATTTTCCAACGTCAGGCTGGCGCCTCAGAGCACGCAAGGACCCTTGGTCCAAAAGGATCTGATCCTCACAAGGCAGCTGTCATCGGCGACACAGTTGGTGATCCACTCAAAGATACCTCAGGTCCTTCACTTAACATCCTGATCAAGCTTATGGCGGTTGAGTCACTTGTGTTTGCTCCCTTCTTCGCCACTCACGGTGGCTTGCTCTTCAAAATCTTTTAGAGAAGGGATGACTGGATACGGACGGATAGTTATAGTTACCTGCAGCTTAACTTCCCTGTGTAACAATGTTGTTGCTATTCTCCCAAAACTTTAAGGTTTCTGTATCCATCCAAAGTAGCTATAGTCACTACTATTTTTGACGGGTCGATCACAGAAAATGATAATTTGTCAGGGTAGGATGTCTTAGTTTTTCCAAGTGCAAGAACAAGGTAATTTTGTGATATAATCTTTTTCAAACATTTAACCACATAGCTGCTTTTCAGAATCTTAAAAGATAATTTTGATGAGTGGTTTTGTTGGCGAGAAATTATTGTAGTGACCGGAATTGCATGATGTAAGGTGCGACCCACCTTATCTCAGAATTGCATGGTTGCAGGGTGACGAGAGTAGTAAACTTTAGTATTATTTCTCTTTTATTTTTGCAGTAATGAAGCATATATGTTGTTGATGCCAATTCCAAATCAGAAATGAAACTTTAAATGAAGGGTACCAATTCTAAAATCATTTTATGTTGTTGAAGATTACGAGTTTCCCTGTATTAATGGTGTATGCTATGCTTATATATAATGTTGCTGAAGCTTTCCTTATTGGTATAGCTTGGAATCAATGTTGGAAAAAAGGGTATTTCCTGTTTGTTTCACAACCATGATTTTCTGCCATAGTTTAGGTTTCTCATTTGTTGCTTTGTTTTTCCTCAAATAATCTTATTTGGAGGTCTGACCTAACAATGGAATGGAGATCGGAGTTACTGTTGGTTAAGCTAATAATTGTTAAGGAGCTAACAGCACATGTCACAAAATCGTTATTTTCTTTTCTAAAGACATATTAATCGAATGTTCCAAAAATCTTTTATTTTCCTTTTGTCTGTAAAATGGTTCCATATATCTTGGAAACCAGGGCTGTTGAAGATTATGAGTTCCCCTGCTTCTTCTCCACAAGGTGAAACTATCTGCGATACCATTTTATTCTTGGAACATAAGGGGGAAACTGTATAGTTGAACAGTAGTATACGAAGAAGATTGATGATTTTTGCCTGGACTTGATCTGATAGTGATGACTACATCTTTCTTGCACAAATCATACGGCAAAGTTTGAACTTGGGTTTGCAATGCAAGTGTGAGGGAGAAGTAGGCTATATTTACCCACTCTAGTTATACAATGAATGGAAGTGAATTTCCTCTTTAAATTTCCGACCAAAAAACTTGCTGTTAAATGAAACCGACGCGGTTGCAGTGAAGGGCAAGTTTTGGACATTCTCCATGAAAGTGCTTAGCAATTTCTCGATAACTTATGTCCCACTCTTCCTCAAAACTCCAACAGCAGAAATCAATCATTTCGTATGCAAACTTAAAAGGGAGTTGGTTTCAACTCTGCTTCTGAGTTGTGACTGCTGCCCCTAAACTCTCTTACAAGCCAAGCATTCCTTTGAAAAATGGCGTCACTCTCACTGGGCATATCTTTCTCAGGCAAGCATCCATCGTTTCAACTGCCTCCTCCATTTACTGCAGTTCGATAGCAAAAACCAGTCTCTTCCCAATATTTCTTTCTTTTTCTCTCTAAATCTTTATGTTTTGCCTTTCAGGGTTGCTCCATTTTATGCTCGATTATTTCGCGGAAAGTGTTGTTTTGGTCCTTTCACAATTGATAGCTTCCGATGCATTTGAAACCCGGAGTTTCGATTCTCTGAAGCTTCTCCGAGAAGTTCCACCCAGGAAGAACATAGAACTGGCTTCATCTGAGATGGAATTAGATTCAGAGTCGAAGAATTCCAACGCAGCAAGCAGAAGTGGTCATGCAAGAAAGATTGATGCCTCAGCAGATTCCATCAAGAAACAAGAACACCTGTTTTCCAGTGTTCAGAAGGAAGGGGCTTGTTCGAGTTCAAAGCAGGCACTGAATCAATCTGGAGTGATGGTAAGTAATCCAAGAAAAAGGGTTTGCAGCAATTCTTGTGAAGGTAAGGTGGTTTTGCAGGGATGGGAAGCTGAAGACCTAAATACAAGATTGAAGGTACTGGAGGAAGAAAGCGAAATTATGAAGCAAGCATTGTTAGAGACAGTGGTGGAAAGGAAAAAACTAATTAATGAAATGTGTCAGCTGTTAGAGACACTGCACTACACCATACTCGACAAGGATAAAGATGGCTATGGATCTTTGGTCATCAAACCTCCTTCCAGTTTGAGCCCCAGATTTAAGTTTTGCTTCTGCTGATCCTCCTTCATAGCATTGAACCCGAGACATAACACCCTGCTGGTTCAAGCAACCATCATTAAGCAGCCTATAGAGTCTAAGATTCATATACCAGCATTTACAATCCTTTATACCCTATTTCGAGGCTAAGGCCTTTTGTACCCAAAAAAAAGAATTTATTATTTTCATAATGGATAATAGAGCAGGCATAAGAATCACTTCACTGTCTTTTAATGGCACAGAAGCACGGAGATCCACTAATTGTTGTCTCATACAAAGATTCCCAAAACAAACAAGATGGCACGTGATTCTATTTTTCCTCATTGCTGAGCTTTGCTTTAATTCATCTCAAACAAACAAAAGTTGCATTAAGGCACAACAACCGAAGATGTATAGAGGCCTCGTCCCCAGATTCTTTATATTTGATACAAACCAAAGCAAATTCAGAGTACTTACAGACATATAACTCAAATCTCTCCTCTGTAACCACCAGAACCAAAATAATCCCTTCTAGAATTTGCAATAGCCATGCTTTTCTGATGCTCTAACTTGGGACAATCCCGTATACGATGCCCCAATCCACCACAATAAGCACACCCCTTTACACCACTTGCGTTGGTGATTGCATCCACATCTTCCATTGGATCACTGAGCTCGGCTAAGACAGGTGGGATCCTCTGTTTGGCTTCTTGCAGTAGGTGTTTCAAATCAAGCAGGGTCGTCTCACTTTGATTCTTGTTTATAAATGTGGTTGCAATTCCTGTTTTACCACATCTTCCTGTTCGTCCTATTCTGTGGACATAGTTTTCGATTTCCGCGGGCATATCATAATTGATCACATGTTGAATATCAGGAAAATCCAAACCCTTTGATGCAACGTCAGTTGCAACTAAGACATCCTTCTTGCCAGCTTTAAAGGATGAAATTGCGTATTCTCTCTCTTCTTGGTCCTTGCCTCCATGAATTGCCACAGCTTCAACTCCTTTCAGCAGGAGATATTCATGAATGTCATCCACATCAGCCTTATTCTCACAAAATATTAAAACAGGTGGAGGGGTCTTCTGTAGGCATTCAAGGAGGTAGACGATCTTAGCCTCTTGCTTCACATACTCAACCTCCTGAATCACATCAAGATTTGCAGCTCCTGCTCTGCCAACATTAACAGTAACTGGCTTGACTAACGCACTTCTGGCAAAGTTTTGGATTTTGGTAGGCATGGTAGCAGAAAACAAAAGTGTTTGCCTCTGAGCTTTAAAATGGTCAAACACTTCTCTGATGTCATCTTCAAAGCCTAAATCCACTAGTCTATCTGCTTCATCTAATGTCAAATACCTACAGAAGAGACGCAATTGCTTGAGTATCGTTACCTATCTATTAGGAAAATATGTAATTCAAAACTGCATGCATGTAATTATGTTGAGGGTAAGAAAATTGGCTGTAACAGATTCAAAACATTTGTTATCTTTTAAATTAAGTATAGAAAACCGAATGCACAAGCACCTAAAACTATGAAATAGAAGGACTTAGAGATATCTAAACAAAATTAATAAAAAAGAAAACCAAAAGACAGGGCAGTCGTTTCCCAATAAATGCAACTTTAAGAAATTAACAAATCTGGGAACAGTGTTGGTACCATCCAACACCTCTGAAAATAAAGGCAAGAAAAATCAGAAAAGCCACCAGTTTAAGGAACTCTACGTATTTTCATCAGAAACAAGTACACAAATAGCACAATATATAAGCAAAAAATACAGAAAGATATTTAAACGTGTGAAAACAAATTAACAGGCAAAACAAAAGTAGCTTAGCTAGCATCTGACTCCTGATAACCTTCTATGCATATAATATCAGCTTAAACTACCATAACCAACTAAATTCAAACACATGTTATATTGATGATAATAAGAATAAATGTAGCACATTGGCTAATTGAAAATGGTGTTATAAAAGCATTGAATTAAAAGTCATACCTGCAATTGTCTAAACTCATCTTCTTCTTGGCAAGCATATCCTTCAACCTCCCAGGAGTAGCAACAACAATGTGAACCCCTTTCTTCACAACATCCAACTGAGACCTCATGTCTACACCACCAATACAAAGCAATGGCCTGAGTTCTGGATACCCATTTTCCCGCATGGGTACCAAAAATTGCTCCACCACTTCATATGTCTGCCTAGCAAGCTCCCTGGAAGGACAGACAATCAACCCAAAAGGGCCTTCTCCCGGAAGAATCGGCATCATCATCTCCTCCTGTAATGCAATCATAATCAACGGAAGCACAAATACAAGCGTTTTCCCTGACCCTGTAAAGGCAATCCCAATCATATCTCTTCCAGACAAAATAACAGGCAGACCTTGCACTTGAATTGGAGTCGGCTGCACAATTCCCTTTGCCTTTAACATCTTTAATATTGGATCCGGAAACTTCATATCCTTAAAATTCTTAATAGGAGGAGGAATCTCCTCCCCATCAACAATAATATGCCATTGCTTCCGAATCAAATCCCTATCTTTTCGAGACATCCTTCGAATATGCAAAGGCGGTTTCCATCCGGTCATCAAGGGTTCAGTATAAGTAATCCCTTTAGCCAACTCACGAACTGACATAAGTGTTTTCCTGTCGGATAAATGTTCAATCATCTCTTTCTCTTGTTGTACAATTTGTTCCATTTGACTGACCTCAGGTTGGTCCTTTTTAAGCTGGGTTGCTTTTATAAGCAAACTAGGTTTCACTTCAGCAACATTGGATTTTTCAGCTTCATCTTCCAGTGCAGAAGCCTTGCCCTTTCTTTGTAGGATTTTCTGAGCTTCCAAAGCTCGGCGTTTTGCAACCGGAATATACTCAACGTAATCATCATCTTCCTCCATTTCTAATCTTCTGTATTACCCAAAAACCCCTAAATTGTGATCTAAAAAACGTTCCGTAAAAAAAAAAGAAATTAATTCCCGAACTAACGAAGCATTAAAATAAAGGGTCCATGCAGGAGAAAGGAAATCGAAAGTAGAGTTGGGACTGGGAGTAATCACCTTTGTTGGTAGAGCAGGCGGAAACGGCACGGTGGGTGTCGCAGAATCACGGTGTTGAATTGAGAGATATAAATAAAAGGTGGGAAAATTCAATGAAGGTGTAGGATTATGCGGTAGTCCAACTGGGCTGGGCTTGTTGGGTTTCAACTTAGAGCCAATTCCTCTTTTGCAAAGCCCACCTAACGTCTATTTTAGATGAATTCTCAACTGTTGCAATAATATAGATACGTAAATATATACAAATTATAAAATGTTAATACCTACTCATTGAATTTTTTTTTCTATAATACTCGAAAAATTAATTTTTACATGATAATTCATGTATATATTTTACACTATAATTTTCTCGTCTCTGGAGACAAACAAGTTCTTGCCTTCTTTCATCTTCATTTTTTGGCTTAAGTTATAAATAAGTATATTTAATATATCAAATTTTTTATTTAGATACTTAAAGTATTTTTGGTTAATATTTTAATTATATTTTTTAGTCAAGCTAGATACTTAAAGTATATATTTTTCATTTAGGTTCTTAAAAATTTTACTTATAACATTGATTAAACAGTACATTAGGTATTTTTTCGCCAAAATAATACTTTAAGTACCTACTTTATGAAAAGTAGGTATTTAGAACAGAAAATATACTTCAAATATTTATTTTGAATAAAATATATTTTATGTACCTAAATGAAAAAAGTTGGTATAATTTAAGTATTTATTTTTATATATGTCTTATTTAAATTATAAAGGTTATTACAAATCAATAGACAATATCTCGAATTCTCAAGCAATTCGGATATCAATAGGTTATTTTATATATTTTTGATATTTTCTAATATAAATTTTGACATGATTGTATCATTTCATGTTATATTTTTTTAGGCTTAACTACAAAATAAATTAATTTGTTCTTTTTTTTGTAATATGTGTCTAAATTTTTTTTTACTGAAATAAATGATTAAAGTTTTGTTTTTGACTAAGTGCCTAAAATTTTATTTTTGGCTCGTTTTAAAGTCAACTTAAGCACCTACTTTGACTTTTATTTCAACAAAAAATGAAACTTTAAACATTTATTTTAGCCAAAAAAAATACTTTAGGCACCTATTCCAACTAAAAATAAAACTTTAAATACTTACTGCTAAAAAAAGACATAGTTTGGGCACTTATGCTTTTTATTTTTACTAAAACGAAATATTCTTCTTATACCTAAATTGTAGTTGTTTATGTATAATGCATGTACTCTACTCTAAGTATAAAGTCAGATTATACAATGCTATTTTTCCTTAAGGAAAAAAATGAAGTCAAAGGTTAGCTTAGTTGGTTCATGCAACCAGCTTAAGTTTGAAGTTGGAATCTTACCATCTGCAACTCAAAAGACCCAGAAAAGTAAAAGGACGGTCAATCAAATAATCTTGATGATATAACAAACAGAGAAAACTGGTTTCTGAAAAGGGAAAATGCTACAACAACTGTAAGAAGAAAGAAAATCAATGCTTTAAGAAATTTTACCCTTCAAAAAGGAAATAGATAAGAGAACACTTCAATCTATTAAACACTGCTATGCCATTTACCTTAGACTGTATCTAACAAAATAAGTTAAATCTACAACTTTGCATGTTGTTCTCAGATCATAATTCTTGATTCCCGAGCTGCAAATTTCAAAAGTAAAAAAATATATGTATGAGTAAATAAGCAAGAAAACAACTGGAGAAACGAATTGTAAATCAAGGTTCAAGGATAGACTGATGTGTTCTGACATAATGGAGCGGAATTGCAAACTCAAAAATATATCTGTCATAATGAAATTACAGTATAAATTCAACAGGATGTCTAACTTCGGGCACTGCTGCCTTTCGGTTTGGAAACCAGGCAAACCAAATGGGTTTATCCTGCTGCTCTCTAAAACTAGCATTACAATGACCAGAATTCAGTTCTAATTCAAAACGGTGAATGACCCAAAGAACTTGTTATGTCTCTTTTTATCAGGAGCAAAGCATACCTAAATTTGGGATGGACATGCAAGCCAAGCATTTAAAAGAACTTGTGCTCAGTCAGCCATTTCATCATCGCTGGGTTTGTTCTGATCCTGGAGCTCTGACTGAAGGTGTTGCTGCCATACTGCTGGACGACCCATTTTCAGCTGGCGGAGGCACACCCCATTTGTTTTCAGATTCAAGGGGCTCAAAGACATGAACCCCACCATCTGAGAGCCCCAGTGCAAATTCATTTGGCTCCGATGGATGTGCAGCAATTACAAGTGGGTGAACATTGGAACTGTGACATAGAGGAAAGGGCGTTTGAATACAAATGGTTGCCAAAGAAGAGGATGTGGCGCGCATAATAAATTCAGATGAGAACTAGTGAAACTTAGATGGAAATAAAAGTTGCAAGTGAATACAATCGGATTTGACACCAGAAAGTGAGGGGAAAAAACAACAAAACAATGGGAAGGAGCTTGCAGTTAGAATATACATGCATACTCCTAAAACAATATTAGTTATGAAATTTAAAACTACAATGCACGAATCCTGTTGCATCAAAGTGTGCATGTGTACTGGAAATGTGTGCTTCAACAAAAGTAATAAGCAACTATCTAGTTAAATGAAATCCGAAAACCTAAGTCAAGCATGGAAAATACCTGACACTAGCAGGAAGATAAGCAGAAGGATTTATACGACAACACAGTCTGAGATTTGCAGCAGTAAACACGCAAACAGTTGCATCCAAAAAGCTGGCGTATACCAGTTGGCTATCACATGAGAATGTCGCATGAGTTATCGCAGCAGAAGTTTGTGGCGGAACCCACTAAATAGAAAGAAAAAAACTATTATTAGAACATCACAAAAATAATGTTGTTGTTCCTCAATGAATCAAACAATGATGAAGCGGTACCTGCTTCACACATTCTAGCTTTGTTGTTTCAAATATGGCAAGCTGAGTCTCATGCACAACAAGAAAATGTATCTGATCTTGATGGAATTGGACGCGTGTGTCAGACAGTGTTGTTGGTGTCCTCCCAGCTGGAACCTGCACGAATCTAGTCTTCTGCTTTTCCCATCCATCAGTATTCCACACACAAATCTGGGGAGAATGGTAACATTATCAATGAACCAAAAGCAAAGTTTTCATTGATGATAATTACTTCAACTTCTACAAAGATCGATTAATTAGCTAAGCTTCTTATTAGAGAAAGCAGGCGAGAATTTCTTATTCTTTTGGAATACCTGAGAATCTGCTCCTGATGAGACGAGCACATTCAGTACATGAGAGAAGGCAAGGCCAGTTATTCTTTTGGAGTGGCCTTTAAGTTTACTCTTCACCTGGACAAAGCAAACCGGAAATAAGTAATGCTGCGTCTTTAAATGAAAGTTGCATAAATAATTCTCCACGGGATGGATCATACCTCATCCACACGAACATTATATATTTGAATTGTTGAATCGTCCATTCCTATAGCAATAATATTATTATCTTGTGGGTGGAAAGCAAGAAATGTCGCTGGTGGTGGCGGTGGCATGAAAGTTGCCATTGTCTGCAATTGTCCATTAAAAAGAATCATATGCTTATTCAAATCATTGACAAATGGAGAAAAATAGAAGGAAAAAAGTTAGTCCAGCATTCATGGATTACCTTAAATGTCATCATATTAAACAAGGAAATCTTTCCTCCAGATGCGGACATTACATAAGAATCATTCTTGGATAAAGCAAAACAAGGTACAGCCTCTTCGGGATTTGAATCAGCAACTTCATTTTTCATAAGAATGCCACTTGACGGTTGCCACAACTGAGGTGGTACACTGGCAGTTGCCTAGAAAATGAAGCATCAATATTGAATTATAGTGTGCAAGTCACTTCAAAGTATGCTTTATTAATAAAAATGTTGGCAAAATAAGGAGTGAAACCATTTTGACAATCCTTGTACCTTGCCATTTGAATTGCGTTCACTTCGTTGCCACTTCCAAAGCAAGTGAATAGCGTTCGATGCCAATGCCAAAATAGCATTACCTGAATTTGTGAAGATTAACCTTGATATCTGTAATCATCACAGAGAAAGCTGATAAGATGGGTCCCAAAATAGATGAATCAAGATGGATTTCAATTTCATGTCCCAAATCATTACAAAAATAAGGATAGTTTCGCAAGGGAGAATTTTGATAGGGATAACTATTGAAAATATAAACTGCTGAACAACAGTATATGAGTTCCAAACATGGTCCTTTGACCACCAAATTGGGCAATGGATGCATGGAAAAGCAAGTTAGAAAATCAGTGAAGCGCAAAAGTATGTGAAAATCTATATACCTTGGTCACCCTCAAGTTTTCAGGAAGCCTCAAAGATCGACACTGAGATGGTTCATTGATTTCAGTGAGCTTCCAAATCTTTGATTTATCACTCGATTCTTCTGTTATTCTGGGTTTCACGTCCCCCAAGCTCCTAGCATCCCCATTCTGAAAAAGACATAAAACATGAACTATGAAATCATTCATCCGAGCTCAACTACTCAAATGAGAAACAATTATGACATAATCATAACATAAATTGGCTTCGAAGTGCTGCTGAGAAAAAAAATGATGTTGAAGACGAAAAAGGAGGAAAAAGCAAGAACATACTGTCCCACTGACCATTCCAGCAATAGCAACCACGGAGGTACTTCTGTCTGGAAGTCCGGCACTAGTAGCGGCAGCAGCAGCTGCTGCTGTTGCGGCTGAGTTAGGATTTATTGTAGGCTGAAGAAAACAACACATCAACAGAGAAGATTTAGTTAACATGTTGAATCGGTATAGCAAATTTTATTCCACTAATGAAATTAAATGAGGTAATAATACAACCTTTGGGACTTCAGATGCTCTTGAGGCATCATAAGAAAGATTCTCCAAAGTGCGAAGCAACCGCATACCATCTGAATTTGCCAAAACCTTAATCCCATTATCATTGGTAGAAACAGCCAAGAGAGAGCCATCCTTGCTAAAGCGAATGCGAGGGCTTGCCTAGGAATTAGGAAAAGAAAAATATAAGCAGCCACCATCTTCAAGATGATACAAAACTTAACTGAACATAAATGAGCTTACTGGAAGGCCTCCATCGGCATCAATACTGGTCAAAGGTTGAACATTGTCCATATCCCAGAATTTGATAGAGAAATCATCACCGGCAGCCAAATACCTATTCTTAGTGGTGTCAAATTGCACAACACCTAAAGAACGTTTCCGGAATCCTTGGTAGGTCCGCTTCACGGCCCCTTCACTTTCATTCCATTCTACAATAAATGACTCCCCATCTTTACTGGTGCCACAGGAAAAGAGCCTATTGTATCCAGCCACCAAACCAGAAAAGGTCAGTTGGAAAATTAAACAAAACTACCTTTATCCCGATAGTTCTTGACAATTAGCAGAAGATCAATATGAGCTATAGTGCAACCAAACTAACCTTGTACCATCAGCACTGTAGGCCATGGTTGTGCACCATCGGCCAGGAGCTTCATAGTCAACCCGTGATCCCATATTATCATACAGCCATGCCTTTATTTTTCCATCAACAGCTGTTGAAAAGATAAACTGAGGCCCAAAAAAAAGGTCAAAAGGAGGCACATGCCCATAGTACAAGCACATAAAGTGTAAGACATCTGAAGCAAGAAAGCAATATCTTTACCTGAATGTTTTCTTTATAGTGAGGGCAAACAGAATAAACAGGAGCCTCATGTCCTTCAAAGGTATACTGCCTTGTACCATTGGTAGCATCCCATACCTAAAATTAAAACATGAAAATGGCGAGGTCAAGCAAGGTTTCTCCTAGAATGAAAACCAACCACATAAAATGATGAATAAACCTTAATTGTCTTGTCATCACCACAGGTGATTACACAAAGTTGCTTATTTGGATGAGAAAATGCAAGATCATTTACACCACCAACATGAGCATCAATCTGAAATACAAATTTCAGAATATCAATTTCGATGACGCAATGAAAACTCAGCAAGAAGATTAAAAAGGATCCAAGATAAAATGCTCAAATATATACCTCCAAATGCTGCCGAACCTCCTCACCACCATGATAAGAATATATTTGCACAATGTGCCTTGAGTAAGCAACTCCTGTTTCACAAACAAGCATAACATGTCAATCAATGTTCCATACTACCTAGAAATACACACATAGGTGCTAGCAGATTAAACATTGACTAATTCTAAAGGATTCAATCTCACCAAATAAAGAACCATCAGGGCTCCAAATCACACGGTTTACAGAGACAGCAGGATCTTTGACTAGAGCAGCCTGCATTCAATTGAAAATTTGTGTTTAGTATGTCTAATTAGCAAGTGCATTAAACAACACTTGAAGGCACAAACCTGAAGAGACATTGAACAAGCAGTAAGATCCCAAACTTTAAAGTTCTTGGAAATTAGACGCTCCCGAGAGCCAGCTTCCCACAAAGCTATGTCTCCAACATTGGTACCAACTGATTCATTGTATGCAGAAAACTAAGAATTCCATTACCCAAAAATAGAGCCACCAGCCGGCCAAAAGCAGAAACTGAAATGCAACTATAAATAAATAAGAAAATGTGGAAGTATAGCAGACCTAGAAGTAGAGTCTGTTGAACAGGATGGAAATCCATGCTCATGGGAGATGAACCCTGATTCAGAGTTCTCGCAACAGCCTTTGGCAGATCATCGGGTGCATTGAAAGTCTGACTGTGACCATGGCCAGGAAATGTCACAGGCAGCACATTGACAGGAAGACTTACCTGCACAAAGCAAGCAAAGATCAATAAAATAATTTAGGCAAAAAGAAACACAACCGAAACCATCAGACGCCCAAGCCAACAGCCAGAATACCTCATCAGAAATCCCCATGGGCCTTGTCCTTTTGGAAACATGATCAGAGTCCCCAGATGGGTAGTCTAGAGAAGGATTAGTTGGAGGAGTCCTTGGATGCTTCAATGCAGCTATAAGTCAACAATGAAACATGCCTAATGTTTAAAAAAAAGGAACTAGAGGAAGGATCGGCAGTATGATAAATAGAAGCCTAGAAGCCCAGGGAGGATGTGACAACAGAATAAATACTTTTAAACAAAGAGGAAGAAATAATTACCTGGTATTGAAGAAGGACCAAGACCAATAGCTCCACAAGAAACAGCTGGATGAGCTACAGTTGAAGGGTTAGACATCCAACCTGCAAGGGGGGCTGGAACTTGTGCTGGTGTGGGTTGGAAGGGCTGAAGACATAAATTGAGAACATTAAGAAAATATAGATGATGAAAGGGATCTTTTACACTAAAATCTAAGCTGAATACCCACCCCATGAGCACCTAGGGGAGGAAAGCCCCCAGCTTTTGGTAAGCCTCCAAGAAGAGGATTGTTTGCAGGAGATGGTGCTCGTGCACCATTTGGTTGTCCACATGAGTGATCCACAAAGAGAGTTTTTATATCTGGATTAGGCCTGGGGTTTTTACAAAGTTGATGCTGCCAATTCAAGCTGTAATTGCACACGAATCAGTTGTCCAATAACTGATATGTCATGTACATGTATGAGTTCATTGCATAAATAAGTCTACATTGAAAAATTACCAACACCTGATATCTTCAAAGCAGCTAACAGACTGATGATTAAGATCTCACAAGAGAAGAAAATTACCTCTGGTTAATGAGGGTACGTAACCTCGAATTTCTAAGGTTTGGGAACTGCAATTTGTCTCGAAATAAAGGATTTGCTTCAATAAGCTTCTTGAGTTCAACCAACATGATTGCTCTAGCAGACTTGGTATCTCCATATTTTGACAACTGTTCGTTCTCCCTGTTATAAAAGTCATATATTCTTCAGTACATTCGCTGTTATCCGTTTACATCAACACTTGAACAATTAAGCATGAGTTACGAACCTGAAATTCTCCAAAGTCAAAAGCTGAGTGATTTCCTTAAAAAGTTCCTCATTAAATGTACTAAAAACTTTCAAATCCTTTACCAATATCTCCACAGCTTTGGACAGATCATGCCTAAATAACATGTAAACATTCCAATTGTCACTAAATTCTTCTGCCAAGGAAGTTTTTGGTGAAAAGTCATAAACTTCATTCAAACAAATCAAAATTTGAAATACAGGAAAGCTTACTTATCCAATGCCTCGAGATACTTCTGCTTTCTTATCTCAAAGAAGATTTTCATGGAGTATCGATTGTCGTCTACCTTGGTGAAACCAGACAAGTACTTCTCAACCTCATCCCAGTTTCCATTTTGCACCTCATCCTCAAAATATTTCATATTAAAGAAAAACCCAGATTCCTGTTCAAGCCTATTAAAATCAAAATAATAAAAACCATTCAAAAGCGGAAATCATTTCATTTCAAGCAACAAGTCAACAACAAATACTGAATATCATTAATCCTTAAAAGTAAGAAAACTAAAAAGCTTACCTGTGGACGGTTTCTTTAAACTTTTCCTCATCTAGAAACTGTAAAATCAAGAACACAAGCTCTCTACTGAGAGACGACATCGTAGCCGCCCGTTTTAACTTGGCAACGAGCCAACGATGAGACTAAAATCACCAAATATAAACACTAGATCTGCAAAAGTATTCCAAGAAATAAAAAAAAAGGTACCAGCACAAAACACTTTAGAAATATCATAAAATAAAAATTAAACCCCGAAGTTCGAAAATTTCCATGAAACTAGATCTTTTAACCTTCTTCAACCCCTCTCTCCGACAAGAACACTCCTTTTAGGAGAAAAAGGAAAGCCCGGGTTTATACCCAAGATGCAATTTTTCCCATAAATAAAAATAAAGAAAAAAAAAGTTAAAAAAAAAAACACTGAAGGTTTTAAAGCAACAGATTCCATAAACACAAAGACAAGAACAAAACTAATAGATTTGTTAAAGAACTTACCTTGCTCTTTGAAAAGATCAGTTTTCAGACAAAAAGAGATAGACAGAAGAAGCTTCCTCTTTCTTGATGTTAAAGAAAATGAATCTTTAAAAAACCCAAAGCAGTCAGAGATTATCTTTCTCTCCCACACAAAAAGAAAAGAAAAAGGAAAAAAAATATAATCCTTTTTCTAAAATACCCAACCTAAAATCTTGCAGGAATGGCGATTTTTATAGGAAAGAGGAGACAGATTAAAGAAGGTGATATATAATTCTACTTATCATTGATAGGTTATCTTGAAATGGACAAGTTGTTTTGATAAATCATTGGACTTATTTATACGTACAGTTTCATTGTAGGCCCCACTTAGCCGGCTACAGTTTGTCGAGTTTATCGGCGCGGAATTTCGAGCTGACAGCTATTCCACTACAAGAAATTATGAGATGTAGTTAGGTATGTTTTAGTTTTATTTCCGAACCGTCGATTATAAGTGTATTTTTGTACGATATTTATCGGACGGTCATAAGTTGAAAATACTGTGAGTGTGAGATGTAGGGGAAATGAGCCAGGAAAGAAATACTTGCCATTCTCAGATCCCCAGAGAAACGACAGGCTTTTCTCGTAGGGAGAGGAATCCAGGAAGTTTGACCCTATATTTTGTTGAATATTACGGAACCTGCCATTTGGGGGGAATATTTGGGAAAAAAGTACCGACTTTATCATATAACGTGAAACTTGAAGACACTGATTTCTTATCATGAATTTATCGTGATATATTGCGGCGACAAGTCGTTTTTGCTTTATATTAATTATCGTTTTTTAATTTATTAGTTAATTAATTTAGACTTAACAATGAACATTGTTAAAATTTATTATAAGAATGATATTTTTAATCTAATTATTTAATTCATAATATTTAAATTTAAATTTATAGTTTTATTTAAAAATTTAATGTTTTTTTAATTCTTACTAAACTAACCGATTATTAATAATTATTTTTTTAATAGAGCTAGTAGTGGCTTTTTTTGGTTTTAAAAGCAAGCAATAATATTTTGATAAAAAAAAGCAAGCAATAATATATATTTTTATATCGTTTGGTTGCGGGACAAAGGAGTTTAGGTTGGTGTCACAATCAGAGGGGTAAAAAAGTCTACACGTTTGATTGATTCTAACAAGGAAAACCATATAAAATATAAATAACTTATGTTTATTTATGAAAAAATAAAAACTGATTCCCATTCAAAAAATAATAAAAATAACTGATTATTTTATTCCTCAAAAAAGAAAAGAATTCAAGTCCAATATCTTATTTGTCGGTGGAATTCAAACTTTTATTAGATTTGTAAATTAACATTACGTTTGATACAATATTCGTGGAATATTAGTTTTTTATTTATAGCCGCAGCAGTTTTTTTTTGTTTAATTGGGGGTGACATTTAATTTTAATGTTTTTTTAATTATAATAAAAAACTATTCTCGTGTCACGTATTTTCTCTTCATTTATGACACGTTTTTTTATTAATTTTGTGATTCGTTTCATATCTGTCGTTTGACACAATTTCAGCATATCGTAGCGGTCGTTTGGTGATTGTATAGAGATCCTCGCAGTGCTAGTTTTTTGATTTAATATTGTCGGTGGTCATAGAAAATAATAATCTCCTCTCGTTTGATGATTTGTTAGCCGATGTAATAAGAACTATGTGGCGGAACAATTTGCCTGATAGTTTAGTTCGCTCACTACTCCTTTTTCATCTCGTAAAGTTTTCCGTTTACCTAGAGACAGGAGATTCATGAAGGTTTTGGGGTTTTGATGGTATGCTAATCTCCATGAACGTGTTTGTTTTTATTTGCACCTTTGTGTGAGATTTTTAGTAGACTAGTCTATTTTTATGCATTGTATTTGTAATATTTTTCATGGTAATTAATAAATCTATGTCATTATTCAAAAAAAATATTTATGGAATTGTTTGTATATTATTTGTTTATATAGTTTATTAGTATGAACAAAAAATATTTTTATTTATCAAACAAGATGTAAACAAATATACATTTGAGTTGTTTGTATTCACGAATATTTATTTTTAAACTCGTTATTTAAAGTTAATATTTTTTATAAAATACATTTAAGGTATATATTATAATATTTAGAAAATATTTTGATACACGAGCCTTTTAATTTTAGGGTCTAGATATTTAAGTTGTTGTTTATAGTTTATGGATTTAGGTTGTAGGATGTAGAATTTAAGGTTTATAGTTAGAATTTAAAGTTTAGGGTTTAAAGTTTAGGTTTTATAGTGTTACAACTAGGAGTTTAAATTTTATAGGTTAAATATGAATGGTTGTGTAAAAAAATTTATACAACTTGTGTATCAAAATAAAATACATAATATAGTATTAATATTTAGGTTTAACTATTCTTTGTCTAAAAATAATTAATATGTTCATTTATGATTTATTTGTTTATTATTTGTCATTTTTTTCAACATGTTTGAACCCTTAACAACAAATATATAAATACACGTAATTTTAAATATACAAACGTGAGATGACATGACACCCCCCCCCAAAAAAAAACTTAATAATAAACAAACTACCATTAAAAATTATTTGTTTGATTACTATTCATTTAAAGCCGTACTTTCTACTATTCAAACAAACAAAAAAAGTCCTACTTTCTATATTTACATTTTTCTTGAGATTTCAAACAATATCTAGAGAGTTTTTCATTGCATTTCAATTCAACTTTTGGTGTAGCAATAAAAAATATTGTTGCAAAAAAACTTGTAATAAAAAATGTTTTTCAAAACAACTTAAAAAAATAAAAACGGATTTGTTTGGTGGCTTCCTGGTTCCCCAAAGTTTTGCACTGACTAATACGGACCGATATGCGTCGCACACCTGATTTTGGTAGGTGAGTCTCTCAGCAGGGATTTCTTGCATATAAAGGAACTCGAACTCGAAACATGCTTAACTGATACCAAACTACTTATCACTTAGATTAAACTTATTGATTAAAAATAAATTATTTTATTAGATAGTAATGCAGTCAAAGAAAAAAGTCAAACTTCTACTATAAAATATGGAATAGAGTTATAAACTTCATACTAAACGAATTAAAATTTGATTACTAATTTTTAAAAGGATACAAAAAATATAATTATCCTCATTTAATCGAAAAAACTAAAAGAACGTGAATTGTAATTCTTCATTTAGAAAAAATTAATGTACAATATATGTTTTCAACAAAGGGGATTAACGTCTGTCTTGCTATCAATTGTTTTTTTCAATAATTTAAAGGTGATTATAAAGTAATATATGTTTATATATATTCTTAACCAATGTACACATTTTATAGACAAAATAATTAAATTTGTATCTCTTAAAATAAACACTATTATTTTTTAAGCAGGAAGTTGAATTCCATTCACTCTTAAATGTTGTATCGGTGGCATGATTGTGTGTGTGAGAGAGAAAGGTGTCATTATGATAAACTGTAATCAATATGGCGAGTAAAGGGAGCTAATCTAACGAGAGATTGGGTTCATTTCTTGGAGAGGTTTTATGTAGGTAAAAAATAATTTCACGAGTTTTTTTTGTTTTGATTAAAAATAATTTCACGAGTTAAAAAGTAAAAAAAAATCAATACATTTGCGACCGTTTTAATATCATCAATGGATTTTTTTACCGATAATGTACTGGATTATAATTATACAATGGGTAATTATTTTATGTAATGGCAGTGTAAATAAAAAGTTTTCATAAGCGCCTAAATTTTAGGGTACAAGGACTTCGTTTAGAGATTTAAGTTTAAGAATTTTGAATTCATGGGGTGCGTTTAGAATTTATTAGTGATAGATTAACACCTAAATCTCTATTCATATTACCATAAAACATAAATTCTAACCTTTAAACCCTAAATTAGAACATTAAACTATAAATTATAATCTTAAACTCCTACCCTAAATCCCTAAAACTAATAACGCTTGTAAAACCTTTTTGTTTTCACCACTAACCCTACATGAGATATTTTTTCACAATTAATTTAATTTTATATATTAAAAAATAATTGGACAAATACAGTAAAAATAATTTTATCCACAAAATTGTAAAAAGCAAGCGCTAGTATTATTACGTAAAGAAAAATAATTTGGTTTGAATGGGGTAAAAGTCTCATGCCAGAGTCTCCGACCCAAAAAATGAATAAATAATAGTAGTAAATAAAATGAAAAGGACATGCATGAGTTGATAAAGTCAAAGGTAATCAACTAGAAGAATATTTTACTTTAGTAGTCTATTATTATGATTCCTTCATTGCCTAACATATTCAGCAATTTCTCCATGTATCCACTCTGTGTCCTTTCAACTCCAACATTGTGTTATCCGTTTAATTTTATAAATTTGATTTATACAATTTTTATTAGTTTAAGTTTCCATTTAATAAAGATGTTTAAATACCAACATAAAATACTTATCACTAATTTATATTTTGTTGATAATAAAATAAGTTATGTGTTTTTTATGAAACAAATTACCTCTTAAGCCAAAAAAGGGGGTCAATTTAATGGCAATACCAAATCGACAAGGATTGTGATTATTTTTTTTTCACACGTCACATTAAAATATTATTTTAAAAAACACAAATGTAATAATTACTTTACCATAAAATTTAAATTAATTTACAATGCTAATATAGAAGAATCTTCATTAGTACACTAACTAATACATATAATAAGTAATTTTTCTATTTTTTTATTTAATCTTATCACGTGTTGAAAGTATGTATGATTTTGAGGTATTAAAAGAAGAGCATATATTCAAGTCCAAATGAGATTCTGACCCAAAAATTCTCAATATAAGGTCAAGGTTGGTTTAACTCCCAGCAAAAGCGCCTCGTGACATGACGGATTAATCATAATAATAACAATTAATATTGTAAGATAAAATAAAAAATGTAAAGTACAAGCTACCAAAAGAAGAAATTATGAATAAAATAGGTTAGAAAAAGGTGAAGATTCTATGGTGAACGCGCCACAAAGGAGCGTGAAAGAAACCAGCCACTGAGACTTCGACAAGGTAGTGGTGGAGATTTGAGTCAAGTAGGTCCCACCATTCATCAGTCAGGAGGAGGGGACAGATCTAATCTGATGTTTACTACGCAACTGTCCCGTGCTTGGACTCCGCCTCACTGACTTAGCGCGTGAAATCTTGTTCTCTACTTTTTATTAAATTAAATGTATATTTTTTATATTTGAATTTGGATTAAAGTGATTTCTTTGTTCAAATATTATTGTTGAAAAATATTGAAATGTAATATAAAATTAATTATTTGTACGTCTATGGATGTTTCGACTGTACATTAATAAATCATTTTCTTCTTTTTGATGATTTTAAGAAGTCTTTATCATTTTCGACGATTTTAAGAGAGAATTAAAAAAAAATTCATTTATTTTGGACGATTTTCATAGCATTGTAGATTCATTCATGGTTTAACGAATAATTATAGAATTACCTTAGATGGTCATTTAATTGTTCTCAAATGCTTTATTGGAGCAAATTTCCGTTTAAAGATGTAATTTGATATTTATTTATTTATTTCAATAGCGTACCTAAATTTGAACAAAATTTTCAACTTGACACTTTTTTTTGTCAATTAAATACATAAATTTGACTTTTACACTCAAATTAGCACCTAAAAATAGTTTTGTGCTTCAAATTTGTTTTTTAAAAAATCATTTATTGTAAGTACCCCTTTGAACTAAAAAAATGAATTTTGACACCAATTTGAACCAAAAATCAAATTCAAACACCTTATTCGACTAAAAAATAGGTATCAAATTAAAACTTAAAAGCTAAGTTCATATACCTAATCGGAACAAAAATATTAATTACTATAGTATGATTATAGAGTTTTAATATGTTTACCGACATGTTGATCCAAGTGTTGAGCAGCTTGGTATCACTTAAACAAGTCTTAAGTTTGAGGCCTTGTATATGCAGTCTGTAGAAAAGTTCTATTAGGAGACTCACCCACTAAAACCATGTGTACGACGTGAGGTCAATTTAAAATAATCATGACAAAGTTATGAAAAACTGGGAGAGAAAAAAAAAATATTTTAAACATATTTGCTTGGTAGGGTGTAATTATATCTTAAATCAATATGTTATACTTTATATTACAAACTATAATTATATAATTTTAAATATTCGGTAAATATCTAACAAAAAAATTATTTTAACAAAATATTATACTATGTATAATAAAATTTTTCTTTTTTGAGTTAAAAGAGCGAAAAAAACCTTGATTAATTACGAATTAAGTCTACAATACGGGGACCAGAAATGTCCCTATTAACAAGAGAAGCAACGGCAAGTGGCACAGAATTGAAAGTGAAAATGTGGAAATTGGATGTATCCGAAAGTTTAGCGAGTGAATCCGGCCCATGTTGCACTCACGTGGAGTCCAACTTATCTCGGTATTCCAATTCCCGTCTCGGAGCTGATTGATCGCATTAAGCAAGGAGAAAGGACTTGAGGAAGAACTTGTATCATTTATCAGCTTGATCGCTCTTGTACTGTCCGAGTGCACCTGAACTTGCTGGAAACCGTGAGCCCATGCAATCTGCATTCCAATGTATAATCCCCATAGTTCGAGTTGCAAAACATCTGAAAACCCAATGGTTGTGGCGAAGCCAGTGATCCAATTACCATGAGAGTCCCGGATCACCCATCCAACCAAGCCGAGACCTGTCGAGTGATCAATGGCAGCATCGGTAGCATTGACATTGAAGCAACCGTGGGAGGAGCCGAGGAGCTGGTCTGAAATATCTCGTCCTGAAAGCTGCCAAAGCTACACTATGGTGCAAAATAATATCTACAGAAGGTCAGCTTCCATTAAAGACATAGTCATTATTTCGCTTCCAGATGTTCCAAGTAAGTGTTACAAAGACAATATTTCAAGGTATATTCGGGGCAAGGGAATTGGATGTTAAATTCATATGAATCCATGGAATAAGATCATTGCCAAAGAAATCATCAGTTGCAGAAAATGGAAAGATACGCTGCCAAAGTTGCTTAATGACGGTCAGTCGTGCAAAAGGTGAAGAATAGATTCGTTATGACACCTGCACAATGGGCATGTAGGATCATCCATAAAAGATCTCTTGGCTCGCTCTTGGTTCGTCATTAGTTTCTGCTTTATAACTAGCCAAAAGAAAGTTCGGATGCTTTGTGGAACCGACAGGCGACAGCCTACAAATCAACTTTCATATATGATGTTTAGGATCCCATGAAGTAGAACAAAGGCTCTCATACGTTGAGCTGACTGTAAAACAACGAGAAGTAGACTAACGCCTACAACAAGTATCATGTGTCGGTAACGTTTCCGTTGGCTTAATACTTAAAATGTGAGGGATGGAATCCGGAACAAGAAGCAAAGATAGAAGAGGTAGACTCCATTGCCCCCTTTCATCCACCAAGTCCGCAACATGTATTTTCGTGTCAACAACAGTTGGATCCAGTGCATAATTCCGAAGAGGTCCTAAAGTAGTAACCCACACATCGTCCCAGAACCGTGTGTCTCGTTCATCACCAATTACTCAGAGTTGACTACCACGCAAACTCTCAAGATCGAGCAATGGCTCTCCACAATGGTGAGCAATTAGGACGTGAAAGTGTTGTTGGACATAACTCTGAAATTCGATATTTTTATCGGAAAATTTTCACCCAAAATGAATCCGGTATAGTCACAAGAGCATACCCGAGTTTCATTATGAATGCGACAATGTGAGTATTCATACGGTGAAGACCAAGGCCTCCTCTATCCATCGGTTGACATAGTATATCCTAATTAACAATAGAAGTTTTAGCATTGTTTGTGGAGGATCCCGTATAAACTGACGAATTGTACGCTCAATCTCATGGCAAACATATTTCGGAAGTTGAACAGATAGCATTAGGTAGATCTGAATGGCCGAAATTACAGACTTTGCTAGAGTTATTTAACCAGCAAAGAAGAGCGTTGAGGCTGCTCAATCCAATAATTTATTACAAATGTTAACAAGGATGAAGTCAAAATCTGATCTATAAATACGCTTATGCTGAACCGGAGTGCCAAGATATTTACCCAATGAATCCACCACTTGAAAATCCAATATTGTGCCAATTTGATCACACAAAGCAGGACCGTGCATGGCGAGAAGTAAATTTGGGTCTTCTGCTTGCTAACAGAATAACTCAAATGCCTACCAAATTCCAAGAGCAATGACTCGATGAGAGATGCCTTGACAATATCCGCACGACCATAAAGAATGAGGTCCGTCGGCAAAGAACAAATGGGTCAAAGGTAGGCCTTGTCGAGCAACCTGAAAAAGAGTCCAGTCCCCAGATGCAACAACATTTGAAATAAAGATAGGCAAGTCTTTCTATTGTCAGGACGAAAAAATAAGGAGAAAGTGGGCCGCCTTAACGAATTTCCCGTTATGGATGAAAAGGGGTGGATAATCTACCATTCCACTGAACTTGAAAAGTGGATGATGTAATACAATGCATAATGATTCGTATAATTTTCGGTGGAAAGCCTACATCTAGAAGAGTATCGTGAATGAAATCCCAACAAAATTTATCAAAAGCTTTTTCTAAGTCAACTTTTAAAGCCATCCACCATTTCTTTGCTTTAGAGGCGCATATCGAGTGAATAATTTCTTGATTGATGATGATGTTTTCATGAATTAAACGGCCACAAATAAAGCTTGTTTGCATTGGACCTACTAATAGTGGCATAACACTCTTTAAACGCTTAATAATCAATTTTCTGAGGATTTTATAAACCACCGTGCATAATCTGCTGGGTCTAAAATCCGCAAAGGTCTCAGGTGAAGCTGATTTAGGAATGAGAAGTGAGAACCATAACAGTTCTATGGAAGTCTGCCTCAATAATTCCCCTCGGAAAATATCCTTTATAACTGTGCAAACGGAAGAACCAACCACATTCCACTGCTTCTGAAAGAACTCTGCATGTAAACCGTCATGACCAGGAGACTTAAGAGGGGCCATATCGGCTAGAGCCTCCTATATTTCTGCATCCGAAGGCTCACGGTTAAGGGCTAACATTAGATTACCAGGTGTCCTAAGAAACCGGACGGTGAGGGGAAAAGGACCGGAAGGGGATACAGATGTAGCAAATAAACCCTGGAAATAAGTAACTGCAGCCGACTCAAGGAGAGCATCATCATTGCAACAATCAGAGCCCTTTAATTTTAGAGTCGTTATTCTATTACGTTTGCGTCGCTGCATAGCAAACTTATGAAAGTATTGTGCGTTACGATCTCCTTGTGTTATCCATAGAGCTCGAGACTTTTGCCACCATAAGAGTTCTTCTTGGTCCAGCAGAGATTCCAACTCTAGAGTAAGCTTTGATTCAAGCTTAGCAAGGTACTTGAATGACGCCGATGAGTAGCTCTTTAAATTCCGCGCAATCGGGCCATCAAAAATTTCTTTTTAGTTCCAATATAACCAAAGACAGTAGAATTCCAAGTGTCTGCTGCTTGAGTAAAAGAAGTGATGGTCTCATAGAGGGATGGTGCTGATTTCTAGTTATCTTGGACCGTTCGGGAGAAATCACTATGCGATATCCAGCCAGTGAAATATCTAAATTGTCAGACAGATGGTCGAGGGCCACGGTTACCAATATGCAGAAGTTGAGACCTGTGATCTAAACGCATATGATGGAGGTGATAAACAAGAGTTTCCGAATAAGTTTCATCCCATTTACTGTTGCAGATTATACAGACAAGATGTACATGAGCCTCGTCACGTGACCCCCTGAAAACCCATGTCACGCAGCCCGTAATCAAAGATCAAATTCTGAAAGTCCCTGCTTGGTCTCATGCTAGCAGAACACCCTTTACGATCACCATAACTAAGAGTTGTAGAAATCGCCAAGGAGAATCCACGGTTCAGAGATTGTAGATGCAAGATTGCGCAGATGTGGCCATAGATTTATACGCTACGATGCATTAGGGCTGGCAAAAACAATAGTAGCTAGAAAAGAGTGGTTAATCGATAGACAGGTGATACGACAATGAGCGAATTGGAAATGATTTAACAGTACATCAACCTGAATAGATTCATACCAACATAACCAAATGCCTCCAGAAAAGTCAACTGCTTCAGTACGGCGGGAGAAAGGAAACCCGAGCTTTGCTATCACACGTTCCGCTCGTGTCTCACTGATCCTTGGCTCGACTAGACTGACCATATCCGGTTTATACTCACGCAAGTACTTAAAATCCATAAAATAATTGTTAAAGAATGGAAGTCATACCCGACTATATATTGGTTTGCTAAAGCAGGAAATGAGTGCCTTGCCAATTTCGAGTCTGAAATATCACTGTCTGTAGCACCAGTCATGGAAGGAGAATGCAAGGTAGAAGGTGACGCATCCGCCACCATAATTGGCTCACTCATTAGGACTTCTGGTAGGTCGTGGAATATTAGGATCCATATTTTCCGTCATAGATATTGCTGAGTGTCTTATCTTATCTAGTGCCAAATGAGCTTTGGATTGAGCTTGCTTACGACCCTTGCCACTAGTAGAGGAGCTAGACTTGGATTGAGCTTTGTAGAGCGTCTCCACCTCCCGAGCCCGGTGGTTCGTCATCATGTCGGCGTGGCTTCTTAATGGATCGGTGATCATCAGCGACGGCCGAAAACCCTAGTCTCACTCATTAGTTTCCCGTATTTTTTTTCGTAAAAGAAATTCTTTAAATTATAGAACTAAACAAGCGAAAGAACGGACAAAAGTTCGGAGGATTGTGACAGAGGAAACCTCCAATATTCCACGTTCCTGAGTCCAATAAAACTAATTAATGAACAATAATTACTTGTATTTTTATTTGTAAATGAAACACTAAAGATGTGCTGTTTTAATTAATGAACATTAATTAGTCGTGGTTCCACGCGCCACCTGCCGTGAGAATTTATGTATATCTATTAATCAGATATGTGTTTTTATATATTTTAAGGATTATATTTTAATACACATTTGTAAAAAAAATAATTACTCTAATTTAAATTTTAAATATAAGTTCTTATATCACAAATTATAAACGTCACAATTTAAAATTTTAAAATAAATTTCTGAGCCCTACAATTAAAGAAACACTCTACATAAATTTGTGTATTAAGATATTTTTATATTTCTATTAAGAGGTATTCTTTATATTTTAAAGGGAAATTATTAAAAAAATAATCTAGTTTATACCGAAGGTTTGTTTCTAGTCGGGTCACCAGATCTCGATATATTGAAGTGAAATATCGTGATATGATTATCAAAATTCAATTTCTTTTTCTCTCTTAAGCATAAATTTGTCGGTTGTCCGATGGGTGAGTCTTTTTACTTTGGCTTTTTTTATCAAAGCTTTTTACTTTGGCTTGAGTGGATGGACGGACGGTATAAATATTAAATATTTAAAATCCAATCGCTCTTATATATTTTAATATAAAATACAGTACACACCGATTACTATACTTGGTGGCTAACTACTTATAAGTATGCCAACGCTCACGGGAGTATAAAGTGCCAGGTGTTTAGGATGTGGTTAAAAGACGATAAATTTTAAATTTTATTTTCAAACTAAAAATGTTAGACTTTTTAATAATATTTTATTGGTTTTTTGAGTTTTTTTTTCAAGTACCGATGTTATTTTGTAAGTTTCGATACTTTTATCCAAATTGAAAAATTATCAAAAAAACTAAGTATCGATACTTGAAAAAAAAACACTAAAAATTTCAACTAAAAATGTTATTAAAAAGTCTAGTATTTTCAATTCAACGACAAATTTCGAATTTTGTCGTCTTTTAGCCGCACCCCAGACTTACCCAACTCTATGTTAACAATAGCGTCTAATTGACATGTTTGGTAAACAATATTTCTTTTGCCCTTACTGGTTTTCAGGGCTTTGTTCTGATTAATCAGGGTCGACCCGTGTAGCACATATGACTTTAGTGGGTGAGTCTCCTAGCAGAGATTTTTTGCATGCACAACATCTCGAACTCGAGACATGCATAAGCGATATCAAGATGTTTACCACTTGGACCAACCTTTGTTAATGGAGAAATTATATTATAGGCCTGGCTCACCACGTCATCTATGGTCCCAACTAATAAAAAGCATCAATTTCATTAAATTTTTCCATATCATCTTTTTACCAAGTGAATCTACAGTTGGTAAAAAGTATTTTTTTTTTCCTGAACGTAGGGATTACCGAACCGTAACCGTATAAATAATCGTAGAGGTCCCAAAAAATATCCGCAAGGATCTCATATTTTACAAGATTTTTTTTTTAAATATATATTTTTTATTTACATACCCCTAATATATATCTTAATAAAAAATTATTATTATTATATCATTATCATTTAACTTTCTCTCAAACCTAACCACACTCAAGTTTCTCGTCATGTTTCTATCTTAGTTTTTAGATATAAGCTAAAACCCTCGTTTAAATCTTCCAAAGCACAACACCCTTATGATCTTCATCATCTCGTAACTGCTTCCAATCGAAGTATCCAAACTTTATATTTTAAACTGAATTGGCCATTTATTTTGGTCAGTAAGATAGTAATTTTGTTTAATATTTTTGGGCATGAGATCCCCGAAAACCGTGGGTATCCGCGCGAGAGGGTATGAGGATGAAAAAATTCACGAAGCATTTAATGGGGATTCCCCTAAACCATAATCACAAGTGTTGGAGACGGAGTGTGGAATGTCAAACTGTCTCCGCCCCACCCGATTCTCACCCTTAATTCAAACAAGTATTGAATACAATCACGTTCTTATATGTCATTTTTCTTGTTCAAATAATTAAACAACTATCAGTTATCTATTCATTTTACCAAACATTTTTCTACAATCAGTCAATGCAATCCACTAATTAAATCAACTAATGCAATCCATTATCAATTATCTATTAATTGACAAATGTTACTCACCAAAAAAAGTCAAATGTCGATTCGATTTTAGTTCAATAATGAAGAGGAGGTGAACCTAATAAATGTCATTGGAAATGCGGATAGTATTTATCCTAGGAGACACATGTTCAAATCGCTTTGTGTACAAAGTGTATGTAAATTGTCAAATGATTAAGAATATATATGAACATATACTACCTTGTAATCACTTCTAGACTATTAAAAAACTAATAATGAAGAGGATGCTTGGCATGTTTTAGTTTTTAAATTTAGTCCAGATGATGCGTATAAAAAAATCCACGCAATGTGAATTAGATAATTACGTAATTAAAATTAGAATGATTGAGCAAGCAACATTGCTCTATACTAAAAATATTTTAATATCACTAGTAGCTAGTGTTTGTCTTTCGTGTATGGCACTATCTTTAACTTGAGAATATAACAAAATATCTATAGGTCGAAAATACAAAGAACAAAATTATTACTGTTAAGATTTATAGTTAAACGATTATTTATATTTAAAAATATTTACGAATTCAATTCCAAATTCAATATTTAATATATTATACATACTATAATAATAGGTTTGAAATGTCAGAACTAGAAAACTCAAAAATGATTAGAATAAGATCATTCCCAACTGCTTTGTGGGTGAAAGTTTAAAAATCAAAATGAAAAATAAAGTCTACATTTTGTGAGTATTTTTTTATATAAATGATATGTTTGAATTATTTTTCGTTTCAATAATATATAAATTTATATTTAATTATGATAATATATATCTATTAAAAATTATGATAATATATATATGATTAGGATCCACTTGCACAGTGTACAATTCTTTAAATTTTACACATTTTTTTGGATCGTTAGATGGGAGAAATTGATCATTATTTTTTTCCAAAGTCATAATCTTCACATATTTTACTGTTAATTTCAATCATCCATTTTACTCATCCAACGATAAATTTTACACTGTATAACTGGATCTTATCTCACATATATAAATATAATGAGACCATTATTTAATGTAGTGTATGTGAAAATGGTTTTTCATAAATAATATTAGAATCATGCAAAATGTCTTTAAAATAATAAAATAAAATATTTATCACCCATTTAATTTTGATTATGAAAAAAATAGTTTTTGTTATCCGAATTATGAAAAAAATAGTTGGGGTCCACACCGTTAGTACATTTAATAAAAATCTAATAAATTATATTACATACTTTTATTTTAGGGGGTTGGCGCGTTTTAAGTGTAATGAATTCCTCGAGAAAATTGAGGGCTTTAAAGGACAAATAGAACAGCGACAGGGCTTTAAAGGACAAAATGTCTTCAACGTGTGTTTATTTGGGTTTTTTTTTATAAATTTTATTTGTTTTTTTATAAGAATTTCAAAAACAAATTGGTTTATTTAAAATTAAGGGTAAATTATACTAATGACCACTGAACTCTGGGGTTGGTGTCGATTTGACCACTGTATTTTCAATTGTGTTAAATATACCACATAACTATTTAATTGGTTCCAATGTAGTCACATGCCGTTAAAAAAAGAAAAAGTTGACGGGGCTGTTAAAATAATTGGTATAATTACAAATGTGGCCCCCTTTATTTATACAATCTATCAATTTGATCCTAATTTTAATCTAATAAAAATTTATTTTAATTAGGTGGTGACACGACCGTTCGCTAATCTAGAACTCTTACGTGGTGGCATAGTAGTCTATCTACAAAAGGAATTAATCCTAAAGTTAGAGTTAGTATTTAGAGTCTCTATTCAAAATATATCTTTAATTCTTTAAAATAATAAAGGCTTTAGGCTATTTTTGCCTCTGAGTTCGACCAAAAAAATAAATTTCGTCCCTCGTCTAAAAGCGCACTCAATGTGACCCATCAGTTCGTGAAATCGATCAAATTAACCTTTTGACTGACGTTGACCGTTACAGTGCTGATGTGGCAATTAACAATGATGTCGTGGCAGTCCATGATGCTGACATGGCGGTCTGCAGTGCTGACGTGACAGTACGCGTGGGTTGATGACATGGCAAAAAGGGTTGAATTGATTATTTTAATCAAATTCGAGGGCATAATTGATTTTTTTTGCTGAGTTCAAGGGCATAATTGATTTCAATTAAAAAGTTTGATAACTTATTTAATATTTACGTTGAAAAAAAGAATTTATAAAATTATTAAAATTTTAAAAATATTAAAACTAAGTTTAAAATTTTTAGGTTTAAAATTTTAATATTCATACAAAAATCATTTTAGGTTTAAAATTAAAAAAAAATCACATTTTGCCCCAAAATATTTAATATGCATGCAAAAATTAGGTTTTAAATTTTAAGTGATCCTCACAGTTCGAAGGTTAAACTTAGCTATAATATCACTAAATGTAACCCCTAAACCCAACTCAAAAGAAAAAGACCAAATTTAGGAAGTCACGTTTGAAAACTTTACCCTCAAGTAATAAATTTTAAATTTAAATCATTTATAAAATAATTTATTTATTAATTAACAATAAGTATCGTAAATATCACAGTTATTTTCAAAAACCCAAATGTTATATAAAACTATTTTAATCATTTAATAAATATATGAAATAAAATATGTAAATACATGCTGAAACATAACACAAAAATATAAAGTTTCTCAGTCTGAAATACGTAAATCTCCTAAAACATAAAATAACAATAATCTGATAGTTAAAAATAAGTTCATATTGAATAATAAAATAACTGTATAAAATCTGAGATTCTCTAAGTACCACGTCGCCTAAAGTCCAAGATATCTGAAAAAAGAAAAATTATGGAGAGTAAGCTAAAGAGCTTAGTGTGTCTCTAAAGTGCAAGAAAAATCTCAATCTCAAAGACATATATATATATATATCGATAAAATCTTTAAATACACAAATGACGATGCACAATTCAAAAGCTTTAACTTAAAAAAATAATTCAATGAATCCCAACTACAACATCGTCCGAAAAGTAAAGTTCCCTAGAATCACTCTCCACATCCACCAATCGATGTGTGGTAAAAATCAACATCCATACAATCCCAACCCATGCAGACGATGATGTAAAATCACATTCACAATAGTCTCAAAACATAATCCGATGAATCCAATATTTCATAATTCAATAAATTCAATATCACACAATTCGATAAATTCGATGTTTAGTCGAATCACAAATCTAATAAAAATACATGAAAATTTTATCATGCCACATTACATGTAAAAATATGCATACGATATAAAATAATATCACACAGTAAAAATTATTATTATTTAACACAATAAGAAAACACACCTCAAGCAATAATAGCTCTAACGTTGGGAAGAACGCCCCTCACATTAAAATTTAACTAAATCAGAACCTACAATATAAACACTATATTAATTAATATCTATCACTATGCCACCAACTAAAAATACTAATACTAATCTAAAAGAATACTCACGTGAAGTCTTTGTGGTACGTGCACAGTTAGATCGAATAAGCGAAGGATGTAGTAATTTGTCTTCTTTAAAGTCTATGTCGTCTAAAACACATATATAAACTACGTTAGATCTTATATCGAAATCCCTAAAAAATACAGGATTTGATCGAATAAAGCATAAAAAATTATACTCGACGAGGTGGAGAGGGGAAATATAGAGAGAGATGGGCGCGAGTCGAATTTTTGGCCCACCAAACCCGACCCGACCTCATACTTGAAAAAACCCTGACCCAAAAATTATATACTCAAACTCAACCGAGCTATTAAAATATAATAAATTTTAGGGACCTAATTATAAAAAAATTAAGGACATAATTGTAAAAAAATTAAATTTTAAGAACCTAATTGTAAAAAAAATAATTTTAATGACCTCATTGTAAAAAATATATAAAGAGTGAGCATTATTGTGAATATCCCTAAAAAATTTAAGAAAAAATTACACTATTAATCTTGAGTCGAGTCAAATTTTTTCCACCCTAAACTCAACCCGACCGACCCTTTAAAAAAACCCAACCCGACCCAAGACCTAAATTTTTTATGAAAAAATTCGACCCGATCAAACTGAGTCGGGTCAAAACCCGACCAAATCAGGTAAAATACTAATCCCTAAATATATATCGAGCCAGAGAGGGGAAGAGAACGGCTGCAGGTTCATGACTTAACGCAATCAATAGGGTTATTATACCCAAAGTTTTGGGTAATTACAAGGGAAACCATTGAACTTATGAGGGTTCACAATTTAGCACCTAAGCTTTCATGATTTACAAATTGACCCTAAATTTCTATATTAAACTTTATAAATCTGATTTTTCTCAATTTAACCCTCAAACTCAAATAGGGGTTTTGAATTAAAATTCCCAAATAATTAGTGTTTTGAATTAGTGATTTCAAAATTAGGTTTCTAAATTAAGGATTTTCGAATCTAAGGTTTACAATTTGGGCGTAATTTTTTGGGTGTTACACAGAGTACCTTGTCCTGGATCCAAATCGGAACATGGTTGCAGCGAGTTTAACATGGTCTGCTGTGCTGTCGAAGCCCCAGGTAAAGAAGACAAGGAATTATGCTGCATGCTTGTCATGTTGTTCAGCTGCATTGTTGGCATAGAATCTTGTAAATTTTTTGGCTGCAACTGAGGGTTCATTTGATTATCATGAGACTGCATTTGATTAGTTTGAGATTGAGGAAGCTGTCCTTGCTGCATTGCTGAGACAGGCTTTCTTCGCCTATTGGATTTAATAAAACTTTTTATCTGCTTCTCACGCGGACGCAACTTCTCCTTGTATGCTGGTACTATATTGGCTTTGGAAACTGTCAAGAAATGTATCATGCGCTCTAACATGGTCTTGAATATTTTCAACTTGTCAAGCTGTTTTGACTTTGGCTGCTGTGGAAGAGAATCATGCTGGAAAACAGCATGCATAGAATTGTTTTAACTGATGTAAGTAAAATTACAAAGCACTATTACATCAGATAAGCAAAGTGCAACTGTTTAAATTGTTCCCGCGGGCCAAGGGATTTGAGTGGCATGGGATCAAAGATCTTTCTAACGTGTAGTAATGAAGTCCTCTCTACATTCTATTTATATAGGATGGCAGAGGTTCAGGCAGATGGGTTCTACCCATCTTTGAAGGTTGATTATGTAAAAAGATAAACCTACCTGCTGCAACTTGGCAGCAATTTTCTGGTGCATCTCATTTAGTTCAGGTAAGTATTTTTCTTTCATGACCTTGATCTGCAACATAAAATCAGGAAAAGAATGGTTAGCCAACAACTAAACCACTCAATTCATCCAGACGTCACGGTTTATTAGAAAATTAGAAGACTTTTCCATTTTCCAGCAAGCCTGCACTGATTTTAGTTGATAACAGAAGAAACAAAGGTATCACTAAATGACGATTACTTTGGAATCAAGCATGCAAGATCTTTTGTAGTAGTTAAGCATCAAAGTCCTCTCTAAATATTTGGGCCTTAGTTTTCTTGCTAACCAATTTTAATGGATCTTTCAAACGGACCTGAAGGATTTAAATAAGCTTTATTTCAATGGCTCTTAGTTCTTATTTTCTTTAAATAAGTCCATCAGAAAATGTCTGAAATTTCTTTTCCCAAATTTCATTTCAATTTCTATTTTTTTCCTGTTCTATAGTTCCTGTAAAGAGATGCATCTCAACATAAACACATCCCAACATACTCTAATACTCTCCCGGCACCATTTTCCTACACCTCAAAACCTTCTTGGGAGAACATGTCAAGATAGTCTTTACCTTTTGATAGACCTCTTCTTGCCAATCACCCCCATTTGCTTGTCCTGTTTGAGCTGTGGAATCTAAAGATTCTAAAAAGAAATATAAACAATGCACACATAAGAAAAATGGAAATATTTTGGAACAAGAAGAATAAGGAAAACATAATTTAAATGACAGAAAATTGATTATACACAAAGATGTATGATTTTGTTGCATGTGAAAAAGATCATTCAAATAGATAGCTTACAGAAGAACAGTATTTTTTTTTTAGCAGAATACAATCAGTTCCCATAGCAAATTAAGGTATGCATAGCATTGAAGGAGAAACCCAGGGATCAAAATGCAGCTAATAAACCCACCATTGATACAACTTAAAGGCATTTGAAGAAACCATTAAGCATTCTGGACAAGAACATACGGAGATTTTATTGCTAGTTTCTACAACAAACTTTGCATATCAAAGTTATATAGGTTAGTCATTAAAAAGCATGATCCCTACAACCCCGTTTAATTGCTTTTCCTTTTGGGAATTGGGATATTCGAAGATGTATGTCTACTCTACTAAAGTTTCCATTGTGATACATAACAGACCAAGTCAGAGTTCAAACATCATTCTTATTTTTCAAGGCTACTTGTAGAGTTTCTCAAGTTTAAAGCTAACTACACATTAGCCACCTACAACTAAGTTTAGTTGGAATACGAATAAAAGATTGATAAGTTTGAGCGAGAAGACCTAAAATAAGTAAAATATTTTCTGCTATTGACCTATTAATCATTGAAAGCTAAATAAGTTCAGCTAACAAGTGCCAGTCAAACTAAAGCATTAAAAAGATTTATGGAACAATTAGACTCGAGGAATATACAGTTCAAATATAAAACTTAAATAAATCTACAGCACAAATCTCACGCCTCAACAAAAGCAGTGAAACTGAACCAAAGCACCACTAAAACAATTGAGTATTGACACCTTTTTGACCATTTCAAGCATGCATGTAACGCCTGGTTGTTATCTACTTGTTTATCTAGACATCCTTTGTACATCATTCATCCACACAAAACTCCGATATCTGCAAGCATGTTACCCATCTAGTTTGATGCAAAAACAGTAACAAGCTGATTTCAAGTAAGACTGCAATCTCCCAATCACATAGTTCATGTCAAGTTTCATGGGGGGGGGGGGGGGGGGACACTTTTGAAAGCTAGATTACTAGGAAGAATGATGATATATACGTTGGACAAAGGAGTCGAAAGGATCCAACATGGCATAACCAAACAAAGGAGTCGAATAAGCAAGTTTAGTTGAGCTCACTTATGCACTGCAATTTTTCTCCTTTTTAAAATTAACCAGTAAAATATGACCACTTCTTTCCTTTGCACAGAAAACACTTTGTTTCTTTCCTGAAAAATGTTTTAAAGTCAACAGGAAAACTCATTGAATGAAAGAGAATGAAGTAATAGATTAAATCCAGCAGTTGCTTTGTGATTTGACAAAACCATAGCACAATAACTGCAGCACAGCATTAACAGTAACATAATAGCATGACCGCAATTGTGAAGACCTTGCGGTGACACGAGTGACAGCAATGTTTGTCATGGCTTCAAAAGCCAGGCAGTGTCTATGATCAGCTGATGAAGGCAAGAGTGCCAGTAATTTTGATAGCATCTGTTTTAGTGAGCTACAGACTAATTATCTAGGCAGATGGCAGAGCCAGGTTCAACAAGACGTTCTCTTAATCTCCTCAAGATGGAAAGGTAACTACTTTCTATGGTAGAAATGCAATTGAAAACATCAACTAAGAAAACCTTATATTGAGTATAGGCCATCAGATAAAGAAAAATAGCACAGATTATTTAAATAACACAATATCAGGAAGCAACAAAGCAAAGAGCATCAGTACGTAACAGCAAAGATTGAAAAATATACTTGATGATGTCTCCGGAACAGCTCTCTGTGATTGATACAACTGCTTTTGTTGATCTATCAAAATTTGTGATTGAAGCAAGAAATTTTTATGTTTGACCCGGTGCTTGAAGTCTCTGCTGCATGTTTTGTTCTACTTGATTGGGGTGCTGTTGCAAACCCAACTGTTGCTGCAACTGAGTAAACTGTGATTGCATCTGAGAAAGCAGCTGCTGCAACTGAGTAGACTGTGATTGCATCTGAGAAAGCAGTTGCTGCTGGGATGTCTGTCCTTGAGCTGGCAATAAATTAGGTGCAGTCTGCTGGGTTTGTTGGAGTGGAACCTTAGGCTGGGATAGAATGTGCAAAGATTGCTGATTAGTTTGCATGCTTGAGTTACCCGACTCGGTTCCAATCAACTGCTCCTGGTTCTGTAATCCTGAAATATTACTCTGAGAACCCAACTGTTGCTGATGTATATTTGAAAGGTTGTTTTGTAGAGCCATTAACTGCTGCAGTTGTTGCTGCAGGTTTGGAAGATTACTAGATTGACCCAACAGTCTCTGCTGCTGCATGTCTGCAATGGTGTTTTGTTGCCCTATCACGTGTGGCTGTTGCTGCTGTGTCATTGGAGTTTGTTGTTGAATACCAGAACTGGCGGTCTGTTGTGGCTGTTGCTGCTGTCCAAGGACTGACTGTTGATACTGCTGAAGCGTGGACTGTGTCGACTGTTGGAGAGAAGATTGTTGGTTCTGTTGTAGACCAGGAAGAGGAGTTGATTGCATGGCTGATGTTTGCATACCAGATTGCAACTGAGTAGGTGGTAAAAGGTTTTGCTGCTGCATGAGCGAGGGTTGGAGATTCCCCTGTTGAATCTCTTGCTTCATAAGTTGATGTTGTAGCTGCTGTTGCTTCCCTTGCATTTGCCTCTGCTGATTAGCATAAATATTGGAAAGCATTCCTTGCCCCACTGAGTTGTGTGAAATTCCTGACATGTTATGCCCAACAACACTAGATATAGGATTCTGGGATACACCAGAGACAGGAGGCATTCCATTTCCAGATTGTAAACCAGCGGAACTCTGAACTCCAGCAGATGCCATGTTATTTGGAACACTCTGGGATAACAGTTGTTGACGTTCTTGAGACTGATTACTTTGTAATGGTATAGGAATTGATTGAGAACCTACCCAAGATTTTTTTTTAAAAAAAAAATCAGAAAAGAAGTTGGGGAAGAACCACAAGAAATTTAATTGAGTGACTAAAATTGTTACTTTTAAAAGGAAAGTACCCTACTACTACAGCATATAGCAAAGTGTTTTCCTCCTATTACCTGGATCAGGGGGTTTGCTGTTATTCCCAGTGTTGGGCATGGTATTCTGAGACCTGGTCTCCATTGCAAGCAACTTCAAAGATATTCTCCTTAGATAATCAGACTGAATACAGAAATCCATAACAGCATTAAACAAGTTGCTTTACAATTCAAATGCTAGATTTTTAAATATTAATCATGCTTAATATGGAGTTAGCATTTGGTATCTTTAGTTTTTCCACTCTCCTCTGCATCTACGATTACCTGGCTGTCTGCAGCTGTAAAAATCTTTTCCTCAAATCTCGCAGCAATACTCCTGAGTTCATTTAAACGCTCTTCAACAGATAATGGAAGGTGCCTCCTCAACGTGTCCGTTCTATGTGCACAAGGCATCGTGTAAGTTATGATATATGTAGGATTCTTTAATTGGTATATAAATGAATGCTAAGAATGATACCTATATGGTTAGTAAAAGAATATAAAATAAAATACAAAATTAACAAACATATAATATGACCAAAGGACAGCCTTCATTTAAATATTCTAAAGCCATAGCACTTGAACTTAACAAAGCGGCCATCTTATATTTAAGAGTTGAAAATTTCACTTACATCTTGTTGACAATTCTTTGTCGCCAGTCGGGCTGCAATGTGGTTCTCCAATCACCATTATTTGTATCCATGAAATTCTGAAAAGAGCGAAAGAGAAAACAACACTCACAAATATTTCCATTGTCACAGTCAAATAAGAACAACATCGGACAACTTCCGTTTCTCCTACTGGGAAAAACAAATAGATTTTTGTTAAAATTTCTCCCCACAGAAACCAACAAGAATAAATCCGTACATAAAAGAAGGACGTTCATTGTAATGCAATCATTTGCGGCATCAGTTTGGTTCTAACAAAATAACAGGGCGAGTAATTAGACGGTACAACCATGACTGAAGTTGAACATCATCTTTCACACTGTAAACCAAATCTTTACAACCCAACATCAATTTGGTTTATTAATTTATCGTATCCAAATATTCTATCGATCTTTAAAACTTTTTTTCCCAGAGCAATTAAAAATAAAAATAAAACATACAATGTTAATTACCGGTGATATTTAAAAACAAAATAAAATCTTTCATTCTTGAATGTGAAAACAAGACCACGGGTAAAACTTTCGAGGAAACAGAACACTAAAACCTAAATAATGGTTTTGAAATTTTAACCTCGATGAAGGAATTGAAACAGATCGGCTTCAAGAATTCCTGAAGAATGTTTTTCCCATTTCGTTCGAGAAATCTTAAAAGATAGTTTGCAAATACAGAATACGTAATGATGTATATGTATATATAGGGCAATTTTTATTGGTTGAAACTTTAATTATTTCTTTTAGGTTTAAATGAAAAATAAATGTTCAAAGTATATATATCTTCAATTTAGGGGCTTAAAATATATTTTTTAGAAAAATTGGTGCTTAAAATTTTAATGATTAAAATTTTAAGTGTTTGATAATTAACTACCGTTAAATTTTTTTATTAACCAATAAAAATTAGACATGTGTCATACTTTAATTTATAATTTATTTTAATTATTTTTAATAATTTAAAAATTTTCAAAAAAATCTTAAAATTCTAAAAGCTTCTAAAATAGTACCAAAATCTTCACCGTCGGCCGCCGTCGTCACCCCTTCTTTCCCATGGAACATCACCACCACCACACACTCCCTCCACTCTTTCCCACCAGCTTTGTCACCATTGGTCAAATTGTTCTATTCTGCAATTACTTGATATCAAGTGATGTGATCATTGCTTTATTCATTTAATTTTTATTAATGTTTTCTTTTATACATATCATGAGTACCTGCAAGTTGGCAAAGGTCGTGACTCGTGATGTAGGCCTTAATCAAATCTCAAAGATTGAAGCTAAAGTTGCTAATGGGAGCAGTGAATATACTATAAGCCGTGACATACACTGCCTGGGTCGCCGATTTGATTTTTTTAAGGATGTTGTCTTGTTACTTCACGACCATTGAATTTTATTTCAGTAGCCTGGTAATTTTCTCACACTAAATGACTTGCTGATCCGATTTTTATTTACACGCTTTTCTGATTTTCTTCCTTTGACCAATGGTGACAAAGCTGGTGGGAACGAAAAATATGATGGTTTAGAGTTTAGAGGTTGGGTTTTTAGGTTTTAGGGTTAAATTATTTTAAATTAAAAATAGGGTTAAATTGAAATAATGTGTAAATAATAAGGGTTAAATTTATTATTGTTTTTCGAATTAGGTCTAAATTGTTTGAATGTGCAAATGTGGAAGACTAAATATGTTATTATACAAAAAATAATTTAAGTGTAAAGTCACCCTTTTAACGCCCTTAACAGTCGTTGGCTAAATTAAAGCAAAACTAAAAGTTTAATGGTAGCATTGAAGCAATTGAAAGTTTGGTTACCAAATTGAATAATTAATCAAAGTTAGTGACCATTTGTGAACTTTACCCTTAAAAATTTTTAATAAAAAATTTAAATGTGATTTTGAAAAATCAATGAAACATTGTGGTCTAATCTTACAATTATGCCTTAAGTAAATGAAATGTTGATTACTAGTTGTAGAACTAATGTTTTGATATAATAATTGAAAAATGTTTTGGACTAATTTGAAAAGAATTTAAAACTTGGTTTTAAGTCCAAACAACTTGAATTTTCAGAGGTATTTTAAGAGGTTTTTGGAAAAGGTTTTTCATGTTTTAAACAGCCAAACTTGTATTTTCAACGTCCCAGTATCGATACGGTTGTACCCGTACCGATACCATTTTGCCTCAGTTTGGCCACTATCAAGACCCGTATCGATACGAGGGTTTCGTGTATCGATACGCATCGGGGTCGTTTCGATACGCCAGGTAAGCGTACCGATCCCAGTTCAACTACCCCAACGGCTATTTCCCAACGGCTATTCAAATATGGACCCGTTCCGATACGCCCTCAAGCGTATCGATACGCCTATGCTGGCAAGAGCCCAACGGCTATTTCCTCAAGAAGGCCGTATCGATACCGTTCCACGTGTATCGATACTGGTAGCTGCAGAACAGCATTTATGAAGGGAAATAAAGTCCTCAACGGCTCCAATTCATCCCCAACGGCTAGTAACGGCTACAAACTCAATTGGGAGTATAAAAGGGACCTCCAAGCATCAAGAGAAGGCTAATGCTCATATTGTCAAACATCAAATGATCAAGAAATTGTCTTAGTGCTTAATTTGTCATTTCTTGTATAGACAAACACTAGTGAGCCAAAATTGTCAAATTTGCTCAAGTGTTTTAGGTCTTGGGTAAGTGCTTCATTGTGCAAACAAACTCCTATTAGAGGGTTTAAGTTTGCTTTTATTTATCTCTTTGTAAAAGAGAGTTTTGATCAAGGCTTTGGGTAGAAGCTTGATCGGTTGTAAGGGTTTCCTCCTAATCCTAGAAAAGGGGACGAATCAATTAGTGGATTGATTGTGAAATCCTTAGTAGGAAGCTAAGGTAGTGGATGTAGACCTTGGTTAGAAGGTTGAACCACTATAAATCATTGTGTCTTTTTATATTCTAGCTTCCACAACCCTTCCACCCAAAAATCCACCTCTCCACCACTTGGTGAGCAACATTGGTTGATCGAATCGAGCTCCACACAACTTAACAATTGGTATCAGAGCTTGGCTCAATCGAAGAGGATTCACATCCTATTGAGAAGATCCGGCAAGCTCGATCACTTTTTCATCAACCGGCTCAAATGGCACAATTAATCGACAAACCGCCTTTCTTTGACGGAGACCACTATGCCCATTGGAAGACAAAGATGAAGTTCTTCATCAAATCAAAAGATTACAAGTTATGGGATGTAGTTGAAGATGGTTCGTTCGTGCCTAAAAGAAGTAAAGCGGAGTGGAGTGCCGACGATCGCAAGAAGATGGAGCTAAATTGCAAAGCATTGCACATTCTATTTTGTGCATTTGGTCCATCCATCTATGAGAAGATGTCTTCTTGTGAGAGTGCCAAGGAGGTATGGGACAAGCTTGAAGTCACATACGAGGGGACAAATGAAGTCAAGGAGACCAAGATTGGCCTCCTAACCTTGGAGTATGAGAACTTCAAAATGGATCCGGAAGAGAACATCGAGAAGATGTTTGATAGGTTCTCCACCATCACCAACGGTCTTAAAGGTTTTGGAGAAGCCATCCCAGAAGAAAAGCTTGTTCGAAAGCTCATCTACTCACTTCCCGAGTCTTGGGACTCAAAGAGGACCGCCATCATCGAAGCCAAAAATTTGAAGACTTTGAAGCTTGATGAACTCATGGGGTCACTCCTTACTCATCAAATCATGAAGAAGAATAAAGAGGATGAGAAGAAGAGGGAAGAAATTAGAGCTATGGGAGAGAAGAAAATCAAAGGGCTTGGCATCAATGCTAGTGCCATGGCTCTCAAATCCTCCACTTGCCATCATGTCTACACAAGTGAAGAGGAGGATGAAGATGAAGAGATAGTTCATCTCTTCATCTCTTCAAGAAGTGTGCCCCGTTCATGAAGAAAGCCTTGAGAGAGCTTGAACGAGAACCTAAGAGAAAGGAGAGGGCAAACACTTCAAGCCATAAGAAGAAGGCACATGTGGCTACTTGGAGTGATGAAGACTCCACCGATGATGAACAAGCCAACCTTTGCCTTATGGCCATCGAAGAAGATTCAAGAGTAACTTCTAATTCATCTACTTCATGTTCTTATTCCTTTGATGAATTACAAGATGCCTATGATGATTTGGTTTTAGATTTTAAAAGCCACATTTTGAAAAACAATAAATTGATTTCAAAGTTAAAAATTCAAAATGATTTGCTTTCTAAAACCAAACTTGAACTTGAAGCAAAACTTGAAGAGTTTGAATTAAAATGTCTTGATTTAAAAAAATTGCTTCAAAAGGTTCAAGGAGAAAAAGATTTGATTTCCAAAGAGCTTGAAAAGAAAAACAATGTTGAAAAATCAAATTTTTATGTTAGACAATCTAGTGCCCCTAGATTTATTAAAGGAAAATGTTTTAGAAGTGTTTGGGTCCCAAAAGGACTAACCACTTCAATTAAAAAGGATGACATTGAAAAATGGATTCCTAAGGGGACTAAAATTTGTGCTACTAATGTTTATGGATCCAAAGCAATTTGGATACCAAAAATTACTTGATTGTCTATTGTAGGTGTGATGGAGATGTTCAACAAGTCAAACATTGAGGGGGAGCTCCATGCACACAAGGAAGAACACTTGAAGAAGGAAGGCTTCACATCCTACCTTGGGTTCAAGTGTTGGTAAAATTTCTAGTTGTTTTGAATTAATTGTCTTATTTTCTTTTTATTCAACTAGATGATCATATATGATGGACTAACTTTTTGATGATGCTTTGAGTAAGGGGGAGCCATTTTAAAACCAAATTTTTTTATCAAAATTTTTACCTCTATTGTTATTTTGAACTTAATGTTTAAATTCTTTTTGATATAACAAAAAGGGGGAGAAATGGGTATGGTTTGAAAAAATTGAATTTTCAAATGAATAAGGGGGAGCTTTATTTGATTTCATATCCTTAATCTCTTATTCACATTTTTAAAGTTTAAGGGGGAGAATCCCAAACAATTTTTCAAGTTAGTTTTATTATATCAAAAAGGGGGAGATTGTAGAACTAATATTTTGATATAATAATTGAAAAATGTTTTGGACTAATTTGAAAAGAATTTAAAACTTGGTTTTAAGTCCAAACAACTTGAATTTATGTTTGAGGTATTTTAAGAGGTTTTTGGCAAAGGTTTTTCATGTTTTAAACAGCCAAACTTGTATTTTCAACGTCCCAGTATCGATACGGTTGTACTCGTACCGATACCATTTTGCCTCAGTTTGGCCACTATCAAGACCCGTATCGATACGAGGGTTTCGTGTATCGATACGCATCGGGGTCGTTTCGATACGCTAGGTAAGCATACCGATCCCAGTTCAACTACCCCAACGGCTATTTCCCAACGGCTATTCAAATATGGACCCGTACCGATACGCCCTCAAGCGTATCGATACGCCTATGCTGGCAAGAGCCCAACGGCTATTTCCTCAAGAAGGCCGTATCGATACCGTTCCACGTGTATCGATACTGGTAGCTGCAGAACAGCATTTATGAAGGGAAATAAAGTCCTCAACGGCTCCAATTCATCCCCAACGGCTAGTAACGGCTACAAACTCAATTGGGAGTATAAAAGGGACCTCCAAGCATCAAGAGAAGGCTAATGCTCATATTGTCAAACATCAAATGATCAAGAAATTGTCTTAGTGCTTAATTTGTCATTTCTTGTATAGACAAACACTAGTGAGCCAAAATTGTCAAATTTGCTCAAGTGTTTTAGGTCTTGGGTAAGTGCTTCATTGTGCAAACAAACTCCTATTAGAGGGTTTAAGTTTGCTTTTATTTATCTCTTTGTAAAAGAGTGTAACACCTTATACCTGCCTATGCGTTATACCTAAGTTACCAAAGATTATCATAACATATATGTGTGACATGTATTCAGTTTTCATAAAAATCAGACATCACTATAGAGCAATCACGATAATGATAGATAAAAACATATCCATTCTAAAGTCCCGTAACGATGATACTCACATACCATCGAATCATCTGTCAAGTACATAATCTAAAACCATTTCAAAGTTTAAGTTACAAAATAACGCCATCATGGCTAACTAGTAAAGTATATCATAACAAAATATAGGCTCATGTCACCCAAAACAGACAGTACGGCGGATAAGAACATTACAACAAAAGTATAGTAAGAATGTGCCGATCCTCCAAGTGCCAAGTCCACGGGTAGCCTATCCAAAAGTATCTGAAAGGGGAAAGTTTGGGGGTGTGAGCTAGGAAGCTCAGTGTGTTCCGATAAGTGCAAAGAAACACACACATATATATATATATATATATATATATATATATATATATATAGTTCAGATATGCATCAGACAATACAACATGCCATAAGAGCAACCAAGGTTCCATTTTAACCTATCTACCCTCCAACCTTACACCAGAATGCAATTCCCCATGAACTGCATACCGAAGGACTTATCCTAGGCCCGAAGGCGTAGGAGCCTACCAGAAAGTCTTACCCTAGGCCCATTGGGCGTAGGAGCTTAACCGAAGGTTTTACCAGCTGGATCAGGGCTGTACCTGCAGACACTTCAATCATATCCCAAAAATATACCCCAAGCAGAGCAATTCAGTTCAATATACTATCAACAGAGCTCAGACATCAGACATATAACATTTCTATCATTTAGAGATCAGATATTTCTATTTCAGATCAGACATGAGGCATACCTTCTAACATATCACAATAAACATACTTTCATTACATTATAATCATGCTTTTCAAACAGAAGGTAATCATGCTTTTCAAACAGAAATCATGCCTTCCAGTAGTCATGCATTTCAAGTACAAGTATAATTTATGACATTCAGTGAATCGTAACGGGACCCATGTATACATATATGTATATATATATATATATATAACAGAAATGTAGCACACATGGAACACACCTCAAAAGCTGGTCAGCAAATCTATCGAGCTCCTGTCTCGCTACGGTCTGCCGCTGAGCTAGATCCTAAATCAATAAAGGACCATAGTTACTACAAGGAATAAGTGTTAACTCTAATAGCTTACAAGGTTCACAGATTCATACTAGTAACTATCGGAACGCGCGGAGGAGCAGATCGGGAGGAACTAGGCTGAGCAGACGAACGGTCAGGGGAGTCTTGATTACCTTCAAACAGATAAAAGCGTGTATTAGACATTTATTCGATTTACTGATATCTGAATGGAATAATCAAGTACATATGCATGATTTGGGTTTAAGGTCAGATTCGGAGGTCTTAGAGTCGGAATTTCACAAAACGGGCTTCAAAAACGGACTCAGGACGTCGAGAAACATAAAATAAGGTCTTTTCGAAAAATTTGACTTTTTGGTCAAAGTCAACGCCGACGTCAGCAAGTCAACGCTGACGTCAGTAGGTCAAAGTCAACTGGGCCAGGTCAACCGATGACGTCATGATGACATCAGCAACCAACAGGGTCAACTGAGTTGACTCGGTGAGTCAACACACTGAGTCAACTCGGGCGAGTTGACTCACTGAGTTAACTCAACGAGTTGACTAGGACACTCGTCGGTTCGGGTCAGAGATGGGTCGGGCCGGACTCGGGTGGTGGGCTCGGGTTTGGGTGATGGGCCGACCGGTCCAGCCGGTTCAAGCCGGCTCACTTACCCCAACGGAAAATAACGTCGGACGGCCACCGGAAACTCGCCGGAGAGCTCGTACGGCTCGGTTTCACCTGAAAAAAAAATGGCAAAAACGATTATTGATTTAACCCAACCCACACAAGCCTGAAATATCGTCGGATTTAAACAGAAATCGCCGCGAAGAACCGAAGGGTTGTCGGAACTTACGTAGCTCCAATGGAAGCCTCGCCGGCGTCGGTTGGACGAAGGGTTGGCTGGGTTTTTCTTGACTCGACGCGGGGAACACGGTGGTGGCAACGACACACCGAACGGACGACTGACGGAGGCTGAAACGGCGGGCAACAGTTGACGGAAAATAGGGTGAGGGTGTGTCGAACCTTCAGCCCTCAAAACACGATGCCGGCGGCGAGGGGTGAGCGAGTGACCACCGGGGATGAGCTCAGGGAAGGGCGGCGCACACGCCGGTGGCGGCGGTGTTGCGCACGGAGCGACGGTGGAGGGGGAAACAACGGCGACCGGTCGGGGTAGGTAGGAGCGTTTGGAGAGGGGGTGTTTCTCGAAGCTTGAAAGGGCATTCAATTTTTGGTAGGTGAAACGTCAGATTCACATTAAAGGTGTCTCGAAATAACTCCCTGATTAACAGATAAATATTACCGTTGGTAATATTTGACAGAAAAGAGCACTTGGCTCAATCGGTTAGCATGTTGGGTGGTGAGGGCTGAGGTCTCGGGTTCAAGCCTCCACACCCTCACTTCTTTTATATCTTTTTTTTTTTTAAATCTTAACCGAGTGTTACAAAGAGGGTTTTGATCAAGGCTTTGGGTAGAAGCTTGATCGGTTGTAAGGGTTTCCTCCTAATCCTAGAAAAGGGGACGAATCAATTAGTGGATTGATTGTGAAATCCTTAGTGGGAAGCTAAGGTAGTGGATGTAGACCTTGGTTAGAAGGTTGAACCACTATAAATCATTGTGTCTTTTTATATTCTAGCTTCCACAACCCTTCCACCCAAAAATCCACCTCTCCACCACTTGGTGAGCAACATTGGTTGATCGAATCGAGCTCCACACAACTCAACACTAGTTTTATTAACCCTTAAGTAAATGGATTTTTAAAATAAATATTTTGATTTTATGGATTTTTAAAGATTTAAGGATGAAATTGAAAAACTAGTGAAAATTTGAGGACTAACCTTGTTATTATGCGTTAACTAATCAAATGGAGACCACTTTATGACTGGTCTAAAAAGTAAACGTCAGTTTTTGTGACGGAAGTGGGTGATTCCCTTAATGACAGGAAACACTATGTATGAAACCGAAAATTTTAAAACGTTATGTATGCAACTGAAAATCCGGTATACTTTATGTATGAATGGATTTTTATTTAAAATTTAGTTTTTTTAATATGTTGGTATAATTATATTATGTCGTATTTATTCTTTACTCTTAACCGTTTGTAGACGCATACGTATACCGGAAGTATCTAACTTATGTGTTCAATTAAAGTCGCTCCTAGGAATAACAACACTCTCATTTTTCACTAAAGTCGCTCCATATGTGTTGAATTAAAAATTTGTAATTAAGTATATAACTTATTTTTTTTGTATAATTAGTTATATTTGTTCTATTGAACGACTAATTTAAATTGTATATTGCAGAGTTTTATTATGAGTGACCATTTCAATCCACTTTAAACTAGTATGGTTAGTTAATTGGTTGATTTCTTTTCAAAGCACCCGATACACTTATAAAAAAATATTAAACGTGCAAATGATGATGTGGTGGAGATTTTTTTTTGAAAAGGTTGATGGTTTATTTAATTCTTAAGGAAAAAAATACAAAATAAATATTTAAATAATTAAAGATAATAAATAAATATTTAAAAATATTATATTTAAATTTTATAAACCATTTTAAAATTTATTGAAGGCAATAATTTAAAAAAACATTAAAATAATAAAATTAAACTTGAACTTATTTATCAGACATGTTTTTATTGTACTTATTCAAACATATTTCAATAAAATCAGCTTTACTTTAAAACAACAATCTCTTTTTGAAGTTATACGCCAAAGTAATCTTGCTAATTCGATAGTTTCTTAAAAAAATAAAATTTTAGGATTTATCAGCGTGCGTCAGTTTTAATAATGGTCGTTATTGCCGATAATTTCTCTTTTTTTTATCAATTTTTTATATATATTTTGGTGTTTTTTTGTTTTTATCTGTATTGTAACACTTTTTTTCTCTGCCTTGTAGCATGTTTATGCCTTATGGCACATTATCGTCCACCGTTGCGGTAGATATGCGTTCACTATGTTCGGCTCTGATTTACGAATTGTCGGTGGTCTTCAATAGTTTGATTACCTTTTGTGGTATGCAGTCAGATTTTTTTATACGAAGCAAACTCCAAAATTGTTGGTTTGACTCACCACTCCTACTTCAATCCTGAAGCGTGTAGGTAGATGGAAACAAGAAATCTTGCTCTATGCTTTTATTTCTCCAGAAACGACAATAGACTCGGGCGGGAAAGAACGGGAATTTTTTTGATAAAAAAGGTTCAATTTTCTTTCAAAATTTTAATGTTTCAAAAATATTTATTTATTAATTTTTGTTATTCAAAATTTTCTTTCACTTTTCTGGGGCATCAAGCAAGTATGTCTACAAAAAGAGAAAGCAACGAAGTTAAAGAGAGTTGTATTGAAATGGATAGTAAAGCCTTAGAAAAACATCCAATAGAATTACAAGTATATATTAAAAATGGTGGTATATGATCATGCTATACCCCTTGTATAATATGTGCAACAATTAATGGTATATAAACAAACAAGTTTGATAAAACTGTAAAAATCCAACTTAAAACTAATTACTAATAGACTAAATGGTTCAAACTTGAATATAATAGTTAAAAAAGCTAACTTAAAACTTAATCAATTTTGCCCTAAACCCATTCAGGTTGCTCCACAAGGGTAATTAGAGAGCTGAACCACCGATGGCTTCTTTAGTCGGTGTTACTTTTTTTTTGCTTGGCAAGGTAAATTTTTATTTAATTAAAAATTAAAACTTGAAATGTGCACCTTGTTAAAATCCCCTCTAGTCCTAGTTTCAGATCCTTCTAAAATGTTCTAGAATTTTCAAAAATCTTCTAAAGCTTTCAGGACGTGTCTAAACCTGTGGAGAACCTCTCGGAACATTTTAGAACGTTGTGGCATTCTAAAGATGAATGTAGGCCATTCTAAGCTACTTTAGAAGTTTTCTTGGTGCACGCTTGTTTTAGATAGTCCAAAGATGCTTATTTTCTCTTGGTTGCCTTGGTGAATGGTGGCGGGTCGTGACAAGCTCTTCAATAATGCAGTGACGCTAGCGAGGAGAACTTGACTGAACGCAGCTGAGAAGTAGGCAACACTGACCGGAACTACTACAAAGACGTAGGTAATAGTTCTCTATCCAAATTTTTCTCAAGGTTAGAGCTAATCAGGAAATGGATCAGCAGAATAAATGCTGCAAGGCTTAGTAAACCAAAAAAATTAAATTCTTTGTGACCTGCCGCCATATTTAGGTTTTTGAGGAATATGAGTTAGAGTAGACGTCAATAGATGTTTTATTTAAGGGTAGAAAAACACTAAAAAATATAGGCCAACTATCCATGAGACAAGAAAATTCTAAAAAAAACGTAGATAAAATACTAACACATAGTATGAACAAAAAAAGAATTTTCCCTCTCTAACTTGTTCAGGACAACTTTAATATAAATATCATGAAGCCCTCGAACTTGAACTTGACAAAACTTTTTCAATAAAAACAAAGTGGTCATCGTGGACTTCATTTATCAGCTATACTCAGACGTACCGCGTACCATTATTGCCACTATTCAAAGAATGTTGTAGTAAGGCCATTGTTCTGATAAATAGACACAAATTCAGTCATAAGAACAAAAACCTGAATCCTTAAGTAATATTTAATTTATTAAATGATGCCAAGTATAACAGATAAGGTTGGAAGTAGACGAGATAAAATTTTAAACTGATTTTTGCTCCAAGAAGATGTATATTTCGTTTTAGCCTTTCAAATAGGTTTTCTCCTTAGTAGGGCACTGTGTGTTTTGTTTTACTATTTTATGAATATCCAACCGATTATTTATAAAGAAAAAATAACAATAACAACAAAAATCATAACACTTTTTCATTAAATGATAAATACAAATATCTGTACATCACCAGAAATCAAAAGACATGGCCCATTGCCTTTGTGAAATTTCAAATAAACAAAACTAGGCATATTAGTCACGTTAGAGAGTTGCTAGCTCCTGTAGCTCGTCATCTTCATTATCATCGGTCACTTCCTCGTCCTGAGCACTATGCTGAACATTAATATATGAGCGATGCGAAGAGGAATATGTCATCAAGTCTCTGAGAGAATAACTCGTTGGAGTCGGAGAACCAGAAGCGCTAGTTATCATGGTAGCTACCCCATCCATGTAGTTCAACCCATTTCGAAGCAGCATCACAACTAAACTAACTGCACTCAAAATGATATCATAAACGTTAAAGCGAACAAAAAATCAATAAAAGACATCACATTTAGACATTGGCATCCTAGAGCAAGGAGCATGTTGATGCATAAATATATAACTACTAGGCAGTAGCTTGCATCAACAAGAGGACCATCGATACTAAACACATCGATATGAAACCCACCATGAGTCATTTCAAACAACAAACATGCTGGAGCAGTACTCTGAGAAAGTTCAACGACTGACCTGAAAAGGAAGCACACTGTCACAGACTTATATTCTCACGAACTAATCTATGTTGCGTTAGTACTCTTGACTCAATGCTAATAACCTTTATTCTCACACAACACAATTGCTAGACAAGTGCAAAATAGAGAATGCAAGAGAACTTAGAAAGGAAAGCTTTATTGAGCTTTGAAAGAGCTTACAAGAATGCTTCAACTCTTAGGTTTCTTGGAATGGTTTAAAAATGAGGGTGAATGGTCTTATTTATAGGCCTCCCCTACCATAAGAGAACATTCTAGATTACACTAGTAATGTACATGCCTTATCTTGGTAGGAGTTTTACCTAACATAAGAGTTTTATTATTATTCTAATTTCAACTCTTGTAGCCTATATAAAAGTACTCTATTCGACAGAATTAAGATAAAAAAACTTTTCTTCTGTTCATATCAGTTACTTAAATGGTATCAGAGCGAAATACTTCCCTAGTGAAATTTTTCCCTCCACTTGAACCGACAGAATATTTTTTTTGTCCATTTTAGACAGAATTTTCTTTTTCTCTTCTCCTCTTACCTCGTTTATTCTGACCGGGCTCCCTCCAAATCTTCATCTTCTGGTATCCAATTCACTAAAAATCAGATGATGAAAATCCATAAATTGTTTGAAAATTTTCAAGGAACTCGTGAGGCTTATTTAACTGTTGCAGAAAAAGACGCTAATCCTCTCTCCTCTGCTCTTACTACTTTCAAAACAACTTCAATTTGAATTTTGGATTCTGGTGCATCCGATCATATGACTGGGGATCGAAGTCTCTTTTCTACCTTTCAATCGACAACTGGCACGAGTATTCGAACTGCTGATGAGACTATTGAAGTGGATAACTTAATCCTTGAGGATACTCTCCTTGTTCCTAATCTCATTTCTGTGAGCAAATTATCCAATGATTTCAATTGCTATTTTAATGCTTTAGGTTGTACTTTGCAGGCACTGAATTCACATAAGAGGATTGGTGTAACTAGGTTGCAAAATGGGCTCTACGTACTCTCTCAAAGTTCTCCCACATTAATTACTGTTTCGCATTTAAATTTTGTTATGTTATGGCACAATCGTTTAGGTCATCCCAGTTTTCATTATCTTGCTAAACTCCAGCCTTCATTGTTTGTTAATACAAAATCAAGTTTATTTCATTGTGATGCACGCTCTATTGCGAAACATACTAAGAAACCTTATCCTCCATCTAAATACAAACCCTCGGCGCCTATACCTTTTTCTCTCCCTCCCCCAAACCTTGAGAACCTCAATGGCATTCTTCGTTAGCGTTTTAGCCACCATCATTGCCCTACATCTCACCGTCTTTGTCCTATTCGTCTTCGCCAAACACCATCGTAGCTTTGCTAAGGTCGTTGCTGACCACTACGAAGAGAGGACACACCGGCGTTTCCACCATTTACGCTCTGTGTGCTTGCCGATTGCTTCTGGTTAGTCAGCTGGTTGTCGGTTGTGTCACTAGTTGTCCTTTTTTATTGGGAAAGGCCTCCTCTTTGCCGCTTCAAGGACCGCTCTCGTCACCTATATTCTGATTTTTTCACGGTTGAGCTTATTAGGTGCAGAGTGTATTTTACTGTTTGGATCAGCGATAAATTTGTACCAAACCAAGTCTGAAGGGATCTTTGGGTACGATGACCTAATATGTGCCACACTTGGTGGAGGAATATTCGCTACCGGAGCAGCTCTAGTTTTGGTATAGGCGCCGAGGGTTTGTATTTAGATGGAGGATAATGTTTCTTAGTATGTTTCACAATAGAGAATGCATCACAACAATGAAGGCTGAAGTTTAGCAAGATAATGAAAACTGGAATGACCTAAACGATTGTGCCATAACATAACATAATTTAAATGTGAAACAATAACTAATTGTATTAGGAATATACTTGAGGGGAGTGTAGGAATATACTTGCCGAAATACTACTTGTATTAGAACTCTAATACTTAATTTTCTTCATGATGATATGTATACTTGTATTAGAACTTTAACTCTATCTCTACTCTTGTATAGGTTAACTAGGAGTCCTAGAGTCCTACTTTAAGTTAGCCTTATCTTGGTAGGAGTTTTACCTAACATAGGAGTTTTATTATTAGTCTAATTCCAACTTTTGTAGCTTATATAAAGGCACCCTATTCGACAGAATTAAGATAAGGAAAAACCTTTCTTCTGTCCATATCAATTACTTACAATATCTAATTGAATTTTAAACTAATAAATTTATCAGCTAAATTATTTTATTAACGATCTTATCGTTAATGTTGACACAATTAATCTTTTTGATATAGCAATCGATGTGCGAATAATGATGTAGTGGAGATTTTTTTTTTGAAAAGTTCGATGGCTTGTTTATTTTTAAGAAAAAAATATAAAATAAATATTGAAAAGGTATTTAAATAATTAAAGATAATAAATAAATATTTTAAGAGTATTATATTTAAATTTTATAAACCATTTTAAAATTTATTGAACGCAGTAATTTAGAAAAAAACATTAAAATAATAAAATTAAGGGTAATCTTCACTGATGGTCACTTTTGTTTTGGGTTTGTTTTATTATGGTCACCCGAATTCAAAAAAGATGATTTTGGTTACTTACGTTCGAAACCGTTTCTGTTTTGGTCACTAAACCGTTAACCCTCCGTTAATTAAAAATAAAAATTTCTAATTTGACCCCCAAACTTTCAAAACTTCATTTTTTACCATCTTCCCCAAACGTTTAGCCTTATTCTCGAGCCGTATGGTGCTTCCTCGTACGCTGAAAAGGCGCAGAAGAATTTTATTCTATAACGTACGCTGCTCATCAAATTACCATTCCAACTTGGGACATGTCTGTCTCTGCACACAAACAAGGCTCCTTCAACCTCATTTCCCCTTTATATATACATAACATACATATATATATTTCTGGGTATTAGTCCTGAGTTCGATCCTCTCATCATTTCTTTAGCTTCAGATTTCAATAAATCTGTCATTTCACAATAATAAAAAACATGTCCTTTTTCTTGTGATGGAATCTGCAGCTTGGGTGGATACTACTCTGGACCTCAACCTCAACCCTTTCCATCAAACAAACAAAGCTATGGTGAGTTCTTCGTGTTATCAGGGATTCAAATAACGATCTGGTACTGTAATAACGGCAAATAGTGGTCTGTAATGATCGTAACAACATCCGTTATGTTTGTAATCTCGAATTTGAAAACGCGGTCACGACCGTAATTTAAATCCCCTTGTAGTTTTCCTTACACGATTGTCTGTGTGAACAAGATGGAGTTTTGGTGGAGGAAGTGAATCGGGTCAGCGCCGAGAACAAGAAGCTAACTCAGATGTTAGATGTTCTGAGCCGGCACTACAACGATCTGCAGAACAAGTTTATTGAACTGGTGGTGACCAACAACATGGAAACTGAATCCTCAGCGTCGAAGAAGAGAAAAACCCAGTTCCAACATCACACCGAGAGCACCAGTAGTGATGAAGATTCATTCAAAAGGCCAAGGGAGTACATTCATACCAAGATTTCAACGGCTTACGTCCCTGCAAACCCTTCTGACAACAGCCTGGTAAGGTTCTTGACATTGTGTTTTTTCTCCGGACAGACATTAGATTGTGTTTTGTTAGTACAAATCTGAATGTTTTGTGTATGTTACAGATCGTTATGCGCCTTTCCAAACTTTCAAAATAATAAGTTTGCTGCTGCCAACGCGGCTGGGAACTTTGGGGCGAACATTAATGAGAAAATTACAGTTTTAACTAAGTCGAGAATAAGGCTAAACGTTTGGGGAAGATGGTAAAAAATGAAGTTTTGAAAGTTTGGGGGTCAAATTAAAATTTTTTATTTTTAATTAACGGAGGGTTAACGGTCCAGTGACCAAAACAGAAACGGTTTCGAACGTAAGTGGCCAAAATCATCTTTTTTGAATTTGGGTGACCATAATAAAACAAACCCAAAACAAAAGTGACCATCAGTGAAGATTACCCTAAAATTAAACTTAAACTTATTTATCAGACATGTCTTTTACTCTTATCAATTCTAGTGTATTGTACTTATTCGAACATATTTCAATGAAATTAACCTTGCTTTAAAACAACAATCTCTTTTAAAGTTCTCTCCTACCATTTAAAATTGATGAGACATAGAGTACGCCAATGTCTCTTGCTAATTCTATAGTTTTTTTTTTAAATAAAATTTTAAAATTTATTGGCGGTGGCGTTAATTTTAATGCTGGTCGTCACTGTCTATAGTTCTTTTCTCTTTATATATATATATATTAGTATTATTCTAGTCTTTATCTGCATTGTAGCATATTTTTTTCTCTGCTTTGTGGCATGCTTTTGTCTTATGGTACGTTATCATCTACCGTTGCGGTAGATACGCGTTCACGACGTTCGACTCTGATCATTTGCGAATTGTCGGTGTTCTTCAGTAGTTTGACCACCTTTTGTGATATGCGGTTAGATTTGTCATGTGAAGCAACCTCCAATATTATTGGTTTTGCTCATCACTCCTACTTCAATCTTAAAGTGTGTAGGTGGATGGAGACTAGAAGTTTTGTTCTATGCTTCTATTTCTCCAGAAATGACAATAGACTCGAGCGGGCAAGAACGAAAACTTTTTTGATAAAAAAGTTTAATTTTCTTTCAAAATTTTAATGTTTTAAAAATATTTATTTATTAATTTTTGTTATTCAAAATTTTCTTTCAATTTTCTAGGGCATCAAACAAGTATGTCTACAAAAGAGAAAGCAAAAAAATCAACGAGAGTTGTATTGAAATGGATAGTAAAAGCTTAGACAAACATCCAATAGGATTACAAGTATATATTTAAAAAGGTGGTATATGATCCTGTTATACCTTTTGTATGGTATGTGCAGCAATTAATGGTATATAAACAAACAAGCTGCGATAAAATTGTAAAAATCCAACTTAAAACTAATTACTAATAAATTAAATGGTCCAAACTTGAATATAATAGTTGAGTAAAGCTAACTAAAAAAATGGCTTCACAAGGGTAATTAGAGAGCTAAACCACCGATGGCTTCTTCAGTGGGTGTTACTTTATTGTTTCTATGGAAGTAAAAGTAAGCATATAAACCCAGCTGAATTGCCCCAAAGATGGCTCCTACACCACTGGAAACCTGCAAATTAATGATCCACATTATCATCATTATATATAATGACAATTATCCGTTTTAATTTATTTTTTTATATTTTACCAAGATGAATATGTCAAATTGGAGAAGGCCGTAAATGGTCCAACATATGCCACTAGATAAGTCGACGAGTGAGAGCCAGAAATGCATGAATTCCACACTTTTTGTAGTCACAACTCTTTTCCAGATAGCTAGATGTGAGGCGTACACGGTGATGCTGAAAGCATCGGCTACAATTCCGAAGAAAAGAAGTGTACGATGCTTAGCCACAATGGCGAGGACTACTATCAAAACTATTTGAAAAAAAATGCTTCCGGCAACAAACTGAAAATCAAACACAAGTCAGCCGTTCATAAAAATATGATATAATTGGTAAGAGATTAATGATTCATGGCTAGTTGGCTAGTACATACCCATCTCTTCCCATTTTTAGCACAACCCATGTATGCATCGAAGTAGGCAAGCTCAATGCTACTGATGATGACATTGTTGAAGAAAACTGAAATTTTTTCAATTTCACCACTGAATAAATCATAAAATATCCAGATCATAGAGTTCAAAAGAGTCCACGGTAACATATACGCTTCAACCTCCTCCACTGCCTTCTTTTTAATGGTTCCATACAACGTTGGCCTATTTTTGTTTCTCAATTGTTAGCTAGAATTTCGAATTGATATAACAAAATTAAATGTAAGAGAAAACATATTACGCTGGTGTGAAGAAGATACCGAAAGAGATGATACTTCCTATAAAAGAGAAAATAAAATAGAAAAAAGTTAATGTTTGTAGGTTTATTGAAGCAAAGAAATGACCATCTTTGTAGATCACAGTTTCTAAAATTTGTTCAAAACTATAGAGTCTATACAAAACCTCTGGAAATATCCTAAACTCAACGAAAAAAAACATTAATTAATTACCGATAATGCCGACTATATTGCCAGCAACTTCCATGTTAAAAGCCTAAGGAGAGAAGAAAACACAATGGAAAGCAGAAACTGTGAAGGGTGACGGCTGATTCCAAAGATTTCAAAGGATTTTTAGTTGGAGTAAAGATCTAAATTTCAACCACTTTAAATATTAAAAATTATAAAGTATCAAAAGGGTTTTTTAAATTATCCTTTCAAACCAATTTCGAATTTCGAATTATCCTTTCAAACCAATATCGATTTTAGAATTTTTACTTCTATATGTAAATTGAAACTTAATTTGATTGGTTTTACTTTTAAGCTCTTTTGGTTGATATGTGAAATCTGATTTGCAAATGAATTTGTGTTTATTTGTGGGTAAAACATAGGCTTATAGTTACTAAGTCTTTTCTCTCTCTCTAATAGTGAAAATTTTAGTCACTCAATTAAAATTTTGTGACAAACAGATTACATTGCGGTTAAAATTGAAACATGACTAGCTAAATAATATTTTTAAACCGTAAAGTTTTTACATTCTATCAAATTGGTCCTAATTCAAAAACAATTTAATAAATTCAACCAATTGTCACACTCTATGCTACGATCATCAGCTCAATAATCGACAAATGTAAAAGTTCAATAGACACAGTTATTTCACGACTGAACAACTGACACACTAATGAAACATACCCATTACGACCTTAACATCATCTGCTGGTAGATACATTTATTTCACTAATAGAACTTTTAAATATGAAAGGTTAAAATTTTAAATTATTTCAAATTAAGAACAAATTAATAAATTAAGAACAAATTAATAGAATGTATAAGTTTTAAAACTAAAATTATTAGTATGCCAAACCGTTCATTTCAATCTTAATGGAAGATTGATATGATAATCATAAAATTTTAATTGAATGACTAAATTATTTTTTAAAAAAGTAACATATTTATCACCAAACATATAATTAAATGATATGTATTTTACTTTTTTTCTTCTGATCATAATGAAATCATTTCAGAATAAAATTATACTTGCAAATAAAAAAACATCTCAAAATGGGGATTACAAAGATATGTAAATCACATCAACACTTTCAGTTAGGGCCCTTGATACAACGAGACATCGAGCAAAGTTTCATAACCATTAAACTCCAAATTTTTTCATACAAAGAGAAAAAAAGAAAAAAGGAAGGGGGAAAAAGATTGAAGGAAAATAGAAGGTCGGGTGTTGTAGTTTTGGACCAAAGTTCATAAGAACCACTCTTTTATTTACAAAGAAGATAGAAAAGAAAAGAAATATTGAAAAAAAAATAATATTGAAAATAGAAAAGAAATATTAAAAAACTTGTTGGATAGGTTGATATTTTAAAAAATAATCATTTTGAGGGGTCAATATTTTAAAAAATAATTTAGAGGTTTATCGATAATTTTTAAAATCTTGAGAGACAAGAGTCCTCTGATAAATTATATTTTAAATTGAGATATTGATAAATTATATTTTAACCCCTCCAAAAAAATATAATTAATTAGTGTTCCTTAAATTCATAAGATTTTAAATAAATTTTTAGTAAATAATGTTTATTTCTAATCAAATGAAATCAGATAAATCAGGGTGGGGCTGTTGGGTATTAACTCAGGTGGGTTTCTATTTTAATTTCCGTCTTCAGCGCCTTTCGTGCCTCGCTTTGTCTGGGTGGGTTGAGACGCTTTTTTCCACGTCTGTCAGCACCATCCCACTTTGGCGCGCTTTTTAAAACTAAGGATTCAACTGATATAGGTTTTACTTTTGCCTGAAACAAATAAAAAAAGTAATAAACTAAAGAAAAAAATGTGAAAGGATGAGGATTGAGCTTTCTTAACCATGCTCACCATGGGATCATCATGTGGCTGCTCTGCGATGTTCGGCTTGCCAAAATCAGTTGTCGAAGTATTGTCATTAGCCTTTTCAAACCCTGAAAGCAAAGGCGGTATCGACGTAGTCGACATACCATTTCCAGCAGTGTCAGATGTAGAGCATTCCAATATAACCCGATTTGAATATTTTATAACTGAATAATTTTCAGATTTAGATAGGAGCTTTATCATCTGAATATCTAACACAACCGATTTGATCTTGGTTCAAATAATGTTGAGGATTCGAGATCATGCGGATCTGCATTACTTATATAGATGTCAGATATCAAAATATATACACCAATTGCAGGATTGAAGAATGAATTTTGCTAATGAGTACCATATGTATGTCAATTTTTGCATTTGTAGAAGAACAAAAAGGACATGTAAATGGAAAGTGCCCTACTACAATACATCTAAGCAAAATGCTTTTTTCCTGCTATTACCTGGATAAGGGAGTTTGCTGTTGCTTCCAGCATAGAGCATGGTATTCTGACACTTGGAGTCCATTACAACCATTTTCAACGATATTCTCTTCAGATAATCAGTCTGAATATAGAAATCCATTACAGTGGCAAACAAATTTCTCTACTATTCTAATACAAGATTCACATATACTTAAATTAATCATGCTTAATATCGAGTTAGCATTTACTTCCAACGCAAATCACAAGCATTCTGGGTGCATGCATGCCACTGATGCCAGTGCATATGTATGGAAAAAAAACAAATAACACAAAAACATAGACGCGACACAAATACACCTAATTTGTACAGAAAAATGCATCCAAGCGCATTATGGAATGCTGACATTATATGATTACCTGGCTGCATGCAGCTCTAAAAATCTTCTCTTCGAACCGCTCAGCAATTTTCCTAAGTTCCTTTAAACCCTCTTGCCCCGAAAATGGAAGGTGCCTCTTCAACGTATCCATTCTATGTGCACAAGGCATTGTGTAAGTTATTGACAAAGAAATATGATCTGCAGGAACCTTCAATTGGTATACGAATATAAAATCAAATACAAAATTAACCAACATATAATATGAACAAAAAAGGATTTTCCCCTTTAACTTGTTCAGGACAACTTTTATTTAAATATCCTGAAGTCCTAGCACTTGCACTTAACAAAACCTTTTCAATCAAAACAAAAAAAACTCTTTTGAATATAAAACAGGGTTTTATTGATGCTACTGTTTCTTACAGCATATAACAAGCCACAGGATCTCAGCAACTTAACAAGTAGTATATTTAACAGATAATAATATCGTAAAATTCACTTACATTTTGTTGACAATTCTTTGTCGTGAGTCGGGCTGCAATGAGGCTCTCCAATCACCATTGTACATGGTGGGATCTCCACTGGGAGGAGTAGGCCTCCAGGTATTCGTATCCATGAAATTCTGAAAAGAGCAGAAGAGAAACAGTCACAAAAATAGCCAATCCTCCCTTCTCATGAACTAAAACTAGTGAGTATGAAATAGATTACTCAAATATGAAAAACATTTGACAGAGTTCTTTTCAGCAATACATCCCTCCCCATCTTAAGTTTCTACTACTGGTAAGAAACTCCGGAAATCAAAAACGTTTTGATAAAAAAAATTCTCTTTAATTTCCCACACAGAAACCGAAAATAATAAATCCCTACATAAGAGCAGGAAATCACATACATTTTGATAGACTTCCTCTCGCCTATCATCTCCAATCGCTTGTCCACTCAGCTCTGAACCAGGGCGAGACGCTACAAGAAATTGTGTACATTAAGCAAACGTAACAAACATGCAAAACATTTGGTTTAAGGAAAGTAAGTAACAAGAGAGAGATATGCTAGAAAAGAAATATTTTCTTTGGACCTCTTTGGAAGGGGAATATATTATTCCAAACTTCCATATCAATCTCCATGTGGTATTATTAGTAATCAATACCATGATTTAGGATGGAAATAAAATGTAAAATAGTAGATATCCAATATAACCCGATTTGAATATTTTATAACTGAATAATTTTCAGATTTAGATAGGAGCTTTATCATCTGAATATTAATCAATGGATATCTAACACAACCGATTTGATCTTGGTTCAAATAATGTTTGAAGATTCGAGATCATTCAAATTTGCATTATTATATAGATGTCAGATATCCAAATATATTACCCATCGCAGAATTGTAGAATGAACTATGCTAATGAATACCCTACTACAAAAAGGACATGTAAATGGAAAGTACCCTACTACAATTAATCTGAGCAAAATGCTCTGTTCCTGCTATTACCTGGATCAGGGGGTTTGCTGTTACTCCCAGGGTAGGGCATGGTATTCTGAGACTTGGACTCCATTGTAAGCATCTTCAACGATATTCTCTTCAGATAATCAGTCTGAATATCGAAATCCATTATAGTGGCAAACAAATTTCTCTACTATTCTAATACAAAATTCACAGATACTTAAATTAATCATGCTTAATATCGAGTTAGCATTTACTTCCAACGCAAATCACAAGGATTCTGGGTGCATGCATGCCATTGCATATGTATGAAAAAAAACAAATAACACAAAAACATAGACGCGACACAAATACATCTAATTTGTACAGAAAAATGCATCCAAGCGCATTATGGAATGCTGACATTATATGATTACCTGGCTGCATGCAGCTCTAAAAATCTTCTCTTCGAACCGCTCAGCAATTTTCCTAAGTTCCTTTAAACCCTCTTGCCCCAAAAATGGAAGGTGCCTCTTCAACGTATCCATTCTATGTGCACAAGGCATTGTGTAAGTTATTGGCAAAGAAATATGATCTGCAGGAACCTTCAATTGGTATACGAATATAAAATCAAATACAAAATTAACCAACATATAATATGAACGAAAAAGGATTTTCCCCTTTAACTTGTTCAGGACAACTTTTATTTAAATATCCTGAAGTCCTAGCACTTGCACTTAACAAAACCTTTTCAATCAAAACAAAGAAAGCTCTTTTGAATATAAAACAGGGTTTTATTGATGCTACTGTTTCTTACAGCATATAACAAGCCACAGGATCTCAGCAACTTAACAAGTAGTATATTTAACAGATAATAATATCGTAAAATTCACTTACATCTTGTTGACAATTCTTTGTCGTGAGTCGGGCTGCAATGAGGCTCTCCAATCACCATTGTACATGGTGGGATCTCCACTGGGAGGAGTAGGCCTCCAGGTTTTCGTATCCATGAAATTCTGAAAAGAGCAGAAGAGAAACAGTCACAAAAATAGCCAATCCTCCCTTCTCATGAACTAAAACTAGTGAGTATGAAATAGATTACTCAAATATGAAAAACATTTGACAGAGTTCTTTTCAGCAATACATCCCTCCCCATCTTAAGTTTCTACTACTGGTAAGAAACTCCGGAAATCAAAAACGTTTTGATAAAAAAAATTCTCTTTAATTTCCCACACAGAAACCGAAAATAATAAATCCCTACATAAGAGCAGGAAATCACATACATTTTGATAGACTTCCTCTCGCCTATCATCTCCAATCGCTTGTCCACTCAGCTCTGAACCAGGGCGAGACGCTACAAGAAATTGTGTACATTAAGCAAACGTAACAAACATGCAAAACATTTGGTTTAAGGAAAGTAAGTAACAAGAGAGAGATATGCTAGAAAAGAAATATTTTCTTTGGACCTCTTTGGAAGGGGAATATATTATTCCAAACTTCCATATCAATCTCCATGTGGTATTATTAGTAATCAATACCATGATTTAGGATGGAAATAAAATGTAAAATAGTAGATATCCAATATAACCCGATTTGAATATTTTATAACTGAATAATTTTCAGATTTAGATAGGAGCTTTATCATCTGAATATTAATCAATGGATATCTAACACAACCGATTTGATCTTGGTTCAAATAATGTTTGAAGATCGAGATCATTCAAATTTGCATTATTATATAGATGTCAGATATCCAAATATATTACCCATCGCAGAATTGTAGAATGAACTATGCTAATGAATACCCTACTACAAAAAGGACATGTAAATGGAAAGTACCCTACTACAATTAATCTGAGCAAAATGCTCTGTTCCTGCTATTACCTGGATCAGGGGGTTTGCTGTTACTCCCAGGGTAGGGCATGGTATTCTGAGACTTGGACTCCATTGTAAGCATCTTCAACGATATTCTCTTCAGATAATCAGTCTGAATATCGAAATCCATTATAGTGGCAAACAAATTTCTCTACTATTCTAATACAAAATTCACAGATACTTAAATTAATCATGCTTAATATCGAGTTAGCATTTACTTCCAACGCAAATCACAAGGATTCTGGGTGCATGCATGCCATTGCATATGTATGAAAAAAAACAAATAACACAAAAACATAGACGCGACACAAATACATCTAATTTGTACAGAAAAATGCATCCAAGCGCATTATGGAATGCTGACATTATATGATTACCTGGCTGCATGCAGCTCTAAAAATCTTCTCTTCGAACCGCTCAGCAATTTTCCTAAGTTCCTTTAAACCCTCTTGCCCCAAAAATGGAAGGTGCCTCTTCAACGTATCCATTCTATGTGCACAAGGCATTGTGTAAGTTATTGGCAAAGAAATATGATCTGCAGGAACCTTCAATTGGTATACGAATATAAAATCAAATACAAAATTAACCAACATATAATATGAACGAAAAAGGATTTTCCCCTTTAACTTGTTCAGGACAACTTTTATTTAAATATCCTGAAGTCCTAGCACTTGCACTTAACAAAACCTTTTCAATCAAAACAAAGAAAGCTCTTTTGAATATAAAACAGGGTTTTATTGATGCTACTGTTTCTTACAGCATATAACAAGCCACAGGATCTCAGCAACTTAACAAGTAGTATATTTAACAGATAATAATATCGTAAAATTCACTTACATCTTGTTGACAATTCTTTGTCGTGAGTCGGGCTGCAATGAGGCTCTCCAATCACCATTGTACATGGTGGGATCTCCACTGGGAGGAGTAGGCCTCCAGGTTTTCGTATCCATGAAATTCTGAAAAGAGCAGAAGAGAAACAGTCACAAAAATAGCCAATCCTCCCTTCTCATGAACTAAAACTAGTGAGTATGAAATAGATTACTCAAATATGAAAAACATTTGACAGAGTTCTTTTCAGCAATACATCCCTCCCCATCTTAAGTTTCTACTACTGGTAAGAAACTCCGGAAATCAAAAACGTTTTGATAAAAAAAATTCTCTTTAATTTCCCACACAGAAACCGAAAATAATAAATCCCTACATAAGAGCAGGAAATCACATACATTTTGATAGACTTCCTCTCGCCTATCATCTCCAATCGCTTGTCCACTCAGCTCTGAACCAGGGCGAGACGCTACAAGAAATTGTGTACATTAAGCAAACGTAACAAACATGCAAAACATTTGGTTTAAGGAAAGTAAGTAACAAGAGAGAGATATGCTAGAAAAGAAATATTTTCTTTGGACCTCTTTGGAAGGGGAATATATTATTCCAAACTTCCATATCAATCTCCATGTGGTATTATTAGTAATCAATACCATGATTTAGGATGGAAATAAAATGTAAAATAGTAGATATCCAATATAACCCGATTTGAATATTTTATAACTGAATAATTTTCAGATTTAGATAGGAGCTTTATCATCTGAATATTAATCAATGGATATCTAACACAACCGATTTGATCTTGGTTCAAATAATGTTTGAAGATTCGAGATCATTCAAATTTGCATTATTATATAGATGTCAGATATCCAAATATATTACCCATCGCAGAATTGTAGAATGAACTATGCTAATGAATACCCTACTACAAAAAGGACATGTAAATGGAAAGTACCCTACTACAATTAATCTGAGCAAAATGCTCTGTTCCTGCTATTACCTGGATCAGGGGGTTTGCTGTTACTCCCAGGGTAGGGCATGGTATTCTGAGACTTGGACTCCATTGTAAGCATCTTCAACGATATTCTCTTCAGATAATCAGTCTGAATATCGAAATCCATTATAGTGGCAAACAAATTTCTCTACTATTCTAATACAAAATTCACAGATACTTAAATTAATCATGCTTAATATCGAGTTAGCATTTACTTCCAACGCAAATCACAAGGATTCTGGGTGCATGCATGCCATTGCATATGTATGAAAAAAAACAAATAACACAAAAACATAGACGCGACACAAATACATCTAATTTGTACAGAAAAATGCATCCAAGCGCATTATGGAATGCTGACATTATATGATTACCTGGCTGCATGCAGCTCTAAAAATCTTCTCTTCGAACCGCTCAGCAATTTTCCTAAGTTCCTTTAAACCCTCTTGCCCCAAAAATGGAAGGTGCCTCTTCAACGTATCCATTCTATGTGCACAAGGCATTGTGTAAGTTATTGGCAAAGAAATATGATCTGCAGGAACCTTCAATTGGTATACGAATATAAAATCAAATACAAAATTAACCAACATATAATATGAACGAAAAAGGATTTTCCCCTTTAACTTGTTCAGGACAACTTTTATTTAAATATCCTGAAGTCCTAGCACTTGCACTTAACAAAACCTTTTCAATCAAAACAAAGAAAGCTCTTTTGAATATAAAACAGGGTTTTATTGATGCTACTGTTTCTTACAGCATATAACAAGCCACAGGATCTCAGCAACTTAACAAGTAGTATATTTAACAGATAATAATATCGTAAAATTCACTTACATCTTGTTGACAATTCTTTGTCGTGAGTCGGGCTGCAATGAGGCTCTCCAATCACCATTGTACATGGTGGGATCTCCACTGGGAGGAGTAGGCCTCCAGGTTTTCGTATCCATGAAATTCTGAAAAGAGCAGAAGAGAAACAGTCACAAAAATAGCCAATCCTCCCTTCTCATGAACTAAAACTAGTGAGTATGAAATAGATTACTCAAATATGAAAAACATTTGACAGAGTTCTTTTCAGCAATACATCCCTCCCCATCTTAAGTTTCTACTACTGGTAAGAAACTCCGGAAATCAAAAACGTTTTGATAAAAAAAATTCTCTTTAATTTCCCACACAGAAACCGAAAATAATAAATCCCTACATAAGAGCAGGAAATCACATACATTTTGATAGACTTCCTCTCGCCTATCATCTCCAATCGCTTGTCCACTCAGCTCTGAACCAGGGCGAGACGCTACAAGAAATTGTGTACATTAAGCAAACGTAACAAACATGCAAAACATTTGGTTTAAGGAAAGTAAGTAACAAGAGAGAGATATGCTAGAAAAGAAATATTTTCTTTGGACCTCTTTGGAAGGGGAATATATTATTCCAAACTTCCATATCAATCTCCATGTGGTATTATTAGTAATCAATACCATGATTTAGGATGGAAATAAAATGTAAAATAGTAGATATCCAATATAACCCGATTTGAATATTTTATAACTGAATAATTTTCAGATTTAGATAGGAGCTTTATCATCTGAATATTAATCAATGGATATCTAACACAACCGATTTGATCTTGGTTCAAATAATGTTTGAAGATTCGAGATCATTCAAATTTGCATTATTATATAGATGTCAGATATCCAAATATATTACCCATCGCAGAATTGTAGAATGAACTATGCTAATGAATACCCTACTACAAAAAGGACATGTAAATGGAAAGTACCCTACTACAATTAATCTGAGCAAAATGCTCTGTTCCTGCTATTACCTGGATCAGGGGGTTTGCTGTTACTCCCAGGGTAGGGCATGGTATTCTGAGACTTGGACTCCATTGTAAGCATCTTCAACGATATTCTCTTCAGATAATCAGTCTGAATATCGAAATCCATTATAGTGGCAAACAAATTTCTCTACTATTCTAATACAAAATTCACAGATACTTAAATTAATCATGCTTAATATCGAGTTAGCATTTACTTCCAACGCAAATCACAAGGATTCTGGGTGCATGCATGCCATTGCATATGTATGAAAAAAAACAAATAACACAAAAACATAGACGCGACACAAATACATCTAATTTGTACAGAAAAATGCATCCAAGCGCATTATGGAATGCTGACATTATATGATTACCTGGCTGCATGCAGCTCTAAAAATCTTCTCTTCGAACCGCTCAGCAATTTTCCTAAGTTCCTTTAAACCCTCTTGCCCCAAAAATGGAAGGTGCCTCTTCAACGTATCCATTCTATGTGCACAAGGCATTGTGTAAGTTATTGGCAAAGAAATATGATCTGCAGGAACCTTCAATTGGTATACGAATATAAAATCAAATACAAAATTAACCAACATATAATATGAACGAAAAAGGATTTTCCCCTTTAACTTGTTCAGGACAACTTTTATTTAAATATCCTGAAGTCCTAGCACTTGCACTTAACAAAACCTTTTCAATCAAAACAAAGAAAGCTCTTTTGAATATAAAACAGGGTTTTATTGATGCTACTGTTTCTTACAGCATATAACAAGCCACAGGATCTCAGCAACTTAACAAGTAGTATATTTAACAGATAATAATATCGTAAAATTCACTTACATCTTGTTGACAATTCTTTGTCGTGAGTCGGGCTGCAATGAGGCTCTCCAATCACCATTGTACATGGTGGGATCTCCACTGGGAGGAGTAGGCCTCCAGGTTTTCGTATCCATGAAATTCTGAAAAGAGCAGAAGAGAAACAGTCACAAAAATAGCCAATCCTCCCTTCTCATGAACTAAAACTAGTGAGTATGAAATAGATTACTCAAATATGAAAAACATTTGACAGAGTTCTTTTCAGCAATACATCCCTCCCCATCTTAAGTTTCTACTACTGGTAAGAAACTCCGGAAATCAAAAACGTTTTGATAAAAAAAATTCTCTTTAATTTCCCACACAGAAACCGAAAATAATAAATCCCTACATAAGAGCAGGAAATCACATACATTTTGATAGACTTCCTCTCGCCTATCATCTCCAATCGCTTGTCCACTCAGCTCTGAACCAGGGCGAGACGCTACAAGAAATTGTGTACTTTAAGCAAACGTAACAAACATGCAAAACATTTGGTTTAAGGAAAGTAAGTAACAAGAGAGAGATATGCTAGAAAAGAAATATTTTCTTTGGACCTCTTTGGAATGGGAATATATTATTCCAAACTTCCATATCAATCTCCATGTGGTATTATTAGTAATCAATACCATGATTTAGGATGGAAATAAAATGTAAAATAGTAGATATCCAATATAACCCGATTTGAATATTTTATAACTGAATAATTTTCAGATTTAGATAGGAGCTTTATCATCTGAATATTAATCAATGGATATCTAACACAACCGATTTGATCTTGGTTCAAATAATGTTCAAGATCATTCAAATTTGCATTATTATATTGATCTCAGATATCCAAATATATTACCCATCGCAGAATTGTAGAATGAATTATGCTAATGAATACCCTACTACAAAAAGGACATGTAAATGGAAAGTACCCTACTACAATTAATCTGAGCAAAATGCTCTGTTCCTGCTATTACCTGGATCAGGGGGTTTGCTGTTACTCCCAGGGTAGGGCATGGTATTCTGAGACTTGGACTTCATTGTAAGCATCTTCAACGCTATTCTCCTCAGATAATCAGTCTGAATATAGAAATCCATTACAGTGTCAAACAAATTTCTCTACTATTCTAATACAAGATTCTCAGATATTTAAATTAATCATGCTTAATATTGAGTTAGCATTTGGCATCTTAAGTTTTTCCTCTCTCTTTTCTCCCTGGATTTCTTTCTTATTTACTTCCAATGCAAATCACAAGGAGCCTGGGTGCATGCATGCCAATGCATTTGTATAAGAAAAAACAAATAACACAAAAACATAGACGCGACACAAATACACCTAATTTGTACAGAAAAATGCATCCAAGCGCATTATGGAATGCTGACATTATATGATTACCTGGCTGCATGCAGCTCTAAAAATCTTCTCTTCGAACCGCTCAGCAATTTTCCTAAGTTCCTTTAAACCCTCTTGCCCCGAAAATGGAAGGTGCCTCTTCAACGTATCCATTCTATGTGCACAAGGCATTGTGTAAGTTATTGACAAAGAAATATGATCTGTAGGAACCTTCAATTGGTATATGAATGAATGCTAAGAATGAAAGCTATCAGGTTAGGAATACAAATGTAAAATCAAATACAAAATTAACCAACATATAATACGAACAAAAAAGTATTTTCCCCCTCTAACTTGTTCAGGACAGCTTTAATTTAAATATCTTGAAGCCCTAGAATTTGAACTTAACAAAACTTTTTCAATAAATACAAAGGGGCCATCATGGACTTCATTTATCAGCTATACATAGACGTACCGCATACCAACATTGCCGTTGTTCAGAGAATGTTGTAGTAAGTCCATTGTTCTGATAGATGGACACAAATTCAGTCATAAGAACAGAAAACTGCATCTTTAGAGTAATATTTAATTAACAAATGATACCAAGTATAACAGATAAAGTCAGAACTGGACTAAATAACTTAGCCACATCAAGCTAACGTGGTACAACTCCGTACTAAGGGTAAGAGCAAGCTTTGATTCTGAAGTGATGTATTTAATAAACAAAGAAAACCCTTTAGAATAGGAAATATGGTTTTATTGATGCTATTGTTTCTCAAAGCATACAACAAGCCACAGGATCTCAGCAACTTAACAAGAAGTATATTTAACAGATAATAATATCATCAAAGTTCACTAACATCTTGTTGCAAATTTTTTGTCGCGCGCCAGGCTGCAACATGGTTCTCCAATCATATTCGTCCGTGACAGTGGACTCTCCACTGGGAGAAGTAGGCCTCAAGTTATTTGTATCCATGAAATTCTGAGCAAAAGAGAAAACAAGAGTCAGAAACATTTGCAGTCATAAATTAAAACCAGTAAATTTGAATAAATTACTCCTCAAGTATGAAAAACATTTGACAAAGTTCTTTTGAGTAATACTTCCCTCCCCATCCTAAGTTTCTACTATGGTAAGAAACTGAGGAACACATACATTTTGTTAAAATATCTCTTTATTTTTTTCCCACAGAAACCAAAAATAATAAATCCATACATAAGAGGAGGACTCTCCATATAATGTTGTAAAATGTAACACAGCTGAGACGTTTTACATAATTTGTAGCCTCATTTTGGTTCTAAGAAAATAACAGAAAGTGTTATTAGACACTTGCAGATACCCTACAACCATGTTGAAGTTGAACATCATATTTCATCACCTGCAAACAATGCTAATATCCAAAAAATTGAGCCCTCTAACCAGAAGCAAATAGTACTGAAACTCTTCTAGGTAAATATTTTTGACAATCCCAATCAAATCAGCCCCCTTGATTATAATTTTATCATATGTTATTAATTTTCAAAAAACGTTAAGAAAAAACAACTGTGAATTAAAGGTATCTTTTTAATATAATTATTTGCTTTGAGGCTTTCTTTCATTATTGGGTATCCAAATATTTTATCTAGGTTTATAACTTTCTTCCATAGCAATATATATATATATATATATATGCATATACATTGTTAATTACTGGCGTATACATTGTTAATTACTGACAAGGACGGACGCAAGACTTTGTGTTAAAGTTAGGGGCGAATTTATAAATTAGGAGGGCGAAAATAGGTTTCTAATAAAAAATACAAAGAATCTTTTTAAATTATATCATATATTCAAATTTTAAGAGATCAACCTTCCCTTCCAGTCGCCTTTGTCCATCTTGATTACCGGTGATATAATGATGTTAAAAAATAAAAGAACATGTCTCATTCATGAAAGTAAAACCATGTTAACAGGTAAATTTTTAGGAAATTCAAGCAGCAGAACCCTAAAATCTAATAAAAAAAAGGTTACCTGAATGAAGAGTCCCCAGTTCCCAAATACAGATGGGCTTCGAGAATCCTTGAAGGATGTTTTTGCAAGTACGGAAATCCTTAAGGGAGTGTATTTTGTTTGGATGAAACAATGCAAAAGAAAAGAAAATGCAATACCCTAAAATACTCATTTCTTTATTTATTTAATAACTTTTTTTAGATTATTTATTAAAATAAAAAATATTTTGATACACAAGTTAGTTTACACAAACTTTTTAGTGTTTAAAAGTTTAATGTGTATGGTTAGAATTTAAATTATAGGGTTTAATATTTAAAGTTTAAGTTTTCAGAGTAAAGTTAGGAGTTAAGTTTAAAATTTTATAGAAGAATTGAATAGTTTCTTTTATACAACTTGTGTATCAAAATATAAACTTTAAAATAATACCTTTTAATAAAAGGAAAATACTTTGATGCACAAGCCCTTTAATTTTAGGGTTTAGGGTTTAGGGTTTTAGGTTAGGGTTTAGGGGTTTAGTATGTAGGGTATATAATTTAAGGTTTATGGGTAGAATTTAGAATTTAGAGTTTAGGATTTAGGGCTTAGGTTTTAGGTTGTTAGGGTTTGTGATTTAGATTTTAAATTTTATAAAAGGAATGTGTAAAAAAAATTTACACAGCTTGTGCATCAAAATAAAACCCTTAATAAAAATGTGTCTGGTGTGACCATCTTTTTTAAAATATAAATTAAAAAGCATTTTCCGCCAACATGGCACTATTAATGAAACCAACGTGGCACCACTAATGAAACATGTGTTTTCAAAAAAAAAGTTTTTCTCTACAAAGCCGATTTTTTTTTTAATCCCTAAAAAAATAATATCAAACCAGATTTTCATTCTTAGTGGCAAAACTTAAAGCAAAAGTTTGGAGGTTAAAATAAATTTTTAAATAAATTAAAGGTTTAAATTAAAAAAATTAATACTTTTAAGAGATTTAATCACAATTTTTTAAAAATTTTAAAAAGAATTTTAATTAATAATATTAAAACTTTTGAAGCTTGAATTTTAAAATTTTTAAGGGGCTAAATTAAAATTTTTAAGAAGTTCAGGAATAAAATTCAAATTTTCTAAAATTTTGAGGGCATGGCCCCTTCTAGCCCATAGTGGTTCCGCTCTTGTTCATTGTTCACCAATTTTAAATTATTTATATTTACTTTATAAATATGTATACCTATAATATATAATGTAATATTATAAATATAAAAGTACATATATAATATAAAATTAAAAATATGATATATAAATATATCTATATAAAATATAAAAAGAAACTCTATAATGTAAATGTATAACAATAAAAAAAACTAGAAACAATATATATTATGCTATATATTATATATGTTAATACTTAAATATAAAGTAAATATAAACACTTTAAACCAAAAAACGGCGAACGACGAAAATTTGATCAGAAGTTGGAAATGAAGAAATTGTTTTACGAACAACGCGCCTTTTACTTTATTGTTGATAAAATGTAAAAAAAAAAATTGACAAATTTTAATCTTAATAAGAAAACTTTAAAGAGAGGAAAGGAGTGTTCTTATCAAATTTAAAATTCGTTACTTAAAAAAATTATTAAAAAATAAAGATAGATAATTCAACCCTCAATAATTTTTAAAGAATGGTATTTGGTAAATAAATAATGAAAAAGAGTATGTTAAAATAGTAATGTCAAAAAAGATAAGGTGGGTGCATACGGACAAATAAAGCTGATTTATCCTTATTTAAAAAAAAAATTCACTTGCACCATTTGTTGGTGCAATTGTTTAAAGGTAATAAATATTTTAGCTATTCAATTAAAATTTTATTTAAAATTTTATTTGGTTGTAATGATGCGTTTACATTTACTTTTAAAGGGGAATATTATTTGAAAATAACATTAGGAGCTAGGGATAGGCAAAATTCGATTTGATTCGAAAAAACAGAATTATTTGACTCGGGTGAGACGAAAAAAGCGACTTATTTTGACTTGGGTCGAAAAAATTTCAAATAAAGTTTGAGTTATGAAATAAAAATTCGAATAACTCAAAATTTTTAATAAAAAGTCGAATCTGTCAATTTTACATGATATATTATATATCACATGAAAAATACACAAAGAAATATATATGCATATCGTATATGCATATAGAAAGCAATTGAATTTGAATCAATATGTATTATAATATTTTACAATTAAATTTGTAAAGACAGAAACTTAAAAACTCGACTCAATTCTAAAAAATTTCAAATAAAACTTTTATTCTAAAATAAAAGTTACAAACTTGAATAACTCATAAAATTTTAACTCCACTCGATCAAACGTGCGGTCTTATTCCTAAGCATTGTGAATATAAATAATAAAGCAGACTTATCAAGTGAAATAAAGAAATAAAACTACACTGACCGTTAAATAAAACACAATTAACAACCAATTTGGTGGTATCGTTTAAACATGCGAAAAATAGATTTAGGGTCAATTTTTAAATATTTAAAGTTTAAATTTAAATTTTAGGAATTAAGGATTAACGTGTTGGAACTATGAAGACAACCAAAAGGGACGAAATATTTTTGGTCGTCAGTAAAGGGTTAGATTTGATTAATATTTGATTTTTCCTTCTACTTTAAATCAGAAATTAGATATAAGAAACAGGAAAAATAATTGAAGAAGAAAAGCCATAAACTAAGAACCAAAAAAAAAAAGTTTTAACAAATCCTAAATTCATCACAAGTCCCCGTGGTAATCCATGTCGGTTTAAAAGTTTCTAAAACCTCTTATACACATAAAGAATCAAAAGATTAAAAAAACAGAATTTAAGAGGTAAAAGATGAGGATGGAAATCATCTGTCCCAAATATGTCCCTATTTGTGCCTCACTTTAAAATAGTAGGTTTAAAGTTTAGGGTTTAAGATTGAAACTTAAAGTTAGTATGTAGGGAATTAGGAGTAGTGTATATCTTTTAAAGTTTATAGTTTGAGATCTAAGATATGAAAATTAGGGTTATTAGACAAGATTTAATTTTTAAGTATTTTTAGGCAAGAAATATAGAAGTAGGCATAGTTAGGGGCAGAAGATTTTTACCAAAGATGATAAGAAACCGCCACTCCATTAGCATAGCTGTGGAGTGAACTAAAGCTCGAGGGTTTGGGATGGAAATCCCGCCTCCTTTGAAGACCGTGGCTCGAAGGTCTTATGATCTGCATCAGAAAGGCTTTGATCAGGCTTGATTTTGACGACGATGATACAGTTGACATCATCAACGTCCTGCCCGCCTTCGACTGATCCTCTTTCTGTCTATTAAAATGGGGCGCCGACGCCGAACTCCTGTGCAGGCTGCACCTGAAAGAACCAGGGTGGTGGGTCGGAGAACAAAGGCACGCCCGCTTTGAACAATGCGACTGTGAGCTCTTGGTTGCCATTAGAATCGAATGGATCAGTTATTAATTCTTTCTTTTTCTTCTTAAACAAATTTCTTTGATTTTACACTGGAAAAATATTAAGCTTGGATTTCAAGTTTCAAGAAGCGGTGGTGGGGATTTTACCTTTTCTTATATAGGGTTTTTACCAGTATATGGATGATTTGATTTACCAATTGGACCTTTGTATTTATCTGACTTTGCATATGATAAGATGGTCTTTTGGTCATTTAGTGTCTATTGGACATTGGTTAATGCCATGCTAATTAATTAATGCATGGTTAATTGAAGTTTAATTCTGGCCAGCAGCTTTAGCATATGTCATATCATTGATGACGAGTGCGGTAATAAATTACTAGTTACAAAGAGTGCAATAATTGCTTGGCTTTCAAGGCAGTGCCGCAGTGCCAAAGCTAAAAGAAACGGTGATTCACTGATTCTAAACAATTAGTACAAAATATTATTGATTGTCACGATTATTTTTCTAGCGCGCATATATATATATATATATATGATAAGATTTGTTTACACAGTGTAAAATTCTTTAATTTTTATACGTTTTTTGGACCGTTAAATGTGTGAAAATTTATTCCCCTTATCTAACGATCCAAAAAACGTGTAAAACTCTTACATTGTGTAAGTTGATCCTAACTCTCTCTATATATAAAGAACATCGTTTAGTTTTGATCAATAATAATTTTAAACTTGATTTTAAATATTTTTTTTTTCATTTATAGAAATTTATATTTCGATCAAGCATAAATATATGTTTTAGTCAAACAATAATTTTGAAAAAATAACGATTATTATTTATTTGAATAAAAAATATGTATTATTAGCATATGTTCTAATATTAAAAAGTAAATATCGTTATATTGCAAAATTTTAAATTAGCATTTAAATGGAAATGATGTTAGAATTTGGTCTAGAATTTTTTACTAACGAGTGTTGGGTGCATTGGCAAGGCACATTGCATTCTCAGTAAGTGAATGTGAGTTTTGTAACCCCCTCGTCCCGGTCTGGTCGGATGACCGGTCCGAGTGGGCCACACGGGGAAAACCGAAGCGAAACCCGTTAAGGCTTCCCCTCGGTTAACGACCCAGAAAATTTCTTTTAACATTAGTCTTATCTAGATGCAATTATAATTCCTATGTGAAGCACAGCAGCGGAAGAACCAAACAACGCATCATTCACCGACCAAACAAACATAACAGTCCATTTTACTTCATTCCAGCAGGCCGTTTCGAAACACCTATAGGGTGTTCCGAAACGCCCTGACCTGGTCAACGGGCCTGGGTCAACCACAAGGTGACCGTTCCGAAACAGGGGAGACCCGTATCGGAACGCCCTTGACGGTCAATATCTCGTGGTCAACGAGATTTGACCGTTTCGGAACTTCAAAGGCTCGTTTCGGAACGGCTTCATCTCGCCAATTTTTCAAAATTCCAGTGGCGAAAACGTTCCGAAACGACCCTCATCCGTTTCGAAACGGCAGGCCATTTACGCAGGGCCGTTTCGGAACACGGGGACCCGTTCCGAAACACCCCCTGTCTGCAGACTTTTCTGGGCTGTTTTGAGGCACAAGGATGCCCCAAAACACCTCCAAAACATCAAGCAACAACAAGACAAGACAACATATGGCATAGCAAACATACAATCATGCTTCAACAAGGGTTAAACAGGTATTACACAAAGGCATCAATCCACATCATGCATCCATACAAACCACATTCAAACACATGTAAAAACTCCTAAGGCATAGGCCAACATATCAAGCAAGCCACAAGACATAAGTTAACATTCATCATGGGTTCACAACCATGCAAAAGCAATTTATATAAAGGAGTCTACACATGCTCCTAACAACCAACAACAACCAACACATCCCATTGCCTAAACTATTACATAACTTAGCATAAAACCATACTTGATGAACTTAAGTCCAAAACCACACTTGGAGGCCCTCCTCTTGCCCGAGCAACCCACGAACTAAGGATCTGCAATGTTGAACAAAGAGAGCGTAAGCAATGATGCTTAGTGAGGGTAAGCTCTAAAAACAAACCTCAACATTGCAGGGTCCGAGCACGATCCAACCAAAGCCATTTACACTTACCGAGAGTCCACAAAGACATAAATGCATGAGCAATATATCACATATATGCCATAAGTATGAGCTCAATACCACCATACATGCAATCACATACAACATCCAAACAGCTTATAATCTCAACCCATTGATACATATAACAAACAACATTGGCACCTAGTTATCGCTCAAATACACGGATAAACATGTTGGAGACTCATATCCAACAACCACATTACCTCGGTGGGATTCCACTCATCACCGGTGTCGCGGAGGGGATTCCACTCATCCTCACGCCCCGTCGATGGGATTCCACTCATCACCGACTATATTTAAATACCATTCCCGGGCGTACCCGTACTCCTCCTTGGTGACTCAACGCCACCAAGGCCACGCGCGAATTTTGACTCGTGTGTACACACTAACATCCTAATGATCGATCATTTGTATTTAAGTATACTAGTGCCAATATTTTACTCATTCCACAACACACATTTCAACCATTTCCGTGCTTAGCACGTACTCACCATGGACACAACCATGAACCATCACCATGCATGCTTTAAGCCATACAATCCATGCCTCAATTCACATGTATAAAACAATATACATAAGCATTCATATTACATGGCATACAAGGCATATACAATCATCCAATTGAGTTCATCCAAAGGCTTAGACCAAGTTTAGGATTAGGCTACCACCCTAATCCTAACTCTAGGTGGGTCTACCAAGCCCAACCTAGTCCGTATACTCGAACCAACTAATTTGAAACCATCTAAAACAATTAACCACTCACCTAAGCTTCCAAGCACAAGACCAAGCAAGCCACAATCCTTCAACTCTCCGGATTCCCTTCCAAAGCTTCACCGATGCCCAAACTCGATTCTAATCAAACAAAATACATACATCACTTCCCAAATCAATGCTAGTTCAACCACCAATCCACTTTGCAAAACATAACTCAATTTCCACAAATTCCCAATCACATAGCATTTCAAAAACCCAATTTTCGAACTCCCACAACCAAGGGCTGAAATACTCAATTCCAAACATCCAAATGACTTCCAAAATATCCCAAATCACCCTCCTAACATAGATAGACCATCAGCCCTTCAATTCCCACACAAATCCTCCCAAAAACCCAATTTTTCAAACCCTAAAATTGGCCCTAAAGACCCCCTACGAAAATTTCATCCAAAATTGACCAAATTCATATATGTTGTATACTTTAGCATGATTAACAAAAACCCCAACACAATTTCTTAAGACAATTTGAAAAACCCCATTAAAACCCAATTTTCACCATAAACCCTAATTTCTCAAAACCCCATATTTTTGAAATTTAAGACAATAAGCAAGTAGAGGATGGAGAGGAGGTTAAGAAAATACAATTACCTCTTAAAATGGTGTTGAAATCGGGTGCTAAAATTGATGGAATAGTAACTCCAAGCTTGGGAGGTTTTAGAAATGGTGGGGGGGGGGGGGGGGGGGTTCAAATGTGGGAAAGGGGAAGAATGAGGGAGGAAGACAACTTTTTCAATAAAGTGGTCTTCCTTTATTTAAAACTTGGGTTAATAGCAACCTAGGTCCCTCCCAACATAGAAAACTCATTTAGACCATTATTTGAAATTGAATTGTTTTAATTAAATTTTATTTAACTCGAACTAATACCCGACTAACTCCTAGGCCCAAAACACGGGTGTTACAAGTTTAATTTTTTGGAGACGACATTATTGGGAGTGACATCCACGCACCCCGAACATAAACCGAAAAACGGACATAAATATTACTAAAAAAATGTGAATTATTTTTAATTTTTTTAATGGAAAGTAATGTTATCTCTTTCCATCATCAAAAATTACTATTATTGTTATGTCGCATTTGAATTAGAATAATGAAAATTTTCGAAGTAAAAAAGTATTATTAAATTTAAATAATGAAATAACCAAAATAATAAAATTCATTTGCCCCCAAAAATATTATGCCAAAAATATAATCACGCTAGTTTATAAACTGACAAGATACTTTAACATGAAATTTGTAGCACAAATGTATGTTTGCATGACTTTGTATTTAATGAGTAAATTGTATTCAACGTTATTTCAAAATTAATGAAAAATTTCGAAGTAAAAAAGTATTATTAATTTTTTTATGTTTGTTTACTGTAAATGCTTTTCTTTTACAAACAGGGTCGTAATATATCGTAAAATATATATAATTCAATTTAATCATAAAAAATTTTCTTGTCCAGCCTCTACTAGTGCAAAAGTGCTAACAAAACACCCTTTTCTTTGTGGATGATAAATATATTATTCTAATACGTTGTTTTTCACGTGTTAAGTAAACGGTTCCTCGAATGTGTGGTATTTGTCCCTCTATCCAATTCTAACTCAAGATCAGTTGCATAATTATATTTTTTAATATAGTTGCATATTTATTTTTTAAAAGCTTTGAAAATGAAAGAAAAGCAAATACAATAAACAAACATAAAAAATTCCGAACAAAAATTATAAAACATATACAAAAGACAGTAATAAAAAATTCTCCATGTCTAGAGGTCAAAGAAAACGACGGTACTTGGAGGTGCAGGGGACAGAGTAGAAAGAGTTAACTCAGTCACCGGAGTTGGCATTGATATGGAAAACCCGACTGCAACTATATACCGAACAAAAAGCTTGCAATGACGTCAGCAACAAGATCAAAATTGCAGCCAAAAACGTAAGAACCTGCCAAGAACCAAACACATAAGATTTCATCATGTTTCTGGCTTTGATGTTCCACCGTCCGTTGTGATATTTGTTGACCTCTTCGATCGTCTTGTCAAGGAAATGCACTTTGGTTAGCCTAATGGATTTGCTCATCCCATTCCAAAGATCGGCCGCTTCTCCATCGCTCTTCAAGTGATTCAAAATGATCCCTTTCTCTCTCAGCACCTTCACATCTTCTTCCCTATCGATTATCCCATTCATCAGCTCGGTGTATCGAGTGAAAACCAATGGCCCCGAAGCATTCGACGCTTCGTACGCCACTAGGTTCCTCAATATCACCTCTGTGTTCAAATCTAAGCTGATGGTCGGGAGATGTAACGTGCAAGTCTTGGAATCGAAAACAATGGTTGAGATGTCTCCTGTCGTGGCCAAAAAACGAACCCCGGAGTTTAATAATTCAGTAACGGAAGGGACTGTGATCTCTTCCACTAACGGTGGCTTGTCGGCGCTCGAACCCTCATCCGATTTGGAGTCTTCGTTGTCTCTTCCCTTGAAGAAAAGCTGCACCGGTTGTTTCAAGATTGCAAAACCCGGAAGTTTGGTGAGGACTGTCAAAGGCAATTTGAATATGACTTTGATTGGCTTTGAAGATAATATTTTCTTGATGAGACGTATTGGACTCTTGTTTAGCTTTGATAACATGTTCCATATGTCACATAGGAGTTTCCGAATGTGACCAGGGTCGTCCGAAGACGACCCTTGTTTGCATTCCATGTCTTCATTTGGACCTTCAAGCTCGAATATCTCGGATGTCGTCGGAATTTGGAGGTTGGGGACGACCATATCATATAAAAAATCAAGCAGGTGAGATGTTTCCAAAAGAGGGATCTTGGGCAACACCTTCATCATCTTGAAAGGGCAAAGCTCCTTGCATAGACCCGTTACCATGGACAGCAACAGATCATCAGCTCGTTCAAGCGATGCGGATTGAACTTCCAGCAACTTTCTCAACACAAACAGAGGGATTTGATTCTCCAGCATCATTATATCTCTGAGAATCGCGTTGTGAGCAGATTTCCGACCTGCATAATCAACCAAATGGGACATCCTTGAAGAAACCCTGGTAAGCAACTTACCTTCTTTCATGGCATAGATTTGAAGGAACTCAAGCATGAACGAAGCATCAATCGCCAACATCCAACACAATGTTTCGTTGCTGAAGTTTAGTAACTTATGGTAACACGCTCGGATCTTGGGCGCTAGCGTCTGAAGTTGGTCGACGACATCGTCGAACTGGAGATTGTTGGGTAGATTTTTCTGGGTTCTCTTGGCAGCATCGATCTTGTATCTCTCCATCTCGTACAGCTCGGGACGCCAATAATGGTAAGGACCTATGGCGACCAATTGTGGGGTGTATGAATCTGGATCGCTTGATAAAAGGGTTTTGGGGACATTGAAAATGCTAACGGGGATTTCATTGTCGTCTTCAAGCTCTGACTCCAGAGTTCGACGGATGTTAATCACCCATCGATTGTAATCAAAGCTCGGAGTATTGGAACTTGAAGACATAGAGTTTAAACTGATGTAAGCTTTTGTATTTTAGTTGTTGTTTTTTCAATGGAATTAAGGGTTTGACTGACAGATTTAAATAGAACGTCGACCCTTTAATTTATACTAATAAGGGGAATGGTGCAAGTTGAGAAAACTTTATGATTCAGCAGGGGTCAGCGTTTGATTGAGTTAAGTCAATTTTTTTTTGAGTTATCCGAGCTGACGCATTATATTTTACAACTTAAATTTTATTTGAAATTTTTTCAATTCAAGTCAAATTTATGAAATTCGAGTCGAGCTTTCGAGTTCTTATATAAATTTAATTGTAATTATTTAGCATGTTATAGTATAATTCGCTTCCAATTTAAATGACTTTCTCTAATCATATACTAATATATGCACATATATTTTATCATATTTTTTCATATGTGGCATATATTTCTTCATATTTTTTATATTGGTATGTATATATCATGAAAAATCGAAGACTCGACTCAAACTTAAAAATCAATCCACTAATTACTAAAATTTTGAGTTATTCGAGTTATTCGAATTTTCATTTTACAACTCAAACTTTATTTAAAATTTTCTCGAGTCGAGTCAAAACAAGTCAAATTTTTTCACCTCAAGTCAAATCAAAACTTTCAATTTTTACAAGTCGGGTCGAATTTTGATTACCTACATTCAGGTGTGGCACCAAAATTTTTTTTTCTATTAATATTAAAAAAGTGGAAACCGCTTTCCTCGTGCTCTATTTCTTATTATTTTGTTCTCCAATAGCATGCATTTGCGCATGCCTCATGCCTGTATACATGTTTCATACATAAAAGACATGTATAAAGTCTGTAATTTTACATGTATAATTACTATAGTTCATTAGTTATAATTTAACAGAGAGGGGGCTTTTGAGTTTAATATTCAAGACTTATAATCTTTCAATTCTATAGCACTTCTTTTTTATCTTAATATGAAATTAAATACGATTAGGCTTTTATTCAAAAATTAAAAGTCTGCAAATCTTTTTAATATTTTAGTGTGATTATACTAGGTTATATCTATTCTTTACTCTTAATTTTTTTGAAACATACACACATTTTATATAGACAAACTGTTCAAACTCAAGTCTCTCATGAATAACAACGCTCCCCTTTTCACTAGGACCACTCCATATGTTCAATTAAAAGTTTGTAATTAAGTATTTAACTTATTTTTATGTATAATTAGTTATATTTCTTGGATTATTATTATATATTGGCGGTGGAAAACAAATTTTTCACAAAATGAGATTATTTAGGCGTTTAGAAGTTAGGGGTTTATGTTGTAGGTTTATAATTTAGGGTTTAGGGTTTTTAGTTAGATTTTTAGAGTTTTAAAGTTAGAAGTTTAGATTTTAGATTTAGAGTTAAAAATAGACATGTTTGTGTAAACTTTTTTTTATAATGACAGTGTATCAAATATTAATCTATATTTATTATATTAAATGACTATTTTAGATCGTATATTGCAAATTTCATTATGAATAATCATTTCAATCCACTTATTTTATTTACAATGTTGAAATTAATTAAAATTCCTAATTTAAAAATATTGATTAAATATTTCATCCCTTTAAACTAGCACGGTTAGTTAATTGGTTGATTTCTTTTCAAAGCACCCGATACACTTATAAAAAATATTAAATCATAGGAGGAGTTTACCACATGCGACGAATATTGATGAACACCACTAACGATGAACACTGATGAACATCATTAATTTTTTTTTAAAATTTTAAAAATCTAAAGGACTAAAATTATAATTAAAATTATCTCTTAAAAAATAAAAATTAAATTTAATAGTTACTTTATAATATTTTTTAATAGGTCAGAATCAATTATCAAATATACCAAATTCTCTTAAACCCTAACAAAATCAATCTCTTAAAAAAATAGAAACAAGTTTATAATTTTTTAATAAATTAGAATTAAATATACCCAACTCTCTTAAACCTAAACCCTAACAAATGCAATCAATGTTAGGGTTTGAATTTGTTAATAGCTTAGAATATCGACCATCATGCTCGAGAAAATGTGAGTTGTAGTAGCCGGTGTCTTATCACTTTGAATTTGTTAATAGATTAGAATATCGACCATCATGATTCAATCACATTTTTTTTTTAATTTTTTAAGTGATTGCATTTGTTAGGGTTTAGGTTTAGGAGAGTTGGGTATATTTGATTCTAATCTATTAAAAATTATAAACTGATTTTTATTTTTTTAAGAGATTGATTTTGTTAGGGTTTAGGAGAATTGAGTATATTTGATTCTAATCTATTAAAAAATATTATAAAGTAACTATTAAATTTGATTTTAATTTTTTAAGAGATAATTTTAATTATAATTTTAGTCCTTTAAATTTTAAAAAAATTAATGGTATTCATCGGTGTTCGTCGTTAATGGTGTTTAGCAATGTTCGTCGCCCGTTATAAAATTTTCATAAATCACGTGTCAGATTTATGTAGAAAATATTGTAGAGTAGACATTATCAAACAATCCAAAGTTACAAAGTATCCATATTTTAAAGTTCAATACAAAATTAAATTTCTTGAAAATTACCAAATAGATTTATAATTTAAATTCAACACTTAATTTTTTTAGTTTATCAAATAACACTTAAGTTTAATTCCACATGTTAATCAACACCATCATAAAAAATTATTTAAGTAAAATCAAACTCAAACATCAGAATCTCATAAATTAATAAGTAGTAATACCTGAAAAATACAAAAAAAAAAGTAAAATCAAACTAAAAAAATCAGAATATCATAAATATTTAAGCAGTAATATCTGAAGTTAGATTTATCATTGAGGTTTGCTGTATAAAATTCAATAAGAAGTTAAAGAGTTGGACCAGCTTTTTTTCTTTCATTTGGAATGATATATTCAGAGATTATCCCATAAAATATTACTGTTTTCTTTTGAAAATAATTATCATTTATTTTAAAAATATGTTTTTATATAAGTGTTTCTTCTTTCTCCCACAAAGTGGGTGTTCCATTATCTCATAGTTATAATGAATCTAAAGTCAAAAGTAGTTCAGGTTAGTGGTTTTATTTTGTGATTAAAGTCGAGTGCCAAATGAAAATGTCCTAAATATGCCCCCCCCCCCCCCCCCCCCCTTTTTTTTTTACGTTTTGAATTCCACTAAGTCTGCCTTCACGGGTTAAACGTGCATAGTAATAATTTAAACCTCAAAACGGGAATTTTATATTTAAACGAGTCCCATGCATATTGCTAATGAATGATTTAATTATTTCTATTCATATTAAGTTTTCAATTGAGTTTAATATTATTTCTATTGCGGAGAAATTAATGAAAAGAGAATAAATGAAGTTTGTAGGACAGAGATTACAAAATGAAACACATGAACGTTGAAATTGATACGCCAAACGCATTTGTAGAATTTTAAAAAGATATTTAAAAAAATAAATGAGTTATCAATAAGGGTTGGTTGTAATAGTAAAATACATTACTCTTATAATGAAAAGACTTGAATTAGAATCTTATAGTTGACATTGTTGAAAAAAAGAGTCACAAATCTCAAATATGGATCATAAATTAACGGGACTCTGATAACTCTCTTGGCGCATGTTGTTGCGTTGTTGAAGCAGAGTTGGGTGGTACAGATCCAACATATGTCTCGGAAGGGTAATACTGTGGCAGATGGCATGGCAAAGCTCGTGAATCTGAATGAGCCTGGGTGCGTTAAGTATATGAAACCGCTGACTATGGTGATGCCGTTTCTGCAAAACGATTACAACACTGGTAGAATTCAACATAGTAATATGCAGTTGAGTGGGAAGAGATAGGGTTATATAATTGTCAGTTGTTTTAGTTTTACTGGTTGTTTTCGTTCAAGTTTATATTTGACGAGGGACGCTCGTAGATTATTTAATTATGTAATTGTTACTAGATGTACTCTTTTCTTAATAAAAAAAACTAATCAACCCACAATACACACTCCAATATTTTAAGTGAAAGTTAATTCAAATTTGGGTTCAACCCTCCAAAAGTATATACTATATCAAATGAAAATCGAAAATCTAAACGGGGTTACGTGTATTTGGAGTTTACCTTTTGAAGGCAGCATATTATATTTATATATAAGTACATCCACGCTCGCGTCATATATTTTACTGTCCCAGGAGCTCATCATCCAACTTAACTTAATTGAAAGAAATTAATTTGCCTCTTTCATTAGCCGAAGATGTCACTGTCCCAAGAGACTAATTTGACTCTTTCATTAGCCGAAGACGTTGTTAACCTGTTTGATCATTAACGGTTATCGAAAATGTCTTTTTTATTAACGTTTGCAGAAAACCACGAAGGACAAGAAAGCGAGATTGGTGATTCCAATTTATTCTAACTCAATCCCTAAGTTTAAGTTATGATAATTTTCTCGATAGAATGTATTAGTTTAATTTTTTGTACAAATTACAGAAAGGGTTCATGTAGGCACACATTATACTTCAAACCTTATTGTAGAATAATTTTTCCAATAAGAAACGATGCATCTTAAAATACATATTATGTTACATGGACTCTTGCACAACTCATTCGAGTTGAGCATGTCATAACTGTTTTGAACATTGATTTTAGAAAGGTTGTCTTTAAATGAAAAAGAAAAGAAAAGAAGAAACATAATCTTGTTGGGTTGGTGGGATGAATTTTTCATCTAAAAGTTCGGGACAAATAAAATATTCCTAAAGTTGAACTGAGTCAAAATCGAGTTAAAGACACTAATTTTTGGACCGGATTGGATCGGATAGACAAAAAAATTGATCTTTCCTGTTCCCATGGTTAGTCCTTATCTTTGGGCAAAATGCTTGGTCCATGCTCTGTGATTTCGATGGTAGAAATTTATAAGAGAATGTGACTAAATTAAAGTAAAAATATTCAAAATGATAAATTATACATTTTCATTTATATAAAATGTTATTAAAATTGTATAAAGTTATGTGGTTTTGTAATGAAATTGTGTAATCTATAACTTAATTACATTACCTAAGAACCATTCCTTGTTATTTACGTTTTCTATTCTTGCCGAATGCAGTAAATAAAAACATAGTGATAATATCGAGTTTAATATAAAAATTAGGGTTCAATATTTGACTAAGAATGATTAGACATTAATTTTAAAACTCAAGTTTGGCTACAAATATAATCAAACTATTCGAGTTCAATTAAAATTTTCCAATAATTTTACTACTAAAATTTGAACTTAAAACACTATTAAACTTGTTTGTGTTTAATAATATATAATAAGGATATAAATGTACTTTAATAATATAAAAATATATCAAAATAAAATAAAAAACGTAAATAAGCTCACCATTGACAAAGACATGTTATGACTTATGATATTTGAATTCAGTTCGACCGATAATTTAAACAATTTAAGCTCAAATCGACAATTACCTAATTGAATTCAATTTTAAACCATCTCGAATGGTTTACTTGCATTGGTGTGACATTCACACCCCTAATCACATATGTTTAAATTAAAAAGTGGTTGATTCATGAGATATAGGAAAACAAGTATGATGAACCCTTGTGCTACTGCTAGCTAAGGTTAAAAATGATTAAATGTGTAAATATAAAAGATTAAATATGTTATTATATAAATTTTATTAATTTCTGTGTCACCCCATTAGAAGCATTTAACGGTTCAATGGTTATTTTATAATAAAAGTCCATGTTTAATGACTATATTATAATATTTAAAAATTGAGTTACCAAATAATCATTTTATCATAGTTTATTCATCATTTGTAAACTTTACCCAAAATTATACTTGGCGGCTTTTCTGACGTGCCATCTTTCTATTGGGTTCTTTTAACACGCCGCAAAATTCCCTCGTACAGAACAGAAACCCATTCTCCCGGATCATATACCCGCAATTTAATTGACTTGCACAATTCTCCTTTTAAACCCCCAAAGATCAAGAAACAAAGCTATGTCGTCAAGCTCAAGCACAGTCACCGGCGATGAGAAGTTCCGGCACTCAGAGACGGCTATCACCAGCGACCTAACATCTCCAAACATAAACACAGAGGCTATCCCTTTCTCTTCTGGAAACCCTAGAATTGAAGAGACGCGTGGAGTTATGCATCTTTTCTCCAATGACGCTGCTTCTACCCTTCCAGTAATTTCTTCCATTAATTTTTTATTTCAGTCTTTTAGAAATATTAGTATTTCTTTTGTTTTCTGCAGAATAATTCAGTTTTCGTATTCATTTTGCTGAAAATTTAGCTAATTGAAGAGAGTTTGCTGGAGTTACTGTTGTTTCTGTATTTTGAGATGATTTTAAATGTTAATAGGTTGAACGGAAACCTCTTGCATGTGTTCTGGGGGTGCCGAACCACATGACATATGCCGATTTCTGCCAGTTTTGTGCTTCATTTATCCATCACATATCGGAGATGCGCATTGTCAGGTAAAAAAGGTTGGCATATTTCAAAAATTATCATACGTTCTGAAATTGACAGTTAATGCATTACTAAAATGGTTGTATTGACATGATATGCATTAATTCACCTTTGTTTAGATAAATCTTCTGTAATTGGAATTGATCATGCTCATTGACTGAGATTTTAAATTTTTTTTACTGTCTTTGATGTTGTTGATTAGGAATGATGGAATGGAGGATCGATATAGTGTTTTAATGAGATTTGATAATCAAGACTCCACAGATAAATTCTATCAGCATTTCAACAACAGGCAATTTAATTCACTTGAGGTAGAGCTTTCTTTTTCTTATTTGGAAGAGTTTATAGTTGATTAAATTATCTGTGTTTATCATGTTGTCATTATTTGTTGTTTCTTTAGGTGAGTTATTTTATTGATTTTGTGTTTATTTAGGAAGAAGTCTGCCGTGTGCTTTTCACACTGGATGTGCAGTTCACAGGCTACACTGGTTCTCTTGACCATGTACAGTCTCCCCCTGCAAGTTCAACCGAACAGCCTTCGTGCCCCGTTTGTCTAGGTGCCTTCTTCATCTCTGCTTTTGAAATTATATTGCTTTTCTCTATACGGTACCTTTTTCTCAGTACTTCTCAATCTTAAAGTTTCAGTAGATGGATTTGTACAACTTGTCCATCCCTTTTAAGGGCTTACTCATTTAAAGCTGCCAAGTCCTAGGCTCCTAGCCACATATGGAATAAACTAATATGTAGTTTTTTTTTTCCTGTTTAATGGCCAACTGTATCTGCCGTGAAAATTAAATTTGTTAAGAGTCAAGTTGCATTGATCAAACCAGAATTTTCTGCTGGGCCAATGTTAATGGGATAAAGTATTGGTCATCTAGTTGAGTGCATACCAGAACAAACAAAGGTTGGAAATTCATGATTGGTACTGATGTGCTTGCAAGGGCACACCAACTTCTGTCACATCATTACACAATACCCTTGCTTCTGTTCTGCATCTTTCTATCAGGCTGCACCTCATATACCAGACGATACCCTCAGTGCTGTCTCTTTGGTGCTCTGTTTTCTTATTCCACTAACTGTCTGTATTTTTTCCTTGCGTACTTCTCCTTAAGTTGGTATAGGCCTCTAGTGAGATCATCGTGTTTAATTTTGCAAGCTTAGTGAAAATTTCTGTGGGACAGGAAACTGTAGATGGCATCATATTCCTCTCTTTTTTTGCCTTATGTTGCAGAGAGATTAGACCAGGATGCTAGTGGAATCCTCACAACCATCTGTAATCATTCTTTCCATTGCTCCTGTATTTCAAAATGGACCGACTCTTCTTGCCCAGTAAGTGACTATGATTTTTCTCTACTGTTAAACTTTTTTGTCATTTGCGAGCATGCTGCTGTTTTGTCTTGTGAAAGTGATTCTTAATGTGGAGAAAGCAATTGGAGTATATTGAATGTTAAATATTTTGTTGCAGGTATGCCGGTATTGCCAGCAGCAGCCTGAAAAGTCAAAATGTTTCATCTGTCAGACTTCTGAGAATCTTTGGATTTGTGTCATCTGTGGTTTTGTTGGATGTGGAAGGTAAACGTTTGCTTTTCTCTTATGAATATTTTCTTATGTATGTTGTGGGGTTTGTTAGAAGCAAAATGTTAACATAGGTATAAAGGGGGACATGCTATAGTACATTGGAAAGAAACGCAACACTGCTATTCTCTTGAACTGGAAACACAGCGTGTCTGGGATTATGCTGGTGACAATTATGTTCATCGACTAATTCAATCCAAAACTGATGGCAAGCTGGTTGAATTGAATTCACATTGTCTGCATGCTAATGATGGCTGTGGGAGCTGTCACTGTGTAGATTCTGGAATTAATGAAGCTATGCTGAGCTGCGAAGCTGAGGTTGTAAATTTTCTATAGTTTACTTTATCCTTTGTTTTTGCTGCTAGCGTAATATTCTGGTCCTTTTTTACAGATCGTTAATGAATACAATGAACTACTTCGGACCCAGCTTGAGAACCAAAAAGTGGTAAGAGTTTGCTTTCCCCTTTTCTCTAACAGTGAAAGAGTTACCCTTTAAGCTCATGGTTAATGCAAGCTTGATTTGGTTATAGTATTTTGAGACTTTGCTTCAAAAAGACAACGAAGAAACTGAGAGGGCAATTGCTGATGCTATTAACAAGACTGTTGTGCAAAAGAGGCAGAAAATGCAGGCCAAGCTCGAAAGATGTGTTAAGGAAAAGAAATTTCTTGAGGATGTGAGTAATAAGCTCTTGATCTGAAGACTATGCACTATTTGTCAGCTGATTTCAAAAGTACTTTTCTTTAACTTTAACATGGTAGTTGAGTACAAATTTTGTTGTTTCTGCATGTAGCTCAACGAGAATCTTTTGAAAAACCAGGAGATATGGAAAGCAAAGCTGTTGGAAGTTGAAGAGAGGTATGGCTAGTGCGTGGTTAGCATTTTTTTGACATGCTTGAGTGCTATTAAATTGGAAGGGGACTCTGTAACTTCTCAATGAACTTTGAAAAGTTATAGCAATATTTTCCAAAGATAATGCTATCAGACATTTATTTCTACCTATGTTAACACTTAAGATATTTTCCATCACACTCCATTCACTATATTGTTGGGGTTGGATGTCTATCACTTTACAATGGGTAATCACGTAAAATGCCATTAGAATGAGGGAAATTGATGTTGGTAGTCATTAGATGTGAATTTGGCTGGCTGGACTCTTCTGGCATTTTCCATTTTCTAGGCAAGCAAAGGATTGTATTTGAAGTTTAATGGTTTTGAAACTTGTAGTATATGATATTTAAGATAAACATTGTTAATTTAAGACTGGATGAATTCTGAAATATATTTTGTTAGCCATTTTATTGAACCTATCAATGTCACTGAGAAGAAGGGAAGGGTTCGTGAACACTGATGACAGAATCAGTTAAAAATATACTTGGAAGAATTAAACCATCAAGTGGTAACTTTCCATTTAACAAGCTGGCATCTTTGAAAATCTTATTTGTTTGTGGGCTCTTTTTATTTTTTATTGTTTGGTGATGGTAATCAGAATTAAGGTTGGATTGCAGAATTTATTTTTGCGACGCAATTAGATTTTATCCCCTGTGAGTTAGACTTTAGATTCAAATAACATGTTATGATCCTAGTCATTGGTGAAACACAACCCTGGTGTTAAAAAAGTGTTTCATATCTTATGTCCTTTTGATCACCATAGATGCTTAGAGTTGTAACTTTTAACTGCACAAAAACTGATTCTATGCAGAAATGGTAATTTGAGACTCAAATACCAAGTGAACTAATATTGTGCGGCAAAAGACAGGTTAATGATTGTTGTACTTTTTTGTTCGTTCGATGTAACACTTCGATTGAACTTTGTCAGGGAAAAGAAGGTTTTGAGGTTAAAGAATGATAAAATTCAAGCCTTGGAGGAACAGGTAAGCCATAATTTGGATTTTTTTTAAGAGATTTGGTACACTGTTGTTAAATTGTTGTAGTCAAGTTTGCATCTTAGTTTTTAGACTTGGTGGTTCATGTATATGTGTTGTGTTCATGTTTCTTTGTCGGATAGTATTTTTAGTTGTTTTTCCCATGTTATGTTGACTCCCGAGTCCTGACCGTGGCCAGGGCTAACTTAATTTACCTCTGTACCAATCTTGTATGGCTACTTTTCCCATGGATTTTGCAGCTTAGAGGTTTGATGGCACAGCTTGAAGCAGCAGGGAAGGCAGTAGAGCAGTCTTCAATATCTAATGAAAATCAAGGATAATAGCTAACAAGCAGCTAAGAATGAATGATCCTCCCAAAAAAAATAGTGCTTCTTGGACATGGTTAATTCTTTGAACCAAAACATACTATGATCATGGGTTCCCATTTCTTTGCTCTTTTTATTTTCCTAGAGAGAGATAGAGAGAAAATCAGTAATCATTAGAGGGAAAAGAAAGTAATTAGAAAAATATACATATGATGCAAATTGATGGTAAAAAATTCAGATTTCTTTTTTTTTTTCTTTGGATAAATGAAGTTTTTTTATTCATCCCCAAAAAAACTCTCCATATACAATTTAACCAAAGAAAAGACCAACTATACAAAACGATGAAAGAAAACCAAATTGTTACACTATGCCCCACTCAGCAGCAAGAGGAGAAGAAGCATGAGTTATCTTTGCAAAATCAGTCAACTTCATTCGAACATCTCTCTTGATTAAGGAGATAACAGCAGCAGCTTGCTTAGGTCTCTTTCCATGAACTCTGAAATTTCTCTCTTGCCAAATATAATAAAGGAAACCACACCATGCTGACCTGACGAGAACAGCTCTCAAAGTCTTCCCCTTGCCATGCACTTGCATCCATTGTACCATAACCAACTATCCACATGATCAGTCTTATGATAAGCCAACATTATTTCACTCCAAACCTGTTGTGAGAAAGCACAATCAACAAACAGATGATCTCTAATTTCCAGATCAGTATCACAAAACAAAAACTGCGTGTCGATCACACCACCCTGACGTGTCATTCTAGCTCTCGTTTGCAGCCTATCCTGGATAGCAAGCCATGCTATGAAAGAGTGGCGAGGGATCGCCAACCTCCGCAAATAATCTTAAGTCAATGGAAACGATCCTATTTATGTGGAAGTGCCTCCCAAATTTGCCTTGCTTTAAATCCCCCATCCAGATTGCCAATAAGAGAATATTCATCCCTCAACTTTAGAATTTTCCTCCAAGCCCAACTATAGGAAGCCTTCATAGTGACTTGCCAAACCGAGCTTCTTTTGAGCATATAACTTTCAATCCACGTAACCTACAAAAAAACCCGTTTAAGCAAAAAGAATCCAAAAACATCTCATTATAGAAGCACGATTCCAAACCCCTCGCACTTTGGATGACAAATTATCTCTCAACTTACCCGAGCCCCTCTAACTGAACCTTTCACGCCTTTCCAAAGATACGAGTTACACAAACTCTCAACCTCTCTGAACACCTTCGAAGGCAATATAAAAGCTCTGCACTAAAAGTTCTGGATACTAAAAACCAGATGATTTCATTCTATTTGATTTTAACGGATTTAGATAGCTTTCTGATTAGGATATTAGATTTGTTATCTGCGACGAATTCCGATAAAAAAAAAATACTGGATATCTGAATTTGAATCCCCTTTGTGTTAACTTACGATAACTTTGCAATTACATTTTTGGATTTGTTGGCATAATTATTGTAATGCTACAATATTATTATTTTTTATTGAAACAGTACATATCAAAGGCTAAACAGTTTAATCCAGTTTAATCTATTGACAATGATACGTGTTGGTACATATCAAAGGCTAAACAGTTTAATCCAGTTTAATCTATTGACAATGATACGTGTTCGGCTTAATACTTGTTTAAAGATGTAATCACTTTATACTATACGAACTGATTAAAGACGAAGGCTAAATTTATTTACGCCCATCAAATATCAAATATATTTAAGGTTAAACCGTTAAAAAATGTTCAAACTATACTTTTTTTTCTAGTTAGGTGTCCAAATTATATTTTGGGTCAAATAGGTGCCTAACATTTCATTCCGTAACTCATTTAAGGTTCGGCCGTGACAGACGTTAATTTTTTACTCTTATCCAATCAAAATCGAAGACGTTGCAATATTAAACATTTTCTAAATTTTATTTTTTTTTCAAAAAATAAATTAGAATTCTAATAATATCTTGAAATTTTCAAATAGTTCCCAAATATGGCCACTCCCACCGGCTTTGGTCGCGTTTCCGGCGACAAAATGAAGCGTCTTCCTTTCCCCGAACGACCCACGCACCGTTCATCGTTTGTTAGGTCGCAAATCGTCGATTTTTTGCGACGAGGTGTTGAGGTAAATGGTCGTGATGATCTGGCGACGGATGTGATGGGCGACGACATGGCAATCGGTGGCAAAATCAAGTAAAATCGGGATTTAGGTTTTGGGTGTTAGGAATTTTAAAATTTGGGGTTATTTGGTGAAATTTGAGAATATTTTATTTTATTTATTTTTAAATATAATTTCAGAAATTTAAGAAGATGACATGTGTCAGATAATGGTGAAAATTAATAAAAAATAACGATTGTGCACCTATTTGAGTAACATTAAAAACGTTAAGTACCTATTTAGCCTAAAACAAAGATTAGGCACCTAACTGAATATATATATATATATATATATAATTTTGACACTTATTTAACGGTAAAACCTATATTTAAACTAAAAAGAAGCAAAAATGGTTGGTTCCAAGAACCAGGTACATATAGTCCAGAAAGTTAAACTTGGTTTAGTTAGCACTAAACACATGCAAAGCCCAGCATATACATTTAGGCTCAACTCAATACAGTACTGACAATACCAGTCCTGGTGTAAAGGAGGGTTAAACCAAATCCACGTTTTTGTTAGACCACTATTCATATTTTCCTCCCAACAAAACAAACTTGCCATTCTTGTGTAAGGGGAAACATGTGTAATGGAAGCATATTCAGAAGTGGCTCATCAATTAACCCAAACCCGGAAATTAAAAAAGTTAGTAATTGTAGCATCTTCACCCCAAAAGTCAAGCAAAAGCAACAGAGAACTGGACTGGACTGGACTTCTTACTTTACACTAAAATACACAGCTTCGATGTAAAAGAGTCGTAAAGATGTCATAATAGCATACTTTCTTTGTCTTGTTTCTTCTGGGGATTTTCTCACAACCCCCACGCTTTTCCAGCCATTAAACTGTGTGCACATTGGCCTTTGCAAGCCAACAACACTTTGTCCGATGAATTGTGAATAGGATATTACTTATTAGTGTTGAAATCATCGTTGGCTTGTAAAAGCTCGTGGGCGTGCCTCTCTTGGGAACAACATAGATCCCCCCGAATCCTATCCCCTTTTCTTCACCGGCTTCATAGGTATGGAGTTTAAAACAGACATTCCTTTTCTTGGTACCAGCGAATGTTTCTTCAAATATCAAAGTTAGGGTATCCCGATGGCCAACAAACCCTAATCTCACCCAGTCACCCTGCCTTGCGTTGTAATTATCATTCGAGTCGAGTTAAACAATAAACATTTTTTAGGTTGATTTTTATTCACGAAACTCGAATATAAAACCGACCTGAATGTAAGACATTACTTAAAGGATGTTGATATCATTTGAGCTATATATATTTATTGTAATATTTGTTCTGTTTAACTTAATTAAGGTTAAACGTTAAGTTGAGGACAAAAATCTTTTGTTTATTTTAGTGTCTTCTTTTTGTTCCCAGCATTAAAACATCAAATCTTAAGTCTTAATCATAAATTTTAAATCATACACCTTAAAAATACTCATACGCTCAATACTATAAACCCTAGTCCTAAACTCTAAAATTATTTATTTTTAATGAAGGCACATAAGTAATGGCACTGAAATGAGACAAATTATTTTTACTTTTCGGTTGAAGGAAATAAATTAAAAGGAAAAAAAAACTTTGAATTTCAACATTACTTTTCTTTTGTATTTATCCACTTAAGTTTATTTTCAACATGAAGATGAGTGAAAAATCTTATATAAACTCTTTTGAAATGTAATTACTTGTTCAGATTCCAACATATTGAAGCTTGGCTAGGAAGACAAGTAGCATGCATGGATCCACTATCACATGTGCTACAAATGAATTGAAATAATAAACAAATTAAACATATATACACAAGCACGCATAACAAAACTGATTTTTCATTTTTGTTGTTAGTCAAACACACAGCCAATGTCTCGTTTGGTTTCAACCTAGTTTTTGATATTGCATCTTCGGACTTTGAATTATATAAATGTTTATCTCGAAACAAAACATAGCTGCTTTGGTCTGCTCTTGTCTTTTTTCTGTCAAAACTATTTAATAATTCATATCGAGATGCATTTTGGGACTGAAACATGCAGATCTCGTTTGTGGTTATCGAAATTTTTATGGTAAATGCATTTAGAATATGTTAAACAAAACTATAGCAACAACATACAAATAAAATATATAAATTACCTCTCAATCCCGTTATGAGATTGAAAAACGTCATTAGAATAAAACCTAGCCATGTCTAGCAAGGGAGAGCAGCATAAACAACCGTTCAAAATTCTCACCTTTTAATTTCACAACTTTATATATTTTTTCAAGTGACATTTTTATAAATTGGTGGTTGTCCATTATTTTCTTAATTGTATTTATGGTGTTTTCTTAACAAAATAATAAAAATAATGTATTTAATACATTTTATATTTTTATGATTTATTAATAAAATAATAGATTAATTGTTCAAAACAATGAAACATATTTTTATTCCATATAAACTTATTTTTGAGTTTTTGATAAGGACAAAAAAAATGTCTAAAACGACTATGATAGTAACAATAAAAGAAATTGATACTATACCATAAAAACAAATAAAAAAATAAAGCATCTGTGTAGGATTAGATGCTGAAAATTTTTATTTAATATTTATTTATTAATCAAAACTATTGATATAGGGATGAAAGATTTTTATCGGAAAAAAATATTTCATATACCGACACCAGAAAAGAAAATTTTAAAGTTAAAAAAATTAGTTAAGGATGTATATAATTTAGGGTTTATGATTAGATTATAGACTTTGAAGTTTATAGGTTAGAGATTAAGGTAGTAGGAGTAAGGGTTTAGATTTTAACTTTAAATCATAAATTCTACCATAAGTCTTAAATTATATACTCCTAAACCTAAACCTAAACTTAAACCTAAACCCCTAAAATTATTTCGTTTGAAAACAATTCACTGTCAATGCTTAGAATTACTACTCTTTATCTAATTAAATATTGTTGAAGATTGTTGAAGAAGGCAATCCATCACAGCTGTGCACAAGGGCTGTTAGAGTCTGTTAAGAATTGGTTTAGCCAGCTAGGGTTGTTAGCACAACTGGCCAAGTTGTTATTTACCCTCTGCGTTGTAATTCAGCTTCTATATAAGCTGATTCATTTTCAATGAAAAGTCAAGCAATCATTTATCCATATTCACTCTCTACCCTCTTTCACAACATGGTATCAATCGCCGTTCGTCCTGGAGCCTATCGCTGATCGCTGCCCTTGTTCTGTCCCTTCTTCTCTTCTGTTTTCATCATGCCTAGCAATGAAACCACCCCCAGTGCTGATTCAACCGAATCAGTGTGTGTTGCGCATACCTTCACCAACAAGAAGATCAACTTGGTCCTTGATGAGATGAACTTTCTCTTATGGAAGCAGCAAATCTTGCTTACTGTCCGGAGCCATCGACTGGAGAAGCTTCTCACCGGAGCTGCCAAACCGCCACCTGAGCTTGTCACGAGCTCTGATGGTCAACAAGTTCCCAACGCTGATCATGAGGCGTTTGTTGCCCAGGATAGTGCCCTGGCATCATGGTTACTCTCTACTATCAGTGCCACACTTCTACCTCACTTTGTTGGAGCTGAGACGGCCGCTGATGTCTGGTCTCTTGTTCAGAAATTCTTTGCCAACAAATCAACTACCAGTGCCATGAGTCTACACTGTAAACTACGATCCATTCGCAAGGGAGATGAGAGCATGCGCAACTACCTTACTCAGATCAAGGAAGTTTGCGATGCTCTAGCAGCATGTGAAAGTGCCATATCTGACATTGAACAAATTGCCACCATTTTGAATGGTTTACCAATGGAGTATCAGCCTTTCATGGCTATCATCACTACTAGCAGGGAACCCTATACTCTTGAGAATGTGAAGTCTGTCCTCATTGATGCAGAAGCTCAAATCAGGGGATTTAATGTCCATCATCATCTTCCTATGGTTGCTAACGTGGCTCAAGTTCAACATAGAGAACTTGATTCTAATGTTGTGCGTGGATCTCGTCCTCCTTTCTATCATGATGGTCGTCCACCAACTGCTTGGTCTGGTGCTCGATCTAACTCTTGGTCCGGTGGTCGATTTGACCCTCGTGGACGTGCTCGTCTTCAATGTCAGATCTGTGGCAGGGTGGGCCACTCAGCTGATCGATGCTGGCACATGTATGATCAAGCCTTCACTGGTGCTTTCCCTACACAACCTACACCCTCTGATGAATCTGCCACTGCTCATGTTACCTCCCTTGAGTCTCCATCTACATCTACATCTGATCATTGGGTCGTAGATTCTGGTGCTACCCACCATGTTACGCATGATGCAACCAAGGTTCAGCAACCCTCTGATTTCACTGGTCCAGGTAAACTGGTTGTAGGCAATGGTCATGACTTGTGCATTTCTAAAACTGGGAAATCTATGTTGCATACGCCTACACGATCAATTATGATTAATGATCTTCTTCATGTACCTGCTATCACTAAGAACCTTCTTTCTGTATCGAAGCTAGCTAGAGATAACAACATCTTCTTTGAATTCCATGCCACCTCGTGCTTGGTTCGTGATGAGGACACTGGAGAGGTGCTGCTGCATGGTGCTGAGGATGCAGGGTTATATCGTTTCAATTCTGTTTTATCTAGTTCGAATGTTGCAAATAATTGTGAAGTGAATCTTGTTAAGTTTGATGACTACAATCTTTGGCATCGACGTTTGGGGCATCCAGCTCACTCGTCTCTTACTCGTGTTTGTAAGCAGTCAAATATTGTAATTTCTGGAAATAGAAATGATGAAGAATCTTGTGTGGCATGTCGTTTGGGTAAAAGTCACAAGATGCCCTTTGCTGACTCTAAAACTGAGTACACTAAACCATTTGCTCTCGTTTACACTGATCTTTGGGGACCAGCACATATATCATCCAATGGCTTTACGTACTACATCTCCTTTGTGGATGCTTTTTCGCGTCACTGCTGGATTTACTTACTCAAGACAAAGAACCAAGCCATGCATGCCTTCATGTTATTTAATTCTATGGTTCAAACTCAGTTTAATCTTCAGATAAAAGCTGTGCAGAGCGACTGGGAGGAGAATATAGAGTGTTATCTCATGAACTTGCCAAGCTAGGTATTGATCATCGAATTACCTGCCCTCACACATCTGAGCAAAACGGCGTCGTTGAAAGAAAGCACAGGCACATTATCGAGCTGGCTTTGGTGTTACTTGCTCAAGCTTCTTTACCCTTTCGATTTTGGTCATATGCCGTGAGCACTGCAGTCCACTTGATCAACAGATTACCTACTCATGTGTTACAAGGAATCTCCCCCTTTGAAAAGTTATACAATAAGCAACCAGATTATTCTGCTCTACGAGTTTTTGGCTGCAGGTGCTTCCCACACCTAAGGGCATATCAGAAGCACAAACTTGCCTTTAGGTCTCAACCATGTACTTTCTTGGGCTACAGTCTTCAACATAAAGGTTACAACTGCATGGCACCTGATGGAAGAGTATTTATATCACGTCATGTCACCTTTGATGAGCATATATTTCCCTTTGAAGGATCTAAGTTCAATGACATCCAACAAGCCACTGTTGAATCTCTTTTTCCTAGTGATCTTGAACTTGATATAGTCCCAGGAGGTGTTCGAGCATGTCAACAGCAGCCTCCCTCATCCTGTGATCCTACTTCAACACCTGCTGTCTCAACAGACGATTCTTCATCCTCGGAGTCCTTGACCACTGCTCCTCAAGTCCCTGTAAGCAGCTCTCATGTTCCTACTTCTTCTACTATGCCTAGTGATGATATAACTGTGACTTGCCCCATGGTTGCTGTTCCTCCTACTGTTGACAATGAAGAATCATGCTCTACATTCCATAATGATGACTCTACTGAACATGCTGATCTTGATACTTCTACTGAACCAATGTTGGTCACTACATCTTCCTCAGTTCCTACATTGCTATCTCATAACTCAATTGCCACTGGTGGTCACTCAATGGTAACTCGAAGTAAACTTGGCATCTTCAAGCCAAAGACTTTTATGGTCACATCAACAATCGAAGAAGCTGAGCCTATTTCCATTGAAGATGCTCTACAGTCATCTAACTGGGGACCTGCTGTACATGCTGAATATAATGCACTGCTGAACAACAACACATGTGCCTCTACCTGAAGGCCGTTCCACTGTAGGCTGCAAATGGCTATTCAGAGTCAAAAAGAATGTTGATGGTACGGTGGAACGCTACAAAGCCAGACTCGTGGCTAAAGGGTTCTCTCAGGTCCCAGGCCAAGACTTTCAGGACACATTCAGTCCTGTTGTAAAAGCTGCAACCATCAACATTGTGTTATCTTTAGCAGCTCAACATGGCTGGAAGCTGCGTCAAATAGATGTTAAAGAACGCATTCTTAAATGGAGATCTCCTCGAGGATGTTTACATGCAACAACCTCCAGGTTTTCAACAAGAATCAGTGAATGGGACTCCTCTGGTATGCAAACTAAGAAAGGCACTATATGGCCTCAAACAAGCTCCAAGAAATTGGTTTGCTAAGCTTCGAGACTATCTCCTTCAAGCAGGATTTATTAGTTCAAAAGCTGACACATCCATGTTTGTCAAAACTGATCTTCAATCCATAACATATATTTTAGTATATGTTGATGATATTGTGGTTACAGGAAGCTCCAATGAAGTTGTTGAAGATGTTGTTCTTAGACTGGGAGAAAGATTTTCACTTAAGGACCTTGGACAACTTCATTTCTTTCTTGGTATGGAAGTAAAGTATAAGGCAGGCTCGATTATTTTAAGCCAAAAGAAGTTTATCCTTGAACTACTTTCAAAGACTCAAATGGTTAATGCAAATGCTACTCCAACACCAATGATCACTGCCCTCAAGCTCACTCAATCAGCTGGATGTCCACTCAAAGAACCTAGAGAGTACATAAGCATAGTTGGTACTCTTCTTTATGCCTGCCACACTCGACCTGATATAGTCTTTGCAGTGAATAAGTTAGCTCAATTCATGCATACTCCCTGTGAGCAACACATGGTAGCACTTAAACGAGTCCTACGATATCTCAATGGAACACTCGAGCATGGTCTGGTCTTCTCTCCCTCACCTGAACCATGTCAAATAGTTGCCTTTGCTGATGCGGATTGGGGAGGAAGCATGGATGATCGAAGATCAATCTCAGGCAACTGTGTATTTGTAGGAGGCAACTTGGTCTTGTGGACTTCCAAGAAGCAGAAAACAGTATCACGATCCACCACGGAGGCAGAATATCGCAGCTTGGCAGATGCTGCATCTGAAGTAACATGGATACAAACGCTGCTAACTGAGATGAAAGTTCAAACCAGCTCAATTCCAGTAATTTGGAGTGACAACTCAAGTGCAATAGCAATGAGCGACAATCCGGTGTACCATGCAAAGACCAAACACGTGGAACTTGACGTGCACTTTGTCAGGGAGAAGGTTGCAGCAAAGCAGATACAAGTAAACTATGTACCCGCTGAACATCAACTTGCGGATGGCCTCACCAAACCGTATTGGAGAATAAAGAAATCGGGAAAGAAGGAAAAGCAGGAAGGATGTTGAAGATTGTTGAAGAAGGCAATCCATCACAGCTGTGCACAAGGGCTGTTAGAGTCTGTTAAGAATTGGTTTAACCAGCTAGGGTTGTTAGCACAGCTGGCCAAGTTGTTATTTACCCTCTGCGTTGTAATTCAGCTTCTATATAAGCTGATTCATTTTCAATGAAAAGTCAAGCAATCATTTATCCATATTCACTCTCTACCCTCTTTCACAACAAATATTGACTATATTGTCAATAGTTTTACTGTCTTGGATATTAAATTACATAGAAATTTAAAAAAATTATATTTTTCGGAACATTGGATGAAGGTAAATAGATGATTGAGATTAACAATAAAAATGTGATAATCATTCACATGAATAAAAAGAGATAAGGCTTAGTCATTTATTACTCTCGTCCAATAGTCAAAAAAATGTATAAAATTAATTGAGTTTTATATTGTGTAAGTGGATTCTAACCCATATAAAATTATATCAAATTTTGAGTTTAATCTGAAGCAATAGCACTTATATGCAGCGGTAAACATTTGAATAAGTCGAGTCGAGTTAATTTTTTTTGAATTAGTCGAGTTGAAGATTTATTTTTTATAACTTAAATTTTATTTATTTTTTAATTGAGTCGAGTTTATAAAATTACGAATCAAGTGTTCTTACATCGAATTCAGTCGAATAATTCAATTTTCCTAGTAGAATAGAGTTTGGCTCATCATATTTATATGTTCTGTTATAAAAATAAAAGAAATAATTAACGTTTTGGTCCATTTCAAAATTTGGATAGATTTTGAGCCAAGTAAACCCAAAGGAAAGTGAAAAGGATTAAAAAGAGAAGTTGAAAAAGGTATGATTGACATGAATCACATGATGAGGACACATCATATGTCAATAATAAGATACGCCAATTCACCCAAGCCTAACCTCATCATCATCATCCTTTGATCAAAAATCATGTCCTCCTCCCTCTTACATACCGGTTCTTCAACTGTCTCCACACGGTTACTCCCCTGCACCTCCTCTACCCCCCAATTCTTTCCCTCTAATAACCCGGCATCCCATGTATATTTTTGCCACCAAGGGCACGGCATCCCAAACATGAAGATTTCCCAATAATTTAATTTTATATATTATATGTTTTTTCTTATTATTCAATTTATGCAGATTGTGTTGTGTGCTTCTCATTTTAAATGCATCAAAGATATTATTAAATTTTCACACTTTTTAATACGAGTCAAAAATGTTTTAACAAATATTTATATATTAAATAGCGAAGAATTTACATATGATCAAGTATTTTAAAAAATCTGAAATCGAGATTAATAGAATACTTAAATTCAAAATATGTCACATCATCATACTTAAATTCAAAAATAATTTCCTAAAAAAATAAATTCAAAAATAATTAAAATAATTTTTTTACTTTTACGTCAATCCAAAAAATAACATATCTATTATTAATTTTTTTAACAAAATCTATTATTAATTTTTTACGATTCAATAACAAAAAATCAATTCAAAAGGTTTGGTGTTAAAAATAAAACTTTTCATAGTTCAATAGAAAAGGTCAAACCCTAAAATTTAATGACTTATTATGTAGTTTACTTTTTTAATAATCAGTATAGTTATAGATACGTTGAACGTAATATAAATTTCAAATATATTATACTCTTAAGTAGGGGGAAGTAAATGGTTTAATCTGCCAATTTAATCGTTATTAAAAAGTATCTTGATTGAGATCTACTAATTAATTTAGTAGTTAAAAATATTTATATTAGTCTATTTTGTATAATTTTTAATTTTGATATTAAATATAATACCCTTCAATTTAAAAAATAAATCTTGACTGAGCGTAATCTACAAAAACCGAACCTATTGACTTGAACAGATAATTGATTTAATCAATTTGACTTACGGCCCGTCCAACATTAAGTTTGGAACCAATTTTTAGCTGCCAAACGGAGAAGCATTATCAAACAACTAAAAATTACGCTTTTCCAACTAACTTTTGCGCTTGATTTCGTTTCCAAACCAAACTTTTGAAAAATACTGAAATTTTTAACTTCTCCTTAAACTACCGTTCTAATCGCAACCAGAGATTTAAAAGCTGCACCGAACAAAACTCAGTTGATTTAATCGGTTCACCAAACTGTTTTACTTGTTTTTTAACAATTAAATTATTAATTCTATAAGAATTATTGTTTGGTGCACTGTTAGTGAACAAAATCCTACATTGTGTGACCCAGTGAACTAAAATGGTCGAATTTTTGGGTAGTCCAAAATTTTGTACGTATAATAAATACTCCAATTTACTTTTACGGGTAGCATGATGAAATCATCATCGAACACCTATCTAGTCAAAGCGTCAAACAATCTAATCCTTTGATGCGAAGCTGACGTCAAGCAATCCAACGGCTATTAACCCCATGGATCACCCTCGAGATTACGCACTATTAGTACCTATTACACTCTATAATTCTCTCCCCGGATTCTGGATTGCCACAATCATGACCCTCTCCCGCTTACTTCCGTGTAGATTCTAGAGATTCAGTTAGGGTTTAGGGCTGTTTTAGACATTTCAACTGCTTAATTTCTCCCAATCAAATCACCTTTAGTCACACTTGTAGTTTTATTAGGGTACCCTTATCCTTTAAATGAGCTTACTTTGGTTTTGAAGATTGTCGTGTTACGATTTTGTCCTCGCCGCCCACGTCTTGAAAGAGTTGCTCAAGTGTTCATTTGTTGTAAATTACAACGAAGCTGAAGAACAAAATGGGTAATCCAGGAGGAGATCCGGGAACGTAAATATTACGGATTACGGTCTCATCGACAATGACAGGTATATCTTCAAATCCAAAATAAGATCCTATTACACCATTAATTAATTACTATTTTAAATTATGTCGATTATTCTTTTTAATTTTATTTTAAATTGATTTTTAAATTATAAGGCGTGTTAATTATATCTCATGTTAATAAAATTGTTAATAAAATTGTTGTAAAAATTATTAATTATCATGTAAATATCGATGTTCATTTAGTAATAATTTCTTCTGATATGTTGAGGTTAAAATTAAAATGTTAAAAATTTTTGAGTTCAATATAAAATAAAGTTTTTAATTTGGATGAAATTAAAATATTAAAAAATTAATGATTAATTTAAAATACGGTCCATAATTTGGACAGAAAATTAAAATATATAAAATTATTGAAGAAATATAATACAAACAACTGGTTAATTCACTTATATGGCTTCATCATCTACAAAGATTTGAACTTTGATATTTAATATGAACGTGTAATAGTTTTAACATTTAACGATTTAGGCTGAACTATTTTAATTTCCAATTACAAGTAACTATTAAAAAAATTCAATTACAAGTATTTTGGAAGTTAATAGTTAATTCAACTGACATTCGACGAAGTTATTAAAATTTTTATATTAAAAAAGTTATTAAAATTTTCACAAACATTAAAATGTTGAGAGTGTTTAAAGTAAAAAAAATGTTGACAAATGTTTTAATTAGTGGTTTAGATTTTTACGGGTATGACCGTATGTAACAAATATCAGTCAAATTATTAACGTATAAAACAATTATTTTTAGGTTAATGTACGTATTTTCTGATTGAAATTGAGTTAGGATGTATTTATATATATATATATATATATATATTATAGTTAAGTACATACATTTGATTGTAATGTTTAATTTTATTCATGGAATTTTTTATTTAAGTAATTATTTGAAGTAAATTTATTGGTTTAAATTTTATAATTAAGTACATAAATTTGATTGTAATGTTTAATTTTATTCATGCAAATAATACTTACGTTAAATTATTATCGAACCATTTTGAATTATAAAATCAAATTTAGGTATAAATTAACCTAAAAATTAAGTCCATCTATATAATTAGACAAAAAATAAAGCTTAGATATCCAATTAAAGCTTAAAATTAAACTTACTTAAAGTCAAATCAGACATAAAAAAATATATATATCCTTTATTATAATTAAATGATAAAAATAATTGGGTTTTTCAGCTCTATATATATGTAGTTAATGTTACGCTCATTTATCGATCTCTGAACATCTGCCTTACGCATTGACTCCACCTCTTACAATGCAAAGCCCCGCCATTGTACATTGCCGTTCTCTTCAGGCCGTTTCGTTCTTCAACACGCCAGTGGCATCCGAAACGCCTTGGCCTTACAATCGTCCCGAGGGTTCTTCTCATATCCCTTCTTGCTCCTCAATCATAGCCCCCACCCATTTTTACAAGCGAAACTGTCAACCCTTCTGCACTGAATTCGCCGGTGTTTTCTCATCAATTGTATTTGATAACAACAGTGAAAATGAGCTTGAAACTAAAATCGAAACGCCTCCCGAAACGCCTCCGATTCTCGATGGGATAGCCGCCGTGGTTGGCCAGCACGTTCTGTTTGGTAACAAATCCAACCCCGCTGCGAACAACAACAGCAACGGTGGCGATATGCCCGGTTTCGTTTCGGTGTCGCAACGTTTCGGAGCTAACAAGAGAGACATCAGTAGTAGTGTACCAGTACAGAAAAGCTACAGGGGTGTGAGAAAGAGGCCGTGGGGGAGGTGGTCAGCGGAGATACGCGACCGTGTTGGGCGGTGCAGGCACTGGCTAGGCACGTTCGACACTGCGGAGGAGGCTGCCCGTGCTTATGATGCCGCGGCGAGGCGGCTGAGAGGGTCGAAAGCCAAGACCAACTTTGAGATTCCATCGGCCTTGCCGGCTCTCTCATCACCCTCCACCTCCTCCACCTCTTCGGAGGCAAAGAAGAAGGTCAAAGGTAAAGCTAAAACCGAGAGAAAATGTGCGGTGGTCACCTCCGTGGATCAGCTGTTCAGCTGTGCTAGTAGCCTTGGTGGAAATGAAGGGAAAGGGAAGTTGGAGTTGGACTTGAAGCTGGGTGTGGGACTTAATAGCAAGACTCCTACGTCAAATAATTAAAGAAACAGCCATTTCCTTACTACTTGCACTTTCATTAACTGAAACTAATCCTTTGTTTTGCTTTTGCATGGCGCATTGAAGCTAAGGTTCTCTGGCTTATCTTTTCTGGGTTGTAAGTCAAAATCTAGCAAAAAACATGTAATGGAACTAACAATATATAGTAGTAGTAGTAATTTAAACTGATGATCTGATTTTAACGCTTTATCTTTATGTTTTTTTTTTCTTGTCCGATTGGTGTTGGATAGCATGAATTTCCTTGAAACAAAGATATGGTATGTTGTTCAGCTGTTGCAACTTGCATGATGATCTGTAATTGTTTCTTTTTAAAGCTATTCCGATGTTGCAGTGTTTCAGTGAATTAAAAATCTCATGCACTATTATATTTTGGGTGGTTGGATTAATTCGATTCATTCACTGAAATGGGAATTAACCGATAGCTAAAATAATTAAAATTAATTTTCTATGATAGTGGAAATGATTCATTTTTGTTTTTGTTGTCAATAAGTTGATTCAGTTTCATGAGTAAACGTAGTAGACTGAGTCTGAGGCTACATAAAGCTAGTTTAGACAACATAGAGATCCAAAAACAGAAAGTTTTGACAACATGAAAAGGTAGGCATCATCATTGTTAATTAGCAGTACAAAATGTAGCTCACATAAGCGTTCCGGAGTAAAAGGCTATACTTTACTTTCAAACCCAATGGTGGAATTTGAGAGACTGGGATTTTCAGGATGTTAATTACTCTGCTTTTACAGCATGTCACCATCTATAGATATCTCAATTATGAGAGCTGGATTTAAACACTGTGACATTAGGGTTGAGTATTACTCTCATCATAAATAAAAATTGATGACTTTAAATTATGTCTTTTTTAGTATCTTTATTTTTAAAAAATGAATGTGTCTTCTAGTGCTTTCATTTTAAAAAAGTAGATTTAAAATTTAAGGTTTAGAATTTATGTTAGAGTTTGCAATTAGAGTTTAGGAAATTAGAGATATGATATATTTTTTAAAGTTTAAGATTTAAGGTTTACGATGTGAAAATTAAGGTTAGGGTTTAAAATTTAATTTGTAAGTGTTTTTTAATGTGAGATATATATATGGGCATGATTAGTGGCAGAGAACTTTTGTTCTATCATCATATGTGTAAACCACTGATTATGGGTAGTTTTAGGGCGAGACACTCTTACGGTGCGGCTAAAAATAGGGTGATACTATATAATTTTTTACTAGGTAAGAATTTATACAATTACACAAATTATTACTTAAATGGTAAGAATTTTAGTCATAATTAGGTCCGGCCCTAGGCAGGGGCGACAATGGCTCTCGACCAGGGCCATCATTCGAGGAAATTAAATATTGTATTTTTTGAATTATATTTATTATTAAAATTTTATTTTTTAATACTTGTTATTATGAGTCTATTTTTTTTCAATACTTGTTAATAGGGGATAAGTTTTATTTTCAATATTTATTATTAGGGGTCTACTCTTGATATTTATTTTTTTTCTAATACTTGTTATTAGGTCCCGATTTGTTTTTCAATATTTGTTATTATGGATATAGTCTTAATATTTTTAAAAAAATCAATACTTGTTATTATAAGCCAATTTTTTTTAATATTTGTTACTATGAATCTACTCCTAAAACTTAATTTTTTTTCATGCCACTAATTAACTCCTAGAATTTAATTAACTCGATATTTGTTACTATGAACTTACTATTAGAGACATAGATTTAAATAGCGGCATACAACCACAACAACGACTGTTATATGAAGGTAGATGCTCATTTTTTAATACTTGTTACAGGGGATAATTTTTTCTAATATCTATTATTAGGAGTCTACTTTTACTTTCATTTTTTTCTAATACTTGTTAGGTCCCTAATTTTTTCAATATTAGTTTTTATAGATATAGTCTTAAAATTTATTTTTTTTTCAATTTTTACAATACTTGTTACTATAGATATACTCTTAAATTTTTTTTCTTTACTTGTTGTTGGAGATAGAGATTTAAATAACGTTATGTAACCACAACAACTGTCGTTATATGACGGTAGTGGCACTATCTGAAAACAAGATACTCGTAACCGTTATGTCCGCAATAACGTATGTTATTAAAAATTTTCACAACCGCGATAATGACAATGACCGAAATAACATTTGTTATATCTGCAATTGTGATAAACGCAACACAATCGAAAATACGACTGTAACTGCAATTATAATTTAAATCCCTAATTTAGGACGTAATTTTTAGGTTCATCCGGGGTCTCCAAAAGTCCAAAATCGGCCCTGGTCATAATATAAAAACTTATGTAACTATACAAACTCTTACTTAATGTAAAATTTATACATTTTTTTATCCAGTTAATAAGAATCCAGTACTACATAATTTTTTACTATCCTTTGTAAGAATTTATGTTGGCTATATCTTATACGTATTTTAGGCTGCTGTTTTTAAACTTTCCCACTTATTAAACCTCCAATTTTAAAACTTCGTGTACTCTTCAATGGTATCAACTCTAATCAATCATTTTTAATTTATTTATAACTTAATATTATAATGAAAAAATAAAACTAGTGGTAAAAAATGGTTGGATATAAAGATCATGATGGGTAATGTTGACAATCAGATGAGGTAGGATGTTTTTTTTCCTACTTTCTCATTGATTCTATTTTTTTAACTACTTATATTCAACCTATTAATTATTAATTCGAGTTAAGTATTGTAGAGTCCATTATAGAGCAACTCTCCAACCTAATTGTTTAATTTTTAATATCATAATTCAAATTCTTAATCTAACTTAAGGGATTTAGTATCTCATCTTACTAAACCAACTGGTTGTTGATAAATCAGGGGCAGATGCAGTTGGCTCCTATTTTTTTTAAACAATTTTAAATTAGAGGAAATTCCCCTTAACAAATTTAATTCAACGTGTAAAAGTAAAAAAAAAATGCATACTCATTCTGATTTTTTTTATTTTGAACCCTCGTTCTTTAATTTCTAGATCTGTCACTGTGGTAAATCATTTAATATATATATTGGTAAATTTGTATAAATTTGTACACACTACATAATAGAAAACTTATTCCCCTTTCGGTGCTCCTTTTTATGCCTCGTAATAAAAAAATAAGTTTATAGTTTAAGAAAATTAAAGGTATGGTGTATTTTTTAAAGTTTAATGTTTAAAATTTAAGGTTAAAGCTTAGAATTTAATTTTTAAATGTTAAGTCATAAAAAAATCACTAAAAAAGATATTTTTTGTCCCATAGTACATTACTCTATTTTATTTCATTTAACCCTTATGTTACTATAACCAAAAATAAAATAAATAAAAGATAAAATCTTCCGGCCTCATTGAAAATGTTCTACTTGCCCAAGAGATTGTTAATGGCTATGGCCGAAAATATATGTCAGCTAGATGTGCCTTGAAAATAGATTTGCGGAAGACTTTTGATTCGATAAGCTGGAATTTCTTATTTCAGGTGCTCTCAGTTTTGGGTATTCCAGTAAAGTTTTGTGGCTGGATTCGAGCTTGTGTGGGTAATGCTAAGTTTTCAGTTGGTCTGAATGGTGGCTTAGTTGGCTTTTTTTTCTGGTGCAAAAGGAATAAGGTAGGGGGATCCGCTATCCCCTTACCTTTTTATAATTGTTCTGAATGTTCTTTCCAACTTGTTGAATCTTGCAGGGAAGCATAAAGTATTTGATTTTCATCCGCGGTGTAAGAAAATTGGCTTGACGCACCTTTGTTTTGCAGATGATCTTTTAGTTTTTACTAAGGGTAATCTCTCCTCGTTGTTGGCAGTTCAGAATGTACTTGATCTATTCTATAGAATGTCTGGTTTGAAGATGAATACCTCGAAGAGTGAGCTGTTTTGTGCAGGGGTGGATGATGTTTGCTTGCAAGAGATGGTAAGCCATTCTGGATTTAGAGTGGGCTGCTTACCAGTAAGGTATTTAGGGGTTCCCTTGGTTACAAAAAACCTTACTTGGTTGGATTGTGAAAGTTTGGTAAGGAATATTGGAAAGAAAATAAAGGGGTGGGCGGTGAATAGTCTCTCATTTGCTGGACGATTGCAGCTTGTTCAGTCAGTTTTATTTAGTGTTCAAAACTTCTGGTGTAGGATTTTTGTGCTACCCTCGAAAGTCATTAAGCATATAAATAAGATGTGCTCAGCTTTTCTTTGGAATGGGGTGGATGACTCGGCTCGAGGTGCTTGTGTTAGTTGGGCGCAAATATGTCATCCTAAAAGCGAGGGTGGGCTTGGAGTTAAGGACTTGAGTGTTTGGAACAGAGCTTGCATTTTGAAGTGTTTATGGCTCTTGATAACAAAAGCGGGTTCTCTTTGGGTGGCTTGGGTGGAAGCTTATTTGTTGAAAGGGCTTTCTATTTGGCAGCTGTCTATAAAGCAAGGATATAGTTGGGCTTGGAAGAAAATGTTAAAGCTTAGGGATGACATGACTCGGATTGAGATTGTAGATGGTGTTTACAAGGCGAGAGCTGTTTGGGAGGTCCTTCGACACAAACTTGAGAGGGTGCAATGGGCTCGTGTGATTTGGGGTAGCCTTTCTATCCCTCGTCATGCTTTCATTACATGGTTAATGGTCCAAGATAGGTTGCCAACCAAGAGTCGGCTGATATCTTGGGGATGTCAGGTTGATCCTGTCTGTTTGATGTGTGGTAATGGGCTTGAGACTCGTGACCATTTATTTTGGGAGTGCAGTTTTGCATCTCAAATTTGGAGCTTTATATTGCAGGCTTGTCGAATGGCTTCTGTTTGCAATTCATGGGGGGAAATGTTAGATTGGGTGCAACATCATGGTCGGGAAAAAACATTGTTGGCTTTGATAATTAGGTTGGCATGGAATGGGATGACATATTACATTTGGCAGGAGAGGAATACGCGGTTGCATGGTGCAAGGTGAGGCAAGCTGCTGATTTATTTTTGTTAATTAAATATGATATCCGTATGAGATTTTTGGGTAGAGATAAATATACTAAAAGCTTTTACTTAGTCACTGAATGGGGGCTTACTTGATGGTATAGGTTGTTTTTTTTCTTTCGGTTTGTACAATGTGGTTGATTTTGTATTTTCTCTTTGGAAGGTTCTTTGGATGAATAAAGTTCCATTTATCCAAAATAAAAATTTTCCGGCCTCAATTCGTGTGGATCCTTGAGTAAACTCTACATTAACGGATTAGTCTGACTCACTAGTTCATTTTTTTTCTGCAGGAATGTTTGAGCCACCGTGCAATTATTGTCGTGGCATCGGACATCGGCGTGAGAATTAGATAAGATAGTTGTGTTGTATATGACTAAATATTTAGTCATTCCAATTCAAAAAAAAAATTCATTCGATTTTGCCTTTAAGTTTAATTTGATCACTCAACCGTAAAAAAAAATATGATTTTACTATCCATTTTCTAAAAAATGTTTCATTTTTTAGTCACTAGATTTTAAGAGTCTAACGTTAAAAGTCCCTCATCTCTTACTTAAATTTTCACCCCCTTTGATTAATTAATGTTGGGATATTTCCTTTCAAATTCGAATGGTGAAGGGATTGGAAAGGAAGAAAAAAGTAATTTATCTAGAATCCTCAATGATAGACGATGAAGATTATGGTTCAAACTAATATAAAATCAAAGATTTGATTTGTGTAGCAAATAAACTAAAACACCGAATGCGTTGTGAAATGCTTTTCTTTTTACAATTTTTGTATCATATCTAACTCAGTTAAAATGCAAGGCAGTATAAACAGGCAAATAGAAAATGGCTAGTTTTGTGTAATTTGATATTTAATTCTTTTTATAATATGGATAGCGGTCCACACCGCTTCCTGATTGAAGCCAATTCAAGATTATTAATGCCCTGGCATTTGTTGATTGCTAAACACCTAATCTGCAAACAGTTGATGAAAATCTCCAAGTTGCCTTCTTCAGTAATGCATCTATAGAAGGAAATCCAATTCCATTAACTGCCAACTTTCGGTGTAACACCCTAATAAAATGGTATAAAAACGAAAGAAGGAAGGACTTTGCATCCAATGGGTGTTAAACCCATAACCACTTGCTTGGTAAAGCCCAAGCCTTTGACAATTGGGCTAAAGTATTTCTGGGAATGAATTACCCCAGATTTTTCTTAAACTTATCCGGTTTGGTTTCTATCAAACATAAAATAAAAGTTTGAACCCTTCAGCTACCCTCCGTCTCTCATTTTTGCATCAATGAGAGAAAGAGAGAATCTAGTGAATTTTAAAAGCCTCCCCACCGTTCGCTGCCCAGATTTTTGCCACCACCAGCCTGTGGCGTGCATCGCCGCCATTCTCGTGCTCGTTGTCTCACATCAAATCCAACGTCGTTAGCCACTCGCTTGTTGGTGTTGTCGTTCGTCGAAGAGAACAAGTTGAAGGTTCGACGAGAACCTAATCTCGACCTCCTCTGTTTTTCGTAAGTTTTAGCGCTGTTTGATGTCCGTTCACCGTGTCGTTGCCACGGGCGAGACCCTCAAGCCGAGACGAACAAAACTCATATCGTCGATTGTCAGTTGGTTGTCATTTTGGGGGTTGTTGGAGTTCGAGGAAACCAACCGATTTTCACCCTTTTCGGCATGTTTCTACCGATTCAAGACAGTGGCATTCACAGTTCCTCGTATGCGAGATGTCGAGGGACGATGGAATGGAGTATCACGGTTGACCGATATTGCAAGGATTCAAGCTAGTACATTACTAACTCATGTATGCTTTTATTAACATGTTGGTATTCGATTAATGCATGCATATTTATGGTGAAGTATATTGTTAACTCTACTTAAGTTGAATCATATACGAAATATAAGTACGTTAATTTAGATAAGATGTATATATTCGAATGAGAAGGTTAATAAATTGAAAAGATATGTAGTTCTATAAATAATTAAAAGGAAATTAATCTCCAAATTCGATAATAGTGTTAGAGGATTCAAAGTCAGAAATATTGAATATAAAATTACGAAAATGCCCTTGAGGTATAAAAATAATTTAAATACCCATAAGAAAGGAAATGACCTCGAATTTTACACTCTATCTGGTAAAATGATTACTTATCTAAAATTCATGTTCTATTGAGAAAGGTTTCGGTATCAAGATACAAATATGTATGATAATGAAACACTTGGATTACTTGAACTCTGGACAAACACCTAAAGATAAATTTATTGAAAGTTGTACGTATTTCTGAACGGATCTAAATAACAGTAGCGGATGAATTGATTGGAATAATTAAAATGATCGAAATAACCTCAGACGCTGAAATTATCGAATTAACTGAAATGATGGATAACCCCTCGAGAATTGAAATGAATGGATTGTTTGTAAATATTGAAAGTACTCAAATAACTAAAACACTCTTGACTATCGAAGTGTTCGAAATACCCTCAAATACTAAAATGACTGAAAATACCTCTAAGACTTGAAATAAAAAATATCAATAAAGTTAAACGAGCGTGATGGCTCTAAAAGTTGTATTACATGACTCGTGGTTGTTAATGCTAAGGTAATGTTGAAAGAATATTGTATGAAGGTATGTACATTATTAATTATAAGAATAACATATTCTTCTAAAAGGTATATTCGGTGTTAAGGATTGAACTCGTGTGATATGTATATGTCTGAATACTTGGTAAGTACCACGGTAATGTGAACTGTTAAGTTCTAGTGGACTTGAAGGATAGATAAGCAGTTAGAAGCCTTGGATGCAAATGTCTGTAATGCCTCTACGTGATATAAAGTTTGACTCATGTACGACAATCACTTATGATATTGTTATAGTACATGAAAAATACCATATGAATACATGTTCGATTTCTCATAACATATTCAGTTATTAATTGGAGAAGATGATCTACTTTGTCATACATTGTAGTCAGTTCTGAGAAACGAATACTTAAAGTGTACTTATCCGGCTAAATGGTAAACAACATAATGAGGGATTACGATTAATACAAAGGGGTTTGGGAACCTAATGAACAACTAGAATTACGGAGTTTAGTAGATCATTGTTTATACTTTGTTATTTTAAATTACCAAATTGCCTATGAAAGTCAAAACGATCAGAGTATCTTTATGAGAAAAATAGATTAGAACACTTTTGATATGTTTAAATCCCTAAATGAGTGTGATATATCTGAATTTTTTATTGATCTTGATATTTTATGAATCTCGAAATATATTTTAATACACTTAAATTCTTGCATAATCAAGATATCTCATACTTGAAAAATCGTCCTAACTGAAATCTAAGTCTATCCGTTCTATTTTCCAGTGATTAAGTTATCTGAAGTAAAAATATGACTTATAGTTCTTGATATCTAATATCAGTATACCCGACTTATGGGTCTTGATATTTCAGTTCCATTGATTACCCATTTGTCTATATCCTGAATTCCTTACATACTATTGCTAATTACTGAGATGATTGTTACCGTTTAAAATTGTTTTACTGAGTATTGGATATTGATTTAAGATTGTAGGCTCAGCCTTGATCAAGCTGGTAAGTCCGCCCGTATTCAGTTCCTATGCTTCGGTTAGGGTCCGCCCGTATTAGGTTCCTACTTCGGCTAGGGTAATTCCGCTCGTATTAGGTTTATAGCTTCAGCTAGGGTAATTTCGCCAGAACCTAAGGTACTCCCTTAGGATGGTACCTACGCCCAATGGGCCTAGGTTAATGCCTTTTATAGATGTAACCCATAATTATATATTAGAGTACGGTTGAAGAGTAGATAAGAATTTAAAATGAACCGTAATTGGAACATATTACCCAGAACACCATGATAGTTTTATGCTCTACTGTATACCTGCTTTACCTTACACATGCATGTGCTTACAACATCTCTTGGTAATTTTGTATTATTAAGTTTTCCCAAGCTCATGTTGTTTTTATCACCGCAAGTTAAAAGAAATCTATCTTGGTGCAATGATTGATATAAGTGTTTGGAGTTCTCTCAGCGTCACTTTTTGAATATAGTACTGGTACAATTAGTGGGCATATATGTTATGTATAGTTTTATGATAGTGTCTATAAAACATTTTCTAAAATTATTGTTATATGTTTAAATAATTTTTTAAAAGGGTATTTTAAACAAAGGCCAACGTTACAGTTTAATAAGTGGTTTAAGAAAAAAATGTTTTTATGGGAATTTTTAGTGTGAGTCGCTCTTGTGACTCTAATATGACTTCCTAAGATCTGTTGTAACGCATAGGTGAGTCTAAGGAGTTACATTCGAACTATATTTTTAATGGCTTTGTTTAACATGTGCCCTATGACACATGTTAAGGATCAATTAATATTCTAGATTAAATCAAAGATACCCTTTGAAAATTGCACCTCATTTAATTAGGTAAAAAGCTTTTTTCTCATTAAATCTTTTATTTAATAATTGAATTTTTCTCTTATTTTTAAGTGATTTGTCTCTTCTATAAATGTTTTATGGTTTGGGGTTTTAGATTTTAAGGTTTAGTGGTTTAAGTTTTAGAGTTTATGGTTTGAGTTTTATGAGTTTATTGGTTTAGTTTTTAGAGTTTAGGGTTATAATTTAGGGTGTGGGTTTAAGGGTTAGGGTTTATGGTTATGATCTAAGATTTGGATTTTAGGATTTACGATTATGGATTAGGGTTTAAGGCTATGATTTAGGGTTAGAGATTTAATAGAAGAGACAAATCACTTAGAAATAAGAAAAAAAATATTAAATAAAAGATTTAATGAAAAAATTATTTGTATCTATATTATATGAGTTGTAATCTTCAAAGAGAATCCTTAACATATGCCCCAAGTAACATGTTAGACAAAGACTTATTTTATTTTAACACAATAATTTATTAATATTTAGAGACAATTATCATATAATTTATTATACTTTCGTAAACATATTTTACCCATCAATACTGTCATAATTTTTTTATAACAATATTGCCGTAAATTAGCCTATTAACGGGACAAATAAATATCAATTTTTTTCATGAATTTGAATTTTTGAACTTTGGACAATGGGTGGGGGTTTAAGGTATCATGTCTTTTCAATTTAGCATATTTTAATAGTTAATTATTTCTTGTTTCAAAAAAATAGTTAATTATTTCGGTCACTAAAACTTAAACAAAACGAGTTCAGAAACAATTTGAATTTTTTTTATAAAGAAGAAAAATTACAATCGGCCTCGTTAAAAACCTCCCCTAACTTAGATGGGAAAAGAATACCTATTGCAACTTGTACAGAAAGACAACGAGATAAAACTTGACCATCAAAACAAAACAAGACTAACTAATGCCCACAATCATCCCGGAGAAGATGCACCACTTCATCAGGAGGGTGACGATAAACACATGTCTTAAAACTATCCACCGAATACAATCTCGACATCGCATCCGCCACCTGGTTAGCTTTGCGATAAATATGCCAGAATTCCACATTCCCATGAATTGCTACTAAAGATCTAATAGGACCATTTATAGAAGAATAAATTGATCTATTTGTCGTATCCGATAAGGCACGAATAACATTGGAATTATCCAATTTAACCAAAACCTTCATATCATCCACCCCATAGCACATTTGAGACCCTCAAAGACGGTCCAAAACTCAGCTTCAAGAGCCGTACACTTCCCCACATACTTGGTGAAGTCGGTGATCCATCCTCCATTCAAATCGCAGATGACACCTTCACACGATGCCACTCCATCCGAATCTCTCCTTGCTCTGTCAACATTCACCTTTATCACTCTCCTTTCTCACGGTCACCATCTTGTGCGTCGTGACTGTTTCGGATCAGTAGCTAATGAAAAACGCCGAGCTGATAACAACGCACACTGTACCTCACAAAACAGTCATCTACTATAGCCAAGGACTGTGCCACTTTGCACGCTACTTGGGGAAAAAATCCGCTCAATTCAAAAACGCCAAAGGGTCCATAAAATGCCCCCAAAGAAGACATCCCAGCTTGGTTGATCTGCTGCAAAATACTTAAGGTCCTGTGGATTTTTGCACAACCATTCAAGCATCGGCAATGTAAAAATTTCCTAAAGTCTTTGAGGCCGAACCAGCGATGTCCATACCTACATTGCGACTGGACAGTGTCGTAACAAATGGTCGATGTCCTCACAAGCCGCACCACATGATACGCACTTCGCCGAGTCTGTCAAGTGCCTCTTTACCCGTTCAACATTAGTTAAAACTTGCCCCTTACTGACAAGCCACAGAAACTCCTTAACCCGCGGCAACCCCTTGTATTTCTGAATCAACTTCCAAATTTTATCTCCAACCACAAGCATAGGTTGCGACCGAGCCTCATAGGCCGACCGAACCGAGAAAGTACGTGCCCTATTCCATTTCCACCCCGGTAAGTCAGGTCCATTTGTCGCCAACGGAGGCTTAATTGCCGCAATATGATCCAGCACTTCCCTCGGTAATCTATCTCGGAAAGCCTCCCAACGCCAATCACCATCATTTCTGACCATATCTTTAACCGAAGTGATCCCCGATAACGGCATAGAGTTTATCATTGTCGCTACAAGTGGACCAACAGCTTTTACCCAATGATCATTTAAAAAATCCACCGACTTTCCATTACCAATATTCCACACAACTCCATCTCGCACGTCACTCCACACCGAACTCAAACCTCTCCATAATACCGAGCAATTACTACTAGTTATAGAATCTGAGAGGGTTCATGACATCTATATTTTGCTCGCAGGAACCTAACCCGCAACTGATCTTACTTAGTGACAAGGTTATAGGCCACTTTCATAAGAAAAGAAACGTTCTGTAAAGACAAATATTTAAATCCAAGCCTCCCATTAGATGCAGGCAAACAAACCTCATCCCAATTCACAAGATGAATCCCTTTCTTTTGAGCCGAGTTGACCTATATGAAGGTACGAATAAGCTCTCAATTTTGTCGCAAACTCCTTTCGGGATCCTAGTCGTTTGCATTGAGTAAAACGGTATTGCCAAGAGTACCGAATTTGCCAACGTGATTCGCCTAGCAAACGATAAATACCGCACCTTCCAACCGTTCAAACGGTCTTGTACCTTTTTGGATCAAATACTCATATGTTTCGTTTGTTACTCGCTGATGCAACATAGGAATGCCCAAGCATCTCCCTAAATTTGTTACCTCGACAAAACCACAAATAGTGTAGATTGAGTGATGCAACGAAGGCAACACGTTCTTGGAGAAAAAGACATTTGTTTTTGCTACACTCACCTTCATCCCGGAAGCACAACAAAACTCCTCAAGAACAGAGTGCACAACCCCAATATGTTCCATGGAAGCCTCAACAAACATGACCATATCATCAGAAAACATAAGATGTGAAATGACAGGGCACTGACGAGTCACCCGAAAACCCTTCCACTCACCCTGAACCACTTTATGTTGTATAAGCTGACTAAGTTGCTCAATACACAGAACGAAAAGGCAAGGAGACAAAGGATCACCTTGCCTGATCCCTTTAGTTGGTTTGAACTGCGCCATTTGTGATCCATTCCACAGAATTCTGGTGGAAATAGTTGACACACAACGGAGAATCAAATCTCGTAACTTGCTCGGCAGACCAATGTCGCGTAACGTGTCTGCAATAAAGGTCCATTCGAGACGGTCATAAGCCTTCTCAAGGTTTATTTTTACAGCCATCCACCTTTTAGACCCAGTTTTACGACGTATTGAGTGTACCACTTCTTGTGCTATTATGATGTTATCTGATATAAGCCGTCCGGGGACGAAACTCGTCTGATTGTCCTTTACCCAATCAGAGATATAAGGCTTAATCCGATTAACAATAACCTTGGTAATGATCTTATACAGAATTTAACAAAGACAGATCGACCTAAACTGACTCATATTCTCCGGCGATTTCACCTTCAGAATTAAAACAAATAAAGTTTGGTTCAAAGTCTCGGGAAAATCCCCCCTCAAAGATACTATCAAGAAACTCAAGCTCAGAGTCACTTAGCGGAGGAAATCTGCCTCGAACTGAAAAATTGGAGACATCGACATTACTACTAGTAAACAAGCGGCTAAAAAACTCCACGACATTACCTCAAAGCTCCTCCTGTGACTCCAGCCAGCGTCCACTAACACCACGCAACTGCGGAATCAAATTAGTACGTCTTCTACTAGCCGTAGATGCATGGATAAAATTATATGCATAATGTTTTAGTAGAAAAACAAAAGAAGATGGTTAGGGTTTAGGGAAGTTAAGATAGGGTGTATTTTTAGGGTATAGGGTTTAAAATTTAGAATTTATGGTTAGGGCTTAAAATTTAATTTTGTTATGGTTTTTAGTGTTGAGGCAATGTAAGGCACCGAAAAGGATGATTTTTATCCATCCAAACACACGTGTACTGCTTCAAATCAAACTTTCCTTGGATTGCAATTTTTCATTAAACACAAACAAATATTGTACATGAAACAGGCGGAAAAAAATACGAAGGCAAACCATTTAAAAACAAGTCAAACTTTTCAACAAGAGAATAGTATCCTTCTCCTTGATTTGAATGCATATGTTATAATGCTCTGCAAGACAAGAGGTGGATTTAATGTTTAAAAGGAGGCGAATCAAATGAAGGAGGAAGCTGAACTGGTGGTAAGAAAGGTTGCGCTGGCTCCACAAAACCGTTATCTGGTGTTGCTGGAGTGGATGGAAATGGAAATGGCTGCTCAGGGACTGGAGGTGGCAGAAAAACATTAGGTGGGCCTGTTGATTCAATCGGTGGTGCAAATGTAACTGGTTGTTCTGGTGGTAAAAATGGAAGTTGTGGAAGTTGTGGTGGTGAAGAAAATATTGGGACGAGAGGTGCTGGGACAGTCACATCCGGCGGCAAATCTTGTGCTGGTGGTGGAAAAATTATGGGCAGAAAAGGAGGTGCAGGTTGAAACTCAACTGGTGGTAAGTTTGGCTCTGTTGGTGGAGCAAATACGGGCAGAAGTGGCGTTGCTGGTGCAAATTCGTCATCTTGAGGTAAGTTTGGCTCGGTTGGTGCAGCAAATACGGGCGGTAGTGGTGTTGTTGGTGTGAATCCATCATCTGGAGGAGAAAATATTGGGAGTAGAGGCGGTGCTGGTGTCGAATCAGGTTGTGGGGGTGGGTTTTCTTCTGGTGAGGGAAAGAAAGGGTTTGGTGGTGGTGAGAAATCTGGGATGGATGGTGCGACTGGAGGATTTAGCCATGGAAATATTGGAGACGGAGGTGGTGAGAATACAAATGGTTGCGGGCTTGATGGTGGTGGTGGTGATGGTACTAGTGGTGGAGGTGGTGGATATGGTGGTGGTGGTGGTGGTGATGCAGGTGGTGGGGATGAAGGTGGTGGAGCAGAGGTAACTGGTGGCGGGGAAGGTGAAGGTAGTAAGGGTGGTGGTGATGAGACTACAGGAGGAGGGGGTTGAACAATTGGAGGTGATAAAGGCGGCGGCAACGGTGGAGATCTCCTACGAGGAGAGGGCCTTCGTGTAGGCAGAAAAGGGTTGTCTGGAGAGGGAGATGTTGAGAAAGGCCATTGACCACAGGTTCCAAACAGGAACTGAAACAATGGGTCACAACCTCTTCTCCCACCACCACCGACGCCGCCGCCGCCGCCTCTTCTTCTTAGTTGTTGTTGTTGACCTCTATGGTGGGAATGTGACCTGGCCTCTGTAGCACTTTCAGTCAACAAAAGCAAAGCTAACACTACCAAAACCACTGATCTGCTTGCTTCCATTGCGGCTTCATATTTCCCTCATTTTTATGTATTATTTCTATATATACAATGCATGAAGTGAGAACGTTTTAATGCAGTGTTTATTACAAGTATGGTCAATTTGACTTTTCCCTTTGGCGATAAAAACTAAAGAAAACGCCTTGAAATTCACAACTTTATGGTCTGTTTTGGAATTTGGAAATGCAGTTATTATTACTGTTGTGCTCCGGTACGTGCATGCGATCTGCTGCAGCTGTATTAAATTTCCCATCCTTCTTAGATTTGCTTATTATCTATAATTTTTATTTTATTTTTAAGACTATAACATTACAGGGTTAATATTTGGTATACGATTGTCCTTTACCACTAAAAAGTTATGCTGCACAGCAATGTAATTTGGGTTCTCATCAAACCAGTGAATAGGGTTTGGACATAAATAGTAATGTAATTAAAAGGTTAGATTTAATTAAAAATATGCATATTTGGATGTTTATACCAAAGTGGCAAAGTAATTGAAAAATATGTTGAACCTGCGCAGCATGATGCATTAAAATGTAGTAAACAGAGTGGATAAGATTACAAGATTGAAGTGAGAAGGACAGAGCAGCTAAGTAGAGTTACGATATTCAATATAGATGCAGATGTTACGTAGTGAGACAAAACGATATGATTTTCTTTTAAATGCAAAATCTACAGAAACTAGAAACCCATCCCTTTTTTCACCATTACTATTTTAGTTGGGACCATGGAGGGATGGACCGAGAGGATGGCGGAGATCGCCCCTTAAAATTTTAAAATTTCTATACGGTTTAATTTTTTTTAGAATTTTTTATATATATTTTATTAAAAATTTATTTTCGTCTCTCCTAAATTTTTATAGATTCGCTCCCTAACTTAAAGTCTTGCGTCTGTCCTGATTAAAACAAAAATGATTCGTAATTTCATAAACTCGACACAAAAATATCAAATAAAGTTTGAATAATAAAACGAAAATTCGAATAACTCAAAATAGTCGAGTCCCTCAATTATGCTTATCATATGAAGAAATATATGTATATTATATATGATTATAAAAAGTCATTTAAATTGGAATTAACTACTACCACAACATTATAAATGTTTACGATTAAATTTGAACATAAACTTGAACAAATTGACTCGACATAATCTCAAATAAAGTTTGAGTTATAAAATATAATTTGTAAACTTGACTAACTCGAAATTTTTTTACTCAATTCGGTTTAATGCTCACCCATACAACGGATAAGATATCAAGAGTTATACCAAAAAAGTATAAATAAAAACTACAAATAAATATTAAAAAGTTTAAAAATATATTTATATTAAAAAGGTTAAATATATTTATTTATATTAAAATTATGTGTATATGAGCATAAAATTATTTAAAAGTTTAATGAAATATCTAAAATTTAGATTTTTAATGGAGACAAAATTATAATATTTTTTATTGACCCAAACGCTATTGGATTTATTTCTATCATGTATTGGGTAGGTTGGGTGTTGAAGCCCAAAGTTGATGCAAACTTCGTTTATGTTAAACAAGTAGAATCATATATCTATTATGTAATTAGAGAATATATTTTAGAATACGAATATATATATTTTATCAAATACAAAAGTAGGTGGTAGTCTCTTAAAGAAACTAATATAACTTAACGAGTAGTTTCAGTGAAAAATAATATGATATTCATTTTAATAGTCTCAGATTCGAGCATATTTATATGTAAAGTACGTGCTTTATCAAATGATAACGCTAAATGACATTGATTAAAAGGATATAATTATAAAAACTAATGGATTTATTATGCATACGTTTTGTACTTGGTTAAAGTTAATGTATCACACTCAAGTACAAAAGACTAGGTGCGTGTATCTAATTAAACCAATAAAAACTTTAAGCACCAAACTGAACATTAAAACTAAATTCATGTACCAAAATTTATATTTACCCTTCTATTAAATACTAAACACCGTTCCACACCACATGCAACTCTGAGGACGCCAACATGTTCGCAGCATTAATTGAGTTTTTCAATTGCTTTTCGACAAAGAAACATAAAAGGGCATTAAAACCCCAGCCGAATAAGAGCCATTGAATAATCAACTGCATCATAAATTGAATTGAAAATCAATTTCATTTTAAATTAAAATTAAATTTTGCAACATCTATAATGTAAAATGAAAAAAATACCAACACCAATATTTTAAACCTATACTTAAAATATTCATTTTAAGAGTTTTATGGTTCCAACAATTTCAAAGTTATAATTGCAATTACATTTATAATACAACATTTAAATAATTATGAATCAATCATGTATAGTAAAATTTTGCTTTTGGTATATGTTTAATCCGTATGTTATTTGCGATAAACATACATTTTTTAATTTTATTTTCTCCATTTGGTGAATAGCTCATCCTTTTCACATGAAATGAGAAATTATTAATGTTATTTATGTATGTCACATGTGGAGATGGGGTCGGCTAAGCCTAACAATTGAATTAATTATTTCTTTCCCCCTTAATTTTTATTGTTTTAAATTATTTTTAACAATTGTATTAATTTATTTTAATTCGAAATAAAAAATACTTTGATATACAAGCTTGTGTAAAATTTAATTTACACAAGTCTTTCAATTTTAGGATTTAAATATTTAGGTTGTGGTTTAAGGTTTAGGTTGTAAGGGGTAAAATTTAAGGTTTATGGTTAGAAATTAAAGTTTAGGGAGTGGAATTTAATATTTAGGTTTTAGGGTGTTAGGGCTAGAGATTTAGGTTTTATATTTTTTAGCTTAAAAACGAAGGATTGTGTAAAATATTTTTTACACAGTTTATGTATCAAAATATAACCCCTTAAAGGTTGAAAAATACTTTGATACACAAGCTTGTATAAACCTTTCAATTTTAAGGTTTAGAGATTTAGGTTGTGGTTTAGGGTTTAGAGGTTCATGTTGTATAGTGTATAATTTAATGTTTATGGTTAGAATTTAGAGTTTAATGTCTAGGGTTTAGAGTGTTATTTTTTTACGCAACTTGTATATCAAAATATGACTCATATAATTTAATAAAATTGTTGTCGTTTAAACACGAGTTAATAGATAAATTGTTTCTTTTATTAAAAAATAGATACAATATTTAAAAATTTAATGCATTAGAATATCGTATATTCCAATAATTTTGATGCCAATATAAATTTTTTTTGAAGAATGTTTAATTATAAGTTCGGAAGGGTAAACTTTCAATTTTGACTTTTTAATTTTTTTTTTTACTTCAACCAAACAATTATTAAAAATTATAATAATATTAAATTTAATATTTTAATAAATAAAGTAAAAATCATTACTCAAACCGAATTAAATATTTAGATTATTTGATCAATCAATTATCCGCTCTAATTTATACAATTTATAGTAAAAAAATTGAATAGCTCAAATTTACTTCAAATATGCTGTGCTGTCCCCGTCTCATAAAGAACTATTGTATGCTTTTTCAATAACGATAATGTTTTTATTGAATATTTAAAATTCATTCAAAGAAGTCATAATCGAAGAATATGATTTGATCCAAGAAATTATTGTTGAAGTAATAAAATTAATATCATTGTAGTTGATACTATAGATTTTTTATGAATTGAAAGAGGCTCAAGCCTTAATAATTGCATACGAATATGTTCACAAAAATATAAAAAATTAATACGTCATATATAGTTAAAATTAAATAGAATTTAAAATATCATGAAAGAACGAGAGTCGAAACTACTGTAAATTTATCAAAGGTGACATCCCATACGCAACCATGATACTATATATAAGTGCTCTAATTTGATTTTTTTTCCCACTTAGTTTACCATAAATTAATATATTTAAATCACCTGGAAAATATGAATAAAGATTGTAAAAGAAGAGAAAGACAAAATGGAAAAAGTTGAAAGCGAAATATATTAAATTATTCCTATCCAAACTCATTTCAAAACTTTAATTTGTGTTGGTTTAGGCGGGTCCATGGCAAAATTAACGAAAAATTCAAATTAAAACACCCGAGAAGTTAATTATGAAACTTTTTGACAAATGTAAAACTACAAAAAAGAATATTTGTTCTCTTCACTTTTCTGTAAAATTTAAAATTTCTATCGTTTGTGGAATAAAAATTTAATAAGTATCGATATGTTCCAAAACTAATAAACAATAAAAACATATAAGAATACATTCTAAATTTGATCATGTTTTTTTTTATTTGAGAATACATTCGATTGAGTGGTCTAATTAAAAATTCAGTATATATTATTTTATAAACATTCACTTAGGACGGAATTGCAAATCAAAGAACAGAATTGCAAATATTTAATTTATTAATTGATTAATTTAAATTAAATATTATAAGGTATGGTAGTATTTTAAATTGCGAAGGCGGAAACCATTGTTTTGTCGTTTACTCTATAATAATCGTAAAGAAAACATTAGATCCAAAGTGAATTCAAAGGATACTTGTAAAGGGTCCATTCAAAAACATGTGAAGAAGGATTGCTCCCGTCTTTTTTCAACTAATTTTTTCTCAGTTTTAATTAGCTTTCTTTTATCAGTTGTTTCCATGTACACTTTATTCTTTGATAACGATAAAGACTTCTTCTCTATTGGTCAATCAATCCCTTCAAAAGTTTGGTCTATAAAAAAAGCATGTCAATCATTTGTATGAAATTGTCAATAAGATCCCAACCTTATTACTAAAAAAATTAGGGTTATATTTTGATACATAAATTGTGTAAAAAATTACACAACTCATTATATTTAAGTTATAAAATTTAAAACTTAAATCCCAACTCTTAACACCTTAAAACCTAAAAATTAAACTCTAAATTCTAACCATAAACCTTAAATTCTACACCATACACACTAAACCCCTAAGTCCTAATTTGAATCCTTAAACCCTAAAATTGAAAAGAATATATAAACTAAAATTTACACAACCTTGTGGATCAAATATTTTCCAAAAGTTAAATGAATACTCAACCAAACGAATCAATTTATAGAACATTATATCATTAAAAGAATTCAACGAGTAATCCCAATGAAAAAAGGATAATGTTCATTCTAGGAGACTCGTGTCCTTAAAAAATATTTGAAAATAAAATATGGGTAGTTATTCCATGTACTGGCTATGGGAAACACAAACGCCTTGGTTGTAGGGTTTAAAAATTCGGTTTAGGATTTATGGTTGTTAGAATTTAAGTTTTATTGGTTAAAACCTAAACTATAAATCTCAACCATAAACCTTAAACTAAATCCCTAAATCAAATTAAATCCCTTAACCCTCAAATTTAGTGATTTTTGTGAAAATTTTTTGTTTTCACCGTCGGTGCATAGAATAATTTCTGTTAGAATATAAGGTCTAAAAAACTGATGAAACATTGAATTTTTAAATTAATTTGGGCTTAATGTTGAAGAGACAGTAGCTCTAAAAGATTTTAAATCCAGCAGTTAAGTAATAATCATATAGTGAGGTTAACAGATTGACATGTGAAGATGGAAATTTGCTAATAATGAAACATCCCCAACTGTCTAAACACAAAGCAAACCCATAAAACTTGATGAACTTTCACTTTTCATAACTGCCACACATGATGCACTATCTCCAATCTCCATTCATTAACTCCCAACACAAAAACTAACTGATTTAATTTAGATAAATTCACACAAAAATAGAGCTGCGTTTTGCTTTTTCTTGGTATCCTGCTTCTTTTTTTATCAAAAGGAGAGTTAACCTTAGATAGATTCAAAAGTAAAGCAGCAAGATCTTTGAACAGGAAAAGAAGTTTCACTCATTAGTCCCTACATTTAAATAAATAAAAGCTCTTATCTTCTGTTTTGTCTGGGTGGAGACATGAATCTCCAGTGTCTATTATTTCCCATGTGGGCATGTTCCTTGTCTTTGTTTTCACTTGTAATTCTTGCACGACCAGACTCAACTGTTTCCTCCATCCCCGCTTCTGTTCTTCGTTCTAAACAAGAACCCATTTCCCAGTTTTCTTCACAAATGGAAGCTGTTTCTCCAGGTATTTCTTTTAAATGGGGTTGTTTCGTTTGCTTGCTTTAGCTGCTCAAGCGGTCTAGGTTTCTGCACTGTAAGCATAGGCTTATGAACTTCAGAATTTTCAGTAGTTTGGGTGTTAGGAATAATTGCTAGCTCCATTGAAGTGGACAAATTCAGCTTATTTGGCATAGAAACCAGCAATTTGTTATTCTTCTTCAATGAAAAAAACAAAAAAGTACAGTGTTTGAGTTATGACTTATGCCTATTTTTGCCCCATTTCTTGGGTTGGGGGGGGGGGGGGGGGGATTAATATGGTTCCAAAAAAGTTGTTGTTTTTCTTCCATTTACCTATAGATATACTAATTCTAGTTAACCATTTAAATGGTAAAGCAGGAGTGGCTGTTGTTAGAGTAGTGCACCACCAGGATTTGAACAAGAGAATTCTTATAGCTCTAATTGTTGCCTCCACTCTCCTTGGTGGATTATTGCTCTTTTTGTTATGTTTCTGGATATGTAGACAGAAAATCTTGAAGAATTCCTATGGGAAAAGCAAACAGAACCAAGGTATCATTTTTGTCTCACTTGATCACCTTGTGTTTGAGTGTCCAAGTTTTTATCTTGAGATCAAAATTATTCCTTGCTTATGGTTCTTGGCTTCTAATATGAACTTTGTTGTTTACTTCTGCTTTCACTGCATATTCTGCAGAACCTACAAAAGCACTTTCATTAAGTCCAATTGTGGATCGTTTTAATTCCTTATGGATGGCTGGGAAAAAGGGTTCAGTAGCTGTTATTGAGTATCGGTTATTGGAAGCTGCGACAAATGGTTTCCAGGAAAGCAATGTTTTGGGTGAAGGCGGCCGTGGACGTGTTTATAAAGCTTCATTCGATGAGAAATTTCTTGCTGCTGTGAAAAAAATAGATGACATAGGAGTTGATGCTGAAAGGGAATTTGAGGTAATATTTTGTGCCTGACTGAAATAGATTTGGATATCTCTAGTCAATGGCATTTGATATCCTTTCTGGCTTATTGCAATGTGCAGAATGAGGTGGACTGGCTAGTCAAAATCCGGCATCAGAATATTGTTTCGCTGTTGGGTTATTGTATCCATGGTGAAACAAGGTTACTTGTGTATGAAATGATGCAGAATGGTTCTTTGGAGAGTCAATTACATGGTATATATAAACTCCTTTTTCTTTTTTCCAAAGTCACAAAGAACAGTGAATGTTAGTGGGAGATGGCTAAGGTTTATATTTTGATCTAGTTTTCTTGATTTTGACATTATAGGACCTTCCCAAGGATCAGCTTTAACCTGGCAATTACGAATGAAAATTGCAATTGATGTTGCTAGGTGAATTCCATATCCAGTTCTGTTCCGATATCTTACTTCGATCCATTGCTTATCTGTTATTAATTTGGTTCAAAACATTATCATTGATCTCTGATAGAGCATTAGAATATCTTCACGAGAACTGCAATCCACCGGTTGTCCATAGAGATATAAAGTCATCTAACATCCTTCTCGATTCCAACTTCAATGCTAAGGTAAACATTAAGTATGACAGACATGAAAGTTCTTTTCTTTATGGTTCTTTCTTGAAATAACTTTGGAATGGCTCCCTTCCACTCTTTTCCTTGGTTCAGCTGTCAGACTTTGGCCTTGCTGTTACTACTGGATCACAAAACAAAAACGTAAAGTTGTCGGGAACATTGGGGTATGTAGCTCCAGAATACCTCTTAGAGGGTAAGCCAAATGTCCATGCCATTGTGCCATACGGTTTTATTTATGTAAATTATGTTGTTGGCCGGTTGCCTTCTCACTTTGAAGCATGCTAACTAGGCCACTGTAATACTGAATGGAACATCATTTGAATAAACCATAGAGTTGGCTGCCAGATTTTCTAACCTAATCCTTCTGCCCTGGTATATTGTTGCCGAAGAACTCAGTTATCGAAAATGTCTGCTGAATCTAAATTCAGCAGACTTTAGCTTGTCAATTTGGCTTGCATTATTATGGTTGTTGTGTCAGTGACATCGAACGTGATTCATGTGTACTTGAGCGAATGCAGATCTCCGGAAAGATGGAGACATTGTTCATGTTTCCTGCCTCAATGGCTCGACCAAATGATACTACAAGCTAATTTTAGTACCAAATGTAGGCTCATTCTTGAATTGAGTAATGACATGATTGCGTTTCTCAGGTAAATTGACTGATAAAAGTGATGTATATGCTTTCGGAGTTGTCCTTCTGGAGCTGCTAATCGGAAAGAAACCACTGGAGAAAATGTCACCAACTCGGTGCCAATCTCTTGTCACATGGGTAATTTCTTTTGACCATACTATTAACCTCGGTGAGTTTCAGGCTTTCAGCCATGCTTTTAATTGCACATCTTGAACTTCGTTTATATACAATTTTGGTATAGGTCATGCCTCAGCTTACTGACAGATCGAAACTTCCGAATATAGTCGATCCAGTAATTAAAGACACAATGGATTTGAAGCACCTATATCAGGTACATGAAAAGCTGTTTCATTTGCATCGTCATATGTCTGTGTTCTCATTACAGATTCGAATTGTATTTCTTTCTGAACAGGTTGCTGCTGTTACCGTGCTTTGCATACAACCCGAACCAAGTTATAGGCCACTTATAACTGATGTCCTGCATTCTCTCATCCCTCTTGTACCGGTAGAACTCGGAGGTTCATTAAGAGTTACATAGCCGGTCAGTCCCTCCTCTCTTCCTTCACTTTCGTGCCGGTTATACAAATTCGGAAGAATCGGTCTTTGCTAAAAGATTGCTTCGGTAGCTTCCCTCATTCTTTTCTAAATGAGCGTTTCATTATGCAGTGAAAGTACACTTTTTGGTTGAGTTTTCTGATGTTATGATGTAAAGTAAAGTAGAACATATATTATTCAGATCTCTAATCTCTTTAATACATATTTGAAATACGGATATTTAACATGATCATCAAATGTATGTGGATCCCTAATAAATATACTTTATAATTATATCTAACTCTAAGGGACTAAAACAACAGTTTCCAAACGTGAAAGTGAAAAACACAATTATTTAGGATTAAAAGTGTAATTATCCCAAGTAAGAACTGCTCAGTAATATTTCCATGATATTATCAATGAATCAAATAAAAACAAGAAGCAAATTTTGAAAATTTTCTTCTCTGTTTAAAATTATTGCATGGATATTCTCAGCCGTCTTAAAGAAACGGCAATGCCTTCAAATACTTCTCGATTAGAATCATAATCATTGTCTTTCTCCTTTGAACCCCCCGAAACATGGTGTTTTCAAGCTGGATTTGCAGTAAAAACAGCAGGAACATGTTTGTGAAGATTGTTCATCCCGGAGGACACGTGGAACTCCATGACCGGCCTATCTTTGCGGCGGAGATAATCAACCGGAACCCAAGGTGTGTGGTGGCTCACCCCCATGTTTTCCAGCAACCATGGGCCATTGTTGCACCGGAGACTGAGCTAAGGCTCGGCCAAAAGTTCTATGTTGTGCCAATAAGCACTATCCGAAAGCTTAAACGACTGTCCAAAAAGTATTCGCCTACACCAATAATAAGCGAATCCCAGCAAAGCGCGGAATTAAAAGCTCCTGGCAACGATGACTCCAGTAGTATATGTTGGTTCTTTACAATCAAGACTAATAAGACCAAATTCCAAAACGAACCATAGTTCGAAGGGTAAAGACTCGAGTGCAAACACCTCGTCGATCCATCCCTGACTTCGGTACACAAAGAATAACATTTAATTCAGTTAAAAGAATATATTGAACAATAAAAGATTTATTAGCAAGGTTTAGTTTATATTTTACTCCTTCCTCTTCTTATTCTTATTCTTATTATTATTATTATTCAAGCCGCAAATTGTGGAATAGAAATTATTTGTTCTTTTTCGGTGCTATTTTATATGTTTAAAAGTTAAGATTTAAGGTTAAAATTAGGATTTAGAGAATTAAAGGTATGGTGTATTTTTATTTTTATTTTTGAGTTTAAGGTTTTTAGTTAAAGCATGCTTCTTTAGGCTCAACAGAAGCTGCATGAACCAATAAAGAAGTAAAAGAAACTGGAAAATAATCAAACTAAATAAATCTACTTGGAATTTGTGAAATATTCCTTCAACCATTAAATGGAAGAATAATTTTTCTTTATTACATTGACTCTGACAAAAAAAAGACCTACTATGGAGTCTGTCTTTAATATTGCCACTCTGTTATTCCAGAAACAACTAATAAAGAAAAAATAATAATCGGATATTTGCTAATTTCCAATGGGTGGCATCTCTCACACAGTGTAGTTCTGATTGATGGTCTCAATGTCGAGTCCTTTGAGTTTCACAACCGAGTCGACATGGCCTTTCAGCGTATGAAGCTCCCTCAACCTGGTAAAAAACCAGACACAAAATGTTAGAAAAAAAAGATTGTTCATTTTATGAAACAGAAACTAATGAAACAACATACCTTGCGACTTCAGCTCGCTTCTTGGCTTGTTCGGCGATCTCCGACAACTCCCGGTAGCTGCTCTTGTCATTCAAGATTTCTTCGGTTCCCGGAGCCTGCAATCCGTGAAGGGTACGTTGTGCGGTGGCCCATTGTGCTTCCCGCTCTTCCCTTCCATAATCCTTCTTTGTTGTGAAAGCGGTCTATGTATGAACAATGATGTGTGCAAATATGAAAGGGATGGTTAATTACCAATAAGAGGAAAATAACTTTGATTCATTGTTTCAGTTTTCATTGAAGGGAAATGATTTTGCATACCTTGTTCTGAAGAAGATTATCCCAGGCCTTTCCGCTCAAGGCATACCGGGTTAAGAACTTGAGAATATCGAGAGGGAAGTAGGTAACTAAACTGTAGATCCAAATGACACCAGCCCAGCCCCATCCAATGCCTTTAATTCTAGCGAATTCCCAGTTTGCATAAACAGCAAGCACAGTAGCCACCTTAGAGAGTCGAACAATGGGCAAAACACAAATCAGTAAGTTAGTTCTTGTAATATATCAAATTCTGCAATGATGTCAAGCAGTACGAACTCACCAGTTGTGCTAGAAAGAAGGCAACGACTAGCAAGATACCGGGGCGCTCGATAAAAGACCAGCTCCGAGAACGAGTGACAAAGATGAGTGCCTGGCTCACTATACTCACTTGGAGATAAACAGCTGCTGTAAGTTCATCTTCACTGTTCCGAATGGATTTTACCCCAAACTTCTCCTGCAAGCAATGACCAACCTTTAATGGTTGCTTTGTTGTTCATAGTATGGTCTCAAGGGGGATGTAAAGAGTTTTATTTCTTACCGAAAAGAAATCGGATTCGTTGGTAGCCCAGAAGAAAACAACAGTCATGCAAGCAAGATAGGTTCCAAGGACAACGCCAGTGGCAAAGATCTCCCTGAGCTTCCATGAGTCAGGCATAGGAGATGGTTTAACCCTGTCCTTGGAGATGGTCATAATAGTTCCGTCGTTGAGTATAGCGATGATCAGAACCATGAAAGGGGAGAAATCAAACTTCCAAATCAGAGCAAGGAGCATGAAACCGAGCACGATACGGATAGTGATGGAGACGGCATAGATGGTATAGTTTTTCATCCTCTGGAAAATTGCTCTGCTTGTTAAAACAGCACTAACAATCACACTCAGTCCAGGTTCTGTTAATACTATATCTGATGCACTTCGAGCTGCATCGGTTGCATCATCGACTGCAATTCCAATGTCCGCCTTCTTAAGTGCTGGTGCATCATTCACACCATCTCCGGTCATGCCACAAATATGCTTCCTTTCTTGTAGCCTCTTCACAATCTCATATTTGTGCTCTGGATGGTAAGTTCATTAGTTAGAACAAGACAACAATGATAGTCTTTATAGAAAACAAATTGTTTATCAACTTAATTACCTGGGAAAACTCCTGCAAAGCCATCAGCCTTTTCAATAAGCTCATCAACATCGATTGCCGAGACTCTTTCATCTTTGTTTTGGCCTAGGAGTGCAGATGATGGATACATATTAGTTCCCATGCCGAGCCTCCTTCCGGTTTCCTTACCGATAGCCAGCTGATCACCGGTTATCATCTTGACATTGACACCGAGATGGAGTGCACGTCGAATTGTCTCTGCACTATCATGTCTTGGAGGATCGAAAAGAGGTAAAAGACCCACAAACTCCCAGGGACCTCCAGGGCTGTCCTTGTTTTTCTCGGGAACAGTCTAAAAATCCAAACAAGTTTTTTCCACAATAAGCTTTTCTTCCATTTGTGTCTTAAAACAAAACATAATTATGAAGAAAAACCTCAAACAAACTCACTTGTCTAGCCACACCAAGAGAACGAAGTCCACGATCAGCAAATTTATCAATGATATCATGAGCTTTCTTCTTCACGTCTTCTCGAAGGACGCAGAGTTCAATAATCTGATAGAGATGTCAGGTAAAGATCAGAAGCAAAAAACACAGCCAAGGAAAAGTAATTTGTTGTATAAGCTGCTGCTGACTATTACCTGCTCTGGTGCACCTTTGCTGGCTCTATGCCAGGAGCCATTGGAGTCAATATAGGTCATGGCTGTACGCTTGTCAACCGGATTAAAGGGGAAGAAATGCACCTCAGTGATACCCTGTCTAGCCTGTAAATCAAATATAAAATGTAGAGTTATTTGCAGTCCTAAACTGAAAGGACAAAAAACATAATGTAAATGGATTGAGATGCACAAGCAATAATAATTTACCTCCTTGGGGTCACCTAGCATTCCAACAATGCAGGCATCAATAGCATCTTGGTTCTCGACCCTAGAGGCCCTTGCCGCGAGTAAAAGGAGCATTTCCTTGTCAACGTCCTTTGCAAAAACCTGAAATTTCAGTTTTATGATCAATGAGTTATGGCTTTTGAACAAATGAATGATTTTCTTAGATTGACTTGGTATGTTATGTGGTTCTCAGTTTTATTGATATTTGACATCGAATTCATGGACCAACCTCAACCATGCTCTTGTCTACAGTAAGCTTGTTTAGAGTAAGTGTCCCAGTCTTGTCACTGCAGAGTACATCCATTCCTGCCATTTCCTCAATAGCTGTCATTCTCTTTGTAATAGCTCCTTGTTGAGAAAGCCGGTGAGATCCGATGGCCATCGTCACTGATAAAACTGTTGGCATGGCGATGGGAATCCCTCCGATGAGAAGCACCAGGAGGTTATCAATTCCATCCCTGTATCTTCTATGCTGGATCGGATACATCACTACAATTTCAACAAACATGCCTAATGCAATTGAGCAGATGCAGAAGTTCCCGATTGCTGTCAGCACCTGATCAAGCAATTATCATCTAGTGTCACACATCAGCTACATATGAAGAAAATAGCTGCAAATTTATAAGCCTGTGAGATTACCTTCTGGAAGTGTCCTACGTTGTTGGTGCTATCTACCAAGTGAGCAGCTTTACCGAAGAAGGTATGAACACCGGTAGCAATAACAACAGCCTCAAGCTCACCTTGCTTGACGGTAGAACCCGAGAACACCCCGTCACCCGGGTTCTTGTTTACCGGCAAGGACTCACCAGTTAAGGCAGATTGATCGACCTTGAGCGAATCACCTTGGAGGAGACGAGCATCTGCCGGGATAATATCTCCCAACTTGATGCTGATGATATCTCCCGGTACCAAAATTGCAGCTTCTTGCTCGCCCCATTTCCCATCTCTTAGGACCTATACAAATCATTCAAACATGCAAATGACACATCAGTTCAAGTATGCAGCATATGCTTGTATTGTGTTGTCCATGTCCAATTATTGATGTAAATAAGCCACCTTGGATTTGGGAGCAAGACCGGCCATAAGTGCAGCCGCAGCATTGCCGGCATTGTTCTCTTCAATGAAACTAATGGTGGAGTTGATGATAAGCAATGCGGTGATACCAACGAAATCTTGCCAATCTGGGGGCTTGCCCTGCATTTTTTTGTTTTATTGAGTTAGAAAACTTGTTTATCTAACAGGAATGCAAGTGCCAAGGAAAGAGAAAGGATTAATACTCCTCCATTGGCCAAGGCAATGGCCATAATTGCTGCAATCTCCATAACCCATGACAGAGGATTCCACATGAATCCCAAGAACTTCAAAAGCTTGTTTTCCTGTTTGAAATTTATTCAACACTAATCAGCTCCTCTCCACATTATATATAACAGTGGGAAATGGGAATGAGATAAGCAAAAATTACACTCTTCTCTTCGAGTTTGTTGGGGCCAAAGATTTGCAGCCTCTTCAGCCCTTCCTCGGTGGTCAAGCCATCCTTGGTGCATTTCAACTGCTGAAACACTTCTTCAACGGGAATTCGCTCCTACAACCACACACAAAATCATCAAACAATTCAAAACAAATTCAAAACAACATTAATTGTTTTCCTTACAAGATCGACATTCTCGTTCTTGATTTCCTGCAAAGTGTCGTCTTTGTCCACCATCTCAAACCAGTTATTTAGCCTCTCTCCTTATTCTTCTTGGGTCTTGTTTTGACAGTAAAACTGTTAGTGTTATATAGAAACAAAGCTCTTATTCTGTTCCAAAAGAAGTGGTTTTTTTCTTCCTTTTTTGGGATTTTGGTTTTGCTTGTTGTTTATTCGTAAAATACTGAACTTGATTAACAAATCACACAGCTTGAAAAGTAAGTGAGAGTTGGAGTAAATATATAGTGTAAGATAAGAATGGGATGTAGGCTAAAAATAACCAAAAGATTAGCTTTGAATTCAAACTCTAAAATGACCGGAACGAACGATGGAGCGCGAATCTCTTTCGGTTGGAGAAATCATAACGAAAAGGGGCGTTGCATGCATCATTCATGCGGTGAATGCATCTTTGTAGGCTGTAGCTTCTGCAACTGACAAAGTATACGAGATTTTTTTGGATGCTATTTGAATTGGTATTTATTAAGGATTATCAAACTATACTTAATTTTAAAAAATGGCTTTTCAATTATTTTTTTCATATTTTTTCAGTTTAATTCATGTTATTACGGTTTATATTTAAAGTGGAAATTGTCTTTCTAACTATGTCGTTTTAAACTTGAATCCTCTTTAAGAGTACCATATAATTCAATAGAACCTCTATAAATTAATACTCGATAAATTAATAATCTCTCTAAAATAATAAATTTTTTGGTCTCGACTTGGGCCCAATGTCTAAAATAATAAGATAATAATTTTCTAGAAGATCTTATATAAATTTATGGCCACTTTAATATTATAAATTAATAATTCTATAAAATTACAAATATAACTAGGACAACTTAGTAAAATATGAGTCTATTGTTGTTTGCTTGTAAAACTTAAATCTAGTTGTCTTGCATCTCTAACTTTCTTTATTACATCTTAAAATATGTGAAGCCATGGTTGGTTGGTTTTGATTTGGATTGACTAATTAAGAATGTTTGATGTTTTTTTATATAGTGGTTGATTTCCTTGCCAGTAGGGGTGTGCAAAATAAATTGTAAAGTTAACTGGTATAACCGTTTATTTTATAGGTTAATTAACATAACCATTAAACGTTAAACGGCTTCGGTTCACCGAATCGCTAAAAAAGATGTTTAATAGTTAATTTATATGTACTTTTTTCGCTAAGTATGAAGTTTGTGTTTAAAATCTCTAGATTTAATTTATTTTGAAAATCTTAATACAATATTTATCGGAGATAAATTTAATGTTGTAAAAAGAAATAATGAACATTTGAAAAGAAAATTGTTATAAGTTAACATGTAACCGAACCGTTTCTTAATGGTTAACCATTTAAAAAATTAACGGTTAACCATTTCTTTAACGGTTAGGTTACGGTTAATAACCGTTATAATAGTTAACTAACCGTTTAAACTAAACGGTACGGTTAACCTACCATGAACACCCCTACTTACCATACATAAACTTGCATTAAGTTTTAATTAGTACTACGTACTACAATGAACTTTATTTTTAGGGGTATGTATTATATTTAATTAGTCACATTGTACATGAACATCATTCAATTAGTCAATACAATATATATGTTTTATTCATGAAGAATAATGTAGATTCGTTGAATCGAAAAAAAAAACCCTATTTAAATTAATAATTTATTAATTTATCAATTAATTGATACCTTTTAAATTAATGAAATTACGTGGTCCCAAAACTAAAACTTTAAATTCCTATGCGGACTTGAATTTAAAGATATATTCGGAATTAATAGACCCCAGTCACATTAAAAACCCCTCTAAATTCTCCTTCTTGAAAGCATTGGGCTATGGTCCAATCCTGTAGGACCTCTTTGGACCTTGGTGGCCTGGCCTCCATCCATACTTGAAGAGGTTTTTCTATTCCCTCAATGCTCACCATCCTTTTTTTGGGGTCTCTAAGCCTTTTTCATGTACATCTGTCGCTTACTTTGCGTGGATTCGAATTTTAATATTTATCATACAAATATTATTACAACATCATTAAATCAAGAAACAAAGGAAAACTCCAAATCGACCTCGATATCATATATAAAAACAAGATATTTATTCATCTTCACGTTATCGTTACTCGAATACTCTATAATTCACATTCTTGGTTATATAGGCAATCCAGGCCCACCCTTGTAGCCCAACTCCATTTCATAAAACCACGTGAAAGCTAACATGCATGACAATGGGGGCACACTATTTAGTAACATGCATGTGCACGTGAAGGCATGGAGAAGGATAGAAATAAATATTTATGGATATTTTTATTTTCAGCTCTATATATTCTTGCCTATGATTAAATTGCATACAATCGTAGAAAATTGGAACGGCGACAATAAAAATCAATGATATAATAATAAAAAAAGTACATGATTTACTTGGTTTGATCATGTTTTATTTTTAAAATTTAAAAAGTTAATATACTTCTATAATATGTATTATTATGGATTTTAATTATAAAAATTTAAAACTTTTGACTTAATACAAATATTTTTTTGAATAGAAGTCGCTAATTTTATTAAACGATAAAATACCCAAAATTACAATAATCATTTACAACTATCATTGTAAACTAAAAACATAATTTGGACATTTTCCTAAAATTAACCACTTAAGATCATACAATGATCAAACATGAAAAGATTGAAAACCTATCAAAAAGACTCGATCGAAAAATAGACACGAACAAATCTGACTGCATTGGCAAACAAACCACAAAAGGAGATTAAGCTATTGAAAGACCACCGAGAAGCGTAAATCAGAGCTGAGCATCGTGAGGAACTATTCACGAGCGCAAACCGCGTGTCCAAAATTAAATCGAAGGTCCACAGTGGGGAAGATCACCATGAATCCATAATTATGAAAAAACACAATTTTGATCAGTCGTGGAGTTGTCAGATCCAACCCAAATGAAAACAAAACAAAAAGAAAAACGTATCATACGGTAGAATAGATCGTGCCACAAGATAAGAATAGATCGTGCCACAAGAGCAGAATAGATTGTGCCACAAGAACAGAGTAATTTATTGAAAACTAAAAAATAAAACAAACAAAACGATAAATCTCGGCGTCGGTGACCAGTATTAAAATCGGCGCCACCTGTGTTTAAACAAATCGGTGCTGCACTTTTAATAGGAAGAAAAGTAGGTTTTTACGAGGGGAACGTGACTTAATACAAATATGATTAACCAATTCCAAGCAGTTAAATCCAATGATAAGCATAGATAAAGTAACATAAACATGATTAAAGGATATCCATGCTGACTGCCTCATAATTGTCTCATTCATGTGCCATGATTAGTTTTATTACTACTTAAAATATTTGTGATGAGAAAAATACAAGCTGCCTCGCATTCCTCCAATTCTCGTGATTTGTCTTTTTTTCTCTGATAAATTGAACCTCCACTATTTAATATTCAATCTGATTACCTTAATGTTTAATAAAACATGTATTATTGTTTGACTAACATGAATTCATTATCACAATTTATTATTTTTAAATATGTATAACATTTAATATTTGTGATTTGAAACTGAGAAATGACAAAATCTAGGAAATGCAATCCTTAATATTCTTCTTTTATAATATTAATATTTAATTCATATGTTGACTAATTCAAATATTGTAAAAATTTACTATAAATGCGACTTTTCTAATTTATTTTGTTCTATTACTATATATTTCTAGTATAAAGTATTATCTGTGTTTGATTTTAAATTTGATAAATTCATATATGTGTTGTACTATTTTTTCTATTTAGGTTATGAATTTTTTTAATGAGGCATATGCAAGTGTAAAGCATAATATGATTTAACTTTTAATAAAATTATATTTGTTGAGAAAACACAAAACTAAATTACATTTAAATAACCCAAGTAAAATATGATACATCACCCTTTATAAGTGAGATCAGTACTTAGATAGTTGGAATCTATTACTATGTTTTTACTATGCTCTTCCATTTACAAGTGTGGCATGTGACACATCATAGGGTCTCAAAATTTGGGGCCCCACACTTTAAAAAAATCAGCTAACTCAAAAGTATATATTTTACTTATGATACGCACGCATAAAGAAAACTCAGTGAAGAATGCATTCATTTTAATTTCTACATCAATTCTCTTTTTTCATCAATTTTTGCTCCATACATCAACTAAGAAAGCTCTTGTTGTCCCTCCTTTATCTATTCTCATGGCAAAATTCAACAACAACAAAAAATATCTTCTAATTTTCTCTTTTATTATCTCAAGAAGTTAACTGTAACCAATTCTTATTAAAAAAAGAACTACCAAATTTATGGTGTTCAACGGGTAAGAAATTTATTTATGTTATCCTAGCTTCAATCTTCTTCAATTACTCTAGATTCGACTACTAATTAGTGATATTCATTGTTTAAAAACCGAAAAAGAAAGTTTATACTAGAATTTTTAAATTAGTGTTTTGAAGAATGAAATTCTAATTGGAGATTTTGAAGATTTTGAGATTTTGAAGGTTATTTTTTCTCTAATTCAGTGGTCTTGTTGAATGTATAATGCTTCTTCTTCTTTTAATTTATTTTTTGTTGGTGATATAAGTTATTTTTTTATTTTTTAGTATTATAAATTTATCAGTATTTTCATGTAAGTTATACTTTTTATTGTCTTGGTTTTATATGTTTAATTTTTTTATTTTGTAAGAAACGGTCATAATATGATAATTTTTGATAATTTACAATTTTTATTTTATTTTAAACGCTTAATTTTAAAAAATAACAGAAAGTCTTGACAACTTTTAGAATCGGCCTGGTTTTTACGTATGCGGAACAATTAGATAAAATATTTTTAAAAATGTTTGGGAGAAATTATATTATAGGTCTTTCCCACCACCTAGGATATGGGACCACCCAATTAAAATTATACATGTCATTAAATTTTTACATGTCATCTTCCATAATCCATGTCATCTTTAATTTTTTAACCCTAAAAAATTAAACATAAAATAGTAAAAAGTAAAAGAAAAAAAACCAAACTTAATAAATTTCAGTCGTCTCTCTCTCTATTCCCCCACTGCTTCTATCTCAATTTTTCATCTTTTCTCCCCAATTTCTAATCGTCTTTCTCTTATTCTTTGTACACAAAATTGGATTCCTCCTAATTCCAGTGCCTCTATCCCAATCGCCTCTATCTCAATTTTCTATCTTTCAACAAACATTAAAAGTGGATCTAACAAGGGTTTCAACAAGCTTCAAGTAAGTATTATATTTTTATTTTTTTATGTTCTTTCAAGTTATATTTAATTTTTATTATCTCCAAATATATATATATAGAGCTAATGTTTGGATAATAAATATATATATGCGTTCAAATTGAAATTAGAAGTAGTTTTCAAATTGAAATTAGCAACAGTAATTTTCAAATTCAATTTAACTATGGCGATTTGGCTAATAAATTACTATATTTATATTAATATGTGTTTTCTTTTTTTTTATATTTTTAATATAGAGCTAATGTTATATGTTGATACGATAATTTTGTTGCAGCGATGCTTCATAACAGCGAGAAGAAAGAATCAAATAATTTGAATTTCGTAAGAAGAAAAGAAAAAGAAAGTGTGAAAAGAAAAGAAAATAAAAATTAAATATAACTTGAAAGAACATAAAGAAATAAAAATATAATACTTACTTAAAGCTTCGCAAGTTATATTTTTATTTCTTTATGTTCTTTCAAGTTATATTTAATTTTTATTTACAACCCTTCTTCTTCTTAACTTAACATAACAGCTAAGTTGCACTGAAACGGATACGGAGATGGGACGGGGACAAAAAACAATATTTTTTAAAATTATAGTGTACGGATACGACAAGGGTACGAAAATAATGTTTTTATGAGAATGATTAAATTATGTTGAATCTTTGTAGTGTATTGATTTTTAATTTGTAATCTCGTTTCTCTCTTTGAGAGTGTAGGAAAATAATGTTTTCATGAGAATGATTAAATTTGTTTAATAGATTGTAGGTGGATAGCTCAAGCAAGGAATAAAAGAGGTGCATCAGCGGTGAGGGAAGGTTGATGAAGCAATCTGGCATACAAGCTTTTGAAACTCAACGACGAACCTGATTAGAAATATTTTTGTGTATGTTTTATCAGCGGTGTGCATCAATTTTTACCTATCCTTCTCCGAGACAGTAGATACAAAATTAAATTAATTATTGTACATATTCTCATTTGTAGTAAAAAAAATAATGAAAGTGTTTTAAGCTTAAAAGTATTATTGTCGACAATTTCAGTTGACAAAAGTAAGTTGACAGGTTTTACTCTGTATTTGAAGCATTAGAAGATTAATCAAACTTTTCTTTAGACAATATAGTTTTTTGCGATTGATCATGTAGTGAGTTTTACGTCACTGTTACCTTATAGTTGCTCTATACAACAAGAAAAAAAACTGTTGAAAGAGCTCGACTAGCCATGCTCATTAAACATTAGAAATCTCATAGTTATGGTGACATAGTTTATATATTGGCATGTTTAATAAATTTGAGATTGAACGAACATATGAAAACGTGATCTTGCTAAGGAACATATACTTCACCAATCGTTGTGAGGGCAAGGCTTTTGAAGGGGGCGCTAAAATTTTTAAGAGATTCAATAATGTTTGTTGGTTATTTTAAATCATTGTGCTACTATAATAAATTCAATTTATGCGAAGATCAAGTCATACTATTGAAGATAAAAAAAATCATGTACCAAACATTTATCTTGATTATTTGTAAGAATGTTAAAATATAAATAAAAGATGACTTTCACAAGAACATTTAGCTTATCCTTGTATAATTAACTTAAAAGAGAAAAACCTATAATATAACTCAAATAAAATATAAAGTTTAAAGTACTATTGTAATAAAATCTAAAGTTTAAGGTACTAATGTAACCCCATGAATGCCGGATTTCATTTTTGATCCAAATGCTCATATGAAAAGCTTTAACCTGTATCATTTGAATAAAAAAATAAATATTTAATTTTTATATAGAGCAGAATCAATTCTTAAAAAAATAAAATCAAAAATGGAATAACAATATATTTTTTGTGTGAAATAAAATAACTAACCTATTATTATAGTTTTAGATTTGGATGTCCTTCACTATATTTGTAAGGTTCCTATGATTAGTGAACACATAAAATTAAACTTGATAAAAATAAAACTTCTTCAATGAAATACTACAATGAAATCATATATTTACCTGAATATTTGGTGTAAAACCAAAGTTATGTGCATAAAGCATGTTTGATTCATTCATTCTCCATTCACTAGATGTCTATATTAAAAATAATTTAAATCAGTTAAATTTGAAATAAAAAAGATAGTTACTATGAATTTGAGTTAAAAAATACTTGACTCAAATTTAAAGTAGTTGTCGCATTATTTTGTTGCACAATTCTACGAGGAAAGTTAAGAGCATCGGAGTACCAACTACTACCTGGACCCTAAAAAACAAAAATTAAAAATAAATTTCATTTAGATGCATTTTAAGAATACTTTATTCTAAAATTAGTACTATAAGTAATTACCGTATTAAAAAATTACATTGTGTTATGGTACGGAGGTTTATAAATATTGCTTGTTAGCATTATCACCGAAGGAATAATCTATAATTAAAAAGAAAATTATAATAAACCGTAAAAAGTTGTCAAAGATGATATGATACCAATTAATTTTATACATACAAAGTTATCATGATGTGGAGTGATACCAACAGAAGCATCTAAAGACTTTCCAATTGCTGATTGTTTCATTTTTTTCTGTAAAACACTTAAACTTCTCAAAAACAATATAATTTAAATATAAAATAAATTTAAACAAAAAAAATTATAAGCTCTTACTTTGTTTGGTTGACGTGGATGCTTTTAATTTTCTTTTCTCAAGATGGCCTTTAAGTTTAGCATTAGAAACTCCTTTTGGCCTAACACATGGAGGATTTAAGACATGAGAATTATCAATTGCACATCTTTTCACAATCTCATCATCTTTATTTGATAGTTCTTCAACAAGCGACCTTCTTACATTTCCTAAAAAGAAAAAAAAAAGAAAAGTCATTACCAAATATCTTAAAGAATATAAAATTTTACATTTTATAAGTATATTTCGCTTACTTGTTTGCGTCGTTACTTTTGAAGCTTCTGCCTTATCTTTCCTGAGCTCAGAATCTTTAGTACTACATAAGTTTTTCAATTCTTCCTCAACTTTCAAGTCACCTTCGTATAAAATCTTTTGACAAAGCTCTCTTGTTTTTTTCGCTTTTTTGACTTTTAACAATAAAGTCATAAGCAAATCGAACCATACGATTACGAAATACACTCTCAATATCAACCTCAGTAGTGTGTTGATGTGAGAACTCGTCAATCTTATCAACATGCACATTCTTCTTAGCATCTTTAGTCTATCTTTTAGAGATGTACTGCTCAGGAATTTTCTTGACATTTTTAACACTGAAAATTCGCAAGGCATGAGAGCAAAGATATTGACAAAAATCATACTTCTTACAAGTACAATAAATCTCCATGGTAGATGTGTTAAATTTGACTGTTCATGTTCTTGAAATATTTTCTTCCATCGTCACTTCAAATGTATAAAGTGAGTTGTCTTGAGCAATTTCTCTCCATGTTAACGAAATTTCATCAAGAAATTCTTTCTGAAAGCGCTTGAATATTTCATGAGTATACACTTTCGATGCATGAATCAAAATACCGCAATTTTTAATTGTACACGTAACTGACCCATTTTTGCATTGAAAATCTTTCTCACCTTCAGAAGAACGCCATCTTGCAACTAAGTTTTCAAACTCCAAAATGAATTCCGTAAGAGAAGTAGTGGCCTTCGAAATACCATGTAAAACATTATTTGTGACTTTAGCCCTCTGAGAAGATTTAATTTGGGAAGAAAATATATCAATGCTAAAAGCAGTACTCAATTTTCACGACATCTATACAAACCTTTCAACCATCTATGGTCATGAAGCTTATAGTCATTCATTATTTTTGCCCAAGTTTCTTCAAATTCTATCTCTGATTCACAACCTTACATGCATTTATGAAACAAAGTATGAAATTCTGCATTTGAATTAAGACTACCAAGATGCGAAGGTGCATTCTTAGAAATATGCCATAGACATAATCTATGACGTGAATCAGGAAATACTTCTTCAATCGCTTTACTAATTGCATGATCTTGATCCGTCATTATGATTTTTGGAGATTTATTTCCCATTGATTGCAAGAAGGACTTGAACAACCATACAAAAAAAGCGGTCGTCTCGTCTAACAGAAAAACACAAGCAAACATTATAGTTTGTCGGTGATGATTAATCCCTACAAAGGGAGCACAAATCAAATTATATCTATTGGTACGATAAGTTGTATCGAAAACCACAATATCACCAATATAGACATAATCAATCCTTGATCTACCATCTCTCCAAAAGAAATTTGTCATTCGATTTTCTTGATCCACTTGAACTGTGTAAAAGAACATTAGATCTTCACTTGCTCTCACCTTGAAGTGGTTAAGCAAGCTTTGACCATCTCATGCTTCAATAATCATCATCTTTTGTTTATTCAGATAATTATAGCAATCTCGCTTTGTAAACCCAATATTTTCAGATCCACGTGCTTCCTTCGACATGTAAGAAAAAATATCAATAAGACGTATTTCAGCACTAACCATTGAACTAATGACATTAGCTTTGGCTGTCGGAAGAGATCTCGCAGATCTAAGTAAATGTCTTTTAGAAGGAGTTGCTAACTCATGATTATGCTCCGAAATAGAACGAGTGACTGTCCAAATATTGTCTTGCACCGTAAAACGAATCATCGCTTGACATCCAGTTCTAGTTTCTAACTTATTAAATTGCTTCGCATTGATATCACCCTCAAATTCTTTGAAACCTTCCTTAGAACAAAAATAATCTTTGCAACGAATAACATTAGTGCCAGAAACATACCTGTTTCTACCTTTTCGAACACTAAATCCAATACCATGACCATAATCTTTATACAAATTGTAAGTCGCTTCTTCACTATCAACGACAACTCCCATCAAATTCACACTTTCTTTTTCTTTTCTTCCTACGAAATTCAAATTATTTGATTCTTCCTTCTCGCTGTTATAAAGCATCGCTGCAACAAAATTATCGTATCAACATATAACATTAGCTCTATATTAAAAATATAAAAAAAAAAAAAAGAAAACACATATTAATATAAATATAGTAATTTATTATCCAAATCGCCATAGTTAAATTGAATTTGAAAACTACTGTTGCTAATTTCAATTTGAAAACTACTGCTAATTTCAATTTGAAAACTACTGCTAATTTCATTTTGAACGCATATATATATTTATTATCCAAACATTAGCTCCATATATATATATATATATATTTGGAGATAATAAAAATTAAATATAACTTGAAAGAACATAAAGAAATAAAAATATAATACTTACTTGAAGCTTGTTGAAACCCTTGTTAGATCCATTTTTAATGTTTGTTGAAAGATAAAAAATTGAGATAGAGGCGATTGGGATAGAGGCACTGGAATTGGGAGGAATCCAATTTTGTGTACAAAGAATAAGGAAATACGATTAGAAATTGGGGAGAAAAGATGGAAAATTGAGATAGAAGCAGTGGGGGAATAGAGAGAGACGACTGGAATTTATTAAGTTTGGTTTTTTTCTTTTACTTTTTATTATTTTATGTTTAATTTTTTAGGGTTAAAAAATTAAAGATGACATGGATTATGGAAGATGACATGTAAAAATTTAATGACATGTATAATTTTAATTGGGTGGTCCCATATCCTAGGTGGTGGGAAAGACCTATAATATAATTTCTCAATGTTTGGGGTGACCATATGTGACATGTGGCCTGTGGGTCCAATATTTTTTGGAATATCTACGCATGACTCCCCTTTCTTTTCCATGCACACTAACACTTTCAAAAAGTATTACTTACCAACAAATATCAAATATCATATTCTATTCTATTTTCTAACGTACAAAGTTAAGGAAGAAAGAGAGAGTCGTTTTAGATGGGTAGCAATATGAACATCTATTTAAGGACTTGTTTTTTTTATAATTTTAATAATTTTTAAGTAGTAATCTTATAAGTTCGTAATTATTTTTATTATTTTAATTATATTTAAAGTGTTTTCTAAATAATAAAAAATAATTTATTAATGAAATATTAAAGTAATAGAATATACTTTCGCTTCTACAAGACTCATTTTTTATTTTTTGCTAATGATTCTGATAATATTCGAGACGGCTTTGGGAAGAATTTTATTGGGTTTGAGAAGTAGATACAAAGGTTTTTTCTATTTTTATATATTGTTTAGAATTTATATTTTTGTATATTCCAATATATGTTAAAAATAAATTTCATAAATGAATGTTAAGAAAATCTTTTTTAGAAAAAATCCAAATATTACGTGTGATTAGATTTATCTGAAAAGAACTATGCTTTACTTCCAAAGGAATTATACTCGGGTTTTGTCCGGATATGGTTCCATGCTGGACAGTTTGCTTTTATCATATTAAAAAATTGCTTTTACAAGGTTGAGTGAAGTGAAATCAACATTTGTTTTCTGAAAACGGTGACGGCTACTATTTTCAGATGTTTAATGTGATGATTTGAAATTTTGATTTAATAAATTTATTTGTATTAATTTGAGTTACGATCGAAATTTTAAATTTTTAAAAATATAAATATTATATATCAAGCGAAGGAATAAACTTTAACTAATTCCCCAAACGAACGAGAGGAAAAAGGGTATATTAACAAAAAGAAGAAAAAAAAACATTGAAGCTTCGGTTCCTCTTCACTTTTGCACTTACCTATTTTTTTTTATTTAAACACTGATATTCAATCTCTTAGTGGCCTAATTCAAAACCAGTAATGTAAAATTTCGTAGGCCGTTATGGACTTATGGGGCGACTCTCCCAACACGTACTATCACCAAAATAATTTGAAATAAATTCATAACTATCCAAAACAGTCATATTTGTAAAACTGAATAATGTATTATATATTTGAAAAATCAAATATAAATTAAAGCATCAATAATTTAGATAAAATTAAGAATCGAAATAACACTGCTGATTATAGAACTTTTGACTCAATGCTGAGGTGTATAAATTTCATTTTTGTACAAGTAAAGGAAAGAAAAAAGATAGAACTGGCAGCTTCCTGCCTATATATTTACTATGTATTCAGATGATTTTATTCCATTCATGTATTCACACTACTTTATGCAAATCAACCATTGCATAAATGTAGCATATATCTAATATTAAACCCTAATAAATTACCAAGAACTAGAAAGAGAAAAAAAGTAATAAATTTAAAGAAGAAGCAATTCCATTAACACATGGAAAATGCTTGCATTTTAGATCAAGGTTGAACCTACAGGACAAAGCTCAATAGATCCATAATGAAGCAATTCCTCTATCATCTGCTCTACATGATCATCTTCCAGTGGGATGAACTGCTCTTCACTCCCAGCTTGACTTTCTTCATTCCATTCCCATTTGTTCTCCGGCTGCGGCCAGCAATCGGTTTCTCCGATATTGATTCCGGTAATGCTGTACCCGGTAGCAGCCGAAGGTTGACATTGTGTTGCAGAAGAGTCATTTTCTGCGTTTTTCTTAGCCAGCTGCAGTGCTGCCATGTGACATTTATGTAATTTAGCCGCCAAGGTAGCTGAGAGAAGCGTTGATGAAGAAGATTGAGCGTCATTGGGATTGTGTGGGAAATTTGTTCGTGCTTTGGCCCCGCACATAAGCCTTGCCGCCTCATCGTACGCTCTTGCTGCATCCTCCGCCGTTTCAAATGTGCCTAGCCATATTCTAGTCTTCCTGCAAAACACAATAAACGGTTTTCTCATTAAAAAAAACAGTGAAAAAATCAGAAAGTAAAGAAAGAAAAATAGTCTCGAGGAAATTACAAGATGGGGTGTCGGATTTCGGAGACCCAGGAACCCCAATGTCTTTGACGAACGCCACGGAATCGCTGCTGAGGTCTTCCCATGCCGTTTTTTTAATGAGAAACGTAAGTGTTTGTGATATGTCTGAGAGAACAAAAGCAAAACGAAATGAGGAGAGAATGAAGGGAATGGGAGTTCTGAAGTGGGAGAGCCTAGTGTCACGCCCCGCCTGGTCGCGACCGAGCCAACCGAGGGGCACACCCGCCCAGGTGCACCGAGCAGCACCGAGGTGTGCCACCCATGTGCGCTATGCGCGCCCGATCTGCCCCGCCTAGGTGCGCTGCGCGCGCCCAAGACGCCCCACCTAGGTGCTTGCGGGCTAACTTGGAGAAAATGAGGCATAACAAGCCTTTTAAGGCCACAAGTGTTCCAAGGAAGACTCTAGATCGGCCTAGAAGGCTCCACACGTTTCCACACTCACCCGAGGGGTTCCAGAAGGCTCCACATCAATCTAGGCTCACCCGGAGGAACCTAGAAGACCCGAGAAAGATCAAGAAGGCTCGGGACAAGTCCGGAAGGCTCGGGACAACTCTGGACGACTCCGGAATATTCTAGAATATCTTAGAATATAGTAGAGCTTTTAGACCATTTAGGATATATGTAGATAAGTGTGGAATTATCTAGATATGTCTAGGTCCCTTAGATATTTTTGGAGGCAAGTTTGTAACCGTTGGATCAAATAGATCCTAGCCGTCCATTTAGGAGGATGGTGCCTATAAATAGGCCACCCCTCTCATTTGCAAACCATCCAAGAAGTAGTCATCCAAGTCTTCTTGTAAAGCTTCCTTTGTAAAGCTTCCGTTGCTTTAATACAAGGTTTCTTTCCTTGTAAATCTCTCTTGCTCCTTTCGTTTGCCATAGCGTTGCGACATCAAGGCTTACTAGCATCGTGCCGAGTGTGCTAGTGCCGCACGGATTTGAGCCGAAGAAATAAGTCCGTGACAGTTGGTATCAGAGCAAGTTCCGATCGCTCGGGAGAATGGCCAAGACCACCAAAACTCAAGCCGCTAGCCCGTCCGAGACCGAGGTCACGCACGACCAAGGTGTGCAAGACGTAAGGACTGATCCTGTCGAGACAAGGCCTCGCGCCAAGTCCAAAGACCTACTCTCTAGCTTGGAGTCCCGCTTGACTCGCGTGGAGGAAGGCGCATCGAGCATGGGTGCCCAAGTGGACGACCTTCAAGAGCGGATTGAAGGCCTCGAGGTAGAAGATGCCGAGATCCACACAGCCGTGAGGGCCATGAAGATCAAGCTAGAAGAGACCCTGCGCGCGGAAATGGCCGAAGTACGCGACGCACTCTTGGGAGAGCTCACCAAGGTACGTGAGTCTTTCCAACGTGAACTCACAGCCGTGTATGATCAACTTGAAGCGTTGCAAGGCGACCTTGCCTTGTGCAAACGTGCTATGGCAGCCGGGCCAAGCACCACCGTAGAGGCTAGAAGGGTCGAGGTGCCCAAGCCTCAAACCTTTTCAGGGACACGCAACGCCAAAGAAGTCGACAACTTCTTATATGGCTTGGAGCAATATCTAGAAGCCGTTGGCATCAGGGACGATGCCTCCAAGATTCAGACCGCGACCTTATACCTCACCGACACCGCCATGCTTTGGTGGAGGAGAAGGCGTCTCGATGTCGAGAGAGGTACGTGCACCATTACTACCTTCAATGATTTTAAAAGGGAGCTCAAAAGGCAATTCTATCCGGAGAATGCCGAGGATGAGGCACGAGCTCGCCTACGAAGGCTCAAGCAAACAGGGAACATCCAAGACTATGTCAAGGAGTTCACTAGCTTGGTGCTCGAGATCCCCGATCTCTCAGAGAAGGACTCACTCTTCAACTTCACCGATGGCCTTCAAAATTGGGCTAAGACCGAGCTAAGGAGAAGAGGAGTACAAACTCTTGCCGATGCCATTGCCGTGGCCGAGAGCCTTATCGACTACTCGAGCCACATGGAGACCACCCCTAAGCCGAGGGATGAGAAGAGCAGCCATGCCAAAGGTGGGGGAGACAAGGGCTATCCCAAGGAGGGCCATCGAGAAGGCCACTCACCAAGGCGCCGAGACTCGTCCCCTTGGAAGAGCAAGGACAAGGGTAAGTCCAAGGAGTTCCAAGGTGTGAGGAAGCCACCACCGAGTAATTGCTTCATTTGTGATGGTGACCATTGGACGCGAGAATGCCCACAACGCCGAGCTCTTAGTGCAATCCTAGCCAAGCATCAAGAAGAAAGTGATGCCGACGAAGGTAGTGATGCCGAAGGGAGCCAAGGTGCACAAATGGGATCGCTACAGCTCTTGAATGGAATCCAGTCCGCCCCAAAGACCCAAGCCAAGGGATTGCTATTCGTGGACGTTACCATCAATGGAAAAGCATCGAGGGCTATGCTCGACACAGGTGCGTCCCATAACTTTGTCTCTTTACACGAAGCAAAGAGGCTTGGTCTTAGCATTGTGAAAGGGGGAGGATCCGTCAAGGCCGTAAACTCAGCCGCTCAACCCATCCATGGGTTCGTTCGAGGAGTCAAGACCAACATTGGGACATGGTCAGGCCGTATGGACTTCTCGATTGTGCCACTAGATGACTACCCGATCATCCTAGGGCTCGAGTTCTTTGAACAAGCCAAGGCGATACCGATGCCGTTTGCCAACAGTCTATGCATCACCGAGGGTGCACCATCGTGTGTGGTTCCAACCATAAGGGCCACCAAGCCAGGGACAAAAGTGGTCTCAGCACTTCAGCTCAACAAGGCCGTCCGTAGGGCCAAACCATCCGAGGGATGCAACCGAGACAAAGGGGTGTCTGAGTCCGGGAAGGCCACCAAGCATGTTCAAGGGGAGAACATCGCTTCAAAGACCACCGAGGGTCCAGGTTCGAAGCCAAGGTCTTCCATCAATGCCGACAAGCCGAGGGCAAAGGCAAGGCGAGCTAGGAGTCGAAGGAAGCGCTCCAGCAACACCCCTGTTCCACAAGGACGTGACGAGGGCGTCGCGAGATCGGGTGGGGGAGGATGTCACGCCCCGCCTGGTCGCGACCGAGCCAACCGAGGGGCACACCCGCCCAGGTGCACCGAGCAGCACCGAGGTGTGCCACCCATGTGCGCTATGCGCGCCCGATCTGCCCCGCCTAGGTGCGCTGCGCGCGCCCAAGACGCCCCACCTAGGTGCTTGCGGGCTAACTTGGAGAAAATGAGGCATAACAAGCTTTTTAAGGCCACAAGTGTTCCAAGGAAGACTCTAGATCGGCCTAGAAGGCTCCACACGTTTCCACACTCACCCGAGGGGTTCCAGAAGGCTCCACATCAATCTAGGCTCACCCGGAGGAACCTAGAAGACCCGAGAAAGATCAAGAAGGCTCGGGACAAGTCCGGAAGGCTCGGGACAACTCTGGACGACTCCGGAATATTCTAGAATATCTTAGAATATAGTAGAGCTTTTAGACCATTTAGGATATATGTAGATAAGTGTGGAATTATCTAGATATGTCTAGGTCCCTTAGATATTTTTGGAGGCAAGTTTGCAACCGTTAGATCAAATAGATCCTAGCCGTCCATTTAGGAGGATGGTGCCTATAAATAGGCCACCCCTCTCATTTGCAAACCATCCAAGAAGTAGTCATCCAAGTCTTCTTGTAAAGCTTCCTTTGTAAAGCTTCCGTTGCTTTAATACAAGGTTTCTTTCCTTGTAAATCTCTCTTGCTCCTTTCGTTTGCCATAGCGTTGCGACATCAAGGCTTACTAGCATCGTGCCGAGTGTGCTAGTGCCGCACGGATTTGAGCCGAAGAAATAAGTCCGTGACACTAGGCTTATATATAAGCTTCTTTTGCGGCCTTCTGAACCTGGCGAATATTGATCAATGATCATTGTAAGAATAATAGGACCCACAATGGGTAGTTTCTTTCTTCTTTTTTCCCTCTACTTTTGCTTTTATCCCTTTTTACACGAGGAACAAATTTTTTTCCTCTGTTTTATTTCCACTTTCGCATTGGTCGAGTCATTATATGCACACATATGGACATAAATGTCACTAGAAAGTTGTTTGATACCGTTTTATTTTACTTTGGATTTACATCAATAGAAATTCTTTTCACATGTTTAATATTGCTATAGATTTCGATTAGGGCTCTACATGATTTTATATAATACAATATAAAAGAGACTCCAACATATATAAGTTTATATATCTTTATGACTTTTTTTGTTTTTCTAGAAAAGCTCTCCCTATTTGGAGTTAATTATATGGAACTTGATTTGAATTCATTTTGATGATGAATTCACTTATAAAATGATATTTAGTGTGCGGAGTAGAGAAATCTCTCCTCTTCTTTTACTATCTCAATAATTCCGGATATCAAAACATAATTTGTTTTGGTTGCACCGCATATAGATGTATTTTTGAGGAAATAAGGGTAATGTGCTCTTGTGCTTCATGTATTAGTTAGTGGACAAAGGTAACATGGCTCACATCACATTTACAAATACATAGGAAACCTGCCCATATGCCATAGAATAAGGTAAGGACAAAAAAACCCACGTTTAATGTAATTTTCAAGCCCCATTCTTCCATGATATAATATACTTGTGTCTGTTTTATGGTCTTGGAGTGACAATTAGCTTCAATATTTGACCACTTCTATTGCTTGATAGCTATGGAAGAGGCAATCCACGTACCAAAAGATTTACAAGTCCACTTCAATGCCCACCCTTTTGTTCCTTTTCATTCATTCAATATATTGCTTGATAGCTAGGTCACATTATGCATCTTCACATGCAATGCTTTTGAATTTTTTTAGACGCTTATTAGCAAAGAACCCTAAGGGAAATCCGGAGACCAATTGTCCTCCGGCTCTGAGCTGAGGTCACCGTACCTTATTCTCACATCTCGGGTTTTTGGAGCTTCCAAAATATGGGAACTTTTGCCCAAACTATGCCCTGTGAAAAAGTACTCTATACAAAACTCTTAATAATTGATTAGATCACAGGTCAATCATACTACATCGGGTGACAATACCGGGGTTGAATTAAAACCTTCATCTCCAGGATGCCAACAGAAAACCTCAAAGATTATTTGGAAAATGTCGACTAAACCATTCGAAAACACTTTCTGGACTCCAAACCCAAAATAACCAACAAATTGCATAGAATGACAACTTTCCTAATGATTACAGAAATGGGAGAAAGAATGGTCGGATTAAAGCCCATATGTAACTTCGCAACAACACTATGACTCTACACTAAAATGTTGAACACAAAATTAGAGACAAGATGATAAGAGGGGAAATTCCTGGTGTACACACAACAACACATTCCAATCCTAGTTGTTCAACTTGAAAGGGGAAGAAGAACCGATGTCCTATCTAGAAAACCAAACCAGACAAAGTGCCAAAACCTTTTTCCTCTAGAGTTCAGCCATTTTCTAATCAAAACTAACCCCTTTCACTTTCTACCACTTGTTCCAACTCTTGGCTTGCCTTTAACTTCAGATTCCTGTATTCCAGGAATCATTACAAGTTAGATTCATGAGTAAAAGAAGTTCCTTAATGAATATGAATAAACGGTCAAGTGTGTGAATTATTTGTGCTGATGTACCTGTGGCAAGTGCAGGAAAATGTAGGTTTTTGCTGTTGATGGGTTGTGATTTTCAGCACCTTTACTCCAGTCATAACAAACCTATAGCAAATTCAGGATGAGAATCACTGCACGATATATATAGGGTTAGGATCCACTTACACAGTGTAAAAGTTTTCAAGTTTTACACATTTTTTGGATCGTTGGATGGGGGAAATAAATGGCTGAGAGATTAACTCCTTACTTTCTTTTTCCAAGTGATAATCTGCACATATTCTACTGTTAATCTCAACCATCCATTTCACACATCCAACGATCCAAAAAACGTGTAAACTTGAAGACTTTTACACTGTGTAACCGGATCCTATCCCATATATATACATATATATATATATATATTCGGTTCAAAGAGAAAGTCAGCATTCTTCCAAAGTAAATACCGAATATGCAAATATTGATCCATCATTGTTGAAAGCACTGCATGGTATAGGTTGACTGCACCTTGACATTGCCTGAAAAACAGCAAAAGACAGGATTTAAAACCAAACCATAATACAGAAAATATGATCTTGCCGCCAGAGCTAGAGTTGTCAAGTTCAGACCACTATCAATTTAATTTAAAAAATGACAAATAATTTATTGTTTCATTTGGCAAAATCAATCTATGTAAAGATAAAAGCATTGAAAGGTTTCTTGAACTTTTCAATGCCAAAAGCAGATGCTGTCACTGTCAGTGGCATGCTGGTAGTGGCTTCCGCCGCCAGCCATATCGAACTCCAGGCTTCAACAATCAGTGCCACTTTCTAATAGAAACCAATCAGACTATTGAGAAACTCTGGATCACTATTCTAAGAATACCTTTAATCTCTGTTTACTATCCTTGTCCCAGAAATTGAAAGCCCCATCAGAACCCGCAGTGGCAAAAGTGTGATGTATCTGAAACAACAAACAACAACATCAGATCATGAACCATAGAAGATTTAGCTCCCTAAAGTGATTCAGAACTAAGGCTCTACATGGTATGAAGGAAAATGAGCGAGGATAGAATTTTTTTTAATCTAATTATTAAGATACAAAGTAAGAAAGTGACTATAAATCTTAACCGTTGATTAAGAAGTTTTCCATCCTTCATACCAAGAAAAGCCTAATATCCACCTAAAATAGATTCCATGAAACAGATAATGAACACAACCTGAAGGAAAATAGGCGACCAAAAACTTACAGGATGGAAGTTTAACGAGTTTACAGAATATATCTCACTGCCATCCCTGTGGCATTTGAAAGTAAAGTTTTTACTCTGCTGTCCATCATCAAGGTGGTGTACTCCAACCCTTCCCTCAATTGAACCAACCTGTAAAGAAAAACAACAAAGTTAATGCTCCCGAAGAAACTATTTCATTACTTCCTTTTGTTCGAGAAACTATTCCATTACTGTTGCACAAAAGGAGGGGAAAAGTTTATAAATGATGTCTTCCAAAGTTGTTTCTCCATTTAGCCAAAATGATGGAACAACTGAATATGTGTCAAATTGTTGGAAACTTAAAGATGGAAGGAAGAAATAAGCATACCAAAAATCCTTGCTGGTCAGGGAAGGCAGCAACGCATCTTGTCTGATACTTGAGGGGTGAGGTGACTCTCTTGTATTCATTCTGCTAGCATTTAAATGTTATTTGACATGAAGATGTAATGGGAAAGCAAACAAGTAACATTAATAATTTCTCAACTTGTCAATCAGCAATTCAATTAGCGCCATTTATGTACAACCAATCATATAGTCGAAAACAAAATTAGCACAGACCACTTGCACTAAGATTTTATTGATGATAAATATAAAGGAAGATGCTGAGTGCACCTTTAACTCAATTATTCCCAACTCCTAGAGTGCTTCCACTACTTTATAAATAATAATTTTCCATATCAACAAATGTAATACAGTAATACTAGTTATACGAAACATAACGTCAAAACTGCAATGAGAAAAAAATGACGAGTCAATCACACAAGAGAGAGAGGAGAGGGCGGAGGAACCATAATTCTATGAAAAATGAATAAACAGAAAATTAAAAATAGTGAAGACCCTTTGACTTATAAGAAAAGGCTACCTGAGGGTTCTGCAAGTTAAAGACAATTAGATTTCTATCTGCAGTGCCAACAACCATCAATGGATATTTCACCGTGAGTGCATAGCAACGATCAGGAAGTTGTTGAGTATGCACTGGGTTTGACTGCCTTGTATCCCAATATCTAAATATAAAGGTAAAAACCCAAAAGTTGATTAAAAACCAAAGTAATAAAAAAGAATCAAATTGCCAAATCAATGGATGAAGTAGAAGCAATACGGAAAAACTAGTTAGTTAATGACCAAACGATAACACAAGAAACATGTGAGATTGTGAATATAAACAATAGGCCAAAAATATGTTCTCCATAAAAATTCAGTTTTAACATTAAAAATGATGCTTCAGAATGTACTGCAGAGAGATCCCTTCATAAGTTACAGATTATTGCCATTTGTCCCCAAAACCTCCTACCTGCGGCAATCAAAGCTAAATTTATCATGTCATAATTACACACATATCTAACACACAAGGAACAACCTCCTACACGGGTAGACCAAGAGAACAATTAGTGTTATTAAACAGGTATCTTGTGACTACAAAATGATCATACTTCCTGTGAATTGAGCATGGAATTTACAAGTATGCAGGTACTACCGCTTAGCAAGATGGCAAGAGCACCCTCACATGAAATGCATTACTAACATGATGTTAATCACTAGGACCCAATACCCGAAAACATTACTTCAATTTCCCAATGGTACAAAAAATTCGGAAATGTGAGAGTATTACTTTAATGTCTTGTCCCAGCTTCCGGTAGCTAAGAGGTTCATTTCTGGTATCCAAGCAACCTCTTTAATAGGGGCATCATGCATGGCAACTGTAGTTGGTTGACCACCAGATAATAAAGGCCACATCTTGACCTGCTTGTCACAGCCTCCAGAAAATACCGTCATCCCATCATCCTTCCAAGCTGAGCACAAAACCTTTTAAAAGGGCAAGGTGTTAACAAAATCAGTTTACTACAACTGCAAATTGAAGAATCGAATAATACATCTCCAAATGCAATGGACTCTAACTCATTACCGGCTGATCATGAGTAATTGATGCCTTTGGCGTACTAGCAACAGCTGTACCATTACGGGATATTTCCCAACATCTCACCTGCAAAATTGTTCAAAAAGGGGGAAGGGGGTCACATGTCAGGTAATTGAACAAACGACAGGGGAAGCAACAAGAAAGAAACTTCAATAATTCAACTTCGTCCAAGAACTTAAAGAACAAGTTGAGATGCCATGAATCGATAAAGGAAACAAAACAAAGTGAGCATACCTGATTATCCCATGAAGTAGCAATCAAGAAATTGGCCTTGGGACTGAAACTAAGGCTTGAAACAGAATCACTGGGCGGTTGGGCAACCTACAATTAAAATTGCATGTAAAAACCCTTTGTATCAACAGTTCAACCAAACTTAATTTCAAATTCTTTTTTTCCATTGTAGTATCTTTTTAATCAGTGATGCTGATCCTTCCCCATATTTATCTCGAAAAAATCCAAAAAGGAGAAAACCCTTTGTATCAACAGTTCAACCAAGCTTAATTTCAATTTCATTTCCATTGTAGTATCTTTTTAATCACCAACACCGACCCTTTCCCATATTTATCTTAAAAAATTCCAAAAAGAAACGAGAAAATCATCAGTCTATCGCATTATCACTAGCTCAAGTATTATTTAACCAAAAACAAGGAATAAAATTAGTATCGTTTCTCCTCCTTAACATAAAAAATACAGCAAGAAAACAGAACTTTGTTAACTCGCAAGTTTAAAAACTAAAACTAAAATAAAGCTCACTGGTAAAGCAACAGTAACCTCGAACTAAATAATAAAATTATAATTAGCAAATTGAAACTAAAACGAAAAATGTGAATCGCATAAAACATAGTATACAAATTAAAGAGCGAATACCTCGAATGATTTGTTAGGGTTGTGATTGGCAGCGGCGGCACCGAAAGTAGACATTACGAAACTGCAAAATGAATCGATAAGACACTAAAATTTTGCGACTATAATAAACTTCCAAATCTTCGCAGCGCAAAATAAAACGAATAAAGAAGATACGAACATGGAGAAAAAAGAAAAGGAAATTACCTTGGAGAAAAAGAAACTTTGATTGGGTTTGGAAAGGAGAGGGAAAACTGAAAAAATTTGAGAGTAAAGAGTATGCGCAGTAAATATATGTGGGAGAAAAACCAAGGTTGCTGGTTGTGGTGCGATGCGATGTCGGTTAACGGGGAGGACGCGTTGCGTTAGATGAACGCCAGGCAATATCACCGTGTCCGTAACCGGAACCGGAACCCTTTCACTTCAGCTTGCAGTATTTAATTTAATTTTTACATTAAGGCGAACAGGCGGCCTTTTAGGCCCATTGGGCTTTATCAGAGTTGGACCATATCTTGATACCATTTTTTCAAGCTCAAACTCATATTCTACCTTAAATTACATTTGGCAATATAAAATATTTAGTTTGTAACGAGAAGCTTGCAACTAAAAGTTTATTACAATAGAAATGTTTTGTTATTGTATGATGGACACATTAAGAATTTGATGTTTGTGTTTTTTTTGAAAAAATTTAATTTTATTTAGAGAAAAAAAGAAGGGAAACAGAAATTTTAAGAGAGAAAAAGAGTGTTTCTACCGCGTCTAGAATCAGAGGCAGATCCTTATATAAGCCTATGGGAGTCTTGGCCCCTCAAGATTTATTAAATTGACATTTAACCTTTTAAAAATTTAATTTGTCTCCTTCAAAAGAATTTAATTTGTTATTAAATTTTAAAATATTTTAACTAAACCCTTCTTAAAAATTTTAAAAGTTCTCATTTATGGTCATTTTCTTCAAAATTTTAGATAAATCCTTTACTTTTTATGAAAAAATTATATTAAACCCTTCGTTTAAAAAAATAATATAAGCTTTTGAAATTTTTAATATTTTTAAATAGGCTCCCTCAAATTAGTTTATCAAGATTTATCTTTATCTAAAATTTATAATTTAAGGGAATATGATGAAACAAAAATAGTTGCTCGACCAACCGACTAAATGTGTCAAGAATTTGATGTGTTTAATTTGATTAGTTTTGTTAATAAAATATAAGTCACGTGTTGATTTTATTAATCTTGCTTGTATACAAGATAAAAATTCATATGGTTAGGATAATTTATATTGAAATTATTGAGATTCCATGTCTAAATCCCATCCCACCATATGTGAGCCTTTTCCATACTTACATGCATACATGAGTTATTTAATATATATATATATATATATATATATATATATATATATATATATATATATATATATAATCAGGGCCGGTTCTGGATTTTTGGTGGCATGAGGCGAATATAAAAAATAGGCCTCAAATTAGAAATTTAAATTGCGGTTATGATCGTATTTACAGTAATGTTAGGTTTTATTGTAGTTGTGGACATTATAGATGCTATTTGGGTCATTGCGAGTATCACATTTGTGAAATCTCTTAATAACATACGTTATTGTGAACATAACTGTTGCAAGTATCGCGGTTTCAGATGGTGTTGCTACACATGGGCAGATGTAGCATATAAATTAGGGATGCAATTAACTCCACTTGATTTGTTGGGGTATGAGGTTTTCAATAAGAGAATATGTAACCCCCTAGACCCGCCTATGCGTTACAACGGATCCTAGGAAGTCACATTAGGGTCACAAGAGCAACCCACGATAAGATTTCAAACAAACATATAGTTAAACCTTTAAAATCATAAATCAAATATCTGATTTAAAATAAAATTTCAGAAATCGTTCAAAATGATAAAACAATTATGATACAAGTTGCGGAATTAAATTTCGGACTCATTTGTATAATGCAAACACGACACACATGCCCCCTAGTTACACAGATACCATACTCCCTGACGAGCCGAAGAAACTCTCATACCGACGTTGATAGATGCAACTTGTCTGATCTTTTATCCTGAGATGGTGAAAAAAACAGCATGAGCTTGGGAAAGCTCAGTAATACAAAACTACCAGAAGATGCTATAAGCTCATACAGATATATGGTAGGCATAACATTTTCATGATGTTTCAAGCAGTGACGGTCATCTATTCTTTTCTGTTATTTCAGAGTAACGATATACTTGAGATTTACAGTACTTGTTCTTTATTCATCATCGAGTAACAAACGTGAATTATACGAGTTGATAGCTACGAAGATGAAACAAAGAGTTTAGTGTTTAGTGTGTTCCAATAAGTGCAGATCAAGCAGACATAATTGCATATTAACCATATCATAAGAACATGTAACAATTCAATGCAAATGCTCAAGTACATACAAGAGTTTACTGGTAACTACCCTCCAACCGAACACCAGAATGCAATTCCCCGTGAACTGCATACAGAAGGTCTTACCCTAGGCCTGAGGCGTAGGAGCCTATCTAAGGGAATGCCTTAGGTCCAGAAAGACTTACCCTAGGCCCGTGGGCGTAGGAGCTTAACAGAACAGCTGGATCAGGGCTGTGACAGACACTTCAATCATAACCCGAGAGTATCCCTAAGCAGAACAGTTCAGATTATAACACATTATCATTAGATTTTAGTCAACAGAGCATATAGCATATCCACTATACAGAGATTCAGATATCATAAGTTCATAACAGACCAGAATATAATCTCAATCATATTGCGCATACAAGACTTTTTCAACAGATATAATCATGCTTCTCAAACAGAATCATTCATACTTTTAGATTTCACACTCTATCAGATAAACATGTTTTTCAACTCAAAGTGCATTATATATCATGATCAGACAATCATCACATAATCGTAATCCATATATATATATATATATATACATATATACACAACAGAATGCAGCACACGGGGAACACACTAGACAGAACAAATTTTATTTCTCAGAGATACATGATATTTACAGAATGAGGCACATTGAACTTTTGGCTCGAAACAGATATTCTAGGAGTTCATACATCATGCTCTTTAAATTCAATTATATCGTGAACGATTTAATCATTTAAGCTCACAAGGGTATTATGGTCATTTCGACGTTCATGGGCATTTTGGTAATTATACCAACATTGAATAAGCAATGATTCACAGAACTCAGGTATCTTGTTTGCTCATTAGTTTTCTAACCGGACATTCAAGTATTTCTATATCAAGGTCTTTTAAGTTATCAGATAATTTCAGGGATGCTCTAATCATTTAGGCTAACATAACATTTTAATTATTTAACTATCATGACAATTTTTCAAATATAACACAATCATAACAGAACGACGATTATAAATCTCAGGGGCTCTAACAGTTTATCAAACCTCTAAAATGTGTTTAATGCGGCATATCCCAACCTTAAAATACTTACTAACATTCAGATGTGAATAATTTGCGTGTATCAGAACTTAACACCGACTGAATTGTATATCTGAACGGTCGCCTTCATACTTTACTATAAGGTTTAGCTTTGAGTAATCAAGCATATAATCATTGCAAATATTCCTACCTTAGTATGGTAAGCGATAGGCATACACGAATCGTTTTTTTTTCTTAACACTTAGGGGCACTTTAGCCATTTAAGTCTTATTAGAAAATTTCAGGATTTCATTGGATGTATAACCACTTATTTAACTGAAAGGGGTATTCTGGTCATTTTGGAAATTTGGGATAAAGCCACCGTTCTTATTTCTAAATTACCATTTGACACCTCCATCATTCACGTACTCGATAGAGATTAAGTAGTCTTAATCCCTCTGACTGTTACAGACGATTCATTCATTTCAGAACTTGAAGGTATAAACGTCATTCCAATTAATTAGACATTTAGGTGCTCGAGGGTACTACAGTCTTTTTGGTCATTTCAATTATTCCAATTATTTCACTCGTTACCGTCGTAAGGATCGACGTAGGATTACAACGATATTCTCAGATGATTCATCTTTATGTGTTATACATAGTTTAGAGGAAAATCCAAGTTTTGAATCACACGAATTTGTACAAAAGTGCCGGAGTCTTTCCAATAAATTATACATCTTAGGTGGAATAAATTGCTTAGTTAGGCAAAATGCAGATTTCGAGTAATTTCTTTATTAGAGGGGTAGTTTAGTCATTTTTTATAACCCAAGGGCAATTTCGTAATTTCATAACCATCTCATACTCCGCATTCTGAGCATTGGTTCTTAGACACCATTGATAGAATTTCATATTTAACTGAATTATTTATTACTATTAGCACTTTCGATACTCCCGGTCTATTTATATTCTTATTCAAATATTTTGATTTTACTGATTCTCATACTTATTTTTCGTATCTGATTCGACTTAAGAAGAGTTCATGAATACACTTCATCACAAACATGCATGCGTTAACCGAATATCAACATGATCATAAAGCATACCAGGGGTAGTAGTGTATTACCTTAGCTCCGAGTTATATCGGTTGACTCATGATAGTACATTCGATCGCATTCGAATCCGGACTGGATGCCCCATGACATTTCGAATACCAAGATACTTGCATACCTTCAAATACACAAATTAACATTTTAGTCCTTATCCAAAGAGCTCTTAACAAAATTAAACACATAAACACTTTCGGGTTTAAGGTCAGATTCGGAGGCCTTCGGGTCAGAATTTTGCAAAACAAGCTTCAAAAACGGACTCAGGACGTCGAAAAACATAAAATATGAATTTTCCGAAAATTTGACTTTTTGGTCAACGGTCAAAGTCAACGCAGACGTCAGCAGAAGTCAACGCTGACGTCAGCAGTCAACTGGATCAAGATAACTGAGTCAACTCGGGCGAGTTGACTCACTGAGCTGACTCGGCGATTCAACCCAGCCGAGTCGGGTCGGAAAGCCTATGGGTCGGGTCAGACCCGTTTCTTACCCTTATCGGAAAGGTCGTCGGCGGCAATCGGAATCTCGCCGGAAAAGTCTCGAAATGACGTTTTTGACCTGAAAGAAAGCCTTTCGATTACACAACGTTTAACCCAAAATTATTCAACCGAACATCGCCGGATAAAGGTCGAAAATTACCGAAAACGTAATAGGGGTCTCGAAACTGTCGAAGCTCCGACGAAGGGCTTAACGGCGGCGAACGGAGGCGGCAGGCTCAGGTTTTGCAAATCCGGACGCAAGGATCTCGGCTGTGCCCACGGTGAGACATGAACAGCGGTGGATCGGCCGAAAACGCGGCAGACGTGGCCCACGAAGTTGCCGAACTTCGATCAATATTCCACCGCACACCGCTGCTCGAGGGCGCGCGTGACCGGTAACGGCGAACTCACGACGAGACGGAGAACACACCGCTGGCGGCGGTGTCACGGACGGCGCAGTGGTGACGCGGCTGCAAGCTTGCCGACAATGAAGGAGAAAAACGTTCGGGGAGAGGAGAAAAATATTATTGGGATATGGTATTCATTAAAGCTGGTAGCTAAGGAGTCAGAGACTTATTAAATTCAGGTTCACAAAAAGAAAAGGTTCAAATAATTTTTTTTGGGGAACTTTGCACTAAGAGCTTGCTAGCTCAAACGGATGGGTAATGGCCAAAACAATGGGAGGTTGCAGGTTCAACTCCCCCTAACCTCCACCTTTTTCAAATTTTTTTTAAACTATAGAGTGTTACAGAATATAGAATTTTTCATTAAAAAAATATTAGATTTGACCCACTTAATTTGTTGGATATAAGGTCAACAATGCTTATTCTAGTCATATAGAAATCCTCAATATATCATACTTCACTCATGACCCCACTATAAAAAATCTTGGCTCCGCCACTACCACTATTGTCATGTAACAGTCGTTGTTGCGGTTGCATAACGTTATTTAAATCTCAATCTCTAATAGCAAGTAACAAATATCAAGAGCTTGCCTAAAATAACAAATATTAAAAAATTGGGCTTCTAATAATAAGTATTAGAAAAAATTAAGATTTAAGAGTAAGTCACTAATAATAAATATTGAAAAAATAAAACTTCTATTAACAAATATTAAAAAAATTATGTCCTAATAACAAGTATTAAAAAATTAAGCCATTAAAAATAAATACAATTTAAATAAAATAAAAAATGTGTAACTTTCTTAAATGGTGGGTCATGGGCGGGTGCTCTTTATAATAAACTTTATGATATCATGCTAAGTTACAAATGCACGGTGAGTGTTTTTTTTCATTATAACTAATTATTGTAGTTAGCCTAAGTAACATAATTTTTTAACTATAAAAGTTTAGCAGTGTAATTTAAGGAAAATTAAAATTCGTGACATATATGATAATTGATGCTAAACTACATAGTTTATGATTTAATTTATTCCATAAATGAAATTATAAGAATTTAATTCTAAAATATAAATATGTAAATAGTTTTGTATTCGAATAAGCTCAAACTTGTAGAAATGAAATTTTTCTTGTTGTGGAATTTATTTTTGAAACTTTTTTAAATAATAAAAAATAGATTCTAGTTCAAATCTGAGATATAATGTCAATTATGTTTTTATTTAAATATTTTTTTGTTATTACAATACAAACTTGATTGATGTTTTTAAAAGATAGATAAATATATATTTTCCCTTAATATCAGTGAAATGAGTAGCTTTCAAATTATAAATTGACATAAACGTTAATATGATGTGAATGTTAATTGAAATAACATTGTTTTATGAAATAAAAAATGTCAACAATTTTGAAATCAACAAGTAGTCCCATTAAAAAAACAGATTATGTTCATTTTAAAAATTTAAGTTTAAATTATTTTGTTTGATTAAGAATATGTGTGAATAAATACTATATTGTAAACATATTTATCCCACATGTCATTTTTTCGAATAAAATAAATATTTTCTAATCATGGACGATTCAAAGAATTCGGGGGCCTATGCAGTTTAATAAAATGGAACCCTTGATTTCTAATAGTAAGAGATAAGGTTTTTTTTAGATGAAAAAGGGAATACAAGTAAGAGCCTCGTTAAAAAATCTCCTTAAATTTAGATGGAGAAAAAAGAGTGCCCTTAAATGTATTTACAAATCCATAAAACACAAACGACAAAATCAAAGGAAAACTAATTCGGAGAATCTGACTGTAACAAAAAAGTTATCGAACTAGGTGGCTCGACAAACTCGTGAAAAATCAAAAGGTTGTTGCCATGCAAGCTTCGCAAGCCCATCAACCACTTTATTTCCCTCTTTAGCGATAATCAAGAGCTTTACTTCCCATTGTCTATCCAACAAGTCCCATATATGCTGAACTAAAGACGTACGTTTCAACATATTTGTTCGGTTCGAAATCACATGGATAGCATTTTCACAATCGACCTCTAAACACAACATGTTAATGCCAAGTTCCCAAGCCAAGCGAAACCCCCTCAAGAATACTCCACATCTCGGCTTCAATCGCCAAACGAATCCAAACACTCTTAGCGAAAAAAATATTGTGGTTATTTTTGCATGTTTTGAAGCAAAATCATCTATAACGCTTTTAATATCAACTTCTTCCGAAAGATCACTCTCGATTGTAATCAAAGCTAAACCATTTAATATTTTTTGTGACATAATTGTTTGTAAGTATGACTTCTACAACTTCAATTTTGAAAAATTCTGTCATGCAGAAACAACAATAATAGAAATAATTTAAAAAATTTTATGAGCAATTGTCACATTTGGAAGGCAATTAAAACGTTTTAAAAAATTTTAAATTCATCGTTCTTATTTTTTCTTTAGGTAAAAAATTCTCTAAGTAATCTCGTCTCAATAAATAACACATTTCTATCAAAATAAGATAGCTCACATTTTCTAAGAGCATTTTTCAAAATCATTACAATGAGTTTTGAGATGAATGTCATTTAATGAATATAATTTATCAAAATGAAACAAGAAGTCAAAAACATTTTCATATAATTGATATTATTCAAATGTCTTATCTAAAGAAAAAATTACTTGATCGACAATATACAAGAAGTATTCAATTCTAAATGATTCTTCGAGATCTATTAATGTTTCATCGCCATCAATTTTATCAGATTGTCTTTTCCTAAGTACCATACGTTTTTTTTAAGAAACGTAGGATCAATTTTAATTTTATTAGCTATTTTTCTTATCGTGTCCATGGCACTTGAAAACACATTATCTATATAGTTTTTGAAAAATTAAATAAATATTTTTATGTTATCAATAACAACATCAATCAACATGTTTTTTAATTACAAATTTTTGTTAACTAAGTTCATAGCAAACAAAATTTTATACCAAATAATTATAGATAGCAAAAACTTAAAATTACCAAGTTCATTTGTTGTTAAAGATTTAGTTTCACATTGTATTTTAGGATCATCATCTGTATGAGCTACTTGAAATAATATTTTTTATTTCAAGAATTTAAAATTTTATTCCTAAATACTTTCAACACGACTTTCTCATCATGTGGCCGACAATGATTTAAGAGTTAAACCTTCACATCTTCTCTTAGCATATTTCATCTCTTTGTAAAATTAGCAAATAAAACATAAATACGTTGAACTATTTCAAAATACTCTTTTTCGCTTTTATTGAAATGTTTGCAATGTCACACAAAATTAAGTTAAGACTATAACACCCACATGGAGTATAAAAAGTTCCAAGATTCAAGTCTAAAACTCTTTAAAATAAATTTGGATTATGGTATTAATTGTTTGTAGGTTGTTAATTATTTGTACTTTGAAATAAATTTGGACTGTGATATTAATTGTTTTTAAGTTGTTAATTATCGAATATAAAATTTATATTTTTTTTAACTAACTAATTTAAGTTAGATTAAAAATTTTGAATTTTTTAAGAACTTTGTGCGGTCGCTCATATTGTACATGTCCAGAACCGTCTCTACCTCTAATAATATGATATGTGTCACCAACTTAAAAAGTTATAACATAAAATATAAAGATGACACGTGAACATAAAGTGACACGCTGATTATGACGTAGCAAGAGATTTAACGGTTAAGTGACCGAAATGAAAGTTTAACGGTGACTAATCTGAAATGTTTTCATTCTGGAAGAAAAAACACAATGATACTAAAAGTTGGGTGACCACTGTTATAGTTTAACCAAGGTAAAGAAGGAAAAGTCAAAAGTAATCTCCTTTAGGAAAAAGAACAATAGTAAAGTAATTACATCTCATTTCATTCAACAGAGGATCTTCGATTCCTTAAAAGAAGATGAAATTCTTGTTTTTGTTATAATATTGCTGAGCGGCGAAGCTTCAATTTATTCTGGGATTGTTTGCGCTTATGATGCGTCGCTCTGCATGTGCATCCAAAAAAACGGGTCAAACCAATTCAACCAACCCGATTTACCGTTCTCCCTCCGATCTCTTTCGCACCGGTACTTCCCTTTTTATCTTTTCATTTCTTTCTTCAATTCCAGATTTTGATGGAGCTGGACTCGCCTTCTTCTTTTTTCCTTTTGTTGTTTCAAATTTTGGCTGTTTGTTAGATTGTTAAATTTTGTTTAGCTGTTCATTTCTCTGGTTGATTTATGTAAAGCGATTCAATTTTTGCATCATTTAAGATCGTGTATTTGTAGAAGAAAGAAACAAAGTAACTTATTACATTTGTGTGCGTAATTCTAGTAGATTTTGCGGATAATGATGAGATATCTAGCAAAGTTAAGTTTAGCAAAAGGATTGGGGTTTGATTTTGAAATTAGTTCTCCTAAGACATGATTTAGAAGTAAGGAAATGGGAAGAAAAAGAAGAATGAACCTTAAGAGAATACATGCCAATCTTAAGGGTAAATTATAGCTTGAATGCAGTCTTCTTATGGTAGTTAAATCTTAAAAGTGTGTTAAAAAATCAGGTTTAGTAGAGAAATTGTAAATTGAAGCAAAATCCTTAAGGCTAGATTATAGCTTGATTTCTATCTTAAGATAGTTAAATATTAATAGCGTGACAAAAATATGTAAGTGAAGTTGAAATTTAAAGCAAAATCCTTAAGGGTAGTTTATAGCTTGAATGCAAGCTTCTTAAGGTAGTTAAATCTTAAAAGTGTGTTTGGGTTCAGTAAGAGAAGTTGAAAATTGAAGTGAAATCCTTGGCCATAATTGAGAAGAAATTATATCTTGTTATCAGTATATGTTGCATGTATGATATACTTGTTGGCAAGACAGGGCTTCTCACCTAAGGTTCAAGCAATTAAAAGATTGAGTTGAAAAAATGCTGATAGATTATGTTGCATACATGAAAACGAAAACCTGAGAAAGTGAGAATAGTGATATATATGCTTGTAGGAACACAGGAAATAAGATTTGGTTGAAAAGAAATCAAATAAGTTTAGAAGATTATTCTATCAAACTTTGATTTATGTCTAGCAGTTTTTCTAATTTAAGGAGCTGGAGATAGTATTAGCAGTTCATTGCAGGATACACGAGAATCAGATACCAATTTTGTTTTCTACTCTAATTAGAAATAAAGGCAGACTGATATGAAACCTGAACTTATCCTGAAACATGTGGAATTTGTAATTCAAATGGGGTTATAACAAAAAAATGAAAGCTTACTCATTTGCGTTAATGTGCGCTTAATTTTTTAAAATTAATTTGAACTTTTAAGTTCCGAATCTAAATGCTATACCAAATATGCATCCCAATCCAGGATGCCAATAATGACAATGTTATGGTTCAACTTGGCCTCTCATTAACATGTTATTTAATATTTACCAAAGCTTACTTTGAAAGATGACACATAGATCCCCTAATCTTTCATCAAACTTGAGGCTTCATTGTAGACTATGTATTTATAATGCTTTAAAGTTATTCATTTTTCAAATTTATGGATTAAGCTGTCTATGGTTTCTTAACTAATGACTTGAGACTTTGTTTTGTATTTCTCAGCTTCAAGTAAGGCATCTTCAAAAGAGATGGAACGGATTGACAACCTATTTTATTCTTATGCCAATAGGTCTTCTGGTATGATTGAGTAAGTTCTTAGTGGAATATGCAATTCAGTAAGCAAATTTGTAATTTTGGTATTTCCGTTAAGGGGAAATGTCTTCTGGTACCTTTGTAATTTTGGAGAATTATATTGTTATATGGATTTTAGATAACTACCAATATGTTACATCCAACCCTTTTTAAAATATATTATTTTTTTTTATATTTTACATTTGTGTAATTTTCAGGCAATGTCATCCAACCTGCATATCCTATCTTTTATTTCTGTTTAGTACAACTATTTAAGTGATCAATCCACGTGACAATTTGCGCACATATCTTTTACATAGATGTTGGGGATCCTAGTTACAATCTGATATTTGAGCTCATTATGACTCAAAGTGCCAATCTGCTATGAGGTCTAGATCTTTTAGATCAGATAACGGATATGCTGATTGACTGCTTTAGTGGACTTTATTTGCATATAAGCAACAGTATATATGCTTGTTAAATTTCTTCTTTGATTTTCAATATAAATGATATCAAATTTGTCGGAAAGGTTTAAATTCTTGAAATTTTCAATGGTGACAAAAGATGGTTTCACAATAACCAAGTAACCGTTGGAGCATAACAAATATTCTTGAAATTCTTGAAATTTGTTGCATTAAAAATTAATATCATCACCATGGAAATATGTGCTGCTTGACTACTTTGAACTGCATTCTAATGTTATGATTCACTATTTGAACAGCCCAGAAGGGATCGAGACTCTATGTTCCAACATGGAAGTTGATCACACAGATGTTAGGATCTTGATGCTTGCTTGGTAACTGTCATATAAACACGTCCAATAACTCATTTATAGCTTTTATCCTGAGCTTTTCTGTTGAAACTATTGTGCATGTGTCAGGAAAATGAAAGCCGAAAAACAAGGATACTTTACCCTGGTAGGAATTTTTGTTTACCTTCTCCATTTACTTTTATAATTTAACTGTTAATGTGATCTATTATATTTTGGTTGAATGAAATTGCTATATGTTCCTATGCCCTCTGATTATTTTTCTTCTTTATCACGGCATGTTCATATAGAATAATCAGTTTCTAGTCTCCCTTTTTATGTTTACTATTGCATGTAGGCTGTATAGTGATGCCTGGATATCTGTTATCATCTATGGTTTTGTTAATTGTCATTTTTGGGTCTTGATGTACTCATTTTAATCAATTTCCAATATCTGTGATTTGATCATGACTTCCAAGAGTTGTGAAAATACTTCGTAGTTTTTATTAAAAAAAGTTATGTTGATAGGAGTTTCTTCTTCATATAGTTATGATCCTCATTAAGATATATTTAACAGCCCTGATATATGTTGGCTGATGCATTGTACTTTATAACTAGCAATATAATGAATCCTTAAATCCCAAGCTCTATCTATATTTTTTTATGTTCATGTACATGTTTGTAGTTAAATTATCTGTTGAAAATGACATTTGAATCTTATCTTTATAGGAGGAATGGCGAAGAGGATTAAAAGCACTGAGGGCTGATACTGTAAGTAAATTAAGGAAGGCCCTACCAGAGCTAGAAAAAGAGGTTAGAAAACTCATAACTGTTTGATACCCGAGGTTAATTGACTTGGTTTTTGTGTATGATAATTACGGTGGAAATGTCTGCAAAAGTGATGATGTTCTCTTTTTATACTATAAATAGGTCAGGAGACCATCAAACTTTGAGGATTTCTATTCCTATTCATTCTGCTATTGCCTGACAGGTATTATGATAATATTATGGCATGTAGCTTGGATGTCTTTACACTGTCCCTTTTTCCTGATTGACCTCCTACTTACTTCTCGAATTCACGGTTGCAGAGGAGAAACAAAAGAGTATTGATATAGAAAGCATATGTCAATTGCTGGATCTTGTTTTAGGATCCCAATTCCGTGTGCAGGTTGACGATTTCATTGAGTATTTGAAGGTGAGTTGTGACAATTATTGCATTGGACCTCATAGGTTGCAGTTGTTTATACTTTGTTTCCTCATCTCTTTAATGTTTCTGTTTATACAGGCACAAATTCATAAGTTATTGTGGGGATGATTTCATTACTGTTAAATCTGTTGTGTGTGTGTGTGTGTGTGCACATGTTAAAATGTCTGTTAAATCATTGTCAGATTGGGGCACATTGTTATATTGATGGACTCTACAAAAGTTTGTTTAGAAAATAGGATTAATCTGATTTAAATGTTTAATCCCTTAGCTCTAAAAGTGCAGAAATGAATATAACGACTTGATAGAGTAGTTTACAGTGCAAAGTTACCCTTCTGTCCAAAAAATAAATGAGCCTCATACCACAATTGTGTTTTAATGTAGATTCAAAGCGATTATAAGGTCATAAACTTGGATCAATGGATGGGCTTTTTCCGATTCTGCAATGAGGTATGCCAAAGTTAATGCTTGTCAGGGAATTTCCTGTTGTGTTCCCTATGTTTAGATGTTCCGTGATATAAAATAGGGTCAGAACATAGTAAATTCCACATGCCATGCTCACGCACAGATCACTTTATTTAAAAAAAGGATTCTGGGATAACTTATAGAATTCTACTAGTGTGATGTTCTCACTAGTTATACAAAGACATAATAGCAATTGGTAGTGTGTAGCAGAATCCCCATAGCATATCTGTAGAATATTAGAGAAGACTGAAGGGGTGCCCTCTTTTCCTGCAGGGTGTGGTTATAATTGGATCTTTTCTCATGAGAGTTTTATTGGTCTCTTTTTTGTTCTTTTCGTTTTCTTTCATCTGCTTTTTCTCGCAAATATGGAGCAACAATACAGAGATTAAGTATCGGTAGCATAAGAATTGGGACTATTTTGAACAAAAGAAATGGGACAGTATAAATGGTAGGGAATCATTGATCTTTGCAGTTCAATGTATGATGCAGTTACTTGTTTCTATTATTTATCATCAGATTATCAGATAGTGTAGGAATTATAGAAATATTTGGACTGTTTCCATCCCTTCAATTAAGGGATTCTGTAAATATTTCTTTATTACAATCCCTTATTTTAAGGGATCATATCTCCTAGGATTAGTATCTTTCCTATCTTAGAGTTTCCTAAATTAGAGACATAGTTTGTATATATAAAGATGTAATATGTCCTATTGAAATAACAAGAAAATACAGAGAATTACTCTGATTTCTACATGGTATCAGAGCAGGTTACGGTTTTTCTTTTCCAACCTAGACCATGTCCGAGACTTCTTCTCCTACTCCAGAGATCACTTCAAATCCAGAAAATTTTTCTGGTTCTGATGCTCAATCAGATTCGTCTGGTCTGACTATCACCTGCCATCGATTGAATGGCAACAATTTTCTTGAATGGTCCCAATCGGTTAAGATTTTTCTCTTGGGCAGAGAAAGATTGGGCTACGTTACTGGTGAAATCAAGAAGCCTGTTGCGACTGCCACTGGTTTTGCTAAGTGGATGCGTGACAATGGTCAGGTTATGACTTGGCTCCTTAATTCCATGACCCCGAGTATAAGCAGAAACTTTCTTCTTTACACCACAGCCGCTGAAATCTGGAGTGCAGTCCGCGACACCTACTCTAGCACTGATAATATTGCCGAATTGTATCATGTTGAAGATCAGGCAGCCACCCTTAAGCAGGGAACCATGCCCGTCACTCTCTACTACAATACCCTTACCGCTCTTTGGCAGCAATTAGATTTGTATGCACAACATGATTGGGCAGATCCAAGAGATGCTGTCCTTTATCAGCAAATTGTCACACAACGAAGGCTTTTTCAGTTTCTCCAAGGCCTAAACAAGGACCTGGACGACGTTCGCGGCAGGGTCCTGGCTAATTCTCCTCTTCCCTCCCTTCGAGAGGCTTTCTCTATTGTCAAGAAGGAAGAAAGCCGAAGGTGTGTGATGCTGCCTGATGAACTATATTCCCCTCATGAAGGATCTGCCTTACTCACCCATCAATCATCTCCCTCTTCCAAACGGGGGAGACCTTGGTGTGATCATTGCAAAAAGCCCGGCCACTCCAAGGAGAAGTGTTGGAAGCTTCATGGTAAGCCTCAAGACTGGAAGTCCAAGAACTCTCGAGATAATAAATCAGGCCTCGTTGCTGCCACATCTGTCACTAGCTTCACCAAAGAACAGATTGCTGATCTTCAAAAACTGTTTGGAAAGTTTCAGGGGCCTTGTGAGGGTAATCTGGTCATGAAAGAACCAGAAGGTAATGTAAGGATTCAGAGTAATTCACACTCTCTTGATTCATTAGAAAAGATATGTTACATATTTATATACAAGATATATATCTATCTTAGGAAACTATAAATTAGGAAAGAGACTAATTCTAGGATAAGATATAATCCCTTAAAGTAAGGGATTCTAATTACACGAAATATTCCTAAATACATAACCTACACTCCCCCTCAAACTGGTGTATATATGTTGTATATACCCAGTTTGGATGATAGCTCATCGAAAGTTACTCGTGGAAGAGCTTTGGTGAAGATATCTGCCAGCTGTTTCTTTGTTGGAATGTACTGTAGTTTTGCAACTCCATTGTTAACCTTCTCATAAATAAAATGTCTGTCTATCTCAATGTGCTTCGTCCTATCATGTTGTACTGGGTTTTTTGCTATACTCATAGCTGACTGGCTATCACTAAATATCTCAAAATCATTCTTGTCATCTAAGTCCAGTTCTGTAAGGAGTCTTTTGATCCACATTCCTTCGCATATTCCAAGAGCTAGTGCTCTAAACTCTGACTCAGCACTACTTCGAGAAACAACTGCTTGTTTCTTACTTCTCCAAGTCACCAAATTACCCCAAACGTATGCACAGTAGCCACTAACTGACCTTCTATCAGTTAATTCACCTCCCCAGCTTGCATCCGTATAAACCTTCACTGTTCTGTCTTCATTTTTTCTAAATATAAGTCCAGCTCCTGGTGTAAACTTCAAGAACCTTAGAATTCTGTTAACAGCTTCCAAATGTTCTTCTCGAGGGTCACTCATATGTTGGCTGACAATGCTAACTGAGTATGCAATATCAGGCCTGGTAAGAGAAAGATAAATCAACTTCCCAACTAACCTTTGGTAGGTTTCCTTGTTTACTGGATTTCCAGTTCCTTCCTTGCAAAACTTCAAGCCCGGCTCCATTGGAGTTTCAACTGGTTTGCAACCGAGCATTCCCGTTTCTGCAAGAAGATCCAAAACATACTTACGTTGGTTTATGACCAGCCCTTCCTTGGACCTTGCGACTTCCATACCCAAGAAATACCGCATACTCCCTAAATCCTTGGTTTCAAACTCCTTTGCAAGATCCATCTTTAGCTTTTCTATTTCTTCTATATTATTGCCAGTGATAATCATATCATCTACATAGACAATTAGGAGAGTTATCTTACCACTTGATGCAACTTTCCTGAATAGTGTGTGATCCGCTTGGCTTTGTTTGAAACCATTATGTGCCATAGTCTTAGCAAATCGATCAAACCACGCTCTGGGAGACTGTTTTAAGCCATATAAGGATTTATTGAGCTTACACACAGTTTTCTTAGTGACCTTTCCTTCTAATCCCGGAGGGACCTCCATATATACTTCCTCCTCAAGGTTCCCATTCAGAAACGCATTCTTTATGCCTAGCTGATGTAATTTCCAGTTCATGTTAACAGCCACTGACAACAATATTCTGATGGTATTCAATTTTGCAACCGGTGCAAAAGTCTCTTGGTAGTCAATACCATAGGACTGAGAAAAACCTTTGGCAACCAGCCTTGCCTTGTATCTTTCTACACTCCCATCTGAATGATATTTCACCGTGAATATCCACTTGCATCCAACAGCTTTCTTCCCTTCTGGCAAATCTGTCAAACTCCATGTCTTATTCTTTTGCAAAGCTTTTATCTCCTCTTCCACAGCCTTTTTCCACTCAGGAGATTGAAATGCTTCTGTCACAGTTCTTGGGACTTTTACACTGTTAATACTGGCAGTGAATACCCTGAAATGAGGCTGTAATTTCCCATATGCAACATACTTATTTATGCTATGAACAGTACATTTCCTTATCCCCTTCCTAATAGCAATAGGAAAATCATCAAGGTCAACAGCAGTAGCCTCTTGGGAACCATTATTACTTTTTGTTTCAGCTGCAGCAGGATCCGAATCTGGTTCTCGGCAAATGCTAGGTTGGCTGATTTCTTCAGCAACAGCTTTCCTCCTCCTTGAGTAAACAGTGAGTTGCTTCGGTTGGGGTGTTATGGTTTCAAGGTCGTTGTTAGGTGCAGTTTTAGCAGTGGTGGAAGGTGTTTTGCACGGAGTAGGATGCTGAGATAATGGGGAAGGTAAATCATCATCAGAATTGTTTAGGTTATTCCCACCGCCCTCACTCGGACTTTGAAATGTGCTAGCTGGCTGTGGAGGAACAATAATAGGTAAAGAAAGGATTGGTTGTAAAGAAATATTGGTTTGAACATGCTGAAATTCCTTGTAATTCTCCCCCTGAATTTCTGTTCCTGAAAAATAAGGTTGGTTCTCAAAAAATGTAACATCAAAGGAGACATAGGTCTTTTTCGTGGATGGTGAGTAACACTTGTAACCCTTCTGACTCGAAGAATAGCCCAAGAACACACACTTTATGGACCTAGGATCTAATTTCCCTCTGTTATTATTGTGGATATGAACAAATGCTGTACACCCAAATACCCGAGGAGAAAGACTTGAGTTTAACGGTTTAAAATGAGGAAAATGTCTAAACAGAACCTCAGTAGGAATTTGGAAACCTAAGGTCTTACTTGGCATTCTATTGATGAGGTAAGTGGCTGTAAGAAGTGCATCTCCCCAAAGATACTTAGGAGCCTTAGCAGCAAACATAAGAGACCTAGTAACCTCTAGAAGATGTCTATTTTTCCTTTCGGCTACCCCGTTTTGTTGAGGTGTATTGACACAAGAAGTAAGATGAACAATTCCTTTTTCCTTAAAGAAATACCCAAGAGATTTATTCAAATACTCACTCCCATTGTCACTCCTTAAAATTTTTATTTTTGTGTCAAATTGGGTTTCAACCTTTTGATAAAAATTTTTAAAGATAGACTCAACTTCAGACTTTTCTCTCATTAAGAATACCCATGTTGTCCTAGAGTAATCATCTATAAAAGATACAAACCACTTATACCCAGAAATATTTTTGACAGTAGAAGGGCCCCAAATGTCACTGTGGATGATGGAAAAAGGTGCTGTTGGTTCAAATTTGGCTGCAATATATGGTTTTCTGGTGTGTTTAGCTAACTGACAAATTTCACAGGAAAACAAAGAGGGATTTTTATTTATAAATAATTTTGGTAACATTTTGGAAAGATAGAAAAAACTAGGATGACCTAATCTAGAGTGCCATAACATAATGTTATTGGTATTGAGATCAGAAGATAAAACTGGTTTCCTAAGTTCACTGGATAGAGCATGATTCTGAGAAGCTCGCCTCCCAAGTGTGTACAATCCTTGGCGCAGCCTAGCATTGCCAATCACCATCTTCGAGCCCTGTGCCTGAAAAATGCAACCACCAGTACCAAACACTACATTACAACCAGAATCTTTGATCAATTTGCTGACTGACAATAGATTGCATGCAAGTCTAGGAACATAGAGAACATTATGAAGTAGCAGATTTTTGTTTAATTTAACAGAACCACTCCCTTTGACTGTAGTAAGAGAGCCATCTGCCAATTTGATAGAAGCTTGGAGGTTGCTGTCACTATATTCCTCCAAGACATCAATGTTTCCTGTCATATGATCAGATGCACCCGAGTCTACTATCCATTGTACTGAGGAAGCATATGGATTAGTACCTTCAGTAGCAGTATAAGCTCTGTTGGTAGGCTTGGTTGTCATACTACAAAAAATCTGCTGCAGCTCCTCTATATGCTTCTTGCTAAAACTGCTGGAGGACTCATCTTGAGAGGCAATATGAGCCTCCTTTTGAAACCGTGTGTTCTTCCAATCTGCTGGTTTCCCATGCAGCCTCCAACACTGATCTATCATATGACCTGGTTTCTTACAATGTTCACACCAGGGTCGATTTCTCCTCTGTTGGTTCCTAGAGTTGGAACTAGTGACAAGAGCAGAAGCATCTGTGTGCTGAACTGGTGGCACCATCAGAGATCTTCGGCTTTCCTCCCTCCTAATTTCTGAAAAAACTTCTCGAACCAAAGGAAGAGGTTTGGTGGCAAGAATCCTTCCTCTTGCTCCATCAAATTCTCCATTCAGTCCAGACAAAAACTGGAAAACTCTCCTCTGATTTGTTTGTCGGTTGTAGAAGTTGCTATCTTCCTGGCACTTCCAATCATTCTTCTCATATAAGTCTAGTTGCTGCCAATACTTATTGAGAATACCAAAGTACTGTGCAACAGTAAGATCTCCTTGTCTGAGATCCTTAATGTGGTTCTCAATCCCAAAAAGCTCCGATGTATTGTCAACACTGGAATAAGTATCTCGGGCTGCATTCCAAATTTCTGCAGCAGTTTGGTATAACATAAAATTCTCCCCTACTTCAGGAACCATGGAATTGATTAACCATGACATGATCATGGTATTTTCACTCAGCCATGTGTTGTATTTTGGGTCTGTCTCTTCTGGAATTGGCATTGAGTCAGAAAGATAGGCGAGTTTCCTTCTTCCTGTGATGTATAGCCGGACGGACTGAGACCAAGGGAGGTAGTTGTTTCCATTTAGTTTGTAGGAGGTTATTGGGGAAATAGATGAATCTGAAATCTGAAAATCAGATTGAGCAGGGCTGTTCTGGGAACTGATTTCGGATGCTGAGGGTTCGAAAACCATGGGAAAAAATAGAGATGACTAGGGATTGAGGAAAAAGAGATCAAAATTTGGATGGATCGCTCTAACCTGATACCATGTAAGGATTCAGAGTAATTCACACTCTCTTGATTCATTAGAAAAGATATGTTACATATTTATATACAAGATATATATCTATCTTAGGAAACTATAAATTAGGAAAGAGACTAATTCTAGGATAAGATATAATCCCTTAAAGTAAGGGATTCTAATTACACGAAATATTCCTAAATACATAACCTACAGGTAACCCTTCTTCTACAGCATTTTTCTCCTTCCAGTTGACTCCTAATTGGATCCTCGATTCTGGTGCTACGGATCATATGACTGGTAACAAGGCTTTGTTTCGCAATTTTTTCCAAACTTTTGGTCAAGCTGTCAAAACGGCTGATGGTTCCTTGTGCAAAATAGAAGGACATGGCACTGTTGTTCTCAATGAACAGATTGCACTTAAAAATGTTCTCTTTGTACCAAATCTGGCTTGCAATCTCATTTCTGTTAGTAAACTTTCCAAAGACTTGCACTGTTCTGCAATTTTTAATGATCTTGATTGTACTTTGCAGGCACTGAACTCGAAGAAGATGATTGGTAAGGCCAGCTTGCAGAATGGCCTCTACATCCTCCCTTCCTCTCTTAAAACCGAGATCTCCAAAGCTTTCACCGCTTTAGGAAAACTTGATACTGTTATGTTATGGCACTTTCGTTTAGGCCATCCTAGTTTCCAATACCTTGCAAAATTGTTTCCTGCTCTATTCATTAATAAAAAGCCAGCTTCTTTTTCTTGCAAAGTATGCTCTCTTGCCAAACATACTAAATCGTCTTATTTTCCTTCTACATACAAGCCTTCTCACCCTTTTGCTTTGATCCACAGTGATATTTGGGGCCCTTCTCGGGTGAAGAATGCTGATAATTGTAGGTGGTTTATCACTTTTATTGATGATCACAGTAGGATAACTTGGACTTATTTGCTGAAAGATAAATCTGAAACTGCTGGTGTTTTTGTGCAGTTTTATAACATGGTTCTCACTCAATTTGGGTCTAAAATCCAGCTCTTTAAATCTGATAATGGCTGTGAATTTTTTGCTAGGTCTTTGGGTGATTTTTTCAGGGAAAAGGGCATAGTTCAGCTTAGTTCTTGTGTTGCAACCCCACAGCAAAACGGCATTGCCGAAAGAAAAAATAGGCACCTCCTTGAAGTTACTCGTTCTCTTCTGTTTACCACTAATGTTCCCAAATATTTGTGGGGGGACATCTGGTATCCCCTTCTAATCTTCATTCTCAACCTTCAGAATTGCCACCATTTTCGCTTTTACCTGCAGATTTGTCACCCGTGACCACTCCCATTGATTCTCCTGTAATACCTATCACTAACTCACCCACACATACTTCAGACACCCTTCCTGAAAATACACCTACTCCCATTGAAAGTCTTCCAAAAACAACACCACCCAAACAGCTTCGTGTCTACACAAGAAAAAGAAAACATATCCCTGAGGCTGTTTTGCAATCTGATTCTTGTCGAGAATTGGATTTGGGTCCAGCTGCCGAAATGGAAGAAGAAATCAGTAAGTCCACTACTCTAGATGACTTCCCTATTTCTATTAGAAAAGGGGTTAGACAGTGCACCAAGCATCCTATTGAAAAATTTGCTGGTTATAATTCATTGATGCCTTCTTTTCAAGCATTTACAGCAACCTTGGATAAAGAACAGGTTCCCACAAGCATAGCTGAAGCTCTAAAGGATCCAAAATGGAGAAGGGCTGTTGAAGAGGAAATTTGTGCACTAGAGAAAAATGCTACTTGGACCGTTACAGACCTTCCTCAAGGAAAAAAGGCTGTTGGCTGTAAATGGATTTTTACTGTAAAGTATAACTCCAATGGCAGCATCCAACGATACAAAGCTAGACTAGTGGCCAGAGGCTTTACGCAAACATATGGGATAGATTTCACAGAAACTTTTGCACCTGTGGCAAAGCTTAACACTGTTCGAGTACTCCTAAGTTTGGCTGTAAATTGCGATTGGCAATTACACCAACTTGATGTAAAAAACGCATTTCTTAATGGCAAGCTAGAGGAAGAAGTCTATATGAAATTGCCACCTGGCTTAAAGTCTGTTGAAGGTAGCAACAAGGTTTGCAGGCTCAACAAGTCTCTATACGGGTTAAAACAATCACCCAGAGCTTGGTTCGAGAGGTTCACTAAAGTCATTCTTAAAAACGGCTACAAGCAGTCCCTTGCCGATCATACTCTTTTCATCAAGGTAACTTCTACAAATAAGAAAGCTATCCTAATTGTGTACGTGGATGACATAATTCTTACTGGAGATGATGAGGAAGAGATTAGCAATTTGAAGAAGTTGTTAAACAGGGAATTCGAAACCAAGGACTTGGGAAAGCTAAGGTATTTCCTAGGAATGGAGGTGGCAAGATCAAAAGAAGGCCTTGTGATCAACCAAAGAAAATATGTACTTGATTTACTCAAAGAAATTGGTTTTCTTGGTTGTAAGCCGGCTGATACACCAATGGAGGCAAACTTGAGATTCAACAAAGAAGATGGGTCCTTAGTAGACAGAGAGAAATTTCAAAGATTAGTTGGGAAACTAATTTACTTATCCCTGACGAGGCCAGATATAGCCTTTCCCGTAAATGTGATAAGTCAACACATGACTAATCCTACTGAAGAGCATTTAGCAGCAGCAAATAGAATTCTCAAGTACTTGAAGAAAACTCCAGGACACGACTTAATGTTTAAGAAGACACAAGACAGAACTGGTAAGATTTTTACAGACTCTAGTTGGGCCGGAGATCTCACTGAAAGAAGATCCACTAGTGGCTACTGCACTTTTGTTTGGGGTAACCTTACAACTTGGAGAAGTAAGAAACAGTCTGTCGTTTCAAGAAGTAGTGCTGAAGCTGAATTTAGAGCACTAGCATTGGGAATATGCGAAGGAATTTGGCTACTTAAATTACTAAAAGAACTTGGCACTAATCAAGAGGATCACTTTGAAGTTTTGTGTGATAATCAATCTGCCATTCAGATTGCTAAGAACCCAGTTCAACATGACCGAACAAAGCATGTTGAGATTGATAGGCATTTTATTGCTGACCAAGTCAACAAAAAGACAGCCACTCTTTCATACATTCCTTCAGACAGACAGATTGCAGAAATTCTTACTAAGGCTTTGCCAAAGCCTGTTTTCAATAAATTCCTATTCAAGCTGGGATTATACAATGTATATTCTCCAGCTTGAGGGGGAGTGTAGGAATTATAGAAATATATGGACTGTTTCCATCCCTTCAATTAAGGGATTCTGTAAATATTTCTTTATTACAATCCCTTATTTTAAGGGATCATATCTCCTAGGATTAGTATCTTTCCTATCTTAGAGTTTCCTAAATTAGAGACATAGTTTGTATATATAAAGATGTAATATGTCCTATTGAAATAACAAGAAAATACAGAGAATTACTCTGATTTCTACAGATAGGATAGAGAACTAGAAATAAAGGGGATATAATATTGTAGTTCTAATAAAATCTTTAACTGCTACTTGCATCCTTGCACTATTATTTGGCATTGTAACCCTGTTATCAGCCATATGTCTTACCTGGGATCCTCCTCATGTTAATAATTGAGCAAGTGCTTGCATTTTCCCTTTTCTGATATATTAACAGATAAGTTTCCCGGACCTTAGTAATTACAATCCAGACCTCGCTTGGCCGTTGATCCTGGACAACTTTGTAGAATGGATGCAGGCAAAGCAGAGCTAAAATCTATTAGCTTTGGTCAACTTGATTCTCAGCTATAGATACCATTTGGTATTAAGACAGGTTCTTTTTAAAGTTTAAACCTCCTCTCTTTGATCCCTTTTTCTAGAGCCTTGATTTTTTTTTCTTCTTTCTTTGTTTCTGGTAGAAAACAAAAGTTGACTTGAAAGATTGCCTAAGCTTGCATTATCTTAATAACAAGTTACCGTGAATTATCTGTTGTCAGGAATGTTCAAGTTGCAGAACCATGTTTCTCCAGCCGAGCTTTTATATCTTTTTACATCAAAATATGAAGGTCTTCCCCAAAGCATACCTTCCAAAGTTATTTTCTTCCTGTTACAGCTATACAGAAGACAATCTCCATGTATTGAATTGTATTTCTGTCTTGATATTCAAAACTTTTGGATTATGTTGTTATCATGAACAAAATTATTTATCTGATTAAAAAGATGTTAGGTTTGTCTGATTTATCTTATTTATATCTATTCAGTCACTTTTTTCCTAGATGGTAATTTGTTTCTTGCATAGAATTTCTTGGCGAGACTAGCAACAAGTTGATTCATGCCAAAGTCTCCCTGCAACTGGTTCCCCTGTCTCCCTAGTCTGTTGTGACAGGTATCAGGTTCATTGTAAGCATTCAAGCTAATGATGCTAAGCACCTGCAAACGTTGAGGTCTCGAGGATGATTCTTAGAGGTTGATTGTAGCGACAATTTTCTCATTGTCACACCATCCCCTCTTTAAAAGGTCGATTCATCGACCAAATTGGTAATATTTCTTTCATACAACTCTGTCAAGGCCAACCTCATTTATGTGATAAACACTACTATTTCTGTGCCTACATTGGACTGTGATCAGCAACCATCATTTTAAGTTAAAAAAAACAACTTCCCAAGGGCACCACCAAACAATCCGCAGGTCGCTGGACATCAGGTTCGGTAAGCCATGTTAATTTCATAAAATGTATATATGAAATGCTCCTTTCCTAGTGTGGATTGAATCAGCTCTGTCAATGTTTTTGCATGAAACATGTCTGATAGAAACAGCTCTGCCTTTCTCATGCTTATGCCTTGATAAGATTTATGCTTGATGGTTACATATCATGCTTGTGAAAAAGACTTGAAAGTTGTCGTTGATAATCAAACTTTAGGCAGCCCATTTGGGAGCATATGGTTTGGAGTTAAGCAGGTCCATAAGTTGGATGCTCACTGCCCACATGTCTGCTTATATCCATTCACCTCAAGACAAGTGTGGCCATCCCTGTAGGACTTAATTTAATGGAATGTCTGCCATTTATTTGCTTCTGATGACTGCTTGATGTTCAATTGAAAAGAAAGAGGCGACATTTTTTGGAGGATTTGAGTGATTGGAATTTTGTAAGCCTGCATTTTCTTACTAACAAAACAACCAAGCAGAAACCAAACTATGACAAAAGTAGGTTCTCATAGTTACGCTTAAAAAGATGAACGTCCAAGAAATTCAGGACTTCGTAATCTTTTCTCCAAATTTCCAAAAGGTCTCGGCTTTTCACGAAAGGCAGTGTTGAAGTAAAGTAGTTGGGGTTTTTTTTAATATATAATCGCTGGTATTTAACTCATTAATAGACTGATTCAGATTGGGATATTAAAATTTCAAATGAAGTAAAATAATAATAATAATGATGATAATAATAATAATAATAATAATTTCTTTTTATATAAGCTGACGTAAATGTACAACATTCATCAATTATTGAACTGTGCAATTGTTAAAAAAATGGTCGTAGTGAGGTTTGTTTGGTGGGGGTATTATTATTAATCATCTTAAAGAAACAACATAAAAATTTATGTAATCTTGTAAAATGGTTAAATGTAATCTTAACGCCAGAGGGTTAATGTTGGGGCATATTAAGACAGAAAAATATATGTGGGACTCAAATCGTTATTTGGCAATTGGCATGCTTATATTTGTAAAAGCTCTTTTTCCCTTTCAGAATATGTAATTAAATTGCATTAATAAAATCCTTTCCAACTGTAAAGATGAAAAAAGAAATAAAGAAATGAGGAAATAATGTGGCAACTTCATGATGGACACTTTAGAAAGATAATAGTAGCAAACAAGAATCTTTAAATGATATTGTAAAGAGAAACAGTCCCAGGCAAGAAAAATCTCTGCATTCTTGATATTCAGCATGAGTCATGGCCTCATGGGAACTAAAGTTTGGTGAGATAACTCTTGCTCTGAGTTCAGAAAAAAGGCAAAAAGTAAAAAAGAGTGACAGCAATTGATTGAAACAGAAGATTAGATGGGTATCAATGAATATTGCAGCTAATAATTGAATAAGTGAACTATAATACTCAATCATGTTTCTTAAGCCATAACGCAAGAGTCGAAATTACAAGTATTTTATTTTTTGAATGGTCTAAAGGTGATTACATAGAACAATTCGAAAATAATAAAAGAAACGTTTAATGTCAAAATAAGTGCCTTAACTATCATGGCTTTTCTTTTAAGTGCTTAAATTATTTTTTACACATTTTAGGTGCTCAAAATATCAATTTTTTTGCCAATTTTAAGGTCAAACTGAGACACTTATTTTGACCAAAAAATAATAGTTTGGATACTTAAAAGGAAAGAAAAACAAGATAGTTTGAGCACCTAATATGGACAAAAAATAGTTCAAGCACCTAAAAGAGAAAGACGAGATAGTTTAGACATTTATTTTGATATTAAGCCATTTTTAAAATTATGAATATTAAATATATTTTAACCTGAAGTTTATTAACCAAAAATTTTGGTGTTTTTCCCTGATATATCGCCCTTTTAGAAAGGTATAGATCCAGTCTATTTACAAATATAACACTTGAAGATTAATCGGATCAAATCGTGATTGGCCAGTCAAAGGGTGAATTGACCTTTGACATAGGGTGAAATTGCATTGACTTTTTTTATCATTACAGTCCTGTGTTCTTACATATATAAAAGTTTTAAAGAAAGAACTCGAATCTTATCCCTTTCTAAAAAGGTTAAATGGAAAACATCTTGACTTAATTTTTACATCGATTTACTACAAGGATATTATAATAAAAAACACATTTCCCTTTGGATTTTCTTTTTCTAAATCAAACATTGGAAGGATGGAAATACTCTGCCAGCTTTGAAGTTTAAAATTTAATTTTATAGTGTTTTTTTAATGTTAGGGCATAAGTAGAAGCACTGAAAAGGGACAGATAATTTATATCACATTCGAATGCAAGTGCTTGATTGATGATTCTGATGATAGTAATTGGGATGAACTCTTGTTTTTTGGCTATTAACTCAAATAGCTTCAAATACCAAAAGCATGCACGAACCATTAAAAAAGTTTATGACTTACAAATGTACAGATTTCATCCCTGCTAAATCTCCCCATGTTAGAACCATAAATCCAATGAGAAAATTAATGCAAATGCAAAAGGAAAAAGAAAAACCAATGATTTGCTTTGCTTTTTTGCCTCTGTTTTGAGGATTTGGTTCAATAAAATTGTCCCAAATATTGATGACAATCGATCAAGATGATCTGCTTTCATGAAAAAGAAAAGAATCAGGATGATGAAGGACCAAGAATCAATGGTGAAGAAGGGGGGAGTGAGCGTCTGCTTCGGCTTCTACCCCGAGTTTGAGATCGAGCGATCGAAGGCGATGAGTTCGAAGACGAGGTCGAAGACGACGTGAATCTGTTGGAATCGTTTGTCAATTTCTTCTTTTCTCCTTCACAAGATTTGTCTTCGATTCTATGATGCCTCACCTTGGTTGCATTTAGAGATACTGGAAGAACACAGTTGCAGAAGAACCCTACAAATCAACAATACATCATCCTCTAAAAGCATTCGTATTCGTATTCGAAACATATTCCGATATAGGATATGATCCTCCTATAAGATGTCACTTAAACCCGAATCCGAATAACATAAAAGCATTGACTAAATTAAATTATTTCCTATCCAGAAAAGGAAATCAGTATCCATGGCAACTTAAAACAGCAAAATTGGATGAAAACAAGTTGTTTTTCACATAAATAAAATAAACAAATAAAAGCAGTGTTTATGAGTCTTACCAATTCTGGCAAGGCGGTTAACCCAGCTTGGGATTGGATTCCCAGTCAACCTGATGCAGGCGTCGTTGCAGAAATGGTTACAGTTTTTGGTGATTAGATTGTAAGCATTTCCTTTGTATTCGTCGGCCAAATCCTCCATAACTGCCCTCACATCTACAGGCCCCAACTCTGTTTTCCCGATCAAAATCGACTTCCTAAAGGTAAACCCATCGCATTGTTTTGGTTCTGCCTCAAATATCCCAGTCGTCGGATATTCGTGAGCCCCAAACGCATATTCAACCCCATGAGCTGCCACCCAAAAAACCCCGTAAATCAGCAGATTCAAAAGCAGAAATGCAAGCTCATCTCAGCTAAGTTTTTGAGGTGGATCTAAAAATGGAAAACAAAATCTAACAAAGGAACCACAGATCTAGAAGCAGAAAACAAGTAAAGAAGAAAATTAAACTAACCTTGAACACCAGAATGATAAACCCCAAGACCGAACCAATAAGCATAGCCATTAATTGGCGTTAGATCGTACACATTCAGATACACTGGCACAGATCCTGTTTCCACGCAACTCGAATTTTTACGACACAACATTTGGGAAAAAATGATTATTCTAAGTATCGAGTCTGTCTGAGGCGGAGGCCTTTTCTTTTATGAAAATGATAGTCGTTGCCGTTGGTTAATGAGGAAAGATTGCTAACATAACAATATTAAAAAGAGGAAATGGGGGGTTATATATATATATATAATTTGAATATGGTTTTTGCTTTTTGAATTTTTTTAAGGGTAATCTTCACTAGTGGTCCCTTTCGTTTAGTGTGTGTTCTATTTTGGTCATCAGAATTCAAAAAAGATTATTCTGGTCACTTACGTTTAGAATCGTTTCTATTTTGGTCCCTAGCCGTTAGTCTCCGTTATTTTAAAAAAATAGTTTCTAATTTAACCCCCAAACTTTCAAAATTTTATTTTTCACCATCTTCCCCAAAATTATAAAACTAAAACCCCATAAAATTAAATCAATGGCGATAACCCACCACTACAACCCATTCCCCCAAGATTAAAATCGTCAACTTCCATTGCAAATGGCTATAACCCAACACTACATATTTATATCAAGGTTTCCGTATTTATATCCACTGATGAATGGATTTTCAGGTTTCCATGGTATCAAGGTTGAAGAATGAAAACTTTGTTCAATTGCTTGGTTACTGTGTTGATGGAGCTGTCGTATACTTGCCTATGAGTTTGCATCTAATGGTTCCCTGCATGATATTCTTCACGGTATGTGTGGTGATGCTTTGTTCATTTGGGCAACGTGTTCCAGGAGTCCAGAGCCCACAGATCATATGAACCCACTGTTTTACAGAAGGATCAAGTACTCCTGCTGTCACACTATTGTATACATTTAACTTGCTAACAGAGCAAAAGGAATTTTCAATAACGTTTAAACCATTCTGCACATCCTCTTTCCACAAAGAACTTCTTGACAGCCCAAGATCTTTACATTGCAAGTTACATAATTCATTACCAGCAACTGGACTCTGATCATCCACCATATTTTCAGCAGAACTTGTGCCCATATGCCGACACTCTGCTTCAGCGTTCCAAGCTTTTAGAAGGCCTTTTACAAACATATGACTTTGTAAAGCCCGAGTCATGGCACCACCACCATCCACAGAGAACACACACCTAAATGATAATAAAGCAGTGACAATGACAATCAGAACCATGAGAAACATGGAACAAAAAGAATGTCATACAATTATGCACATAAAAAATACAACAGTAAAACTCAAAGAAGAAATATTAGCAACTAACTAATCTAATGGTTGAAACCGAGCTGTAAAAACCTCATATGTTAAAGAGACAAAATTTCTTACAAAATCTTTAGAACTTGTTTTGCATGGCCTGCAATACCAGTATCCCTTCGGGACTTTTGAAACACCATAGCAAGCTTGATGCACCTGTGTATCATGAAAACATAATCAGAGAACGATAATTAACAAATTAGTGGCAAACTTGAGGTGAGTAATGTACTCTGATTGAACATTGACTACACTCCAATAAGCAATTAAATTCGTCTTTATTTGAGGTTCCACAAACACAGCAGAATACATGTCAAAACTTTTATAGAAAAGTATGAAAGAACCTCTTTTTGCTTTTGTTTTTGCTTTTGCAGCAGACAAAAGAAAAGGCAAAATGCAATAAAAGAAAAATTATCTATTTAAAATTCTTGTTTTAGGATCAAAAACAAAACTTTCATAGAGCAGGCATGACCAAAAATACATGTCAAATTTGTAAGCATGAGAATTGTTCAGGGTATTTCAATATTTGCTCAATCATTAAACTTACCACATTTTCTCTTGCACGTGAAACGCCAGATACATCAAAAGCACTCAAATTATGAGCTCTTGTAGTGAAATTTGATACTTTTAATCTTGGGGAAATGGGTTGTAGTTGTGGGGTTTTAGTTTTATAATTTTTGGGGAAGATGGTAAAAAATAAAAGTTTGAAAGTTTGGGGGTTAAATTAAAAATTATTTTTTAAAGTAACGGAGACTAACGACTTAGGGACCAAAATAGAAACGATTCTAAACGTAAGTCACCAGAATAATTTTTTTTAAATTCTGGTGATCAAAATAAAACACACCCTAAACGAAAGGGACCATTGGTGAAGATTACCTTTTTTAAATATGGTAAAGTGGAGAATAAGAATCTTCTGATTATGGGCATCATCGGCGGCAGTGCTGCCCTCTATTTCTTATTTTATTATTTGTTTAAAATTCTTTGTGAGGTTTGCATTTAAAAATTTAGGCCATTTTTTTAATTTAAAGTTGAATTTAGTTTTTTTATTAAAATGTTATTTAAAAAAAAGCCTAGCAGCTAGGTTTTCTCCAACTCAATTATTTGTTTTTTTATTGGTTTAATGTCAAAATAGGTGTTTAAATTATTTTTTTTACTTTTTAGGTGTCTAAACTTTTTTTTTATCTCTTTAGGTGTCTAAATTATCATTTTTCTCTTTTAGGTGCCTAAACTTTTTTGTGTCCATTTTAAGTGCCAAAATTATTATTTTTGGTCAAAGTAAGTGCTCCAACTATAATTTTTCTGGTCAAAGTAAATACCTCGGTTTGACCTTAAAATGGGCAAAATAATAATTTAAGCACCTAAAAGGTCAAAAAAATTTAGGCGCCTAAAAGAAAAAAGGGGATAGTTTGGCTTGTCATGAGCACGACCATGCCGTCCAGACCTAGATCGGCATGTCGTACGACACTTGAAAGGGAACTCATCTCAGACAAGTCAGCCTTACTCGCATCCATTTTCAAGGACTTTACTCGGAAGCGTCGTCTCATGATCCATCAGGCAACACGCCCATCAAATATCGTACCCGCAGGGCTTAACGAATGCTAGCTACCAACCCCTGACTTCCGCGCCGAGTGCGATATAGGGCCCTCTGACACCAAACCGTCCCTAAGAGGTCCTCTTAGAGAGACATTGCGCCATCCACTTGGCTCCAATGCTCGCACACCTAGGCCCCACTCGAGCCTAGGAGAAGGTCACTTACACCTAGGCAGTTCGGTTACTAGCACATGGCGAAGGGGATGTGCAAAAAACTTTAGGCACATAAAAGGAGATAACTGGATAGTTTATGCACTTATTTTGACATTAAGGCACCAACTTTAATGATGGTCGTCGGTCGTCGATGTTTTTATCTTCTCCATGATTTTTTATTTTTTATTTTGATTTTTTAAAGTTTTTTTCTTCTAATTTTTAATAAAATTTTTTGTATTTTTGTTATCTCTTTTTCGCACATCTTATTTTTTCTCTATCTTTATGGTACGTCTTTTTTTATTTTTTTCTATCTTTATGGCACGTCTTTTTCTCTATTTTTATGGTACGTCTCTGTCTCATGACACGTTTTTTGGATACCTTTGCGGCCGCTTGATGCTACTGTTGTGTTCCACACGACATTTTATTTTTTATTTGTGTTTATCGGTGATCGTGGATAGTTTCATCCCCTTTTGTGGTTGTTTGTCGATGCAATGAGAAGTGGAGCGAATCGACACCTTTAGAATGTACGCGAAAGGTATTTGTAGGTTTTTAGTAAGAATTTCATCTAGTTCATGTTTTGACAACTCTCCGGTGACTCTTCCTACAATAGAGTTCAAATGTTCAATGATTTGTTGTGGTACAAAGGAAGTTTCTAATTTGATTGGAGCATTTTTTAATTCTTTTTAGATTTGTCAGGTTTTTTTATTTCTTAATATTGTAAAACCTTTGAGAGGTTATGTTCTTGTTTTTTTTTTATTAATAAAACTGTCTGGTTTCAAGTTTAAAAAAATGTTTTATATTAAGTAAAAATAATAATTATATTTTAAAAATAAATGTCGTGACTCAAACTCACACAGAATGAGATAATATGAACATCCTTGACTACTCAGTCAATTCTTGATGTAATCTTGTGATAGTATATGTTTAGTTTTTAATCTTAAATAAAATCTGTATACATTTTACAAATAAAATTACTTAAATTCGAATGTCTTAAGAAGAACTACACGTTCCCTTTCTCACTAAATTCCTTGAATTCAATCCCTCCCCGTTTTTATATATGAAGCATTTGTATAATATTTTGGTAAATACAAACAAGCTAAAAATATTTTAATTCGGACATTATGTACAACAAAATAAAAATAATCCAAGCTTTGAGTAATGGTGATTGGAGTTTGGGGAAAAAACACGAGGATTGCCATTGTGAACTTTGTTTAATGAATAAGAATTCTGAAACTCCCTTTTTTTAATTTGTATTTTTGGGGGGAGAAAGTAACGAATCGTTATTATGATACAATGCGGTACACCGTGGGCAAATGGGTTTTATTTTTATTTGATATATTAAAAAAAGTAATTGTTCTATACACAAGCGCTTGTGGAAATTTTTTTACACAAGCGCTTCAGTTTTAGGGGTTAGAGACTCTGTTTAGGGTTTAAAATTTAGGGGTATAAATGTAGTTGTTTTGAATTTAGGGATTGTTGATAGAATTTTGGGTTTGGGGTTAAAATTTAGGGTTTATAGGTTAAAACTTAAATCCCTACCCATATTACCCTAAAACTAAACCCCAACCCTAAACCCTAAATTCTAACCCTAAATCCTAAATTCTAACCCTGGACCCTAAATTATAAACCTTTACACTAAAACCCCTAAATTTTTAACCCTAAACCCTATAATTGAGGCGCTTGTGGAAACAAAAAATTTCCACCGCCAGTGTATAGGATATTAATCCTTAAAAAAATTCATAAGATTTCATCGGATTGTACATATTTTAGGACTACAATATACATATTTATCAATTTTAACCCCAGGTATAAATTTTAAAAAACCATTAATAATATACAACTAAATGAATGAATTCCATATTGTACATTTAACGTCAATAAATTTGAGCTGTGTATAATTATATGGTTCCTTTTATTATAAAAAGGACAGTAGAATTATAATTTGTGATTCAGTGATTGTTGGTAGGGATGGCAACAGGATGAAGCGGTTTTTTTGCTTGACCCGACCTCAGTTCGAAGAATAACATATTTAAACCGATCTTGACCCGACATTATTTTTATTTTATCCGCCCCGAACCCGCCTAGTGATTTAGAATGAAAAATCCAAAACCATGAGAGTTTAAAAAACAATTAACTCCAAACTTCAAAATTAGAGAAACAAAAATATCATATCTGAAATATATAATATTCAAATCTAAAAAATACAAATTCAAACAAAAAAAAAAGAGATGAGACAAGAGACTGAAAGGATGAAAATAATTGATAAAAGAAAAAAGGGAATCAAAAGGATTGAAAAAAAGGATGAAAATAATTAGAAATCGAAGAAAATGAAGAAGATGATAGATAGAATGGAAAAAAAATTGAAAAGGAAAAAGAATGTGAGGCCACAGATGAGTGGGGGAAAATTGAGAAGGCGGAAAAAAAATTAGAGGCGGCACAATGAAATTGTTCGGGTTGATTTAACCTAAATAATAGAGTATATATAGTGGCAATTTCGTAAATAAATATAATGGTTTTTATGTAAATAGTTCGGGTCGGTCGAATATTTTGAACTTTAAAGTTGACTTTAACCCAGCCCCAAAACTTTTCAACAAGGACCTATCATGTACAGCTCCAAAACTCGATTTTAATAATAAAAAATCCGTCATGTGCTCATCTTCTTGTGTTCTAGTGGTAAAAGTAGATGTTCATCATCCTTCAGGTCCAGGTTTGAGCATCAGTAATGCATGCTGAGCAACGAGTCAATCGGTTCGGGTTCGGTTCGAGTCATTTCGGTTTCGGTTATTTTGGGTCTGATATTTTCGGTTCAAATTCGGTTTCGGTTCGATTTTAGTTCGGGTCTATTGTGTTTCGGGTCGGTTAATTTTCGGTTCGGTTGATTTCGGTTCAATGAGAGATCATTCGATTTTAATCAAGGTTGGTCAGATTTTTACAGTCTATATATGACTTTATAAAGTCAATATATTTGACATTTTAGTGACTTGTGCGGCTATTCATATTTTATCTTTCTTTATTTCTATTAATCGGGTCCATTCGGTTTGGGTCTATTCGGTTCGGTTTACTTCGGGTTTTTATCAAATTTTGGATCAGATTTCGGGTTAATTTCCAGTTTCGGTTCGGGTCTGGATTCGAATAATTCGGTTCGAGTTTCGGTTCTCGGGTCAAGTTTGCCAAATCTAGCTGAGTGTGTCATATTTGAAAAAGTTAAAAAAATTAAACATATGCTATTCTTGCATCACACCAGTATATTAAAAAAAATTTTGGAGCCGGTTTGAGACCCGTCGAGGACGAGTATTATAGCCATCCAAATTAAAGCATTGGAATCTGCTGAGTGTGCGACTTTGGTAAAATAAAATTTAAAAAAAGGACAGTATGATCTTCATTTTAGGTGCAGATTTGGAAGATGGGACCAGCCAGGTAGGATGTTATTAATTTAATTTAGCGTTAATTAATAAATGGTTTTGTTGAGATTCATGAACCCTAAAATTCAAACTCTAAATCATAAAATCTTTAACTTTAAATCATGAACCTTAAACCATAATCAATAAATCATAAACTCTAAAATCATAAAATACTACAACGCTAAAATCTTAAATTCTAAAATTATAAACCCTAAATTTTTACATTATTATTAATTACATTAAACACTTTAAATCAATAATGTTTAATTTTTTAAAAATATAATTAATTACATGCTAATAGATTCTATTAAAAAGTAAAATAATCATTAATGATAACCTAGTAGTTTTTGCTGTGTATAACAAAACCCACTAATAAAATGAACTCTACCAACAAATATTATGTGTATTGGTAAGATATATTGTACTATCAAAATGAGAACATGAGTTTAAACTTTAGATGTTATAAGGGAACCCGATTTATTAAATTATTTAAATCATTATCATATAAAGACTTAACGCATTATGCAATAAAAAAGTGTTAGCACATTGAACCTAATGGAAAACAAAAGCTTGATTATTGTGAATTATTTGTGTTTCTGAAGTCAAATGTGGAGGACCATAATGATTTTCAATTTTGCCCCAATACTTGAGCTAGTTAGAAGTGAAGTAATAGGATTTAAAGTTGAAAATTTATAATGTAAATATTAAAAATGCATTTATTAAATTTTATTTTCTCTCTCTATATCAAATTCTATATGTTATAAAGTTAATACTTTTAAGATTTTTTTATTTGAAAACTGTTGGGCAGTGAGCTTTTTTATGTGAAAAACAAGAGGTCTTTGGGATCGGGACATCGAAATTTACATTAGCTATTTAATTCACATGCTAACTTCTTAAATTTTTACTGTTGAAAAAGTTTTTTCCCCACTAAAAAGGGAAAGAAGTAGTCCTTAATTCGAGAAATAAATATATTTTTAAGATAAAAGTTTAAAATTTAAACTGATACAAAATACATTAATTTTGGTCATTGACTCAATAAATGAATTTCAGTTTCTTCAGCTTTAATTGGTAATTTATTATATATATAAGTGTATTTGACATTCATTTAATCCGAAGACGCCTCCATTTTTTTGAACAACTTTATGTCGAAATTATTGAACAAAACGTGCCTAGAATATTATGTCGAATAAAATAATTTAAATAACTAACTTGAAAAAAACGAATCACTAGTGGATTGGACCGAAATAATAAAGCCCGTCTTCATGTGCTCCCACATCGGGCCTGCATAAAAAAAATGCCTAAACCTCAGGGTCTGGCTTCAGCTTCTTAAACCCTAACAAAAATCCATAGCCGAAGAAGCAGTGCTCCTGCTCCAGTCCAGGCAGCATCAATGGCGTGGCTAATCCGACCCTTGAGCAGAACCCTTTCTTCTCCCTGCTTTAGAGCCCTACGCCTTCGTCAACACCCAGATCCCACCTCCTTTCTCTGCTCCAGAAGCTACATCTCCGACATGCGAAAGTCTGCTTTTCAAGACAATATGCTGAGGCTCCTTCGCAAAGAAATCCAGTACGAGCACGACCGGTCCGCTCCAAAACAGGTATCGTATTTGACTCTCTGGGTTTTCTCGTTTCTTTAATCATTAAAAAAATGCACTTTGAAATTTGATACTAAAAAGAAAATGCCTGTAAGTTTGTAAAAGATTATTACTTTTAAATTACCACTCTTTTGTTGTATTACACTATTCAAATGTGTATTTTCAGGAATGTAGACGATTAAGCTCTTAATTTGATTTCGTTTTGAATTCGAATGTATAAATAAAAAACTATACATTTCAAGTTTCAAAGTGTTATATGGGTAGATGATAATGTTCTGATCTTTGTGATTTAAAACAAACTAGATATGTAAATTTGGAAGAAAAAATGTGAGGCAAGCAAGCTTAGTTATAACAATTGCCCATTTTTCTTGATTGTTGCAAGTATGGATGAATTGATTGGGTGATAGTTGATTAATATTTTGATTTCGACCTGGTATGTTGTAGTTCACGAAAACTGAACTAAACAGCCCCTTCTCATCAAGAATTCTGACCATAATTGCAGCCTATCAGCAGATTCGATTCTTTTACCGTTGATGACCGACCAGGCGAGCAATGGATCAGATTGAAAAGAAAATTTGGGGATAAAGAAGATATTACAATTGATGCAACCATGTTTGACGGGTCGGTTCCTGTCTCTAATCCTACACAGGATGATGAGAAGCTTCATATGACATTTATTGTCAATATCTCTAAGGGAGATGGTGGTAATATCTTGGAGATGGTGTGCACAGCTTGGCCAGATACCATAGAGATAAAAAAGGTTTATGTTCGTGGGCATAATAGGACACACGATCATCCATACTTGGGTCCCGAGTTTGAGTATGTTATTTTTCTTTGTTTGCTCTATTTGCTTCACTAGATAGCTGAAAATCAAAGGGAAAAGAAGACTCGATTTCGGTTGATTCTACAACTTACCTTTTACAATCCTAATATGAAGTTTAAATCTTTTTTCCTTTTGCAATGTTTCTCAGCATCTTTGGCTATGTTTTCATTATGGTCGTTACAGGGAATTGGATGAAGAACTGCAGAACTCGCTTTATGGATTCTTGGAGGAAAGAAGTATTAATGACGAGCTTGCAATGTTCTTGCACGAATACATGGGAAACAAAGATAAAACCGAGTTCATTAGATGGTTGGAAACCGTCAAATCTTGTATCTAGAAGAAATAGAGAAATTGTTTTGCCATGTTAGAGATGAAACTAGCTTTCTGTGCCTACTTGACTAGAAGATTGTTAGAGATGAAACTAGCTTTCTGCAATTCCATTAGTTGGATGAAATTACAGGTAAAAGTTAAGATATTGCAATTTGCAAGCATGGAACTATTTTTGATGTGTTTGTGTATAATTTAATAGTTATTTTGCATGAACTCTGTGCATATGATTTTTGTCATCTACACTTGGATCCAAATTGTTAAATCTTTTCATTTAGATTTGGTGTGTGATTATTACTATTTTTATGATAAAAAATGGTGCATGATTTTGAGTAGGTGTTGACTTTCTTCCATGGTTAATAGTTATCATCATTTGTTATCTTTTTAATCAAGTAATATGATTAAGTACAATATGTAGAATCCAAAGTTTCTTCAGTTAGTTCATACAGATATTTTTAAGGTAATGTTTGGTAATTAGTTTATTCTTATAAGTTATAATGATATTTTAGTCGGGTTTAAAAATTACCATATCTGGTTAATAATTGATTATTGTGAAAAAAAGAAGATAACTGTGTTCCTGATAAAAGTAAATGTTATTTTGTTCCAAAGTACCAAAACAATCATACATGCTATAATAAAATAATTTCAATATTGTTCAAATAAAGTGATATTTTATTTGTTTTATATTTAAGTATAATTAACTTATAAAGTTAAAAAATATTGAAAAAATACATTAATATCTACACTATGTATAAAATTATAAAAAAATTAAATTAATATCTATATTACATTTTATGTGGATTGGAGTCCTGATATTTACCATTTGGAATATGAAAACTCTCTACTTAATAGAAAAATAAATATTATATAAAATTCTATTAAAATTTAACTAAAATAAACATTAATTTAAAAGTTAACTAAAATAAACTACCGCGTTTTTATCGTTATTCAATCACAACTTCATTCATTTGCATTGGAAAGTCGCCAAATCCCGGGAATACTTGGCTAACAGTAAAAGGACAAAACTCAATATATGGAGAAAAAGGTAATTTAAAAAAATTCACACGTGAATTTAAAGGCTTAACATCTCATTAATATTGTATTAAAGTTCCAAGTTTCATTTTATTCCATTGATAGTTTTTCTCAATTATCCTTTGCCCTATTATTTTGCATTTTATCATAGTAGTAATTTTGGTTAAAAAAACACATAACTAAATCAGAAGCGGTCATATGTAAACCAAAAATTAAAAAAAAAAACTAAAATTCTGAAGGAAAAAAATTCATATATTGACTTTTAAAAACTCATTTTCAATGTATTAGGATCTTTTCTGTTTTTATGATTTTAAGAATTTTATTTTAAAAAAGTAGAACATAATTACAATTTCATAAATAAGTATAACGTAAAAATTGTAAATATATTTTAGGATTTTTTTTAATTTTTCTAAACTATTTAAAAAATAAAAATCTAAAAATTAAATTTTATTTTTAAATAAATTAATCATATTTGTAGTTTTAAAAAATGAATTCAAAACATAAATTCTGAAAAATAATTTTTTATGTTTAAAGCTTTTTTATACGTTTTTCTCATTTTTCTATCTTTTGATTTATACATTATACATTATATTTTAATTTTTTAAATAATTGGATTAAATACCAACTTTAGTCAATTTAAAAATAAAAAACTCTAAACCATAAACCCTAAAACATAAAGCCTAACACCAATGTTTGAATTTATAGTTTAGGGTATTTGAATTTATAATTTATGGTTTAGGGTTCAAGAGTTTTGTGTTTCATGTTTATGGTTTAGACTTTGGGTTAGTGTTTTTCGGGTTTAGAGTTATGGTTTAGGGTTTTTATTTTTTAAATTGACTAAGATTGATATTTGATCCAATTATTTAAAAAAATAAAAATTTAATATATATGAAAAATAATTTGATTGAAATTTTATTTTAAATAATTTATAATTATATGTTTGAGTCTTTGAGATTTTTAATTTTTATTAATCAATTTTATTGTGTTCAACAATGTTCAGTGTTAGTGGTGTTCAACGGTATTCTTCGACTGTGGTAAAAAATTTCTAAAGCAAATAATAATACATATGATAAGTGAGAACTAATAAGATAATTAATATATATGTTATAAATTAAAATAAGAGAGTTTTCAACAAGGTCATTTACCTTTAAAAAAAATTGTCTTACTGTTCAGAAAAGAAGTTGTCTTAAATTATTGCAAGATCTTGTTGCTTATATATTTTCACCTAATCTCAGCTAAATGATAGCTCCACGTTTTTCATGCATCGTTTTCAAACCGAAGAATTTTAAAGTGTTTCTTAATTGAGGGGCAAAATTCAAAGAATAACAAAGGATAAAGCCAGTCCAACACCAGGATTTGACAGTCCATCCGATTTCCGCCACGTGGATAGGGGAAATGGAGCTTTCACTTTCTGAATATATACACACATTTTAATTCTAATTAATTAAGACTTGGAAACTAAACCACTTAGTCAATTTATCAAACCCCATAATTAATGTGAGTTTGAGGTTTTCCCATGACGATTAAACTGTCATTAACAGTGAGATTTTGCTGTTAGTCCACAACTTGATCCTGAGAAAATCATGTCTTTTACAATAATAATAATAATTGATATGATGACATTGTCACTTAAGGTGAGAAATCAAGGTGAATAAGATTCCACCCATCATTTTATGTTGGAAAATGATGTGATTGGATTTGCACTTCATAACTAGATTTAGATCCAATAAATTTAGCAATTCGAACCGACCCGCATCGCACACATAATTTTAGTGGGTGAGTCTCCCAGCGGAGATTTTTTACATACACAACGTCTCGAATCCGAAATCTTACTTAAGCGATACCAAAATACTTACCACTTGGACTAACCCAATTGATATTTCTCCTAGTATTTTTAATTGTTGTTAATGATAATCGCTTAAATAACATAGATTGTTCATAATAATTTAGATTTAGATGTATCAAGTAACCATCATTTAAAGATTTGGTTATTATTCTATTAATTTTTGTTGTAAATCAACTTTTAATTATAACCTAACATCTCTAACACTTTTATTTCTATAACATTTGATCTAAAGTCCAATCCCTCGAATAGGGATTGTCTGTTCTTTCAACTGCAAGTGGGTAAAAAACATTGTCATATGAGACAATCACAACCGTCCTAATTTTACTCACTTTAGTGGACTATATTTATATTACACACAAAACAACTTAAAAGTAATCCCACGCATAGTTTTTGTACTCAATGTTTTGGACCATTATGTTTCCCAACTCGATGATAATTGTTAGATTATGCAAACTTAATTATGTATCTTGAATCCCTTTTTTTTTTACCTTCATTGGATTTTTCATTACCCTTCTGGTTAATTATATAATCACACTTTCAAATTTGAATTTTAGATCAAATGCCAAGATACTTAAATTACGTTTAATCTTAGAAATAATGACAAAATGTTGGACACTTTCGGGTAAAAAATGTTTTAAATTATTTACCTTAAAAATATTTACTTGTTAATTAAGAATAAAACATACTGGAATGGGACAATTGGAGCAAAGAAGAATTAGTGAAATGGATTTGGCAAATAATGCTTACGGCACCATTGAAGTTTACATTGCAAGCCTTAAAGTTGTAGAATTGGGAAATGTTTTTCTCTTTCTTTTCCCAACTTTTAGAATTGCAAATAGTAAAACCTATTCATGTCCAAAATACATTTACAAAAGATTCAACTAAAATAAAAAATAACAAAGAGGAAGAATGAAACTAGACTAATATATATTTCTTAAAGCTTCAAAGACAAGTCAAGCTTCAACTCATCTTTTTTACTGTTGAAATGCTTAACAGTATCCCACAAAAATCCACCCATTCCCTCCATGGCTGGACCAAACTTCCCTACGGCGCATTCGAATCTAGCAGTGCCATTCATCCCTGGATTCGAACTCCCCGTTGAAAGATGTCCGGCGGCCCGTGTTCGATCAACGGGCCGTCTAGACCATCCATTATGCCATGGAACAAAAGACGGCTTGTGGATCATGGAGTGCTCTCCAACTCCAAGTGGTTTATTGAAAGAACCGTACAGAGGAAGTGATGCCATGCTATAATATCGACCGTGATGCGTGTCGGCGGCAATCCGCTGGCCTCGTTTGGCCAGTGTTCTTTCTCGTTTATGTGCATTTTGGTGGCCTCCCAGAGCCTGTGAGCTGTAAAATTTCCTTTGGCAATAGTTACATGAAAACACTCTAGGCTCAGTTTCATTACCTTGATCTTGATCATGGTCAGAGGACGAGTCCACCACCTTGAAACACTCGATGAAATTCAGCTCCGGGTTCGATTCTTGGTTGGAGAGGCGCAGGTCCAATACCAGATCATCTTCTTCCTTGTCTTGTGGTTGCTTTTCTTCTTTGGTGGCCGGTGGGCCGTTTGAGGCTGAGACGATGGTTGAAGTTTCAGAGAGGGAAGGCTCAGATAGTTTTTGAGGCTCCATTTTTGTGTTTGTTGATGAGGGAAGGGAAGGGTTTTTAATAGAAAGAGAGGTGAACTGTTGAATGTTGATGTTGTTTATTTGTAATAATGCAACCCGGCAATCCAAATCATATATATATATATATATTATATTACAGTTACAAGGTCTTAATATAGTAAGAGAGAGAGAAAGAAAAGGAAAGGGGGAAGACGAGGGAGGTTAATTAATATGATGTATATTTTATCAAACATTAAAAACTTATGTGGAGTTTGTTTACATTGAATTCGAATTTGATGTGAATTCTTTTATAAACTTTAAGATTGAAATATTATATTTTTTGATAATCTTTTGTACACTTATGTTGTGATCATGTGAGTTTGCTGTTTTAGCATTGATTTCAGGTAGCTGATGCTCATCTTGCTGAGTTCCGTGCCATCGGGGTGGCACTTGAGATTTTTGTACAACTACAAGGGTGCTGAAGTATAATGAACGCCCATGGCGATCCAGTGGATGCTAGACTCCAAAAAATCAAATATATTCAGTAGGAATTATCTTAGAATTGAACCCAGGGTCAACTAAAAGATTCATTATAAAGGTGGGTCAAGACACTAAACCGGCTTTCGACAAACAGAAATCTTCAACCTTTTTAATAGTTTTATTTATATTCTCATATTAAAAAAATAAAGTTTAAAATTTAGCGTTACAATTTAAAATTAGTATTTAAGATTTAGAAATTAAAATTAAAATATAAAATTTAATTTTATAACAGTAAGACAAAAAAAAAAACAGACGGGTTTTTTTTTCTTCCGACCCGCACTAACTGATTTTCAAAATGGAAACCTCAACTTGCCTTTTAAAATCGACTACAATATCGAGGGGGACAGCAGCTTTAAAATAATGCTGATTTGAGATGGAATATCAACGAGGTAAACAGTTACAATTGCTTAATAATGATACACCTAATTTGCCAAAAAAGGACACTTCTTTGTTATTAATTAATCAATGTTTTCTTATATATTACCATCGTATTAGGTCCCGTCTTAGAGTTCTATATTATATTATTAGTGTAAATTGTCCCACAATTCACTCAATTATTTGTAAAATTATAAAATGAGCCATTTAATTTCAAAAGACTACAAATGAATCATTCAATTAATTGATTGTCACAAACAAATTATTAGGGCGTTTATGGAATCGGTGAATAGGGTTCTTCAATCTTTTTATGAATCTCTCAAATTTATCTTGGAATGTAAGGGGTCTTGGTAAAGGGAAAAAAGAAGAGCGGTTAGAAGGATTATCAACAAGAAAAAGCCATCCATCATTTTTCTTCAAGAAACCAAAATTAGCAAACCTGACTTAGCGTTAAGCAGGAGCTTGGGATGCGGCATTGCAATGGAATCAGTCGTTACTCCAGCAATTGGATCCTCGAGCGGTCTATTTAGTGCATGGAATCCGGATTATTTTGAAGTTCTTGATAATGTATCTACCAACAGATTTGCGGCACTTATAGGTACCATCAAACATAACCAATTCTCTTGTGGTTTCATTAATGTCTATGGGCCTTTGGTGGATAGTGAGAAATGTAATTTTTTTTTCTGAGTTATCTGGGTTCATTAACAGTAGAAAAATGCCATGGTGTGTGGGAGGTGATCTCAACATTTATCTTGATCAAGAAGAGAAAATTGGTTTAGCTTGTAACCCTCAGGCTATCCGAATTTTCCAAAGTTTTCTGCAGGAAACGGGACTGGTAGATTTACCAATGTTGGGGGTAAATTTACTTGGTCTAATAATCGGGATCCCCCAACCTTTGTTAGGTTAGACAGATTCTTATTAGCTCTGGAGTTTTTATTGAGCTTCAAGACGCTTTCCCAATCATTGCTTCCAAAATCGAGCTCCGACCATAATCCTATACTTCTATCAGAGGAATGCACAAACTGGGGACCGAAACCTTTTCGTTTCTTCAATTACCTTTTAGAAGAAGATGAATTGGTGGATTCGGTTATATCGAACCTTGCTCTATTGAAGTCTAAAAATCACCGGATTGGCATGGCTGGGTTGCTAAAGGGGTCCAAAGCTATGATCAAATCTTGGTCATTTGAAAATAAAATTAATCCAGTGGATCGTATTTCGTCTATTGAAGCTGAAATTAATAGCTTGGAGGTAGAATTACAGACTGGTAACCTATCTCCGGTAATATGGAAGAAATTGACGCAGCTTAGACATGAGCTTTGGGTATGCCTCAGGAGAGAATAACGCATTTGGATGCAAAAATCAAGGTTAAAATGGCTTGAGGAGGGCGATCAAAATACACGCTTTTTCCATTTAGTGGCTTCAAACCGGAGAAGATCTAATCAGCTCCCGCCTATTATCCATGAAGGGGAAGTCATATCCGATCCCTGTCATTTGAGAAATGTTGTGAATGATTTCTTCTCGAAGGCTTATAATAGCAAATCGACTCTGGAGGTCGAAACTCTCGATTTGCACTTCTCTAGAATTTCGCAGGACCAAAACAGAAGACTCGAAAGACCTTTCTTCGAAGAGGAAATTTGGGAAGCTCTGGCATCCACAGACAATTCCCGAGCCCCGAGCCCGAATGGCTTCAGTATGGGCTTTTTTAAGAAATTCTGGCCTGAACTTAAAAGAGATATTTTACGGTTTTTTGATGACTTTTTCCATGGCAGAGATTGGGAAAATGGGGTCAATCATGCGTTCATTACATTGATCCCAAAGAAAACCAGTTCATCATCGTTAAAAGATTTTTGGCCAATTAGCTTGGTAGGGGGTATTTATAAAATCCTCTCGAAAATTTTATCCCGCAGGCTTCGTGAATGTGCTGATAGTGTGATAAGCAAGTCTCAATTTGCTTTTCTTCCAGGTAGGCAAATTTTGGACTGTGCTTTTATTGCAAACGAATGGATTGAATTTATTCGTAATTAGGGTTTAAAGGGTTCAGTGTTCAAGATCGACTTCAAAAGAGCTTACGACTCAATCGAGTGGTCTTTCCATTTAAGGGTTCTTAAGGAGATGGGTTTCGGATCAATCTGGTGTAACTGGATATTCAAGTGCATTTCCTCGGCCACTATTTTCGTCCTCGTGAATGGGGTACCTACACCACAATTCTCAATCGCTCGAGGCCTCCGCCAAGGCTGCTCCCTTTCCCCATGTTATTTAATATAGTCAGCGAAGCCTTTCATTTGATGCTCGAAAAATCAGTAAACACATGTCTTTTTCAAGGTTTCCGAATCGGAAAGGATAACCCCATGAATTTGTCTCATCTCCAATTTGCAGATGATTTAATCATCTTTTGCGGAGCTGCTTTGGGTGAAATTAAGAACGTCAAACGGGTGCTGCGAACGTTCGAAATAGCTTCTGGTCTTCAACTCAACTTGAACAAAATCCTACTGTATGGTATCAATGTTATCCATTCGATTGTTTCGGATTGAGCCTCTATTATCGGTTGTGCTTCGGGTTAATTCCCCACCATGTATCTCGGGTTACCTCTAGGCATACAAAGGAACTCATTAGCCTTATGGGAACCCATTGTGAATAAATTACATAAAGCACTTGCATCTTGGAAGGCAAAGAATCTGTCGATGAGTGGCAGGTTGGTCTTAATCAAATCGGTATTATCCTCTCTCCCAATTTATTATTTATCTTTATTTAAAATGCCTATTTCTATTACCAATAGAATCAACATCATAATGGTCGGGTTCCTATGGGGAGACACTTCGTTATCGAGGAAGACTTACTGGATTAGTTGGTCTCAAGTTTGTACTTCTATTTCGAACGGAGGGTTAGAAGTGCGGAATTTGGAGATCCAGAATCGTCTATTACTATTCAAATGGGCATGGAAATTTTCGTCGAAAAGGGATAGTTTATGGAATAAGGTCATCTGCAGTGTGAACAATCTGGACACCTCTGATATCAATCCCCCACAGCAGTGTGGCAGATTCGCGTCATGCATCTGGAAAGGTATTGTTTCCAATTTCTCAAACAATGACGTCTCGGGTGGTAAATTGAGAAGTAATTTCAGAATGCAAGTGGGTGATGGAAAATCTATCTCATTTTGAAACGATATTTGGATAGGGGATGCCCCCTAATGGTTAACTTTCCTCGAATTTTTGCCCTCTCAATTAACAAGGCGGGTAAAGTGGCGGAATTCAGATCTAAATCGTCTACCGGATGGACATGGAAGATTGAGCTGAGGCGGAGTCTTTTTGACTGGGAGATAGTGCAATGGAATTTACTATTGAATTTTATCAAGAATTTTAAGTCTGAAGGATTCGAAATTGATTGCTTGCAATGGTATGGGGCAGGAGATGGGTCTTACTCAGTTAAATCTGGTTATAATCTACTAATGGCTCAAAAAGAACCTTACTCAGTCTGGTGCAAGTTCGTATAGTTGGGCTTCGCTACTCCCAAAGTCGAAGCTTTTGTATGGCAAGCAACGTGGGGGCGTATCCCAGTTAGATCAGAATTGCGAAAGAGAGGATTAACTGCAATTATTGACTCGCTTTGTCCTTTATGTCAAAAGGAGGAGGAATCGGTTGATCATCTGTTATTTCATTGCAAAATTTCATGGGCTATATGGATGAGGTTCGCGAATATATGAAACTTGAGATTTACATTTCCTAAAAATTCTGCATCAGTGCTGGTGGCTTGGCATGAAGCTTGTCCGAGCGACAACAATAACTCTATCTGGAGTTTTATTCCGGTAGCAATAATGTGGTCAATTTGGCTGTTGCGGAACGACATTGTTTTTAGGGAAGGGCGAGTGGACATCCAAAACCTTCACTTCTTAAGCCGGTTTAGATTGATTTCGTGGTTCAAGGCTAAATTCAAGGAGTTATCTACTACGTTTGAAGATTTGATGGCTAACCCAATGCTTGCGGAAGACTTGTGCAGGAAAGTGAAAGCACCTTCGACACCTCTGACTTGGTCTCCTCCTCCCCTCGGGTTCTTGAAGTTGAATGTAAACGGTGTTATGTCTCGAATTGAGAAAAGAGGCGGTATAAGGGGGTCTTTTTCGAAACTCGGATGGGCATACGCTTATCTCTTTCTTAGAACCAATAGGTCCATGTCCACCGATCTTAGCAGAACTCTTAGCTGTTAGGTTTGGTCTGTCCTTGTTTGGGTCTCTTTTCTCTAGTAAGTATTCTAGGTTGGTTGTTGAAAATGATTGTAAAGTAGCTTTTCGTTGGATTCAAAATCCAGCTGAGTGTCCCGCTATGTTCAAGGGGGTAATTCTGGACATTATTAATCTCAGCAAAATCGGATCCTGTCAGTACAGAGTCATTCCTAGAGTCATTAATGTAGAGGTGAATGGCTTAGCCAAGGCGGACATAGGTTAAGGTGGTGTTTTGTAATCGGTTCTTTTGAGACATTTTATGCAATAATAATAATCCTGGTACTCTTTTCCTCCTTCCGCTACTGATCCGGGATCCTTGCGGATCTCGGGATCGACAAGAAGGGGATTTTTAACGAGACCACCAATTCCTATAAAAAAATGAAATCCGCATTAGAAGATGACTTTAGAAAACACCTTTTTAATGTTTTTGTTATTGGATAAATTATATCATAATACATCTAATTAATTAAGATTACAAATAAATCACCCAATGTCAACAAGTCACAAACAAATCATTTAATTACTTAGAAAAGAAAACTCATTTTGAGTTTTGGGTTTATTGAAGATTGAGGCTCCATTCGATAATCTAAATGGTGGATATGTTGCCTTTGGTGAGAGGAAGAACACATCATGGTATGAAGAGCATCTAACTATGGACGGGCGGTGTAGATTGGGGTGAATCTCATGGTTAAATTTAAAATTTATTGATCACTGTATACGACGATCGACGATTGTCACGAGTCAGGATGGTGACACATGACATGATTGTTACAATCAAGTAATTGAGTGACTTGATCACGACTCCTTGAGATTTAACATTTTTAATAAATAAAATATTCCACGTCTGAAATACGTCTAATATTTGATAGCTCTATAACATGTCCACGACAATCAGTCAATCACTTAATTAAACGACTCATTTATATCTTTTTAAAATTTAATGACACATTTATAATCTTACTAATAATCGAGTGACTAATTTACCCATACTATTTCCACTATAATGATAAAAATGGAATCTACTATATATGAAATTTACTTCTTAAATTGTTTTATTAATGTATAATTAAGCAATATGACCGAATCGTTATTGGTAACTAACGACAAAGTATACGTACTCTATTAATAATAAAGCATGTTTTAACGCCTAACTAGTATAGTTAGTGTGGTGATTAGGCTTCATACATACATACATACATACATACATACATACATACATACATACATACAAGGGAATCTCAACTTGGGGGCTGCTGATAAATCCACAATTGATATAAAATATGAATATTCTTTGATGGTTTACTAACAAACGTAGAAACCTAAAGTGATTAAGAATCTAATTAGTTGACAGGGAATTGAAATTTTAGAGGAAGAATTGCCACTCAAGTTCATTCCCAAAGCAGAAAGTATCATTTTCATTTTGGTGATGCTGACTCACATTAATCAACTTAATTTATTTAATTATAATTATACAACTCTTGAGAAATAACTTAATTCCCTCGAACTTTCTTTCTTCTTTCTCATGGGGGCAACAACTTCTATGCTGGACTCTACATTCAATACCCCAACGGTCTATGAAAATATTTGATTTCGTAATTAATTAAAAACGTTAGGTGCAACATTTTTTTTTTACCAAAACCATACAGATCGCCATCCTTCACTACCAAAAGAATATCCACAATTATTCATTATTTTTACATCACAACCTGGAAAATAGCTCACATAATTATTCATTATTTTTACATCTAGTAGTTTATATTATATACTTTATATAGGGTTAGGATCAACTTACACTGTGTAAAACTCAATTACTTTTACACTATTTTTGGACCGTTGGATGATGGTAATTAATGGCCCAGATTATTTCCTTATCTTTTTTTCCCAAGTGATAATCTTCACATTTTTTACTGTTAATCTCATCCATACATTTCACTCATCCAATGGTCCTAGATTGGTGTAAAACAAAATGAGTTTTACACCATGTAACTTGATCCCATCCCCTTTAGGGTTAGGATCAACTTACACTGTGTAAAACTCAATTACTTTTACACTATTTTTGGACCGTTGGATGATGATAATTAATGGCCCAGATTATTTCCTTATCTTTTTTTCCCAAGTGATAATCTTCACATTTTTTACTGTTAATCTCATCCATACATTTCACTCATCCAATGGTCCTAGATTGGTGTAAAACAAAATGAGTTTTACACCATGTAACTTGATCCCATCCCCTTTAGGGTTAGGATCAACTTACACTGTGTAAAACTCAATTACTTTTACACTATTTTTGGACCGTTGGATGATGGTAATTAATGGCCCAGATTATTTCCTTATCTTTTTTCCCAAGTGATAATCTTCACATTTTTTACTGTTAATCTCATCCATACATTTCACTCATCCAATGGTCCTAGATTGGTGTAAAACAAAATGAGTTTTACACCATGTAACTTGATCCCATCCCCTTTAGGGTTAGGATCAACTTACACTGTGTAAAACTCAATTACTCAACATAAAAGAAGAAATAATATTGATGCGTATGGGTTGAGCATATATATAATATTTATTCGATGGATATAGAAAACAGGTGATTTGGATGATATGTACGTCGTTGATGAATGTTTCCATTTTTTTATTAAAAAGAAAAATAACGTTAGGTAAGGTTGCAACGTTTGAAAAGATGGGAAAGAATCAAGTTTCACCTGCAATCACGTCAATCTATTTTATAGATACACTCACGTTAGGGCTTTTAATTTCACAAAAAAAAACTGTCGAGTGTTTTGTTAATTGTTTTTTATTTTTAAATATTAATTAAATATATATGATAATCTGCTAACCCATTTTAAAAATTAAAAAAAGACATTTTACTAGTACATCAAATGATAATAATTATATGTAATTAAATAAACTCAAACAAATATGTTTTATTTTTATCATATTCTTACGCGACTTGATGAAATGATTATTCTACTTCTAGTTGGGTGAAGATTGAGCGGGGAATATCTAAAAACTGCGAAGATCCGAATCGTCAAAATGAAGAATAATTAAAATCTTCACTCATGGCACGGGTGCGGGGAAGTTTTATCACCGAAGCATAAATGAGGATGGAGACGAGGATTGTTATATCCGAACCGTGGGATAATCGAACTGTAATCGAATAAATAATTGTGAGATCCCAAAAAATATCCGCAAGAATACCCGATATTTTGTAAGATTTTTAAAAGTATATACTTATTTATCTGTATACCCCTAATATATATCTTAATAAAAAAAACTCCAACTATATTATTATCATTTAATTTTTTTCAAACCTAATAACATTTTCCCCGAAAACCACAGGGATCTGACAAGAAAGGTATGAGAATGAAATTTTTCTAAAACATTTAATGAGATTCCTCAAAACTGTAACTACAAGTATTAGGGATAAAATGAGAAATGCGGAAATAGAATCATCAGATCCTATATATCTTTCGCAAGTAATTCTGTTTTTCTTATTCATTAATTATTAGATATACTCACAATTTTCCTTAGAGATTAATCATTTGACTTGTGATAGATAAGTAAGAACCATATTTTATAAGTTTGATTTCACTTCGTATATTTCCTATTGCTTTGTTTTTTCCCCTCTTTTTCATGAGAAAGGAAAGTGACGAGAAAAGATAAACTGGTGTCGGCATCACAGGAATTAATTGCCAAACAAATATAGCTGAAATTAAGAACATGACCAACAAAATAATAAATAAAACCATTCGGACAGTATTATTTTCTTTTAGAAATTTAAAACTTGAAATAGAAAAAGAAAGGGAAAAACAGAAGTTTGTTTCAATTTTAGATTAGGTTGAATTGCAATTAAGTTACTTCCTTTTCGGTTGTTTATTGCTTTCAACATGTATACAAGTTTCAATAATTTAAAGAGTAAGTGGAGAGCACACCAGTTTTTCTTCTCTAGGGCACATCTGCCTAGTGCCTACACAAACTGCAGGGAAATTAATTGTGGACCCAATTAGCTAGGGGTGAATATGTTTACTGTAAAAACAATTAAACTAATAAATTTACTGTGGAAGAAATAAATTAACCACCCTACATTTAGAAATATAAACTTTGATTTTAAACCTTTTTCCTTCCCTTCAAGTTTTTTAATAGAATGGGTATAATGTTTATATTAGTACAATTTAATTACTGTTTGGTCAAAGTTAGTTCCACCGAAGATTGAGTATTTCTTATGGAGGCCCCTAAACAATAAAATTTCATTCTTAGTGAAATTACGGAAAAGGGGGTTAACTGCACTGGACATGCACTGTGCGTGTTGTGTGGCAAGAAGGAGGAGACGACAGACCATCTACTTTGCAGCTGCGAAACAGTTTCGAGAGTGTGGCAGTCTTGGTGCAGACATTGGAACATTCAATTAGTGATGCCTGAATCTTTAAACTCCCTACTGTACATTTGGGTAAACCTGCCGTTCAAACCTTCCTTAAAACCAATTTGGATAGTGGCTTTTTGTGGTATTATCTGGACTATTTGGTTACAAAGAAACGAAGTCATTTTCAAAAAAAAGGAGGTAGTAGGCAGCTTTCTATTGGACATGGCAATGCTTCGTATTGATCATTGGTGTAAAGGTAATTGGCCTGACAATTTTTATCTGTAAATGGTTTTTTGTGCAACCCTGCAGGGACCTCGATCCATAAAAAAAGATCAATAAGGCCGATTTCTGGTTCTTGGATCGAGCCACCAGAAAGTTCAATCAAATTCAACGTAGACGCTGCCGTTCCAGGCAGCTACAGAAAAGCCGGAGTAGGGGGCATACTGCGCGATCACAATGGTGCTGAACTGTTAAAATTTTCAGAAAACATTGGGACGTCGGATGCAACTGGGGCTGAGTTAACAGCTATATGAAGAGCATGTCAACTTCTTTCACAATCGAAATGGGCATCGAACTTTAAATGTATCATTGAAACGAACAGTCTATTGGTAGTGTCCTGGATTGGTAACCCAAGTTCATGCCCCTCATGTTTCATGGATCTTGTACACATGTGCACTCCCTTTGTAAACAATGTAACTTGTCTTTGGATGTTATGCGAGGCAGCGTCATGTGATGACTAAGATTAACGGATTCACGTTAAAGGTTTTCGAGGTATCTAACAGGTGGTTGGCGTGCACTATGTATCCCAATTGTGTATCCTATGCAAGAGCTAAGTTTGTAGCTTTTCGATGTAAGACAAATAAACTCGACACGTTGTACTCTTTTTCCTCCAACTAGGGTTAGGGAAGTTTTTTAATGAGGCTCGTGTCGATGTTTCTGTCACTAAATTTTAAGTTTAATAAATTTCACAACTTTTCAAAAAAAAATACTGTTTAAGGATCCTAGAATAGTAGGTAAATAAATCCTCAATTTAATTTGACTCAAAATTATTAATACACATTTTAAATATCTTAGATTATGTAATAAAATAAAGATTAAAGTTTGTCCCGAAAATGTCGTTGTTATTGTCAATACGTGCGTAGGCATGGGGTACAAGTGTAATTGAAGAGATTATGGGTCCAATAAGACATGTCAATACAACGTTGGATCTGTCATGACGTCGTGGACGACCAAAGGAGGCATAGACGGTATCTCTGCATATTTTTAATTGATTCTTATAATTATTGTTAAGAGAACATGTTTTATAAATGTAAAATAACAACAACCCTTGTACTATCATGTTATTTTCCCTTAAAAAAACATAATATAAGTAGAAAAAAGCCATCAGCATCATTTTTGTATGGAAACAGAAGATATGATTGATTATGAGTGTAGCTCAGAAACCTTACACTATTATTACTTTGTTTGGGCTTGGGTTTTGCTTTGTCTAATTCATATTGGATTTGGACCCCAAATCTATTGTATTTGGTTAATATTATATGCAGATTGAGATGGGAATCCTTGTAAATACTTTGTGAAACTAACAATAAAATCCATGAGAAATGCGATTTTTCATCTTTATTTTAGTTGTTTCCCCTATCACCCAATCAAACTCTAATATACACTTGGTTGTGCTGTTGTGCAAATATATATGACCGATACATACATAGACTTCAGTTCTTTATATCCAGAAATTTAATTATGAAACTGAGTATTGACCCCTCCGGTCATCTGCAAATTACCTCCGGAAGCTCCTCACTGTCGAATTCGATGGCTTTTCCCCGTCTTCTTCCGGCAGCTTGACGGCAGTATAGATTCCAGCACCGAAAAGGGCTCCCAGGATTGGGGCAGTGAGGTACACCCATATAGCTTTGTAGTTATTTGCTGCTATGGCTGGTCCTAGTGTTCTTACTGGATTCATCGAAGCACCTGTAAATGGTCTGCTTCCGCAGCACCAAGGAAGAGTGATTGCATGAACTACAAAATCATGATGATCATAGAAACCAGTATATGGTCCACTGAGATTCACTGATGCGTCTGATTAAAATATTTCTTAGTTTTCTTTTGAAATATTATACATGTGTCTATTCTATAATTTAATGGTCTTGAATAACTAAACATGTGATAATTGTCTCCTTCGACTTCCATAAGTTTTGAAATATTATACTTTTAAGATTTGTTTATATTTGTAAATGGCGGCCTTGTTGATGTCTTTGCTTGTTTTACAAGTTATATCTCTGTGTGTTGTGCTTGTGCATTTGCTTTGCTGTTTATAAAGTAATCTTGTCGACTAATAATAATAATAATGAATACAAACAAGAGAAAACTATTTAGTACTCCATTATGTTCTCGTTACTATTTTGGTATCCTAATTATTACTTTTGGTAAAATGATACTTAATTTTACGTTTTTGTTCTGTTTTGGTACTCGGCCGTTAAAAATTAGCAGAGATTATGATGTGGCTTGGTATATCCAAAATTTATCAATTTAAAACATCATCTTAATTTTGGGGTAAAATTGCAAATTACTTTTGACTGCAAGAAGAAAATTGAGAAATTTATAATTTTAATCCAAAAATTAAAATAATGTTCAAATTGATAGAATTTTAGACTAAATTAATAGATTATATAAGTTTTTGGACTAAAACTATTATTAACCCAAGTCCCGTCAAAATTTCCGTTAGTTTTTAACGGCCATGTATCAAAACAAAACAAAATCATAACGTTAGGTACCATTTTTCCAAAAATAATAATTGAGGTATTAAAACAATAATACGAATATAGTTGAGATACTAAATATGTAATTTTCCCTAGAAACAATAATAATGTAGAAACATGTTAACATACCCGGCTATGAGTATATTGAGCATGACAGTCGCTCCAACCGCGATTCCCGCCAACTCACCCACCTGCACATATTTCAGCCCTTGCTTACGGTCACACTACAATATTCTCCTCAGTCCTCAACATCAAATTCAGTGTTCCAAATCTCTACTTATAATCAATGATCAAATATGATTTTTTTACTTTAAAAACAGCTTTTTTTTATTTGATTTAGTATTTTTTTAGTGAAAAATTGAAAAAATTAAAATAAAAATGAAAATGTGTGCTATATCTTATAATATATCTCAACATTGACCTATGAAATCAGGGGACGTAAACAAGATAGTTTTTTTTTTTATCATTTCTATATTTTTTTTCATGCATTGGAGATTGAGCTTGCCATTTGCCAACCATCTCCATTGACTTTTGTTTATCGAAAATTTGTAATTTTATAAGAAAAAAATGTAAATAATACAACTAAATGAGAAAGGGGGCTTACAGCTCTGGTGTCGGTGGCGACAGCAGTGACAACAAACATGAGATTGAAGCTAATAATAAACTCCATAGCAAAAGCTTGACCCAATCCCCCTGAAGGAACCGTCACTCCCCCTCCCATCATCGGATGAAACACTCCTTTCAGTGCAAATGCAGCACACAACGACGCCATTACTTGCGCTCCAATGTAAACCGGGACCTGCCCAGAAATATGTTGTTTTAAAAGATATAGAAAAAAAGGGAAACCGGAAAGGTGTAGCCTCTAGGTTTAACCGCGTACATGTTTCCAAGGGAAGTGTTTGAGTGCAGAAAAGGAAATGGTGACGGCTGGATTGAGATGCGCTCCCGAGATGTGACCGGTGGAGAGTATAACAATCATGACAGCAAGGCCAGTGGATGCGGCGAGGCCGATCAGAGTTTCCGAGCCTTGGGTCTTTTGGTTTACAATAGCAGTGGCTGTACCGGCAAAGATTAGTATGAAAGTGCCTATGAACTCAGCTCCCACCTGCAGGGTTTTCCCAACAAAAATGGCAGCCGCTGTTAGTTGAATTCTCAAACCATATAAAGATCTGTCGTATATATGTTATTGGTGTCCGTCTACCTTTCTTGCGAGTGAGACCGGAGGAGGTGGCAATGAGCAAGAGACGGGGGGTAATCTCCCTTCTTCCATGGACCATTCTTCAACACTGAAGCAATTGCAGCTTTTGAGAAGGGAGTTTCTTTTAATCCCTCCCCTAAACCCCCCAAAGAGCGGAGCACCGGGAGTCCCCGGTGTTGCCGGGGTCGAAGGAGCTGACGGAACATCCTCGTTCTCCATTTTTATCACTTATATTTTCAAAACAAAATTAAACTAATAATAAGTGTAATAATAGAAAGAAGAGAAGAGGCTGAACTCTGAAGTTTCTGCACTCGTTTGTCTCAAATGTTTTGGATGTTACTGATGAGCTTAATCAGCGGTATTTATAGTACAAACAAAGAGTTGACTTGTAGAATCCCAAGGGATGAGAGGGGGGAAAGGAAAAGTAGTGGTTGAAAGTTGAAACAAAGGAAATAATGGAGTTATGGGACACTGAAGAAGTCTTGTAGTAGCTGAGATCGTTGAAAAAGGGGCTTTTAACATGACACATGAACAATGAATTGTGTGTCTACTTTTCCACTTTCATCATGTTCTCTAAACTATTCCAATGCTTTCATTTCAATCATGGAACTCAAGTTACGAGCTTAAATCGTTATGTCTATATAGTATATGTGTTGTTAAATGGTTTAAAATATCTACGAACAGATAAAAAAAAAGGGTTTGATTCATTAACAACGGGGAATCTTTGAAATGGACTAGTAAAATATTCAGCACCGTTTGGATCATTGGTGGACTACTTTTTCTTTTTTTAATTACATCACCATCACAACTGGATCAAATTATGAAGCTTCGGCAACATTTCCAGGTAGGTTTCCAAGATTTGTATAAACAAATAAAACAATAACCAATTTTAAATCAACAGATCCATTGTTAACATGCATGCATTTTGATTAAAAAAAGAAGAAGAAAGGAACAATCTTCAATTGTTCTTTGGTACTTTTTTTTTGTTCGGTTGTTCTTTATTACTGATGGATAACGTTACAGCTTTGAGAAATGTAAAGGCTGTTTTTTGTTTCTTCTTTTCAGAAAATAAGAAGAATAAAATGCAGAGAATTGAAGGGCGATTTTAAACATAACCATGCGTGCATGATAATATGATATTGGAATATGTTCTTCACTGTAAAAAGATAAGCCTCAGGCAGTCAGCCTCTGAAGTCTGATCACTTTTGTATGTAAATTGAAAAGGAAGGAGCATTAAGCACCATTCTTTTTGCATGCATTGTGTTCCCTTTCGGATATGGATGTGACTGCAATTTTTTTTTTTAAATTCTTTTTCACTTGTGATTGGATTGTCCATTAAGAAATTTAAATTGCGGTCGCGGTTGCGGATAATAATGGACGAATTGCGATTATAACGGACTGTTATTTTTTACAATAACAATTTCGGTTAGTATCGTTACCTTTATATAATGACCGCTATCGCGGTTGCAAACCGTTATTTGAATCCATGTACTTCATTGATCTTCTATGCTTTTCTTTACATTGGTCTTCACTCAAATTGAATTCAATGCCAAACAAGATATCTTGTAGACCTCAAATTGATAGAATAATTATAAAGTAATGGGGGAAATAGTGGAAATGGAAAATATATTGAATTGTCATTAGTTTAACCATGCATGTACAAATCCACAACTTTATAGTATTTATAAAAAATTCCTAATTCTGTTTCCCAAAACTAACAAAAAAGATTAATAATGGCATATGACGATTCTAAAATTAAACCCAAAGTGGAACATCAAATCATAGGTGGAACCATAAGAAAAGACCCTAAAAACAAGAGAGTTTAAGGAAGAATAATTGTAGGTGGCATCAATTCTCTCTTCTTGTGTCAAGTTGACTCATGCGTGTGATAAAAGATGGTGGTGGATTTGGCAGAATGAGATTCACAAAGAATCCACATTTTTGTGTGTGTGGATGGTTTGTATAATGACAAATAAGGAGATAATTTGCTATTCTAATGAATTTGATTCGACCTTGAAAATCGAAGGAATTGTTGAAAATAAACCCTTTTAATTGGACAATCACTAACCACTTGCAACCTCATCTATCTGTAAAAAAAATGACATTCAAAGGAGTAGCTTGTTTGTGGTGATGGGTGTCCTTTTAAGTGACACCGCCCTCATCCTTTATGTTTGCATCTAGCCAGGGAATGGTATTAATATTATACCCTGGGTAAATTGGAAAGCATCAATGGCTGTAATACTAATGAGATCAAAAGGGTATTGAATTCTATATTATCCCTTTTCGTGCTCCAACATTTTTATTCTCTTGGATCGTCATTACTTTTCTTTTGTTTTTGTTCGTCGAATACTTTTTTATTTATAATTGAAATGTGTCTTAGTTTTATATTCACGACCGAGATTACTAACGAGGTTGATCCAAATGGTAAATAGTTTAGTATCGTTTAAGTATGTCTAAATTAACTGGCAATCCATTAAAGTATAAAATTATTATATTATCCTTACTCTGATCGCTAGGAATTAGAATAAATATTATTATAATTATGTTTTACCTTTTTCATATTTTTTATATATTTTTTAAATAAAACAATTAAAAATATATTATTTAAAGATTGATCACAAAATTTGAGATTCTAAGAATACTCATCTTACCTCATTTTATATTGAGTGCAAATCTCGACATAGAAAAGTAATATCTCTATTTAATTAAAAAAAAAAGAGATTGATCAAATCAATGGATACAATGTCTCCAGCATACCATATGTGATTATTTAATAAGTAATTTTTTTAAATACATTTTTTTTTCTTTTAATTGCATAGTAAATATGAGTGTATAAGTAGTATAACAAAATCCAATGTAATTTGCATCAAACATTATAACACTAAAAAAACAAAATATATCTCAACAAGACTTTTGATAAAATCCAAAACCAAATCATTATTATCTTGAGTTATTCTTCAAAATGTGTTTTTATTCTTCAAAATGTGTTTTAAGTATATATTTATATAGCGCGCGCATATATATATATATATAATATCAGGAAAATTTTACAGCGCTCAACGAGTACCGACGAGCACCATTAACGACGAGCACCGATGAGCACTATTAATTCAATTTATAAATATTAAAAATTTAAAGAACTCGCCGTATAAATATAAATTATTCAAAAATCAAAAGGTAAATTAATTAAAATATATTATTTTATTTTAATTTTCTTTTAAACATAGATCAAAATACTCATCTGCCCCTGAATTACAAAACCCTATTTTTTGTTCATTTGAAATTGTCGTCGCCGCCGCCGCTCTGTCATCACCGATGCCCGCCGATAATGAAAGCTACGGTGGAAATATAAGGATTAATTTGATTTTTTTAATTTTAAATCTGAGTTTTTTTCTTTTTTTTTCTTTGTTGGGGTTTAATTTGATTTTTGTTTTGAATAGGATTACATGGATTCAAAGATTAAAGGAGGAAAGAATACAATACAAGGAAATGAATGGTGGATCCGTGTTGCCATTGAAGAGAAATACCGAGGAAAATAGAAAGGAAATTATAGAAAACGACCCGAAGCAACCATTGGTGGAGTAGGCACAAGTATTCAATCGAAGGACTTCCCGGAACAACTATTGGTGGAGGAGGCAACGGCGGCGGCGATGGTAGTGACGTGAGCGGCAACAGTGACGGCTTAAATTTCAAATAAACAAAAATTAGGATTTTATAATTTATGGGTAGATAGGTATTTTGATCTATATTTAAAAGAAAATTAGAAATAAAATATTATATTTTAATTAATTTATTTCTTGATTTTTAAATAATTTATAATTATACGGTGAATCATTTAAATTTTTAATTTTTATAAATTAAATTAATAGTGCTCATCGGTGCTCGTCGAGCGCTATATACTCATCCTATATAACAAAAGTATTACGGTGACTAATTACCGGAGATTTTGCAATGAAAATACGGAAACAAAAGGCAAAATGTTCAAAACGTTGTCTATAAACAAATCTCTATTTAGAAAGGCTCAAAGTGATGGCAGCTGGATTCAATCAAAGTGAACGTGTAATAAAAAGGGTTTTAGTTAGTCAACTTCAGATACTGACATTTAACGATTTAAAGTCGGAATTTTTATTTCAATAATAATTTAAAATTATATTTTTATAAACAAAATAAATAATTGCATACTACTAATTAAGTAAAAAAAAATGATAATAACGTGGATATGATTAAGGTGTATTTGTCTTATTTAAAAAATAATGATGATAAAACAGTTCAGTTTTTTTTCTAAATATTTTAGGATATATATTAATATAATATAAAAGTTTATATAAAAATCGTGGGAGGTTGCGGTGGGCGACAAGAAACTAAAAGTTATTGAGATTTGAGGCAAACTAATTAATTTAGTGGGCAATGTTCATCATTTTGTCTCGCACATAGCATGGGCATCAACACTCGAAGGAGAAAACTTTATCTACCCAATGGGTAACTTACCCACTTGAGTATATTTAATAATTGTATAGAAAACATACATACTAGTAAATAGTAATTAATAGGTTAGTTAATGTTCATTTTTTTTCAATTCAAAAAAATGTTTTTAATTATTTTTTAATTTATATGATATAAATTTTATTTTTTACGTTTATTATTTTTAAATGATTAGAAATATTTTGAATTGATAGATAATTGTATAATTTTATTTTTAAATTTACACAATTTTTTGTCTAGAAAAAAAAATAAATTAAAAACTCTTATATTTATATATGAAAGGAATTCGTCTATTCTCACTTTCTATCATATTCATCAGGGTTGTTCAAAAATACCCAGCCCGAACTACTAGATCCGTCGACCCGCCTACCCGATTGAAAATTATCGGGTATTTATTTGAAAATACCCGAATTTTTTGGGCCGGGTAGTCGGGCCGACCGAATTTTTTATAACCGGGTACCTGACCTGACCGGTAATTTTAAAACATATATTTTAAATTTTAAATTCTATTTTATTTTATGTTTCTTACTATTTCCCCCTAAAATTAATTTTAAATCTTTAATTTCTTTTTATGCTTGTATTATATACTTTTAAGTTTTAAAATTTTCAAAAACAATTATATTAATTTGTCAATATAAGATTCGAAAGAAAAAACATGTTCGAGATTAATGTTTTTAATACTTTCTTTCGTCGATAAACTTTAACATATATATATATATATATATATATATCTAAATATTTCTCTCTTAAAACTTATCCTAAATCAATAATTCTTGTGTTTGAAATATATATCATAAAATTTTATGTGTTTCTTATGTCACTTGCAACATAGCTTTAATTAATTAAGTTTTGAACACCCTACTATTCATTGTCACTTGCCACATAGCTTTAATTAATTAGGTTTTTATTTTTTACATTATCTCATATTTACATCTGAGAAAATCTAATTTTTTATTGTATAATAATTATGAAATCTATTAAATTAAAATGTTTCGTATATTATATGTTGCTTATAGATTTAGTTATCGTTCTTCAATTTGATAATTTTAAGTCATAATTTAGTTATATTGTCTTGGTATTATGAGTCAATTGAAATTTCAAATTTTAAAAAGTACATGAATCGAAACCAATGAATGGTCTCATTCTCAAACGGATGAGTCTAGAGCGGGTGTCGCACACCGTTGAACACCACTAACACAATACACTGTTGAACACTATTATTTTTTAATAATTTTTTAAAAATATTATAATCTATAAGGACTCAATATACAATTAATCATGTTAAAAAAACACATAATTTTATAACCTAGATCTCAGACCAACTACGATAAAAAAAATTGTCAAACGATGTCAGCACCTTCATCCATTCGTGCCCTATTCCAAATCCCCAACTACTTCATCAACTCTCCTAACTCATCACATAATTCTTTTAATTTTTTTTCTTTAATATTTTACAAGATTTTTTCAATTCTGCATTTGTCATTTGGGTTCTCTTTTTTTCTTTTCCTTCGTTTTTAAATTGTGAATATCTGTTATAATGATAGAATTATGAATCAAATAAAGTTATTTTGTCAAAATAGAATACAGAATTTCAAAAACTAACGTTAATATGGAAAAATCGAAAATCGAGGTTAATCGAACCGAAAACTGATGGTTACTAAAATAGCTTACCAAATTAAACCGAAATCGAACCGTATACACCCCTATGGTGAGTTTTCTTTTATTTTACCATATTTTTAATCTTATATTTTAAAAAAGTGATAAACTGACAACCCTGTGAATTTTAACATTCATTTAAAAGTTTTAATAATGTGCAGCGGTGTGTGCGCGTCGCTCATTCTAGAATTTTTTCTCTAATTTGATAAATTTAAGTCATATAATTTAGTTATAATGTCTTGTTATTATTTGAAGTAAGATCACACTCGTTGATCCGAAAACTAACATAACGAGATATTACGACAAGTCAAAATATTTTTTAATTAGCTTAATTTATCTTATTATTATATTTTAAAAATACAATATTATAATAAAAATAAAATATTAATTAAATTACATTCATAATTATGAAAATTGTTTATGGATAAAGATGTATTAATTGTATAGTAGATATAATCTTAAAATTTATTTAATAATAAAACTTAAAAGGGGTATTAATTGTATTGCATTTATTGCTTATTAAAATATATATAATATTATAATTATTAGTTAACACTCATGTGCCACCTCAGCTGGGTAATCTACCCACTGGGTAGACGTATCATTGCCCACACTCGAAAGGTCAACTTCATGTGACCCATTGACGCCAATTTTGCGTTTTTTTTAATTAAAAAATCGATTATATAAATGATTAAATATGTTTTATTTTATAAGTTAATTGTGTAAGATATGAACATGCTATAAAAAGGCTTTGAGTGTTAGCCCTAGTTTTCTCTCAATTTAGTGCCGCTATCACTTTTCCTCTTTTGTTTAATTTTTATGGCCGGCGGCGTCATTAGTTTTAAAACTGGTCGACTTTCGGTCACTTTCTTTTATTTATTTGTTTTATTTTTTATTTTATTTTTTAATTTAATAAATTTATTTTTATGACACATTTTTCTCTACTTTTTTGGTACGTTTTTTTCTGCTTCTTAGCATGCTTTTCTGTCTCTTAACACGTTTTTTGTTCTTTTTTTGTCAGGATTGAATTTGACGTCGTCACGATTGATCAAGAAGACGTTTTTTTGATTATCCTGTTGATCTTTCTGTTTTGGACCCTCGATGCAAGTTTCGTCACCGCTCTTGCTCGCGATTGAGTTGTTATAATAAATGTGTTGTCAACGTGCCTCAATTCTGTAATATTCATTTTTAATGTCGTTTGTTGATGATTTTTACCTTCATCATCGAGCTTTGGTGATGTTTTGTACGAGTCTTTGAATTAGGTTTTACCTTTTCTTTCTTGGGTCATGTTTATGATCTATTAACGTTAGTTTTCGTGCTTTTAGGAATATGTTCGGATCATATTTGTTAACCTATATTGTAAACTTTCCTCTTAAAATTTTCCTTTATTAATAAAAATGACTTACTCATATTCAAAAAAAATATATATATGAACATGCTATAAATGATAAAATGTTTCAAATTTTAAATATGAATACCATATTTGTATTTATGTCAAAAAAAAGAATACCATATTTGTATTGATCGTGTTAGTGTTAATGTTAATGTGTTTATTAAATTATCTTTTGTGTTTACGTTGTGGCAAAAAAAATTAAATGTAGTTTATCTATATATTTCGTATAAACTTTTAATTAATATTAAATCATTTTAGAGGTTGTGGAGGGGTTAGAAGCATGATAAGTCCACTTAACAACCCATAAAGTGTATTTATATTGTTTTTTTTATATATAAAACAAGATCCATTGAATACTGGGTTGTCTTGCATATACTAAATAAATGTATTTTCCTTTTTAAGTACAAAAGAGATGAATCGAACCCTTTGTACGTTAGACTCATCAAATAATTGTATATGATTTGGAACTCGAAAAGATAAAATAAGCTCTTTTTGAGATATTTAATTAAAAATAAAAATATCAGGGTAAATATTTGTTCAAATTGGTTTACGATTTGTAATAAATTTCAAAGAATAAGTTATTTGTTTTAAATATAAATTAAATAAAAATTATAGACGTGTATGAAAGAAATAAATTGTAACAGAAAATATATGTTTATAATATCTAATCTCACTATGAGAGTTAGTGGTGCTTAACCGGTCAAAACTCGGTAAACGCTCGGCTCGAGTTGACTCGACTCGAACTTAAACTTGACTCGAGACCTTAACGAGTTAAGTCGAGTAAAGTCTAACTCGACTCGATAAGTTCACGAGCAGCTCGTTAATTTTTTAAAATATTTTTTTAGTAATTACAAGATTGGTTATGTATCATTGAACTTTTTTTTAAAGAATGTTTTTAATATGTTAGTTTAATGTATTTGTAGATTGTTATTTTAGTTTTAATATGCTAGTTTGGTGTATTTGTGGATTGTTAGTTTAGAATTTAGACTTTGAAAATGCTTTATATACTCTTTTGATAACTTTTGGTTAAATTTGTTAATTTATGTTTATATTAAGCCTCATATACTATTATTAAATTTTACTTTTAGCTAAAAAATAGGCAAATTTTTAATGAGCTTAACGAGCAACGAGCTGAGCTTAATGAGCAACAAGTCGAGTTGAGCAACAATTTTTTTAATGAGCACGAGTCGAGCACAAAGTTAACGAGCAACGAGTCAAATTGAGCAATAATTTTTTTAACGAGCACGAGGTGAGCATTATCCAAATCGCGATCGACTCGCTCGATAAGCACCCCTAATGAGAGTGACCGATATCATCTAAACTATTTTTAAGGTAAGTGGAACTGTTTTTTTTTCTTCTTTCCTATTCTTTTTTTTGAATAGTTCTTTCCTATTCTTTTTAATTCAAATTTACTTGTAGAGTATTTTTATACGATTTTTCTTTTAATTAAAGGGTTATTATAGTCGTACACTGGCAATAAAAAATACCTACAAGCATGTTTAATTTTATTTTGAAAATTAAAATATAAATATTTAATTTTAAATCTTAAATCTTACACTCGAATTATAATTTTTAATCATAAATTTTGAACCTTAAATTATACTTATAAACTATAAATTATATCTATTTGTGAAAAATAATCTTCAGCCTGGAATATTTTTTTCTTAATTAAAATAATTAATAATGGAGTACTATAATTTTAAGTTGGTTGTTTGGGTTTAGGTCCAGGCTAAATAATTTGGGCTTTGCCATGGAGTATAATTTTATTACCCGACTAAATCAATTTAAATTTCTTGATGAAATAAACTGAAAACTAGCCAAATTAATCAATTTGATTAAATCAATTCAATTCTGTTTAAGTAGTTTTGTGTTTACCCTTACAAAACATCACCCGTGTTTTAATATAAACTCATAAATTAATATATAAAATTTATTTACACCATAATCATTTATATATATACATTTGTAATTTCTATCGACAATATAGTATTATTTGTGTGTTTATGTTTAGTTTCTTTCCTGTTCATGATTTTCTTTATAGTATTATGAAATTTCACTGGATTATTACTACATTATTTTTTGCAATATTTAAATTATGTGTATATATATATTTTTAATTTCTTTATTAAAAATAATTTATACACGTATCACAATCTTTAGCGTTTTTTTCTATTTCTCTTTTAACTACTAGTTAAGCCAAATTTCCACTTACTCTCATTTCTCTGCACACACCCGCTGCCAAACAAGCCTGCTCTCAGCCTCTCACGGTAATTTTTTTTTGATATTAATGCTGAACCATAAATAAACACCCCGGTTACACCGCCAAGAAAAACAAATAAAAACAAAACCAGCTAAAAATAAATGGAAAGCCCAAACGGCAAACCAAAGGAAAATCCCCAAAATTAAAACCTAACAGACGAAGACGACGGCTTTTCCAAACCAGGGAGGAGAAGCACCTAAGTTCAGCAAATACCATCTGAGCTCGGACTCTGATAATCAGAGCAAAATCGGACAAAGTGCGTGCAGATGTGTGATGGGAAAAACGATTGGAGGAGAAAGCTAATGTTCTCCGAAGCCATGCAAGAAACGAAGTTAACTTGAAAGCCCCAAACGACGCCGATCCTCTCGAACCACCGCCTCGACCGCCGTCGGAGCCTCCTCAATCCAAATACGAGGGCTAGTCAGGTGACGCCCTTCCCTAGCCAACAAGTGTGCCGCTGCATTGAAGTCTCTCGGAGTGTGTTGAAACGATAAGTACAAAAACACTCCTTCAAACGTTTAATTTCTTGAATAATTGGGCTCGAAGTGGATCTGTCCACTGAAGAAGCTAATACTTTGTTAATGACTTGCAGGGAATCCCCTTCCACCACCGCTCGACGGAACCCTAATTCGTGGACCAGTCGTACAGGCTGCCGGCATGCCAGGGCCTCGGCCACTTCTGGGCTCAGGGATTTCATGTTTGGGTAAGTTCCCGCACCCATTATAAGTCCATTTTCTTCTCGAATAATAACTCCAATGCATGTAATTCCCGTAATAGATTGAAAACTAGCACCAAAATTGGCTTTAACACAATTCGTAGGAGGCTGTACCCACTTACTCTTCTTCGGTTTAGGCTTTGGTTTATTGATGATAATCGCAGCATCAACCTCTCGAATATACTTAATAATGAAATTGGCAACATCCACCGGTCTCTGATTAGCATTCTCATGTGCATCACTCTGTATGTGCATCACTCTGTCTCATCTCATCCTCTCTATGTTTACATTGTCGAGAGGAGATTTTTTTAAGCTGTCTCATCTCATCTCATGTGCATCACTCTGTATGTCCCACCGATGAATATTACGTAGTGCATTTCCTTTATAATGACAGATTAGCAGAGAAGATTGCATGAAAGTATATTTTTAAATATTTTTTAAGCCAAGGTAAAATATATATTCTACTTGTTGCATGAAGCATTGAAGCTATTAACCTTTTGTTATCGATGTAATATAACAGAATATTAATCGACTGAAGCATTGCATGTTTTCCAAGAGCAGTCAATATTGGATTTTCAGCTTACTAGCACGTTGTAAGTCCCTTCTTTAATCTTTCAATGTTCTCCAACAAATGGTTAGTTTATCCCCTGCTTCTTTGAGATTTTTCAATTTTTGTTCGACTTTTATTTGCTTGTATGTTGCCCTCACTTCATTGACAACTAGCTGGCAAATCGGAGAGAGATCTATTCATCTCTGATTTAGTTTGAGATTTTGTGGTTTAAGGCTTTCTATCATGTTCATGATTTCAGCTGTGTATTATTGTTATTGTTAACATTTGTTTGAAGTCTAGACTGATCAGATGGACACCAGCTCCGGAGAAGAGTCAGAATTTAGTGATTCTGAGATCAATGAGTACAAAGAAAAGCCGTACGAAGAGCTAAGGTCTGGGAAGTACAAAGTAAAGGCCTTAAATGGCAGCTTAAGATGCCCTTTTTGTGCTGGGAAGAAGAAGCAAGACTACAAGTATAAGGATCTGCTTCAACATGCTTCTGGTGTGGGCAAAGGATCTGCTAACAGAAGTGCAAAACAGAAGGCAAACCACCTGGCCTTGGCAAAGTATTTGGAAGTTGACCTAGCTGGTGAAGCAGATGAGACTTCACTTCCAACTGTACCACCAGTTGTGAACCAGACTCCAGAGCAAACTGAATTTTATGTCTGGCCTTGGATGGGAATCATAATGAACATAGTTGCTGACTCAAAGACTATAGACGCATATCATGATAAAGGCTACTGGTTGAGGAGGTTTGTTAAATACAAACCTTTAGATGTTCAATGTTTCTGGAATGAGGTTGACCTGACCGGACAAGCCATACTAATGTTCAACAGTGATTGGGCTGGCTATGTGAATGCAACTGAATTTGAGAAAGCTTTTGCATCTGAGCATCACAGTAAGAAGCATTGGAATGGGAAACAGGGACAGCTTGGTTCTAATATTTATGGTTGGTGTGCACGTGCTGATGACTACAATTCAGATGGGCCAATAGGGGATTAACTTCGGAAGGTAGGAAAATTACAAACCATTTCTGACATTGTCCAAGAAACTGCCCAAGATAGGAATAATGTTGTGGCCAAGTTGACAACGAGAATTGACTTGACAAATGAAAACCTAGATGAATTACAATACAAATACAATGAGACAACAATGTCCTTAAGCAGAATGCTCGAAGAGAAAGACAGGCTGCACCTTGCCTTTATTGAAGGTCAGGTCTAATTTCTTTATGTTGACCTGTTTGTGTCTTTTTCCATGTACATGCTTGTACTTCATATATTTAGTTGGTTGTATATGCCTTCTTTTTTAACACCTTAGAATGTTTAAACATTGCCAACTTTTTCTAAACAATGTGACATGCATCACTTTCAAATGCCTTGTCTGCATAATGTAATAAACTGGACCATGCCATTTATGTTTTATTCTTACATGTTGGATTCAAGACTTCATTTCAAACCTCTGAATGTTTTGCCAAGCTAATGGCCATGTTCCAATCAAAAGTACATCCGGGTTCTTTTCCCCTTTTGAAAGGCATTCATAAGCTCAATTAATCCATTATGATTATAAAGTCAGGATTTTGTATGGTTTAAGTAAGATAACTCAATTCCATTTTTGTGTTTTAATTGTTCCTTAGAGACAAGGAAGATGCAGCGGCTTGCTCGAGACAATGTTCGAAGGATCTTGGAAGAACAGGAAAAGCTGAATTATGAACTCGAAACAAAGAAAAGGAAAATTGACAATTGGACCAGGGAGCTGAACAAGCGCGAGACACTAACTGAGCGAGAAAGGCAAAAACTCGATGAAGAGAAGGCAAAGGTAATCTGTCTTTCCTCGCTAATCAGCAAGTCTTCACATTTGGTAACAACTATTTGATCATTTAACTGTGTCCTTATAACTGAACTAACTTTTCTTCTGTTTATCCACTGCAATTAAATGTTAGCTCTAATTATGAGACTAACGGCCAAAAGAGCAGTAGAACTGATACAAAGATTTACAATCAACGTATCTAAAACATCTATACAGTATACTCTCTACAAACTGATATTCCAATCAGTACATTGTTGGATATTTATTCCATCTAATCTATTGATCTTAGATTTAGAGAGTTTCATGCTAACAACGCTCTTGGTATTCTCCACGATCTGCATCTCAATTTATACATGGGATGTAAACTGCTTTCTATTTCTTTCAGGCCATTTAAAATAAACCATAGCAGTAATACGACTCCTTCCTTTCAGCTTCAAGCTCATCCATCGCACATCATCCTGGCATTCCCTAGTATCTCTATTAAGTCTACAGTCTACACAGGATTTCATACTAAACAATCTTGGCAAAAGAACGATCTGAAAATAAGTGATCTCTTGATACTTCACCACTGTTACACATTAAGCACCCTCCACATTTATTTGATAGAGCCATGGAAACATGCCTAGGAAGCCATAATCTTCTGCCACACAACTTTTGTGCCCCTGCGTTTTGCTGCATTACATATTTTGGATATTGTCCACTTACCATCCAAACTTACATTTTGGAACAAAATTTTTGCAGCCACCTCTCTCAGTTTTAATACTTTCCTCCAGCACCAACTGACATTAGACTTTGGTGAGACCTGTCATAAAGAGTCAGTTTTAAGCAAATGCTCATTCACCCATGCAATCTGTAAGGATCCTTGGCCGGCCATGAATTCTTTAATAAGCATGATAATACATGCATTGTTCCACCCTTCTACATCTTTCAACGTTCCTAACCCTCCAGATTTAGGAGAACATATGAGGCTCCATTTCATTCTAGCACCTTGAGCAGAGGCATCTTTTCCCGTCCATAAAAATCTGATGCAAAGCTGAGAAATCCTCTTCAAGACTTCCTTAGGCTGAATAAACTAAGATGTCTTTTTCTGTTCATCTAGATATTCTTGTTCTCAAATTTTCATTGAAGGAAAGCAATCCTTTTTTGACAATCTCCTTGAAACCAGAGGTGAGCCCAGATATCTATCTCACTGGAAGACAGCCAAGTTTGAATCCTGTAGCTTTTTGAATCCTTTTCAGCCCATCTTGTGATACTCCAGCAGCAAAGATTTCACTCTTAGTAGAGTTGAGTTGGAGGTCTGAGAGTAGATAAAATTCTTCCAATACACTCCATGTACCTGCTACTGAATCAAGGTTTCATTTGCAGAATGAGCAGGTCATCAGCAAAGCTTAAGTGTGTAAGCTTTAGCCTGTGACACTTGGGATGGAAATTAACAATCTTCTTCTCGGCTCAATATAAAGTATTCTCGAAAAAAAATATCCATAGAAATGACAAAAAGGTAGGGTGACAAGGGGTCGCCCTGCCTTACCCCTCTTGCTCCTTTAAAGAATCCAACCAGTCCTACATTCAATGGAAGAAATGCTGTTATTCTCTTCATCAGAATTCTTGAAATACACTTGTACGTCTGAAATCAGCAGGTGTTTGAGGTTTAGGAACCTTGTGAACCAGAACCAGAGTAGTGGTATTAAATGCAGGTAGCATTCTCGACAGTTCTAAAGAATTGCAACTCTGCTTTGACAAGGTCTTTTCCTACAATTTGCCAAGCTACTTTAAAGAAATAGGCTGCATATCCATCAGGACCCGGGTCCATCTTCAGTATTTCACAAGCATCATAAATCAAAAATTCTTTTTAATGGATAAAGACATTAATTATCATGGGCAAGCATTATGTTGCTTTGACCTAATAAAATTAAGATAAACATTTTGAGTCTTTTATTGAAAGTAGTATGAATAGCTTTTAATTTTAGTGTCAAAAGCTTCTGCTGACTTAAAATTAAGGTTAAATTGGTTACAATTGTCACTGACATTTTCTTTCATCTTTCCAGAATAATGAAAGAAACGATTCACTTCAGCTCGCTTCCAAGGAGCAGAAAAAGGCTGATGGAAATGTGTTAAGACTGGTTGAAGAGCAGAAGGTGGTGCACTTAGTAATTTATTAGAATCTATCATTTTTTTCACTTTATAGTTGTTTTACGTTTTCTGTTTTGTTGATGGGATTTTTAAATTTCCAGAGGGAGAAAGAAGAGGCCCTGAAAAAGATACTTCAGTTGGAAAAAGAGTTAGATGCAAAGCAGAGGTTGGAAATGGAAATAGAAGACTTGAGAGGCAAGCTGCAAGTGATGAAGCATCTTGGACAAGATGATGCAGTTGTTCAGGAGAAGATGAAAGAGATGGAGAATGAGTTGCAAGACAAGGAAGATGATATGAAAGGTTTGGAGTCGACAAACCAAGTTCTTATAACGAAAGAGCGTCAAAGCAACGATGAGCTACAAGATGCAAGGAAAGTGCTAATTCAGGTACTCTGCCAGTGTTTTCTTGGCTTAAGACTGTAGTACAGTCACCCAAGCCTTGGAGTACTATGCAGACTCATGCAACTGCTTGTTGAACCAATATTTTTTTTCTTCTGTAGGGTTTGCAAGAGTTGTTGAGTGCTCGCACAAATATTGGATTGAAGAGAATGGGAGAGCTTGATCTGAAGCCTTTTCATGATGCTTGTAAGTTGCGGTTTCCTCCGGATGAAGCAGAAATTCAGGCTACTACTCTATGCTCATCGTGGCAGAAGATTGTAAACAATTCGGAATGGTATCCATTCAAAGTTATAATGGAGGGAGGGAAGGTATATATAACTATTTTAAGCTGTCTTTGATATTCAATGTTTGTGTTGGAGCTTCCTTGTGAGAAAGAGGGATGTTGCTGTTAAGGAAGAAAATAGAGGAATGACCGAGACCATTAATCTTGTGCATTGTGCAGGAAATTGAAATTGTAAATGAAGAAGATGAGAAACTAAAAAATCTGAAGCAGGATTGGGGTGAAGAGGTTTACATGGCGGTGGTAACATCCTTGAAAGAACTAAATGAGTATAATCCTAGTGGAAGATATATAGTCCCCGAGCTCTGGAACTTTAAGGAAAACAGGAAAGCCACACTTAAGGAAGTCATTGCCTATATTGTTAGAAACATCAAAACAGCAGCAGCAAAGCGCAAGCGAACTTGAATCAAAGGTTTGTATCATTACTGTTTCCACATTCTTCTGCCATGGTGGTTTCTGGGGATTTTTTTATTTATTTTACCTTTATTTTTCACCTTGTGATTGTGGAGATTTTGCGATCTCGTTATATATATATATAAACATATCATTCATTAGCTGTTGAATTGAAGTTTTATGTTTGAAACTGTTTGGTGATGATACCTAATTGCTTGATGATGCAGGACACAAAGAAACTTGATGAATTTGGGAATCTGACTGATTCTACTGGGACAATATGTACTTGGTTTGTAAACTGTAGTTTCAGCTACCTGATTAATCCTTAATCTTGGTGGTTATCGTTTATTTAGTTGGGACATATCGACAGTCACAGTCTAGGTCTGGTACTTTTTAACTATCTTTATGTGTTTGGATTGCTATAAAAGATCCAGCTGGTTCTGTTCTCATTCCTTTGTTTGATTCACCAAATAGCTACTTATCAGGAGAAACCGGAATATGCCTTGCGTAGTCATTCAGGGCTCCCTTTTTTAGAATGATTGCTTAGTGACCATCAGGAATTGAGAAGAAAGAGGAAATAAACCATTTCCTAAAACACCCTTTAGGGGAAATGGACATAGGATTGAGATTTTTGTGTTTAAGGTTTCAACCGTAAACACGATCGTAACATGACAATACTCGAACACAACACAGATACAAGGAGTGTCGCATTCATTAGGTGAAATATGATTTCATTTTTTCTCTTAAAATAGCTCAACATATGAATCTTTTCACTTCTGAACTGTAGTTGGTGGTTGGACATTTAGTCTCTGCAGGGGCATTGGTTACCAATCACCAAAGCTACCAACAATTGCCGTCATTTTCTTTCTGCTTTGTTAGCTTTTGTATCCTCTCTGCAGTTTAATTGGATCACTCGAATAAATCTGGTCGTTCGAGCAATCAAAGTGATTTAATGTTGCTTACGAGTGGAGGAGGTTGGTGTTAAAAGAAGACTTGGGAAATATTACCTACTCTTAAGTTGATAATTTGTTGTTTTGGCAAATACGAGCTCCGAGAAAGTCCAAGATTCTTTTCAATCAATAATCTGACGGCTACAGTTGCAACAATTATATCCTCAAGTTTGATTTCGTATTGTGGACATGAAATGGTTGTTGAAAATCTTTAATCTTGCTATTGACCTAAAGTTTCATTGGTAATACAGGAATCAATTTCAGATCATTTTATATTTTTCGTTTTGTTTATTTTTTAAATATGTTTTTAAAATCCCCAAGTTTTGTAGAATCTAGTTCTTTAAAATTCATTTAATTAGATATCTGTTTTCCTGAATAAAACTTGCGTTATTTTTTTTCTTTGCAATGGTTATAACTTTTAAGATTTTTAATTTTTTTTAGTGTTTTTAAGCCAATGGTGGCAATTTTGGCCGTTTACCGGCGGTAATTTTCTTTATTTCTTTTTTTTTGTTTATTTTAATTTTTAATTTTTTATCGGCTATTTGATTTGTTTTTCGTCTGCCGTTATGGCATGTTTTTTGTTTGCCTATATGGTATGTTGATATTGAAGACGTTTACAATTTAGTGCATGCTACAATTGAATCTTGCCGCACACCATTGTGTGGGTTGGTTGTTCGTGGAGTTAACCAAGATGTTTTCTCTTTTTTGTTGGTCGGGATAATTCAATGATCTGTGTTCTTCCAGTGAGCACTCTAAGATTTAGCTATGGTGTTAAATTTGAAGAGCACCGATGAAGATTTTATGAGAAAATTTGTGTTTGCTATTCGCGTTTGCATACTCTTTATTTTTTAAGATTTAATTTTGTATTTTAAAATATGTTTATCTATGTATTTCTTCTCATTTTTTTAATAAAATCTCGTATTTAGTTCAAAAAAATCATATCTTTAATCTAATTATTCTTATATAAATCATGCTAGTCAAATTTTGATTAAAATAAATATATTAAATTCGGTTATATATTGGATTAATTTGAAATTTTTATGTGTATGAGAATAGCAGTTACATTAATAAATTTACAGTTGATTGAATAAAACAATGTATAATATCATACTCTTGGGGTCAAGGCATGCATACGAGAGTAGATTTATTTTTTTCAACCAATGTATAATAAATTTACAGTTGATTGAATAAATCAATTATGTGTGCATTTGAGCTGTGTTTAAATTAAAGTTAGGTAAAGAGGACTTTCCAAGTAAAAACAGTCGCCAGATATCCGAAATTCTGAACCACACACATCCCTTCATGTATTTTGGAGCCGAGAAAAATCATCAAATTATGGGTTTTTGAAACCAAAATAGTTTTTTTTTTTAATTATAACTATAAAAAAACATAAATTTTAAAAGCTACGGACAGAATACAAGGGGAAGGCCCCGACGCCGGCCAACCCCAATTACACTCAAGGGAAAAGTTCAAAGACCTTGGGAGGGCCTAGCATTTTCAATTTTTTTTTGTCTAATTACTTTTTAAATTTTTTAAAATTTTAAATTTAAATACTTAACGATTTATTCGAAAATAATAATTTGATTTCTTCTAAAAATTAATCCTAATTCTTTTCCTGATTACACCCATACACACACAAAAAGAAAGCCTTGATCTAAAGCGTCAACAAATCAATAATGTACATTTTCAAAGATATGTGATTGAATATTAAGAAAATAAATAAATTGAATTGAATCCGGTTAAAATTATATATATATATTATCTTCACTCATCTTATTATGAAATTCCATAAAAATATAATGTAATTAAATTATAATTAGAATACAAATATATACATATACACACTCTAGGAAAAATTCTAAATCGCTCGACGAGCACCGATGAATACCACTAACGACGAGCACCAATGAACACTATTAATTTAATTTATAAAGATTTAAAATCTAAACAACTCAACATATAATTATAAATTATTTAAAAAATTAAAAGGTAAATTAATTAATTAATATATATTATTTTATTTTTAATTTTCTTTTAAACATATATCAAAAAACATATCTATCCCTAAATTACAAAAACCTAATTTTTATTTATTTGAAATTCAAGTTGTCGTCGCCACCGACCTGTTGCCGCCGCTGCCCTAACATAAAATCTTGCAAAGAAAAAAAATTCAACTCAGTACGATCGCCTCTCATTCATGCAATGCTCTTTGCTCACCGACCTCAACTTCCACTGCTCTGCTCAACGGCGACAGGGCAGCAGCAGCAGCGGCTTGAATTTCAAATGAATAAAAATTAGGGTTTTGTAATTTAAGAGTAAATAGGTATTTTAATCTATGAATAAAAAATTAAAAATAAAATAATATATTTTAATTAATTTACTGTTTGCTTTTTAAATAATTTATTATTATACAGTGAGTTCTTTAAATTTTTAATCTTTATAAATTGAATTAATGGTGCTCATCGGTGCTCGTCGTTAGTGGTGCTCATCAGTACTCGTCGAACGTTGTGGACTCATCCCACGCACTAGATGTATATTTCTAGTGATAAAATATAGTTATATATAACTATTTTTTTATCTTTGTGTGTACTAACATTTGAAAAAAACAAAAATATTAGTCTAATGACTTTATTTGACTTAATCGGATTAATTTTTATTTAAACCGGAGAAAAAGAAGGGTTAATGTTGATACTACCTTTAGTATAAATTAGATAATATATTCTATACTTCTCCAATACAAGTATCAGTCGTTGTAGTGGAAGTAGGTAAACAACACACATTTATGATCTTTTTTATCATACGTCAAAAATATTTATTGTTATACTTTTTTTAATTAACTAATGAGAGATCACATTTTCATGGTATATATTGAGATTTGAACTCACATAAGACGAGATAATATGAGTATTTTTGACCACTCGATCAATTAGTAGATTTTCACTATTATTATTTTTTTACTTATAGATTTAGTAGTTGAAATAAAAAATATTTATCATGATGATTTAGAAATATAAAAAGAATAACAATGTAGAAACATGCATTTATTTGTTGAACTCACAATTATAATTATAAATAATGCATATATATGATAATAACCAAAATCAATCATTAAAATACACATTTGTATACACTAACAATCAAAATATATTCAAATGTAAACTAAAATAATATATTATTTTTACATAATAAAACTCGAACTTAAATACTAAAAGATTCAGATCTTTAATCTTTATAATTCTATCAAAATACACAATATAAAAAAGAATTAAGAAATACATATAATCACTTCCTATTTCCGCTAGTGAAAACAATAACCCCTTTAAGATGTTGTTTTCATTATATTGAAGCAATAAATTTATTTAAAATTGAACTTACATTTACGAACTTTGAGTAATTTCCAAGAAAGTTTGAGAAGATATGAAAAGCATATACCTATTTTATACCATAAAAATTTGTACCAACCTCCCAAATTACAAGCTGGGATTTGCGTGTCAATCGTCTCATTTTAAACTGAATTTAATAAATTAATTTCCAAAATATTTGGAGAAAACTATTTTATTGGCTATGGCCCTGTTTGGTAAACAGCGGTTTGGGCAAAAATTAGAGGTTTGACTAGTCAAATCCGCTAATATTGATGTTTGGTAAATAGCGGATTGAAAGAGCGGATTGGAGTGAAAAAGCTAATTTTGAAAAAGCTCCTAATATGAGCTTTTTGAGATTAGAGGTTTGATATTAGAGTTGTAATGACTCTTTTACCCTTAACAATTACCAAAAATCTCCAAATAACCTAAATTAAATAATAACATTTTTAATATAAATAATAACATATTAAATATTGGACTTATTTGTTGTTACTACTAATTTATATGGTGACATTTGTAAGTTAATTATATTTTTTATTATCACATATTTAAATGTACATATAATTTTTTAATAATTATATAAATAATAAATTAATATATAAATCTTTCAAATATGTTTAGAAAATTTATATTAAAAATAATTTTTACAAATCTAATTAATATTTATTAGATACAAAATATTCATAACTGGTAAATTATTCAAACAAATATTGAATATAATCATGTCTTTATATGTCATTTTGCTTGTTTAAATAATCAAACAGCTATCAGCTATCAGTTAATTTTACCAAACACTTTTATACAATCAGTTAATACAATCCGCTAGTCAAATCAGCTAATGCAATCAGCTATCAGCTAATGTAATCCGCTATCAGCTATCAGCTATCCGCTAATTGCCAAACAGGGCCTATGTAAGCCGCCATTTATTTTGAATTTATTAATTTTGATTTTTAGATCGTTGTGATGAATATATTTTCAAAAAAAAATTCGTCGAAAATAAATAAGGAATTATATAGGAGACAATCAGACAAAGTGTAGTGTGTTTGGTTAAAAAAAACATATTTGGTGCTTTCACATTACAGAGGCTTTTTTTGACTTTTAGTTTTTTTTTCGAAAATGTGTTCGTTAAATAAAAAAAATATTGAAAAACGAACGCGTTTAGAGATTGGAGGTGAGGATAAGATTATTATTATTATTATTATTATTATTATACACCACCCGCCGCTGGGTCCACCTATTATGGGCAAAAGCACGAGAATAAAGAATGGAAATAATTAGAAAAATTAAGAATTTTGTAAATATATAATACTTGAAGGTGATCATTACTAATTGCCACGTGGCATTTGCTTGTAAACTTTTATTTGCAATTTTCTTATTAACAAAAACAGAAGACTAGTTTTTGATAAATAAAAGAAGATAATAGAGTTACATTCTAATTATTACAATTACTATATATAATAGTTTGAATCTCATCCGACCGAAATTGAAAACTTCGGCATTCAAGATCACGATCCCGTATTATTTCGTCATATCACCGGTCAACTTGATTACCCTCACACAATACGTGATTAATTTTAATAATTTTTTTAAATAGACTAAAGGGGATTATAATACAATATATATTTATATATATTCTTAACTTTTTGATAATGAGCATACACCTTGTAGACAAAATAATTTGAGCTTGATAGCTCATGCCTTCTAAGACAAATATTATCCGTTTTTCACTGTAACACTTGTTGGATTATAATTTTGACAATTCAATCTCGACAAAAGCAAATCCCAAATATAATTTCGTTTTTAATAAAATTCTCACAAAATCATTCCAAAAGTAATATTTAATGCACCAGTAAAATAAAAATTTAATAAGAATTTACAAAATTTTGGTAAAAAAATAAGAATTTATAAAAAGTACTAAAAGTTTTAAAATATTTATGTATATACTATTATTTAGTTTTGACTTAATTGATGTCATAAGTTAATTATGTGTCAATTCAATTAGAAAATAACAAAAAAATTATTTTTTGTTAAAAAATAAGCAATATTATAATATGGTGTTTTTGTTTTTAATACTTTTACGAGTTTTAAATAAAATGAGTAAAAAGCGCTATTTATAAACATTTTAACACTCGACTCATAATTAATGTTGAATAAATTTCTTTAAAAATATTTTTTTAGTTTAAATTATTTCTTTTACCAACATTGCAAGGTCTTAGGTTCGAGTTGTTGTGTATGCAAAAAAATCTCGCTAAGAGACTCACCACCAAAATTAAGTGTATAACGCGTGTCGGTCCAGATTAATTAAGGTAGAAGCCTTGAAAATCGGATGAGCAACAAAAAAAAATCTAACCTATATTATATCTATATTATTTTTTGTTTTGTATTTTATATTGTATTTTACATAATATACAAGACAGTTTTGTATTATTATCCAGCATATAACGAGGTCTATTCCGTCTAATTTTCCCAAGGATATACGACAAACAAAAAATAGAAAACATAATATAACCTCGTAATAGGTTAATAATATCATACACTGACGGTAGAAATATTTTGTTTCCACAAGCGTCCTAATTTTAAGGGTTAGAGATTTAGTTTAGGATTTTAAGTTTATATACTTAGAATTTAGAGATAATATTTAAATTTAAAGTTTAGGGTTTAGGGGTTTAGGTAAAAGTATAAACTCCTAATATATTACCTTAAAACCTAAATCCTAATTCTTAAACTCTAAATCTTAAACATTTCATTTCATTACTCAAATGGGGTTTAGAGTTTGGCGCCTAACGTTTTTACGGGTCAAATTGGGTCATAACGTTTCATTCCATTACTCAGATAGGTTTTTCCTTCACGTACGTTTACAATTTTTCGTTATCCAATCAAAAAATGGTATGTGGCATGTTTCTATTAATTTCTTTAATTTTTATTTTTTTAAAAATCAGAAAATCTTTAATTTTATTTTGAAACCCCCAATATCGTTGATTTATTTAAAAAACTCAAACCCTAAATCTTTAAATCCATCCCCTCCAACCACTGATTCAACCACCACCGGTCACCATTGCCTTTATTAGACCCCACGCTTAAAAATCCCTATCACCCTGTCGTCCAGAACAGATGAATGTATCGTCGATTGCACCATTGACGAACACCCAATAATGACGAAAAATATGTCAATTAGGTTCCGACTGACAACTAGAGAGTGAGAAATGCCGAACAATGAGGTACATGATGCTTGTGCACTGAACGGTGAACCATCGACTTTTGGGAATTTCAGACGGTGAGAGAGAGTGATTTGAGAGTTAATTGAAAGAAATTACAACTTTGATATTTTAAAAGAAGTTCAGATTTTTGAAGTACTTTAGAAGTTAAAAAAAAACAGGTCATGTGTCATGTTATGATTAGATGATAGAATTTTTTTAGCGTTCGATGACAAAAAAACCTGATCTAAATAACAGAATAAAACGTTAGGACTCAATTTGGCCCGAAAAAACGTTAGGCACCAAACTGGAAAAAAGAGCATAGATTGTGCACCTTTCTGACGTTTAAGCCTGCATCTTTATATTAGTATTATCGATGTTTATCCTTTATCACTATTGTCAGTTGCATTTGTATCTATCATTTTTCGAGTTGCTTGATTAAATTTTAACCATTTTCTTATACAATATTTTTTATCATTCAATTGTTAGTTATATATATATATATATATTAAAACCCGGGAAGAGATTCACTTACAAGGTGTAAAACTTATTTAGTTTTACATTAATCCATGACCATTAGATGAGTAGAATGGATAGTTAAATACTCATATTTTTTCTCTTTAAAAATCTCCTTATTTTTAACTTTTCATCTCATCCATCTATTTCACTTATTTAATTGTCTTGAATTAGTGTAAAATCAAATGAGATTTATACAATGTAAGTGGATTCTAATAATAAAAGGCACATGTTAATATAATTACTATACTTAAAATTTTATAAATTCTTCTTATAGTTTTATTATGTTTCTTTTTTATTAAAAAAACTTACTACCGTTACTAATTAAAATTTGCCACAAACAACTTGAATAGTACATAACTCGAATAATTTTTTTATTCCTTTTTGATGCTATATATATATATCTTTTAAAGTTAAAAAATTAAGTTTTGAATTTAAAAATTAAAAATTAGAGTTAAGACTTAACTTTAATACATATATAAGACATAAGACAAAAAAAAAATCGTATGTCCCTTAATTATGTCTCTTTTGGTGTCCTATTTTAAAAAAGTGATTTTAGAAAACTAGTGGTAGAGTGTATTTTTATGGTGTAAAGTTCAAGGTTTAGGATGCGAAATTTAAGGTTACAATTTATAATTTAATTTTTTAGTGTGTGACATAGAAAATGAGCTTAAGGCAAGTGGCAGATGCATGCAACCCCCTAGGGGAGCAGCTGCATCCCCATTTTTCAAAAACACACTTAAGTTGGTATAAAATACTTCTTAAAAAATTTAATTCAATGTGTAAAGGTAAAAAATTATTTTTGTATACCCATTAGAAAAAAATTATTTTAACCTCATATTTTTTAATTTTTAGCTCCGACACTGAATTAGAGGCAAATAATTTTTGTTCCATGACTCCTAATTAAAAAATAACGATGAAGAAAATAATAATAAAAAATTCGCCGTCAAACATATTCATGATTTTAATTTTAAGTAAAAAAACAGTATGAAGAGACCTTTACCTGTAATTTAAATCTACCTTTGGTAGGTGAGAAGTTAATTTTTTTTTTGGGTTATAAATACCAACCCCCATTTGCCAATTGGCATTCCATACGAAACCCAACAAAGCGAAGCACCCAAATCCCACGAGACAAAGGCCAAGCTCCCAACTTTTTAAACTTAAAGCGCCTACCATTTCCCATACTGAATCAAACATGCCAATCGACAGCTCTTCTTCCAATGGCATGACCGTCTGTGTCACCGGCGCCGGTGGCTTCATCGCTTCTTGGATGGTCAAGCTTCTTCTTGAAAAAGGTTACACCGTCAAAGGCACCGTAAGGAACCCAGGTTGGTTGCTTTTCCATATCCATCTACGTTTTTTTTAATGCAGTTTAAAGACTGAAGAAAGAGATTTGTCGTTAATATTTCTTTATGTTAGATGGGTTTAATTTTTATTTATCTTTTTGGATGTTTGCTTTTTTTGTTTAGATGATCCCAAGAATTCTCATTTGAGAGAGCTTGATGGTGCAAATGAGAGACTATCCCTTCACAAAGCTGATCTTCTTGATTACCAGTCTCTTAAGGAAGCCATTAATGGCTGTGATGGAGTTTTCCATTCTGCTTCACCTGTGACTGATGATCCTGTAAGTTGGTTTTTCTTTTTCTCTATGTTAAATTTCGTGTTTGGTTGCAGAGAAAGTTTGGTGAGAAAAATATAAAGATGAATCGACTTTACTAAATTTTCTAAAAAAGCTGAAAGATACAGATCAATTAAACCTCCTTGAAAATGCATTTTGATATTGCTTTCTTAACCAACTATTTTTCGTCAGCTTCTTCCGCTAACGCGGTGGGCCACCACCCCCACAGCTAAAATTACTTACATTCTTCTTCTATGGAAAATTCCATTTACTTCAATATATTTCTGATTGTTTTACTTTTAATTTTTCCCAGATTTTTTTGTTCCTTAATTAAAGAGAATTTTGAAACTTGGATGCCGAAATTGAGAAATGAATCTAGTTTATATTCTGTAAATTATCATAAAAAGAAATCTAAAATACGAAGCTAATAAATTTACCTCGTTCTTTTTCATGGTTTAAAGCCTTTTAAGAAGAATGTTTTTCTAGGAAATAATTGTTTGATTGGTATTAATTATTAATACCTAAGGTCTAAGGATTTTGATGACCGGTAGTTGATGTATCTATCTTTTTTGTTATTAATTAAAAGGAACAAATGGTGGAGCCGGCCGTGAATGGCACAAAGAATGTGATAATGGCAGCGGCGGAGGCCAAGGTTCGACGTGTGGTGTTCACGTCTTCGATTGGTGCAGTGTACATGGACCCCAACAGGAGCCCTGATGTAGTTGTCGATGAGTCTTGCTGGAGTGATCTCGAGTTCTGCAAAAATACTAAGGTGATTTTGATTCAATATCTTATTAGTATAACTCAATATTCGATCCATGGATCGATTAATATAAATCGAATACTGTCATATATAACAACTTGATTAATGGTTTATTTGGATTCTAGGTACTATCAACTACAAAAGGAAAGCAACACTGAAATTGGGTTATTTTTGCTTATCTAATCTGGGATTGATTTGGATTAGTACTTTTTTTGGCTAAATGGTGCGGGGTCATAAATTATATAGCATAAATGATTAGGTATAGACAAACTTAACTGACCTGGTCGTTTGACTGGGAACTTTCCTGGAAAATTAAGAACGGTAACAACCAAACAGTGTCTGCTCTGGCCTAACTGAACTTTGAATCAGTATTCTTATTTAGAAAATAATCCTCAAATTAATGATGCAAAATTGCAGAATTGGTATTGCTATGGTAAGGCAGTGGCAGAGCAGGCAGCCTGGGAAACAGCCAAGGAAAAAGGGGTGGACCTTGTGGTGATAACCCCAGTTTTGGTGATGGGTCCATTGCTGCAACCAACTGTGAATGCCAGCACCGTTCACATCCTCAAGTACTTAACCGGCTCCGCAAAGACCTATGCCAATTCAGTTCAAGCCTATGTTGACGTCAGAGATGTTGCCTTGGCACACATTCTCGTCTTCGAGAACCCCTCTGCCTCCGGCCGATACCTCTGCGCCGAGCGCGTCCTCCACCGTGGAGAGGTCGTGGAGATTCTAGCCAAGTTCTTCCCCGAGTATCCCATCCCTACCAAGTAAGTCTTTGACTGTTAATTACTCACCCAAATTGTTCTTTTTTCCATATAAACTTTGACAAAATTGGTGGTTAAGAAACTTTAGTAAAAAAAAACGACCAAGGGGCCAACCCTGGCATAAACTATTTTAGTTTAATTAATTGATTAAAAAAGAGAACAAAAATCTGAATGCTGTGTTAGCTAGTTGTTAATTTCCTGTTGGTTTGTGCCTAATTGCATTGCTTTATATCTAGAATTGTGGAGGTGCAATATCTTGTGTATTTCCACATTCTCCAACCTACTACAATATTGCTAGGTGTTTTATTTCTACTCGCCTTCAACAAATTCTCATAGCAGATTTAGAATACTGTGTAGGTAGCATATATCTGATTCATTGTTTTTAATTGGCTAATTGAAAATGTCAATATTTTATGTATGCTTGCTTGGTAATCTTACCTAACATTAGAGGACTAGAAAAACCAAGGGCTTAACCTCGGCTGCATTCCACCACTTGTTGACTGGTAAACTTGGACGTTGTTGTTGTTGGGGGATAGTGACAGGAAGAGGAAGAAATTGATGCCTCATCTTCAAAAAGATTAATCTAGTTCAGGAAAATTACAAGAGATTCAAAATTTAGATTGAAAGGTTGAGGATTACGTCATTCTAACATATGGATGAGAATTATACAATTTAAACATATAATATATATGGGTAATTATGAGAATTATACAATTTAAAAATTTTTACAAGTGTCTTAGTTTTAGAGTTTAGGGACTTAGTTTAGGATATATAGTTTAGGGATTTATGTGTATAAGTTTTGAATTTATAGATAATTATTGAAATTTATAGTGTAAGGTTATAATTTAGGATTTATAGATTAAAACCTAAATCTTCATCATATTACCTTAAAACTAAATTCTGACCTCTAAACTCTAAAATTTAACTATTATTCCTAAATTCTAAATCTCTACACCTAAACACTTAAACCCTACACCCAAAACTAAGCCCCTAAACTCTAAAATTAAGGCGCTTGTGAAAACTATTAGTTTTCACTGCCAGTGTATAGGATAATAATCATATATATATATATTATTAAGAAAAAAATAAAGATTTTGAGCACTAGAGTTAGGGAAACCAGGTTTCATTCTCAAGTGCAGGAGTGGTGTGGGGGCAATCGGTGCACTAGTTTTGACAAAATGGTTAAATCTTACCTAATACTCGTAGAAAAAAGTGAGGATTTTTCTTTTATGTATTAAAAAAAAGTTGGTAAACAAAAATGGTGGTCTGAAAGGATCTTCACCTACTGCAAAATGTCATTGTCAGCTTATCACAAGAAAATTGGGTGGAATGGATATTTTATTATATCCACATACTCAACTTCAATCATGATATGAACATGGAGGTTTCCCACTCAAGGAAATTGATTCTATTTTATTTATTAAGTCAAGCTTTCATTTTTTGTCTCTCTTTTGAAAATTCAGTGTCTTTTGGTGTAGGGGAATCCAGGGGCACTTGCCTTTCGGTTCCTCCTTCAACTTTGCTTAAATGGAAAGAAATTTTATTATTAATTGTTTGATTTAATTCCTTTTCTATACAATTATTTCCTTTGATTACTGAAATTTTATAATATTATCTCGACCACGCAGGTGCTCAGACGAGACTAATCCGAGAAAAAAACCGTACAAGTTCTCGAACCAGAAGCTGAGGGAGTTGGGACTGGAGTTCACCCCGGTGAAGCAAAGCCTATACGACACGGTGAAGAGCTTGCAAGAGAAAGGTCACCTGCCAATACCAGCTCAACACCAGGAAGATTCAGTGCTCCGTATTCAATCTTAAAACGGGGTTTTATCACACAATGAGTGCTTTTGTGCTTAGCTACTTACCATTTTATTAAAGGGAACCTTGGATGGATAGTATGGCCAAGTGTCTAAAAGTCCTTTGTTTATGTTTTGATGAGGGTGCTTTTATCATATACCAAAATAGTTTATGTGGACTTCAATAATCTGTTGAACATTTCTAATTAAAATGAAATATGTCGGAAATATGATGTTTTGATGTTTCATTTGCTTATATATATTTTTTTAAAATTGTTTAAATAGTTCTCGAGTTCAAGGCTTTGTGTATGCAGAAAATTTTCGATAAAAGACTTACCTACTAAAGCTAGGTGTGTGATGTGAGTCGGATTGAATTAGTTAGAGCATTTCTAAAACATTATCTTTGACAAGCATTACGAGACAATCAAGTCTTCGTTGACGCGAAAAGTAACTTATTGAAATCCCCAATTACTGACAATGAGATATCCGACAAATCATTAAGAGTGCGCAATACATTTCAAGATGCTTCACTATTCCGTTATTCTGGTACACCATAAAAACCAATCAAACACCATGACAATCCATCAGTATTCTCGTCAAATAAAATGTCAATATGACGATCAGAGTAAGAGCAAATAGAGTCTTTATAATTTTATTTCTAATCAAGAAATAAACCACTAGTCGTTTGAACTAATATCAATTTTATAATGTCAATATAACGATCAGAGTAAGAGCAAAGAAAGTCTTTATAATTTTATTTCTAATCAAGCAATAAACACTAGTTGTTTGAACTAATATCAATTTTATAATGTCAATATGACGATTAGGGTAAGAAAAAAAATGTCTTTACAGTTTTGTTTCTAATCAAGCGATAAACTACTAGTCGTTTGAACGATTGATCCAACTTTAAACGTTCCAACTAAAAAATTTCATTGAACCGAGGTTGGCCTACCGATAAATTGTTAGATGTATCACTTGAATCCCTAACAGAAACACATGATAAATTTGAAATAACCCATTGTCGTTTAATTCCTTTGGAGAAAGTGTAGTAAAATTCTCTCATTAACCTGAGCAGCACTTAAGGGATCAGATATGACCAATGGTTGTTCATTCCTATCATTCAAACACGAATCTCTTGAAAGATGAGATTGGAATGGATAGACGAGAAATTATATAATGTGTCTTTTTTTATACGTCATTTATAGGACTAATTAATCAAATATATTTATTTTATTAATTTTTTATCTTATTTTTTTTATCAAATGAATCTTTACTTTGTAAAAACTGTTTTTAAATTTAATTTATAATAAATATGAGTGAAAATTCACTTAATAAAAAATGAAATGAAATTTGATAGGTCGAGAAGTCTTCTCAAAAGTCAGCGGAATGTTTGAGATTTAGCCCTAGACCCCTAGTTAAATGTTGATGATTGCGGGACAAATGCCTTAGAGTCCATATTTGGTGACTTTCTTTTTTTACGATGTCATCGGCTGGAGAAGTCTGCCGCCGATCGTCTGTTCGTGGCACAAAGACTCAAATCCCACTCAAAGGTAACATCTTCTTTGGCCATGGTTAAACAAATTGGATACAGACTTTCACCATGCAGGTCTTATCTTCCCACAAATAAAACAAAACGAAATAAAGTTTCTCATACTCCAAACGTATATACTGTGAACCACCATTCTTCATAACGTTTTTTTAGTCATTTTCTTCGTAAATCTTTAAATAAGAATTCATTTGATTTATAAATTTTCAAATATAGATTTACCTTTACAATTTAAATTAAAAACTTACTTTATTCTTGTGTATAATTAAAAAAACTTACATTATACCAACAACCAATTGATCTAGTGAGATGATGTACTAGATTCTTTAAGCAAGGTTAGAGGTTTGAATCTCAGCATTGTAAATAGAATAAATTAGGTTGGGAGGGCTACCCTCATAATGAACCTTCACAATATCCGATCCGGATTAGTTATCCAATAGATTAAATACAAATAGTTAAGCAAAAAACCCTACTTTATTATATAAGCCAAATAAAAAAAATTACTTGACATTACGTCATATGATACCAGTCGTGATTGAATCTTAATTTTTTTTTGATACCTTGTCGTGTTATAATTTTTAATTTAGCATCTTATCAACTACGTTGTAGGTAGATAAGCACTACATAGTATTATTCTAACTTACAAATTGCAATCATGACTTCATTGGCAATGACATGTGAATTATTTTTCAACAACCATATGCTTCCTAAAAACACACTAATTTATGAAAACTAACATTCATGGTTTACTCAAACAAAGTGTCAACCTGAAATTTAACTCAACAAATTTATGTTTTTTATTGACTTATGATATTCAATAGATTTAAGGTTCGAAACTCAACGTGTAAGCTTATTCTCATAGTAATTATTGTAACATACCATTTACATACGCATATGTTCATGTACATATCTCATTAGCCTATGCCTCAAAATATGGCAACATTTGCTTATACTATATGTCGGATTAAACTAAACTAAGACATACTTATGATGAAACAAACAAAAACTGGTTGATCGAGGCACAGTTATTTGCCATACCAAAACGACAAAGAAAAGATTTCCGTCTAGTTATTTTCACCTTGCCAAGTCCAAGCTATGTCATTAAGGGCCGGCCTCAGTTCTTCCTCGTAAAACTTGTTGTACTCAAGAGTGTCACCGGCGGACTTCGACAATTCCACCACCGCTACCTCCGGCGCCAGCTCGTAAACCTTCGCCGTCACCGCTAATTTCCCTTTCCGTCCTTCCACTTTCCCTTGCAATTTGACCTTGTATTTTTTCGTAGTTAACACCTTAAAGTTCAACTTCTTCGCCATGGATTCAAGCCTTGCCAGCGTCGCTGAAGCTGAACACTTTGAAGTGAATAAAGAAGGTGGCTTTCTCTCGTTTTCGAACAAATTCGACAAATCAAACCCTGACGACATCGACGAAATCAATTCGAACGCGTTGTAAAATGGTGGCGGGGATGATGATTTGGTGGCTACTGCTTCCAGCTCCCCATCACTCTCGATTTCATCCTTGTCGTCGTTTTCCACAGACGACGACACTTGAACCGGAACCGGAACTGACCTTGAGAATCCCTTTCGGAACCAGGGATTTGTAATGATCCCCGGAATCGAAATCCTCTTATCAGGATCAGGAACGAGCAGCTTCGAAATTAATCTCCTGGCATCGTTTGAAACCCAGGGAGGGAACTCATACTCCGCCTTGAAAACTTTCCTATACATTTTCATAAGATTCTCAGCTTGGAAAGGCAAATACCCAGCCAGCAAAACAAACAAAATAACCCCACAAGACCAAATGTCAGCTTTGGCTCCATCGTACCCATTCTTCCTCAAAACCTCGGGTGCAACATAAGACGGAGTCCCACATTGTGTGTGAAGCAAGCCATCGTTTCTTAGCTGTTCAGGCAAAGCAGAGAGTCCGAAATCAGTGACTTTCAAGTTCTCATTCTCGTCCAGGAGCAAATTCTCGGGCTTCAAATCACGATGGTAGACGCCTCGACTGTGACAAAAGTCGACCGAGCTGAGCAATTGCTGAAAGTATTTCCTGGCCGAATCTTCCTTCAACTTTCCTTTGGCTACCTTAGCGAACAATTCACCGCCTTTGACATACTCCATTACGAAAAAGATTTTGGCTTTGGTGGCCATTACTTCTTTTAGCTCAACAACGTTGGGGTGACGAACCAGCTTCATGATTGCGATTTCTCGCTTTATTTGCTCCATCAAACCCTCTTTCTTCACTTGGTCCTTGTTGATAACTTTGATGGCTACACTTTCTTGGGTCGACATGTTTTTCCCGTAATAGACCTTGGCAAAGGTGCCTTGCCCTAAAACCCTCCCCATCTCGAACTTCCCGAATATGATTTTCCTCGAACCATTCTTCTTAAACCTGATAGCCTCTCCCATGACTCAAACTAAAGTTCTCTCTAATTAAGCAAAGGGAACATTTTCTATATCATTTGGATCAACAAAAGATATGGGAAGGAAGGAAGAAAACAAAGGAGTGATTGATTGTGTTGTATCCATTGAAGGAACGGGGGAAGGAGCGGCAAAGCCCATAGAAATGGAAGTTATCACAGAATATAACAATTAAGGGAAATCAGGCCAATGAAAGGAGGGACACACGTAAAATATTTGTGGGGTAAAGTGACTTAACGACAAGACTTGGACTCGGCTCAGTATTCCAAGCACTGAAGCTTCCTCCTGTGTAAATCTGTAATTTGCCAAATCAGTACCAAATTCCCCATGAATTTGGCACATTCTTTCAGATGCATTTTAAAGATCAGCACAGTGAATCTAGTCTAATTAAGATTTAATTAAGGTTTAATTTCTTACCAGACATAAGAGCCAAATCTTGTGGATATGGTTTGGTTTTTCTTGCTACCAGCCTGGCTTCTGTAGTTCTTGATTAAGCTCACACTGTGCCCATGGTTTTTTACTAGGGAATTCTTTTTAATACAAAAAATGTTACTACATTATTATAAACATTTGGGGATGGATCCACGTTAATTATGTATTTTTTTACTCGTTTCAATTTTATGATTATAATAATCTTCTCTCTTATCCACAATTAAAGATATTTGTTGTAGCACAATATTAAACATTATCTCGCGTATATAAATTAATTTTATGCTCATGTTGTATTGACTATGTTTATATTTAAAATTTTCAATGTAATCCAAATTGAGACTAAGATTTTACAAGAGATATTTAAAGAAACAAAATCTTGTAACCAATTAGGTTGTTTCAAGTGATAAGTAGTTTGATATCGATTAAGCAATATCTTAGGTTTGAGGCCTTGTGTATGCAGAAAATTACCGCTAGAAGACTCACCCACCAAAACCAAGTGTACGACGCAGATCGATCTAAATTAATCAGGGCAAAGTACTAGAAACCGAAAACGCAACCAAAAAACAAAATCTTGTAGGATTCCACAAGTAATTTTTCACCAAAAAGGAGGCTGGATGGAGTAATATCAGGGGGTAAAAATGGATAGAGGATTGTAGTAAATTCCAAATTTATAGAGCTAAACTTATAAAAAACAATGGGTTGGGCTTTGGAATAACATTCGGATTGATTAGCCCATATTTTTTTTTAATAATAAAATATTAATTTATTTAAAATGAATTATAAAATACATATAACTTTTATGTATACTATAAATAAGGATTACCGAGCAAGTCTGAGTTGATTTTTTCTTCTTCTTTCAAATCACCATTCATCCAACCTGATCATGGATTATATATAAATTTCTAGATTATGATTAATAATACGGACATTGGGTTTAAAGTCTAAACTAGAGGTTAAACCATACGACCAATTGCTTGTACTTTTGTCCTATAAATGGACAAAGAACCTCTCAACCAAAATTTTTCTTCACAATTATGGAACTATGCTATTTTATCAGCACAATTATTCTTAATATTTATTGTATCAAAATCTTTCTATATAAAAAGAAATTCACTTACATTTATGTATAATTAAAGTTATTTCATGTATTTCAATAATTTTTAGTACACTTATTATTTTAATAAAGGCAGTTAAAAAAATGCTCATAACTTTTAATTGAATAGTCATTTTGGTCTCTATTTTTTAAAATTAATTTGACCCCAACATTTTATAATATATTTAGGGGTATATAGATATTTTGATCTATGTTTTAAAAAAATTAAAAATAAAATAATATATTTGAAAACCCTAGCCGCTCTCCATACCAAAATTCCTTCAATTCTATTCGTTTTTTATATTGATCAATCCCTTTGATCGGTGGTCGGCAATCAATTTTAATATTGGTTGTCGACCACTGGATCTATTAGTTTTCTTGTTTTTTATTTTAATAAGAATCTCTTTCTCTGTCTTTGTGACACGTTTTTTCCTCTGTCTTTGTGACATGATTTTGTTTTGTGGTTTGATTCATCTGTCTTTGTGGCATGTTTCAACATACCCTAGCGATCGATTGTTGTTTGCACAGAGTTTCAATCGGTGCTAGTTTCTGATTTATATTTTTTGTCGGTGGTCACTTGGAAAGTTATATCCCCACTCGGTTGATGGTTGTTTGTCGATGAAATCAGTCCTGGGTAGCGGTACTTTTTGCTTGACAGCTTGGATCGCGCACCACTCCTTCTTCCTTCTTTATGCGTCTCGTTTGGACAGAGACAAGGAGGTTCAGGAGGCTGCTAAATTTTGTTAGTATGCTTATCTCCATAGAAGTATTCGTTTTTCTTTGTTTTTAGGTTGTAAGGATTTTTTTGGGTTGTTTAATCCAAATATTCTTCATATTAGATGCATTGTAATTGTGATTTTTCTATGGATTTAATAAAATTTTAGTGGCTTTTATCAAAAAAAATATTTTAATTAATTTATTTTTTTACTTTTAAAATAATTTATAATTATAAATTGAGTCTTTTAGATTTTAAATTTTTATAAATTAAATTAGTAGTGATTATCGGTGCTCGTCGTTAGTAGTGCTCATCGGTACTCGTCGAGCGCTGTAGACTCATCTTTAATAAAAAATAATGCTCTTGTCTTGAGGCGAATCTTGATTTTTTTTAAACAAGACTAAAATTGAATTATAATTTTTTATGAGATTAAAATTATAATTATTGTATTCATTAGTAACTTTATAATGTTTTGATTCTTTTGAAAGACTAAATTAAAATTTTATCGTTTTGAGACAAAATAAAAGTCACCAAAAAACTAAGTTACAATTTTATAATTTTCAGAGAAACTTAAGAATAATTTCATTACTAGTTTTATGAGAAACCAGGGATAAGATTGGAAATTCAGTACGATTCATAAAATCATAAGGAAGACTTTGGAAATTATTGGACATATAAGTGCCTGTATATCCAATTAAAGCCCAATCCAATGGCCTGAAAAACCACCGAAAGTTTATTTTTGACTTGCTATGGTATTTATTTTAAAAAAAACATTTGTTATATTTTTCGATTAAATAAACGTATTTTTTATGTCAAAATTCGAAACCATACAAATGGTAATATGAATATTCTTAGTCACTGGGTCAAATAGATCTCACCTTTGTTATGTTTTTAATTTAAAACTTTTATATAATTTCTGTTTTATTAAAATTATTTTATACACGATCAACATTTTTTAAACATTTGTTGTGAACTTTTGTTTGGAATCCAGTTTCGTCTATTGAAATGAATCGAACAATCTTCACAAATTAGTTTAGTGATAATTAAAGAGATTGGCATACTCGTAGATGCAATATTTCTTGTTGAATTTGTTTACCAAGAAATACTATTTTTATAAAGAAAATAGAATGTATTCAAAGATTCTATTTTTTTTTCAAAATAACTTCCCCTTATATTGAATATATTGCAAAAATTCTTAACAGAAAAAATCAAAGTAAAAAGTCAAGTCTTTACAAATTAACTACATATTAAATGCAATCTCACTTCCATTATTATCATTGTAGTATTGCATTAACTAAAAAACAAATTCTTGAGGATTTATAATTACGTTAGAATTTAGGGTTGGATTGATTGAATTTAGGTAAACTCAAATTCCAAACAATTTCATATATACTTATTTTATTCTATTTCACGTTATTTTTATATGCGAATCATTTAGTCATTGTAGGTTTAAATTTCCGTCATTGATTTTTTTATCCCATATGAAAATATAACCTGTCAAAAGATTGAACTACCTGATAATTAATTTACAAATACGACTCGTTTTAAATTAAATTTAATTTAAATTTAGACTAAAGTTAAAAAAATTTAAATAATGATTAGATATTTTTATCTATAGACACATATCTTTATCTAATGTATTAATTAGTTGGAATGGAAAGGTATGAGAAAAAGGGTGTCAAGGTTTTCGTCCATATATGTAACCTTTTGAATTCCTCTCCGTCTTAAACATTTCGAGACCCAATTTGTAACGGGTATGGGTATGGGTATTTAAGAGGGTCAAGTATTGATATTATTAGATTAACTAAAACATTAAAATTCAGCCACAACAAATTTCTTATCCACTCATCATTATTAGATTAACTAAAACATTAAATATCGCAATCATATGCCGGCCCAATAAACTCCGACCATTTTTCTCTCGTCTTAATTTCAGCAGGGGATTATTCTCGTGATTTGAACGTGGACAGAATTCAATTATTTACACGTGTTACATTATTTTTCACAAATTTATCCAAAAGGTGCATGAGTTTTTGAGATGTTTTTATGCAAATCAACATTCAATTAATTGAACATACAATGCATTGTGCACCCATGCGTTCTCTCGTACACTATTCTAAGTTTTTTTTTTCAAAGGTAAACTTCATTCATAACAGAGGAAATTACACTGTCCTAATAAAGGTCGGGATAAATTCAGGTCCCCACAGATTTTGACCCCTATAACTTTTAATAATTTTGGCTAACCGGTCGGCAGCCTGATTACAGAATCGTGGAACAAAAGAAAAAAATACAAAATTTGAGAGATCTAGATAAAAATCTAATATCCTCTTCCACAGCTGTTGTGGTCCACTCGGACAGAGAGCCCTTCTGACTATATTCCTAATTAATGTTGAAATTGAGGAACATGTGGAAATTAATTTACCAACAAAATAATACTTTTGTCAAGGGCAGTATTGAACTACAAAGGGATTGGGAAAGACTTTGACTCAAATCTTTATGTTGAAGAGTAATTTTGGTTTTTATAAATTTAAATATTCGATAAATTATTTTTTTAATAATTTTTTGTTTAATCATATTTTTGTTTAAATATTAACCGAAAAGACATTTTTTACTTATAATTTTTAAATTTATATAATTAATAGACTCTAATCTTTCCCAATGTTTGACCATAACTTTGTCTTACTTATTAACTTTAAAGTTAGTCTATTTGACAATTTTCACTATTTAATTCTAATTCTATCCTTAGTCAAGGGCATTCTTCTCTAGATTAATTAAACTAAAAGTTTAAAGTTTATTGAATTATAAAAAAAAAATCAATCAAGAACTTTTTATCTGATATTTTTTATTATTTTAAAATCAAACTAAATTTTGATGTATATCTCATATGTATATTGTCTTGTATATATAAAAACAAAACTATGTAACAATAACATGCGTTCCCAGTTGATTTTGTATGTCTAACTTTTATATGTATATCGTGTAAAAATTTTATGATTTGTATTCTTTTTACTATTTATGTTTAGGATTTGGATTATTTTCATAATAATATTATATCTAAGTTTGAATTTAAATAATTTCATTCAAAGTATAATACATCTTAATGTAAATTACATAAACTATTACCGAACTTTACTCTCAAACCCATTTCAGTGAGTAAATTGACCGTTTTGAAACTTCAGTGACCAAAATAGGTTTGAGAGTAAAGTTTAATGATAATTTTCGTAATTTACCCTCTATCACAATATATCACACCAACAATGATTGTTTACCGTGTGAGGACGTTAAACTCTTAAGTAGTGTAAATTAATTGGACATAGACATTTGAAACACCAAGTGCATGAACTTAAGGAATAAGGATTAGTATATAGTTTTCAGATGCCAGAATTTGAAATATTAGTGGTGAATTGAACTGATCAAACACGAAATATACACTCCTTTGAAAAATATATACCAAAAAAGAAAAACAATAATAAATGCTTTGTGGATGAGAAACATGGTCCATGATCCACGTTGAGTCTTTAGGTGCATGTTTTTATTTTTAAAGTAGAATTCGGAAGTTAGGTGGTTGACTTTTGAATTCATATTGAGGTATTATTTATTTGTGTCTCTACCATTCACTGTTGAGTACAAATAATTATTGACATGTATTAATTAAGGCGTTGTCAATTTCCTTAAATCTCCTACTCCATTCTTTTTAATGCAAATGATTTATTAAAGTATTGTGATGTTATTGGTGCTTTGGTTTAATGATAATGTTAGACCACAAAAACTTTGTTTTCAAGTTTAATTAGAATTATTGGAATGTTTTGGGAGCCAATAACCCTGGCTAACTACTTAAATTATAATTATGTTTTCTCCCTATTTATTTTAATTCAAATATCACCATGTGCATTATATAAATTCAAGTTTTAATGTAATGATTATATGGTATTTTTTTAACTGATTACATGAATTATATGATTTTTTTTGTAAGTGGTAGGATTTAAATATTTAAGGGGTTATGGATTTTATGCTCAAGTGCATTTTTCTTTGATTTAAGGGTTAGTACTATCAAAGCTAATGAATTTTTAACATAGAGCTTATGAATTTCTAAATGCTAAAGTTCTTTTTACAGTTACTTCATATTTAAGGATTGATGAATTATATATATATAATTATATTTATTTAATTCATTAGTTAATTTATTCAGTTGAGTATTATAAAGAAATATTATTAGGGGGTGTTCAAATGGTCAGTTAAACTAAATTAACCGATCAAACCGAACTAATACGGTTAAAAGCTCGACCACCGAACTTTGTTCGGTCGGTGAGTGGTTAATTTTTTTTTGAAAGTACGGTTAACGATTAATTCGGTTCGAAACGAGTTAACTAACGGAATTGCCCGAAATATAATAAATATTAGGGTAATCTTCATCGGTGTAAGTCAGTTCTTTAATTTACTAAAAAATCAACACTGTCTTACACCGGTGTAAGCCAATTCTTTAATTTACTAAACAATCAACACTGTCTTGCACCGATGTAAGTCAGTTCTTTAATTTACTAAACAATCAACACTGTCTTACACCGATGTAAGTCAGTTCTTTAATTTACTAAACAATCAACACCGTATTACACTGATTTATTTATTTTTAATTATTTTTATTGTGTAATAATTTTGATTAAGAAAACTAATAAATTTCGGTTAATTCGAAAACCGACCAAATTAACCAAAAATTATTCGATTCGGTTAATATATTTCGAAAAAAGTTCAGTTCGGTTAACGGTTAAAGATTTAAAAAATTCGGTTAATTCGATTTTGGGTAATTCGGTTCGGCCACCAACCGAATTAACCATTTGAACACCCCTAACTATTATGAGGACGATATGTCTATTTACTTTTTTTTCATTCACAACATTAATATTTAAATCTTTAATCTTACTTAAAAGATTTAGTGTCTCGTCACAGTAGTCAGTTAATTATAAATATTTTAATGCTCAGACTTTATAAACTGTTTAAAGTTTATACAAGTTTGACAATTTTAAGGTTTAAAAATTTAATTTAGGATTTAATCTTTAGGCTTTTAAATTTTAGAATTTAAAGTTTTCGAATTAGAAATTTAAATTTTATAGTTTAAATAAAAAATATTGTGTAAAATATTTTTATATTGTTTATGTATCAAAATAATAATATTTTAATTATAATATAAGAATGGAAAACACCTCACCCACTCAATAAGCAAAACATATTAGTTAAAATGTAAAATAAAGGGTGATTCATGTAACATGGAAAATTAGTTTGAAACCTGATAAAAAAGCAATGAGTCCGTCCCTTAATTTTTTTTCCCCGGTTTGAGCTAAGTTATCCACCGCTGATAGCAGCAACTAATATTTTCGCCACAAGTACTCTCACTAAGAGATAAACGGCTAGCCATGATATGTGCTCTATTTCTATTAGTAGGAATCGAACTCTTAACCTCATAGTTAAGTGATGAGGTGAGCAACTAACACACCACATCTCATGGTTAGTCCGTCCCTTTAATTTCATTAATATTCTTTTCAAAAAAAATATATTAATTATTCATTTATAAATATAAAATTAATCCATATGAAAATAAGAAAATAGACCTGACAAAGAGTCAAAGACAATAATATTGTTTCGAAGAGATTGGTCAACAACCAACTTCTTTTCTCTCTTTCTAAAAACAATTTACATGTATAAAAAAACAGAGAACAGAACAGCATCCGGTTTCATTTACTTTTCTGGTGTGCTTGACTTTGACAAAACCCAAAAAAAAAATTGTAAGATTTTCAACCTAACCAACAAATAATCCAACCTAATTCACTTTTTGGAAATACTTTTGTTTTGTTATGAGCACATTCTCATGTCTGTCTTTATCACATGGAACACTCCTCAGAAACAGACCTCAAATTTATATTAAAAGAATGAATTTTAATACTAAATAATATTATATGAGAATTTAATTTTTTTAAGAATGTGAGATTAAAACATTAATATATATATTTAAAATATATAAAAATTTAAAATTTTCAGTGAATACACCCTTTCAACTCTTATCTCATTGTCTTTTATTTTCTCGAGTTCTCTCGGCTTTCCTTTCCTTATAGTTTCTATATAATATTATATTAGTATAGTTGTTCGGATAATATTAAGATCGACTAATATTAAAAAAATAAAACATAATTGATAAGATGAGAAAAATTGTTTATACAATTTAGATCGATCAACTCTATTACTTCTACATAAACTAATTCAGAAAATCCACTATAATTTTCTCATATAAGATAAAATTGATTTATGATATTTCTCAAATAAATTGATTTATATAAAATAATAAATTTCTCTCACAAATAATACATTAAAAACTTGAAAATAATATATTTTAAAAATCTCTTTCCATCTTTATTTGGTTGAATAAAAAAATGTGTCCAAATAAAGAAACTTTACTATAGAGCAGCCCACAGCTTTTTGACCAACATTATATATAGTTTCTGGATTTTATTCTTTTGAGCTAATTGGGAGAACTTCTTTTTTGTACCTTCAGCTGAAGGTTTTCTATAGCAGAAACTAGCTTCTTCTTCTTATTTGGTCAATTTGAGGCAATTTCCAGGGTTTTTTTTTGTTGAAAAACTCGATTTGGGTCTCTGTTAAAAGATCGGAAAGAACTAGTTTTGTTGAGAGAAAAAGCTATGGATACTTCTTCTTGGGTGGATACTTCATTGGATCTTAATCCCTCTTCAGCTAGGCCTCTACGGCTTGAACAAACTCCGGTACATCAAAATCTGTTCTGGAAAATTGTTTGAAACTTTTTTGTGATTTTTCATGGTTTTAGTCGAGTTTTCTAAACTGGAAATCTGTTATCATATGTTGCAGAAGAAGGAATCAAATGGAAACTTAATTGTGTTTGGAAAGAAACTTTCCGTGAAAGAAGAGGTATGTTTTATGTATATTTTATGGTAAATTTTCGTCTCTAAATTAAATCCAGAGATTTCGACTTGATTTTCTGAGAATCTGTCAGTTTATAATCAAATTTAATGCCGTTCTTATTTTTGCAGACCTGTAATTTAGAGGAAGAATTGAACCGTGTAAATGCAGAAAACAAGAAGCTAGCAGAAACGTTAACAGCAATGTGTGAGAAATACAATGCTTTGCGAAACCAGGTGATGGATTTAATGAGCAAAAGTCCAGAAAAAGAGATTAGCCCTTCAAAGAAAAGAAAATCTGAAAACAGCGACAACAACAACAATGATAAAAATTATAACTTTGGTATCATTGGAAACTCAGAAAGCAGCTCAACTGATGAAGATTCATGTAAGAAACCCAGAGAAGAAATTATAAAGGCCAAAGTTTCCAGAGTTTCTGTCAGGACTGAAGCATCCAATACCGGCCTCGTAAGCTACTTCACATAAAATATAAACTTCATTGGATTCTAAGTACTTCAAACTTCTTATGCAATTTGGTTAAACAAATTCAGATTGTAAAGGATGGATATCAGTGGAGGAAATATGGGCAGAAAGTCACCAGGGATAATCCTTCCCCAAGAGCTTACTTCCGGTGTTCTTTTGCTCCAAGCTGCCCTGTTAAAAAGAAGGTAAAGCCTGGCTTCATTACATTACAGTTTACAAAATCAATACTCTTGAAATTCCCAGTCACAATTCATCAAACACTTGGAATGTTTGCAGGTGCAGAGAAGTGCAGATGATCAATCAGTTATGGTTGCAACATATGAAGGTGAACACAACCATCTCCCCCCTTCTCAAATGGAGCCGACATCCGGTCCAAGCCACGGTTCATCCTCATTGAATCCATCTAGACCAACCATGAGTCTAGGCCTCACAAAATCTAATCCCAGTGGTGGTGGTGAAGCTAGGAACATCAGCTCCAATAAGCCAGAAATGGATTCAGCACAAGTCAGACAATATTTGGTGGAACAGATGGCAACTTCTTTGACTAAAGATCCCAATTTCACAGCAGCACTGGCAGCAGCCATTTCAGGAAGAATGTCTTCAGCAAAGTCCAATTGAGAAAAGAGTGGATGGAACAAATTAGAGTTTTTCTCCTGTATCTTTGATTAGGATTTATATATACCAGCCCACAGGGTTTCTTTCTATGGTTTTGTGAACTATAAGTAATTGTTATGAACTTGGAATGTTGTAAATAACAACATTGCAAAAGAATTGGGGAAGCCAAAAAAGAAATTGATAAAACAGAACATGGAATCTGTTCGAGCATCATCGGCTTATTGTAAATATTCTTTTCATTGGACTATAAACATCAGTCTTGTAAATATTGTTGTGGCTTTTAAAGATTGTAAGTTTGAGTGTTTTAAAATGCGTAAAATCCAAAATTAACATGAGTTATGAGGTTAAGAGTTAGAAAGTATAAACTCTTTCGGTTTGAAGATATATATATATATGTATATATATATATAATTTATATTCAATACACTAGCGGTGAAAACTAATTTTTTTTTTAAGTTTTATGGTTTAAAGATTTAGTTTAAGGGGTAGGGTTTATGTGCAAGGGTTTGGAATTTAAGGATATTGGTTAGAAATTTAGAATTTAAGGTTTAAAAGTTAGGGTTTAGATTTTAAGGTAGAATAATAAAGATTTAAATTTTGATCTATAAACTTAAACCTTAAATTTTAACCATCGTTCCTAAATTATAAGCTCCTATATCTAAACCTATAAACCCTACTCCTTAAACCTATAACCATTCATAATCCTACCAAATTTTCAAATGATTTGACACAATTGTATGCACCAAATATTCCGATTTCAGGTAAATATGTAAAAGTTATATTATCATTTAATGGAATATTTATTGTTATTTTAAAAATGATTATAATCCTTTATAAAAACTAAGTGTTCACTATAAATCAGAAACAGTAAAAAGCGAGTGAAATGAGTCGCAAAGAAGAAAAAATGAATTCAAAGCAGCGTTGTAAAAAGACAAAATAAATAAGAAAAATAAGAAAAGCCATCGACGACCGGAAGAATGACTAGGCTACAAGTCCACGTTCCAAGCGTGTGCGCCCCCACATGCAAACGTCCCATTCCGTACATGTTTATGTCTATTGTCCAGCTATCTAGTCAAATAAAATGTAATAAAAAATTAACATGTAAACGAAACCCAACGATTAAAGATAATATTTATTTTGAAAGATTTAAATTAATTTAGTTTATCTGTAAGGTATGTGTCACATCAAAAAATTAAAAAATATATAAATAAATATTATCTTGTAATTACCTTAAATTTATTAAAAAAACTCGAATTAAAATCTATAAAAATATAAATTAACAACCCATTAACATTTAAAAAACATAAAAAAAAAAACAAGGAGAATGAAGTTTTTCTTACAATTACAAACAGGCCAGCAGAAGCATTAGCATGAATTGCCAGTCTATATTCTAAACCACGTTTCGTTTAACCTTGTCCCACACCGGATTCTATTGCCAAGATTTTCCAGCTTTCAAATTGAAAATTTTCTCAGCCGCCTCACCTGATATGACATTTCAGGCTAGTATTCTTCAAAGCTGTGGAATTTTCTATCGAATAAACATTTATAAAAATGCACACTTCTTTCTCCCGATTGCACATAAGAAAACAATTTGTACACAACATTCTCCACCATGTCCCAATGGTGTGAAACTCTAAATTAATATAAGAAAACTACATAAACCCCATGTGACTCATTGGAAAACAATTAGTAATTGTGCTTAAACATTTTGGCCGTTTTGTCTAATGTATATGGAATAGATTAATATAGAATCAGATTCCATTTTCCAAGGCTTCAATGCAGTGTAGGGGAGATACAGATAGCTTGCTCCCCATTCGCATTATAAAAAGCCCATTCTCCAATGCTTTATGGGCTTTGAACTTCTTGTAATTAAGGAGAGAAGTCGGTTATGACCAAATGGCCCATTCGCATTATAAAAAGCCCATTCTCCAATGCTTTAGTTTCATTTTAATAAATCTGCACGACAATTTAGGTTTGAAAATCATGAATTTAGATACAATTTTAATATATAAATCATCGAAGGTTCAAATGAATTTATAATATTCTCGAATTTATTTAAATAAGAGTTTATTTTTTTGACTCTGTTGAAAAAATCAAATATGTTCAAATAAAAGTAAGTATTTTTTTCAAATGCACTCAAATAATCATTAATTTGATTAAATTTGATGACATGACATTAAAATTTATTCATTTTTGTCATTCTGACCTTTTTTTGGATTATTTTAATCTTCAACCTTCAAATTTTAGTCAAATTACTGTTGATTTTTTTAATTAAAATTTTGATTAGATGACGTTAGTTTTGTAACAAGCATGATAGTTCACTTATACTTTATTGATGGTTTAGAATAGATAGTTTTTTTTTTTTAAATGAGATTTTCTTAAATTTTTTTATTAAATTGTATGTTTTTTTTTTAACTTTTTCTAAAGTAAAAAGTGATGATATACGCATGGAGCATAGATTATTGCATGGCTAATGGTTACGTGGTTTTGGTCCTTATCCGGCTTTTCCACTACCCATTTTTAACAATTGTCATTATTTGCATAAATGTCCACTAAGATTCCCATTTCCCATCTTCCATAAATGCTTCAATTTCACAAAACTTTGGATCAAATCAATGAAAAGATTGAAGCTATATATCAACCACTTTCTATTCTATTATCTGATTGTTTAAATAACATTAAAATAATCATGAATCATGAGGTCATTTCAATTGATTTAAGTAATCATTTTTAAATTATAAAATATAAGAAAAATTAAAACTATAAAAGACTTTAATTTGATGAAAACAAAGGGCTTGTAATTGAAGGCGACTCATAGCGAGTGATGTTTGACATTTTGTGCTCATTCGTGTCATTTCCTAATGTTCACCATAACGCTAAAAGTCTAGCTAATAATTTAGCTAAGCTAATTAAGATTGACGTGAATCGAATCATAATTAGGTTTAATTTCACTCTAAATCATGAAATCTTTCTAAAACATCAATTGATTATCTGATATCAAAACAAGTTCCAGATTAATCTCCTTTGATTATTGAATTAATATTACTAATTTATATTTCTGGACTGGTCTCTTGCAATTGACATCATAACAGTGTTTTGGAAGGCACGAAATGGACAAAAACAGATTATGTAATTAGTTCAATGGCTATAATTCCACGGTCTTTTGCAAAGCAGCTTTTAATTAGTTTATAGCTTCCTTTAGTTATTATACCCACCAAAGTTGTTGCAAACTTGATCATATCTAAATTTTCTAGCCTATGATTTGAACTCAGATTCTTATTCCTTAATCAACATGTTTGATAGATATAAGCCCAATTAATTACTATTCAAATACCACTTTAATCAAAATGTTTAATTGTGCTGTGTTGTTTGCTTTTTTAATTATTATTGAACTATTTATTAATTCCCTATTAGATCTTAGTTCAATTAATATCGTTGTTGAAATGTACAGAAAACGCGAGTTTAAATTTACTTAAATCTGATTCGACCAAAAACTCGATTTTTTTAAATACTGTACCCTATAAGATCATGACGACTTGGATTGAGTTTTTTTTTTAAAATACATTTATCTAGATCCTTCAGAAGGGAAATCTCATATAATATAATAAACGAATCAGTGTTAGTTAAAGAGGCTTCCTTGCTTTGTTAATAATTAATAATGTTAACAATGTACGGTACCAGAAATTTCATTTTGTCTTTGCAGCCTTTTTTATAGTTAAATTAGCTTCCTAGAAGTTGCTTTTTTATGCTAACCGTAATTAAGTGTTATAATATAGAAATGATTGTTAAACATAATTAATAAATTAAGTAAAGTAATAGGCAGGCATTATTATACGAGTCCTTAAAATTCTTTAGGTTATGGACCACACCCCCCACATAAACCTCCATGTGATGCCAAGTGCCAAGAAGAAAAGAGAAAAAAGCCATTTGCTTTTTCCATAATCATTAATATTTTTAATTAATCTTAGTCACATAAATTTACAAAAAAGGGGGTTAAAGTTGCATGTTTATCTCCATGTTTAGTGCAATTTAGGTTACTTTTTTGAGAGAGCCGCTGGAACATGCACAACTCGTTACACAACCCTCATTCGTCTTTGTCTTATTATTATTATTATTAGATTTTAATTTTGATACACAGACTGTGCAAAATTTATTTTACACAAACATGCATATTTATACGATAAACCCAAACCTTAAATTATTAAACCTAAAACATTAAACCCAACCCCTAAATTATTAAACATAAACCTAAAACATTAAACCCTAAACCCTAAATTCTAAATACTAATGTTATATTCTAAACACTGCAACACAAACCCCCTAAACTCTTAACCCTAAACTAAGCCCCTAACCCCTAAAACTAAAAGGCTTGTGTAAACTAAAGTTTATACAGTCTGTGTATTGAAGTGTTTCTCTATCATATATTGGTTATGTTTCTTGGGTATATTTTGATACACAAGCTGTGTAAAAAAACTTTACACAACCCTTCATATTTAACCTATAAAATTTAAAACATAAATCCCTAGCTCTAACACCCTAAAATCTAAACCTTAAACCCTAAATTATAAACCCTAAAATTGAAAGGCCTATGTAGTTTACACAAACTTGTGTATCAACATATTTTCAATATTTCTGAAACTTAAATTAGATTTTTGGATACAATAATGTATAAAAATGTAATATAATTTTTTTTAACAATTCTTACCTAGGGAGAAAGAGAAAATTTGCTCCTACTGAGTCTAAAACTTACAATTTAGAGAGAACTGAGAGCTTTTAGCCACTTGCTCTAAAGATTGTTGACAAAAATTAATATAAATAATGTGAAAAATAATTAAAATAAAATATGTCATAAAGATTGTATGAATTGAGACATTGCATAGACATATAAAATAATATATAATATGAACGCAAAACATATTAAAATATCTATAAAGATCAATTAATCAAGTATAAAAAATTATATGTACGAATCAATTTGACTCAGTGGTTAAGGGAACGGTTGTTGTTCTTAGAGGCCACGAGTTCGAGCACCAACAGCTGCAGCAGGGTGATTGAGCATACATTGTCAAATGGTTGAGAGTATATTCAGAACATATACTACTCGTAATCACTTTGACTTTCAAAAAAATATAAAAAAATCATATAAACTTATATAGTAAAGTACTTCAAAATATAAAATTTCCGTTCATCCCTGTCTCTTTTCTTTTCTACCGACACTTTGTAATGATAGTTATGGCTTTCTTCTTTGTTTTGAAAGTTCTAGTTGCTTCAAATGAACTATAGCCCGATCAATTATCAATATCGTTCATGAATATAAAAGAGTTGCAAAAATGTAATATATTATTTTATTTCACGCATGGGGTGGCCAAATTCATTTTAGGGTTTTAAAATACTCAATGCATTTGGATTTTGCTACATATGCATACTTCCGGATCTACAGTAATAAAGTGCGAGATGTTTCGCCTAAGTAAACGTAATATGTAGATGTGTGTGATTTGAAATCGAATATAAATATTACCTTGTAAATATATTTTACTATTTTTAAATGTTAATAAAAAATCGATGGAATTAATCAAAATAGCTCTAAAATATCAATGTTACAATCCGACCCATTCGTGCTAGGGCCATCCAATCTTAATCAGGACAAGTATAATATTTGGAATCAAAAGGTATAAAAAAGAGTTACTTACATAGTTGCATGTAGAAAAAGCAAAAGAAACATGTCAGATGACAATTTGGTAGACATATAAAAGATGATAAAAAAAGACAGGAATACTTGACATACAATGTATGCTAAGTGATTCATTGTACCACTTGGAGTTTGTTTTCATAATATATATATATATATATATATATCTTTGAAAAAAATGAGACCTTAAAATATGATGGATTTGTATAACGTAAAGCAGTGTGATAAAGGGAAATTGCATCAATTCCTTCACAGCTCTTGCTTATCGAACTCCATGGGGGAATTTTTTCATCTTACTCTTAAGGAATAATTGTGTTCAGAATTATTCTCCCCCCGATGCCATTTTTTTCATAATTATCTCCTCGATAATGTTTTTATGGATGAGATTGCTTCATTCTTAAGGTCGCATTAATCTAAAAGTAGAATATTTACTTGGACACTGTAATCAATATTATTACAGCAAATACCAGAATGTAAGAAAGTTGTTTTTTTCCTGGAGAATTTTACTGTAAACATTCACTTTTTACTATTTGAATGGACAATTGGGTTGATAATAACCACAGGCAAAAGGGTCCGTTTGAATTTAGTATCCTTCAGAATGTAAGAAAATCTTCAAAGGGAATTGAAAAAGAAAGATACAATGGAACCGTGTTTTTCTTTCTATCAAAGACTCCATTATTTCACCACACAACAGTGAGTGGTCTTTGAACACAAATATTCTTTAATCTTTTATATATATTAAGATATCGTAATCTGGGTCGGTCAAAAAAGAATCGATGACATTAAGATTTAAATTCCGGACCAACTAATAAACCAAGTAGGCTAAACTATTCTGATTTCATTCTTTTAATAACATCAAACATTCTAATTGGTATTGAATTACACCAAGTGGACCACAAAGATATAACATTAATACAGAACTGGACCACACTATTAACCTAACTATGCAGTATTTTATGGTTAAAGTAATAAACAAGCTGTGGAGATGCCCTTTGAGGATATGTATAATTTGGCTGAAAGACTACTTTGATAGTTCCCTGAGATTGTTCTGGATAAAGGGCCTTGTTTTTTTTTTTTAATTCTTACTCATAAAACTTTGCAAAGCAACAAGTTGGTGGAAAAATTGACTGATTGCCATGGCAGAATTGAGCAAATGTTGAGTGGAAGGAACATGCATGTAGTCTGATAATTTTAAGGTCCCAGAATCTTGAGAATCTTCCAGCCATATATATGGGTACAAATTTTTCACCAAATAACAAGGGTTACAAAGGACAGGCCATGAAATTATGTTGTAACCATGTATGGTGCCCTATTTAAAGTTTTTCCTCAAACTGACCATCTGTTTCCATAAGTACAAACACTTGTACAGGTATTTTAATGTACTCTCATATCACTTCATGCATTAAAACAACCCCATAGATTACCATTTTATCAATCGTGTGTTCGACATTAAGATAATTAGTTAATTTTAATAGAAGTGGTTCGAATTCGAAATTTAATGTCAACTTAGACTAAAACAATCTCGTTCGACAGTACATTAACATCGTTAATGTAGAGCTTTTATTTCTATACATAAAATAATTTGGAAAATAAAAATATATATATATGGTACTCCTTTTCCATTAACTAGATTTTGGATAATGAACATAATAAGAAAAGAAGATAAAGGCAACATTGTACAATTCAATTATTTGAAATTAAGGATTGTGTAAAGTATCCATTCCTTGTTTTGGTAATGTGGGTAATCTTTTGAGTGCAACAAATGTGACAATTGCTGCTTGGACTATCTGTTGTCCCACTCTTGGTATATCCTATCTGATCTGTGCCACAACATTAAAGCACACACATCAACATGTATTTAAGGTTAATTTTCCTTTAATGGGGGGATTTGCTTTGCTACTCTTTGGACACTTTTTCTTTTGCATCACCATGTTTCAATTTTAGAGGGGGAAATATAATATTTGTGCATTAGCTACATTTTTAACACAATGGAGGAAGGTTCCATGCTCTTCACTGATCTTACACCTGTCCTATAATTAGTGAAAAAATGACTTTCATCATAGGAGACCCAGATTCAAACAACTATATATGTGCATTATCAAAGGGTTAAGAAAAAGTATGAACAAATACTACCATGTAATCATACTAGTATATTCAAAAAATTATTATAATTAAGGTATATTTGAAATCATGGATGAAAATACTCTACCTTTTTCGGTGCCCCTACTTATGCCCCACACTCAAAACTAAATTTACGGTTTAAGGTATATATATTATAATTAATTAAGGTATATTTGCAATCATACACCCGAGGGATAAAATTTGGCTGCCCCTTTTCGGTGCCCCTACATATGTCTCAACACTAAAAAACACTATAAAATTAAATTTCAAGTCCTAACCCTAAATTCTAAATCCTACACCCTATACCCTAAAAAATACACCATACCCTAAATTTCCTAAACCCTAACCACATCTTCTAACTTAAAACCATAAACCCTAAACCCTAAACTTAATTTTAAGCACAGACCATATATAGGGGCACCGAAAAGGAGCAGAGAATTTCCATCCACACTTGAGTTGGGTGAAATTAATGTTATCCGTAATGATAATTAGGCCACATCATAAAGTACTAATGCTAAGCTCCACTTTCTCTAATCATACCTGCTATCATTGTTTCATGCAATCTCCATTGGAGTAATTCAATTTTATTGTTGTCATGATTTTCATCATCATATAGTCATTATAGTTACCTGATGAAATACCACTTGATGATAAACAAATTTGGAAACCTTGCAAAGCAATAATTGTAACCATATAAATATATCTATTAATTTATCGATTTATAATTAATTCATTCGTATTCGTATTATATTTCATACCTTTGATAACGCACACATGTGCTTGAACTTAGGTCTTTTAGAATGAACATCATCTTCTTTTCCATTGAAGATACTTGTTGGGTTCAACATAAATTATTTTTAAGTACAAATACATGAATGTGTATTGTGCTTGTTACATTATTTTCATGTTTATTTAAATATGTATTACTAATTTTTTGAACATTCTGATATGATTACAAGAAAATATAGACACACACAGTACAAACAAACTGCTGGAACTTAAATCATTTAGATATTTCAATTTTTTTTCATCGTGACTACTTTATGCGGTTCAAACATGTATTAATAATTGAATGTTAGATAAAAATGTGAGAAAAGAATGATTCATCAAGTCATCCCTAAGAAATGGAATAAACCCCGTTAAAAACTGCTAAAATACTTGGCCACATCAGACAATCCACTCCTTATATATGGAGAGAGATGAAACCAAGGAAAAACAAATCCAACTATAAAACACACACAGAAATACTTGCCTACTACCTCTATATCACTCCTGCTACTTCCATCACTTTAGTATTGTTTAGCTTCTTCCTTTCTTTCTTTCAAACATGTCACTGAAAATAGCTGCTGTGAATTCGCCGACGGCGGCGGCGGGGGACGAGAAATCAGTGGTGGTGAGAGAATACGATGAAGAGAAAGACAAGGCGGGTGCGGAGGAGATGGAGAGACGATGCGAAATCGGGGAAGGAGGAAAGCCTTCACTTGTGGCTGACCTTTTAGGCGACCCCATTTGTAGAGTCCGCCATTTCCCTTCTCACATCATGCTGGTATAATAATCACATCCCACCATTGCAAGAATTGCATGGCTATTTTAATTAGGTTTTATTATATATAGTAATGAAAAATGATGAATTATTGTGTGTTGGATTGAATCACAGGTAGCAGAATATGGAGAAGAAAGAGAGATAGTAGGAGTTATAAGAGGCTGTATAAAAACAGTGACAAGAGGCCATTCAGTTTATGTAAAGTTAGCTTATATTCTGGGTTTAAGGGTTGCTCCTTCTCACAGGTATATATACATATACATATACATATATGTTTGTGTTCTTCGTTCATCTCCTTTTTTGTTGCCTAAAACATCATCAAATAAGTATTTGTTTGATTTATGTCAGGATATAAGTTAGATATTCTTTTACATATACATATATGTTTGTATAAAAACTGTTTTTTTTTTGTACATGATAATGATATTTCAGGGTCTTAATCATAAATTTAGTTTTGTTAATATAATGAAAAGAAAAACATAATGTAGCTGGGTCGTATCGTAGAATGGAAAGGAGCAAATGACAGCTAGCCTTGCACTGACACTTGTTTAGAATCCACTGCATTATAAATTACTTATTCCCATAAAAGAAAAACAAAATGTCGTAGAAATTATATATGCTTCTTTCTTCCTAATGGTCCACTCAACTGTGTGCTGAATTCTTTTGATGCTGCGGCCTGTTCTTAGGTCATTCTTTATTATGAATTACTCTTGATTCTTTCATTCCATTTTTATATTGCTTAATGCTTCTTATAATTGTGTTTTGGAATGTTACTTTGTGTGATTCACTTTATTATGCACTCCACACTGCCTTTATTCTTAATTATTTCCTTGTTTAATCACATAAATTTTAATCTCATTATGTGTTTGTAATTATATTTATACTGCAGGAGGCTTGGCATTGGGAAAAAACTGGTTCAGAAATTAGAAGAATGGTGTAAGCAGAATGGAGCAGAGTATGTATATATGGCCACAGATTGTACCAATGAAGCATCCATCAATTTGTTCACCAGAAAATTTGAGTACACCAAATTCCGGACCCCCACAATGCTGGTGCAGCCGGTTCATGCTCATTACAAGCCGTTAGGCTCGGGAATCGCCATCGTTCGACTCAACCCGGAGCTGGCCGAGAGCCTTTACCGTCGTGTATTCGCAAACTCGGAATTCTTCCCTAGAGACATAGATAAGATATTGTGCAACAAGTTGAGTTTGGGCACATTCATGGCCTTACCAAAGAAGAGTCTCCCGAAATGGGATCCGAAAACAGGGATTCTTCCGCCGAGTTTCGCCGTAACGAGCGTTTGGAGCACGAAGCAATTGTTCAGGTTGCAAGTAAAAGGGATGCCGACGTTGAAGTACGCTTGTTGCATGGCTTCCAGGGTGGTTGATGCTTGGATGCCATGGCTGATGTTGCCTTCGTTTCCCGATGTTTTCAGGAACTTTTGGGTCTATTTTTTGTACGGTTTACACATGGAAGGCAAGAATGGAGGGCGGCTGATGAAATCCCTTTGTGCCTTTGCGCATAACATGGGGCGTGACGATGATGGGTGCGGGGCGGTGGTGGCGGAGGTGGGGCAGAGGGACCCTGTTCGAGAGGTTATCCCACATTGGAGGAAGTTCTCTATGTCCGAGGATTTATGGTGCATGAAAAACTTTAAACGTGGGTCCGATCATAAATGTGGGTCCTCTGATTGGGTGAAATCTCGACCTTCTTCACCGTTGATTTTTGTTGACCCACGAGATATTTGACTCTTGAAACCACAAATGTAGTTGTTTATTACTAGATCAAGGAAATTAATCGAATGCTAATTATTGATCACTGTTTCCATTTTTAATTTAACAAATACTATGGGAGAGTTTAGAAGAGTGAATTTAGGGAATTAGATTTTTTTTTTTGAAAATAAGCCACTAGTTTTATTAACGAGAAAATACCTAGAATTACAATAAGGGTTTACAAACTATCACTGTAAACTAAAATTAGCCACTTCAGATCAGACATGAACCATACATGAAAAGGTTATAAACCCATCCAAATACTCGATTGAAAATAGATAAGAAACCTGACTGCATCGGCACAACGACCACAAAAGAGGATGAAGCTATTGATAGACCACCGAGAAAACGCAAATCAGAGCCGAACACCTGATAAACTCTTCACAAGCGCAAACCGCGTATCCAAATTCAAACCGAAGATCCATAGCAGGGAAGATCAACATGATTACAAATAATGGACATCTTGATTAGTCGTGACATTGTCAAATCAACCATGATAGAAAATAAATAATAGAATAACGTGTCAAGAGACAGAAAAACATGCTAAAAAGCAGAAAAACGTACCAAACGGTAAAAAAAAATTTGTCATAAAAACAAATTTATTAAATTAAAAAAATTAAAAATCAAAAGAATAAAATAAATAAATGAAAGAGGGTGACCGACGGTCGACAAATAACTCGAAAGTTATTGTCACCGTCGGCCTATGTTCAAACTAAAGAGAGAGAGCGGCCGCACTAAAAAAACCCTATTAATATGATCGTCCGATATTAAACTTACATATGACGTTATTAGGGAATTAGATTAATAAATTCATTAGGAGTTTAATTTTAGATATTGAAAAAACGTGGTGTTACTTTTATAAGTAGCTTTAATTTAAATAATTAATTGATCTCTTGTCTTCCAATTAATGTTATTATAGTACAAAGTATAGACCCTTTCGGCTGAGAATCAAATCCAATAAAGAAAATTAAAATCTAAATCTAAAGATAGAATATTACAATAACTTTTTATTTTATGTATTAACTTAATAAAACTAAAATACTGTTCATTAAAAATCCAATTCCAGCCATTTGTCGAGTTGTGAATATCGGTATTTCCATGTTAAAAAAAGAATTATAGTATTTCGGGACCAATTGCCAATGCTCTCCTCGACTAACACGTGTCCTATCCTCAAGAAGATGCCCTTGACTTAGAAAATTGAGGGTTTGGAGCCCAAGTTGGCACTTGGCAAATCAGATTACAAAAGGAATCAGTAGCTACGTCATTGAGAATGATTTTGGTGGGCCGAAATTTATCAGAATTTTGATAATTTTTTAACTAGAAAAAATTCTCCTTTCATTAAGTACTATAATAAATTATAATAGTTCTAAAAAGAACGTTAAATATAAAATCAAAATAATTAGTTTATATTTTGAATTAATAAATCAAAACTAAAACTATAATATTTAATTCTTTTATAAAAAACCCTAGCCGCTCTTTTCTCAAAATTGTTTCAATTCTCACCGCTTTCTCTTTTGTTCAATCACTTTAATCGGTGGTCGGCAATCAATCTTCGTATTGGTTGTCGACCACCGATTTTATCAGTTTTCTTGTTTTTATTTCAATAAGAATCACTGCTTCTGTAGCACGCTCTTTCTCTGTCCTAGTGACACGCTTCTTCTTCTGTCTTTGTGACATGTTTTTGTTTTGTTTTATTGGTTTGGTTCATCTGTGTTCGTGGCAGGTTTCAGCATACCCTAGCGTTCGATTGTTGTTCGCACAGAGATTCACTCGGCGCTAGTTTCTGATTCATGGTGTTGTCGGTGGTCACTTGGAATGTTTTATCCCCACTCGTTGATGGTTGTTTGCCGATAAAATCAGTCCTAGGTAGCGGTACCTTTTGCCTGACAGAATGGATCGCGCACCACTCCTTCCTTCTTTATGCGTCTCGTTTGGACAGAGACAAGGAAATTCAGGAAGCTTTTGAATTTTCGTTGGTATGCATATTTCCATAGAAATTTTCGTTTTCATTGTTTTTGAGTTGTAAGAATTTTTTTAGGTTACTTTAACCTAAATTTTCTTCATCTTGATTGCGTTGTAATTGAGTTTTTCTATGGTTTAATGAAAATTCAGTGGCTATTTCAAAAAAATTCTTTTATAACCAACGGATTAATATTTTAGATTAAGTGATGCATAAATCATTATATTATAGCTCAATTTATCCATTCACAACTCAGATTCTATTTTCTCTTAATCAATTAACTAATTCATGAAAAAGATAAAACAAAATAACATAAAATAATCTACTTTCTTCGAGTTTATGATAATTGAAATAGATGAATTATTCTCGTTAATATTTTTCTTCCAACATACAAATTATGGTTTATATTATAAGAAAAATTACACTAACTTTTTTTATAAAATTTAAAACTTAAATCCAAAACCTTAACACCTTAAAATTTAAAACTTAAACTCTAAATTCTAACCATATACCTTAAATTCTACACACTAAATCCCTAAACTTTAAACCCTAACACTAAAATTAAAGGGTTTGTGTAAACTTTATAAGCTTGTGTATCAAAGTATTTTCCATAAATTATTTGTATATAAATGTGTTTTCATTAGTAGACTTGTAATTAATATCTTATTTTCGTTTGAAACTGATTATCTAGATTTGAGAATTGGTTGAACAAGGGAAATGAGGTCAGATTTCATTAATCATTGCTCAATCTGCACAAAAGAAAGTATGTTAAACTCTTCCACTCATTCCTCATACTTCAAATCTAAACCCAGAATGAGAACCTGAAGTGATTTTGTGACGTTACTAGCACAATAGATTCTATGAACAGAAAAATATTCGACGGAAAATAAGGTGAGAGAATGCAGTCTTCCGTACATCTTCTCCTCGAATATCTGCAAGCCGCACAACCACCGGAACTCATTGCTCTAGAATCTATTGAAACCCAAGCAGAAAGATTTTGGAAAATAAGGGAATTGAAGTAGAAACAGAGGAACGGCTAGTTTATTCAAAAATTCGGAATTGAAAGGGAAAACGTGTAATGGGAATTGGGAGGGGGATTGCCATATTTGCAGAGAGCTTGGACTTGGGTAGAAGAAAGTATGTCAATTTTTTTCTATTTCATCTATATATTAAACAAAGCCCCGGAATATTTTAATTTTTTAGAGAAGTTTAGGAGATTTCCAACGGTTCTTAATTTAACGGAAACCCGCGGGAAAGTTTCCTTTGTTACATTTAAACCACACTCCAATGAAGTTTCAATAATAAACTACTTAACCTCTAAAAGTTTTGATCATTCTAATCTGACCATTAAATAAAAAATCATCAATTAAATCAATGACATTAGGCTTTCATTTTATTTTAATCACGGGTCTTTAAAATATTTTATATAATATATATATATATATATTTAAAAAATTATTCAATGACTGATAACAAATAAAGTGATGAAAGATTTGTGTATAGATGTGCTAATCTTGAGTCGATCAGTAAGTAGTGTTTTTAGTTGTTTTATTTTAAAGATGAGATAAATTATAAATAAGAATAGAGAGAAAAAAACATAATAGCAAAACAAAACCCTCAATGTGTGCTTGTTTTTTCAATTATATCATTTACGTTATTATGTCATTAAACAAAAAGACCTTAGTTAAAAAGACATTGAGGGTTTGTTTGCCGTTGTGCGTACTTAATTTAATGTTTATAATTATTGATTCAGATTATAATCGAGTAAAAAAAGTTTAAAACGAGTGCTAGTTGCTTTCAAGTTTCCAACAGATTAGAAGTTACATTTGGAAACAATGAACACTGTCAAAACAACAACAAAATGATTGATTCTATTTCTACCACCTACATTGTAGACGCTTTAGCAAAGCTTGAATATATGGAGGAGTCATCTTGTAGAAGTGCATTTGGGTTACCTTCCTCTACCTGTACAAGTGCAACATTGAATGAGCTGAAAGTAGAAGCCACACTATTCTTTAAAGCACTGGATATCATCATTTCAATGGATGACAAGAAGGGGGGATTTATATTTATAAAACAACCAAGGAAGAAATTGGAAAAACGCACCAGGGTTCCTTGATTGAGAACCAACACATTGTCCATATTCAAAACTGTCGAAATACGGTGTGCGATTGTGATCACTGTCATTCCTCGGCACTCGGTGGATATAGTTTTCTGTAAAATTGAAGCTGTCTGCATATCAACACTTGCTGTGCATTCATCCAAACAAAGAACCTAAAAAAAATTCAATACAGTTAGTGCCTTCCCTCCTCCGCCAATCAAGATTTCATTCGGATTGCTTCGATAACGAATAAAAGCACTAATTTTTTTTTCTTCAAAAAGATAGAAGCAACATTCTTTGTTTTGAACATATATACATACATGAAGTACTAAATCCGTGGAGAAAATGCCAAGCAAAACTACTAGCCTATCCAAACTCGCATCACTGTAACATATTGGTTTGCATACTGTTTTACATTTGGATTTTTCCATGCAAAAGAATGTGAGAACATTTGGAACCAAGCAAGTAAAACCACAAACAAAAATGGAGTTCCAGTTATCAACCAGTTTATTAAATAGAATTGGATCGTTTAATTTTATTTAGCATCAAAGCGTCCTCTTTTAATTTACCTTAGAAGACTTGAGAAGAGCACGTGCAAGGCAAAGGAGCTGCCTTTGCCCAACAGAAAACGATGTCCCACCTTCCTTTACCTGAGCTTCCAGTCCTCCCGCTGCTTCCACTTCCTCCTTTACATGACATTTCTCCAAAACATCCCATATCTTTGTGTCGTTACTCATTCGGAGAGGATCCAGGTTGTCCCTAAAAATAATTAGGAAGACACCAACAGAAAACTAACTAAATTGTAACCAAGTCCAAGCTGATTATTATGGTGCACCAAGAAGAAAGCCAGAGAGAATAACATCAAATGACCTTATCACATTTTATATGACTTATGATTTGTATATCAACCAATATCTTACAATTATATATTACTATTGATTATCACAAACCAAAAAATCATGAGAATATGATGAACAGATGCGCCTTGAAATTATCACCATCTATGTCAAACCTATTAGATTGTAGATGAGTACCTTAATGATGCTTCGAATAAAAATGGGCTCTGGGGAACAACAGCCAAGCGTGCACGGAGATCTCTAACAGGAATATCAACTATGTTCAAGCCATCGACCAAAATCCTTCCCCCACATATTGGGGTTAGGCGAAAAAGGGCATTCAAAACACTAGATTTTCCAGCACCAGTTCTTCCAACAATTCCAACCTGAGAACATATATATATATAAACACCATCAGGGAAATCTGCATCCCAACTGAGAACTTCAAGTCATAGATTGATCAAGTTGCAACTAACAAACTGCAAATCTCTTTGACCTGTGTCCCTCCTGCTATGGTAAAGGTGATATCATTTAGTGCTGCTGGCAAAGATGGCATATATTTCATGGTAACACTTTGAAACTCGATCACTCCTTGAAAAGGCCAACTCGAACATAGATGCTGGAACCCATGGAGTTCTTCTTGAGGCACGTCCATATACTAGAAAGAAGAGTATCAGCATATAATCAGCAAGAAGAATATATATGAACGAAGAAAGAAAAGATCTATCACTACACCTGAAGAGCTCTTTCCATTGAAACCATTTCCTTTTCCGTTTCAGTAAAACTTGTCAAGAAGCTTCCCAACAAGGAAACAATTGGAGCTGCATAAGAAAGAGCTAATCCTACCTGTAGAAGAACATAGGACCCAGATTATCCATTTGATTCCCAAATATATGGAAATACTAAAGAGCTTCAACCATTTCCTTTTATTCCTAAAATGAGTAACCTAAAGTTCAACTTCGAAGAAATTCAGGAATATACCAGTCCTGGGGTGCCAAAACTAATTGGTAAACTGCCATGAGATCCAATAACAGCCATCACAGCAATAAATGAGATTATGGATGCGGCTAATAACTGTAGAATAAGAAGAACAGTACTGATTACAGGTATAACTTCAAAGTATAACTTTCAGTCTTTCACTGCATAAAGATTTGGAATATCTAGCTAACTCTTGAACAGATGCCAATATACCTGAAGGCGCAGGGAAAGCCACAAACTCGCTATTAACTCTGAATATGAAGTTCTCTGATACTGTTCTACTAGCTCAGTGAATCTAGCCAAGAAATAATCCTGTTCAGATCCAGTCATAACAATCAATAAGGTTCTTTTCCTCTCAAATTATGTCATCTTTCTACGTGGCTTCCATTCATAAATAGCAGAGTAATTATGAGCTCTCTAGCTTCTTTTTAAACAAACTATAATGCTTACATCTTCGGTTTATCTTCACAATTTCAGCATAGAAAATTCAACTCATAAAGTACTTCCAGGTATAGGGTGAATTGCGTTCATTTTTAAGACAAGCAGCCTTACAAAAGGCAAGAATCACAATTTTTGTCCCATGCAGGTTAAAGCATCACAAGTCACAACTCTCTGTAAATAAACAGCAGAATTGACAACCGTAATAACATATGTGACATATATTGATAAGGTTGAACTCCTTTTCATACAAAAGAAAAATAGCTAATACTAACTCTAAAATAATCTATGCAAAATGAATTCAGAACTTTCTGAAACACTTAAATGGCTATATTGACTCTCATGTATTGGAACGGTTTTGCTTTTCTCCTTAGACCTACAAACATCGAAAAGGACTAATCAAAAGGGATTATTAAGATCCAAAATCTACCTCAGAATTGAAAGCTCGTATAGTTGATGATCCATCAAGTGTCTCTGTGAAGGATGCATAAATTGGAGAACGTGAGACACTGTCCAATCTTCGCAATTCCCTAGATGTTGACCTGTAGAAGAACTACAGAACTTTTGACTGAGTAAAGAGTATCTAATTAAACAACTGTGTCGATTTCTTTTTTTTTTTCATTAGTTTTGTATCAATCATAATAGATATACCATGTTTTGGAACCAAGGGTTTCACATCCAGCTTAATACTTATAATTGTCCAATAATTTCTATATCTTCAGCTCCATTTCTTCTAGTTACCAGCCATTTTGTTTCTTGAAATTTGAAAATTTCATTTATTCCCCACCATCCTCAATTTAAACAAGTTTGCATTTATGCATGTACTCATATATACAGATAAACCTCCTTAAGCTCTGTAAGAGCATATAAATGATAAATGTGTTTCAAAGAATGAAATGACAAAGTAAAGCAAATACCTGTAGCTTGCTATAGATGTACCAAAATGGCAATAGTAGAAGCAAGAAAAAGACCTACAAAGTTAGTAAATTGTTTTCATCAAAAGTTCATCTCTAGGGTTATTTAATTTATTAAAATCCGTACGATCATAGAATCAAAGTAATGGATGTCCAAAATACCTGAACATAAGACAAAACTACTGCTATTCCTAACAGACCCACAAAATTAGCCAGAAGAATGTTGAGGATGAATGGGAGAGAATCGTCAATTGTATAGAGATCTGACGAGAACCTATATGGTAAAACAAATAAGTTTTATACGTGCTAATACATCATAAACTTCCATGATGTCCAATAAGGTATCTCGGTCTAACCTGTTGAGTATTCGTCCACCTGGTGTTTGATCAAAGAACTGGACAGGAGCATTAATAACCTTATTAAGCAGTGTATTATGCACCTGAACTGCAGCTTTTAGACCACCGAATGCAAATGAGAACGCCCTCACCAAGGTCATAGAAGAGTTAATGACGCAGAAGATGCAAAGTACCAGCTGCACCACCATTTAATAACTCAATCAGAAAACAGAAGAGGCCTATAAATGATACCTATCTCTCTAATGTGTCCTCGCACCCCTCTTCTCTCCCTTTCCATTCAATTTGCTTTAAATTCTCCCTAACACAGAACTAACATAGCATGAGTATATCTGAACCCTTCAAGTGTATAGGTGACAAATGCAACCATAAATAATTATTAGGGTGAAAAAACAATAGTAGTCAAACAAGAGGGATTCTTAAGCAGTTCGATCCATGGAAGAGTTTCAATCAAATATCAGAGCATGAAAAGATTTTGAGACTACATTTTCTGATGTTTAGGCTGTTGTCTTTTCATGTCAACTCAAATTGGTTTAGTTCAAGTTTCAAGAAATTTAAGTCAGGCTGCTGGAGTTTCTGCTAAAGGTGGCAATTAGTGAAAACTTGGATTGCATAAAGTTTTGGTCTTTCACTTTTTGAGTTGGTTTAAATGGGTTGTCAAGTCTTTGGATAAGTTTTACAAGCATGCTCCTGGAGTCAATATTTCAGGATTTTATTTAATCAGTACATAAGGTGTATGTGTTAATTGTTTGAGAATCCACCTCTTAAAGTAGATCAAATGGTTTAACTGAATTGTTTCCATGGCATGAGAAAAAGTATCCAAAAAGTGAGGAAGAGAGACCTAATTAGCAGGTTAAAGATAATGAAATGTTCCAAAATTACTCCCCAAAGAAAGAAAATGCAATATAGGATATAACAGTTTCACCTAAATTGTGCTCAAAATGCTTACTCCTTGTATGATGGCACAAAATGCAAAGAACCCATCAAGTAAACTACTGGTAATGGCAATTGTGTAATATTTTACTCGACAACTTTTTTAAAGAGAATAACATGCATGGCTATTGCAATTGTAAATCCAATTATGGGAGCTACCAGATAAAAGGACGTTGAGTATTTGGCTTGACTGATCCCTGTCGTATCAACCCAGTATGATAGCCACAGATCATTTCCATTTCGAGAAGCTTGCATTAAAATTGCTGAAAGCAATATCACAACTGAAATGAACCAACCAGAAAATCCAGCATATTTTCTGCGAAGGTAAACCAATTACGAATTGTAAAAATCTAACAATCAAAGACAAAATAGAACCTAGATGAAGATGCTTTTGAGAAATTCAAGTACAAAGTATCACAAATGTTGAACACAAAATACAAATAACTTACTTGTAAACGATAAGTTCAACTTTACCCTCTTTCCTCTGCTCAGATTCAATAATCTCTTGTGCTTCCAATGGGACATCCAAAGTATCTTTCTCTGAAAGGGGACATTGTTTGTCCATGTCGGAAGTATTTGTGCTGTATAATTTACTACGAAGATATGATGCATCAAATTCATTAACTGATGCAAATCCTGAATAAGCTGAAACTGCCAAGTCAACTGAGTTTCCTACCCACTTCACGTGCCCTCTTTCCATTACAACAATCATGTCAGCAGAAGATATTGCCTGTTAAGGTTGAAAGGCTATTATAAGACATACAAAGCCAAATTACTGGAATTATGTAATAATCAATTCCAATATGATCGTATTCATTACTGCTATGAGCTAATTTTCTAATATGTATTATCAACCACTACAGTCAACATCTAACTTTTTTCTGAGCACCAAACTCAGTGAAGGGTAGACTAAAACTAGATGAAAACTACAAATACAGCAACAGACAACTCATGCTCCATTTGCAGCTTATTTAAAGGGTCTCTGCATGGAGATTTATCTTAACTTGAAATAAAAGTTTGCACAGCTAACAATTCTGAGGTAAAATACAAACCAACCTACAATCCTTATACAAGAGACTTCTAGGGTAATTGTTGCCTTTCTAAAGTGTTCAAAAATGCTTATGCTGTACACAATCAAGCCTTATGCTGCTGTCTAAGCAAATATATGGCTGATAATCTAGCAAAAACAACAAAAATCACAGACTAACCTGGACATTATGAGTGCAGAGAATACGAGTCTTGTGTTCCATAAGAGGACCAATAATAGCTTTTTGAAAAATCCATTTAGCGACATGTGCATCAACTGCACTAAGGATGTCATCAAGCAAATAAACATCGGAATCCTGATAAATGGCCCTGCTTCGTACACAGATAGCAACAGTTATTTTGTAGTATAACTAACAATATTTCATACTAACCTATCCAGAAGCTAGCATCAACAAGTACAAGAAGATTATGAACCTTGCCAAAGCGAGACGAGCTCTCTGTCCACCAGATAAGTTGGTTCCTTTCTCTCCAATATAAGCCAAGTCACGTCCAGCCATAAATGAAATATCGACATCTAGAGCACATGCCTGTAAAGCATCTGCATACCTGATCAATGTATAAGCCAAGTCACATCCTGCAACCTTTTATTGCTTGAAAATAATTTTTTCTTTAAAAAAAGATCGTGGACTAATTCCTCAATTTCATCTAATCGCTGACAACCTTTGTCTGCCTGCAACTTTTCGGTAGTATATTTTAATCATGTCTTATATTTCACTTGAATCCTCTCATATTTCTACCTCGAAAACACAAAAATCCAGTTTACCAATTCCAATCTTGTCAAAATATCTAATAATTCAGTTGATTGGATTATATTAATTTTTGTATATATCTTTGTACTTATCATGCATTTATCATATAGTCTTAGTTTATCTTATGAACAGGAGAGCATGATCGAGTCACAAGGTGATTGACGGGAGAGTCGAAGTCTATTGTCTTCTGTTTATTCATGGAACTAGCTACTGTAATAGATAGTTCAACTCATTAAAGGAAGACTGAAACATTAGGACTTGTTAGAAAGACACCCAAATTTATTTAGGGAAAACTTATTCCGTACAAAATTTTAATTACGGACCAATCTTATTAAATAAATTGGAAATCTATTCTAGGAAGGAAATAAATCAACTGAAATAAAATCACAATCAAGAAACTGAAGAAAGAAATAAAATCACAACATAAGCCTTAATTAGAGAATTAAAATTAATGGCCTTCCCTAACATAGGTTCGGCCCATAACAATTTTTTTTATCTATTTTATTTTGATAGGGGGAGAAGGGAGGGGTTGTCCGGGATCGAACCCATCTAAAATATTTAATTGCATAGAGGGAAAAAAAGTTCCTAATTCTTACACTAGTGTAATAAGATCCTAACTCACACCTACACCACACATGCATGCAATGAAAGAAAAAAAATATCTCTCAATAGGATGATACCTTTGTGAATCTAGATTCTTCCCAAACAATATATTGTCACGTATTGTTCCAGATAAGATCCATGGAACCTAAAATATTAACAAATGAAAATATAGGATCACATTATAAAGTAAAAAGCTAAAAGAAACCTGTAGAATCTAGTATGAATATGCGGACCTGTGGTGCATACGCGACAGAGCCACTTGAATATATTGATCCAAGAACCAGCCTCATTTCTCCCAATATCGAATTTAACAAAGATGATTTGCCTGAACCAACCTGAACATAAGATATTAGTAGTGACATGGATGTAAAAAATGCTGGATCTTCAACGTACAGCTATACTAGTGGAGATTTATAATTGTATCAACTGCTAGGTTCCAATTCATTCTTCTCCCGTGAAAGCAGCAAGTATAAAGCCTCTTATTAATACAACTAAGTCACTTTATTTGTATTGTTCTCACTTTTTAACAGAATGAATAATGTAGTTGAAGCAGTAAATGACTTACTGATACAATAAAAAATAATATATAAACCGTAGATCTCTATAGGTTATACCACAAAAATTAATATACTACTCTATTTGAAAATTCTTCATAAACTTTTGCATGCAAAGAAGAGAGAAAAAAGGTAAAAGGCTTTGAAATAAAAACAAAAGAAGAATGAAACAGCTGTCTTCACTCTCATGCCCACTCAATAATACACCTAGCAATACTTTGTCTGAGTCCTTTTGCATACAAATATGCTATGAAACCGTTCTCACATTATGAATAGAAAATGCATTTATGTATCATCTCTAGAGAGAATAAAAAGGAGAAGCAATTAAAGGGTTTGTTAATACAATGGAGGGAAAGAGGCAAAAAACTAGAGAGCAATATGCATGTAATTGTGGCCTCCTGAATTTCTACTAAAAGCCATACTAAAGCAAAGATACCATTTTTCTCATATTAAATTGACCCGATAAGTATCTTGTGCCAAAATTAAGAAATCCTATTGTGCAAATATTTTGTATTATTTTATTTATTACTTGTGTCTGTTACTCGGGTAGAATGTTGTTGTTCACAGTTTACCAAGAAACCGAAAGGAACCTCTAGAAGTGAAAGAACATGGAGACATTAAGTAAAAAAAAGACATGAATCTGAAAATGGTTAATAACTAATAAGCTTCGCAAAATTTTTGCACAATAGATCCCATTGCTCCCCTAGCATCCATGTTTACAATTTTCCATTCAGTGCAGGCACAAGCACCTCTTTTGTAGAAAATTATGTTTTCTAATTTGTCCATACGATTACTATGTCATGCAAACACTCGGAAAGATAAGATAGTCAATTAGATATAAAGTGGAATGAAAATAAATGAATATATTGCACCTCTCCAACTACTGCAACCAAAAGACCCTTTGGAAGACTTAGTGTGACATGATTCAAAACCAAGTTCTGGTCTTCGTTACTGTTTGACCAAGTACAAGATGCATCATGCATAACTACTGCCATATCATTGGAGACAATATCATATTTTTCATTTGAGAAAATTGATTGAAACTTAGCATTCTGTTCCACTTTGGGTTTTTGTTCAGAACAACATAGGAACCTGCTCAACCTTCTGCTAGATATAAAAGCCTGCAGAAAAGAAAGGGAAAATGAGGCATTTCCATTCCCAATAATAACTGCTGCCTAAGTATGAGAAGCTGTTCTAAGTTCATGGTACAAGGGAACTCACATCAATAAGCCCATTGATGACCCACGGGAATGAATTGAGAGGAGATATCAAATTATTAAAAAGAGCAAGACATGTGAAAACCTGAAACAATGATTTATAGAAATACTAGTTTCATGTTATTCCTTAGATACGCAGAACATTTGAAACCAAAATTGAAATCATCAAGGTATTATGTGCTGAAATACAGCCTAAATACCATTGCAGCATCAAGCTGATGTCCCATCAATGTAAAGAGTCCAAATGTGAATAAAGAGAAAAGAGTTGGTGTTGTAGCCCAAAAGAATACACACCAGGCATCCAAGTACTTCCGTGTCTGAAATTCAAAGAATAATTAATAATCAAAATATCCAGCTACTGTAAGAGAACAGAATGAGTTACGTTAATTATATTATCCTAAAAAGTTCAAGAATAAAAGGCTTGGCATCATACAGCTAAGTGTTTCACTTCCAAAGATCTTGTATCCATCAACCAACTAGAAAAAAGGATCTCCCAGCTATACATCTTTAAAGTGCGAATGTGAGCCAAAAGTTCTCCTGTCCTTCGAATCCTGCCAAAGAACATTTGGACATAAATAGTTTCTACAATAAGTTCTATACATGATTTTCTGATGTCACTGTAATTTTTACTCTTCATCATTGTAGGAATATATATCCCTTACTTTAAGGGATTCTGTAAATTTATTTCCTTTGATTCTGTAAATATCTTTTATAATCCCTTATTCTAAGGGATTATATTTCCTAGGATTAGTTTCTTTCCTAAACTTAGAGTTTCCTAAGATAGAGATAAAGTTTGTGTATATATGTAATATAATCTGAAATGAATAAAATGAGAAAATAACTCTGATTTCTACAATCATCATAATAATGATATTCCTTTATTTCTGAGAAATGAAAGGCTTTCCAAACACTGGAAGGGACACACCCTTAAGCACCACGCTGCACCAGTACACTGACTTCTTAGATGCCTGAGGAAATCTAAAAGCCATGCAATTCTTAGTAATTAAAACAAATGCTATTATGTCTGATCTAAGCTACATTTTCCACATCATTGAATATTCTAAAGTTGCTGAAATCTCTCGCCATGACATTTTAACTTTTCCACAAACTTTTCCAACCACAGAATGAAGTTCTCCGCAGACATGTCATGCTTAAGCCAGACAAGCTTAGGCCATGTCATCTTGCTAACCTCCTCTTAAACCACCAAATACGAAGTTTTGGTTGTAAACTCATCTTTACCATGAAGAAACTGTACTCTTTACTTGCTTCTTGTGATTTTTTCTGTTTCCAGTTTTGATCTGAAAGTAATCTTAATACATTTTCCTCACAAATCAGTAACATTAGCGTTTGCGACTAAAGCAATTGCAACAATTGCATTTGCTTCTCCGCCCAATTGATCAACTAAGGCACTGTTGACTGTCAGACCGTCAGCAGTCAGACCAGAAGGAATTTATGAGATCACCCAACACATACTTTTTACTTTTAAGATTTTCCTACAAACCAATTAGCATGATTTGAGGACTTAACACCCCCCACCCCACCCACACAAAAATAAACAAATAAACTAATAAACTTCTTGGTTTTATCTTCATGGGGAATGTTTTTAGGCAGGTTCAATGTTTTGGCAAACTTTATTGCGCTTTAAAAAATTATGTAAAAAAAGTGAACATACCTCTCATCCTTTTGCTTCATCATTTTCTCAGTGGCACTTGCAATCAATTCAGAAATCCATTTATTTACTGCAGATACGAAACTTCAACAATAAGAACTATAAGCCAAATTGTTTGAGAAAATCTTCAAGGAATGTGCAGTATGGAGGCAGCTTCACAGTTTGAAAATTCTAAGCTGATCTAAGAGTATTTATCTGCACCATATTATACTGAAATGATCTTTACTTTTCCTACCCTGAAGAGCCTTGAGAGATTTTCAACTAAAATCATGATCACACAACTGAGTGCAAAGTTTTACAATAACATTTATTACCAACATAGATAACATCATATTTCACATCATACACAAACTAAACCTATTTAAGAAATAAATTCTCGTTATTTATTGTAATTAATCACCACTCTTCTGAAAAGAAGAAACTTACCATATCAATCTGTATTTTAGTTTTAAAAATTAGGATCAGAAAATGAAAATTTAAAGAGTATTTCTTCAGAGAGTGCAACATTACAATCCCCCCCTCCCATTGCTACTTTTATGGAAATAAAACAATTTGTCAATTCTCTCAAAGAGAGTGTGGCTTCCAACTGATATGCATCAACTATTTTGCCTCGCATGCAAGAAATTTTGAGATTTAGCAATTTTAGGTTACTTATTCTACCTCATTCTTGAAAATATGCAGAAAATTACCCCAGTCTCTTCTGTGCTGGAAGTATGAGCTTTTGAGGTTTTTATTGTATAGAAGGATGCTTGTCTTTTAAACCTTCTGCATTTTTTTTCTTTCGTAGAGATTTTATTTTGTCAAAAAAGTTCATGAAAAGCACATGTAAATACCAAGTAAAACATCCTTAAAAAGCTCTGTAGATAATTGGCATTTAAAATAAAGATTAGATTGCATAAAGTTAGGAAATTATATTCCCAAATATTTAGCTGCTAACATTTAGGAATTTAGCAATAATTTAGTTGCTGATTTCATGTAATTTTCCTAGATTAGTCTCCTTTTGTAACCTATAAATAGGTACTACTTTATCAATAATAGATATCAAGAAATACATAGAAATTATCTTTCTTCTCTGCACATACCACTTTTCTACATGGTATCAAATTAGGTTTTAGATCCTAAAACTTGCGAGATGTATACATCTTCCGCAATCGGTTCAGAAAATATTTCAGATGATGTATTTCAACCTTTAAAAAAATTCCAGCAGCCCACTGCTGTTGGCAATTTCCAGCCTTACAACAGATTTCAGCAGCTCAATGTTGTTGATAACTTCCAGCCATCTTCAACCTTCCAGCAGCCCATTGATGCTGATAATCTACAACCACATTCATCCTTTCAGCAAACCAATGTGACTTCTAAGACTCATGGAGGTAGTACAATTTTTACAAATTTGGCTGATAATAATTGTACATCATGGATCGTGGATTCAGGAGCATCAGATCACATGACAGGAGATGTGACGTTGTTTCAGAAGTTTCAGAAATTAAATTTTCCCTCTCACATAAAGGCCGCGGATGGCTCTTTATCACCCACTGAAGGGAGTGGTTCAATTCGAGTTTCTGAAAACATTGAATTATTGAATGTGTTATATGTGCCTAATTTAGCTTGCAATCTTCTCTCTGTCAGTAAACTCTCTACTGATTTCCGCTGCACTATTAAATTTTCTCCACGTGTTTGTGAATTTCAGGCTATGGACTCGGGGAAGGTGATTGGAAGTGCTAGGTTGTGTGGTGGCCTCTACATTCTTCAAGGCCAACCATCTCTACATAGACAAGCCAACTCAAGTTGTTCTCAACCAAACTTTTTTCCTAATCATGGTTCTAATTCTTCTCCAAATGTTTTATTATGGCATTACAGACTAGGACATCCTAATTTTCAGTACCTTGCCAAAATGTTTCCTCATTTATTTCAAAATACAAGTCCAAATTTTTTTACTTGTGAAATCTGTCCACTTGCTAAACACACAAAAAATTCATACCCTCCATCCAAATACAAATCCTCTCATCCTTTTTCCATTGTTCACAGTGACATTTGGGGCCCTTCAAGAGTGAAAAACATAAATGGTTCTAGGTGGTTCATTACTTTTATAGATGATCACTCTGAAGAGAAACAGAATTACTGTTCTGTTTTCATTGAATAATAATTATCGTTACATCAGTAGATTATATCCTAAATAGGTTAGGACTTTTAGTTTTACAAGGAGACCTAGTTAGGTTTGAACTCTAACTCTATCTGTTAGTTACAAGATAAAGATACACTTTAACTTATTTACAAACTCTAAGATTGCATTATCTAACACTCCCCCTCAAACTGGAATATACACATTGTATAATCCCAGTTTGGTTATAAATCTGTCAAAATAAGCCTTTGGCAGAGGTTTTGTAAGAATATCTGCCACTTGTCCTTCTGATGGTACATAGTGTAAAGATGTCATCCTTGTAGCAAGTTTTTCAGCAATGAAATGTCTATCAATCTCTATGTGCTTAGTCCTGTCATGTTGGACAGGATCCTTAGCTATTTGGATAGTTGACTGATTATCACAGAAAACTTCAAAACTTTCACTTTGTGTCACTCCCAAATCCTTGAGTAGTTTTACAATCCAGATTCCTTCGCAAATTCCCAAAGCCAATGCCCTGAACTCTGCCTCGGCACTGCTTCTAGAAACAACTGTTTGCTTTTTACTCCTCCATGTCACCAAGTTACCCCAAACAAAGGAGCAATACCCACTAGTAGACCTCCTGTCCGTAAGCTCACCTGCCCAGCTTGCATCAGTAAATACTCTAATGGTTCTGTCATGACCTTTTTTAAAGAATAAGCCATGACCTGGTGTGCCTTTCAGATACCTTAGAATCCGTTTTGCTGCCTCCATATGTTCTTGTCTCAGATCAGTCATATGTTGACTGATAATATTCACCGGAAATGAAATATCTGGCCTTGTAAGAGACAAGTAGATCAGTTTTCCAACCAATCTCTGATAAAGCCCTTTATCAACTTCAGGGCCAAGTTTTAACCTGTCAAACTTCAAACCTGCATCCATTGGTGTATCTGCTGGTTTACAACCCAGCAGTCCTGACTCTTCGAGTAAATCAAGAACATATTTACGTTGATTAATTAACAGTCCCTCTTTATTTCTTGCTACCTCCATGCCAAGAAAATACCGAAGAGTTCCTAGATCTTTAACTTCAAATTCCCTGCTCAAAAGACCTTTCAATCTGCTGATCTCGACTTCATCATCCCCTGTCACTATGATGTCATCCACATAAACAATTAGGATAACCCTTTTATTCGAAGAAGTTACCTTGATAAATAAGGTGTGATCTGCTGAAGATTGTTTGAATCCATCCTTCAAGATGACTTTTGTAAATCTTTCAAACCAGGCTCTAGGGGACTGTTTTAGTCCATATAACGACTTCTCTAGCTTGCAAACTTGTCGAGACTGTTTTGTGCCCTTTACTCCTGGAGGAATCTGCATATAAACCTCCTCCTCAAGGTTCCCATTCAAAAAAGCATTCTTCACATCTAGTTGGTGTAGTTTCCATTCGCAATTCACTGTCAAGCTTAAAAGAATCCTAATTGAATTCAATTTAGCAACAGGTGCAAAGGTTTCTTTAAAATCAATCCCATAGGTTTGGGTAAACCCTTTGGCAACTAACCTCGCCTTGTACCTTTGCACACTCCCATCAGAATTATACTTTATAGCGAACACCCATTTACAACCAACAGGTTTTTTACCAGGAGGTAGATCAGTAATTTTCCATGTCCCATTCTTTTGAAGTGCTTCAATCTCCTCCTCAATAGCCATTTTCCACTGCGGATTCTGCACTGCATCTTCAAATCTGTCCGGAATCTCCTCACCATCCAAACATGCTGTAAAAGCTTTGAAAGAGGGCATTAAACTAGAATAAGCAGCATATCTTTGGATAGGATACTTAGTACATTTTCTCACCCCTTTCCTCTTAGCAATAGGAACATAGTCGCATTCAAGAAGTTGAGAAGGAATATTAACAGATTTATTACCTTCACTTCTTTCACAAGCATCTGAACCGAATTCCAATTCTTGACGAGTGCAAGATTGCAGAACAATTTCGGGAATGATTTTGGTTTTCTTTCGAGTATAGACCTGCAGCTGTTTAGGAGGCTGTGAAGAAGGTTTAGTAAACTGTTTTGATGTAGAAGATGGAGAAGATAAGGTAATAGGCGATGCATTTGGGTCTTTATGAGGGGAGGCAACTTTAGGTTCAAGCAAAAGAGGACAAAGAGAAGAAGAAGGAACCGAAACCTGTTTCGAAGAAGGCTGAAAATCATTGTTAAAAGTCTGCTCCTGAATTTCAGTCGTGGAAAAATAAGGTTCCTGTTCAAGAAAGGTTAGATCTATAGTGACAAAAAATTTCCGCGAAGGAGGATGGTAACACTTGTAGCCCTTCTTTAGCGAAGAATACCCAACAAACACACACTTAACAGACTTAGGGTCAAGTTTCGATCTAGTTGGACTCAAGTTTTGAACAAAGACAGTGCAACCAAAAACACGCAAGGAAAGAGTCGAACTCAGAGGCTTGAAAGAAGGAAAATAAGAAAGGAAAACATCCTTAGGTGTTTGAAAATTTAACACTCGACTAGGCATACGATTAACAAGATAAGTAGAGGTTAACAAGGCCTCTCCCCATAGATACTTAGGAATATTAGAAGAAAACATAAGGGCTCGGGTAACTTCTAAAAGATGACGGTTTTTGCGCTCTGCTATCCCATTTTGTTGGGGAGTATCAACGCATGAACTGATATGAATAATGCCTTTAGTTTGAAAAAACTCTCCTAATGTTCTAGTGAAAAATTCCCCCCCATTATCAGACTGGAAAAGCTGAATTTTGGTGTGAAATTGTGTATTAATCATATTATAGAAGTCCATAAACACCCTAGCAACTTCAGATTTCTCTTTAAGCAAATATGTCCATGTAAGCCTACTATGATCGTCGATAAAAGTAACAAACCAACTACCCCCAGTGATATTCTTCACACGAGAAGGACCCCAAACATCACTATGAATACGAGAGAATGGATGAGAAGGTTTGTAAGGCGAAGGCAAAAAAGATTGACGAGTTTGTTTCGCAAGAGGACAAACAGTGCAAGTAAAAGAAGAAGGCTTTTTATTACTAAATAATTGAGGAAACAACTTTGAAAGATACAAGAAATTTGGGTGGCCTAATCTGTAATGCCACAACATAACATCATCTTTTCCTAAAGAAGTAAAACAAAGTGCAGAAGGGTGAGGAAATTGAGTGGTGGAAAAAAGATATAAACCATTCTGCAAACTAGCACTGCCAATCCTCTTCCTCCTGTCCAGTGCCTGCAAAACGCATTCAGAATCAGTAAATGTCAGAACACAGTTGAAATCCTTGGACAATTTACTCACGGACAGCAAATTACACTTCAAATCAGGCACAAACAAAACATCATGAACCAGCAAACCCTCATTAATATAGACAGAACCCTTTCCACGAATCTTATAATAAGAACCATCAGCAATCTTGATAGAACGATTAACAGAGGAAGAATAAAATTCAAAAAATATATCCCTGTTACCAGTCATGTGATCTGAGGCACCCGAATCAATAATCCAAGTCGAAGTACAAGAAGCGAAAAGGAAAGCAGGAGAAGGAGAGGAACACTCTATACCTGCAGATTCTATACTGGCCACATTACCTTCACTAGGACCAGTAAACTTACTAAACATCTGTTGTAATTGAGCCATCTGTTGCTTGGTGAACCCACCAGATGCAGAATTGGAAGTATCATCAGAAGATGAACTGAGGGAAGGCTTGGATGTCGAGGATTTCCAATCAGGAGACTTCCCATGTAACTTCCAGCAGGTTTCCTTAGAATGGCCTGGCTTCTTGCAATAGTTACAAACTATACGCCCCTTCCTCGGTTTTGGAGAAGAAGAAACTTGAGTAACCAATGCAGAACTATCCGGAGCAGCCACATTCGGAACCATATAAGCACGTTTGCTCTCTTCACGTCGAACATCAGAAAATACCCCTCGGATTGAAGGAAGCGGACTAAGACTAAGAACTCGAGACTTAACTGGCTCAAAATCTTGATGCAAGCCACTCAAAAACTGAAAAAGTCTGCGCTGTTCAGTGATCTTTTTGAAGAGACCAGCATCAGTAGGAGTCTCCCATTCGTGTGAATCATAAAGATCAATTTGCTGCCATAAACTATTGAGAGTAGCATAATACTGAGTAACAGTCATCCCATCTTGCTTCAAGGCAGCAGCAGTGCTCTCAATTCCAAACAACTCAAAATTGTTATTCGTACTGGAATAGGTATCACGAACAGCTTCCCACATCTCTTGTGCAGTCCCATAGAGAACAAACTGAGCACTAACATCAGGAGCCATGGAGTTCAATAAGCAGGACATAACACGACCATTTTCTTAAATCCACTTGTCAAGACCACTCTCGCCAGCAGCAGGTTTAGGAGTTTTACCAGTGATATACCCTAAGGTGCCATGTCCGATGAGAAACAATTTAACGGACTGTGACCACTGGAGATAATTTGTGCCTGTTAATCGAGGACACATGTTGACTGAACCAGAAGGTTCCAAGAAATCTGCCACGGAAGTAGCAGACGAGGAGGAAGGAGAGTGCAGCGCACTCGAAGAGAAATTTTCCACCATCGAAAAAAAAATTCGATTGGATCGAATTTAGGCTGATACCATGAAGAGAAACAGAATTACTGTTCTGTTTTCATTGAATAATAATTATCGTTACATCAGTAGATTATATCCTAAATAGGTTAGGACTTTTAGTTTTACAAGGAGACCTAGTTAGGTTTGAACTCTAACTCTATCTGTTAGTTACAAGATAAAGATACACTTTAACTTATTTACAAACTCTAAGATTGCATTATCTAACACACTCTAGACTCACTTGGACTTTCTTAATGAAAGAAAAATCTGAAACTGAGAGTGTGTTTAGAAGATTTCAGAACCTGATTGAGACTCAGTTTAAAACAAAAATTCAGATTTTTCACACTGATAATGGCAGTGAGTATTTCACTAGAACTCTAGGATCCTATTTTCAGGAAAAAGGAATTCTTCATATTAGCTCTTGTGTTGATTCTCCTCAACAGAATGGGGTTGCCGAGAGAAAAAATAGGCACCTTTTAGAGGTAGCAAGGTCATTATTATTTTCCACAAATGTTCCTAAATTTTTTTGGGGGGAAGCCATTCTTACAGCCACATACCTTATAAATAGGTTGCCTAGTAAACCCTTGCAATTTAAGGCACCTCGAGATGTTTTTCTTCATCATTTTTCTAATTTTCAGCCACTTTCTTCCAATCTGCCATTAAAAGTCTTCGGGTGTACCGTTTTTGTCCATATTTATCCTCATTCTCGGTCAAAACTTGATCCTCGAGCTCTTAAGTGCATTTTCTTAGGATATTCTTCCACTAAGAAGGGCTACAAGTGTTACTCACCTGTCACTAAAAGAACCTATACCACCATGGATGTTACTTTCTTGGAAAACAATCCTTTTTACTCCAAGGCTGAAATTCAGGGGGGGAGTGTAAGAAAACCTCAGCTTTTTGATGATTTTCAGTTTATTGATGATTTTCAGCCTTTTATAGCTCAACCTATCATACCTATACCTTCTCCTTCAAAACCCATACTTCCTTCAGAACCTACAGTTCAACCCTTCATAACTATAACTTCTCCTTCAGAACCTATACCATCTTCAGGACCCACGCAATCTCCAGTTCCTAGCTCACCACAAACTCCTCAAAAGACCCAACCTGAGCAATTTGAGAAGAGGGAACTTAGTGTCTATAAAAGGAGACAAAAGCCTATTAAAGAGACCAACATACAACCTGGAGACTGCCGAGAACTGGAACTCAGCCCTACAGCCTCAGAACACTTGGAAGGTATGGGAATTTCTCAAAATACAGCTCCTATTCCTATTATTGATATTGTTGATTTGCCCATTGCTCAAAGGAAAGGTGTGAGAAAGTGCACTAACCATCCAATTCAAAGGTTTGTAGCATATGGAAAACTAAATCCTTCATTCAAGGCTTTTACTGCAAATGTAGACAGAATCTTTGTCCCTAAAACAATAGAGGAAGCTTTAGAAGATCCTCAATGGAAGAGGGCAGTTGATGAAGAGATTAGTGCACTTGAAGGTAATAAAACATGGACTCTTGTCGATTTACCACCAGGTAAAAAAACAGTAGGTTGTAAATAGATTTTTACAGTGAAGTATAATTCTGATGGTAGTGTGGAGAGATTTAAGGCTAGACTTGTGGCCAAAGGATTTACACAATCCTATGGAATAGATTATGAAGAAACTTTTGCTCCTGTTGCAAAACTAAATTCAGTTAGAGTGTTGTTATCTTTGGCAGCAAATAAAGATTGGGAACTTCATCAACTAGACATTAAGAATGCATTCTTGAATGGGACTCTGGAAGAAGAGGTCTACATGAAAATTCCTCCAGGTATGAAACTACATCGTAATGATCAAAAGGTTTGTAAATTGGAAAAATCTTTATATGGATTAAAACAATCTCCAAGGGCCTGGTTTGATAAATTTACTAGAGTCATTCTTAAAAATGGCTACAAGCAATGTCAAACTGATCACACTTTGTTTGTAAAAACAGCTCCATGTGAAAAAAAGGCAATTCTAATTGTTTATGTAGACGATATTATCATTACAGGAGATGATGTTTATGAGATAGAACAACTAAAGAAGATACTGGCCTTTGAATTCGAAACCAAGGATCTTGGAAATCTCAAATACTTCTTGGGAATGGAGGTAGCAAGATCCAAGATGGGCATTATTATTAATCAGAGAAAATATGTTTTAGATTTACTTGAAGAAACTGGAATGATGGGTTGTAAGCCAGCAGAAACTCCTATGGAGATCAACTTGAAGTTAAGGAAAGATGAGTTGGGAATTCCTGTTAACAAGGAACAGTACCAAAGACTTGTGGGGAAATTAATTTATCTGTCACTTACACGACCAGATATAGCATTTTCTGTCAGCATTGTAAGCCAATACATGTGTGACCCGAGAGAGGAGCACCTTGATGCAGTCTACAGAATTCTAAGGTATCTAAAAATGACTCCTGGCCATGGTTTGATTTTCAGAAAGAATGAAGACAGAACAGTAAAAATCTTTACTGATTCAAGTTGGGCTGGAGAGTTAACAGACCGAAGGTCAACTAGTGGATATTGCTCCTTTGTTTGGGGAAATTTGGTGACATGGAGAAGTAAAAAACAGTCAGTTGTGTCAAGAAGCAGTGCTGAGGCAGAATATAGAGCTCTTGCTTTGGGAATTTGCGAGGGAATATGGCTTAAGAGACTTTTGGCAGAACTGGGACTTGATAGTTGCAGTCAATTTGAATTGCAAACTGATAGCCAATCAGCTATTAGTATTGCTAAAAATCCAGTCCAACATGACAGGACAAAGCATGTGGAGATCGATAGACACTTCATTTCAGAAAAGGTCAACAATGGAGTGGTTAAACTTAACTTTGTCTCTACAAAGAAGCAGCTAGCTGATGTACTCACCAAGGCACTACCAAGAGTTACCTTTGACGAATTCATATCCAAGCTGGGACTCTACAATATATACTCACCAGCTTGAGGGGGAGTGTAGATAATTGGCATTTAAAATAAAGATTAGATTGCATAAAGTTAGGAAATTATATTCCCAAATATTTAGCTGCTAACATTTAGGAATTTAGCAATAATTTAGTTGCTGATTTCATGTAATTTTCCTAGATTAGTCTCCTTTTGTAACCTATAAATAGGTACTACTTTATCAATAATAGATATCAAGAAATACATAGAAATTATCTTTCTTCTCTGCACATACCACTTTTCTACAAGCTCTACCTGTCAAGCTCACATATACCAAATATAGCAGAAAGCATCCTAACTTTTCAAAACAAGCTAGGCTGGTTTTGGCAGCAAGTTTTTATGCTAGTTTCTTAGCCCTTAGAGGAGGTGGATGGATACCTCTTAAACTTAGTAGTATACGAGAAGGCCAATCTATTACATTTAGGAACAGTAAAAGCAACCGCAATAATATATAGATTTCACCATCAAGAAGTAAAAAGGACATAAGATACACTGAATTGACCAAATGCTCCTGCATGGAGGATGCATGGACAAGTATGTTTAAATGGTAGAGTAATAACCACAGAACCAAATGAAAGAAAATTGCTAACTTAATATTAAGATTTATTGTATACCCAAAAGGAAAATCGCGTCTTAATTTGTAGCTGTACCTGGTATTAATAAGATTGTTATTGCAAGTCCAGCTGTAAAAGCTAATTTGACTTGTGTATACAGAAGATACAGTGCAACTCCAATCTGTATGGGTAGGCTGAAAAACAATTGTAAGCAAGAGGTCATGCAAGAGAACTGTTTTCAATTCAACCTAGACATTACACAGCACATGCAATGGGCCTTTTTTATTCCTGAAAAGAAAATCTAATTATATATCTAGTAAAATGATATGACTATTCATAGTTTTGCTTTATTGATTCTCAGTTCATGATTTCAGAACTTTGTGATAGTGAAGTTTCTGGAACAGCAATGCATTAGGTGATATGTGTGATTTAAGAATTACCTTCACATGTCATGGAAGCTGTTGTATAAATTGACAGTTCGATTACCACTTTCCTCAAAGATATCTTACTCTTACCATTCAATTTCTAGAACAGCATGCTTTATGCATTATATGTGATTTAAGAGTACCTCCACATGTCATGGAAACTGTTGCATAAATTGACAGTTCGATCAGCATCTATAGACATAAATGTTTGAATTTCCCCCTCAGAAAACTTTGACCGTTCTGCTATGCTGACTGATAAACACTGAGATGAAAGTTTGAGAATGTAAAATTGATGATAAGGCGTCAGATGCTCAAATATATAAAGGAATGAAAGGCCAAATAAATTTCCAACTTTGTTATCAATGGAATCATTAATACAAAGCAAAGGACAAAATTCTTGTTTTCATTCCGGATATCTGACACAAGACCAGCAAATTTGAAAGAATACACAAGCAAAACATATCTTTGAAAATTCACAATCAGAAAATTTCAAAAAACAATCACATACCTTACGATAGATAACAGTCATGATACTAGATCGTAACTTTAGCTTCAGCTTTGTGAGATGAAAAGTATACTGTGTATCAGAAAACGATCTGCATAATTGGGGTAAGCAATTAATAATTGTTTGCTTAAACAAGCAAAAAGTAGCCTGGAATCATTCTTCAAGACAAATAATTGTTTTTGGAAAAAAAGAAAAGAAAAGGTGTTATATGAAATGTAATCTTAATAGAAATAAGAAGAAAGCAAGCATATTCTTAATTCAAGGATTTTATTAGAAATCTGAATAACATTGAAAATACATACATTAAACTATATGGTATTTTACTACGTTTCAATTATTGTTTTGGAATTTATCTTTCAAGTCTAAAACTTATTCCATATTAGCATGCCAGTGTAGCAGGTTAGCAACCCAAAAATGGTTTGCAGTGAACTTTCCATTCATATTATGTTTTTGATATAAGTATGTAGATAAAAAGATTAGAATAAGGCTTTAGAGAAATTAAACTATTGTGAAACAAAATCAATCCTCATGTTATCTGTATACTAGTGGTCTGGAATGGATAAAAGAACAAGAATCCAGCACATGCAACAATTATAACTTTACTTGATATTGATCTCAACTAACTATATGCCCAAGGCCATGTTATACATATCTTTTCTTGAGGAACTTGACTTTAGGACACTTCTTAGTTGCAAAATCTGACAGACCAATAGGAGACACAAACATAGACAAAATAATAGAGAAATGTATAAAATCATCATTGATTATTTAGCAAAAAAACTCACTTGAAAACTGATACTAGGCCTAATGATATTGCAAGAACATAGCCATCCAAATTTCCAGAACCTGACAAAAGAAAAATAAGTTGAAATAGCAAGGCCAACATAAGTATATTTCCGATTAAAACTTCATTATAATTAGTTATTATGGACCCTAGTTAGTAACAATCAGAGTACAAGGAAAGGTCACGATGCCGTATTCATGGAAAAACTGTAAAACTTGAAAGGAAGAGCGAAACTTGGCTTAACTGAATTCATAAATTGTGCAGAGATATTCAAATTACTGAATATGCATTTAACAGAACATGGTATCATTGATGTATGAAACAATGAGCTCCACGTCAAATAGATTAACTTTCCATAATGTTGGAACAAAGGCTAACTTTGCATACAGTCGAAAAAGTTTAACAAGAAAGTATCATTTGCCTTCTTCCCTTCCCCTACCCTTCACTCCTCTTGGTCCAATCAAATCCTGCTAATGACAAAGATGCTTTTTCTTGAGATGCAATCAGGAAAACCAGTTCTTCCTTTAGAAACTAGAAGGAGCCTAAAATCCCAGTATCCTAAGAAACCTTTTGTTGAACTCTTTGTATCATCTCATATGGGGCAGATGCAGGAGCCAGCAAAGAACCAACACAATAACACGACGCAACTCATCAAAGGCTTGAATTAACAGCATGAAACTATGAATCTTACCAAGTAAAACCAAAAACAGTACTTAGTAACCAGTCACAGATTACAGAGTAAGTTCTATAAGGCAATAAGATTTGTAATTCAGATGTTTTATCACATTCAGTGATATAGTATTTGGTTTAATTGTATGGAATGCAGAAAAAGGAAAAATTCATTCTGAAGCATAGAGAGACATTACAGAATGAAAAGAGCTACGCAAACCTTGTTGAAGAAAACGAATTAGCTTATTCAGAAGCAGTGGTCCAGCAAAACCAATAAAATCATTAAAAACCTGCAAAAAACAAAATTGTATTTGTAGTAGGAAAAACTTAAAATTCACATATAGCAACTTGAAAACTTCAGTCAAGGATCTTTTACTTTTCTGCAAGGTGAATCCCAGAATTCCCCATAAGCAAGTACACCTCAATTTCTCAAAATGTTTTAATGAATTAGGGAACACAAAGATATATCAACAAACAAGCTTGCATTTTCGTTTTTTTCAATGAAGCATAAAGAACTTCCAGATGTAATCTCAAGCAATCATAAATAATACCTTTAATAAACCTAGACGAAGATATGGCCATCCATATGCAGAGAAGATTGCTCTAAATAATGATGCATTTGAGCATGAATTATTTTGCTGATCTTGCCAGCAACTTAATAATTTTTCATGACATGTAGAAGGATCCATATCCTCCGGAAGCAAAAGCAAATCATCAAAGTCAAGCTGCTTTAGCAAACCAGAATTCATTATGGAAGTGATAGATCTGAACACCATATGATCCCAAAACCCCTGCATGCTTCTCTTTGACAACCGAGCAACATGAAAAATAATAATATTAGTTTATTTTAATCACGAAAATAAAAAAGGGAAAACAAGACGCATTTTGTACTGAAATACAAAAAAAACATAGGATTTGGCACGGAAGCTTCTGGGATGGATATAATGGATAATAAGCAAATGAACAGCTGCTAAATGGGATGCAAAAATCAAACTGGGTTATTTTAAGACTAGAGCATTCCAGTGTAAGGCGAAGATACATCAGTTATTAGGACCTCTTTACAACTGCACATGAACTCATCGCGCCAAGCAGAGAATTATTACTTTCAGAATATAGACTGAGTACGCAGTCATCAAAAGTAATGTGAATTTAAAAAAAATGAAAACTAATATCATAAATTTGGGTTCCATGAAAACATCAGAATTCAAACTTAAATTAGCTTCCATGAAACTAAAAAAAAAAAACTTAAATCACCAAATGGAAAAGATAGGACTTTAGGAGTACATAATAAATATTGCATTGAGATGCTTACAAAATAAGTTCTGTAAATAATCCCCAAGTATGCTATTTGTATTTAGAAGCATTCTTTGTGCTTCCTAGCAATTTCAGAACACAGTCATACTTCCAAATACAACAGATGGCTAATGGTAGAGAGGCTCAACATGATCAAGCTAGTGTAAAATATAAAGCCAATTAATGTGGGGTAAAACCATAGCAAAAATATTTTTTTAGAAAACTTAATCAATATGGTAATTAGGTTGCTTCACGTAGGAGAGAGAAAATGTTTTTGGAACAATTGACACTAAAAATAAAAGAAGTTGGAGGATCCAAACTCTTTTGGATTAAGAATAAATAAATAAAATAACACTACTAAGAGCAAAGTTTTTTAAACTATCTTGTATTTGTAGCAGGTTTTCTGCTTCTTGGGTAAATAAAATCAATTTATCCAAAAAAAAATAATTATGTCTAGAAAAATACAAATCATGTAAACAATAAATAAGTTGGAAGCATGCACGAGAAAAGTTAAGATGAAAAGAGTAACTTACATAGTCTGTGTGATTACATTCCTCAATGTCCATCTCAACATAAAGAAGTGAATCTTCTACTGGGCTACAAGTTCAGCATGCAAAAAGTTAAGCCAAGTCTCAATAACATAAGCGCAAAGATACAAGGCAGTTATATTCAACAATGCTCCTACAGCATCAGATTCGGCTGGCATGATACACTTTGATATGAACAAGTTTATCAAACCTTTCTCAAAATGTTGATTATGGAAGATGAGAAATCTAATGAATAGGAACATTTGGCATACCACTCCCTGCAAAATTAAGTCTTTGCCCACATGCCTATTTCTTCATGCAGAAAATGAATAAAGAACTTTACAAGAGATTCAAAGTCATAGAGGCTGGACCCATGCAATTCCCACATGCTAGTTTGTATTTATCTTTTCCATACCATCTCTCACACCTTATTTTCTATGTTAGCTATGATTGAAAAAGCATGTAAGAAAGGTTTTAAGTACAAATATTAGATCATTCCTAGAACTTTTATCTTATTTACCTTCATTAGGGATGGAGATGGGGTTGATGAGATTCAACCATTGTCTCCTCTAGCATTTACGGAAAACAAATACTAAGGAAGAAATATAATAAGAATTACAAGATCACAGTCAATAGTAAAACCTATTAATGGTTGAATGAAATTCATGTTGCTAGCTCATACAACACATAACATCGAGTCATAACAAGAATAAGAAAAACATTAGTGTATTGAAGAAGCGTTTTTCTTTGTTTTACCTTCTTTTAGTTGGAAATACATAATGACACCATATCAACCAACATATTCAAGTTATTTAATAATCTAAACTTAAGATACACCATGAAAAACAGTAACATGTAACCTGTGGTACTACCTAAATACTTGAAATCATACCTGCTATTGATAGATGCTTGTTTTATCCGGATGTAGTTAATGGATATACAAAACATCATATCCAAAAATAAAGCAGAGCTTTCTTTAAGACACTCTAAAACCTGCCAAAAAGTATAAATAAGTAATTAAGAGTTGGTTTGCTGAAAATTCATTATCATGTTCCTAAAATTTGTAATGCCTATGTTAAGTGATTAATTCTATTCATGAAGTACAAAGAAACAACATTAGAAATTTATAATATTGCCTCAAAAGGAACAAGACAGCCTTATAGCTTGTAGTTGCCTTTTCTTTCTTTTTTCAAGAAGAAGAATAAGAATGGAACAAACTACTGTGACAGATCAGCAGTATGTAACTGCGAGATGCAGTCCACATACGAAAATATGATTTGATATGGAATAAGAAAAGGCTCGACTTACAGATCTTTTCACAAATATCATTGACTACACAGTTCATACAATTTCTAAACTGCAAGTTGAACCGAAAACTAAAACCAAATGGCTTAAATATTGAATTCCAGTAATATATGCAAAATTCATATCCATGAACACTTGTACATACATGCACCACATACCTGTGAAGGACAATAATTGACCACTCTGAAGTGAAGACAATGGAGGCAAATATAACAAAATGAAATTGCAAGAAGGACGGTGTTAATTAACTGAAATGGTTTTGGCATCTCAACATTGTGAAAGGAATGATTATTTCTTTTAGCCCTCAATAATGTGTTTGCGTCTTTCCTCCGACTATTTAGATGGCATTGTACCATAAAAGCATCCATAGTATCTTATTCTTTGAACTATTCCTTTATTACTAGGACAAGATGCCATACTGGTAGGGTTAAAATTTTATATTTTGTGATATGAGAAGCCAAGCCTGCAAACCTGCTTGAATGCATTACATGATCCACAGAGCAAACAGAAACAAAACATAAGCATGTTTAGCACCTAAATTGAAATGTTAACACACCATTAAAGACTTAAAGACTAGCAATATCACGGCATGATAAATTGTATAGAAGCACTTGATACATTGGAAGATATCTCTAAAAGGAAAAACAAAGTACCTCCATTGAAGAGAATGCCTTTTGCAAGTGGGGGATTCCAACCATAGTTTTTATAATCCACCATATACAGAGGACTGTATCGCAAAATATGTGTTGAAAACTGGCACACCTCCAAGAGAACACGATAGTTGCCTAAATATATTTTCAATATCAAAGAAACAGACAAACAATATTAAGATAACAAAATAAAGTTCATAAAAGTAAAGAAAACTGCTTAAAGTTCTCAGCAACAAAGCCAGTGTCTTAAACATAGGAAAGCTTACCCAGACCATGAAATGTGAAAATCTGAAAAGCCACTCATGATATAAGACAAAATCTCCATGAAGCTTTTTCTTCGTAACCAATATGACATCCACACATGATAAACATGCTCCAGTGACTGCTATAAGATGTAGAAGAACCTTCTCTGAAAATTTTACCTAGATTTTGTATATATACACATGTATAAACACATACATACATACATATATACATAATTTTTGAAGCATTAGTAAATTTCTCAGGTTAAAAATTTAGAAGCAAAACATTTTTTCTGCTACTCCAATTGAAAAAGAAAAAGAGAGGGGGAACTGATGGAAATGGGGGAAGGGGGAGTCATGAAGAATATTACTTGCTTAGTTTGATGCATGATAACAAATAAGGATTAGAACTTGAAACCAGAGCAACATCTGATGCATAAACCATATATTTCCAAAAAAGAATAGGACGAAAAGCAGATATATTTCCATTCAAGAGGCATGAAGCCATGAAAAATAGAAATTTCTCATTAGACACTAGTTAAAAGGAAATGAAACGACAATAATCTTAACATAAAGAAGAATTTACCCTCCAGTTTGTCCGGGCACTTCTTCTCATGATTCCAACTATGCAAACCATGGCAATAGTTGCAGCATTTATACCAAAACCTAAGACCGTAAACACGAATAAGGAAAGCCAAACTCAATAGAAACAATCCGTGTTTTACATTTGTGTTAAGATGAAGCCTAAAATTAAATTAAATAAATAACATTTTAAAATAAGAGAAGGATATAAGTCATCAAAACATTGCGAGAAGCCATTTCCATCCCAAACCTGAAAAAAGGAGGGGAAAAAGAAAGAAAAGGGAAACATTAAAGTGATGAGTCAATGAGTCATTTATCTTTTAAAGTTTGAACTATCATAGATAGAAAGAAGCAAAATTCGAACTAAAACTGGAACAAAAATACAGAAAAAAAAATAATAGCTAGGAAATTTAAAATCCAGCTCAGTTTCTCGGTAAACAAACAGAGGCTTAACACAATGTATACAAAACTTTTAAAAAATCACGTCGTTTTTCGATTCCTGAGAAAATCCAAGAGAAAATAGTCTCTCACTCTGACTAAAGTCAAAGAACAAATAAAAATACACTAATTTCTTTCACTTCCCTTCAGTATTCTAAGGAAACAAACAGAATTCAAAAGTTACAGGCAACAATAAACAAAAACAAAGCCGAAACGCTCTTTCTTCTCCGTTAGACCAAGAAAAAACTAGTCTGATAATGATAATAACAATTCTTTGGACTTAATTTTGTGACACAAGAAAAATGAACTTACGAAAGGAGAATCAGGGCAGAGGAGAAATTTGAGTTGCTTCATTGTTTGTCGCTGAGGAGATTTTGATTGAGGAACCACTACTGAAAATAAAACGGTTTTTAAGACTTCTAAGGTAAGTTACTTTGGACGAGCTGACTCCCATGCAATTTAGTGGGGGTTTCGAATCCTGAATGTACGTACAGCTGGACTGACTTTTTCAGCGAAGGAAGATGACACGTGGCAACTTCATTGGGGAAGGAAACTTTAAACTAATTTTCTGGGTATTCAGCCCAAGAAAAACAATATTAAAATACAAAAAAATATTGAGTTATTAATACAAAAAATTATCACTACAAAATGTCTTCAAAAATTAACCTTGCATGAAGCTGGCAATAAAGTCTGCTCATAAAACAAAAACTAAAGATAGCGCTTTTCTTTTTCTTTCTTTTCAAGCTTTTCAGAAAGGTTTTCTTTTTTAGTTTGTAGATAAATAGCATTAATTGCATGAGATATATTAAAACCATTGTATTTTATATCATAAAAATATTAGAAAGATTAAAACCATGTTAACATATACGTTTATGTTTTAAAATATGAACAAATATATATGTTTTAAAAAACTTATAAAAGAAAATTACATTAAACATAAAGATTAAAAAGAATGCTTTTTACGGGTCCAGATCTCAGTCTCATACTACATGATCTTTGCTTGTTGCTATCACATGTAGAAGCCAGAGTTAACAAGGAAGATTAAAAACTTATCAAAGTTTTGTCGTCCTCAACCTCATGCGCTCCACCTCAGTTGTCCACTTTCATCGGGAAAGAAACCACTTTCGTTTCCTTTATGCAGAAAAGAGTAAATCAACCAAAGCAAAAGATGAACATGGATAAAAAGGAAAAGGTACCCACCTCCATTTCCCTGAGATAAAAGTAGAGAGTAACATGTTTACTGCTATATGTTGTGTGTGTGTATTATATATAAGTAGAGTAACCTGGAATAAAAATGATTTTCTTTTCTTCTTTTCCTGGGTACTGAAAAGTGTTGTTTTCTTCTTTCTTGATCAAGAAAGAACCCTTTCTTGATAAAAAGAAAGAAATAAAAATGTTTTTCTCTTCTTCTTTCTCTGGGTAGTGAAAAGTGTTTGTTTTTCTTCTTTCTTGATTAAAAAAAAGAAATAAAAATGTGTTTTCCTTCTTTTTCTGGGTAGTGAAATGTGTTTCTCATATGCATGCCGATTATAGGCATCAATACAAGCCACTCAGACATAGATTCAAACAGATGCTATGCAACCACCAAATAGATTGCATGAGAAGAGAAGATTTCTATGGGAGAAAGAATCCGTATACATACAAGAGTGATATATGTGGCGTGTATGCAGAGCCATTGTTGAAGGAACTGTCACATTTGATGAAAGGGTTGTAATTAGTAGAGTCAGAATCCAGGGCCGCTCCATTGCATGGGTCACCGCCGGTTTATATATAGAGTTTATGGGATTGGGAGGGATCTACTCGCACTTGAATAAAATTAAGTGTATGGGCCTAATTAGAAATTTAGATTGTAGTTTTAAAGTTTAAAAAAATCTATAAAAAATATTTTTTAAAATGGACGAAGATTAAATTAATAGTAGTAAAATAACTTAAAATATGTAAAATTTATTTATTTTTACACTAATATAAATGAATCATTTCCAAAGCTTATACTTTATATAAATATATTTACATACAATAATTATATGTAATACATATATGTAATACACTAAAAAAATCAAATTTTAAATTTTAACTTTAAATTTTAAATCATAAAAAATACACTCTGCACCGATTTCTCTAAACTCTAATCTTAAACCATAACCTTAAACCTAAACCCTCAACCTAAATTTTTAATGCGATGACATAAATAAGAGCACTAAAAGGGACGTGTGATTTTTATTATATGTATATTGTTTAAACTATTCTATATATATAAATAGGGACGGATTTACATGAATTTGTCCCACACTTTTAAACATTTATAGTTTATCTCTCCAACCCTAAATCTTGGCTTCTTCCTTGTATATTAACGAGAACAAATGAAAGGAATATAAAATATGAAATGAAAAGAGAATTTCACACCATATATGGACGAGGGAGATGCGTGGTTTGGATTGTGAGCTCAAGAGATGACGTTGTGTAATCAACATTGAAACTTTGAATTTTAACTTTCAAAGTCTGAAATTGATGCAACAGTCATACAGTTCAAAAGTCCGAAATAGTAAAATTATACATTGATTTTAGTCAAACGTATAATAGTATGTAATTGCATGAAATTTTTACTTTACAAAACTCGATGTAGCCATCAAAATCCGTGGTTTTGGTGCTTGAATTGTGCCATTACCATTTTCCGCCTGGCAGTGCTTTGTGACCGGAATGAGACCTGGGCATAAACGAGACGGTGGTGGAGTTGCCGCCCTACCCCAAAACACACCGTCGCCACTTTTAGCATAGAGTGAAAACTATCAGATTAAAACTTTCTTTGTTTCTTCAACGATTTCCTAGTGTTTATTCTAGATTTTACAACAATCTGAGCATAGTACTGTTTTAAATTGAAATTAAGACATTGTATTATGAGAATATATTTTGTAATTATTCTGCAGAATATCTCATAAACTAAATAAGCTATTACACCTAAATATACTTAATTAAAAGATATTTTTCTCAGTAATACAAGGCTAACTAGTCCATCATAAACACCTTACAATCGAGCTATGAAACAAACAAAAAAATATATGGAAAATTTGACACCTGGACCCCTGCTAGGCTTGGAGGTCAAGAAACTTGAAGATGATCACTTTCGGATGGTATTGATATTATTGATGGCATTATCGGAGAAGGATGCGGTTTTTCATGTGGTGGACCTGGTATGTAGGGAGTTGCATGCACTGATTTCTGTACCGGTGGAGCTGGTGAAAATAAATCCGATAAAGTTGAATTGCATGGATTTGCAGGTTCATTGTTCTCACAATTTATCTGGTCTGCCGGTACCTGTTGCTGCTCAGTTGGAGCCGGGGCACCACTACCACTCATAATCCATCTAATAATACCAGACATCATTTCAAAGATTGGTGACGGCGACGATGATGTTGTTAAAGATGGAGGTGGTGGGTTTGAGATTCTTCCGCCGCCGATATTCACAACTATCAACTCATTGTCAAAGGACATCCCTGTATAGCACAGCAACAACAAGACTAACAATCTCAGATGTATATATACAGAAACAATAATTTATACGTCTATCTTATATATTGAAAGAATGATTAATTCTGCATAAAATTACTGCTCCACTTAATTAATTACCTGGAGAAACCCTTGCTTCAGCTTGAGTACCAGAAAGCAATATTAGAGAAAGCAAAAAGAAGAAAGTAGAGAGAGAGCTCATATTGGATGTTTGAATGTTTCAAAAGGCAGTAATTACTAATTTTGATGAGATAATCAATGAAGTGAGTTGGAAATGACTGATATTTGGGGGTATTTATAGACAGATCATGAAATGAAACGAAACTACGTATATACGTGCATGTACGTAGACCGTGGTAGATAATATGTAGACATCAGGCTAATTTATTTTAATCCTTAAAACACAAGGCTAAAAGAAACACGCCTTTGAAGTTGAACTACAGTGATGAAAATGGCAGCAGTCAAAATAATATATATATTCGACTACTTTCAAATACAATAACTAACATGAGAGCTCGGTTGGCAAATAGGAGGGCAGGAAATAGTCGTAGGTACGAAAATGTACAATATATTCATTTGTCGTATTTCTCACTTGACTCAAATTTTTGCTTTGAACAAAAGTTTGTGTTAGTGTGAAAGGAAGAATAGTCTTCTTCTCTGGTCAGCTCTCACGTACTCAACAAATATACAATATACTATAATTACCGCGTTCTGCATGTATATTCTTTGGTCATATTTTCCATGTAACACAATAGCAAAAGATAATAATAACAATTTAAATCAGAACCGTTTTGAATATTTTCGAGACCATGTACGAAATTAAAAAAAGAACTCTTATAGAACGAAAGTATATTTCAATACTTTTAATAATTAATTTAATATTTTAATAATAAACCGTAAAAACATGATAAACTTTGTTAAATACATCCTTTGCATTGTTTTGTTGAGGAAATTTGAAAAAATTGAATTGTGAGCAACTAAATGTGATATGAAGCTTGATTTTGATAATAAGTACAAAAAATTTTGAAGAATATTGTTATCATTTATTTTTTTATCGTTAGATTGAAGAAGAGTAAAGAGATAATTAAATTTTAGAAAAATAAATAAATTTTGAGATTTGGAAAAAAGAATTAAATATTAGGATATATAATTAATCCTTAACTTTTTGTAATATTTTATGATTTGTGTCCACCTTAAAATTTTGAGATTTTATGTGTGTCTACCCTTAAATATATTTATGGATTCGCCACTGGCCGACCCTATTAAAAATATTGTACTGACTTTAACTTTTTTTAATAGAAGCAGCTAGTTTTGTTAAACGAGAAAATATCTAAAATTTCAATAAGAGTTTATAATTATATGGTAAACTAAATACATAATTTGGACATTTTTCTAAAACTAGCCACTTTAGATCATACAAGGACTATACATGAAAAAGGTTAAAATCCGTCCAAAAGACGAATAAAACTAGACATGAACAAATCTTATTGCATCGGCAAACAAATCACAAAAGGGATTAAGGTATTGAAAGACCACCGAAAATCACAAATTAGAGCCAAGCGTCGGGAGAAACTATCCACAAGCGCAAACTGTGTATCCAAATTTAATTCGAGGGTCCAGAGCAGGGAAGATCAACATGATTACGAATAAGCGTCATCTTGATCAATCGTGGCATCGTCAAATCCAATCCCAAAAAAACATAAGATAAAAGAACATCTAAACGACCGAGAAAGATAAAAAAAACATGTCAAAAGTCAGAGAAAAATGTGACACAAGACAGAGCTATTTTTATTAAAAAATAAAAAAATCGATCCGACAGTCAACTAGTATCAAAATCGATACCGTCACCGACTAAATAAAATAAAAAATTAAAATTTGCGGCACTTGGTAGAAGAAGTGGATTGTGTTAAAGAAAAGATAGAGCGCGGCTAGGTTTACTGATGTCCTGACTTTAACTTAATTTTATTTACTTATGTAGGACTTAATTAATTCTAATTCGGTCGAACTTTCCAAAAAAAAATTACAATCCGGTCGAGATAATCAAGTTATCTAATCAAAAACTCTTCTTAATTAATTATAATTAGGCTGTCAACTGATCCTTTCTGTTCACATACGAAGATCCCAAGAAGCTATGTACATTTGTTAGATTGCAATAATTCTTTTTAACCGTTATTTTCCTTTTTCTGATAATATATTACTGAACTTTCACATTTAATAAATACATATTGTTGTTCTAGAATGCCATCGAACTATCTGTTTTAATTTAGGGATAATTATATAATATCCACACTTATTCTAGTGTTATTATTTTAGTGTTTCACTTATTTTTTTTGGTAAAATGATACATAATGTAATGTTTTGTTTTTATTTTGGTACTTCGCTGTTAAAAAATTAACGACAAACTTACAAGGATATAAAAAATCATGTGGCAGGCTATCACACCATTTTCTCTCTCATAGTTAGCATGCCACGGCGACTAAAGTCTTAAAAAATCACACGTGGCATGCTGATTAGGAAAGAGAAAATGACACGGCAGTATGCTACATGTGATTTTATCTCTCTTTGTCAGCATGCCACATGTGTTTTCTCTCTCCTAGTCAGCGTGCTGTTAATTTTTTAGCGGCGAGTACCAAAATAGAAACAAAACATAACAAAAGGTGTCATTTTATTCAAAAAAATAGGTGGGTACTAAAACAATAACGCAAAAATAAGTAGGGTACTAAATATGTAGTTATTCCTTTAATTTATTATATATGTTCCGTATAACACCAATACACCGATACATTTCAAAAAAATTATATAAAACTCAATTTCAAATATATAAGTTTCTCTAATATTTTTTGGGTAAACTACATAAATAGTCCCCCGACTATGCTCTAATTATCTTTTGTGTCCCCCGTCTATCATAAGTTACAAATTGGTTCACTGACTAAAAAAAAGTAACAAATTGGTCCAATGCCGTTAAAAATTTAACGGCTAGTGACGTGGCAGTTAATATAAAATGATGTAATTATATAATTAGCCCTCACGTTCTACAACTATTTTAATTTGACCCTAATTCTAAAAAATTAACCCATATAATTTTAATAATCTATCAATTTAGTCCATTTTCTTTTTAATTTCTCCTCTACTCTCAAAACCCTTTTAACATATCAGCTGATTCCCCTTACAATTTTCTCACTATTTTCCATTATTTTTCTTTTTTATCTTCCAACAATCTCAATTCTCTGTTTTATTCACTTTTTTCTAACCCTATGAAAACCAGGCTTTGACCTGGAATTTTTTTGCTTTTCGAGCAACAAGAACCAAGAACTCCCAAACATTATTTTGATCCTTTTGGCCAAGAAAATAAATCCTAGCAAAAACACCATACGATATATAAATAGGAACTGAAAAGGAGCAATTCTAGTGTTTTAAGAACAACCCATCAAATTATTTTCAATCTAAATCTGATTCTATATGCTTGTATTGCGAAAAGACTCGCAAAATTTTCTTGCAAAGAGCCGGTAATCGAATCATTAGCCCAAAAATGCATCGAAGAAACCCCTCCTTTCCATTCAATGTTCTCGCATACAATTTCTAGAAAAACCCACACATTCTTAATCGATGACCCTTTCATGTATTTTATCATTTCCCACGAGAATCTTGACAAATCTGAGTCCTTTTTGTTCTTGAATAGCTTGAAAACCGATTCTGGGAATTTTTTTCTCACTAGTTTGATTGTGTGAATTGATGATTTGACTCTGAATTGTCTCCAGTCCCATTTTAATATGATATTTTCTAAGCCGATGGCTTTGGATTTGGTCTTCATTGGGTCTCCAGTGAAAGACAGCCGAAGAGAGAAAGAAACCCAAACACTAGGATTGCTCTTTTTTAATTCACTGCTCAACTTTTTCTCTTCACTTTCATTTCATCATTACTTTCATTTCCAGATCAAAACAATATTTGGGGGTTGTTGGTTCTTCATTGCTGGAAAAGCAAAACAAATTCCAGGTCAAAGCCTAGTTTTCATTAAAAAAAAGTAATGTGAAATAGGGAATTGAGATTATTGGAAAATACATAAAGAAAAGCAATGTAAAAATTGTAAGGGATTAGTTGATATGGAGTTTTGAGAGTTCATAGTTAAATATGTTCAACAGATAATGCAAAAACTGCAATTAGTTAATTTAGGGTGAAAATGAATTGAAGAATTAGAGGAGAGGGAAAATAAAAAAGAAAATAGACTAAATTGATAGATTATTAAAATTACGTGAGTTAATTTTTTATAATTAGGGCCAAATTAAAATAAGTGTAGAACTTGATGACTAATTATATAATTATATCAATTTATATTAACAGCCACGTCATCGACCGTTAAATTTTTAACAGCGTTGGACCAATTTGTTTCTTTTTTTAGTTAAGGGACCAATTTGTAACTTCTGATAGTCAAGGGACATAAAAGATAATTGGAGCATAGTCGGAGGACCATTTATGTAGTTTACCCATATATTTTTACTTTAAGAAATAGACGTCTCTTAAAAATGAAAAATATTAGAGAGATGAAAAAATAGACATCTTATTGTATTGTTACCTCCTTGACTAGCACTAAATTACTTTATCTTGTTAAGTCCCAAACTAATACTTTTAGGGAAATGAGCCTAATAGTTCTTTTTTCAAATAAATAAATACAATCTAAAAATATAATAATTTAATAGAATGAACCTTATCGTTCTCCTTTTCAATTTAACATATTTTTCTTTTAAAACATATTTTTCTTTTAAAACATATTAATTTATTAAAATTTATGTCTCTAAAATTTTATCCACAATTTATAGTTTAAAGTTTAAAAGAAAATGGAGCAAGGCTAAGTAGCGTGAATACATAATTTTGAACCCTGAATTTATATCTCCCTCGTTTTTTTAATTTGATTTCAAGAAAATATTTACGTAGGGGAGTGAAAATTTTAGATCAGTTTGATTTTAGAAAATATTTTTAATTTTACCTTTTATTATATTTTTAGAAAATAATTCTCATTTTTAGTTTTTTAAAACTTAAAAAACATGTTTGATTAATAGAGATGAAAACTTGTTTTCAAACATAAAAATAATGAAAATGTATTGGTATTTAGCTTTTCAAAATAAAAATGAAAAATAAGTATTAAATAATTAAAATAAAATATAGTTAAAATATTATAATAATAAATAAATAAAATATAAGTAAATAAACTAAAGTTTTAAAAATGACATTAGAAGGATTCAAACCCGAGTTAAAATGAAGTTAAAAAGTAAAAAATCATTGTTTTCATATTTTTCACTTTCTCAAAATATTTTACTAATTTTACAATCAAACATATTTTTTTTTTACCGTTTTTCATTTTTCAAGAAAAAAAATGAAAGCAGACTACATTCTCTAAAACCAAATGAACCCTTGTTTTCTACAAGTGAGTTTAATTTAATGATTTATATCCTATATACTAGCGGTGAAAACTTTCAGTTTTCACAAAGTGCCTTAGTTTTAGGGTTTAGGGTCTTAGTTTAGGGTGTAGTGTTTAGGGGTTTAGGTGTAGGAGTTTAAAATTTAGATATTATGGTTAGAATTTAGGGTTTGGGTTTAGAATTTAAGGTTTAGAGGTTGAGGTTTTGTTTTAAGGGTAATATGGTTATGATTTAGGTTTTAACTTATAAACTCTAAATTATAACCCTAAATTCTAAATTCTAATTACCATCCCTAAATTCTAAACTCCTACACCTAAACCCATAAATCCTACACCCTAAAATAAGACCCTAAACCCTACAACTAAGGCATTTGTGGAAACTTTCAGTTTCCACTGCCAGTGTATATGATAATAATTCTTAATTTAAAGTTTATGTGTTTAGTTTAGGGGTTAAGTTGTATGGTTTAAAATTTAAGGTTATAATTTAGAGTTTAGGGGTTAGGCTTAGAGTTTAAAATTTTAGGATTAGAAATTTATATTTAGTATTTAAAGTAAAATTAGATATGGTCGTGGAGTACTTTTTTAGGATTTTTATTCAATAACTGGGGGTAGAAATTAAAATTTTTCATATGTGCCTAGAATTTAAGGTTTAGGGTCTTAGTTTAGGGTGTAGAACTTAAGGGTTTAAGTGTATGACTTTAGAATTTAGGGATCGTGGTTAGAATGTAAGGTTTAAGGTTAGAATTTAAAATTTATAAATTAAAGTTTAATTTTTATGATAATATAATGAAAATTTATGTTTTAATCTATAAACCCTAAATTTTTCAAGAAAAAAATTAAAATGATGCATCAAGGGAACCAGCACAAGACTTGAACAGCCCAAATTTGGTCCAGTATTTTACCGTAATAGCATAGTTTTCCTTAACAGGCTATTCTTCTGGTGATAAGTGGCGGCTAGGGGTGGTGGAGACGGCGGTGATGGAAAGGTGTGTTTCGTGCGGAAGAATTGGAAGAAAAAATAAAATGAGGATTTATAATTTTAACTCAAATATTTAAGATGATTATTAAATAAATAGAATTTAGGCCAAATTAATAGAAATGTACAGAGAGTAAAATTTTGATTATTTTAATTAAAAATAAGTTACGTCATCATCTCCGTTTGTTTTTAACGGTTGAAGTACTAAAATAGAATAAAATTTAATATTAGGTACTATTTTATCAAAAAACAAGTGATGTACTATATAATAAGGCGAGAATAGATATGATACTAAATATGTAGTTATCCCTATTTAGTATAATGCTAACGGAATCAACAGCGTCCAGTTTATGTAATAAATTATGATTAGAAAAGAGGTACACGTGGGTGAAGCTGGCTATCATATAATCTCATCCATTTTATACAAAAGTTTCCATCGCGTCTTCGTCTTTCAGCAAAACCAGTTCAGCAGCTACAATGGCCATGACTCTCATGGCCGTCTCTTTCTCTTCGCCTCTCTCGATTTCTCCACCTCGCCATTCCCTCACCCCCCTTGACGCTGCTTCTTCTCATCGTTTCCCCACTTTATCTGCCGGACCAAAAATCTCAATCCAATGCGCCACCAGAGACAACAGGGAACCAACCCCTCCCGCTGCAGCACCGACGCAGAGCTTCGATCCCAAGAAAGGAGTGGCGGTTTACAAGCCAAAGTCATACGATGCTCTAGTAACCGATGCTGCTAACTCCCTCGCTTATGCTATTCAAGATGGCCAAACCCGTCTCGACATTGATTTCCCGTACGTTTTCTATCCTTCTCTTGATTTGAGAATTCTTTCCCCCTTTGCCGGTTTAAATTTACGAAATCACCTGGTGATTGTAGTTTGGCCGTTTCCGATATTCACCTTTTTTTATTCCATTTTGGTTAAGCATTTCAGTTGATTGTCTATTTACTTCTCCCCTCTAATATCTGCTCCTTTTTTGTGTTTGGATTTTATGCCTTTACAGGCCCTTGCCGAGCAACATTTCTTCTTATAAGGTACCTCTTTCATTTTTACACTTCTCGAATGAGTTGAATGACCCTTCATGGATTTTCTTGCTCATTTAAAAATTCACTGCAATTATTTTTATACCTTTTTTGTATCTTTCTTTTCCTTATAATCTGTCCATTTGGTTTAGTAATAGGAATTGGAAACGTAAATCTGGTACTGTTGCATCTGTTCTGGGTGTAACTCTTTCATAGATCATAATAATACTGTATGGTGATGATGATGATATTCATGGAGAATTGTTATAGTACATGATTTTCTCTGATGTCTAAATATGTGAAGGGATCTTCAGATGATTTCATTGATGCCAACATACAACTTGCCTTGGCTGTTGTCAGGAAACTCCAACAGAAAATGGAAACTCGAGCTTGCATAGTAAGATACTTTCACTTTGCTCAAAATTTGTTCTTTTCGTTTCAAAGATAAGTGTAATTTCTTACTTCTTGTTCAGGTGTTTCCTGATCAACCAGAAAAGCGCAGGGCCTCAGAGCTGTTCAAAGCAGCCCTTGACTCGGTAATAAAATGAATTACTCCAGATTACTTTCTATTTTCTGTTGTTTTTCAGCCACTGAAGTACACATGGGGATGTCTCATTGGTCATTTGGCCTCGATAAGCATTCCGTTCCTTATATAGTTTAAGGGTCCATAAATTCTGGCTCTTATACTCAAAGATATAACCTGTCTATTCATGCAATTATAGTTTTTATATAGGGGCAGAAAACTTTTAAACTTATGCCTTATGTTCATAATCCTTTATTCATATGCATAAGTTGCCTTTGGAGTTTAGGGATTAATTATTGATTCTTCCTTTCAGATTGATGGTATATCTATAGGCTCCCTTGACGATGTCCCTAGTGGTGCTGTCGCCACATTCTTCAAATCTATTAAGAACACTCTGGATTTTGATTTTGAAGATGAAAATGAAGGTTTGTTCCTGAACATCAAGCTTTGTGTGAGAATTATCCTTTCCATCTATCAATGAACTGGGTTACTTTATTGCTTCAAATTTTCATATCCTCTTACCCTTTCTCTACTTGCACACAAGACTGAACATTCTGCAATCTCTGAAATGCAGGTCGTTGGGAATCCAAGGAACCACCAACACTTTATATATTTATTAATTGCAGCACACGGGAACTTTCTGTTATAGAGAAGTATGTGGTACGATACTTATACTTTTGTACGGCCTTTCACCCCTTTAACTTGCCTATTTATTTTCTATTTATAGCTTGCAACGTACTTGACCTTCAAATGGTGGCTTTATTGAGTTTATATGCATGAATAATCATGTCTGATCACTGATTATTTCAAACAGGAAATAACTTAATTTTCTCTGTGAGATATATTGAGTCGGTACATGGTTAAACTTTAGCCTAGGGGAATAACATATCGATGTCGGCTTTATTTCTTCCTGTTTGTGTGACTGTGCTTTGATTTTGCAGGAAAAATATGCCCCGTCAACCCCAACACTTCTATTCAATCTTGAACTTGACACTTTGCGGTAGAACTTTACTACTTTTCACCTTTCAATGAGGATTCAACAAAGATCAGTGAATTTACTTTTTATTGGGGCTGCTTATGTTTGCAGTGCTGACTTGGGTCTTTTGGGATTTCCTCCCAAAGATTTGCACTATCGATTTCTTTCACAATTCATCCCCGTGTTCTATGTACGGATCAGGGAGTACTCCAAGGTAGTTGTTAAATATATTGTTTCGCTCCATTGAGTTTAATTTCTGACACAGTTCTAATGACCATTTTCTTTCCAAATGTTGTAAGACGGTAGCTGTTGCACCTTTTGTCGTGAACTACAGCGGAGCACTATTTCGCCAATATCCTGGTGTGCAAGTAAACCTTCTTGAAGTTTACCATTTAACTGTTCCATTTCTGTCCCATCATAGATTTAAAATAGAAGAATGATTGAAAAAGTGGTAGAAATCAACTACGTCAACTTAATGCTTGCAGATTTGCATCTGTCAAAATCTATAAGCTCTGCCCACTGCTTTCTGAAAAACAAGCTTTTATGTTGCAATCAGATTTGGGCCGTAACGCCGTGTATTTACTTATCCTTGTTTTAACTTAGAATCTGTGCAGGACCTTGGCAGGTGATGCTAAAGCAAGCAGATGGTTCTTATGCCTGTGTAGCTGAGAGTGCAACTCGTTTCACTCTGGGAGAGGTATTTTACCTTGACTCTCGGTCGCTTGTGTTACATTCTTTCCGATGACATATTATTTGTTATTGTCTAGACCAAGGAAGAACTGATGCGGGTCCTTGGATTGCAAGAAGAACAAGGAAGCCAGCTAGAATTTCTTCGTAGAGGCTACAAGGTTTTTCGTCCATTCTATTTTTACATTACCATGTCTCATTTGAGATTCTTAAACTGAATGCTCAAAGCAATATCCTCTATGCCTCCCTGAACAAAGTTCCAACTTTTGTTTTCCTTCCGGTTTTACATCTCGGGGCGAATCGGGCCTTAATTGGCACATTCATCGGATTGTTCAAAAATACACATAATTGGCAACGTAGTTATTATGCACAGCAGAGATTAAGTATCCTGAAAATCTAATTAGCTAAGCAACTAATGAAGTCATCTATCATTTGCAGACTTCCACTTGGTGGGAAGAGGATGCTGAATTGGAGGTATCTTCTGCATGGCGTAGTTGAGCAACTGGATGAATGTTAAATACAACGAGATGTCTCGCATTCGCGTATAAATGGTGAAGTTTGATGATGCACGGGACATCTTTTCCCTTATAGATTTCTTTTAAACCCTTTCGTTTAGATTCCCCTGTAACTAGCCCCTTCTTACAAATCAGAGTAAGTAACAATAACTTGTTTTTGCTTTCCTTATCGTCTTTGATTCAGACTAGTGGAGAAGACAGTAATGAGGAAGTGAAAATGAGGTAATAAAACAAGAGTTCATGCCATAACCTTGACCTTTTCTAGCAGAAGTTACTATAGCTTGAAGTTTTAAATCATAACAAACCATACAAATATGGATATTAAATGAGTTCAATATAAATTTTAGAATTTTGAAAATAAAGTATAATATATAATATAAATTTCTAAATTTTATTGACTAACAGATATTTATTGTTTGGATTTTGTTAGATCATGTGCATATTTTGAAACTTGTTCAAGGTTGAGGTAAGCGAATCAAAGAGTCGTGCTCAGCTATAAATATATATGATCCATAGTATACAAACTATTTTTGGAGCAAAATCAATGTCATTGTTCGAATGGATTCATGCTGTCACCATGTCAAAACCAGCAGATTTAACATTCGAATATCAACATTCGTAGCCCTTTTTCTTGTTTTCAGGGAGCCACATTTGTGTGTGTGTAAACAAAATTTAGCCGTCAAATATACGAGACAAGGTTAAACCTGAGTTAACTAAGGTAAATAATTTGTTTCTGCAGTCGTAGCAGATACCAAAACAGCTTGAACTTGTTCAGGTGTGGAGTTGAAATAGGTCAATTGATTTTATTGCCAAATCCATCGGAGTCGAGAGCGGTGAAATCAGGATCTTTTGGCTTCGAAACCTTGAGCAAGCTCTTTGAACTAGTCAAGCCTTTACTCTTTTGGCTGCGAAGATTAGCGGCAAACCGTGATGCAAATACAGTTGCACGAAGGCTGTGGGATTCTGCGGCGGTATCAGTTTGATCAATTAAGGCCTGCTGGTCATCATAGATATAGTCTAGATCCTCTTCTTCCTTACGTCGAAGTTCCGCTTCTTTCCTTTTCACATGCTTGCGCCATGCGGTTTGGATGAAGCAGGCAGCCCAAGTCCGCCATTGCTGTGAGTAGAACCGGAAGGTGTGCTGAACCTGCCTACTATGGAGGCGCCTGAACTGACTCGAAACGAATTTCAGCTCTTCAGCTTCTAAAGCAAAAGCCTCCACCTCGGTTAAAGCCTTGACTGTTCGAGTAGATAATGGTAAGTTGGAACTAGCTTTGGGGTCAAGCGCCCAAGTCAAGAGCTCCTCACCACAAAAGTCCCCCTCTTTCAGCCAACCTCTGTTGAAAAAACCACTCCTCCCACCATCTGTCGTCACACTTTCGAGGCGACCACGTATGACGAAAAGCATCTCGTTTACTGGATCCCCTTCACGGACTATGTAAATTTTTTCTGTGTATAGACTTGGTTTGAGTCGCTCACAGATTGCATCAAGTAACCTCTCATCCATATTGGCAAACAGAGGAACCTGCATACCGTAACAAGAGTTTCAAGAAACTCAAATCCAACGTCTAAGTTAGCTCATAAGGTGGAGAGTCTACGATTTTGGCACCCTCTCTTGACAGATACATGATGAAGTAGACATTAAACAGGCAAGGAATGATAAGCAATGCGCAACTTTCGACAGCATGTAACGTATGAAATGTGCACGAACGTCACCCACGGAAATTTAACAGTTGGTTGATGGAGAGCAAAAAAATGTATAGAGATCCTTACCCTTCGGACCAGATTCAAACAGAGATGTCGCTTAATGTCCCTCCTCAGATCTTTTGGTAAACTCTGGACTATGTTCTCTTCGTCAACTCCACGAGTCTCCATCCATTTGTATTGGTCATATCGCCTAACTCTCTCCTTGAGATCCTCAGGAAGTGCGCGATGATGCATCCATTGCTCGGAGTCACGCCTTTTGATCCTCATTTCCTCAAGACGAACCGTAAGAGATTGAAGGTAGGTCTGTTGCAATCAAAAGAAACCTTCAAACTTCAGCATTATTGTATAGGCTAACGTTTTATTTTGTTTGTTTTCCTCTTCGTCCAAAACGTGTAATAATCACTAGACAGTTAACTTCCAGCCATTTTCTGGCAGCTTTGAGAATCATGCTCATAACTTAGCAAACAGAAATCAGAATCAAAGCCAGAATTTGGTTGGTCCACACAAGAGGTGTAACATGCAACATTACCTAACACTAAAGAGTTTATCTAAATCATCTAAAAATATCATAGCGAAGAACTCAAGGTTTAGCTCAGATTGCTAGCATCCTTAAAAACCAGTATCCAGCAGGTTCCAGGCATGAAAAATGGAAATCAAAGGACTCAACATACAATATTTTTTATGACCAAAAATTATGTTAGACATTAACACGTGGCAAAGACATTCAATTTACCTGTATGTTCCCGATCAAAAGTGCCATGAGGAGAAGCCCAAAGATAGCTATTGCTATGGAAAAGAGAACCTCTCCGGAGTATGTGCTGGTTTCAAGGCCCTGACCAAGTGTACTGTACAAAATAAAATGAACATTTATCAGTAAATGCAACTCGCAGGGGTACAATAAAAGAATCTAATAGAAACTATATATACGAAACTCAAACGATAGACACGCAGAAAATTTTCATACATCCTGCAAGAACCAACCACATATATAGCCTGGATACCGTTTCAAGGATCCTTCAAATACATGGAAAACTTCAAAAATTGGACATACTAGTGTTGAGCATGTACCAAGTCCTACACTTAACCCCAAATCCAAGTATTTTGGTAGCTTGTTAACAGAGATCATGATTTACTACAAACATAAAATAGATAAGACAATAAAGATGTGTGTTGTGTGTTGAAGAGAAAGTGCAGACCTTAGATTCTGTAAACCCCACCAGAGACAGAAACAGAATTTAGGGAAAAAGATGTTGGATGAAGTAATCTCAGATGTTATAGCTCGTGTGTAGATCCCATAATTGAATGGTGTCTCATCATCTTCAAGAGAGCAATGACTATCAAGTTCTTTGTCTCTCACCCTTCGCCATTCCGGGAAACCACGCATATGCCTGTTTCCGCAGTACAAGAAATCTATGTTGCACCTTCCACTTTCTTCACAAGCAATTCGCCAGCATGTATCTTTACGCTCTACCGCCAGTAAGTACCAAAGGGCCCCAACTATCTGCATACTCCATCTCAAACTAGTCAAACCAGTCCAGTGTTGTATATCAAATAGACCAATGCAAACTTATCAAAACAATTACAACACTCGTCGAAAGCATTGATTGTCTATCCTGAGACTCAAGCATGGTTAAACTAATTCGAGTAAAACATTAATCCATTGTCAAAATAACAATCCCAAAAAAACTTCCATGTGGAAATTGGAAATACATGCAATAATTAAGACATCTAAACTTGCCACTGCTTGTGTAATGCAATAATATATAATGGCATTGGCATGCATCACTTTACAAAAGCCGGACATTCAAGCATCCACAGTCTGTCATGACCAGGACAGGATTGCAAAAACTAACAAGCTCGTGTAATGGCGAACTGATAACTTACATGACTGGCAAGCATGTACCATAGCAGATAATACGCAGCACCAACCCAAGCGCTATCAGCGAAAGTACCAGCTGTCTTCTTCAGTTCTGAAGTTAATGGCACAAAGCGAAGAAACCTAGGAATATACTGAACAAAAACAATGATTAGCAATGCCTGTTTCGTCGCCCATACCTCTGAACCTTTTGATTTGTGAAGATATTTCCACACCACCATCTGCAGATAAGGAAGCAATTAAGCGAAAGAACCATTTCTCCTTCTATGCAATTCAGAACAGACAGCTCAATGCAGTATGTTATGCTACCATAACACAACATCTATTACAATGTTAGCGTCAAGTTTTCATGTAAAATTGCTATAAGAATAAATTAGGACACTTGATAAAATGCAGTAAGGATCTTTCGCGTCAACGTAACAAAGCCTACATTGCAGGAAAGTATGTTCAGATCAGCAACAACAAAAAATGAGACTGTTCTTTATTTTATGAAAGTCTTATAGAACGTTTCTTCGAGTTATATAATTCTTATATATGATTTACAATGCAGTACCACATGGGTGGATATATAGGAATTCTAGTCTGCAAAGCAGATAATTTCAACTGCAAACTGCCACTAACATGACGCAAGTAGTTTAATCTACTAGCCCAACTCTGGATATAGAGATTGTTGAAGCAAGTAGTTTCTCAAACCTGTGGCAAGGGGAGGACAGAAAGTAGATCGACAATGAAGTGACGACTTAAATATCGTGAGGCAATCTGTGCAGGATCTATCACAAGTTCACCTCGTCCAAAAACCCTCGACGATGGCGCAATATATGCTGTACGGAACTGCAGACCCATACGAATGAGGTAGAAAGCATCGATAATTGTCCGAATGGTAGTGGTTGTGACTCCCAACCTTACATCAATTCCAAGGCAATATGATCGCCTATTGAAGTTGGGAAGATAGAAAAACAGTGGATCAAGAGATACCGAAAGAATGCAGGACACAACAAAGAACCTATTCCATAGCAAAATAGATTTATCTTGGGGATCAAATATCATCTTATGGGACACTTTTAGATCTTCTGGAAACACGACTCGCGTGACCTCAGATTTGAGGCTGCTACCGAGTAGTAGTAGTCCTCCCGGTCTTGTCACCATCCCTAGATTAAATGATTCTCCCGATGCCTTCTTCTTCCCTTGCTCTCTGTATTTGAAGCCATCTACACTAAATCCGCTCTTCTTCACTCCTCCAGCTCCGGACGCCATTGCCATTGGAGAGTCTATATCATCCAACCTAGAGTTTAAAATACAGGCAACAATCAGGCATTGGTTTAAAGATTATAACAATGATAGCCTAAAACTACAACCTTATTAAACCTTTTTCTAAACCAAAAACAACAACATATAAGGTTCTCAACATGAAAGATTGTCTGGTTTATGTCACCTATAATGCGAAAGAAAGACATTTGAAGCAAAATAGAAAAGATTGTATACCGTATATTAATTAGTACCTAACAAATTCCTCCTTCTGACCTCCAATAAGCTGAGACTTGTAAGCACCTCCAAACATTTTTCAGAAGGGTCATGTGTTTAGCAACATTCAGCCCCCTTAGTCCTGTGGATATATCAAAAATCACTTACAAACTTGCGTGACAAATTTTTTCCAGAATCTGTGAGAATGATAAAGAAGGTAGCAAATGATTAAAGGAAAAACATATGAATTACGACATGGACGTTATATTGCATGCAATGTATATTAAATTTGTTCTTAATGAAACATCAAAATTACAGATAAAATAACGATAACTTACAGTAATTATTTTCTGGTTGGTGCTATGGGAATGTCGAATATAGGAGGGTCAGAAAAAAGAGCAAAAATTAGGACTCGAAGAAGGAAAGGAACGGTCAAACGAGGGAAGAGAAAAAGACAAGAGAGAAATTTATATGTTATTTTCTGGGGAGGTTTAAAAGTTTGTTATTACAGTTATTGGCCTTTCCAAAAGTAATAAATTAAAATGATGGTACATTTTAAATTGACCTTAAAAGACTAAATTAAGTTTTGAATGTTAACCCTTCATCAAAAGGACATAATTATATCCATCATATCTATACTTGGACCAAACTCTGGTTAAAACATTCGTTACTAATATTGATTTCTACTAGATTTGTTCTGAGAGTCGAATTATCTTAATATCCATGAGAAAATGTCCAACATGAAGTTGACACTAATCATGTTCCCACAGAAGAGCAGTCAACGAGTGCAATCTGTCATAAATAGAGTTCTATCCAGGATGCGTCCGATCACCATTAATAAAGGTATGGATTCCATTCTTGACTTCAATCCAGCTGCACCCTGGTAACTTCCGACATTTTGTTGCCTCATCGTGTTTCTAACATCCAATACTTCTTCGTATTTTCCATCTGCTACATAAACATTGGACATCAATACATAACTACCACTATGCTCATGCTCAATCTGAAACACATGCTTTGCAGCAGTCTCAGCTATCTCTGAATTTCCATGGAGCCGGCATGCCGCCAATAAGGCCCTCCATACAACAGCGTTGGACGCAGTAGGTGATGTTAAAGCCAGCTGATAAGCCTCCTCAAGCTGGCCAGCCCGACCAAGCATGTCAACAACACAAGTATAATGGTCTATGGTAGGAACAACACCATATTTTGACTTCATTTGCCCCAGAATTCGACGCCCTAGGCTCACAAAGCCAGCATGACTGCAGGCTGACAGGACTCCCACAAATGTTACATCATCAGACTTAAATCCACTCTCGCACATGAGCGAAAACATATCCAATGCCTCTCTTCCATAACCATGAATGCCATAACCCATGATTAAAATGTTCCAGGACGCAACATCCTTATTTTGTCATTTGGCATACATATCCCTAATCCCATTGTTGATAAGAACATCATCAATATCTTCAGCATTTCTTTCTTTTGTCAACCCATTAATAATCATGTAGCCATGAATCTCCTTACCATGCATCAATGCTGCCATCAGAGTGCAAGAAGGAAGCACAGTGGTCAAAGTGATTAAGTCCGGCCAAATTCCATCCCTTAACATCACACGAAAAAAGTCTCAATGTTTCATCGTGATCACCGCATTGTTCATAAACAAACAAAATTGAATTCCAAGAAAAATGTCCCTCTCAATTCTCATGCATCATTTTGAAAATATTCAAGGCTTCACCAACACACTTACACTTCCCATACATATCAATCAAAGTATTCGACACTACAATACTCGAACCATACCCCATTTTCACGACAACCCCATGAATTGCCGCCCATTCATTTCTCTACATCTCCCGTCATTTCAAAAACCGATGAAACACCAGTAACTGTGAAACTACTCAATGGAACTCCTTCTAAACACATCTTCCTAAACACTCCCAAAGCCTCATCAAACTGCCCAACCTGTGCATACCCATTAACCATAGCATTCCAAAGCACAACATCTCTCACAATCAATTCATCGAACACTTTTTCAGCATCCTCCATGGACGAGAACTTCAAATAGCATTTAACCAAACCACTCCCTACATACAAATCCAAGTCCAACCCAAGTTTAAAAACCAACCCATGAATCTTCCGAACTTCTAAAACCTCCATAATATCACAACAACCTTTAAGCAAACAGGGAAACGTGTATTTGTCAGGGGAAATACCAAGAACCCTCATTTCCCTGTAAAACTTCAATCCTTTGAAGGGATCTTCGTTCGTGATAAACCCAGAAATGATCGCATTAAAAGAAAATATATTTGGGGTTTAAGGGGCAGATTGCAAAAGGGAAAGGGCATGGGTCATTTGGTTGCACTGCATGTTATAGAATAATAATCCATTTTAAATTGTTTTAGTGGTCAAAAATATTTATAGAAATATAGTATTTTATAAATTTTAATTTTTGTTTTAAGAATATATATATTTTTTTAATTAAAAAATAAAACTGACATAAATAAACGAATTATTAAATCCACCTGTGACCTGCTGGCATAAATTTTTTATATATAAATTTAGTCATTGGGCTTAGATGTTTAATAACGAACTATACATTTGTTTTCATTTATTTTAGTTTGTTTTTTTATAATGCCTCAATTAATTTGATTTTTTTTGGTAAAATAAAATTAATTTGACGTTTGACGAATTATCTAAGCCCAATGAAGGAGTGTATCATATCCTTGCAAGCCATGGTTTGGGCGAGACCACAAAATTTAAAACGGATTCATACCTAAACCAGAATAAATCTTTATATTATTTATCGATTTCAATTTTGAATTTGATATTAGAGAATCCAAATACTGTATGACGATCAAATCAATTGCACCATAATAATGTCACCATCACAATTCACATGGCAAGCCAAGCATGTACATTTTTAGTCAAAAAGTTAGGCCCAACACTCTTCTCATTAGTAGCTATTTTGCAAACCTTATTTGACGCGTGTTAGTATAGTCTTTTCAAAGAAACCACACAACATGTATTACTGGTGCTCGAACTCAGGTCCAAAAAATAATGAACATTTACCTTTACCACTAGGACACAAGGAATGAGCTTTTACGAGGTTTATTAGCACTTCTTGCTTACCTTTCTTATATTATAATTGGAAACTAAAAGTTTCCACAAACGCCTTAGTTTTAGGGTATATGGAGGTAGTTTAGGGTATAGAGTTTAGAGGGTTAGAAGTTAAAAATAGTTGTTTTAATTTAAAGTTTATGGTTATAATTTAGGGTTTATAGGTTAAAACCTAAATCTTCACCATATTACCTTAAAACTAAACCTTAACCTATAAGCCTTAAATTATAACTCTAAACCTTAAATTCTAAACCCCTACACCTAAACCCCTAAACAGTGTACCCTAAACTATCTCTTTATACCCTAAAACTAATGTGCTTGTAGAAACTTCCAGTTTCCACCGCCAGCGTATAAGATATTAATTCTTATAATTATAATATATAGTTAAATGCATTTTTTCTTAAAATGTAATAATTGTCAATATCCATGGGATCGAAATATTAGTTGAGTTAAAATAATTATAATATTTAAAAATCGAAAACATATAAAATGAAAGGGAAATTCACAAGTCAATTGAATCCTTATACATCATAATCAAATGTCATCCCCAACCACGTGCAATGTTATGTGATAATTGATTAATAAAATTTCATATCATTTGAAAAAGATGGCACGATAAAGAACCTAAGCAATTCTAAGAATCGAGCTATATCTATAATCAATCTAACATCCAACAAAGTTCAAATCCCACTCTCAACAACATTTAATTATTTAATTTCAAATTAATTTAGTGGTTAAGCTTTAATCTTTCATTCTAAATAAATAGAGTTTTTATAATTTTATAAAACTATTTAATTAACGGTAAATAACTTAAAATGATGTAAAATGATATGATATTAATAAAAAATTATTTTACAAAATTATTTTTTAACTGATGTATTATTTTTATCAAATTAACACTTTTATCTATCCGAAAAAACGAAAACAAAAAAAAAAGTAGACAGCATCATCACAATCACAATAGCAACATTCCACTACCCCTTACTGGACTATTTTTGAATTAATTTTTTCTCACTTTCTTTTGCTTGACAATTACAGCCATTACCTCGTTTGGTGTGTAAAGTCTTGGTATGATTTAATTTGTTTCTAGGTATAATGTGATACTTGACAAAAACAACAACAAATGTGTCTAAGCTCCAATTTTGGCAGTTGAACTTGGTGTATTCTTTTTTGTGTTTCGCTACTTTATATAACTAAATGTGTTTAGATTTTTATCCTATCCTTTTCGTGTTTCATATTACATCACATTGTATTGTGTTTGGGTTTATGTGTACTAAAGGAAGGAAACTACAACTGGTCCAAGAGGAAACTACCTCATTCATAGTTTCATACATACAAAGGCAATCAGTTCAATAAACAACATGCACCCGATTCAATTGTGAATAAAAATTGTTCGTTTTTTTTGTGCCCAACTTATATTTTATCAGACTTACAGCTAGAGTTTAAGGTTAGGACTTAGGGTTAGAATTTAGAGTATTGAGTGTATGATATATTTTTAAAATGTAGAGTTTATGTTTTAAAATTTAAGATTATGACTTAAAATTTATTTTTTCAATAATATAGCACAAAAAAATCACAAAAAGGGCTGTCAAAGGACTATCTCGATTTTTACTGAGCCCCCCTATTTTTCAAAACATGGTCAGTCACTTGATCATGGATGGAAATCATCTGCCCCGAAAGTATGCCTCAATTTGTGCTCCACTTTAAAAATAGTGGGTTTAGAGTTTAGGGTTTGGGCTTAGGGTGTAGGGAATTAGGGGTAGTGTGTATTTTTAAAGTTTAGGGTTTGGGGTTTATGATATGAAAATTAGGGTTATGGGGCAAGATTTAATTTTTATGTATTTTTAGGCAGGAAGCATAGAAGGAGACATGGTTAGGGGGCAGGAGATTTTTACCCATTGATCATACCATGTTCAATTATGTACGGAATCTTTTAATTTAATAATATTGTTTGACAACATGAAATTTTAATGTTGAATTCAATCAACGATAACATGCAAAATTTTAGTATAAATGAACCAATCGAAACCAGTTATAATTTCTTATATTTTGCAGCATAAATGAAAGAGGAAAATTTAATCAAGTAGATATAGAATAAATTATGATATTACATAAAAAAAATAGGGTAATAATAAAGTGGTATGCATGGTCCGACAGAAGGAAATGATTATGTAGCATAAAAGATGGCTTTTTATCAACTTTTAATTTTAGTGGTACATATTCATATTAAAATGCACTACTGTTACTTGAATCTAAATTTCGATTACTCAAATTTGTTAACATCTACATTTAATAAATATTTTTCAAAAAAATGTTAAGTGATTCCAACAGAACATTTAAAATTTATTCCGTTGCATATAATAATTATAACATTTGAATTTATTTTTCATGAAATATAAATAAATTCAAATAATAGTTATTTGAGAGTTAATATATAAATATATTGCATATAATAATAAAATATGAATTTATTATATACATATTTAGTGACGGAGATATGTGGGGTAGAAAGGGGCAATTGTCCCCCCACACCGTAAGAAAAAATTCTCATACATATTTATTTTTCCAGCTTTATATTTTTATATAAATTTCTTTACAAATTAATTTATTTTTTAATTATTTCAATTATAAATATTTATATTTTATTCTCTAACTTAAATTTTAGCTCCGTCCTATCCATATATATAGATGTTTTAAAAAACCAAACGGCTATAAAATTATGCAGATTTTCCATACATGTTTTTTATGACTTAAGTTTCTTTGTATACCTTTGTATATGTTACAAATTTTTCTTGTTTATTAGAGCGAGTTCGGTGATTAATTTTTATGTTGGTGTATATAGAGGGCAGGCATTAGCCACAAATTTTAAAACTGATCTATGCTCAGGATAATGATCGAATCGTCGACCATTAGTTGAGGTAGAAAAGATCTGTATCATCTCGTCTAACCTCTGTAATTTCGTATGTTTTGACTATGGCCATGTTTGGTAAAGAGAGATTTGGGTAAAAATTAGAGGTTTGAGGCATAATTATAGGTTTGATCAATCAAATCCGTTAATATTGTTGTTTGGTGAACAACGGGTTGAAAGAGCAGATTGGGGTGAAACTGTTAATTTTGAAAAAGCTCATAATAGGAGCTAATCCTATTTATTTATTTTTTCTTTTTATTATCACATATTTATATATGTATTTAAATATATTAATTAATTATATTATATTAAAATAATTGTATAAATAATCATGTCATTATATGTAATTTTATTTGTTTAAATAATCTAATAGCTATCATCCATTAGTTAATTTTACCAAACACTTTTATACAATCAGCTAATACAATTCGCTAGTCAAATCAACTAATGCAATCAACTACAATCAACTACCAGCTATTAACTAATGTAATCCGCTATCAGCTATCCGCTAATTGCCAAACATGGCCTATTAATATGTTAGTTTGTACACTATAACGATCGATGGCAGTTAATTACATGAATGCATTGTTTGTAATTCTAATTTTTATAGTATACTTATTAATTTTGATTATAATATCGTGGATGTCTTATTTGTATTTTCGATTGTAATTTTTCAACAAAAAATAAATCTATTTTTTTTTGAAGAGAAATTAGGCCTCATTAAAAACCCCACTAATCCTAAATTGGGGGAAAAGAGTGCCTAGTTGATATTATTAATCGAATGTTCAACCGATGTATGTTACACATGGATCCGAACTGTATGCATAATCAGTTCCTAGACTTACACAAAACATGACTGCTTACTTTTACAACATGAAGCCTTCCAAAACCACTGTCAATTTTGACTTGTATATTAAAAACTACACTGGCATTTGCTCCACCTAGTGCCTTAGGCTTCTTACCCATCATCTACTGCATTTCAAAGCGAAGTCAATCTAATTTTCTTGGCCAACTTGGATCATATCAGATTTTCTCTCTATGCCCTCCTTTGCTAACAGATCAGCTTCTCCATTTTGGCCTCTATCAATTTTGCAAAAAAACCACTGCTCCGAATTGCACCATTTCCACACTTCTCGTGTTGTTGTTGTAAAGTGTGAAGGAGCAATTTGTGGTCGTTGGAACCAAGAGACTGCGATGGAGCTGTCAGAACAGAAAGCAATTCTCCTACCTGCAAAACTTTTGTTTGATTTGCATAGCAGGCATGCTTCTTTGATCGCCATTACTTCTGCAGCTATTACATCAAGATGCCCTACAGACTTTGAGAATTTTATCAACAATTTACCATTCGAATCACGCATCACCCCTCCAATACCCGCTTCCCCTATCGCTCCTTTAACCGCCCCATCGGCCATGAAAGAGAGTATATCTGTCTTCTCTTTGGTGTAAACTTTTAAATATATATAATTTTAGAGGCACAAAAGAATTACAAGTACTAAAAATTAAATTTAAAGTCTATAAATATCGCAGTCGAAAACTCAAACTGAATTTATAAAAAAAAAAACTCAAACTGAAATTCTTTTACTATCTTTCTTTTACATAATTTTTTTATATACATGCACATGTAAACTAAAGTCTTAGGTTGTAAAGTTTATAATTTAAGGTTAATGTTTAAAATTTAAGATATATAGTTTAAGGTTTAAAGTTCAATTTTTAAAGATTACAGTTAAAATTTTAAAATTTAAATTTTATAGTGTGAATATGCCGGCTTTTACGCATTGTATCAAAATTTTACCCAAACATAAAATCCAAAACAAAGTTCTATAAAGTCAATATTTACCCAGAAAAAAAAAAGTATAATGTACTAGAACGAGTAATTTGAGTTGAGGCGCGTGAGTAGAAACAGTGTAGGAAAGAATTTAAGTTTAGAGTGGTCACCCTCATCGCAATCCACATATTGCGCGCCCCATTGTCTTCGTCAGTATTTGTTTTGATTATCTGCATCAAACAAAACATCCTCTTACAGTCAAACTCTCAAAAAGCTCCTTCTTTTTCCTTTCTCATAAATCAATCTTTTTTAAAGGAACCCCATTTAAATTCTGTCAAAAGCATAATCATCACACACTAAACTACAATTATCAGATTTCATCATCCCACATTGGATACAGAGCACTATGTGAGAAAAATACCCATCTTCACCAAACTTGAGATACCCAGAAACTGAAGCCACAAGAAGAAGAAAAAGAGAATGCCTTCAAGGCCTTTACCCCCAGGTTCAAACCTGCCAAGACCAAGTTTCCTCAACAAGACAAGAGTTATATTCTTGGTCTTAACCATCTCAGCTTCGGCTGTCATCCTCTTTACTCTAATTTACTTCCTTTACCATCTTTGGAACTCCCTTTCTAACCGAGCTAGAACCATCCCTTTTGACTCCAGTGCTCCTCTCAAGCTCCAAAGGTTTTGTTTCAAAGAGTTGAAGAACGCCACCAATGATTTCGATGACGCAAACATCATAGGCAAAGGTGGCTCGGGCACCGTCTTTCGTGGCATTTTCGGAGATGGTAAATTGTTTGCAATCAAAAGGCTTGACACGCTCTCTTTGCAAACCGAGAGAGAGTTTCAGAACGAGTTGCAGATTCTCGGTGGGCTAAGATCGCCATTTTTGGTTACCCTTTTGGGGTATTGTGTTGAAAAAAACAAGCGTTTGCTTGTCTACGAGTATATGCCTAATAAAAGCTTGCAAGAATCACTTTTTGGAGATGCTAGTTTGTGCATGAATTGGCAAAGAAGGTTTGATGTCATCCTCGATGTTGCTAAAGCTCTCGAGTTTCTTCACTTCGGTTGTGATCCCCCGGTGATTCATGGGGATATAAAGCCCAGCAATGTGTTGCTTGATTCTGATTATAGAGCAAAGATTTCAGATTTTGGGTTGTCGAGAATTAAGGTAGAAGGCGAGTTTGGAGTGGATTTGTTCAGTCAAGAGCTATGGAAGAGCCAAGAGTTGTCTGGGACTTTAGGAGGAACTACTGGTGAGCATACACCAGCTATTGGGACTCCTGTGGAGAGTAACAACACCGAGGTAGACTTTGCCCTTGCTTTACAAGCTTCTTCTTCTTCAAAAAATAGTAAAAAGTGTTATAATGTTAGGTCTCTGAGTTTAAGTTCTTTGAATTATAATGCTAACTTAGCCATTGAGAGTGATTGTAAGGGTCGGGTTAATGGAAAAGGGAAGGAGGTTACCTGTGTGGATACTGGTGGGGATGATTGGAATACAAAGTTTGTGCCTTATGATGATGAGTTTAGCAGTATTGATCATAGTAAGGAGCTGAATTCTAGTGCGAATTTGGGTGCGGATGAGGCGGCAGGGACGCCGGCCAGTATGAAACAATGGGGAAAGGATTGGTGGTGGAGGCAAGATGGTAGTGGTGAATTGTGCAGTAAAGATTATGTTATGGAGTGGATTGGGAGCCAAATATGTCCATCAAATCCTGATTGGGATGATGAGAAAAAGCCAAGCCCTGAGAAAATTGAGCTGGACAATTCAACTCAGTTGGATAAGTTAGAAGATGTTAGTGAACCCCAGATGCAAGGACTTGGCTTTGATGCTTTGGATAAGTCTTTGGAGAAGAAAGAAGCTAAACCAAAAGGAAGGAAAACCCGGAAAAAGACACACAGGAAGATGCAAGAATGGTGGAAAGATGAGCATTTAGGCGAGATAAGCAAAAAGGATAGTAAGCTGAAGCAGCTCAAGACAAAGTTGAAGAAAGGGTTTAAAATGCCACATTTTGGTATGGGAAAGCGGTTTTATTTTAGCAGGAGCAAGAAGTTCAGGGAACCAGAACAAGATGCCTGTGATGAGAATGGAGAGTTCAGTTTTAGAAGGGGATGGAGGAGAAAGAACAACAATTCCATCGGAAGTGACATGTGGAGTGGGGATCTTTTCAGTCGCGAGCTAAGCAGCACGACCAGCATGAGAGGGACTTTGTGTTATGTTGCGCCGGAGTACGGCGGGTGCGGCTACTTAATGGAGAAAGCTGATATTTACAGTTTAGGAGTTTTGATCCTTGTGATCATATCTGGTAGGAGGCCATTGCATGTCCTTGCTTCACCTATGAAGCTCGAAAAAGCAAACTTAATAAGCTGGTGTAGGCAATTAGCTCAATCCGGAAACATATTAGAACTGGTAGATGAGAGACTGAAAGATGAGTACAATAAGGAGCAGGCAAGCTTGTGCATAAACTTAGCACTTAGTTGCCTGCAGAAAATGCCTGAATTGCGACCGGATATCATGGAGATCGTAAAGATCTTGAAAGGGGAGATGGATCTCCCAGCAGTTCCGGTTGAGTTTTCTCCGTCTCCGCCATCTAAATTATACAGCAGATCAAGGAGAAAACAGAAGGCCAATGCAGATTAGTTCCTTTTTGCTAATCCTTTTTCAGTTTTGGTTATGCTTTTGCTGTCATATTTGGGAGTTTTGGTGATGAGTGTAATATAGGATTTAGATGATATTGATTGCAAAGCTGTTACTTCAAAACGTAAATGGGGAGGGGGGGGGGACTGAAGGTGTGTATTCTGATGATGATTATGTTGTATGTATATTATATGAATTTTTTTCAACTTTTTTACAAACTTGAGACATATTGATGGCTAATGTGAAGGTGATTTTCCTTGCAATCTTTACACTAATTTTATGGTAATTTTCCATGCAATCCCTTGTTTCACATTCACAGCCAGTGGCATGCATTGTTTGAAAACTGGGGAAGCATGGGTCTTGGACTCTATTTTGCGTATGGATTGGTCCCTCCCTTCTCTGCTACATTCTGCAGCTTTTACTATTCAAAACTGCACAGTCTCCAAAAAAAGCATTTCGGTGCAACCCTTTGCTTTTGTTTTCTTCACTTCATTTGAAAATTTAATATTTACAATATATATGTATATATATATATAAGGGTAAACTACAAGGAAGATCACCCAATTATGGATAAGGTTACATTTGGGTCACATAATTATTAAAAGTTACATTTAGGTCACTCAATTATGGGTAAGGTTACATTTGGGTCACACTTTATATTTAAAATATATATCAATTTATGTATTAGATTAATTAATGATTTCAAATGAAGTACTCTAGTGTTAACAAAGGTATACAAGTGATTTGGAAGAAAAAATAATGAAATTGATGCATCTTTTTAAATATAAAGGGTGACCCAAATATAACTTTACCCATAATTGAGTGACTCAAATGCAATCTTTAATAATTGGGTGACCCAAATGTAACTTTATCCGTAATTAAGTGACCTAAGTGTAATTTTTAACAATTGAGTGACTCAAATGTAACTGTATTCATAATTAAGTGACATCCGTTGTAGTTTACCCTATATATAATCACAGGCTGCAAATCAATTTTTATAGAAAAAATGTTAGACAGACACAATAAAAGAACACGAAAGGAAGACATTATGGGAAGTTACTATAGTTTTATAATTTCACCACTCATTTAAGATCCTTTTGAGACAGAAATGGTGGCTGATTCTATATTAATTTGGTGCTGGTGGGTTTGCAGTTATTATTCACTTTCCTAATCATGATAATGGCCTAAAGCTACACACTGTAAAAAAGAAGAAGAAACCATTAAAACCCTGGGGATTACATGTCAAAGAAAACTCACATGAAAATTGAAAACAGTGAGGATCTCTATCACTGTCCTTTTGCATGGGTTTGGCTGAACAATTACAAAAAGAGCAAAGCTTAAACTCCTGCTAGATCCACCCACATCCAAACCAAATCGAAGTTTATGCCAGAGCCAAAGCCCTTAGACCAACAACACCCCTCGGCAAAAATAGCAGTCCAGCAGCATTGGTGGTGTTTGATGCATGGTGAGCAACGGGTGAGGCAGTGGTAGAAAGCAGGGGGTGAACAACCACTGAAACCTTCATACCATTGAAGCACTGCCCATTGCCACAGATGAAGTAGTACCTTTTGGCCTTGTTCAGTGGTATAAAATCCTTGCCACTGCTCCAGTTCCCGACCGCTCCTTCCGTTGTGCAATTGTCGTACCCGCTCTGGTTCACCTCAAACACATTGTATTGTGTCTTCTGGTACCGGAAGGCTGCAAGGAAAGGCAGAGTAAATACCATATGTTGCATAGATTTTAACTCTTTCATCAACCCATGTGATATTATTATCTAAGGTATTCAAAGCAGATCCAACATAAACAGTCACCCACAAGCTACAGATTGAAAATGCAGATTCGACAAAGATGGCTACTTTTGCAGTATCCCAAAACCAGTGTTTAACAGTTCATGCAAAAATACCCACAATCATTAACTAGTGTTTCATTTCGGGGGGAAACAAACCCATCTTTCTTTACCTTCTTTTCTCCGGAAAAAAGAAGTGAAATAATAGAAAACTACAGAGAGAGAGAGAGAGAGAGAGAGTACAGATGAGGTCTCCGACGTAGAAGGTGTGATTGTTGGCCCAAAGGGTGTAGTTGATGCCAGGGTTCCAGCCTTTGTTAGCACCAACGATGTGGTCGGTGGCGGTGACGGTGCCGAGCATCAGAAGAACCGAGCACACCCGGCGGAGTAGATTTGAGGTTGAGGTCAACATTGTTGGGGCCTGGGGGGTTTAGCAAGTTTGGTTTTGGTTAGCTTCCTTTTCTTCTTTTGGGGAAGTGGCCCCCTCTTTATCCCTTCGATTTTGAATCCCATTTTCACAAACATTCTTTATTTCTTTTAATTTCTACTACCATCGTTTAACAGATTTGAGCTTGGCTTAACAAAGTATGAAAGTAACACTTTCTATACATCCGATCTAGTCATTTTTTTTACTCTTTTCTAAATTAAATAAATATTTCTTGTTATGTAGCTAAAAGTTATACCGTTATTATATTAAAGTTATACCGTTATTGATATACTCTCTTTGTCCCGCCCAATATATTTAGTATTCACTTTTTAAAAATTATTTTTTTAACTTTGATCATAATTATTTTAAATATTACCCTACAAACAAAACTTCAACCTCAAAACTTTAAATTTTAAACTTAAATCTTAAATTCTAACGATCATCCCTAATTCTAAACTCTTACACCTAAACTCATAAACCATACACCTTAAACACTAAAATTAAAGCACTTGTAGAAACTTTTAATTTTTACTGTTAGTGTATAGGATATAAATCCATATCTCAAACCCTAAACTTTAGCACTAAAACCTAAAATTCTAATTTTTAACCTCTAATCTATACAACTTACGTTTTAAATCTTACAACCTAAATCTTTAAATTCTAAATCTTAAATTAAATCTGCGTGTAGAAAAAAATTAACTATCTAAATGTTTTCCTATAAGACATTATAACAAATCATTTTTAATATTTTCAAAGGTAACACAATATGAGCCTGAACAAACGTTCTCTACTTTTAATTTCATTATTCGGAATCAATTCAATCTGGTCTGGCCAGCTTAAAAGCTTTTTGATTAGGCCGGGCATTGGTCCAAAATCACGAATCTCCTGACGAAAGCCAGGCCCATAGATGAATTTCTATTTTAAAAGGAATTTTGCAAGACTTTTCCATGCTGAACTTGAAGCACTGTACCTTTTCTTACTATATAAAAAAACATTTATTCACCCAACACAATCAGTCAAAGTCATGAACCAGAACCCAAATTTGACTATCACTAATTTCTTTTTCTTTGAATTGTTGTAGTAATATTTATTGGATTATTATATTATATATATATACACGTTGGAAAATAAAGTTTTTACGATTATTTAGGATTTAAGATTTTAGTTTAAAATTTAGAGGTTAAGAGTTTAAGTTGTAGAATTTAAAATTTAAGATTTATAATTAAAATTTAAGATTTGAAATTTAAAGTTTGGGATTACATTTTTAAAAGCTTTAAAGTTAAAATTTTAAAAATTTAAATTTAGGCTTAAAAATAAATGTTTATATAATTTTTCTTAGATAGACTAAGAATTCTTAATTGCACCTGTTTTTCATAGCATATCATTACAAGTTAAATAGTATATGCCTATCTTACTTACATATGATATAACGCTTATACATCTCCAAATTTCAATGACGTCAGCTTTGATATTTTCTTCTGCCTATAAAAGAAATATTTTTTTCACATTTATATTATTATTTTTTATACATATGAATATGATAGCGAATATTTGTTATTATTACTTTTGAAATACACACCTAATAAATTATGTTATTTGAACTAAATCACCTATGAAAAATAACATCATATAACATCATTCTTTGTGGTTGAAATCATTCAATAAGTTCAACATAAACCAAATTTTGAATTTAAGTATTATTTATTATTTAAATTAATAAAAATACCATATATAGTTAAGATCGAATGTAGTATTAGTAATTTTGTATGTAGTTAAAAAATAGATTTATCAAATCTAAAAATGAATTAAAATTTTAAAATTGTTATTATGTAAACATTAACATGTCAATAAATAATCATCAATATCACATTGTAAAGTATTTTTCTTATTAAATTTACACTCTAGGGATAAGGAGAGGCGTGTTGATAAAATCAAATGTAAGGATTAACATGGGAAGAGTAATCACGAATTCCGGCTCCTTCCCACCCCATCCATTCTTCCCACAATTCCCATTCCGATTCCTCCATTCCCTCTATTCCTTCCTCCAATGTTTCTGTTGCCGCCGTTTCTCCTCTCAATCTACTCATCACTATCTGCATTTTCACACAATTGGCTACCCCTTTTAAGTTTTTGATGCTTTGGGAAATAAAATGAAACTAAATCTTAAAGGGTTTTATTTTGATGCACAAGCTGTGTAAATTTTTTTTACACAATCCTTTTATAAAATTTAAAATTTAAATCACAAACCCTAGCAACCTAAAACCTAAACCCTAAGCCCTAAGCCCTAAACCCTAAGCCCTAAGCCCTAAACCCTAAACCCTAAACTCTAAACCCTAAGCCCTAAGCCCTAAACCCTAAACCCTAAACCCTAAACCCTAAACCCTAAATTCTAAATTCTAAATTCTAAATTCTAACCATAAACCTTAAATTATATACCCTACATACTAAACCCCTAAACCCTAACCTAAAATCTTAAACCCTAAACCCTAAACTTAAAGGGCTTAAATCCCCAAGTTTTTTTTTAAATGGATACAATCTGATAGAAAGAAACAAAAAAAACATACATCGTAAGCTTCATTGATCGTTTGAAACTGAACCCCACAATTGCTTCCTCTGCAAACGTCTGGGTGATACTGAAATTAATCCCCCCAAAAAATCAGATCAACGAACTCCCGCAATCAAAATCCAATGGAGGGAAATTATTATTATTTTTGTAAAAAAAAAGGTACCTGAAGAGCAAGTTGCCTGAAGGCCTTTTTGACCTCAGATTCAGAGGCGCCGGGTTGGATCCGGAGAGTTTTGTAAGGATCCATAACCGAAGAAGAATAAGAACAACAAACTCTATCCCTGCTGCCCGTCTTCTTCTTTCCCTTTTCCTTGGCTTGCATCCACGAAGAACAACCCTTCCCACCCATCATCCCAATAGCACTCGCCATTGATCGCAAACTTCGAATCCCAAGCCTCCAATCCTCAATCTTATATAGTACAAATGAAAACAATGGGCACACACTGTTTGAAAACAATTGATTGATTGAGAGGATAATAATAATAATTGAGAGTGAGAATTGGGAGAATAGAATAATAATAATGGGAGAGTTTAAATAAAGGAGAAGATTATTTAAAGAGGGAAACTGTTTGAAAATGAGAAAGGGGAGAGGTCCTTATCCAAACACTTATCTGATTTTTTTTTTTTTTGTTATTGATTGCTTCGTCAGCTTCACACTGTCCCCTCTGTATGCCCGTTTTACTTTTATCGTTTGTTTCTCGGTATTCTCTATTCATTAAATTTACTATAATTACATAATATTTTGTTTTATATAGGGTCGTTGTTTTTAAAATTATTGATCTATAAATAGTGTATTCATTAATGTATATAAAAAACAAAAGAAATCAACCGTCTAATTATGTATGCATAACAAATTAACAATATTCAATAGTTTAAACTTTAAATTCACATGTTCATCGCTAGCTAAATTAATTTTCAATTGCACATAAATTACAAATTATGACAAATTAAAGTTTTAAAATATATTTTAAAAAGTTTGTAAAATCCGTAAAAACACGCTTAATTCACACTTAAATATTTTAATTGGTAAGTATAGGTAAGAATCTTTGAATCAAGTCCATTATTAGAAAATTAAACCCAATAAAATCTAGAAATTAAAGAAATTGGATTAACCGAATTGGTTTAGATTATAACGATTTGTTCTTATCTACAGTATATCATAATTTTTACCACATTTTTATACTTTTAGAATAACTCAGAAAGTTACAAATAAGGAATTGTGGGTACTCTTTCCGCACGTTGGTGAGGTCTATAGTTGACACGTGGGTAATCTAATCATTAGAAATGCGACACCTGGTATAACAACCATAAATCTACAGTGCGTTTTATATTATTTTAAGGACAGTTATTTATGAATAAAGATGTGTTCTTATTTTTTTAAAATAATTTTTACCCCTCAAAATTATAAAATTAATATTGAGCTCCAAAAATTTTGTATATTTTAAATTAAAATTTTCCCATAATTTTTAAAAGTTTTCCTTAAATCTTTTAAAATTTTTAATTAGACTTCAATTGTTTAAAAAAGGTAAATTAAGCATTCAATTTATTAAAAAATAATTTAAATTTCTATTTTTTAAAGTTACAATTTGATCCCGCCAAATTCTTTCACTGAATTTTGCTATTTTTTAATATTTTCTCCATCGTATGCCCAAGAAATAAGACCCAAATCATATTATATAATTTTATTCAACAAATTGAGTGGTAAAATAATTGTATGTAAGACGATCTATTTTAAGGTCAATTATTTTTAAACATATTTTAAAGTTCTATTTTTAAATAATAAATTTTAGATATTTTATTTAAAAATCATCTAAAGGTAATGGGAAAATAGAAATATAATTGTTTTAATATTTATTATTATTTTTAGAAAAAGGTTTTTTTATCTGATATCAACCAATCAACTGGAAGAAGATGTTTAGTCTATTTTTTGGCGAGGGTAATGAAAAGCATATATATGTACATAAAATAGAATAACTAATTTCGTAACTGAATTTTATATATATTCGCGGGAATCTACTTTAAAAATTGTTTTAAAGTTTTTTAAATATGAATTAATGTTTTATTTAATTATTTTATTTAATTTCATCTAACCTTTGCGGGTATATAGGGCTCCAAAATGAGAGTATATGTTCTCACATTTTTAATTGAAATTCGTTAGATTTATTGAAGGAATAAATCACAGTGTAAGTTTATTCATGAAAATAAAAATATTTGACTTGAACATATTTTTACAACCATTGAAATAAGAAATTAACATCTCGAGATCATAATAGAATCATACAATGAAAAGGTAAAAATAAAATTTAAAAACTCGAAACAAAATATAGAAACAAACACCACCAACGATCGAAAGGTAAAACCATAAACAAATAAAACATACAAATGCATATCGCAATAAGGCACGTCGACAACACAGTCATTACCACAACTCAATCGTGAACAAAAAACGAAAACCACAAGAGCGTCATTTTGATCAGTCATGACGACGCCAATTCCATCCCTAATAAAAAATCAATAAAAGAACGATCAAATGATCGATAAAGAAAAGAAAAACGTACTAAAAGGTAAAGTAAATCATCTTTCAAGAATATAGTTATCTATTCAAAACAAAAAAAAAACATAAATAAGTCAAAAGATGAAAAAAATAAAACAAACTGTAAGTTTCAACGTGGGCGAGTAACATTAGAATTAGCGTTGTCACCGAAAAACAAAGAACAACATTTTATAATTAGGTTGGTGACACATGGAGTATGATTTATGTTAGAAAACAATGAATAACTAAAGAAATTTGAGGCATATTATTTATTGGTAAATTTGGAGTTTTGAATAATAAACATTATGATTTATATTCTACTCTATGAGACCTTTAAAACGATGTGTAATATGCTCAAATTGATTGAAAGATAAATAAAAAATTGATGCTTAAAGTTAGCAACTTGTAAATGTTGTTGATAAAATAAAATGGGTGCTTAAAATACTCTCATGCCACATTAAAAAAGTATGAGTTATGAAAAGATTTTTATAAGCTAAAAAATATATGTGGGTTAATAAATATGTAAGCCAAAGTTGCATGATGTGAGTGACATAGAATGTTTGGACTGGCGAAGTTGAATTGGCTTGTTAAAATTTTAGCATGCGTAAATAATTTTATTTTTTTCAACATTTTTGTCTTTTTGTATTCCAAATCAAGACTCTTCATTTTCAACAATTTAGTGTCCATTATGAACTTTTTGGATAAGAGTTGTGATTTTATTCCACATCTAAATCCACCAACACATTACAATAAATCTATTTGGGATCCATTTTAGATATGGATATCCCACTCTATACACAATCGAGCATTTACACTATCTTCTAAATCTATACTTTTGCTATGAAACTTAACCCCAATCACTAATTGTATACCCCCAACAAGATCAGCCACCGTACGAGAAACACCTCTAAAAATTCGATAGTTTCTCTCCTCCCAAATACTATAGATGCACGCAGACCAAGCAAGTCGTAAGATGCAAGCAATAAGCGACCTCCCTCTTAATCTCGTCACAGCCCATTGCAACTCATCTTTCCAGGCTAAGATTTGTCTATGGACATTACACCTCAGCAAAATCGAATTCCAAAGTGCAGCCGCAAAAGGACATTCAAAGAACAAATGATTACGAGATTCAACGCCATCCGAGCACAATACACAATCAACACAAGAGATAATACCCATTCTAGACAACCGGTCTCTTGTAGGAAGTCTATCTAAGACGCACATTCAAGCAACAATACTGTGCTTCGGTATATGAGATGAACACCAAACCAATCTCTGCCAACTAACCTTCTCCTTACGCTTCCTAACCCTCTCAAAGATCCATGCAGAATTAACAACCGACCAGTTCAGAACACCCGCAAAAAGCCCGCCAAGTTCTGTGCGCATCTTCAGAATTTTCCTCACCATCCAGCTAAAATAAGGCTGACTCTCAAGCAACCAGAAATCAGTCCCCTTGAAAACATACGCTTTAAGCCATGCTACCCAAAGCGAGCCTTGATCAGCTAGGATATTACGCACAAGAAGGAAGATACAAGTTTTGTTCCAATAACCAATATCCTTAAGGCCGAGGCCACCTTCAGACTTCAGAAAGCAAACATCACTCCATTTCACTCGAGCACCATGGACCGCATTGTCACCTCCCGTCCAGAAAAACCTCATGCAAATCTGCTCAATACGACCAATGACAGCCTTTGGAAGAATCAGCTGCCGACACCAATAATTTGTTAGGCTGAATAAAACAGCCTTGATAAGCTGCAAACGACCTCCATAGCTCAACTTCCTATGGGACCAACTGTTTAGTTTTGCGGTAAGTTTGTCCAACAAAGGTTGGCAATCCTTTGCTTGCAATTTCCTTGTCACCAAAGGAACTCCCAAATAACGGACAGGTAAATGACCTAATTTGAAGCCAGTAGCAGCACAAATATCAGCCAAGTTCACCTCCCCAATACCACAAGCAAAGAATTCAGTCTTTGCAGTATTGAGCTTAAGCCCAGAGATCTCATAAAATAACTCCAAGATGCTTACAACGCCCAAGATAGACTCAAGATTACCCTTGCAAAAGATGAGTAAATCATCCGCAAAACACAAGTGAGTCAAGGTGACTCGCTTACATTTCGGATGAAACTGAAAGACCCCCTTCGTAGCACCTAGATTCAACAATGATGAGAGAACATTCATACTCAAAACAAACAAGTACGGAGAAAGGGGATCGCCTTGCCTCACCCCTCTCCGGCCTTTGAAAAATCCAACCAAGCTGTCGTTAAAGGAAACTGAGAATCTCGAGTTCAGGACACAAGCACGAATCCAATCACAAAACACAGCAGGCAGTCCCATAGCTTCCAGAACCTTCACAAGGAAGTCCCAATTTACAGAATCAAACGCTTTCTGAAGATCAATTTTAATAGCACATCTAGGAGAGAAAGACTTCCTTGAATATCCTCTAACCAATTCCTGCGCAAGTAAAGTGTTGTCCACTATACTTCTCCCCTTCACAAATGCAGATTGGTTCGTAGCAATCATGTCAGGGAAAAAAGGAGAAAGACGATCAACAATGATCTTTGTGACTGTCTTGTAGATAATCGAGCAGCAAGAAATAGGCCTGAACTCCTTTGCCATGCTTGAATTAGGAAGTTTAGGAACCAAGATGACAGCCGTTGCATTGAAACCAGGGAGCATCTTTGAACTCTCAAAAAAATATTTAATGGCCGCTATAACATCATCCTTAACAAGGTTCCAGAAATTCTTGAAAAACCATGCAGTGAAACCATCAGGACCAGGGCTCTTCTCATTCCCCTGCGCAAAGAGTGCATTCTTAATTTCTTGAGAGCTCACCTCTCGGCACAAAATACCAGCAGCTTCCGCAGGCAAAGAATATTTCAATAAATCTTTCAGTGCCTCCACAGAACAGCATTTAACATTGCTATCCACAGTTCCAAATAGACTTTTCATTTATTTTTTACAACTTTAATTTCTCTCTTTAATTTCTTACAACTTTTCATTTATTTTATTTTTTCAAATTTCTCTCATTCTTCCCATTTTTTTTTTTTGAAATCCTTTTTTCCCATTATAAATAGGGATCAAAGTTTGTCTCAAATCAGTCCATCTCTTTCTCTCTTAAATTTGTTCAAGTGATGATAAAAGAAGGCTCTGTTGAATTTGATTTGTTCACTTAAGTCATGTTATTTGTTGTGAACGCTTATTGTTGTATCATGGAATAAGACAAATTTGTTTTAAAGAAATTATTTATACAGTCCTCAACATCTATTCTCATTTTGTCTCGATCCAAAAATTTAACGTAAAATTTATGTTTATTTTATAATTAATTTATTAATTAATTATTTTTGTGAATTGTTGTTATGAATATATATATAATATTGTTCTTGTGTATGTTACCTTTATTCTAACATTTTATTATTGAGTGCCTAGTTCTTTGTTCTTATTTTCATATAATTCTGAGCTCAAATCTATGTTCAAACGCATAGCTTTAATTTTAATAGTTATATTTATTACTTTATTAGATCTTTCCACCCACAATATACGTTAGGGGCGGAACTAGGATAAAATCATAGGAAGGGCCGAAACGAGACTAAAATTATAGGACGGGTAAAATTATTTATCCTTAAAATTAACAATCCACTATAAAATAATCTTACAGAGAGGGTTGAGATTTAATCTCACTAATTTTTAAATTGGCATATCTTAAAAAATAATTAGACTAGAAACTTTGACAAAATTTAATTCTATTAATTTCAAAACTGACAGTCTTAAAAATTAAACTAGAAAAATTTGAGAGAGAACAAGACTTAATTATAATAGTTTTAAAACGTTCAAGGGTTAAAAAGTAATTAGCCCATACAAATTTATTTAACAATGATTATAGATTATATAGGTTATATATATAATTTAACATTGATTATAGGTTATATATATAATTATATTTAAAAAAATCATTTAATACACGTATTGTGTAGTCTAAAATTTTTAGGAGTTTATATTTTGGGTTGAGAATTTAGAGTTTAACTTTTACGGATTACGGTTAGACTTTAGAACTTAAGTTTAGAGTTTATAATTAAAAATTTAAATTTTATTTTATGATGAGTAAATATGCATGTTTATATAATTTTTTACACAGATAAAATCACCGTTATAATTTTCAATGTAAAACATGTGATGAAATGCTGACCAATTTAATCCAATCACCAGTGTAATAATTGTTCCTAAGGTCCAAAATCAAAAGCGCCACTCAAAATTAGATCAACATGTATAGTGCCCAAAATTCCAATTTGAAGTGTAACTCGGATTTCGATTATGGGCCTTTGGATTAATATTATGGCCTGTACAAAATTTGGTTACATTACACAATCAAAGCCCTCTCCCAAATAACTATTTATTATTTGAGTAATTATTTGATATACTGACGGTGAAAATTAAAAGTTTTTATAATTACTTTAGTTTTAGGGTTATGTGCTTAGTTTATATTGTATGGTTTAATGATTTATGTGTATGTGTTTTGAATTTAAGGATAATGGTTGAAATTTACAGTTTAAGGTTATAATTGAGAGTTTATAGATTAAAATCTAAATCCTCACCATATTACCCTAAAATTAAACCTTAACATCTAAACCCTCATTCTAAATTCATGCGCTTAAGCCCCTAAACCTTACACTTTATACTAAATCCCTAAACCTTAACTTTTAGTTTTCACTGTCAGTGTATAAGATAATAATCTTTATTATTTTAGTGGTAGATTATTTTTCTCATATCAATAACTTCAATCTACATAAATTTTAGGTCATGTTTGGCAATTAGCGGATAGCTGATAGTTGATTGCATCAACTGATTTGACTAACGGATTGTATTAGCTGATTGTATAAAATTGTTTGGTAAAATTAACTGATAGTTGATAGCTGTTAAATTATTTAAACAAACAAAATGACATATAAGGACATGATTATATTTCATACTTGTTTGAATAGTTTATTAGTTATCAATATTAATTAGATATATAAAATTATTTTAAATATAACTTTTCTAAACACAATCGAATGATTTATATAATTATTTTAATATAATATGATTTAATTATTAAATACACATATAAATATGTGATAATAAAAAGAAAAAGTAAATAAGATTATCTTATAAATAGGGTGAGAAATATTTAATTTAAATTATTTTGATATTTTTGATAACTAGTAAGGATAAAACAATCTTTACAACTATAATATCAAACCTCTAATCTCAAAAAGCTCTTATTGTAAGCTTTTTCAAAATTAACGGTTTCAACTCAATCTTCTCTTTCAATCTGTTATTCATCAAACAACAATATTAATAGATTTGACTGGTCAAACCTCTTCTTACCAAACATAGTCATAATTTTTAATTCATATTTTTAACTCACTCACATCTCTCCCATATTTTCTCTCCCATATTCCTTCTAATTTTGGAATGAGTTGTTTTTACACATAAAAAAAATGATCATCCCCTTAATTTTCTTTCCTACCAAACACATTCTAAAATTATCTTCTCTACATTTTCCACTGCCCTCCTTCTTTCCTTCCTCTTTTCAACCCAAACCAAACAAAACCTAATTTTTTTAATAATCTCATCTACTAACAAGTAACAACCAGGGCCTGAGCTAAATTAAGAGCAATTATTTGTTGCTAATTAATGAGTTATTTATGTTGCAATTTGACTATCATATACTATGAAGCCTGTTGTTTTGTTTTTCCTCCAACGTAATCAATGCAGATCTAATTTCCAAACCAACTCTAAGAAGAAAAAATCGATCCATAAAAGCCTTAAACTGTGGCCGAACGTATAGATAATTAATGACACACGTCATTATCATTTTATATAATTTTGTTTTTGTATTTAAGAGTACCCGGCATTGAATTTTTATAAATGGAATTAATAAATCATACAACTTATAATCGATGTTAAAAATATCTTACTATATTATTTTATTATTCTTTGAACAAAATATATTATTTTAGTATTTATGTTATAATTATTTAAGATATCTTTATAACATAAGAATAAAACTAATTCACTCGTAGTTTACTATAAATGTTATTTTTACTAAAATATAATGGCCCTGTTTGGCAATTAGCAGATAGCGGATTGCATTAGCTAATAGCTGATTGCATTAGTTGATTTGACTAGCGGATTGTATTAGTTGATTGTATAAAAGTATTTGATAAAATTAATTGGTAGCTGATAGCTGTTAAATTATTTAAACAAGTAAATGACATACAATGACATGTTTATATTCAATACTTGTTTGAATAGTTTATTAGTTATCAATATTTTGTATCTAATTATTATTAATTAGATCTATAAAATTATTTTTAATATAACTTTTTTAAACATATTTAAATGATTTATATATTAATTTATAATTTATATAATTATTTTAATATAATTTAATTAATTAATAAATTTAAATACACATATAAATATGTGATAATAAAAAAATAAATAAAATTAGTTTATAAATAGGGTGAAAAAAATATTTGATTTAGGTTATTTTGAGATTTTTGGTAACTGGTAAGGGTAAAAGAGTCTTTACAACTCTAATATCAAACCTCTAATCTCAAAAAGCTCCTATTATGAGCTTTTTTAAAATTAGCGGTTTCACCCCAATCCGCTCTTTCAATCCGCTATTTACCAAACAATAATATTAACGGATTTGACTGGTCAAACCTCTAATTATGCCTCAAACCTCTAATTTTTGCCCAAACCTCTTTCTACCAAACAATATTAGCTCCTATTATGAGTTTTTTTGTTTGGTTTAGTGATTGAGCAATAGTTTTCTCCTTTGAGTTCACAGAAATGATTATTTTTTAGTGCAGTATAATGATTTTTTTTCTTCATTTTCCAAAAAATATAGAAAAATTCTACAACGTGCGACGAACACCAATGAATACTACTAATGATGAACACCGTTGAATACCATTAAATTAATTAATAAAAAATTAAAATTTTAAGGTCCCATCATAAAATTAATAATTATTTTTAAAAATTCAATTAAATTATTTTATATATATTAAAATTTAATTTTTTAATAAGGGTAAACTATATATTTAGTACCTCACTTACTTTTGTATTTCTATTGAACCCCCATTATTTAAATATTATTTCAATTTAACCATGTTCTTTATAAAAAATAATTTAACCCTTAACTCTCAACCTAAAACCCTGAATTATTAAACCTTAAACTCTTAAACCGATACTCTAAATTATATACCTTTAAAAATAATTTCACCATCATCGATTCAATTCCATTCAATGAATTGTTGAATTCTCCTAAAAAAGCCAATTAAATTATTTTATATATATATCAAAATTAATTAAACTCAAATCTCCAAGAATTAACACTATCATCTTGTTTGATTTGAAGAGGCTATCACACTTAATCATAATTAATTCAATAGCCATTAGCAGAATTAGAAAGCATTTAGTCCATATTTAATCTGAATGGTTAACGACTTTTCTTTATCAATGTATCGCCACAAAATAGAAGCTAACCAATCAAACAAACAAATAAAAATGCCTAGAAAACAATCAAAACTGGTGCGACTTTTCTTTATTAACGACTTTTCTTTATTAATTGTGATGGTCTCTTCATCTCAAATAAGATGATAGTGTTAATTCTATGAGATTTAAATTTAATTAATTTATATATATATAAAAATAATTTAATTGATTTTTTAGGAGAATTCAACCATTCATTGGATCGAATTGAATCAATGATGGTGAAATTATTCTTAATGGTATATGGTTTAGGGTATAAGTTTAAGAGTTTAAGGTTTAATAGTTTAGGGTTTTAGGTTGAGGGTTAAGGGTTAAATTATTTTTTATAAAGAATAGGGTCAAATTGAAATAATATCTAAATAAAGATGGTTCAATAGAAATACAAAGGTAGGTGAGGTACTAAATATATAGTTTACCTTTATTAAAAAAATTTAATATATAAAAAAATAATTTAATTGAATTTTTAAAAAATAATTATTAATTGTATGATGGGTTCTTAAAATTTTAAATTTTTATTAATTAATTTAATAGTGTTCAACGATGTTTATGATTAGTGATATTCGTCGGTGTTCGTCGCACGTGGTAGACTCATCCTAAGATATGACATGCGTTATTATCGTATTAAAAATTTGAATATACTATGCTGCCACATCAGCTGTTGTACAAATAAAATAATAATATGTATCGTTGTTTTATTAGACAATATAAATTTATTTAGAATAATAATGTGAGCATGTTCGGTCATAAAAGTGATAGGAGAGCATAAAAATTGACTACAATATACACTTAAAAAGTTTGGTAATCAAAATAAAAATATTTAAAAACTATTAATATAGTTTTATCCTTATTATCATTAATATTTTATATACTAATGTTTTTTATAAATGAAAGAAAGGAACTCCAGGCGTCATTAAGTGCGTCTCTTTAGTAAAAAAAAAAACATTAAGTGCGTCTTATGTGCGCCTGACTTAGGAAACAAGGATTAATGCTGCCCCTAATCTCTCATATTTCTGTTTCATTCTATTTAGCCCCGACATGTTTTCGTCAATTCTAAATTTACTCCAAACAGTTTCTATTATCTGCAATTTAGTCTAAACCATTTACCTTGTTTTTTTAATTGTTTTAAAACAATTAATAATTGTGACAGTGGTATTCATATAAAATAATTAACTTTGTCATTACTACTACTAATAATAATGATGCTGCTGCTGCTGCTTAGTATCAGTAATAAATTTCACTTCGTGAAAAATCTAATGCTCTGACAATAGATGTGGTTATCAGTGAATTGATTTCATAATAACTAATGTTTTGATTTGCGGTTATCGATGGTTTTTCAGTAGTCTGTTTGATATGTCTTTCTGGTTCGTTTATCGATACAATCAGATGTGTTTTACAAAACACCCGTAAGACCATTGATTTCGCTCACCACTACAACTTCGATCTTTAAGTATGTAAGTAGATAGAGACAATGAGTATTGTTTCATGCTTCCTTTCTCTAGTGTTTCATCTCATCTTTATCGTTGCAGCTCACGACGTGTTTTGCTAATTTAATGTTTCGTTCTTTAATTTTTTTAGTTTTCCTTTGTTTTTTTTATTTTCGCTACATATTTATTTTTAAGGTATTCCTCTATTTTATTTTCTAATAAATTCAGTATGTATATTAATAATAAAAAAAACCACATATCATTTGTCATCATAGATGGATCCTTTAAATTTTTTTGACTATTTTTAGTTAAAGTTCCTCTCATGTTTTTTTTAAGTATTATTAATTCATTTAAAATTATTAAAAAGTTTAATTAAACTTTCAAAAACTTTAAAAATTTTGTTTAAGTTTCCAATTTTTTTACCCCAAGTTCTATGCTTTTGATTATCATTCATATCCAATAAATAGGTGCATGTGAAATATTTTTTTGTTCATTAAACACGTGCACGTACTATGCAACGTGATTGGATTCAGTGAAATAAATGATGCAATGTCTCGGTACAACAATATTATGTTTTTATTGTACAGCCAGATTGAAATTATTAATCTAGTTGATGCTATTAATTAGCTTCAACTTACGGTTTGATACTTGAGTTTTTATTAATTAAATACTTGGGTTTAAATTTAATGTTTTATTTGATATTTAGTTTTTTGTCTAATTAAATATATAAAATTTATTTTTTTTGTCCAAACCGACATATAAATTTTTTTTTTAAAATTGGTACATAAAATTGACTTCATATTTCAAATATAGAACTTAGAGTAAGTATTAATATAAAAAAAACGAAACTCATATCCATTTATTTATCTTAACATGTTCTGAATCATAACAACATAAAAACAAATATGATTTAATATTTTTTATTACACTGGATGAGGGAAATGGCGTTTCACCGACCTCCAATACGCAACGCCACACAAACGCAATTCAGTAATCATATTGCCCACCCCACCGGCCAACCCCACTCAGGGATCAACTCGGTCTCACCAGTCACCAACCAACAACAAAGACGAAACGGGAAACGTAGGACCCACCCACGTTTATGTTTCAACTATATCAACCGAAAAATAATTAGTATAATAAGTGGATAAGAGTTGGTGAATGAATTTGGCGGGCAAGAAACACCAATTGGACTCTCCTCCTTTTGAGTGTCACATCTCACCAACTCCAATTTCGACAATAAACTATTATATTATAATATAATATATTAACATTTAAATTCATTGAGTAATTTTAATGAAAATAAATGATGATGTTCATTTGAAAAATTGATGATCCGAATTTAAATAATTTTATTTGTAATATGTGTATTGTTAAAAAGTTAATAAAAAGTATGAATAAATAATATTGTATAGTCACTTTAAGACTATTAAAAGAAATAGTATTAACATTTAAATAGTATAAATCAATTAAATTAAGGAGACTTGTAATTTAAGGCCTAAATATGGGGAAATTAAGTAAAAATGTGTGTGAAGCAATTATGATATTTTTAGTAAATATAAATACATAGTTATAGTTTTCTTTTGGTTTATAATTAAGCAATTTGTTGGACAATCAAAAGAATTCATTTATTTTTTGTCGTGAAGCACTTTTAATGTTAGATATGATATATAACATTTGTTTGATTACGCCATTGAATGGATTATATTTCTCAGAAAAAATATCTATAAGCGTTTTTTGGAGTTTGTCACGTTTGATGAGCACCACTAATAACGAGTACTGATGAACACCATTAATTTAATTTATAAAGATTAAAAATTTAAAAGACTCGTTGCACAATTATAAATTATTTAAAAATTTAAAAGTAAATTAATTAATATATATTATATTATTTTAATTTTATTCTAAACATAGATCAAAATACCTATTTACCCCTATATTACAAAACCATAATTTTTGTTCATTTGAAATCTAAGCCGCAGCCGCCGCCAACCACTATCTAATGTTACTTAGGGTTTCATTAGTACAACCCTACACCAGAAATTAAAAAAAAAGATGGTGTCTTGTTGAAAAAATAATCAAAACTGAACTCGAATTCTCAATCCCATAAATTAAAACTTGAAGACAAAACATGAATGATCAAGAACAAAACTGTACACCGGTAATGTACGACGACGACAAGAGGCAGTGACGGTGTTGGCTTGAATTTCAAATGAACAAAAATTAGGGTTTTGTAATTTAGGGGTAGATAGATATTTTAATCTATGTTTAAAAGAAAATTAAAAATAAAATAATATATTTTAATTAATTTATCTTTTAATTTTTAAATAATTTATAATTATACGATGAGTCCTTTAAATTTTTAATCTCTATAAATTAAATTAATGATGCTCATCGGTACTCGTCGTTAGTGATGCTCATCGCGTGGCAAAATTTTCCTTCTTTAAATTGCTCATTTCATGAACTTGGATTATATATATATATATTCCTTTTTTAAATATTTTTAATATTTTTCTAAATGCTATAATAATTGTTCATAAAATTTTAATAATTTTCATATATATATTTTTTAAATAAAGACATGTTAAATGAACATGTGTTGTGCGTTGGCTCAACATTCAAAGAAATAATGTTTTATATCCATATAGTGGAGGTGAAAACTGAAACAACTGTTTTTAATTTTAAGGTTTAATAATTAAATTTATGGTATATGGTTTAAGGTTTAGGTGCAGTGGTTTAGAATTTAAGATTAATGATTATCATTTAGGGATTAAGGTTAGGAACTAGGATTTAAAGGTCAGAGTTTGAGTTTTAGGGTAATATGACGAAGATTTAAGTTTTAACTCAAGAACTTTAAATTGTAACTATAAACCCTAAATTATATTCACAATCACTAAATTCTAAACTACTAGATATAAACCTTAAACCCTAAACTTTAAATCGAGTTCTCAAAACCTAAAACTAAGGCTAATTAATTTCAACCATTAATGTATTACTGTGGCTCTCTTTTCCTCCTTCCGCTGCTGATGGAGCCTGCCTCCGGCGACTCGATCATTACGAGGAGGGTTTGTAACGAGGTCACCAAATTCTATAAAAAAACCCATTAATGTATTAAATAATTATACAAGAAATTAAGCATCAACTTTTCAAAAGGTTGTTAAGCTCAAACTAAACCCCCACATATTATTTTTGTTTAAAAAATCAAAATTGTTAATAATAATAATAATAATAATAATAATAATAATAATAATAATAATAATTCAACTGAAATCTTCATCTCTGTTGAATTCAAAGGCGACACCTGCACAAAACTTGGATGAGTCCAAAGCATTTGGAAATGAAAAAATACGAGGAGAATTGACCGTGTTTTCTGATAGAAATGTCAAACGTGGTTGGTTTTCTTGTCTTAATTGTCCGTGAAATTGGATAGAAAGACTTTTCAATTAAGGCCAAAGTATATATAAAAGAAACTTGACAACAAAATGATTATGCAAAATTGCAAACTGTCAAATTGCAATGAATTCTTTTAGGAAAATTCTACAACGTGCGACAAACACCGATGAACACCACCAATGATAAACATTGATGAACACCATTAAATTAATTAATAAAGATTTAAAATTTCAAGGACCCATCAAATAATTAACACTTACTTTAATAAATTCAATTAAATTAATTTTTATATATATTAAAATTTTATTTTTTAATAAGGGTAAACTATATATTTAGTACCTCACATATTTCTGTATTTCTATTGAACCCTCATTATTTAAATGTTATCAATTTGACCATATTCTTTATAAAAAAATAATTTAACCCTTAACCCTCAAGCTAAAACCCTAAACTCTTAAACCTTAAACCCTTAAACTCTTAAACCTATACCCTAAACCATATACCCTTAAAAATAATTCTTGCTTTTGATTTATATATATATATTTTATTCTTATTTTTTGAAGAATTATATAAGACCGAGACCTGGTTACCGAGTCATGTTGTTCGGTATGATCAGGTTTTTTTTATGCGTTTTTGAGAGAATTTTGCGAGGTCTGTTGGCTGTGAAATCTAGGGTTAAAATCAATTCATTAGAATATTCATGGTATAATTAGGCTTCCAAATTTGAACCACATCAGAATTAGGGTTTATAGCAAATCAAATTAGGTCAGTTAATGTACAGTTTTTGGGGCCAAGCCTTGCTGCAGTTTGTGTGAAGGGTGCAAATATAATCGCGGGATTTTCATTTAGTTGATTAAATTATTTAATTCAATTTCTTTTTTACATTTTTGTAATTTTTTTAAACAATTTGGGTTAGTCTCTGGGTAATGGTTTTATTTGTATTTCAGTTAAACTATATACTGGGATTTTTATCTTCTTTTACCATGATTTTTGGCTTTCTAAACCATGTGAATTATAAATTCGATTAATTTCAAATTTTTTTCTGTAATATGCATGTCCGTCTTACGGTTTATGTTCGGGGTGCGAAGTTACCCTTTCCAACAATGTTATTTTCAAGGATTGAACTCATGTAGTATAATGTGTCTTACTAACACCAACACTTGTTGGTCGATTAATTTCAATTCTAAAAATTATTTTAAATATTAAATAAACGCAAATCAAAAGCAAAAATATTAGTCTTATTTCTATGGATGTTGAAAACATTATTACTGTAAAAGAAATTATTGTAGCTTGTTTTTGAAGGGTAAATTACACCAAGATTACTCAATTATGTGTTTAATATATATATATATATATATATATATATATATATATATATATATATATTAGTCCTGAATATTCAAATGTTGATTAGGACCAAATCAGCATTTGTGGCAATCAAGTATAATATATGTGTTTAATATATAAGCTCTATCTGTGTATGGTTAACCAGTAGTAAGTTAGCCTCTTTTTAATGGGAACATTGCTATAATATTCAACATTCTATAAGGACAGAATTCTTTCGACATTCTACGCATAATTTAATTGACAGTGTTATGGAATAATTAAAATCAATGAGTTTAATTGTTTTTGTAGGCGTTCACCATTCATATCAATAGTTACATGAAGAACATAACTGTGGCGTTGTCGGTTGATGACAAATTATTCCCGATTCTTATGAGTTGTGTGATGATATTGAAGAAGCTCTCAAACTCATCAAGATTATCACCATTGATGTGAATTGTGAGGGGGTCTGATGAGTAGTTAATTAATAATAATATGTCTGTCATTTTTAGTATTAAAATTGGATTATTAAAGAGCTGTTAGTTATTTTTATGGGTATATATTTTAGGGTATAGGTTTAAGGGTTTAAGGTTTAATAGTTTAGGGTTTTAGGTTGAGGGTTAAGAGTTAAATTATTTTTTATAAAGAATAGGGTCAAATTGAAATAACATTAAAATAATGAGGGTTCAATAGAAATACGAAAATAAGTGAGGTACTAAATATATAGTTTACCCTTATTAAAAAATAAAATTTTAATATATATAAAAATTAATTTAATTGAATTTTTTAAAGTAATTATTAATTATTTGATGAATCCTTGAAATTTTAAATTTTTATTAATTAATTTAATAGTGTTCAACAATGTTCATCATTAGTGGTGTTCATCGGTGTTCGTCGCACGTGGTAGACTCATCCATTCTTTTATTTCATGCCAACATAATTGTTAGGTCTGCATATATTTTTTATTTTGACTTAAATATGCATTCCGTATTTAAACTAGACATTTCTTAATTGATATTTAAAGAAACTTTTGTTTATAAATTGTTATTTGAACTAGATATATTTTCTAAAATTAACACCTATATTTTTCTCTTAATTTGGTACCTAAATTTTAATTCTACTCAATATTTCAATACTTTTATTAACATATTTAGTCCATAAAACTTATGGATTATATTAATTTTTTCCTAATTTGAAACAATTCAATGAATTTCACACTTCTTATTTTAAAAAAATATTAATCTAATCATTTTTGTGATACTGTTATATCAAGCGAGCCTATCAAATCAAATCAAATCAACAATTGGGTAACTTCATTCTACCCTAAAACACCAAGTCTTACCATACCATGAAAGTAATATAATATGTAATGAACTACAATCAACTTCCTAAATATATTTAATAAACGCGGTATGATTTCAACCACAAATTGGTACTGATATTTTCCAAACAAGAGTTCAATACAATAACCCTGAAGAAAAGAAAAAGATGAGGTAGGAAAGAAAGGTTTCAGCAAGAGATACTGAATCCAAGGGAAAGAAGTAGCCGCAGCCAAGTGTTCACAATATTTCATATTCCTTTCCCTAGAGGCTCATGACCTATTTATACTCAAAATATTACCATCTAATTAATCTAACAACTAACTAATTCAATTGGTCCTAAACACATGACTATTTTCGGTTCATAACATAATATTTATAGGAGAAGAACAAACAATTTAGGACCAATTTAATAAAATGTATAAATTCTAGTATTAATTTAAGAGATGATGTCTAGTTCAGGTACCAATTTGGGAATAAAATTTTCTTTAGATGTCAACATGAGCGAATGCGTCTAATTCAAATATCGAATAGTCATCTAGAGAATGTGTGTAGTTCAAGTATAGTTAAAAATAATCACAGTAAAACTGTACCAATCCCCGACTCGTTCTTTACCAAAACAAGTCCTGTCCTGCTCGAACCTAAAATTTAAGAGAGAAAAACATGTTCTGGTTGGGGCGATTCAGAGTGGGGTGGGGCGAGTTTAGATATTTTTGGCATCTCTATCCAATAATGCACTTGAAGAAATTTAAATGGTCATCTGGGGTGCTATAGCATTCTAATGTACTGTAAAAGCATCCTATATGAACAAATAATTGATTTTATACCTCATTTCAAACATTTTTCTCAACAATAATTCCTAAGCAAGGAACCCAAGTTAAGTGATTGATATTTTTACTTTAAATCCTCTCTTTAATAACCATAGTGTAAATTATTGTTGAGTTTGCATTTCTTTGGGTTGTTTCTTATTTTGATTACGGAATTTTGAAAAATAACATTTTACTCATTTATATTATTGATTTTATACATTTTAATTATTGAGTCATTACCTTCCGTTATATAGATGATGTGCTACGTTGATAAAATATTTAATCTTTAATTTGACCCTTAAACTATAAATAAATTATCAATTTAATTATTTAATTTTAAGTAAAATATTAATTTAATCCATAAACTTTCTCACTCTCATAACCATTTTTTCATTGGTTCACACTGATATCAAAACGCCACTGATTCAGAAAGAAAGTGGTTGTACTCTTTATTTATAAACAGAATAAAAAGAAAAAAAATAGCGGACAATGTTAAGGCAGATGTCGGAAATTTGGCACTATAAAGAAGAAAACAAATAGGCGTGAAGCCAAGAATCTTTAGTCGGAGATTCGTGATACAAATATAAATTGTTAGAGTAAAATAAAAAAATTTAATACAAAAAAAACCTGAATTGAATTAATATTTTTAAAAGGACTTGGGAAATAATTTTATCATTCATCTAAAAGGAGGCCAACATAGACAGGCCCATAATTTCATATTAGGAGATAAACCTATAAAATTTTAATAAAATAAAAATAATTTTTAATAGAAACTACATAATTTTTTTTTAATAAAAAGTATATCACACACACGAATTTTAAATTTTGGGACAAAAATTCTAAATAAATTTGTATTTAACTATTTATTACTTTTGGGGTTTTTTTCGCTGGCCAAATATTAGTTTTAGTTGGAAAATAAAAGTAGTCGGAGAAGTCAAAGTCTAAAGATGGAAGCTGAGGTGGCGAAGGGTGAATGGTCAAGGTCAGCAGGCGGGAGTAGGTGAGTGACAAAGGAAATGCCGCTTTTGTTTCCTTTCCTCTCCTCTGCCTTTTCTACGCTTATATTATTCCAACCTCTCCTTATTGCGTTCACCAACTCCTCACCCATTTTCCTTTGATTTGCAGGTTTGTTTATGCCGATTCCCTTCAGTAATCAATCTTTTTAGTTTACTTGTTTTCCTTTCTGGGTTTCAATGTTTTCTAATAAACATCTTATGTCTTTGAATCGCCATGATTTTTGAGTTCCCATTCTGATTGCACTGGAAATTTTCATTTTTTATTATGTTTTTGTTCCTTCTTCAACAATAAGATACATTGAATCAGGCCCTTATTCAAAACCAGGTATTAAAGAATTAAATGGTTTTTGTTGGATAAGATTATGAGTTACTACGAATACGATCAATTTTTCTTTCTGCTAAAGAAAATAAGAAATCTCAACTGTATAATCGGCTTGTTTGTCCCCATTTATTATTAATGTAAATTCATCTGCTTTAGAGTTATGATGAAAACTTCTTGTATATTTAATTGTTTTTGTAAATTTTCATCCAAGTAATCATTTCATTTGTTGGCAGAAGCAGAGAAATCATCTTTCCTCCTGTGGACCCCACCAGCACTACAACCATGATTGTAAACGTGAAAGAATCGACGATGGTACGGCCGGCGGGTGAGACTCCACGTCGGAGCCTGTGGAACGCCAACGTGGACCTGGTGGTACCCAGGTTCCACACCCCGAGCGTATACTTCTACAGGCCGACGGGAGCGGCCAATTTCTTTGACCCGCATGTGATGAAGGAGGCGCTGAGCAAGGCCCTGGTGCCGTTTTACCCCATGGCGGGGCGGCTGAAGAGGGACGAGGACGGAAGGATCGAGATCGATTGCAATGCCGAAGGGGTGCTCTTTGTTGAGGCTGAAACCACCTCTGTTATCGATGATTTCGGTGATTTTGCACCCACTTTGGAGCTCAGGCAGCTCATCCCAACCGTTGATTATTCCGGCGGCATCACCACTTATCCACTCTTGGTTTTGCAGGTATTTAGTGTGTTTTCCTCATATATCTTTTTTTATTAGGTGAATATTATATAGCTTCACGTGAAGTCTGTATTTTTTTTTTACAAAGATTAAGAAAAAATAATTTTATATAAAAAACTAAGAGAGTTAAATAGATCTTTTAAAAATATTTTTTTTCAGCTTTCTGAAATTGGATAAATACAAAATTGAGCCTTTAGGAAAATAATGATACTAAATCCATATCTATCTATATATAAACAACGTTAATGTTCTTTATTCACTTCCAAACATAAGATATTTCATCACAAAATTCTTTATTTAAAAGAAAATACCAAATTTAGTAAAGGACAATATGTTGTTTTGATCAAAAAAAGAAGAAAAAAGGACAATATGTTGTAACTTACTAATATATTTTTCAACAGTTTTCAGAGCACATGATTAAATCTCTAGGAAGGTTGATTAAATCTCTAAGAAGGTTGAGAATAAAATTTTTATGTCTTCTTTTGACGTCCTTATCTAAAAAAGTTAAAGATTTATATATTTTTTTAAATTTTTAAATTTTAAACTCTAAAAATTAGACCGTCACGCTCCTTAAGAGTTGTGTCATTATTGGATGAGCTTTGATGGTTGCCTGCCTACCACCTAAACCATTCATTATTGGATGAGCTTTGAACTTAAGCAATCACCTATGTCATACTTAAGCAATATCCACCGCTAATAATTAGAGGTATATGCCATCAGTAGGGTCAAATCTAATTGCATATTTCTAGGCCTTCGATCTTGGGAGTTATTTTAAACATGTTTTTGTTTTTTTGATTCTGTTCAGGTCACATATTTCAAGTGTGGTGGAGCATCATTAGGTGTTGGCATGCAACACCATGCAGCTGATGGATACTCTGGTCTCCACTTTATCAATACATGGTCTGATATGGCTCGTGGTCTTGACCTCACGATCCCGCCGTTCATTGACCGGACCCTTCTTCGTGCTCGGGATCCTCCACAACCCGCGTTCCAACACATTGAATATCAACCTCCTCCAGCATTGAACACTCCACCCCAGTCCACAGGTCCTGAAAGCACAGCGGTCTCCATTTTCAAATTGACCCGGGAGCAACTCAATGCACTCAAAGCCAAGTGCAAGGAAGATGGGAACAGTGTTAACTATAGTTCATACGAGATGTTGTCAGGTCACGTGTGGAGATCCGTTTGCAAGGCTCGTGGACTTACCGATGATCAAGGGACCAAATTGTACATTGCTACCGACGGAAGGTCTAGGTTGCGCCCCCCACTTCCACCTGGTTACTTTGGAAATGTGATATTCACTGCTACCCCAATTGCAGTGGCGGGCGATCTAATGTCGAAGCCAACATGGTATGCTGCAAGCCGTATTCATGATGCATTGGTTCGGATGGATGATGACTATCTAAGGTCAGCCCTTGATTTCCTAGAAATTCAGCCAGATTTATCCGCCCTTGTTCGAGGCGCACATACTTTCAAGTGTCCAAACCTTGGGATTACTAGCTGGGTTAGGCTCCCAATCCATGATGCAGATTTCGGCTGGGGCCGTCCCATATTTATGGGTCCAGGCGGGATTCCTTATGAGGGGTTGTCTTTCGTATTACCAAGCCCGAACAATGACGGGAGCTTATCGGTTGCCATATCCCTGCAAACCGAGCACATGAAAGTGTTTGAGAAGCTCTTTTATGACATTTAAGGCAAAAAGCCACCAATAGAAGCTATATATTCTGAACCTGGTCCATATAAGACCTGCCAAGCTTTTCCTTTCCCAATTTTTTCATACATTTTCGTGTTTTAAAGTCTCACATTTCACTTGAAATGTACCTGTCCTCATATGCAAGCATTACTAGTTACAAGGCATATGGGAAAAAACTTTGGACATAAGTTGTATTACTAATGTCGGTTCAATATCGATGTTGTTGAATATTATAACAATGTTAGCTCACAAGAGAGAGAGAAAGAAGGTGGAAATGATTTAACATTTCCTATAATTTGGATCCTTAAGTTACAGCTGAACTCGTGGATTATTATTTGGTTCTTTTAGGTGTATCCATATACATTTAGAGAACTATATGTCCTAAGGCTAGACACATAGGACATAATTGAAGGGAAACCATTGAGACACAAGAAATTATAGCCCATTTTAGCCTGTCATTTTCAGGGTTCTGCTCCTTGGACTCACTCTTTCAACTTTGGCATGAAATGATTCTCTTTGTTTAAATTACAAAACTGCAGTTGTTTCTGTTTCTCAGTCTTGAAACAATGCCTCAAGTTCAATTTCCTCTGTTTTTTTGTGGTTGTTTTCAAAGTCATCTTTTAAGTGACTTGTCTACAAATCATTTTTCCAATTCTGAATAAATTGTCCCAGGAAGATAAATATCAAAACCTTTATTTAAATGATAAACAAATCGGTAGAAAGTAGAAACAAGCTACAACAGAATACAGAGGATATGGACTGAGTCTGAGTCTGAGTTCTACTAGCCATTTCTTTCTAAAATGACTTAAAATCTAAAAAAACACTCAAAATCAACATACTCGACTCAATCCTCGAATTCAGCAGACGCCAATCCGTTTTAGCTTCACCCAAAAAAAGAAAGAAAAACCTCCACAAAAGCTCAAAGCTGGGGAATTATAGGATAAGGGTGAAGATTACAATTTACATGTAACGTAAGAGTTAACAGAAAGCAAGGTGGGTTGAGGAGTGAGGGAGCTGCGCTTTTTCTGGTGGGATGGTGGGGGACATTGGCACCACCGTTCGCACCTTTTCCACCCTTTGATTTCTTCGACTGATGTTGCTTGTAGTATTCGTCTTTGTTTAGACCTGCATGTCTCCACACTGAAATTCCAACTGGTTTCAGAAAAAATGGTTTAAACTTTTAACAGACAAGAAGAAGATAACAAATGAAAACCATGAAATTCTTATTACCATGGATATCGTGTCCTTGAACAACATTGAAATCTCGAGAGTTCAGTAAAGGAAACCCTTCAACTTTCCTGCATGAAACGGCAGTTGTACATAACAAAACTGTAACCCAGGCTAAAAACTTCAACATGATTCCTTCTGGTAATAGTTTAGGCAGTGGTTGATGCGAGAATACATAGGTTCATTTTCCTATAAGCTGGTTGGTTAAAGTAGTTTAGACACTGGTGCTTAAGCACAAGTAGCAATCGAATAAGATGCATCGCCCATTTGCCAAAAAGTTGCAGCTTTTTCATGTGCAAAGTCAAATGTGTTTATGCTGCTTCACCTTTTTCCATACTCCTTCGTGAATAAAATATTAAAAAAAATACATACTTATTAAATAAAATTGATTCGTGAGATTAAATTCGATCAATCTTTTACCAATAAATGTTGAGTACATTGTTAAGACACATTGCACTCCCAAATTGAAGACATTGAGTTATTGGGAGAGGCAGCCTCGTACCTGAACATATATATATATATATATATAAGGATAAATATTTTATACACAGGCGGTGGAAAGTTTCCACAAGCACCTTAGTTTTAGGGTATAAGAAGTTAGTTTAGGGTATAAGTTTTAGGGGTTTAGGTGTAGGGGGTTAGAATTTAGGGATAGTTGTCTCAATTTAAGGTTTTAGGGTATAGAGAGTTTCCACAAGCACCTTAGTTTTTTTGGTAATATGTAGGTTCATTATATATAGGATTAATATTCTATACATTGGCGGTGGAAACTGAAAGTGCCCACAAGCGCCTTATGGATGCTTTCAGTTTCCACCGCCAGTGTATAGGATATTAATCTTATATATAATGAACCTACATATTACCAAAAAAAATTCAATCATGGCTTTACCTATAATGGTATATATAAGAACAAGGGTAAACTACATAAATGACCACCTTACTATTGTAAAAGTTGCGATCTGACCACATTATTTTTTTTCGTCACAATTAAACCACCAAACTATTTAAATGGTATCAATGTGACCACCAGCCGTTAAAGGTTAACGGAAGGGTGACGAGACAGTTAAAAAATAAAGGGTATAATTACACATTTAGTCCTTGTTACTTATAAACTTTATCAATTTAGTCATAATTTTAATTTAATAAAATAAATTAATTATTTATGCCAATGGTGGGAATTGAACCCGCGTATGGGTGATTTAGAAGCAATTGCTCAGCCACTACACCAACCATGCATTTGTGCTAAAAGTAACCTTTTAAATATATGTTCTACTTCACAAAAAATTCATGTAAAGCTTATTATCTAAATTTACTTGCAAGTACATGTAATCTTTTAAAGGAGCAATTACAATAAGGAACGTAGAAACCGGACTATGATATTAGTTTTTGAAGTAGCCAATTTATCTTTTGAAGTATGTATTATCATGAAACTATAGAAATCATCCACTGCAACTCCAGATTATTGTAGCTAATTGGCTGCAGTATATCTCTATTTGTGTTTGTGAAGCCTTGTTTGAGCCAAGTTAAATGTCATTTGATTGCAATTACTTTAGAACTATGTTACTCGGACTATGATATTAGTTTTTGGTGTAGTTATGTGTTCGACATGGGTATGTTGATTTTTTTTTCAGTTTTAAAATTTATTTGGAGGGTCATGTCTACATATGCATTTAACATGGGTGTCATAGACCAGTACTTCAAGAAAAATGAGGAATCGATGTAACATAACTTTCAAATGTTGTTATACACTTCAGATCTCACGGTGTGATTTAGTTATCCTCTTTAGCATTTTGTCATCTGATGCCTTCATTTGCAGTGAATTGAGTATGCTTTCTCTTATTCCTGTTTAACCTGTAACTCAACTTATCTTCATTAGAACAAAGAGTGTTTGTACTAATCTCTAATTATTGCGTAGTCTGCAATTGTTTACCTGCTTCTCAAATTCATTGTTGACTGGGTGGATGGACAAATATCTTACCTGGAGTCTCGAGAAACTGCTGCTGTAATTGATTTCTGCATGCGTTTGCTCCAACTTTACTCATCACACAATATTAGGAAGGTAATTTTTGTTCAATCTCCATATAAAATTCCTTAAATATTCTGATTTAAAGAAGTTCATCTCTTTATCATCTCCATCTTTAAATTTCTACTCAAGTAACATTTCAACTATGAAGGTACCCTATTAATATATCTGAGTCAGCAGTTATGCAATAGTTTTTATTTTCTTGCATATAATTTAAAGTTTCTGAAAATTTAAAAAGAACTTTATTATCTTGCTAAAGGAGAGCATCTTCCGGCTAGATAAATTTTGCATTGTTTTGACTTTTAAGCTGTAAGAATTATTTTCTTGACTAATTTCACAAAATGCTTATTTATTTCGCTTTGTAGCTGCGTAGCATAGTTCAATCTAGTTCCAATGCCAAGTTTTTGGCATACTCCATAGCAGTGGAAGTAATTTCTTCTAAAATTGATTGCATACTACAACACCCAAGCTCATTTCAAAACTGACAGAAACTGTTCAACACAAAGCTCTATCTGGTAAAATTTTTGCTGGCCAGGATGAATCAACACTGGTCCGGTATTACTGCCCTTGGCCTTTTTAGATGGAATATGGTTCACTTTGTTTCAAAATGAGCTTCATATCTAGCATTCACTGCTCCTCATAAATTAAAATTTATTTTATTTTATTAAATTAAAATTATGATTAAATTGATAGAGTTTATAAGTAACGAGGACTAAATGTGTAATTATACCTTTTAATTTTTTAACTGCCACGTCACCTTCCTTTAACCTTTAACGGCTGGTGGTCACATTAATACCATTTAAATAGTTTGGTGGTTTAATTGTGACGAAAAAAAAGTAATGTGGTCAGATCGCAACTTTTGCAATAATAAGGTGGTCATTTATGTAGTTTAGCCTAAGAACAAACAATATACCAATTTCCTAACAAAAGTTGGATCGAAAGTTTAAAAACAGGTTAACAAACAGTCGAGAAATTAGAAAACCACTTAAACCTTCACCGAGTTTCCCAATTAGAGGTTTTAACAGGAAAATCCGAGAGGTAAATGAAGGAGGAGTTGGAGAAGAGTTCCCAATCAACAACATCATCTTTCCAAGTATTTTTTATCCATGTTTGCTGCGGAGTAGCCTTAGCCGTTGGATTTTGGGTGGCCCGCCATGTTTATTCCATCAATCTCATCTCTGATCCCACCACCACTCTTCGTTTGATCTGGGTACTTTCCACCCCTCAAATTTCCTTACTTTCTTCATCGTCTCTAATTTCCTTTTGTTTTTAATGATTTTTTTTCTTTGTTAGGCTTTTGAATTCCCAGTTGTTATCCTTCTTTTTAGTTGCTGTAGACAGAAACCGGAGAAATGCTCGGTTAGCCTACAATTTCAATGAATTCTTATCACTATTTATTGTTTTTAAGGGTTTTATGATACTTTTCTATGTTGGGTTTTTTTACAGTATTTGAAAATTATTGCCCGAGGTCTGCTGGGACTTCCTATTGGTTAGTGTTAACCTGGTAATGTCACTTGATTACCATAATTTCATGAATATAGCTGTATAACTTTCAATTTCCAGGGGCTCTATTAAATGCGCTTGGAGCCTTTGCTTTGGGGGCACCCGTCGGATTGCAGTAAGTGATCTAGGGTGGATAAAACCCACACCTTTGCAATTGCATTACCACGATTGTGATGATTTTATCTATGGCAGCAGTAGCACATTGGCCCTGCTTTTCGGTTTTCATTATAGTTTATAGAAGTTAGTTATTCCAAAATCATGCATTAATTGTGTTTCTTTCTTGTTGGCTGCAGATACTTAGAAAAGACCATTAGCTGGTCTCTTCTGATGTCCTCATTCACTGTAAGTTTCCAGATTTTAATAACATTGCTTGTTTATTGTATATTTTGTGATGTCATTATCATACATTTTTTAATGCTAAATAGGCAGTATTGATGAGTTTCCATTATGACATAATTATTTGAATTTCTAGATGTATTATGTTCTTCAAAATTCCTAGCAACGTGAACCTTTACACTCCATGGTCCATACACACACACACACTAAGTTATGTTTTGGTGGATTTTTGCAGTTTGTGCCTACAGCTTGTGTTTATGGTTCATGTTGGACAGATTGGCATCGCATATTTGCATGTACGAAGTAAGTGTTTCCTGTGTAAATGTTGGTTCCGCATTTTCCCATGAGCATTGTGCTTATTGTTTTTATGTGTTTGCTCATTTTTCAAGGTATATTGGATTTGGTATTTGTAACAATTTTTAGATTTACCTTATTATTACTTCATTAGTTTGTGTACCAACTCACAGGTGAAACAGCTGGCTTCATTCTTTGAAATATCTATTACCTTTTCAACTGAGAGATGCATTCTTCTCGAATAGCCCACATAGAAAGTTTTGCCTTTGATTAGATGTATGTGTGTAGAGAAAGGGGTGGGGGGGGGGGGGGGTCAAAGAGCATGCAGTAAGGTGGCCTTTAGAACTTTATTGCAATTTGTTGGCTTAATCATGTTACAGTAAGTTTTTTACTCTAAAGCTTGAGCTTACGGGAATAAATGAGAGTAAAGTTTCACAACATGCTGTTTTGAGTATCAAAGCTTTATGGTACATAACTACATATAGTTAGGTTTGTAATGTAAATTGGAGTCATAGGTGAATGTTTTTTAATAGAAAATCTTATTATCCGTATAAAGAACTGATGTCTTATATCCATCTAGGCATTCATTTATACCCCAATAATGTTTGATTGAAATGCATTTTTTGTGCAAGGGTTTAAGAATGTGCTGATATAGATGTTTGATATCATTCTCTTAGGCCAAAAGGACCATTGGATTTTATGCTTTGTCTACCAGCACACGGAGCTGTAATTGGAGCTTGGTTTGGTGCTTGGCCTATGCCACTTGATTGGGAACGCCCTTGGCAGGTATCATCTCCCCCCCTTTAATTCATTGTGACTTAAGTTCTTGTGTTTCTTTATCGCTAAAGGGTAAAAATAGGAAAGGATTTCTTTATCGCTAAAGAGTATCTATGCCAATCATTATTCTCATGCATATGGGCCAATTGACATTGCACTTAGGGGCTTTAGATGGAATTGTATTACTCTGTATAGCTGCACTTATACAAGTATTCAGAAACATCCAATCTGCAATTACCTTTGCTGATTCTTGTAGCTTTGTTAATGTATAATTGACATCAAGCAGCCCTTTAGAAGCCAGAATTTCTTAGTTGAATCGTTATTTTCTTCTTTTTTTAAATGTCAGGTATATAAGATACTAACCATATTTGTTGAATAGAGCATCTCTTATCATGAGAAGATCTGTTGGGATTTGACTTTGTTTGTTTGGATATAGCATTGTGATTTTTTATATATAAACCTATTAGAGGCTTGACGTATTCAATTACCTTCCCTTGGTAGGATTGGCCAATCTGTGTGAGTTACGGAGCCATGGCTGGTTATGTGGTTGGGATGGTGGGATCCATTGGTCTTGCACTAACGCATACCGGAGGAAAGCAACTCAAAGCAGAGTAGATGATACTCATTTTCCATTTCTGTTTCCCCTTTGCCGCCAGAGTTATGAAACAATGGTTGGCTTAGTTGGAAACGTATGCTAATTCAGTTTACAGTTTATTGGTTAATATCAATTTGATCAAGTTATATGATAGTGAATTTGATGGATGATGTGTTTCCTTTGCATGTAAGAAAAGCGTGTTCTAGGTTTTTTGACGGCATGTTGATGTATAACACTACCTGCAAACTGTTTTTGAAGTAGTAGAAAACCGTACAAACTGGTTTAGCATGAATCCTGGAAACTACAGCTTACAACACGGCTTATCCGCCAGATATATCTGTTGGTAAGATTGAAAAGGCCTAAGATTCATGTGTTTCAGGGTTAAATGCTTACCATACAACTATAACATTTAACACCACCAATTCAATCCTTTTGTGTTCACGGGTCTTATTCTTTTTCCAGTATTTTCATTCAGATCCAAATAAAAAACGCACCAAAAGGGACAGTCTGTCTGTGTAAGTGGTTACAGTAGATTCCGTGAAGAGACAAGTCCCTTTCCTCACTTCAACCAACCATATATTTGATAAATAAAACCAGCATTTTTTCTCGTGAAATTCTTAAAATGTTATAATGAGTATTATAACGAAACTACAGGTGGAGTTTTGCAAAATTATTGTTCTGAATAGGGAATATATTTGGGTTCACGTAGCAAGTAGCAAGTTTAATAGGATAAAAAAAGGAAGAGGATGATAGGATAGGAGTAAGAAACAGAAGAAGGGTTATGTGATGAGAATTGAGAAGTAATAGCACGTGAATCCCCAATAATTCTGTCATGCAGGAGTGGGACCTTGAGCCAGCCCTTCCCCTTTTGTTCTCTTCTCTTATATCTTATTATTATCATTTCTTCACTCTCGCCTCTGCAACAGCAATGGCCCTCCTCCCATTTATGCTTTCACTTATTGCTTTCCTCCTCCACCACCACAATGGGGTTGACTGCTATGGAGGCAAGCAGCTCCTCAACCTGCAACACCACTTCCAATGGAACCGCAATTGGGATGCTCTTGCCTCAACTTGTTTGTCTCATAAATCAAGTAACCTTTCTTCTTCTTCTTATGTTGTTTATTTGTTTACTTGTTCTCTGTTTCCTTTTTTTTTTCCTTCTAGGATTAGGGAAAGGATACAAAACTGCTCTCATGGCTTCATCCCTTGTGGGAGACGGCCATTATAGCCTTTGTTTCTCTTTTTATTTACTCCAGACTGGAAAACTATATAAACTGTACTTCAAGGTTATCTTGACTTTGCTTTACATTAGATTATGCAATCACAATTGGCTTATATGTGCTTTTATTTTCATTATATAATAAATATCTCAAACTTTCAATTTAGCTTAACTAATTGGCTTTACTGCTTTTTGGTCGATGGATATGATTGCATACCATCCAATCCATACATTCAAAATTATATTTTATTACATATAATTACACCGGTATATATAAAAAATATACATTTTCTTAAGGTAAGTATAATTACATGGCAAAAAGTTAAAAAATACCCCTAACGTTGGACTGGATAGTCATTTTGGTCCCTATTCTTTTTTTTAACAATTTAACTCTCAATGTTTTATTTTGGGTCAAAATGGCCCATATGTAGATGAAAATTGTTAGAAAACTAACGGTAAACAGTTTGAAATGACTTTACATAATGATAAGTCATAAGAAAAAAATTATTTTATATAATTTTATAAAATTATTTTTCGACTGATGTAACGTTTTTTCAAGTCAACACATTTGTCTATATAATATTTTCATGTTAGCATGCATTGTCATATAGGTTTGTCTCGTTATTTCAACCCATTTACCGTTAGTTGACTGCCAATTTTCATCTGAAAAGAGGTCATTTTGACCCAAAATAAAACATTGAGGGTTGAATTGCTCAAAAAAATTATGGGTCAAAGTAACTATTCGATCAAACATTGTTTTTTTTCTTCACTTTACGCCTAGTTACATATAGCTTTACACCTTTAATTTTGGATGTTTAGGGAAGGAGAAAGGTGCAACCATATTGGAAATGAAGCACCGAGATTATTGCTATGGAGGAAGGGATAAAGATTGGAACAAGTTGCTTCAAAGACGCTTGATTTTGGATAACCTTAGAGTTCAGTCATTGCAATCCCGAATCAAAAACAAGTCATCTGCAAAAGCACAAGATGTTGCCGATGCTCGAATCCCCTTGACTTCTGGTGTCGAACTTGGGATACTAAACTACATTGTTACTGTTGAAATGGGTGGTCGAAAAATGACAGTTATTGTCGATACCGGAAGTGACTTGACTTGGGTCCAATGCCAGCCTTGCAAATCATGTTACGACCAAAAAGAACCTCTTTTCAACCCTTCTGCATCTCCTTCCTACCGAACAGTCTCATGTAATTCATCCGAGTGCCAGTCGCTTGCATTTGCAACAGGGAACACGGGAAACTGTGGGGAAAATCCACCAACCTGTAACTATGTAGTTAGCTATGGTGACGGATCCTACACTAGCGGTGATCTAGCTAATGATCATCTCAATCTAGGGAAGACACCGGTGGACAAATTCGTATTTGGATGTGGCCGGTACAATAAGGGTCTGTTCGGCGGAGCTTCAGGTCTGTTGGGACTAGGGAGGAGTAATATCTCTCTGGTTTCTCAAACTTCTGCAATCTTTGACGGGTTTTTCTCCTATTGTTTGCCATCAACAGAATCTGGGGCGTCTGGTTCATTAGTTTTGGGAGGCAATTCATCAGTTTACAATACTTCAAGCCCCTTTTCTTACACTAGAATGATCCCAAATCCAAAGCTATCAACTTTCTATTTCCTCAACCTTACCGGTGTTAGTGTTGGTGGGGTGACGCTGCAAGATTCACTCTTTGGGAAGACTGCAATGCTTATTGACTCCGGGACCGTTATCACAAGGATTCCTCCAACAATTTACAAGGCCTTGAAGGCAGAGTTTCAGAAACAATTCTCGGGTTTCCCGACCGCACCGGCTTTCTCGATCTTGGATACGTGCTTTAACCTTAGTGCATACCAGGAAGTGGATGTTCCTACACTAAAATTGCAGTTTGAGGGTAATGCAGAGATGAATGTGGATATCACTGGGGTTTTTTACTTTGTAAAGACAGATTCATCTCAGGTTTGTTTGGCTCTTGCAAGCCTCTCATTCGACGACGAAACCGGTATCATTGGAAATTATCAGCAACGAAACCAAAGGGTTATATATGATACAAAAGAGTCTAAGTTGGGATTTGCCCAGGAAAGTTGCGGTTTCACATAAGCAGAAACTGCAATGGTTGGCAGTTTTAAATACATAATACTAGTAACTCCCATCTTTTCTAAGCCAAGTGATGTGTTGGCAGTTAACAATATCTATACCCTACCATCCTTTTCTTGATTCATATTATATACATATTACTCCTCAGGGAGAATTGAAGGTATATAAAATATGTTAGCCACTCAGACTTACCGAGTGTGCTCAGTAAATGGTACAAAATGGGGGGGGGGGGGGGGGGGGGGGGGGGGGCAGCTATTGCCTGAAATAACACTACTTCCACAGTAGATGCAAGAACTCAATTTCATGTAAAATTAATATGCTTGTACTATTTATTTCAATATATGAAGAAAGATTCCAAGTGTGTAAAATCAGTTGAGATGTCTCTGATAAAGCATTGACAATGTAAATAATTTCATTGCTCTTTTAGCCTAAAAGCATATATGATGCAACAAGCACTTAACCAAGCGGAGAATAAGAGATAGAGAAAGAGAACCTGCTCCCTATCTTGAAACTGTCTCAGTGAAATTGATTGCCTTGTATAAAAATCTGCCCTGACTGAATTTCCAATGCTTCCCCTGTATTAAATGCTTCCGGCAAAGAGACGTCTGAGAAATGCATAGGTTTAGATGCTTCACCAAATGATTCTAAGGCAACTATACCTCAGGAAGCATGGTGGTTAGGAACAAAAAAGAGAGTGTCCTTGCATTTCTAAGACATTCTAAACTATAATTGTTACAACTTTCCAACACGAAAATAGGATGTTTAGTTTTGGAGAGATCCAACTAGATGATATGATCACCATTTTCCTCATTACTTGTTCTCCTGAAGTTCTGTCTTAAATACCAGCCCAGGGTCTAGTCAGATGCTAAGACAAGGGTAGTCATTTCAATATTTTCTGGTTCAAGTACATCATTTACCCGTTTTGTCCTCAACATCTCAGACGGAAGGATGGACAGGTTGGGATCACTTCTAGGTATCAAAAATAGGAACCCAATTGGAATAAGTCTTAACAGGCTCCGGATAATAATGGCTACCCAAAGGTTGTCAAATTGTGTTCGTGTAACATTCAGCATGTGGAGCACTAGGCCGCCTGACCAGGCTGATGAAAGTAGCCCTATATGATCGATTGACATGATTAGAGCAAAGAAAGTTCCTTCTATACCAGATGGGCAAAGCTTGGAGCTGAGTACAAGGAGAGGCATCCATTTAATACGCCCAAACATTCGAGAGACAGCTTCATCAATCACCACAAAGAAATAATCTGGCATACCAAGTTTCAAATTTATACGCAACACCAATACCAAATCGAGCAATCCAGATATACCAGACAACAACTGGGCCCAAAACAGTATATCACGAAAAGGATGATTTTTCAAAAAGTTCTGGTATAGAAGGACCCCAAAAAGAGAGCCCAAAGCACCGACAGAGAATATGGATCCAACAATTTCCTGCAAAAAGCATATAACTAAAAGATTTATCCTAGATAATAGGAAAAAACAATCAAAATGCTCATATAACATTCTTTAAGTTTTTCATGTTGACTATTTGAGGTTATTCCAGAGTCTAGACTACATGAAATAAATAACAAAAATGGAAGATAACACAGGTAGAAAGCTGCAAATAAACACTAATAAACAATATATGTAGGCTTGTAACGATAAATGTACCTAGAGAGGTGGCATAAGTAGATCCATCTCAACTAATTAGAATAAATTGGCCGACCAAACCAAACCAAATACCTTAAAAGTGAGAAATAAACAAGTTGAGTTTGAAATAACCTAAAAGCAATCTGAATCCAAAATGACCAAACCAAGACCAATACAGCTAGTACAGCTGGCAAAAGATGATAACCGACATAATGAAAGTGAATCATCTTTAAAAGTCAACCTGAACATGATCTGAACCTAAAATAACTTAATCTTGGGCAACCCAATAGCCAAATAAGCCAAAGGACTGAAATTAGGGGCACCACATAACTACTTGGAACTGACTCACTGACCCAATTGTAAACCCCAAAGATAGTGTCATTACTGAATCATATGTAATATAAAACATGGAACGGTACATTCTGCTTGTTACGAGGAAGAAAACAATGGTTCTACCTGTGAGAAAGATGGACCATCTTTTGCATCTGTGTACCAGTAGAACATCCCTTCATGGATATGCAAGCTTAGTGCAAGAGACAAGTACATGTATAAACATGGTCTCCAAACATCCCGGCATTTCAGAGTTGTCCACATAGCCTTGCTAGCATCTAGAAACTTCTCCTTTACCTAAATTTAAATTCAACATTTCAATATATACAGGGAAGGGCCAAGAGATTAATGCAGAGCTTGCAAAGAAAGATTACTTACTCTTCCATAAGCAAAGTTGCGCACACGGGATTCTCTCAACAATATTCCAACTAAAACAACTAGGGTAGCAGGGATAATAAGCAACCCAAATACACCCTGCAGGAAAAGTAACACCTTCAATGACTCGTGCAATACAGAAGGAACCTGGTAGCTTAATGACGGGCACAATGAATACCTTGTAAACCCTGAAATCATACAAGTGAAAGAATATCCTATTTCCTAATATGATTAATTGAAATCTGTAACTCCAGTGGTTACCAAAGAAAAAAAAATGCTAATATCAAAACTTCTATATTCTGTAAAATCTTCTATATATATTGGCAAAGAACCTGTAATATTTACAAGAGATTCTGCATTCTTTTGTCAAAAGAGAAAAAGAGAGACAAAAACAGAGAAAGACAGATTCTAAATTCTTATCAGGTGAGGAAACTCTGGATTTCAACTAAGCTGTGAGATTGCATGCCTTGAATAAAGTAGCTTGCAAATCAGAGCATAAGCCATGTTAAGGCAGATAATTGTTGCTTTATACCAGTACAAAGTTTTGAAAATCAAAATTTCACTGATTTATTATTGGCTCCATCACAGACCATAACACCGCTTAACATTATTCAGAATACCTTTCTACAATGCTCTGTTATGGTCTATTATATCAATTATCAACTAGTCTCAAATTTTATAAATGGTTTTAGTACTGTAAAGATTAAGATAATTGAAATTCAGTGGCACGAAGAGTTTGGTTTCTATTTTCCATATAATTTAATTAAATTCGCTACTTAAATATTATGAATGAACCTCAGTAATAATCAAATGCTGAGTCGGTTTGAGTTGGCCATACTGAATTTGTCAATGAATCCAAAAATTATCAGAATATCGCAATCAATAGCTACTCAAATACTGGGAGGATGTAAACCTTAGCTCCAGCTAGGTGAACAAAAAAGCCACTAAGCGCGAATCCTAACAATGCTCCAATAGAAGAGCTCAGCCCACACAAGCTCTGCATATCACCAGCAAGAGAAGGGTGACTTATAGAATGCTGTGTGACACATGCATCAATAGCCACATCCGCAATTGCAATACCAGCACTTCCTGCCACCAGAGATAACAAGGCAAATCCAAGATGCAGATTCTTGTGTAGTGACAGAACTAGCATGGAGATCACACCAAGAAACCCTGAAATAATTGTAAATAAATATGTCAAAAATTGCACTGATCATATACGAAGGTAGTGAGCTGTCTATCTTCCGTCCTCTTCTTTGTGCTAATTTTCCCTTCTTTAGTCTACATTGGAGTACAGAAAGAAAGTGGAAAGATTACATGATATGTCATCAGAAAAAGCAGCAAACTTAACATAGCAATGGAGCAAACAAGCAAATAAAACACCAATTCCAATAGAAAAAAATGTCACAAACAGATTTCTATAGCTATACGCATCTGAAGAGTAAAGCATAAGGAAATATCAAAATGCCAATTGTTACAGTTAGATGAAGTTATACAAATCCAGAAAGAAAATAATACATGGAAATTTTCCACCACTTTCCCTCTAGTCAAAGACACAACTAATGAAACTATAAACAAACCAGAGAACCAAAGGGAATTCTTTCCTTTCCATGCTCACAATTAAAAGTATAGCACAAAGAAATTTCATTAAAATCTGATATTTCACGAATGTAACAATCTATAATATCATTTTTGCAGAAAACAATGAAGAAAATAACAAAGGCACTCGAACAGACTTAAAAATCATTGACATCCTAAAAGTACTCCTTTTTTGGCAAATAGGAAAAAAATCACCTACCAGAAGCAAAAATTCAGGTAAAATAACAAAATGAGCAATCACATTAAAAAAACCAATAATAAATAACCCAAAACACACACAAGCAATGGGTTGGGTTATTCATAATTTACCAGCAAAAATGAAATAAGGGCGTCTTCGGTAACCAAGAATGGGTACAACATCAGTAAGTAGTCCCCAAAGAGGCTTAACAATCCAAGGAAAATGGATTATCCCGATCAAAACCTGTGCTTGAGAAGGTTGCACCTTCTGCTCATCTTTCATGTAATACTGTGTACTAACTCTACTCAATCCCACACCAAAACCCTGACTGATTCCATAAACTATCACCACTCCCAGCACAAAGCTCCAATGCAACTCTTCACTCAACATTTTCAACCATTTTATCGGTCTTAACGCCATTTCCAGAAATCCCTTTTTGGGGTTATTCCTTCTCACATGGCTATCTGCTGCTGCATCCTGACGAAGTGGCTTTGTCTCCGTTTCTTCTTGTTCTTCCATCATTGCTAAAAATAAGTGATTTTTTTATCTGGGTATATGACTAGTGACCGTTCAAGACATGGAATTTATGGGACGCTGGAGTTGGAGATGGAGGATTAAGGGGAAGATCCAAAGCCCCCCGAATTTTGGAAGGTGTGATTGAATCCAGGGGATTTACGAGACTTTCTCAGAATGGGTCAACCAATGTTAATGAGGAAATGGAACTTGATTTAGGGTTGTCCAATTTTGAATGTTCCTTAACTTGAATGATACGGTCGTGTGTGTTTTCAACGTAATTCCGACAAATTCATGGTGATTTGGGTATTTTCTGCTTATAATTTAGGGTAAAGTACACCGGTCACTGAATTTTTAAGGCGTATTAATTTTGGTCACCGAAAGTTTAAAAATTTTATTGTGGTCATCTAACTTTTAGTCTATTTTCATTTTGGTCCCTTCCTTTAGCTTTTGTTAAAAACGCTGACGTGGCATGTAATCTTTTTCTTCAACCTCTTTTCTTCTTCTTTTTTCCTATTTTTTCTTGCTCCGTTTTCTTTGTTACTGATTCTTAAGCAGCAACAACATTATTTAGGTTACAAGATGGTAGAACTATAGATCGATAGAGTCTAACATAATATTATGAATGGTGAAACTGTAAATCAAATTTCTCCTAATTCTAACAAAATCTCAACAATAAGTATGTACTAGTTCGCTCATTGTTTGTTATCAAGGTTTTAATGGAATAAGTAGCAACAACATTATAGTTGTTTTGTATGATAAAATACCTATAAATAAAACTTTCATGGTTATTTTCAAATTCATTTTAATTTTGCACAAAATTTACAAGAAACATGCTTGTTTCTACTTTCTTTAATTTTGCTTTTTCTAATGATTTGTCGATACAAGTACAACTACTGGTTTGTTAACACTCGAACTTAACTCTTTCTTGCTTAAAAATTTGAGAAACAAAGGCTCTGCTCAAGTTGGAGACGATGGTGTAAAATGGTGAAACTGTAAATCAATAACAAACAATGAGCGAACAAGAAGAAATTAGAAATTTGGTCAAAATTAGAAGAAATTCGAAGTTTGAAAAGGCACGACAATCAATGTTGATAATGTTGTTGCTGCTTAAAAACTTGTAACAAGAAAAATAGAGCAAGAAAAAACAGGGAAAAGAGAAGAAATGGGTTGAAGAACAAGATAACATGTCATGTCAGCGTTTTTAACGGAAGTTAACGAGAGGGACCAAAATGAAAGCGGACTAAAAGTTGGGTGACCCCAATGAAGTTTTCAAAAGTTCGGTGACAAAAATGAACGCACCCTAAAAGTTCAGTGACCATTGGTGTATTTTACCCTATAATTTATTCATAATCTTTTTAGGTAAACTACACTTATAGTCACTAAAGTTTGGATGAACTTTGTTTTGGTTACTAAATGTTTAAAAAAATTGCAATTTGGTAACTAAAGTTATGGATTTATCACAATTAATCACTCCATCGTTAACCCATTAAAATGATTAATATCAAATATAGCCCCTAAACTATAATTGAAACATTAATTTGGTCCTTAAATTATTATTGTCTCTTCCTCCTGAAAATTAGTTCAGTGTTTTGGTTTGAGAAACCCTATAATTTCAGAAAGTGAAAGAAGGAAAGCAACTAGAAACATCAATTCCTGCATTTTAAAATGTAATATTAAAAAAAGTTGATATTCAACACTAGTTGGGGTTTCAAACAAAACATTCAGAGAAGTACAATAACTTGTAAAAGAAACCAGTATTGAATCTCAAGTTCAGTGACCAAGTAGTTGCGTTGAATGTATGAATGTACAATAACCTATTTGCATTAGAGAATGCAGCTGCATGTTGGATTTCTTTTGGATGGGGGCGTGCTAAGGTGCGGCACCTTATAGTGCGCTAAAATACGACCCTACACAAATTTTTAGGAGTATTATTTTAGTAAGAGTTTACGAAAGACTAAGTATTAATTTAGTTACAAACGAAATTTTTACTAACTGTGTAAGAATTTATGTAATTACATAAATTATTATCAATTGAATAATAATTTATATAAATTTTATTTTAGATAAAAATTTGTGTATGGCCGCTTCATTTTAGCTCTACCCTAAAAATGCCTCACGGCATAACTTTAGAACTTCCCTTTTGGGTGAGTTGTTCCGTTTGCAAATATGTGAGAGCTAAGCTTTAATGTGGTTGGTTAGCTGAAAGTTCAGGCATACGCCGCATAGTATGGCGCACCATTATCAATACAAAACTGTCGCCATCCAAATCTAATAATACTCCCTTTAATTAGGTACCATTATCTATCTCTCACGAGAAATTATTAGATAGATTCGATTTACCATATTATTTATGGTCTATTTAATAATACTCACTTATTCTAATGTAATTTTAAAGTAACTGCTCACTCCTTAATTATATGTAAAAAAGAGGTGAAGATTCACCTTAAAAATTAACATGAAAAAATATTATTAGATAAATCATTAATGACGTGGTGAGTCAAACTCATTTAATAATTTTTCATTCTAAACAGTTCTTAATTATTCTTAATTTCTTTTATGGGATTAAAAAATTTGGTAATAACAATATATATATATATATACGTGAAAACATGATGACAATCAATAAGTAGTAAAATAAAAATGACTAACATGTAAGTAAAATCTATCTATATTTATAACAGATATTGAAAGTATATGAATAAAAATAAATAAATAAATACTTGCTAAAGAATTTAACATGACTCAAAAATCATGGAATAAATTAAAAGAATTGAAAAGCCGTTAGCACCAATAGAAGAAGCAGATGAAGAATTTACATGATTCGAACAAATCTGATGCAAAATTCAGGCTCTAACGTGCCAATTATAATTATTTATTTAAAAATAGTTGATAAATTAATTGTCTTTATCTACATTTCAATGAACCAATACAAATAAATAAAATCCCACCCTGCAAATTTAACTATGTATTACCACTAAATTCTTTGTAACTTTTCATTAAATCTAAACATCAAGTTCGCAATGAAACAACGGCATTGCCAATGAATCGAGGTCGCCAAAGATAACATCATCATTTTCGGTGTAGATGTTAGAGTCTTGATAATCAAAATATGTTTGAATGTCATCGGGAAAACTCCGACGTGGTACATCAGGTTCAGATGGCGTTGACGGACATGCAGCTGCAGAGGTCCTCTCTAACATTTCCTTAAACTTTGACGACTGCAACAAATGCCCCAGTGTTGATGATTCCGAGTTACCACCGTCACTGCCATCAATTAGTCCCGTATCACTTGTACAATAAGCTTGAGATTTGATGGAGGATTCTGACTCGATGTCGTCTTTAAGGCTCGGAGTCGAATTGGTGTCACTATTAAGGCTTTGTTGAGGATTTTCATAATCATTCGATTTACTTTGATGATTTGGCCGTAAACAATCGTCGTAACGACTCAGGTCGAAGTTTGTAACAGCATTGAGTCCTCTGTATTCTATGGCAGCCATGTCGTATGCCATTGCTGCTTCTTCTTGTGTGGCTGGAGAGAAAACAATTAATTATTAATTTCAACAATGAATGAAACTAGAGGAACCAACCAGAAATCGTATAAGTGAATAAATGTATATAATAAAGGAGAAGTAAATATGCATGCAGATTTGGGTGGAGAGTTGGAGATTTAGTACAATTGACTTTTTCAAATATTAAATAGCTGAGTAGGCAAGGCTGTTGAAATTTGGTAAACTATATCTCAACTAACTGGATTTTATTACTATTCATTCTCATCGTTTTCCCTTTTGTATATATATATCTAATTTCGTATATATATTTTTTAATTTAATTAGAAGGAATTTAAAGTAAATAAAATTACCATATGTTCCAAGGTAGAGATATTTATTTCCAAGTACTCTGCCAATTCGAGCTTCCCATCTTCCATTGTGGTGGTGCCTACAAAACAAATTGAAACGCCAATATTATCTTGTACTCGAATAAAATAAATAAAAGACACTTCGAAATATTTCTCACCTCGCTACGCCTCTGTATTTCGAGACTCCCCGAGCAAATCCACTGCTTTTCCTTTTAAATATTAAACCAGAATGAATATATAAATAGACAGAAAAAAAACAAATCATTTATGAGCGATCAAATTTTGATTTAATGGTGTTTTTACTCTCTTTTTGTCGAGGATTACCTGCGCAAAGATCCAATATATTCTTCTTTTGATTGGCCCTCCATTTCCTTGAGCTCATTTTCATAAGTTGATAACTACAAGCAAACATTGGGAGGTTTTTCTATAAACAAAAATCGATGAAAATGATGGGGGAAATTTCCAGGTGAAATTAACATACTGGGAAATTGAGGATAGAATCATGTCCCCAGTACTTCAATGCAGCCAAGTCATACGCGTGAGCTGCCGCTTCTTCATCGGCATAAGCACCTAACCAAGCAGCAGTACATAAAAAACAATTAATTCCATCAAATTCGGATGGGAAGGAAATGAATTACTATATAGTTATTGACTATAAAACTCACCTAAATATACTGCATTAATTCCAGTTTCGATCCCGTCATAAAGTAAAGCAAAACCAAGCATGAAATTTGAATGATTAGTTTGATTGTGGGGGAAAAGAAGAAGAAATGCCAAAGGAAGAATGATTATTATTATTATAATTATAATTACCTTGTCTTCCTTTTTTGTTCTGCGATTCATTCCAGCAATTCTTATCCCACAGATGAGCTTCAAACCGCCCTGTCCATCGGTGCCTGATTAATTAAACATTTAAACCAATGGAATCAAAACAGAATGGCGAAAAAAAGATTAGAACAAAATCGCCAAGAAATATGTACGGTTAATTACCTTGTAACGCCTCGATAAGTGGAGCTGCGTTGGGGAGGAGAGTGACGGGGAGCGGTTTTACGAGTCCGTTTCAGTTTGGTTGTAGTTTTTGCAGCGATTGGTGCATCGGTATTTCGATTCCCAGCACGGTTCTTCTGGGTTTGAGTTGAGTTTTTCGCCATCGAGAACAAAAAAAAAGGCTGAGCTGAAGCGTAAAAAGCACACAGTCTCGCACTGTGAACACGATAACAATGGCGGGGGCGGAAGGGTTGGTTGGTTTCGGCCGGCCTGAAGCGCCTTTTTCTCTACTCTGTTTTGCTTTATAAGTAAATGATATCACCAAGATTATATTTAATGAGATGGACACTTTTAGATTAGCTGCTTAACTTGCTTTGGCTATTTGATTTTGGTTGCTTAACTTAATTATATAAAACATTGATTCACCGCCACAACTTTTTCCATACACATCTTTTTAAAATATTTATAAATTGGTCAGATCTTAAACCGGTTAAGTTAAAAAAATTTATTTGTTTAAGCGCATTCCGAAGTATATTATCCTTTATTTTTCATATTTATCGAATAATTTAACTATACTTGACACTTAATTTTAAGAAAAATACCAAACAAAAAATAAATTTAAATGCAATACTTGTTTTTTCGGTTCGTCAAACATTTAGATATGTGGTATATTATAAAAAATATCATTTTAATCACGGTTGGCATTAAGTTATATGATCGATATGGACAATTCTTCCATATATCCCTATTAAAAGATTACTTGATATTTAAAAGAATTTAGAAATTTGAATAAATTCATGTGAGCTTATAATGTTTTTAATCGAATCCGGTTAAGTATACAAACTTTTATATGACAATAATTTTAACTTTTAACATCTCAAAGTATTGTTATTTTGACATTAATCATTTATTCTAAGTTAAATTTGACTCCTATCTTTTGCAATGTCATGATAATGAATAATTTTAATTTTTTTAAAAATATATTTTATTATAAAATATATATGAATTCTTATGTCATCACCATAGCAATAGCATCACGTCAATAATAATATATGTAAATTATCGTATCAATTCTGTGAAAATTATAATATATATTTAAAATATTATGAAGAAGAAAATAAAATGTAAGAGTAAGTGACATAAAGAAACTTGTATCGGACGCTTAGGAGCATAAAAGTGCAATTATATGTTCCTCGCTTGCTTCATATTTTCCCAAAACGTGTAATACTTTTCTTTACTTGTTTAAAATTTGAAACTTTGATATTTAATAATAAAAATCAAAATCCACAAATTGGGATCCCGATTTTCTATATGCTCAATTATTTGTACATACATACACATATATTCTTATAATGATGCATTATTCACGAACTAATTTTGGTTTTCAAAACTAATAATGAAAGGCAAAAAGAAGAAAAAAAGACTAAGAATAGAATTAGCATAACAAACACATCTTTCCTGTTTCTAATCCATCTTTCAAATAAATTAATAGGTGAAAAGGTGGAGACATGAAAGCGAAATTTTGAAATACATTGTATTTTTATGTTCCCATGAAAAGCACAAAATGATATGGATTAACATAAAATTATATATAACGTGATAAATTATGCATTTCCCCCTGTTTTTTTTTTTATTGCACACAGTGTGATGCATGCATTCACGTTGAGTGGCATGTTTTAAAGACAAAAAGACATGGCGAAGCTGCCCAAGAAACCGACTTTCTTTTTGTTGGAAGTTGAAAGTTGAGAATGCCAACATACGATGTTAATTAATAGTATGTAAATATGGATGGAACGATAGGTTGGAGGGGACAGTCATCCTATGAAAATTTAAAATTAGTATATAATTTATATATTTTTATATACTTTTTATTAAAAATTTGTTTTTACTTCTTTAATATTTTGTAAATTTACTTTTAACAATATAAAAATCTTGCATATATCTCTGTCTATAAATTAAGGATTAAATGCAATAATACGAAAGTGTATCACGTATGGATTGGCGGCTAAGAAACTGGGTAGAGAATTAATTACGGAGAAAGGGAGATTACTCTTGTAATTCGGTAGCTGTTATGAAGCTGTGTATTTAATTCTTGGGCGTGTTTTCCCGGCGTATGGGCATAGTTTGGTTTCATCAATTAATAAAGTCTTCATTATCCAATTTTTTCAGCTTTGTCATCTTATATAAAATTTTTTATAATTTGATTTATTTTTAAATTTGTTCTTTTCACACTTATAAATATTTATATTTTTTTCTCTGACCCCAAATCATGAATCCGCCCTCACATGTTTGTCTTACGGTTCATGTTTGAGGTACGAGACTGTCCCTCCTGACAATGTCGTCTTCAAAATTCAGACTCACGTGTTCTTTTTGAGAGTGCAATATGCTTTACCAATGCTCCCACCACTTGTTAGTACTTAGTTATAGAATTAATAACAAATAAATCACTTTTGAAACATGGTTTGGTATAATAGTAATTTGTTCCAAAATTTATAAATTGTATCGATTTGATTCTAATTAAAAAATAATTCAATGAATTAAAAAAATAATAGTAATTTTAAATTTTGACATTGTACCCTACATACTATTTTCCCTCATCTCGATAATCTATAGATGTAATAGCTTAACAAATACATTCATTTTACTACTGGACAACTGACAAATTAATGGAACATATTATTATTGCCACATGTTAGTAGACAGAGTCACTTTACTATCAAAATTTTTAAATATGAAGAGTTAAATTTATTCAATCATTTTAAATTGTGACCAAATTAATAGAATGCATATGTTTTGATGATTAAAATTGTTATAATATGATTTGTTTCAATTTTAATGACAGAGTAACTTGATTGTCACAAAAAATTAATTAAATGACTAATTTGTTGTTTTTAGAAGAAAAGTGATATGTTTGTCACCAAGCCTATAATTAAGTGATATGATTGTCACAAAATTTTAATTGAGTGATGAAATTGTTACTTTTAGAAGGAAAAAAAGGGTGACATGTTTGTTAACAAACCTACAATTGAGTGACAAAATTGTTACTTGTTGGCAAAAAAATGACTTATTTGTTATTAAACCTAGAGCTAAGTGACTTGTTGTGAATTTTACCCATTAATAAATTAAGGTTATTGATTTGGGTTGTCGGTAGCCATATATTTGGGCGGTTTTTAGTTGTTTGTCTACTCTAACTTATCAGCTCCAAATTTCTTCGAGGCTGTTACTAATTGGTACAACGGTAATACTTAATACACAGACGTCTACATCCACAGGTTGGATTGGGTTGAACTAAACCGGAATTCAAATAAATCATTGTTTTTTATATTAAATTGATAGGTTAAATTTGACCAAATCAATCTAACCGGAATTCAAAAACTCTCCGTTGTCATTTTTTCTCTTTCTTAAGTTATGAGTTCAATACTTGTTAGAAGCGAATTTCCCCTCCCCTCCTCTAGGTAGGAAATATTTAAAAAGAAATCGAATTAGAAATATTTTATCTAATATACAATACGACTCAAATTAATAAAGTACCACCAAGAATCTTAAATTATGATGCATTCGAGCTATGATTCTTAAATGTGAGCATCAGCAAAGTTTGTCACTTTCTTACAAAAAGATCGCCACATTCCCTTAAGCTTGGGAATCAAAAAGAAACTTGGGGTGCAGGGTTCAGAGATTGAACTAGGAACAAAATGCACAGGGGTCTCTTCAATTACATGGTGCAACAAAGCTTTGAATCAATTGAAGCCAAGCATATACAAAATGCTTGGTAACCTGTAAATGGATACCTGAAATCCATAACATACTTGTATCTATCCACTCTTCCAAGCTGTAGAATTGTTTGCCTTCCATTCTCCTACAAAACCATTTCCAGAATAAGCCAAGATAAAATTGTTTCATGCACATTCATACTTTGTATTTAAGTACATTACAATACCTCCAATGTCAGCTGAAAGTTCTTTACTGAGCTTTGGATTCTGAGTCCAGCAGCTCTTCCCCTCTCTCTGAAGTCTAACTCGTATTGGTTCTGTATCTGGTTTGACAGGAAACAATGAAAGGGTTAGGGAGGAACCGTAGTCCGAAATCTCGATCTCGTACACACACTTACCTTGTTGTAACGAGGAATTCTCGAGAACAATTTGTGGACTTTGTCCATTTTCCCTTCCCAGTCCTTAGGTAGTCCATTAATGTGTTGCGTCTACATAAATGCAAAGAGATCATCCATCTTATGTTTCCATTTTAACTCCAAAGAGATCCAAGGGTGATTGAGAGTGGGGAACTTTAGAGCTACCTGAGACACATTCTTTAGCTGCATTGACTGGTGCTTAGGTATATATGCCTTCATGCTTCGGTAACTCCCGGTCCATGTGGCTATGGTTGGCATGAACCTTACAACACCCAACAGAGGATTAGACTGTTTGTTCGATGACTTGGTGCGACCACCCTGCAATGAAGCAAATTATTATTAACCAAATGAAGTAAGAATTGTTTCCTATATTTGATTGCCAGGCATTTTCTAGGCAGTTTAACCTTTTCGGGATCAGACCTGATTCCATATATGGTATTTCGATCCAATGAGGTTAGCTGTCATGAATCCAACACAACTATCATCAGATTTAGACAGTATTCCTTTGGTAGTCTGAGCAATGGCAAACATTGATTTCCCGTTGCGTCGTTTGTGATAAGCTACCGCTAGTTTCCGATCCTGCCGTCCTTTACCTTCCTGTGGAGTTGAAAGGAAAATAGATCCAAGTTTAAGAAAGTATATGGTAAATGGTTTTTGCACCATCTCATGTAAACAATTAATACTGCTCATTATTGACAGAAAGGCCAAAAACAGGAGAAGATACTATCACAGCTATCATGTGACTTAACTATTTTTAGATTCTTTTCATTGTTGGGCAATATTTCTAGTTCATTTTTCAGCTAGTTTATGGAACACTTGAACATAAAAAATGAAAGGATTCTAAAAGTGCTGATCCAGATGGCTAAGGAACCAGAGTAATAAGTCTGATTATTGATGAGAAATACAGTTAGCAGGATTCTTAACAAGTCAAAGAGATCTTACACTGGTATAAAGTGAATACAAAGTGCCGCCATGGAACCCATCTGGTGAGGGTTCTTTCACAATAACACAAGTACATCTGCCTATGTCCAGTGGCAACGGCCTGCACAACAAAGCCCTAAAACAAAAACTACCAAGTCAAATACATAATAAAAGACCAAACTCACAGTTTCACAGAACTAAAGGGTATACAAACAATTTGAAACTTCAATCATCCAACATATTGCAACTTGTAAGTGATCAGAAAAGTGACCTATTAGGCAATGTAGACCAAGAAGAAGCTGGGGCGGCCTCGGAATCCGAATAATCCCAAATGTTCAAAGAAGCAGAGTTTTCTGAATCAATGGGGTCCCATAACTTGCACCCAAAAGCCTTGTCAGGCTCATTCATTTGCATACAGAACTGAAGGGATGACTCTTTCAAGACCTTCCCTGTAGACAAAGATTTGTACCTTGGAACCTCTTTGGAAGTATCAAAAGTACCAATAGTGGACAAAGATTTCAAATGGGTAGTCTTTTTAGCAACTGCAGAAGAAGGAGAAGAAGACCCATGTTTCGTTGAAGGAGCTGCGTTTTCTTTGTCAACACCAAAGATAACATTTTCCTTGTTGTCGGACAATGATGCATGATTCCCTTCACTGCAGCAGCGGTTGTGTTTGAGGTCACTAAGAGGATTAACATACAGAGAATTGTATGAAGCTTGGCGTTGAACTAATGGATTCTTGAACTCGCTCATAGTTTTCTAAGAAAGGAGGGATTTGGAACTCTGGGTTCTGGTCGGATTGCTCCAAAGCCAATCCTTTGTTTGAGAAATGAAGGTTTCAACTTGAATTGAAAGAGGAGGGTTTTGAATTTGAATAAAAGGTATAGGGAAGTGTGTGAGCTTTGTGTTTGGTAAGGATTAACGGTAACTGTTTAAAACTTGTTGTCCTTATGTGTATGGGGGGTTATGTTGAAAATGGTTCTTAATTGCAGATTTATGAGTTTGACTGTTGTTTTATTACACGGAGGAGAAGCGGGAACAGAGTTTGAAACTTTTGAATATATTAAATAGGAAAATACTTTGATGCACAAGCTGTGTAAACTTTAGTTTACACAAGCCCTTTAATTTTAGGGTTTAGGGTTTAGGGCTTTAATTTAGGGTTTAGGGATTTAGTATGTAGGGTATATAATTTAAGGTTTATGGGTAGAATTTAGAATTTAGAGTTTAGGATTTAGGGCTTAGGTTTTAGGTTGCTAGGGTTTGTGATTTAGATTTTAAATTTTATAAAAAGAATGTGTAAAAAAAATTTACACAGCTTGTGCATCAAAATAAAACCCTTAAATTAACATGTTTGGATGCTCGGAATAAATGATTTCATTGTTTTGTCTTTTTTTTTTTCTTTCAAAATTTGAACGGGAATATGTTATTATTTTATATGATTTAATTAGAATTTAAACCCAACACCTACCCGCGAGGCTTCACCCCTACTTTCTTCTCATGTCTCGGGTTCAATATTCAATGTAAAAGTTCACCCATTATTGTCTTAGTGGTAAATAATGATGTAATTTATCCAAGTTATTCAGGTTTGAGCACAATTTTACACGATGTATGTGCCTTATTAAAAAAGACTAAAAAAATTAAATAGATACCATTCTTGGGAAAATACTTTGATGCACAAGTTGTGTAAACTTTAGTTTACACAAGCCCTTTAATTTTAGGGTTTAGGGTTTAGGGTTTTATGTTAGGGTTTAGGGGTTTAGTATGTAGAGTATATAATTTAAGGTTTATGGTTAGAATTTAGAGTTTAGAGTTTAGGGCTTAGGGTTTAGGTTGCTAGGGTTTGTGATTTAGATTTTAAATTTTATAAAAGGAATGCGTAAAAAAAATTTACACAGCTTGTGCATCAAAATAAAACCCACCATTCTTGTATCACACCAATATATTAAAAAAAATTCAATGTAAAAAAATAGGATTCAGAGATTTTTATCTGCTCATAAAATCATAAAATCTAACATTCTCCCTTCGAGATTTTTTTAACTATCATATTTGATTTATTAGTTGATTAATTTGGATTAAATTTTGTTATGGTTTGATACAAAGATGACTTTTTTAATTTAGTTTTTTTATATACAATGTTAGAATTTTAAATTCCTAAGGGACCATTTGGTTCGCGGAAAAAATTATTACCTGGGAGAATCATCTTTTTCCAGAATGATATACTCACGGTTGATTGAGGAGCATTCTCTCTAAGGAGTAATATTGTATTCTCAACAATAGAGGTTTTTTCATTAAATAGTGGGGATGTGATTCCCTTGAATTTCTTAGGTATTTATCAATTCTCACTCCTTTGGACCATATTGCCCCTATATTAATGAATTTTGTTCACATGAATCCTTTATTGAATTTAATTAGATGATTAAATATGTGTGATGTAAATTAATTAAATATTTTTATTAAATATTAATTTAACATTTCAATGGTGTTACACATTTAAATATTATTTTAATATTTAATTTTTTAATATTATATTTATGATGTTTATAGGTTATATGTTAGGATTGCATATTGCTTAAAAATTAATAAGTTAAGAGTTGACGTTCTTAATTTTATTCTTTGATTTATAAGATGTTTATCATGTTATAAAATAATTTAGTAGGTTAGAATTATGATATAAATTCTTTTCAGTATTATACACTTTTAGATTTATTTTATATCTATTGTAATTTACTTGAGAATCTGTCACAAGTAATAAAAAATTAAAAAAATTAAACATATTAAAAGTTCAGCATTTAAAAATTCACAAAAATATTTTAATAGAGGGTAACGAGATTATGTAAATATAGATTACAATTTTAAATAGTTAATATAATAATTATATTATTAGTATGTTAAATATATAATTTTTAATTTAATATTAAAAGCTAACCTATTCAAAAAAATATTAAAAGTTTAACATGTTAAAAATAAAATATATCACATGGTAATGTAACAATCTCGGTAATATGTCAGATAATGTTGCATTCGAGGAATTATATTTCTAGCAGTAATCTTACATTTCGTGAACCAAATTCAACTCTCACAGAATTCGGAATTCTTTCTTATAACTAACCTTGCCTCCCAATTTCCATATTTCCTCTATGTGATCTGCATCCGGATAGAATTCACCAAACTGATAAGGGCAGGCCACCCCAAGAATTGAGTGGCTGGTGTCACCTCCTTGCTTGTCGCCTATACACTCAACAAACAAAAACACACGAAGCAACCATGCCTCCAAACTAACCCACCGTCATGGCCACACTCTCTACCTCTTCTCTCCTTTGGACCCATTCTGCCAAACCCGTCTCTCCAAAACTCACTCTTTCCCCTGCTCCACGCTTTTCTAGACCAAACAGCTCGAGCTCCATTGTCATGGCTGCTGCTGCAAAAGTGGCGCCGGCAGTTATTGTCGGCGGTGGAAGAGTGGGAAAGGCATTGCAAGACATGGGGAAGGGAGATGATTTGCTGGTGAAGAGAGGTGAACCTGTGCCAATTGATTTTGAAGGTCCCATCTTGGTTTGTACTAGAAATGATGATCTTGAGGCTGTGCTCCAGGCCACTCCTAAATCTCGGTGGAACGGTACCTTTACCTGATCATACTCTCTCTTTGCTCATTTTGCTTAATTATACAAAAAGGGTTGATCTTTTATCACGTTCTTGTTTAATTGAGTATCATTACGTACCTGAATTACATTTTGATTCCATTTAAATGATTATGATGCATGGAAATCTTCTTTTAGTCTTTAATATTGCCATGTGTTTCAGTCTATTTATTTATTCATCTGCAACTTTGTTGATTCAATTCAAAATGATTTGATCATCCACTGGGTGTTGATGATGTAGCAGATTTGGTTTTTTTCCAGAATGGCATGCTGGAGCCATGGCTTCAAAGCAAAGGTCTTAATGATGCAGACCAGGTGCTGGCATATTTTGCAGTTTCAAAGCTTGGGGAACCTCCTGTGGATGGCAAGACTGACACAAATCCTGAAGGTCTAACTGCAGCTTATGGGAAATGGGCATCTGCTATAGCTACCAGATTGCATGCTGGTGGCCTCTCTTGCAAGGTAATAAAACATACATTTTTACTTTCATCTTATCATTCTTATGTTACTTGGACATGGAGTTCCTGGTGATTAAGATGGTTCATGACACCTTCACTGAGGCATGTTTAATGGATCCCAGTTGATTGATTTAATAGTTATTCTATTGAAGCGGTATAAGTTTGTAGGCTTGGTGACCACATTGGATGTCTCGATTTTCTTCTGTTGTTTATTGAACCAAATATTGTTCTGACCAGGTTCTAGACAAAGAGGCATTTCAGAAGCAGATGTTGTAGAAACTTGTATGGATTTGCGCATTCATGCTCGTTGGAGCTCGTCATCCCGGTGCAACTGTAGGCGTTGTAGAGAAGGAATACCGCTCTGAGGTGCAAATTTCTTGTCAATAGTATATAGTTTGGAAACTATTAGTTTTGTTAAATAAAGGGTCACTATCTATGCACCACTAAGTCGATCACATGAACTGAAATCCAAGTTTTCAGGTATCAAACCTCATCGCAGAGCTTGCATCGGCTGCTGCTGCAGAGAAAGGTATAACATTTGAAGAAGCTATGGAGGACAGGTTGTGTGCTTATTCTCGAGCCGTGGCTCACTTCCCGACAGCAGTTAAAGAGGTAAAAGAATTGCAGTTTATGAAGATCATAATTTGATTGTTTCTCTCTAAGTTTGTTGTATTCATATCCATACAGTTCAAGTGGAGGAATGGATGGTTCTACTCAATCTCTGAGAAGGCAATTGCTGACGGGAAACCGGATCCATGCCCCCTGCATACAGCATGGCTTAAAGAGCTAAAAGTTGTGTAGGAGATGAACTCGATCGTAGACTCGCAAGCGTAATCATCGACCGGATTTTTGCTAGTACCAGCGTAATATGATCAGAACTTAACTTGTTTTGCTTGCCATGAAAATTGAAAACCTTCATATGTATTACATGCAAATGTACGGTACAAACTTGCTTCAGTCTCTTGACTCTTTCACTATCTCTTCATGTTTGGTTAGTAACTTAGGAATCTTACGTGACAATGACCACATGCTTATGTGATAATACAATTATTTTTCGGTGGAAAATATAAAATATTTACAGACAAGTTTAGGACTCTGACAACTGTTAAAATTGTTATTTCCATAAAATAAATTTGTTTTTAGTTATAATGTTTGTTGTTTAAACACCAATATCCGGGGTGACCGACATTAAAATAAGAAATATTATTTTTTTGATAGGTCAAATGAAATTATTAGTAAAACTCGAATTATAATTTTTTTTATCAAGATACTAATAAGTACTCATCTCGAGTATGAAATGTTATTCTTTATCGGCTATAATACGTATATTATTTTAGAATATACACACATGTTTAACTTTTTTTTTTAATATCGTAATCATAAATGATACCAGTTTTTTTCTTCAACTGAACCAGATTAAATAAAATTGATAATTCACTCGAAAGGCATTACAGTAAATTCACCTGTGGCAGCCCTGGACAGCTGACTTTTGAGCCCCGCCTCTATTTATTTGCTCAAAAAAAAAATGCTATTGTTGCTCAAAAATGATTTTTAAATAATAATAAAATAAATTGTAAATACATACATTCTTAAATTTTCTCTGTTCGCAGCGTGTAAAAGAAAAAAAAAGATAATCAATTGTCCGATTAAAACCTTTTTTTCCCTTTTATATTAAAAATTTCAGACCTAATCCCAGAAATAATTAATTCCACTCGCTCCGTACTTTCGTTCTTTCATCTGTTTTTGTTTGTTTATTGTTTTTCTCATCTCTGTCTCTCTCGCGGCATTCAACGCTGGGGTGAATTTCTCTTCGCACGTGCGATTCAGGCGGTGTTTTGTCCCCTTTTTATTTTCCGATCGTTGTCATCGTCATCTCAGATTCTGATTCTTGCCATCGGAACTCTCAAAGCTCTGATTGCATTTGTTCTTGTCTCTGCTTTCAATTTGCATTCCCAACCTCAGGTTTGTTTTTAGGGTTTTCTTTTTCTCCTCATTTGTTTTAGGAAATTAATGTTCTTTTTCATTTATTAACCTAGGGCCAGTCATTGCGCAGTACCTAATTGATCGAAGTTTCATCTAGCAATTCCCAAATTGGGGATTTTCCTGCTTCATTGATCGAAGTTTCCCTAATTCCGATTATTAGCGAATTTCAGCTTCAATGTTGTTAAACAATGTGAAATTTTTTAAATTGAGATTGAATCATTGAAATTTGGGTTAACTTATTCTATTTTCTTTTATATCTATAAGCAGGGTACATAATATACAGTAATGCTGTTAAACTGTTGCATGCTAGATGACAGTTAGAGGAGGGGAAAATGAAGGAAGCATGAGGGGTGGTCACTGGTGCGATTTTATAGTGAGATTGTGGAATAAGTTATGCGGTTTTTTCTAGTAGTGGTACTTACTAAGACAAGGCGAAAACGAACAAGGAATATACATAGAAATGAATGTGCAGGCGCATATGTCAGGACAGGTACCTAATCAAGGGGGATTACCCCAGCAAAATGGGAACCTGCTCCAGCCGTCCCAGATGCAGAACTTAGGGGTTGCCGGAGGTGCGAGTGCTGGTGGTGTTCTTGGCACTGGAGGTCCTCCTCGTAATATGATGAATATGGATCCTGAACTCATGAGAACACGAGAATATATGCGGGGAGAAATGTAAGGTTTTGTATAACTGTAGTTCTGTTTTCTGTGTTATATCAAGTATTAACTGCTTGTATCTGCTAACTGGTTAATTTTAAATTAAGGAGAAGTTTGAAATAAAATATGTCTTAGGCTTCGAGCTAGTGCTGTTTAGTACTGATAATTATATGTGTTTCATCGTTTCCCTTTTGTCTGTGTGCATGTACAATCATACATGTTTGTGGTGTGCATTTGCTGCTGGATGGTCGGTTGCATGTTAGTAACATTCTTTTGTTATAGATGGTGACATTTTTTGGTTAGTTCTATACCAGTGTAAATTACACCGGTAGGTTGGGATATTTGGTTGTATTTTGTTTTCTAATACTTCTAAATAATGTAGTTGCATAAACACTGTAGGATTTAGATGGTGTATTTTACTTAAACTTATGGGGAGGCTTCTTGTGTAGGATTTTATGAGCTTGTAGATAATGTTGATTCTTCTGGGTTATACATTGATATATGCAGCATTCATTAGTTGTTTCTACAAACTTAAGGGGCCAGCATACATTGATATGCATGAATGCATACTCAAAGAAAATAACCGAAGTGAAAAAAAACCTTGTTTTTCCATTCTTCTTAAGACTTAAGTTACATGAGAGAATATGTATGATATGATCCCATCTTTATAATTTTCATTTATGCGTGTGAATATTTAAATCATACACAATGGACTATATTTTCTTCTCATTGATTTCACATAATCATTATTGCTGTTTGGCTTCTATGTCTCTAGATAGGCATTTCCATCTTAGAATTTTTTGTTATTATATTCACCTGTAGTGTTCTTTTTGGTTAATTAATGCAATTCCTAATCTCTTGTTTGCCAGCATTAAGTTTTTAAAATCACGTCAACAACATCCCATTACTGAGGCATCAATTATCAAGTTTCAGGATTTTGCAAGACGGTTGGAAGAAGGTTTATTTAAGATTGCTCGTACAAAGGTTGATTATTATTTTTTTTCTTCAAATTACGATGTTTTAAGTAAATCTGTTTCTTGACTGACGTTTTTACCCAATCCACTTGTGTGTGTGCATAGGACTGTTATTTGGTACACTGCTGGTGGGGGGGGGGACTCTTCCACAAGTGGGGTTAGAACAATGACAAGTGTCACTTGTATATTTAAAAATCCAAAAAGTAAACAAATGGGTCACTTGTCAATGATCTAGCTCTGCTTGTGGAATTTATATTTTCTATTCATGGTGTACCTGATAATAATCCATATATGTAGTTTTTCCATTTCTTGGTTTCTTACACACTGTAGAAGCACATAACTTTGCACTTGTCTGATCACATTTATTTCTGTGCTACAACTTACTTACCCCCACCCTTGAATTTTAACACTTGATGTTTGTTTTCTAGGAGGACTATACAAATTTGAGTACTTTAGAGCAACGTTTACAGATTCTAATTAGGGGTAGTAGAAATATGCATAACCAAAGACATGCGCAGCTTGTTAATTCGGCATCAGCACCAGTTGGTACAATGATACCAACCCCCGGGATGTCGCACAGTAGCAATCCTAGCATCATGGTTACATCTTCTATTGATACATCTATGAGTGCTGCCAATGCAAGCATAGCTCCTACAAATGTAAATACAGGAAGTCTGTTGCCTACAGCTAGCATGAATAGTGGTTCCTTTGGTAGATCTGAAGGTAAATTTGCGCTTTACTTTGTTTTACAATTATATTTTAATAGCATTTTCTACCAAGGGTAACAGCTCGGTAATTTTGTAGGAAATATATCTAATGGGTATCAACAGTCAGCTGCAAATTTTAGCTTTGCTTCTGGTGGAATGTCATCAAGCGGTGTTCAAAAAATGGCAAGCCAAATGATCCCTACTCCTGGATTTAATAGTAATAACAACAATAATAATAGCATTAATAATCAGTCCAATAATGTTGGTGGGCTTTCGACTGTTGAATCAACGATGGCATCTCAGCCACATCTGCAAAAGCAGCATGGTGGTCAAAATAGTCGTATTTTGCACACCCTTGGCAGCCAATTGGGTAGTGGCATCAGGTCTGGCTTGCAGCAGAAAACTTTTGGGTTTTCAAATGGGTCCCTAAATGGTGCCTCGGGGATGATGAGCAACAATATGCTAAATGTTAATGAACCGGGAACATCTGGGGGATATCAGACTACCCATTGTTTTGCTAATTCACCCAAACCTTTGCAGCAACACTTTGATCAACATCAGCGACCCCTGATGCAAGGTGACCTCATGAACCATATTTTCTATCTCTATTTCTTTTTGAGTTAGTAGCAATGAATCTTAATAGGCAATTTATTTTATTATTGAAACATACAAGTTTCTCGAGGAAAGCAAATCCATTTTTTTGGTGTGTGTGTCAGGTGATGGATATGGATTGAACAATGCTGATTCTTTTGGGTCTGGGAATTTGTATGGCTCTGCAACATCTGTAGGATCTATGACAAACACGCAGAACTCAGATCCTGTTAATTTGCAGTCTATGTCAAGAACAAATTCTTCTCTGATAAGTAATCCGTCGAATTTACATGGTGTGCAATTGGCTGCCCATATGAACCCCCAGTCCATGGATCAGTTTGAAAAGATGAATTTTCAACCTCCAGTTTCTTTGAGAGACAATATCCTTCAAGCTAATCAGCTGCCACAGTTTCAGCAACAGCCTCTTCAGTTCCAACAACAGCAGTTTCAGCAACAGCAATCCCACCCTCAGCAAAATCTGCAGCATCAAAATTTGCCGAGTAATAGTGGTTATAGTCAGTCCCAGATGGTATCTGATATAGGTAGTCAAGTGAAGCATGAACCTGGAGTGGAACACCGTGATGAGGTTCTACATCAACAAGCCCCTGAACATTATCACCTTCCTGAATTGCAGAGTCAATTCCAGGGGAACCATGCTGAAGAGATCTCTAGTCAGCAGGATTTGCATTCATCGCTACCACAAAATTCTCAACAAATGCAAAAGATTTTGCACCAACAGCAATTGGTTCCCGAATCCCAAAACGATTATAAACTTTCAGCTGGTGCACCACCGGAATCAGCTATGCAGACCCAATGGCACCCTCACTCACAAGAGCAGGCTCAGATCCCGGTGAACATGTCATTAGGGCAGCATGTCCAAGAGGATTTCCAGCAGAGAATATCGGGACGGGATGAAGCTCAATGTAACAATTTATCTGTGGATGCATCTACTATCAGTCCATTGGTTGTTCCTAAAAGCTCATCGGATCTTTCAAATCCGAAGGGTGCTATCTCCAAATTTGGAAATGGGAGCCATGATAGGCAATTCCGAAATCAGGTGAGGTGGCTTTTGTTACTTCGCCATGCTCGTAGATGTAATGCTTCTGAGGGTAAGTGTGATGGCCATTGCTTTACTGTACGAAACTTGTTGTCTCATATGGATCTGTGTGTATCCTCTCAATGTTCATATCCTCGTTGTCATCACTCCAAGATACTGATTCGTCATCACAAGACTTGTAGATATCCAACATGCCCCGTTTGTGTTCCTGTTAACAATTATGTACAGGCTCAGAAGGCACGCGCCTCTCTAAACTCTACTGTTTTTCTTTCTTCGGATGGTATATCTACTAAAACATATAATGCCGGTGACATTTCAAGTAGAACGACTACTACATCTGCAGCAATTGATGCTTCTGTAGACATACAGCCTTCACTAAAACGCATGAAGAGAGAGCAATTTTCACATTCTGTTATTACTAAAAGTGAAGGTCCTTTGGTATCAAGTTCTGTCGTTGTTGAAACTCACATATCTCAGGATATCCACCGCCAAGATCACAGACATGTTGACAGGTGTATGCCAGTTAAATCTGAGCCTATGGAAGTGAAGACGGAAATCCCTAAGATTTCTGCTAAGCTTAGTCCTGTTATTACGGAGATGAAGGATGTTTTAGAAGACATTAGCAAGCAGAAGACTCACTGTGAGCCTATTACATGTGATGAATTTGATGGTCTTCATAAGCAAGAAAATGCTAAGCTTGAGAAGGATCCTGACTCAGTTAAACTAGAAAATGTTACACAGTCTTCTGAAGGTGCAGCTGGAACGAAGTCTGGGAAACCAAGTATAAAGGGGGTGTCACTGACTGAACTTTTCACCCCCGAGCAAGTTCGGGAGCATATTACAGGTCTCAGACAATGGGTTGGCCAGGTATACTTCATTGTTCAGACACTTTTCATAACTTTATTTAGATCATTGGTAAACTGTAGGAGGTGAACAGATGCTAGCTTACTACTTGATAGACCAGATATGGACTTGGTGACTGAACATGCTATAGTGATGATAGTCAATTTTCTTTTATTTCTTTTACAGAGTAAGGCAAAGGCTGAAAAGCATCAAGCAATGGAGCACTTGATGAGTGAGAACTCCTGTCAGTTATGTGCGGTTGAGAGACTCACTTTTGAACCACCACCTATTTATTGCAGCCATTGTGGTGGTCGCATTAAGCGAAATGCAATGTACTACACAGTGGGTGCCGGTGATACACGACATTACTTTTGTATTCCTTGCCATAATGAGGCTCGTGGAGATAGCATTGTGGTTGATGGAACTGCCATTCCTAAAGCAAGGCTTGAGAAGAAGAAAAATGATGAAGAGACTGAAGAATGGGTGTGTACATAGTAACAATACAATACATACTTTTTGGTTATTATTACATTTCAAGGTCATCCCTAACAATCGCTCTTATATTTTTGTTTGTCTTCAATAAAATTGTGCAGTGGGTTCAATGTGACAAATGTGAGGCTTGGCAGCATCAAATTTGTGCTTTATTTAATGGTAGAAGGAATGACGGCGGGCAAGCTGAATATACATGTCCCAATTGCTATATTGCTGAGGTTGAAAGAGGCGAGCGGAAGCCCTTACCTCAGAGTGCTGTTCTGGGGGCCAAAGATTTGCCAAGAACAATCCTCAGTGACCACATAGAGCAGCGATTATTTAAGCGACTGAAACAGGAAAGACAAGAGAGGGCAAAAGTTCAAGGAAAAAGTTATGATGAGGTGATTAATATTCTCACAATGAGTGTTGATTCTGTGTTGTATTATATATAGCGATCCTTTTGCTACTTTCATGTGGTTGAAAGATGTTCAGTGTTGCTGAAATTCGCGTACATACAAAATGGTGAAAAACTAAAATACATACGAAGAAAGATGACCATGATCAAATAAGCTGGTTGTTTGTAATTCTATGCTGAAGAAACAAAAGCTGTAGAAGTGATATAAGTTGAAGCGTATTTTTTGCTGGTGATTGAGCTTTTGGCTTGAAGTTTTTTTTTTTTTTTGCATGATTAGGATAATTTTGAAAAATGGGATGATGGATCTTTCCAGCTTTTGCCATCTATAGCCAGTTATAGTTCAGATAGCCACAGAGCTTATCATCTATAGGGCAGAACTTATACTTACTGATTCCTTCAACATAGGCCCATTAACTTTCTTCTATATATTGAATTTTTTCTCATTATTGCTGTTGATTTCATTTCTGGTCTTTCAAAGTACCTTCCAGTGACTTCTCATAGACTTTTGGTGCTTGAGGAAATAAGCTTATATATTTTTTCATTGATTGTTTACAGGTTCCTGGTGCTGACGCTCTTGTAGTTAGAGTTGTTTCATCAGTTGACAAAAAGCTGGAAGTAAAGCCGCGGTTTCTTGAAATCTTTCAAGAAGAGAATTATCCACAAGAATTTCCATATAAATCAAAGGTATGCGGGATTTAAACTAATTAAATGTTATGCATCCTTTTTTTTACATTTTTGAATAGATTGTGTAATATGCTTGTATGCTGGAAATGGCTGTTTAACTGTAATTATCAATTGCTTATAAGTTATGCTTTTCTCTTTTAGGTGGTTTTATTGTTTCAGAATATAGAAGGGGTGGAAGTATGCTTGTTTGGCATGTATGTTCAAGAATTTGGGTCAGAATGTGCATTCCCAAATCAGCGCCGTGTTTATCTGTCATATCTAGACTCAGTCAAGTATTTCCGGCCTGAGGTTAAAGCAGCTACTGGAGAGGCTCTCCGTACATTTGTTTACCATGAAATCCTCGTAAGTCCAAACTTTTGCTGGATTCTGCTTACTGATAATTGTTGTCACGGTTTTTATTTTACATAATTGTATCCGTAACTATTAAGTGGAGATCATTTTCAAAAACATTGGATCTAAACCTTAATTTTTCAGATTGGATACCTTGAATATTGCAAGAAGCGTGGTTTTACAAGTTGCTATATATGGGCTTGCCCTCCACTAAAGGGTGAAGATTATATCATATATTGTCATCCAGAAATTCAGAAAACACCAAAATCAGATAAACTGCGAGAATGGTGAGGCAAATAGTCAAGATATATATATTTTAAACAATTCCTTTGTATCACCTGTTATATATTATGAATTCATTAATATTAATTTCCATGGTATGCGTGATGCTGTTTCAGGTATTTAGCAATGTTAAGGAAAGCTTCCAAGGAAAACATTGTAGTTGATCTTACTAATTTATATGATCATTTCTTTGTAACTATGGGTGAGCGTAAGGCGAAGGTAACAGCAGCTAGGCTTCCATATTTTGATGGTGATTACTGGCCTGGGGCTGCTGAAGATCTTATAAATCAGCTTTGTCAAGAAGATGGCAGAAAGCTGAATAAAAAAGGAGCAATAAAAAAGACCATAACAAAAAGGGCTTTGAAAGCATCTGGTCAGTCTGACCTCTCTTCTAACGCATCAAAGGATCTGCTACTGATGCATAAAGTAATTTCTTTTCTTTCAAACGTTTCTGCTTTTATTTTTTTTCTATGTTTTTGTTCTATGTAAAGCATTAAGCCAGCAGATGTGGAAATTACAATCTTGCTATATTAGTGTTGGCATTTTTCATATCATGACCCAAGGGATTCTAACTTGTTATGTTACTCTTTCCCTTTATTGTTCTCCACTTCAGCTTGGTGAGACCATTTCTCCAATGAAAGAGGATTTTATCATGGTTCATTTGCAGCATTGTTGCACTCATTGTTGTATTCTTATGGTATCCGGAAATCGCTGGGTCTGCAATCAGTGCAAGAACTTTCAGATTTGTGATAAGTATGGCTGCTACTTTATTTAACTGTGTATTATTATCTTGTATGATTGACTTGTCTGTCTGTGTGTGTTGACGTAAAATTATATTTATGTAATACTCTAGCAGGCAATGATTTTATCGGTTTGTTTCTGTCTACTAGGAGAAAATGACCTAGATGAATGGATCTGATGTTTGCTTCTTTATCCCCTCACAGGTGCTATGCAACAGAGCAGAAGCGTGATGAAAGAGAGAGACATCCCACAAACCAGAGGGAGAAACATGTTCTCTATCCAGTAAGTTTGTCAGATTATTACAGTAATTTACTTCCAGTATTTGTGCCCGATGCTGCTTCTGTATGCAGACTTTCTTTTCTTTCCTAATTTAATTTTTTGGAAAATTGTTCCGGCGCAGGTTGAAATTACTGATGTACCTGCTGATACAAAGGATAAAGATGAAATTCTTGAGAGTGAATTCTTTGATACTAGGCAGGCGTTTTTGAGTCTTTGTCAAGGGAATCATTATCAGTATGATACCCTAAGGCGGGCTAAGCATTCCTCAATGATGGTTCTTTACCATCTCCACAATCCCACTGCCCCTGCATTCGTCACAACCTGTAACGTATGTCATCTGGACATTGAAACTGGTCAAGGTTGGCGCTGTGAAGTTTGCCCTGATTATGATGTGTGCAACTCCTGTTATCACAAGGATGGGGGCATTGATCATCCTCATAAGTTAACAAATCATCCATCCTTGGCTGAACGCGATGCACAGAATAAGGAGGCCAGGCAATTACGGGTTCTGCAGGTAATTTATAATAAATTTATTGGACCCTTTTATAATAAAAATATTAACTCTTTGGTTAGTTGAGTGTGGTTAATCGGGAAATCCCATCAAAACATATATGCATCTATGTTTCTCTGTTTTTCTTGCTGCACAAGTGTATATATTTAGATATATAAACATCAAATAAAAAACCAGCAATGGCGTTCATCTGAAAGTGGTGTTATAACATAGGAACTAGTGACTAAAAACCTCTGTCCATGTAGATGTCTCGGAGATGCTATTGGCACTTTGTGCTTGACTATTGAAATATGGTTAAAGTATTATTTTCCTTCTGATTTGGCAACTAGATGGTTGGAAAAATGAGTTTATGACCATAAATGGCATATTTTTTATGCATTCTTGTAAAAGCTTTGGTTCTTGAAATTTGCAGCTGAGGAAAATGCTTGACCTTTTGGTGCATGCATCACAATGTCGTTCTGCACATTGCCAATATCCAAACTGTCGGAAAGTGAAGGGGCTTTTTCGCCATGGAATTCAATGCAAAAAACGTGCTTCTGGTGGTTGTGTACTTTGTAAGAAAATGTGGTATCTACTGCAACTTCATGCTCGAGCATGCAAAGAATCTGAATGCCATGTACCACGTTGCAGGTATGCGTCTGCCACTCGCTCGCCTGAGCTGCCATATGATATGCCTCTTTCTCTGTTTGTGCTAATTGATTCAATTTAAAGCTAATAATTTTATTTAAAAAAAATTAATGCCAGAGATCTTAAGGAACATTTGAGGAGGCTTCAACAGCAGTCTGATTCACGGCGAAGGGCTGCTGTGATGGAGATGATGAGACAGAGAGCTGCAGAGGTTGCCGGTAATTCTGGGTAAAACCAAACTGTAAATATAAATTTGGAGGGCTTTGATGAAAAATGTTCTCTTCAAGAAAGGCAGGTAGAAAATAGTTTTTGTGCTGCTCCACTGGTTCGCTTGGCACAAATGGGGAAAGACGGTGGATTTATAGGCATACGGATTGATTAATGATGGCTTGTTACGGCACAAGTCTTTCATTCATATAACCCGTGACCGGATCTCCTAAAACAAAGTTTATAAGATCTGATCAGCCTGCAACAGTTGCCTAGGAGGAATGATGTGTGTCAATGCCCTGATTAGGTTATTATTTTTTAGTTTTCATTTTGGTATTCATTGTCATCCCTTTGGTGGCTAATGTGTCTAAATCCATCAAAGTTGCTTTGTTAGAGAGGAATGCTGGAGTGAGGGAGCCTGGTTTCAGTTCTTTTTTGGTTCTTGTTTTTGTAGAATGGCTTCTTTATGTTTAAAGATGGAAAAAAAGTAGAAGCATTGGAGAAGTGCATGAATTCGTTTTATTATCGGTACTGTGAAATTATGTTTATATTGTATAGTTGAATGAAGTCTTACTTAGTTCCTACTGTTTCTTTAATGCGGTTTTGAAAACCTTGTTCAACTCTTAATGGAGAAATATCAACAATCAGGATTTGTTCACTGTAAAGGAATAAGCCAAAAGATTGAGAATCAGAAGTTGGAAATCTGTTTCAGCCCAAATCTCTCGGAATTTGAGGCTTCTGGCCTGCTATCCACGGAATGGAACGAGAGGGAGCAGGTAACTCAACGTGGCGCGTTTATTGGCTCTAACATATTTATTGTTGGTAATGCACCCAAAGTCTGTGCTTCTCTTTGTCTTCTTCCTTATGATTTTCATCTCTCAAACCTCGACCACTCACTCTTCTTTCTCATTCGTTTCAGATTTTATAGGGGGAAAGGGAAATACCATCTTTTCATGATTATCCACTTCGTTGTAATACATAAATTTATCGAATATAAGGATTCAAAGGTTTTTTTCTTTTTATTTTTAAAATCCTTCACTGATTTGATTAAAAAAAGAACATAGCAGCAATGAGCGCTGCAGCTGCAACTGCAATGAGTCCCTCAACCAGTTTCAGCAACAGCCTCAACAGCTGCCCCAACTGGATGAAATGGCAATCTTCACCTTGTCAACGTACCACCTTCTTTCTCCCTCGCGCTGCTGCCTCTCCCGACAATGGAAAAGGCAATAAGAGAAAACCCAAAGCTAAAAAGTCTTCCTCTCCAACTCCCATTACTACAACAACTGAATCTCTGTCACAAGAGCAACAGACGCCGCAGCAACAGCAGCAGCAAGCTTCATTGAGTTTGGACGACGTGAATCCAGTGGGGTTGGGACGTAAATCCAGGCAAATATTCGACGATGTTTGGAGGAAGTTTTCTGGGTTGGGGCAGATATCAAGGACAACTCGTGCAGATGAAAGGGAAGCTTTGGATGCTTTGCTTATTAGAGAAGGACCCATGTGTGAGTTTGCAATTCCTGGTGCTCAAAACACAACTGTCCTTGTTGTTGGCGCCACCAGCCGCATTGGACGCATTCTTGTCCGTAAGCTCATGCTCAGAGGATACGCAGTCAAGGTTCCTTTCCTTTCTTCCTTTCCTTCCTTTGATCTCGCGTTGGATTTCTTTAAATTTTGTAACTTTATTTTGCTTAATGTGTTCTGTTTACTTCTGTGATTGAAGGCTTTGGTGAGGAAGGCAGACCAAGAGGTGTTGGACATGCTTCCTAGGTCCGTTGAGATAGTAATTGGGGATGTGGGTGACCCTTCCTCCCTTCAAGCTGCAGTTGAAGGTTGCAGCAAGATTATCTACTGTGCCACTGCTCGTTCCACTATTACTGGCGATCTTTATAGAGTTGACCATCAAGGGGTTTCAAACCTTACCAAAGCACTTCAGGTTTTCCCCTCTTTTCTTGCCCATCTTTAATACTATATGCACATTTGAGTGCAAGGGATTCTTCCAATTGTTTTTTTTTGTGTGTGGATGTTCTATGCCTGATAATGCTCAAAACTGATCATCACTACTCTTGAGGCAGTAAAGGATCCTTTTTCTTTTCATTAAATTTTTATTTCTATGTTGGTCCAACATTGCATTTCTCGAGTGAACTTGTAACATTATCTGTCTATATACGTTACAATGTTTTATTATAGCATTCTGTTAAAATTTTCAATTGTGGTGGATTGATTCATGGTCAAGCTATGTTTAATTCCTAAAAATAGCTTTGGTGAACTGACATCGAACATTATCTGCAGGACTACAATAATAAATTGGCACAACTTCGGGCGGGGAAAAGCAGCAAAAGCAAGCTTCTGATTGCAAAGTTCAAATCTGAAGATTCATTGAATGGTTGGAAAGTACGTCAAGGAACTTACTTCCAGGATGTGATTGCTTCGAAGTATGATGGGGGAATGGATGCTAAATTTGAGTTCACTGAGACTGGACAAGCTGTTTTCTCAGGTCAATCTCAGTTAAAATATCATTATGTCTAGCTTGAAGCAATTGAGATTTACACCCTTCATGTGTGGCTTTTACTTTTGACAAATATAGGTTATTCTATCTTTAACTCTTTTGTTATTATTATTCCCAACTGTAGGCTATGTTTTCACCAGAGGTGGATATGTTGAGCTCTCCAAAAAGCTTTCACTTCCTTTAGGTAGCACTCTTGATAGGTATATGATGCTTTCATTATCTATAATCTTGCTTTCTTATCAGAAGCTGAATGTTATTTGATTTGTTATTGCCAGATACATTGATTCCACCTTAAAGTGCATCTTAGTGAAGTTTTTGGTGTTCAGGTATGAAGGTCTTGTTCTCTCTCTTGGTGGTAACGGAAGATCGTATGTCGTAATTCTTGAAGCTGGTCCTTCAGCAGATACAACTCAAAGCAAATTATATTTTTCCCGAATAAATACAAAAGTAGGATTTTGTCGGGTAATGATGTCCTATCCTTAGAAAGCTATGGTGTTTTGATTATTACCATTTTATGAACCAACTCTTCTGATTCTTAAGAATTTTGGCGAGGCTTGTCAATTAAATTAGACATTTTCCTCTTTACTTTGGTTGACAGGTCAGAGTGCCATTTTCATCCTTCCGTCCTGTAAAACCAGATGATCCACCATTAGATCCATTCCTTGTACATACATTAACTATACGCTTTGAGCCACGAAGACAGGTTTGTGTATTTTGAAACTTGCACTAACTCACCTAGTTTATAAACTTGTAGAAGTACGGGGAATCCTTGCCTGCATTTATTCTCAAAGGTTTTTGGTATAACTCTTCGAATGGTAAATGGATTTGTGTTTCTAGATCATCAGATTTTCAAGGTTGTATTTTGTTACTGTTATCAAGTGGGTTGATAGTTCATAATTGGCATGATTTTCCACCCCCCTTCTGTTTTTGGCTTAGTGAGGGTTAAATGGAATCATATAAATGATATAAATAAAAATCTATAAAAAAATACAACGGGAAAAGGATTTGTTTTCCTATGATCTTTTCCTACTAGTATGGAGTAATCTTGGTGAATACTGAATGTTGCCTTTCCAGGGACAGGTAATGTCATTACTGTGAAGCTTGCTTGTTCATTTCTTATATTGAAACTCTTGGAGCACTGCCTAGTTTGTGAATGGTGATTAAGAGATTTCATCTGTTTGCATAATGAGAGTTGATTGCATTTATGAACCTTTCATGTGGGCATTTGAGTTTCTATGTTTTTGGTACATTATTATTTTTTTAACTATTCTTGTTTTAGCATTTGTTAGACATTTTTTTAATGATAACTTCTATTAGTAGTCTATTCTGAACTTCTTTTTCTCAGGTTTTATGGTCTCTAAGAAAAGTGTATTTTTAACGACTCATGGCATCGCTTTCTTTTTGCTGATGAGACCTTAAAAGTTTTTTGTTTCCTGTATTTTTCTACCACACTCTTCTAGAAAGGGAACTAGCAACTGTTTTCATTTATTCCATAAACATCTCTTAATTGAGCAAGATGTGGTGTGTTCAGGTCCATAAGGTGACTAGCAATAAAAGGTCTAAAAATCTCCTAATTGAATGGGTGGTGGCTTTTGTCTTTGTGTGTGCGTGTTTTTCTTTGTAATGCTGATATTGCAGTTTTTCTGTTGTACCAAGCATCCCTGTACATGGTTTTGCAGGGGACCTTATGTCTCCTTGTCATGATCTGCAACAATAGAACTCTACTTTTCAAAAAAAAAAAAAACTATGTATTGAGCTTTTCTTGTTCTAGTGCAACATCAGCACTGCCACTGAAATTCGAATTCATACTGTTGTGACACTGATTTTGGATGATTTATCAACTTGTTCCCCTTGATCAAATAATCACTATTCTGCTTTTAAAGCTTCTAAATTTGAATTGTATTGATTCTTGCTGCAGAGACCTATTGAAGGATCAGCAGGAATGAAGCAAGACCCCCGAAGTTTCAAGCTTATATTTGAATATATAAAAGCCTTGCCTGTAAGTGGTTTACATATATATTCATTGTTTGTTGACTGAAGGACCTTCAGTTATACTTTATAGTTTATACTACTATCACTTTGTGCTATAACATAAAAAATGAGCACGGTTGAACCTTTTTTGGTAACATTTATGAAGAGTTCCCTGGTATGAATAATGCAATACGGTAGCCATGAAGTTAAGATGCATTGTTGCTTTAAGCCTCTGCCTTTATTATACGTATGTTAAGGCAATACTGATAGGCTGCAAAAGATCAGTTTTCTAGTTTGCTATTTCCATAGAGTTCTGCTTCATTCCGTGTGTGTGTGTGTGCGAGCAGGAACATTCACATGTGTGCACATGCATGAAAGTGGGTACCGTATTATAAATGACAGCATTAAAGCTCTACCTAATCGGTTATGCAATATTTTGAAGATCAGTCATTTTCCCCAATTCTAAATAAATTTACCCTGATATTCTGCAGACAGGACAGGAAACAGATTTTATTTTAGTCTCATGCACAGGATTAGGAGTTGAGCCAAACCGAAGGGAGCAAGTTTTGAAAGCCAAGAGGGTCAGTCTTATCTTCTGCTTCTGTTTCTATTAATGTGAGAATTGTTCCTTCTCTGTTATCCTTTTCTTACATACATTATGTTGTCAATGATTGAGTAATCTTCAGGCTGGTGAGGATTCGTTGAGAAGATCAGGTCTTGGGTACACAATAATTCGCCCCGGTCCCTTGATGGTAATTCTTTTTTATCATTCTTGGCAACCTGTTGCTATTTATACGTACCTGGTGTAAACCTAAGTTTTTTTTTTGCCTTTTGTTTTTGGTTTAGCCGGGTGGTGGTGAAGGTGGTGGTTATCTTGGCTAACCCTTTACAAATGTTATTATAATATTTATTAACTCTTTTGAATCATTGAACTTGCTTATATACTATTAAAGCTCAGTGTTCCAATGTATGTGTGATTCTTGAAAAGAAAAAGGACAAGGCAGTAAAAACGTTGCAATGAATCAGAATCTCCCTACTAGGTCTCGAGGCATTTCCAACTACATCTGCCTAATTTGGAACATTTCAAAATCAGTGGCTGCCATTGGTTTATGCTAGATAAAGTGGAAATGCCTCAAGACATATTAGGGAGATTCTGGACTCCTGTATGTTTGCTTTACAAAAGAATATCTGTGAACCTCCTCCTGTATGTTACAATGGAAAATAGGCATTTACCAAATGTTTTCAATTTTTTTTTCATATCCAACCTTGAATTTTTTATGGCCAAAATATGTGCTGAATCAAAAATTCATTCTTACAGGAAGAACCTGGCGGCCAACGTGCTCTTATATTCGATCAAGGAAACAGGATTTCTCAGGTGAGAATGTATCACTGTTGTTGACTGCAATAAGGGACTACTGAGTTTGCACCTCGTCTTACCACTCTCTTCCTTTGATCAGGGAATTAGTTGTGCTGATGTGGCTGATATCTGCGTGAAAGCATTGCATGATTCAACAGCAAGAAATAAGAGCTTTGATGTGGGTAACATTGTAACACAAAATTTCATTCCAAGTATGGCAGCACTAACAGAAACTTGATTGATTGTGTGCAGGTCTGTCATGAATATGTTCCTGAGCAAGGGAGGGAACTTTATGAGCTGGTGAGGACAAAATAAAACCTTGATAACTTTTAATCGATTGTTAACCGAAAATGAGTTGAACTGAAGTAGTATACCCATTGTCTTTCTACAGGTTGCTCATTTGCCCGACAAAGCAAATAATTATTTAACCCCGGCATTGTCTGTTTTGGAAAAGAACACTTGATTATTGTGCAAGGATAACATGTCATCACCCTCTGAGAAACATCATCCAGTTGGAACTGCGTAAACAGAAAGATGGAAGTCCCATAATTTGATCTCTCTTTGGAAGTCTGCAACAAAACATTTATGTTCTCTTTTGCACGTATATAATGTTTGTCCTATAGGTTATGCATAGTTTTTCTTTCCTGTAAATCCATATGTTGTCTGATATAGAAAATGTGTATGTATGGTGGATAGCATACGGTGTATATGGACAAAAGCTCTAGATACCGTGGAGCCGTGTCTATTTTTCGAATATATGGTTCACTGTGATGTAAAACATCATGAAATGTTACATAATTAAAATTGAACAGCATTGACATGTTTTTGGGACTCAGATGTGGATATTAACCAGTGAACTCGTTCATATGTGATGTTTCAAAGAACATGATAATTGAACTCATCAAGGAATATATTTATTTATTTGAACAAGATGCTTGAAGAATGATGCTGTTGTTTTGTCATGGGGTCATGCTCACGTGCAATTCATGTGAATTGATGCAAACTTTAATACGCTTGATAGAATAAGTCTTAAAGTATACATCTTTTGAACTTTAGGTGCCTAAAGTATTTTTTTGTTAAAAATAGGTGCCTAAAGTTTACATTGTTGTAATTTTAGGTGTTTGGCTGTTAAGAGATGTTTTAAAAAAAATGTTAACCAATGTTTGACACGTGGCAATAATTTGATTTTTTTTAAAATTTTTTTAAAGAAAAACCCAAAATTTTCAATTGTTTGGAAAATTTTAATTTTTACAAAACAGTCACCAAATTCCTAATATTTCCCAAACTCAAACCCCTAATCGCCACCGCTTCCGCCGCCCTTGAGCACACTCCTTTGACTGCAGGACTTAGGTGGTCATTTTCTCCAACACAACGTCGCCAGAAACGCCGGACGTTGAATATGAAATCAACGTTCGATTGGCATGCCGTTCAGCGTTTTCGGCGACCAAAGGGTGTGTTTAGGGGAGCCGATCGGGGGTTTAGGTTAGAGAAATTTTAGGGATTTGGAGACTGTTTTGTAAAATTTGATTTTTTTTAAAAAAATTTCTGAATAATTAAAATTTTTGTTTAAAAAAATTATTTTAATTCGTTAACAAATTTTTTTAACGTGGGTTAACTATCACACACTTAAAATTTTAACGGTAAATACCTATTTTTAACAAAAAAATTCTTGAGGAACTTACAGTTCAAAAAAAAAGTATACTTAGGGCACTTATTTATCATTTAAGCCATTTTAATACTGCGATCTTTGTATCCTGATTACAGGCCAGCCACAAGAACAAAGAGGTCAACACGTGGATAACAAAGTGAAACGGGATAACTCTCCCAGCAAGGAGCCAAGGACCACCAAAAACATGGAAAATATAGCTAAAGAGATAAGGAAAATGCGACATTTCTTTGTTTGCTTTAACCTGCGAAAATGAAGAAACAGAATTGATAAACAAGAAGGAGCTACAATACACATTATAAACCATAATGCTAATTTATGGCCCTGCGGCAGCTTTTTGTGTCAAAACTTGTTTGTACTGTGTGAACAGCAAAAGTAGTAGCAGCAACCTCACCAGATTCGGCCGCCGATGCATTCTTGCAGGTAGCTTCCTTGCGGCAGCCGCTGTTATAGTCCCTGCAGCTGTGACTGCCGAGGTACCCCAAGACCTGGAAACACTGTCCAACATACCCCAAACACTTTCAGGAGAGTGTTCATCCGCCAAAGATTGCAAGAAGCCGAGAATCCAGCGACCAAAGTCTAGGAAAGCAGAGTCCTGCACTCTCAAATGTGTCTCTACTTGTATGACAGGCGCTGATCGTTCTCCTGGAGAAGCTCCTTTTAACATAAGAGGGTACTTGAATCCATCTCATTTTGCTTAAACTACTTGTATTCTGGATTAAAAATATTACTTTTGAGGTCTGTTTCCTTCTCTGCAGACCTTTGGTGGTTTTTAAGGAAGGGTTTCGGAGTCGAAATTACTGGTACAATTTCTTTATTCCTCATATTGGCAATGCTTATATACTATCAGTTTTTTCAGTAAATTATACCAATTATAAGAATGAAAGAATAGTGGCAAACTGCCTATACTTGCATCATTGTTCAATTGTCCTTTGGGTGTTCATTTTCTCCAAGTTCTGGTCCAATGAATTCATTCTAGTTATGAAACCTATATTTCATGTGCAGCTTGGTGGAGTGTTCTGATATTTGTAATTTGATTGGCGATGGAGACGATGGACCTTGAATTGTATATGATTCTCTTACAGCAACGTTTACCTTCATTTCGTGATTCGATTTATGCTGACTGAAATAACCATAGCTCAGAGGGTTATGGTCGAATCTAACATGGAACTGAATCTACATTCATGTACTGATACATGTTAGAAAACTTGAAATTGATGCAACATTAGAGAATTGGAAACTCCTTGTGTTGTCTGAAAAAAATGAATTTGGTTAATGTTCACTCTGCGTTATTGTATGTCACTAGGAAAAAACAATCTGCAATCATCTGAAGTGCTCACTAATTCCCAAATGATTGAAATGCTAGAGGAAAGCCTTTGTCATTTGTGTTGGAGCTTTGCTTCTCCGGTTGATATGAGCTTTACATGCCTGAACATGATGTCTCATATCACAATCAAATTCTACATCTGAATCCGTAAAATCCTACAACTCCACCGGTATTTTGTTTTAGCTGATATTCTGAATGAAACAAATTAGATTAAAAAAATTGTTTCCATGATGAATTTGTACGATATTTTTTTGTATTGAAAATTTGTCTGATAATCAATATAAATCAATGAAACACCGATGATTATACCCAAAAAAAAGTTATATTCATTGATGGTTTATTATATCAAGTATAAATGCACTAAGGGGTGAAAAATGGAGTATGTGAGAGGTTCCCCATGTTTTTCTTGAAGTAATTTGATATTTTTTTAATATTTGATTTTTTTCTCTATTTTTGAATACATTGTTGACTTAAGGGGGGTTCATTATTTGATTTTAATCTAATTAGTCAATAGAAATTCAGGTGAATTAATGAAAACTCAACTCGATTATTAATGAACCGACTACTAACTCAGCTGATCGGAAAAAACAGACTAACAACAAGTCATGAAGTGGTTGGTGGAGAAAGAATATACACAGGGAGTGCACCATATTCATTGGTTGACTAATTCGATCGGTTTTATAAAGATTTATTTTGAGTACGACCTTCTCAAGTTATTTTTTTTGTTTATAACGTCAGAATTCGAACTCCTAACCCTGTTTAATGGATCTAGCGTATCATCCCACTAAATCAACTGATTGTTGGTTATATTTTTTTAATAATATATTCTTATTGACACTAAAACTATTTAAAATATTTAATGGCGCGATTGAGACGAAGCTCTTTTGGTTTGGTTTAGGGCAACTTGTTACAAGCTCTATAGTCCTTAGTATTATATCACTCGCAGAAAAACAACGGGTTGACTGCAAATACAAAACTATTGTTGAAAATGGTTAAGCAGCATCAATTACTTAAAAGACTCAAAATGTCAACAATATTTGCAAAAACTCAACCAAAACAAAACAGAGGAATATACAACTTTTATTCCACCTAATCTAACATCAACCTTTATTCTTATTTTTCTTAAATGACTTTTTAAGTACATGTGTGTTTTTGTCTTTTTTTTTTTACAAACAATTATGATTTAGTGTTATCTTTAACGGGATAAAATGTTAGATTTTCTGTAAACAAACGTTCATACTTCAATTTTTGACCTAATGGACAAAGTAAATTTAATTGAGAAAATAACTTAAAAAAATCGATATATAATATTTAACTAATGAATAGATATTATAATATTCTTTATATGTGTTGTCTATTTCAAATAACTTTATGCTTTTGTCAAACTGTTAAACAACACCGTGACCCAAAACAACATAATTTTTTTTAAAATAGTCTAAAGGTGACTACAAGCAGACATTGTAATTGAACTTGTGTCTCCTGTGATGATCCGCTTTTCTACTTGGGTTCAAAACAACCTAATCTTAATCTTAACCTTAACCATAAAAATCAAACAAAATTAAAACCTACATTAATGACAGAAGCTCCCGAAGGTCAAAGTTAAATGAATACCTGAATTAATGCTTAAAATCATAATTAGCTCTCAAACTTACCGACACTAAACATTCGTCCACACTCCACAACAATACAGTTCATGGATACGATCATCATCGTATATCAAATTAGGTTGAAGATAAAGACTCGTGCATAGTTTCATTAATGCATATATGAAAATGTTTTCTTTTATAAGGAAAGGGGAAAAGGATTGTTCGAAATTAAATATTAATTTAATTTTAATCAAGACATCTATTGTCTGTACATCATAAAGTTGATTGATATATATATATATATATATATATGAAAATGTTAATTACTATCTAATAACAATAAATAATTTTTAATTTATTAAAAAACATATAATTAATAAAAATATCTTCTTCCAAATTCTGCAAAAGTAAACGCTAGTTGCTTTTAATTTCAATTTGCAACTTGAGGTTTGAATTTTGAGATAAATAGAATAAAATTTATGAAAGGAATTGTTTGGTTGAAAATCAAACCCGAGAAGAAGAAAAGGCCTAATAAATTTAGAGTATTTTTTTATATACATACTGTGTAAATTAGAATTTATACAGTTTTATTTGTTTGAATTTAAAACTTAAAATCTACTCTTTAATTTCAAAACCTCACACCCTAAATTATAAATTATAAATCCTAAAATATAAACCTTTAAATCATGCCCCTTAAACTAAACTACTAAATTATAAAATAAATTAATTTACAAAGCATGTATAACAACACACACAAAAAATCCATAAAACAATAAACATATATGGGTTTAGGTATAGGAAGAAACTTAATTAGCATTTATTTATTTATTTTAAATGACCTTAAGGTGATTAGTGACTATAATGTAGTATTTGTTCATACATTTTTTATCTTTTAATAAGACACATTTTGCAAGTAAAATTGTTCGAGTCGAGATTTTCTATAAAAAAATATCATCTATTTTTTTTTTACTTTGACCACGACCGCTTAGAGACCATCAGGGTCGTGTTCTACTAAAATTCTCGAAGAGAGGGGGCTTATCAGATATCACGGGAGCAGAAATCATGGCCATTATTGAGGCCGCGAGACTGTGCAGTGGTTCCGAGTGGAGCAAAACTATCCCAATCACGATAGAATCTGATAGCTCACTAGCAACTGATTGGATTAATGGTAAAATAGATTGCCCGAACATTTATGCTGAAGCTATTGGGAAGTACAAACAACTATGCTCGAATCGCAAATGGGACGTGAGTTTCTGCTACCGCGAAATGAACGAAGCTGCACACAAATTAGCGAAAGAAGGGATACATCGCGCTGAGGATTTCGTGTGGTTTCATTCAAACAATGCGGAACATCCTGACTAGGTTTGCCACCAATACTCGTGTTGTAAGATAATTCCTGTTGTATCAGTATGTATTGCAACCATCCCATGCGTGTGCTCTGTCAGTCGAACACTGCCAGCATAGTGTTTTAATTCGGATGGATAAGGAACCAGTTTGTATCATGACCTTATTATGAATAAAATAGGGCACTCTTTTCCCCCTACCTAGGCCTAGAGGGGGTTTTTAACGAGGCCCGACACTTTTCAAAAAAAAAAATTCATCAGTTAGCAGCCCTTTGAATCATATAGGATATAGCATGCCATCTCTCCCCGTAAATCAATATTGAGTGCAAATTAATCATCAATAAATACATTGAAAAAAAACAATGTGTTTATTAGGCCGATATGGATTCAATTAGATTTTTTTTCTTAAAAAATGAATCTAATAATTTGATTCGTTTTAGTTTTTTCTTTGATAGAATTTTTGGTATTATTCAGTAATATTTCATAAATATTTCTAAAAAAATATATTTAAATAAATAAAAAATAATTAATAATTTTTACATATTAATTTTAAAAAGTACTTTTATATAATAATTAAATATATTTTTTAGTATCTTAAATATAAAAATATTTATTTTTGTTCTTTAATAATAAAATTAACTATAAATTAAAATTGTCTAAACTTTACCTTTTTTTCTATTTTTAAAATTTCCTTTTTCTCAACCCTAGTATTTATTCTAGTAGTCAGTGGCGGATGTATGTGTGGGTCCATGCCCACCTTAAACTTTTTAAAGTTCTCACATTTGACTTTGATTTTAAGATTTTTTACGAATTAATCTCTTTTTTTTAACATTTTTATAATTTGTGTTCATCCTAAAATTTTAAGATTTTTATGATTTGTGCTCACCCTAAAAATATTTTAATTTGTGTATACTTTCAAAAAATATTTTTAAATCCGCCTGCTTGTAATTGATGAAGAAGTTGAAGTGTAATTGCATTCACTGACGTTTGAACAAAGAAAAGTAAATCACTTTCTTGGGGTCATCTTTGAAAAGTTCATAACACCTCGAAGTTATTATCTTTTATTTTTCAGAACATCAGAAAAGATAAACACCAAAATTCTCCCATTCCCAACATTAAAATGACTATATATATATATATTAAAAATAAATAAAAAGAGGATAGCTGTTTCCCTAATTTTAAAAAGATTAGAGTGATGACGAGGGATAAAGTTAGAATTAAATTATGAGGGATAAATTTATTGTTTTTAAAATTAATAGGATCTTAAAAGTAATTAAGTCATAAAAATCAAAAGAGTTGATGTTTAATTTCACTAATTTGAAAAGTAAAAGCTCTTAAAAATAATTAAACATAAAAAATAAGAGGTTAGGACTTAATTTCATTAATTGTATCTGATATATTCTTAAAAGAATAATAAATCAGATAATTTTTAGAGGGACAAGTACAATGATCTCAAAATTATTAGTGATCTAAAATATAATTAAATCATTAAAATTGAGAGTAATTGTCTCTTTCACCTGGCACCCACTATGTAGATTCGTCTCTGGGTCAGTGAAGAAACTACTAGGGCATGGGGTGATAGGACAATTAAATCATTTCTTTACCTTTACATATATATATTAAAAATAGTTATTTATAAATTTATTTTTTAATATTAAATATTTATATTTTACCTCTCAACTTTAAATTTTAACTCTCGCTCAGTGATATACTAAGTCATATGCCTTGTTGAAGAATTCATACAAGGTTGGGTATAACATTTTAACCGGAATTGTTTTTAAAATAATACTTTGATCATTTCCTTGTTGACAAATACAAATGTACAACGACGGTTGTTTGCTTCCCTTTTTTTCTATATATCCTCTCTCCAATTAATCTTTACCATGCAAATAATCACCATCTGAATTCTGAATTCTGATCTATCTCACACTTAATGGGATCTGCAAAGGGAGAATTCACGGTGACAGTGATCAAAAACGAAGTGGTGGCGGCACTGCTGCCGTTCCAAGAGCACTGGCTGCCACTCACCAACCTAGACTTGCTTCTGCCGCCGCTCGACTTTGGTGTTTTCTTCTGCTACAAGAAACCACTCTCCGCCGGCTGCTGCATGGTTAGTGCTCTGAAGAAGGCGTTGGCGGAAGCTCTCCTCCCTTATTATGCTTTGGCCGGCGAGGTTGTCCCCAACGCCACCGGGGAGCCTGAGCTTCTGTGTAACAATCGAGGTGTGGATTTCGTCGAGGCTTATGCGGATATTGAGCTTCGAAATCTCAATTTTCACCACCCTGATGAGAGCATTGAAGGTAAATTCGTACCCAAGAAGAAACATGGTGTGCTGTCAGTTCAGGTACGTACGTTGGAGTTTTCACCCAAATATTCTTTTTTTCAATATTATTTTAGTTCTTAACGCCCAAACAAAATTATTTTCGGATTTAATATTTATCGCATAACTCGTCTGACTATCATTAAAATAAATAAATATTCATGGACCTCGTCATACCAGCATCACGAGTACTATGTTTGTACGGCGAGTTTCATAAATTTTTATTTTTTTAATAGAACTCGCCGTAATAGTCGTGTGAACTCTTGCAAATGAGTGTTAGATTCGAAAAATTTTTGTTTGAATGTCAGAAGCATAAATAACAATAAAAAATAGATATTGGGATAAAATAATTGTTATCCCTTAAATAACGTCATTTTTAATATTTAGATTAATTTAATTAACTTTAAACATTTTTGTTGATGTCAATTATACATTTCATATTAATTTGAAAATTTTAGTTTAGAGGTAATTGTGAAAAGTCGAGACAATTTGAGTGGAGAAAGCATGCTTAATATTAGAACATATACAATTATATTTTACCCTTTATTCAATTTTTTATATACACAAAATCAATGTTACATATGATAAAATAGAGCGAATCATACATAGTATTATCACTTTATAGAATCATGCATCATAGTCTTATGCATATGTTTTCTTTCACTTTTCTCCAACTTTATTTGGGAATGAAACATGAGTACCACATATATCACAATTCAACTCTAAGTGGCATCTTAAATTGAACTTAATTTACTGTTGAATTAATTCACCGATTAAGTTTAAAATGAACAAAATATTTTCAAAGAAAATTATCATTACCAATTAAGTTTTATTCAATTTACATTATTATTATTACAATATTTAGAAGGATAGAAGTTCGAGTATGCTTAAAGTTATTATCTTTCAATTTAAACTTTTGAAAAGTTTAAGTCTTGTATATAAAATAATTAGTTTGGGTAGTTGAAGTATTGTATATAAAAATCATTGTCGTTATAATGTTTTTCAACATTTACGAACCCTAAATTCAAATTACTTGATATAATTTACAGTATAAAGATAGAAACAATATTACAATCCAAAAGTACTTGGTCTTATAGTTATTACGTATGACCTAAAATTCAAATAATTTTCTCATGCCTATGGTTGAAAATGGTATACCAAAACAATATTGACGGCGGTAGGTACTTGGTATCACATACCGGGGATAAGGGCATAATTAGGATTTTAGGATTCTATTATGTCAAACGCACCACTCGAAATTTTAAATTTCTAAAAGTATGACTTTTACAGTAAATTTTCCGTACCACTGACTACGGTGAGTTTCTAAAAAATATTCTTATTTTATTCAAGCTCGCCGTATCAAATAGGCAAGTTCTATTTTTTTCTCAAAAATCTTGTCATACAATCGAGACGCTTTCGAACAAAAAAGTAATATAATTTTAAAGTCATATTTTTAGAAATTTAAAATTTCAAGTGTTGCGTCGGGCATAATAAAATAATAAAATCTTATTTTTTCCCGTAAACCCACATACCGAGTTGTACGTCACTGAAAATAATTGATAGATAATTTATGGAAATGTTGGCGGTTAACCATCATATACATCTATCAAATGAAAACAAATATATCAAAGATTAGGTTGCAAGTAGCAATGGCCTAACCAAGATTATTTGACTTAATCACCTACCATTTTACCAACGTGAACCAATTATTATCATGCATGCACACCTCACAATCATCCATGTTATAAATTATAACATCATTATTTTTAATATTTAGCTTAAGGGCTACTTTTACTCTTGTAGCGGTTTTAATTTATCGATTTTGCCCTTATGATATTTTCGCATCAATTTGTTTCCTGAAGTAGTCGACTTGTATCACCATTTGGCCCTTGACTGACGAAAGTCAATGTTGACTGTTATGGTGCTGACATGCCAATCCACGCGTGAAGATGACACAACAGAAGGGTAAAATTGATTTTTTTGAGCGAGATCGAGGACAAAATTAATTTTCTGGTTGAGTACGAGGATAAAATTAATTTTTAGACAAAAAATATGAGTAAAAAATATTAAAATAGCAAAAAAATTTAAAAATATGTTTTATTATTATATGAATAAAATAAAATTAAATACATCTAAAATAATTAAAAATTACAAAATTAAAATAACATAAGCTAATAAATTATTCAATAATTAAAATTTAAAATATTCATAACGTATTAAAAATTATGAAAACTTTCGTAAAAAAAGTTTAAACGATTTTGGTTTTCTCTCTCTTAAAAGAATGTAATTGAGAAAGAATCATAAAATATGGTTAATGTGATTCTCTCAACCGAACAAAAATTCTCTACTTTTTTTGGTGCCCCATATCTATGCTTCAATACAAAAAAATAAATTGTACACTCTAATTTTAATTTCTAAGTCCCAAACACTAAACTCTAAAATCTAGACCATTTACTTGATTAATTAAATTTATGCGCATACTTTTATGTTTCATAATCACTTTAAATTGATAAATTTTTTAATTAGAGTTTAAGATTTAAGGTTTGCAATTTAGAGGCTGAGATTTAAAAATTAAGATTAGAGTGTAGATTTTGTTTTCAAGCTTTAATTTTTGAATAATTTATAATTTAATAACTTCTGATATTTTAATTTTATAATTTTTACTTGTTTTTAGATATTTTTATTTTTAATCATATATTAATAAAAAAAATTAATGTTTTTATTAATTCTTATATTATTTTTAGTATTTTCTTATTTCATAGTTTTTGCCAAAAAAATCAATTTTGCCTTCTTATTCAACCAAAAAATTAATTTTCTCCTCAAACTCGATCAAAAAATTAATTTTGCCCTTATCACATGTGGACTACCACATCATCACACGTGGACTGCCACGTTAGCATTGTTGATCGTCATGTCAGCACCGTAATAGTCAACGTTGGTTTTCGTTAGTTAAAGGACAAACAATGATACAATTTAACTATTTTAAATGCCGAATTGATGCGAAAATACCATATAGGCAAAAACGATAAATTAAGACTACTACGATGCAAAAGTAGTCTTTAAGCCTTAAAATATTAAGTCCCGATCAATCTAATCCAATTAAATTGAAAGAGCTTCGCTTGAAGAGGTACATTTATGTGAATTCCTAGCTAATATGTAATTAATTTCTGACTTTCGTAACTAAAAAGAAATATCGGTTTACTCAATAGTTTTTTTTTTCTCTCTCTCAGAAAGTACGATTATGTTTACGCAATAGTTGACACATAAAATTGGTTTACTTTTGATGTTTACAGGTAACTGAACTTAAATTTGGTGATATAGTGGTGGGATGCGCATTTGATCATCGAGTATCTGATGCATACACAGCCAACATGTTCCTTGTGTCATGGGCCGAACTAGCTCGGTCGAAACCGATTTCAATGGTGCCGAGCTTTCGCCGATCATTGTTGAATCCGAGACGACCAGGGTGCATTGACCCTGCCCTGGACAATATGTATGTGTCGATACCCTCCTTGCCACCTCCCGAAGAAAACAATGAACCTATTGATCATCTCATAGGTCGGATCTATTACGTTAATGCCGACGAACTCAACGAGCTTCAGTTACTCGCCTCTTCCAACGGCGACAAGAGGACCAAGTTCGAGTCATTTAGCGCGTTTTTGTGGAAGATGGTGGCAACTCACACTGCCAATAAAGATCGAAACAAGATATCGAAGATGGGGATAGTTGTGGATGGGAGGGCAAGGTTAGGCGAGGGAGATCAAGACAAGGTCACTGCCATGACATGTCACTTTGGAAATGTGCTATCCATCCCCTACGGATCCCAAACAATCGGAGAACTAACTGAAAAGCCTTTATATTCTGTGGCAGAACAAGTTCACAAGTTTCTAAAACCCGCGACGACGAAGGAACACTTCCTGGGTCTAATCGATTGGGTGGAAGTTCACCGTCCCGAGCCCGCAATGACACGGGTGTACAACGTTGTGAAGGATGATGGACCGGCATTGGTGGTGTCGTCGGGGCTTCGGTTCCCGGTTTCGAAGGTGGATTTCGGATGGGGGAGCCCTGCTTTCGGGTCATACCATTTCCCATGGGGTGGTCTTTGTGGATACGTTATGCCGATGCCTAGTACGGCGAGAGACGGTGATTGGGTGGTCTACATGCTGCTATCGAAAGGGCAATTGGAGCAAATAGAAAAAGAGGCTGCCAATGTGTTTAGGCCCTTGAACTTTGATTACCTTGATCTCTAAGTTTCATTCCTGTTTTTCCAGTTTGGGTAAAAAAAGAAAAAAGACTGTAACTTTAATGGTGTTAAGTACAGTATGTAAACAAGCATAACCTGATGTGTTTGTTGTATTTTGTTATAATTTGGACTTAATTAAGTTGCTTGATTGTTTCCTTTAATCACTTCTAATATAAAAGTAAATGTGATTGTATTATGAGCTCTTTTTTGGTATAAAAATTGTTTAAAAGAAATATACAACCTTTAATATTTGAATTATAAAATTTAAATTTAAATATAATTTTTAATCATATAATCATAAACCCTACCCTCTAATTTTAAAACTTAAAACATAAGTTTCAAACCTAAAAATAGATAAATTTGTGATTTACACAGATAGAGGTTAGTTTAGGGATATTTTTTTAAAAAAGAAACCACTAATTTTATTAATGTGAAAATACTCAAAATTACGTTTACAAACTATTATTGTAAACTAAGTACATAATTTAGACATTTTCCTAAAACTAATCACTTTAGATCATATATGAATCATACATGAAAATGTTATAAACTCATCCAAATACTCGATCGAAAAATAGATACGAAACCTAACTGCATTGGCAAAACGAACCACAAAAGAGGATGAAACTATTGATAAATCACCGAGAAAACATAAATCAGAGCTGAGCAACGTGGGAAACTCTTTACAAGCGCAAATTGTGTATCCAAATTCAAACCGTAGGTCCAGAGCAGAAAAGATCAGCAGAATTACAAATAAGCGACATCTTATCAGTCGTGGCGTCGTCAAATTCAACCATGATAAAAATATAAAATAAAGAATGACCAAAATATCGAAGGAGTATAAAAAAAACATGTCAAAAGACAGACATAAACATGCCAATAGACAGATACACGTGTCATAAAGACAGAAAATTGTATCACAAAGACATAATTATTTTATTAAAAATTAAAAAAAAAAATTAACGGTCGATAACCGGTAAAAAAATATTAGTATCATTGTTTACTACAAAATAAAACTTGAGGCGCTAGAGGAAAGAATTGCTGAGCGGATAGAGAAAAGTTTGCAGAGCGGCTTGTATATTTATATGTTTTAGTTTAGGTATTATTAGAATTTAAGATTTAATGAAGGTCATAATCCAACTCCATTAAAAGGACGGGCTTTTAATCGGCTTGTATATTTATATGTTTTAATCGGGCTTTTAATCGGGCTTGTTTTGGATTTTTTTGGGGTTTACCCCAGTTTCGTTCAAATTTCAATTTTTAGATTAGGTAGCTCGTTTTTAATCACTTCCGAATGATGGCATTTCAATTTTATTTTAATAAAAGTATAAGATATTGTTTCTGAATTTTAAATTTAAATTCGCAATAAATCTTCTGTATTTTTTAAACTCAATAATTTGATTATTTTCGATGTTTAATCCTAATTTCGTCATTGTTTAAAAGACTTGATTAGGGTTGACGATGGAATTATCAGACTTGCATGTGAACATAAAAGGGACGAAATTATTATATAGCTTGGAGATGGTTGTCCCCAATTTTTTTATTAAAAAATTCACAAGTTTTTATTTTATAAGTTTCAAATTTTAGTTTGACTTTTTATAACTATTTATATTTTGTTCGTTAAATTCGTTTTATTGCTCTGTTCCTAGAAACAACCATTACATTTAAGTTCTTTTAATATATCTGCATACAGGTTCGAATCCATGTTTACGCCGAGAGGAGCTCATGTTCCTCCACTAATCAAATTTTTTATCTTTAATTTAAATAATTTTATTGAAGAAAAGATTAATTATGAATTTTTCCCTCTATTTTTTAAAATTTATATTTTATCAAAACATCCAACCCTAATTCCACCCCCGTTGGTATAGACCACTAAACGTCTAAACCCAACAAAAATAAGGCAATACCAAAACCAAACAAGATAGCAAACAGCGATACTCAAAAAGCAAGCCACAAAGTTGTTTTGTCTGATCGCATATAGCGGCATTTGTCTTTCTTCATTTACTTATTCATCTAAAATATATATAATTCATCGGTGGTGCATATACATCAAATATCAATTCATCCATATTATATCCATTAACATTTAAAAACAAAACCATGAAGTTGTTTGGTCTGAAACATTATATATAATGTAAGCCTTTGCGTTTTTCTCCCCCCCAAGCGATTAAAAATATAAAAACTAGGGCAGTTGAGTCTTGGAAAATCGTACACATCGTCTTCGTCAACCTCTTATTGTATGTTTCTGCATACGACAGATTCACCAAACCAGAAAATGCAATAAAAGGGTAATATTATTTTCTACTACAAATTAGTTCACCAAAAACGTGAATGGGAGGGACTTGGGACTTGGGAGTAGCTACATTTCATGTAAACAAAGCTTGGTTTTGCTAATTAATGGAGGGTGGGTCAGTTTTCATGATGTAGCCTATACAGTAAATAATTGATTGTATTAAAGAATTAATAAGCCAATAGAGTCTAGGGTTTGACATTAAACACGTCGTTGTTTGTTGAAAGTTTGATACATCCACATTTTAATCGAAACAAGTGTCTTTAGCATTGGATTTTCCTAAAGGATAAATATCAAAAATTAATGAACAACAGTTTGTAGAAAAGGTCAATGTTATTACACCCCAAGAATTGATTACTTAACAGCCATCTATGCAAATGCAATGCTCCTTTTTGAATCCCAACAGTCCATTCGAGTTGCAACTTGCACGATGCGTTTTCCTGCTGTTATAATATATCTAAAATCTGATCAGTTTTTTTTAGTTGAGGTATCCACCGTCGATAGCGGAGACTAATCCTCTTGTCTCGGGTGCTCTCACTAAATGGTAAACGGCTGGCAATGAAATGTGTTCCATTCCTATTGGTAAAATTTGATCAGTTTTAATCATATTTTTTTGTATTTAATCATTCATCTAGGTATTACAGAGACCCATTACAGGACAATTCTTCCAACTTAATTTATTCGATCTATAATGTCAAAATTCGAATATCTGATCTTGTTAAAGGAATCTAATGTCTTATATCACTAGAGCAATTGGTTGTCGGTTAATCCTATACCTTTTAAATTTTATATCAACCTTTTCTGTTATTTAAATTAAATAGTTTGGCCTGTCTAATGTTTTTAAACTACGTAATTACGTGGCATATACGTTTTGATCTCGTTTATTTTTTATATAGTTTATAGTTATAAATAATGTCTTTTTTTGTTCGAAGAAAATATTTCATTGGTATGTAGAGCATTAAAAAAGAAAGGCTCAAGGGTGTTTTAAGTTTTTTATCTTTTAAAAAAATTAAATTTTATAATTCATCCATTTGATCAAGGTTGACTATTAAATCTAACATTTTTTTATCAATTGGTGCAACGTGTTGTGTTATAATATTTTCACTTGACATTCCATAATTTTTATTTTATTTAAAAAATCTTTAAAAATTATAACATAAAAGAATATAAAAATTATAAAAAAGTGATTTTCTGAAAATGCCACATGACAAAACTATAATATATCATGTGAAATTAAAATTTTAAGAAAAAAATTGTCAAAATTAATGATAAAAAATAGTTTCCAAGAACTTAATTAATTTAATTTATTAAATTTAGTGTAAATTAGATGAAAAATGTTCAGAAATTAATTATTTTTTAAAATATTCAAATGCTTCAAGGAACCTTAAGGCGAAAGGAAATGTGACTCCAGTACATTGGAATTAAACCTAACGAAATAATGTTAAAAAACGGTATGATTGCGAGGCCGAAAGAATTTTACCAGAGACAATGATGCTAGAAAAAATCGAGCATCATTAATACAAACCGTTTTTGTTGGGTGTGGACCATTAGATCAAACATAGTATACTAAAACGTAAGATTCGTAGGTAGAATTTTATGTTAGGGTGTAAATTATAAGTTATATTAAAATAAAAAGTACAATTTTTTTATGGGTACGATTGTCCCTCGAACACTGCCTTAAAGTCATCGTTGGATTTATCACCTATAATTTTTATTTTTCTTGAAACCTAAACGTTTGACATCTTGACAAAACTCGGTTTCATAATAATATTTAAAAATGAAACGATTAAAAATATCAAACTTCAAAGGTAAATGATCGAAATATAAAAACAGACAAAATTGAATGATGCAAAAAAAATACTAAATAACTAAACAAAAAACGTGGGAAAAGACTCCCTTAAATCTTTTAATCTTGATTCTTGAATGATCCACAACCCTAGCTAAAAGACTCATGAAATCAACCAAAAAATTCTCAAAAGTAAATTCTTTCTAAAATTCAAGATCGCATGCCATAAAAACAAATATACTTTTACCGTATGATATTTGATTTAACTTTGAATCACTTTAAAACCTGAATCACTTTTAATCTTAACTTGCAAACAATCGATGATATTCAGACTCAATTTATACTGGGTTCCAGATAGAGAGAAATATGAGTATAAATCTGATGCAAACAAGAAGTGAACCAATGGTGAAAACAGTAGATGCAAATGACAATGATGGTCAGAAAAGTAAAATAAGATCAGAAGAAGACGAAAATGAGTTTAGGGGTCCTGATGGTTTAATATGGAAGCCAAGGTAACCAAAATATAGCGTGTGACAGTCCATGGTGGACAAACTGAAATTAAGAGGTGAAAACGAGAGAGTGTTGATTTTAAAGGAGTAAGATTTGATTCAGAGTAAAACTAAATATCAGAAGGTAAAATCATATTTGTTTGTGTGGTACGTGATCTTGGATTTTTATAAATAATTTAATTTTGAGAATTTTTTGGTTGATTTCACGAGTCTTTTAGCTAGGGTTATACATTTAAGAATCAAGATTAATCGATTAAGAGAGATTTTTCCTCGTTTTTTGTTTAGTTATTTAGTATTTTATTTTTATTTTAATTATTTTAATAATTTAAATTAAAATGAAATTATATTCCATGTGTAAGTATGTGATAGGTTAGATGACATGCATTTAAAATATATTTTACATGTACATGTCATGTCACCATCGTTAATTAATTAGCGGTTTAATCAACAATCTAGTTAAAAATGAGATATTTGACAAAAAGACATAAATTAAGGGTTAAATTTATCCCTAAAAAGGATGAAGACCAAAATAACATAAATTATAAACGTTAAGGGTTAAAATTATCCTTATACCTTAAATTAAATATAAGTTCCAAATACTTAATTTTATTTGAATTCAAATATAATTCAATAATAATTTATCTTTATAAGTACTTCAATAATCAAGTTTTAATTATGTTGTAGATAACAATGAAGGAAACTACATAAAAAGATTAAATAGATAAACAATAAATTAATTTGAAATATGATTAATAAATATATTTTAAAGGGATAATGTGATTTTGTTTAATCCTCATGGGTTGGTGTGTTTTGTTTTATTATTGGATTCCAATTTCCCCTTGGTTTACGAATTCCTCGTGATTCTTTGTTGAAGTATTTTGTTTGTTTTCATACTCAAGGAGATAGCTCTGAGTTGAACTTTTCGTCTAGAATATTAAAAAACGTTGTATAAGACAAACAATATTTAGATGAAGACTAACGAAACTCGGATTTTGAACAAATCAGTCTTAATGTTACTTGAATTATTTGATATACAAATGGTTTAAAATTTAGATTTCATAATCATATATATTTAAATGTATTTATTTTAAATTCTAATACCAAACTTTAAAGGTTAAATGCAACATATTGTATTCGAATAGATATACCAAACTTTAAAGGTTAAAATATAAGAATGAAATTCGGCCTATTTTTTATTTGAAAATTTTTACAATAAACGGCGCACATTGCTGAACACCATTAACGCAATACATCATTGTACAACTACACTATTAACTTTTTTAATAACACTTACACAATCGTTAAAAATATGAAGTACTCGACATGTAATTAATAATTATTTAAAGTAAAATTAAAATTTAGATTAAGTTACCTCTCATATTTTTAATACTATAAAAAATATGAGAGGTAATTTATTTTAAATTCTAATTTTTTTTCAATAATTATTAATTACATGTCGAGTACTTCATATTTTTAATTATTATTTAAGAGTCATTAATTAATAGTGTGCAACGGTGTATTGCGTCGCCCGTTGTAGACTCATCTTTTTTATTTATGTTAAATTTTATTGTTAATTGTTGATTTGATAGTTATAAAAATATAATAATTTTATAATGCTCCACATTTACATTTTTTTGTCAATTAATTGAAAATTTGTGCTATTGTGTCAACAGTCTCTAGAGCAAGTGGTTAAAAGCTTTTAATTGACACCTCTCCTCCCTCTAAGTTGTAGGTTTTAGACTCAATAAAAGTAAAATTCTCTTTTTTCTCTGATAGATAGTAATAGTTCATTGCACTATTATTTTTCTATTAAAATAATTGTATTGTTCTTATGATTGAAGAAAAGTAAAATTGTATTGTTTAAAATCTTCGATGTTTATAATTTTATCAATTTAGCTTTTAAAAATTACAAACATCAGTTTGTATGTTTATTCGAACACAACCTAGTTCAAAAATATAATATAAAATTAATTTAAAATAATACAAATATCTCGAATATATTTAAACCTAATTATAAGTACACATGACAAATCTCTATTTTTTAATATATAATTCCTATGATGCCATGCAATTGGAGGTTAAAAGCAGAAAAGGTATCAGTTTAGATAGCACATGCATGCCGCATGCGTACCAAATATTATACAACGAAAAGACCAAGACGCAAGGGACGGGGTCCTTCAGACTGACCAAAAATACTTTCTCTGAATTTGTAACTCTTCACCCACATGTCAAGAATTTACTGTTTCATCTACGTCAGTTAATTCGCTTTTGATGTTGAAGGTGTCTTACCTTGAGTTACTTCAATTTGTATGTTTATTCGGATGCGGTTTAAGTTAAAATATTAATTTTAATGTACTGGACAGATATAACATTAGAAAATTATAAAAAAAAGCAGTAACATTAACTTCAATTTTAATTTTTTTTTTGCAAATTTTAAATTTAATTTTAATCTTATCTAGAGGAGAGAGGAAGAAAAAAAAATGTTCCTAACATGTATAAACCTATGACCTAAGATAATATGAGAAGAACAAAAATAAATAATTTGATCAACAAATTAAATATGCTTACTTCATTTTGACTTTTGAATATTAAAATCCAATTTTTTAATGGAATTCCTAGGACAACTTGTAGAATTGAAGCTGACGTCAAAAGAACTGTATTTTCAATTTTTTTTTGCTCGGCAAATTAAGATTTTTATTATAACTTAGAGCCTACTCCCGCATTGAATGCCTCGTTAAAAACCTCCCTAAACCTAAGTGGAGGAAAAGAGTACACTCAACGCAGGGAAATACAACTTGTCTGAACTCAAAATCACCACGCGAGTTTACACATAGCAGACATTTCAATCGCACCCAGCATACTAACCAAAATAAAACCCAACTTACAGACTCTACCCACAAAACTACTACCCTTGTTATACCTGGACCTCCCTGTAGAAAAAACAGTCCCTCATACGCCAATTTCTCATACGCCAATTTTTCAATGCCAATTACCACCAAACAAATTATAAGTGCCTTAAGGGGGCCTTCTGTTAAGCTCACCACCAAGCCTTGACTAAATTCTGCCAAACCATTCCATCTTTAGCTATGCCATCCGCGAGTCTATTATTTTGTTGAGGAACATAGCAGAATTGAACCCTTTCCACCAACCTGGTTGCTCTATCAACTAGGAAAAGCTCCCACCAAAAGGTCGATGGATCGGGTTACCAATCCAACTAAGGATGATTAGCGGATCCAACTTCACGATCAGGCCTCCAATGCTGTCTCTCCATGCTTTAAAAATATTTGAACGCCTCAATCCTTCTATAGCCAAGGAATCCGCCATGGTGTTTCATTGTCTGCAAACTTGAGTTAATTGCACCCTTTCAAGGTGTGCTCCAAGAAGTCAAGATTCAGCGAGATTGGCCACCACCGCCATGGATGTTAAGAACTAATGCTTATCCAATTTAAATCCAGGAACAAGTCGATTGTACAACAATTATCTCGTTCCCTGACCAAATAGTCTCTAGTAACACCTCGAGGTCCATTTTTATAGCAGAAATTACATCATAAACTACACCGAGTCCCTCCACATGCCCCACAAATATTGCTTTCATGATGCCCTCCCATGTTCGCAACATCACCCCTGCATCCAGCCTTCTCATTTTTGGAGATACACAAAATAAGCTACCCCAACCAACAAAAAATTAACATCCATTAGACAAGATGAAGAACACATCTCTGAATTGCTAGAGATAACACAAAAAATCTCAGAAGCTCCCTGGGCGTGTCACCCCAATGCATCTAATTCGCAGTTTTCAAGTACCCATGCATACCATACATATCCTCAATTCAAAACAATGAACACTAACCCCATCTTTTTTTTACCAACAACGCTTTTTGCACAAACTTGATTAAGACAAAGATCATGAAAATAACCCTTAACGCGTACCACAACTTTCAATCCACGCTAACAACAGTTTACACAAGCTAATCTCGGTTCCAAACAAAACCACATTGGGAAACTACACTGGAAATACTCTACTGAATCTAGATGTCGTTAAGCTCTTTTCTTCCTCAAGTTTGTATCTGTCCTAAATTACTAATAATTCCCCCAATCGACCTGATGCCTCAAAAACTTATATCTAAACTCATCAACTTACCATAACTCTCAATCACGTTTTCACTGAACTTTTCCTTTTTCATTCCTTGAAGAAATATCATCTCCACTTCAATAAACTCGGATAATCTTCCTCCCATTTGGCTCTTCATCTTCGAATCCAACTCTCTTATAATCCCAGATAGAGTCCTCGTCCAGGCTAATGAAATCTTCACTGCTAATTACCTTTATTCAAATGGTCAATTTCTTCTAGTCGAGCCATCTCCTCCACAGCTTCTTGTTCATCACCTTGGATTTCGATGCCCAAATCTTTCCCCAATTTTAGTGCTTCCCTGGCTTCTTTCATGTAATTATCCCATCTCGCTTGCATGTCCGAATCCGATAGCGACCTTCCTTCCAACTCAGACTTGTTCGTTGATTTGCCCTTTTTCTTGTATCTTTTTTGGGCTCGATCTCTCTTTTTCCTCTCAACTTCGGTTAAAGCTTTGTCTTGGAAGTCCTGTAGTGAAGCATATCTTCTCTCTTTTACAAGATTTGTAATTTTTTGAAGCTCAGGAAGTTTAAAGTTGCAACTCCCTTCCTTAACACTATTAACCTCAGCTCCCAATTCCACCTCACGATCCTCTTTAGTATCTGAGCCCTTAACCTCTTGTTTATTTAAGCTATTAACTCTCTCTTCCCATGAAATCTGTTTACCACCCGATCTTGTTTGCTGGACCATTTCAATATCAGACTCCACTTCAAAATCTCCCCTATTATCCAATTCATTTTTATTAAATCCCATACAGCCCATATCTTCCATGACTTTTGACCGATAAGGATCCAGGTCCAGATTATATTCATTTTCTAACCCTTTTTCCTCCACTTGAGCCCATTTCAGTCCACTCCCGTTTTCATTGTTCTGAATATTGTCTTTTAACTTTTCATTTAGACCGTTAACCTTCTCTGGTGACACCTTTACTTGATTGCCAGCACATTCCTCGAGCGACTCGCCCAATAACTCTGATACTCCAATAAACCTGGTGTATTCTCTCTCCTTATAGCCGACATAATCATTTGAGATTTTTTCAAAGCACTCCTCATTAAATATATTCCTTTTACCGGAGAAATTGTCCCCTGGTTCCTCTAACTTCCTCCTACCGTCGGAATTTGCAGTCGACTCCGTTGAGGATCCGTTCTCCGTCGATTCTACCGTGATTGCTGGTTTTTCTGACGTTGTTTCTTTCCTCTTCTCACACAACTCTACCTTGACGCCAATTTCTGTAACTCTAATTAAAAATATCTCTCTACCAACTTCAAGTTCAATCACCTCTTCAATTCTCTGAATTTGGTTGGTTGATATCAGCAAGGTCATTTTTTCGCAACCAAAGAATTGCGTTGAGTTCTCCCCCAAGGCCACAAGAGATCCCCAGATGCCAGCAATACGCTTGAACGTTTCATGATTCCAAACGTGTAAAGGAATTCCTTGTACTTCCACCCATGTTATTCTTTCCGACAGTCTAAAAGCTTCTGTCCATTTTTCTATTTCAATAAACACTTCTTCAAGTAATGACCATTTTTGCTCCTCCAGTAGCTTAAGTAGTTCTTCATCCTTTATTTCGATTAGAAATTTCTGGCCACCTAAACTTCTCACTACCAACTCTCCTAGACCCCAACTTTGTAGCCTTCTTTCTACTGATTCAGACGAACACACCGTTGCCATCGTCCCTATTAAGCATTTACTCAGCCTCCAGAGTGATTCCTCTTCCACGTGCCCTACAATACTTTTGGAGCTTTGATTAAACCTATTGCTGCTCTCGCCTCGCTCCTCTGAATGTTCATGTTGCTTTCTCGGACATCGATCTTTATCTCTTTGTTCCTCCGTCGGTTTAGGTGTTGGTACATATGTTCTTGAGTTTCTCCTTTCTTCTCCTGATTGATTATTGTTATTCCTTACATTTCTCCAAAATGAATTCCTCCCTTTGTATTTGGCAATTGAAACCGACAGTCGAAAGCCATACAATCTGAATCCATCAAGCCGTTCCATAGCTCTGTTTGCATCCTTCCTGTTTGCGAATCTTACAAATCCAAATCTTCTCCCTGCCTTGTCCCTTTTCTTTGCGATAAAGGAATTTACCAGATCACCATGTCTTCCAAAGGTTTGCCTTAATCCGCTCCAATGAAGTTTTGTTGGTAGATTGTTGACGAACAGAGTGATTACTCCTTCGTTACCGCCTCGTTCTGCCATTCTTTACTGAACTCCTATACTTCCTTGCTAACTGTATTTTCAATTTATTTTTGATTGTTTTCTTTTTCTATTATTATTGGAGTAGAGGGGACATTATTAAATGGTTCATTTTGTCTATAAAATGAAGCTCCGTTTCCCATGCAAACCGTCCATTAAACAATTAAGAATAGAAAATAGAAAATATTCCCTAAAATCAATGGTGGTTGTTTTTTTCCCTATTATTATTGGATTAGGGGGGACATTATTAAATGCTTCATTTTGTCTATAAAATGAAGCTCCGTTTCCCATACAAACCGTACATTAATCATTTTGTCACAGTATCTCTTACCAGGAAACGAAAACCCCCCATAAAGAATAGGCATGGATGCTAAAGCAGATTTCACGGTGACGGTGAGCAAGGAGGAAACGGTGGCAGCGGTGTTACCATTGCAAGAACACTGGCTACCATTCTCCAACCTTGACTTGCTTCTCCCTCCCGTCGATGTGGGAGTCTTCTTTTGTTACAACAAACCTCAAGGCTGCATCACCACCTTCACTTCTATGGCCACTGTCCTCAAGAAGTCCTTGGCCCAGGCTCTCGTCTCCTACTACGCATTTTCGGGTGAGGTTGTGGCCAACACCGCTGCTGAACCCGAGCTCGTTTGCAACAATCGTGGGGTGGATTTCGTTGAAGCGTTTGCTGATGTTGAGCTTCGACACCTGGATTTGCATAACCCTGATGAAAGCATCGAAGGCAAACTCGTACCTAAGAAGAAACATGGAGTGCTCTCAGTGCAGGTAAAATAAATTTGTGAATATTAAGTAACAAATTCATATTCATTCATTCATTCAATATCTATTACAGGCAACAGAGCTTAGATGCGGTGGAATAGTGGTGGCATGCTCATTTGACCACCGTATAGCCGATGCCTACTCAGCCAACATGTTTCTTGTATCATGGGCGGAAATGGCTCGATCCGAGCCAATGTCTTTGGTACCGTGTTTTCGCCGGTCTCTGATGAACCCGAGGCGTCCAGGGTGCATCGACTCGTCTCTGGATCAAATGTATGTGCCCATATCCTCATTACCACCCCCTAAACAGCAGCTTGATCAACCCAGTGATCATCTTATCAGTCGTATATATTATATTACTTCTGAGCAACTCAATGAGCTTCAATCACTGGCCTGCTCTGATGGATATAAAAGGACCAAGCTCGAGTCTTTCAGTGCGTTCCTATGGAAAATGGTGGCACTCCTTGCTTCCAAAGATGATTTCGAGTTTACCAAGATGGGGATTGTTGTGGACGGAAGGGTTAGATTAGGTGAAGGAGACGAAGACAGAGCGAGTCTAATGAGTTGTTATTTCGGAAATGTTCTTTCCATTCCTTTTGGGGGGCAAAGAGTAAATGAACTGATTGAGAAACCATTGTCCTGGGTGGCTAATCAGGTTCATGATTTCCTGGACCAAGCAGTGACAAAGGAACACTTCCTGGGCCTGATTGACTGGGTGGAAGCTCACCGTCCAGAGCCAGCACTGGCTAAGATATACAGCAATGGCAGCGAGGAGGGGCCGGCTTTCGTGGTATCATCGGGGCAACGTTTCCCGGTTTCGAAAGTGGACTTCGGGTGGGGTCGTCCGGTTTTCGGGTCATACCATTTCCCATGGGGAGGGGATTCTGGATATGTAATGCCGATGCCAAGTCCTGGCAGAGAAGGTGATTGGGTGGTGTACATGCACCTTTTCAAAAGGCAATTGGAGCTGATAGAAGCCGAAGGTGGCAGTGTGTTGAGGCCCCTCACTTTTGATTACCTTCAACAGGATTCAGTGTGTTAATCTGCTCCTGCTATGGTTTCTTTTTCCATACACTCCATGTTATTTTCTTCTACTTTTTTTCCATCCGTCATTTTCCCTAGTTTCAGCCATTAAAAACGAACTCCGTTTCGTTTAGTCATGTCTGCCGACTAGTTAAGCCAAGAAAACTAGGAGAGGAACCTCTCCTCAGTCTTCATCATTGGTGATGGTTTGGTAACTTATCTCGTCATTCTTTTCTTCTTTCTCCCTGCTACTGTAATCTGTAATTTAATCAAATTTCCTTACCTCCAACAATATCATCGGTTCTAAATAATCTAAAACCTAGTGTTTAGATCACCACTGAAATAATACGGTACATTGATACGAAAAAATAACACGGAATGAAACGAAGATGTAATTATATAAAGACAAATTTATATAAAAGAGATGATATTTTTAAATATAATTATGATAAAAGATATGAACTGTATTGAACGGGTGACACACATTTGAACACTACTAATGCAATACACGGCTGAACAAAATTAATCATATTTTAAAATAAAATTATAAAAAATTATTTTATAAACTAATTTTATCATCTCATTTATGGTCTTACCCGATTAATAAAATTACGTCATCTTTATTTTTCACATTATATTTTCTTATAATGTGGAATAAGTAGGGGCACCAAAAAAGGACGGAGTATTTCCATCCGTTACAAATGATGGTGAATTTATCCAATTACCAATCTACAGTTACTTACATATGTAGATAATCAAATGATTAATCCACCTTCACAATTGCAGCTTATATATGATTAAGATTAATCCAGGGTCATGCCAGCCAAACCACTACCTGCCAGCAAGCATTACTTAAATGATTGTTTGTTTACCCATTTGGATAATTAAACCACGGTTTGTGAACAGAATCTATACCATGATCTTGAGTAAACTAAATAAAATTTACTCTAGAAAAATGGGTGTTTATAGTACTAAAGGCAGGTATCTGTTCAATTATGAAAAAGTAGTAAACTCAGAAATGAAGTTATGATCAAATATTAAAAAGGATAATAATATATTAAATTTTTAAATTTAAAAATTGAGAGGAACAAAAATATGTGCGGTATTTAGTAGAGACCGGCGGAAGCTACCCCAACTTTTCTTTTGAATTACTATCCCATGTACATGCGTCAGATTTTTTTTTGTTCATACAAGCTCTTTAATTTAGGGTTTAAAGTTTTATTTTAGAGTTTATGGGTTTTAGTGTATGAGTTTAGAATTTAGGGTTTGTGGTTAGAATTTAAGGTTTAGATTTTAAGATAATATGGTTAGGGATTTAGGTTTTAACCTATAAACCCTAAAATTTAACCCTAAACCCAAAATTCTATCAAGAACCCCTAAATTTAGAACAACTACACTTAAATTCCTAAACCCTAAACAAAATTTCTAAACCTTCAAATTAAGGCGTTTGTATAAACAAAATTTCCGCAAAGCATGTGCATCGAATAATTACTTTTTAAAGATTGAAAAAATTTTAAGTTGGGTAATGATAAAATCATATTTTAATTCCCTAAAACATATAATTTATATTGTTGCCCTTTAAATTTAAATATTTTTAAATAATTCCTTTAATAAATAACATTAAATTTCGTCACCAAACAAAAATTTTATTTTACTAAAAAAATTAAGAAGAACAGTAATTCCTCCATCTTATTAATGGTTCGTCCATGAGTAAACCACGTCCACGTATCTCTTTGCTCACGTGTTCCATTTTGTCTCAAAATGATCGGAAGAGATGAGATATTGGAAATGAACACAAAATACCTAAGAATGGAAAGTGCTACTTCCACAACAACTCTTGTCGGTTTTCCGAAATTTATCCAACAAACTTCAAGCATAGATTTTGAAGGGTCGAACATCACCCATCTCTTTAAAATTTTGTCACTCTACACGTCTCGATAAACACTATTAAAGACAAGCACCGATGAACACTATTGTTTAATTTATAAAAATTAAAAAAAAAATAATTAAAATATATTATTTTAATTTTAATTTTTTAAACATATATCAAAATACTTATTTACCCCTAAATTACAAAACCTTAATTTTTGCTCATTTAAAATATAAGTCGTTGTTGTTGTTGTTGTCGTCGTCGCCTCCTGCCGTCGTCGTTGCCTAAATTAAAAATAAAACCCGAACCACAAATAGAGACGAAAAATTAACTCATTCAGTTGCTTTGTATGAAACATTTGGACACCGGACCAATCTCAAAGTTTTCGGACTACATTTTGGCAGGCCGGTTACACAAATAGAGGCGGAAATTTTGTATGAAACATTTGGACACTGGACCAATCTCAAAATGGTAGCGCCGACGACGGCAACTTGAATTTCAAATGAACAAAAATTAAGGTTTTGTAATTTATGGGTAGGTAGGTATTTTGCTCTATGTTTAAAAGAAAATTAAAAATAAAATAATATATTTTAATTAATTTATCTTTTAATTTTTAAATAATTTATAATTATACGGTGAGTCTTTTAGTTTTTTAATCTTTATAAATTGAATTAATAGTGCTCATCGTTAGTGGTGCTCGTCGAGCGTGGCAGTCTCATCCTCTCTTTTAATTGTGTGGAAATGAATTATTGAACAAAAGTTAAAGAATTCAACCCCTTCAATTATTTCGCGAACAAAAATTATTTGCCCCTAAATATGTTCTTTTTATATTTCACACTAAAAAAATTAAATTTTAAATCGTAACCTTAATTTTTACATCCTAAACCTTAAAAAATACAACATACTTCTAATTCCTTAAACTCTAGCCATAGACATCAACTTAAAACCTTAAACTTATTTTTTAAAAAGTAAAATATCAAAAGAGACATAATTAAAAGGCAGAGAATTTCAATCATTGTTTTGCTTTATTCCTTGTGAATGGACAGACCAACTGAAAACGACAAATCTTAATGTTTGCTTTTATCTTGTTTCAAACAAGAAATTAGAATTTTAAGGGGGTTTAGTGACGAAGCATCAAATCTTAATGTTTGCTTTTATCTTGTTTCAACAAGTTAGATAAAAGTAAAGCTCAAGATCTTACATCAAATTATTTTGTATTTAGTGACGAAGCATCAAGTTTTCAATTGATTGAAAGACTGGGTTAGTCATAGACAACAAGTTAGATAAAAGTTAAGCCCAAGATCTTACATCGAATTATTTTGTATTTGATGACGAAGCATCAAATTTTCAATTGATTGAAAGACCGGATTAGTCATAGACAACAAGGTAGATAAAAGTTAAGCCCAAGATCTTACGTCGTATTATTTTGCGTTTGGTGACGAAACATCAGATTTTTAATTGATTGAAAGATTGGGTTAGTCATAGACAACAAGTTAGATAAAAGTTAGGCCCAAGATCTTGCATCAAATTATTTTGCATTTGGTGACGAAGCATCAAATTTTCAATTGATTGAAAGACCAGATTAATCATAGACAACAAGTTAGATAAAAGTTAGGCCCAAGATCTTACATCGTATTATTTTGGATTTGGTGACGAAGCATCAAATTTTTAATTGATTGAAAGACTGGGTTAGTCATAGACAACAAGTTAGATAAAAGTTAAGCCCATAATCTTACATCAAATTATTTTGCATTTAGTGACAAAGCATCAAATTTTCAGTTGATTGAAAGACCGGGTTAGTCATTGACAACAAGTTAGATAAAAGTTAAGCCCAAGATCTTACATCGAATTATTTTGCATTTGATGACGAAGGATCAATTTTCAATTGATTGAAAGACCGGGTAAGACATAGACAACAAGGTAGATAAACTTTAGGCCCAAGATCTTACATCGTATTATTTTACATTTGGTGACGAAGCATCAAATTTTTAATTGATTGAAAGACTGGGTTAGTCATAGACAACAAGTTAGATAAAAGTTAAGCCCATAATCTTACATCAAATTATTTTGTATTTAGTGACAAAGCATCAAATTTTCAGTTGATTGAAAGACCGGGTTAGTCATAGACAATAAGTTAGATAAAAGTTAAGCCCAAAATCTTACATCGAATTATTTTGCATTTGATGACGAAGGATCAATTTTCAATTGATTGAAAAACCGGGTAAGACATAGACAACAAGGTAGATAAAAGTTAGGCCCAAAATCTTACATCGTATTATTTTACATTTGGTGACGAAGCATCAAATTTTTAATTGATTGAAAGACTGAGTTAGTCATAGACAACAAATTAGAAAAAGTTAGGCCCAAGATCTTACATTGAATTATTTTGTATTTGGTGACGAAGCATCAAATTTTCAATTGATTGAAAAATCGGGTTAGTCATAGACAACAAATTAGATAAAAATTAGTCATAAAATCTTACATCGAATTATTTTGCATTTGGTAACAAAGCAAAATTGATTGAAAGACCGGCTTAGTCATATACAACAAGTTAGATAAAAGTTAGGCCTAAGATCTTACATCAAATTGTTTTACATTTAGTGACGAAGCATCAAATTTTCAATTGATTGAAAGACCGGGTTAGTCATAGACAACAAATTAAATAAAAGTTATGCCCAGAATCTTATTTGGTGACGAAACAACAATTTCAATTGATTGGAAGACTAGATTAGTTATAGACAACAAGTTAGATTAAAATTAGGCCCAAAATCCTACCTCGAATCGTTAAACAAGTAGTACAAGCAAAAACAATATACTCATAGGCTACTCAAATTACTGGAGAGCTCAAGTAATTTAATCTTTTATCTATGAATATTGAATAGCCCCCAAGAAGTATTTATTCTAACCTTGTTGGATAAACTAAACAAAATGTACACCACACAAATAAGTACGTCACCCTGGATGCATGGGAAAACTCCTCGTCTTTCCAAGGATATGCTAATGATTCACTTGTGTAGATTCAGATTAACTGGCCAAGAGGAGAGGAGAAGCTTATATAGACATCATTGGATCGGAATTTTGTCAGGCAAGAATAAGTAACGGAAGCGTGAATCGAAGGGGAGAATGCCACAGTTTCGAGAACCGAGAAGGCTTTGCCTCCTTTGTGATATGCATTGCTCCACAAATGCCGCTTGATTTGGTGGCAGGTAATGAGATATCCATACTGCCAAATTGGAATCATCCACAAAGCCCTTGGCAAAGCAGTGCAGTAATTTCGGAACTAATAGCTTCCCCTTGCTGCTAACCCCGACCGAAGCTCGTATGAAATCGCGTTGAGCTTCTTCAAGCTCCTCCCTAACATTACTGGCAGTGTAGATTCTCACCTGGCATTTGCACTTCACTTGTTACAAAATCTATAACTTCACAAGAACCGAAAAGGCGAGGGAACTTAAGATGGAGATTACCACAGGTGATGAGTACATCCCGGAACTGAGTGCAAAAGTTACAAGTGGTTCATATGCATCAATTGCGGACTTGCGTTGCTCATCCGACACCTTCAGTTTGTGAAGGGCAAGAAGCAAAGCCTAACAAGAAGTTTCAACATTTGTTGGTTAGTGAAGTAGGAGAAGTAAAGAAAACATGTGCTACAATTTCACGGAAAAATCCATACGATTTGCGGTCTATGCAACGGTGGTTTCATCTTCAGAATGACATATTCAATTGCAGTTGCACTGAAAGAGTAGCCTCCAACTGTATATGCTGCCTGGAAGAATGAAAACCTTTCATCAGAAATAACTGTTCAACTCTAAAACTTAATCAAATTGATAATCATCTTGCATTTCTCCATTTTGAAGTCATCCTCTGATGTTAGATAAAAATATAACATAGAAGCTCAGAATTTCTAGAGGAAATGAGATCTCTAATGAAATAATACTAAATTATTCAATGCCTGTTGAACCGACATATATAAAGGGCTTAATCTTTATTCTTCCCTTCAGTTAGTATTGCTTATTTTAGGAGAAACTCTTTCTTTAACCATGATTATCAGATTATGTTAGCTGCACTCTGTATACCAAGAATACTTGAGACAAAAAAAACGGTACCGGAAATGATTTAAACACGCAGTGCAGCTGCCACAACACCTTAAAATTAGGAAAATAAGATTCAGATTGCTTATTCAACAATCTATACCTTTTGCATCAAGGAGAAGAGCTTCAAGTCGCTTCTTGGAACTCCATATGCTAAGTAAGCCTGTTATAATGCAGACAACACACACAGAGAACAATATTGTCAAAAGCTGAACTTGTCATTTATATGGAACTCCGAACTCTTGGGATGTAATCGTAAAAATTAAACTAGCAAAAGATATAAAGAAACCCACATGCATGATTAGAGCGTTATACAAGTTGATCCAGAAGGCAAGCTTCTCATTGGAACTCAAGTGAATAGGATTCACTTTCGCCAGTTGCTCCACAAGTGTTCTGTTCTCCAAACAATTAAAAGCAAAACAGCCATACAATAGTTATACACATAAAGGTGATTAAGATTTTCATTTATATTACTACTCATGCTCTAATCACTATTTACAGCTCTACCAGGCTATTACTACTCTATTCTGATGAATCTGTCCCCATGAAAGTAAAACCTCTTGGTTTTCAAAATCCTCATTTGATAATCTTTAGCCGAGTGAGGAAAAATTAATACAAAATGTTAGACAAGCTTAATACCTGAACTTCCTTAAGGCCCCAGAAGCATATTCCAGCTGCTGCTTCCCAACTGACATCCAAGATACTTCGGTTGATAAGCCATAGTTTCCAATTTCAGCCCAGCTTAACTTTCCTCGTACTCTATAGGGATCAAAGGAATTCTCTGTAGCCAAAACATCGGAGTTACTTTGGATGTCAACTTGAGGGCTCTGCACCCAAGATGGAATCATGGAACGTTCTGATGATGACCACCATGATGAATTTGATAGATGTCCCAGAGGTGATAGAGTTGAGCTGTGGCTTTTAGACAGAGATGATTTGGAAGGAACAGCTGAATCTGCAAGAGATATGAAAATATTTCTCATGCATCTAACCATCTCTTCTGATAGCCGGTTAGGGTGATCCCATAGGCCTTTAGATGTTATCCCTCGTGAAATCTCCTCAAACGGTAGACGTTGAAGAGATTTTTCATCTGTCTTTGAAGATATTTTCTTCCCAACATGATGCAAAAGCATGTCCACTGCATTCTTCTGTGAATCATAATCACTAAAATCTCAGTAAAAAACCATTTGGCGGTTTTCAGTACTAACCATTACTAAAAATAAAATGATCCATATCTATTATGCTCTGCAATAGAGACAGATTACAAAATAAGATGTGAAATGGACTTAAGCTTTTGAAGTAGGTGTGTAGCCAAATCATCAGAACTATAGTCAAATCCGGTAATATAGACAAAAAGAACACAGGCAAGCAGCACAGAGATTTTATGTCTACTAATAAGAAATATTGTGAAACAAAATTTACAACGAGGCCCCAATTCTTATAAAAAAAAAATCAAATAATCTGCTTTAAAGATGGAACCAATTTTTTATCAAGTATGATCCACTATAGCTGTCGAAATAGTCATGGAGTTGAAAACTCTATTCAGAGAAGGCGCGGAGGCAGCTACCTCTCTTACTGACTCTGCAGAAGATGATTCACCGCTAGATTCTGACGGTTGGTCAGTAGGCTCTAGGAATGAATGATCTTCTGAGGAATGATGCAATACAGAATTTGAATGCTGCAAACACCTTGATGACGGTGAAACCTGGATAACAAAAGAAATTTTCATATTTACAGCCAATGTACGAGTGATTACACATGCAATACTTTTTGTGATGTCACTCTATCATCTACTGTTATAGAATAGAATCTGTAGGCAATCAAATGAGTTATGACATTCAGCTGTCTTCACAACATTAGAGGAAGATCCTTAAAGGAAAATATATGTTTATCATTTAGAGCACAATTAAGGCTTTATAAACTACATGAATTTATTTCCGTGCTCATCTCTTCATATCGGGTTTCTTTTCCAGTGAGTTTATTTGTTGTCATAATGACCTGCTCCTGTCAGTTTATTACAAGTACTATAAGATCAAAATCATCACAACAACCACAACAAAGATATTTTAACAGGCTACAAACAACTTAAATCATTGGTTTTAACAATGTTACCAAACATTGCAGTTATAATGAGGAAGGATTTATGTTTTTCAAATAGAGACATTAGTCAACAGCAATTTGATAATAGAGGGAGATGCATACCGATGGAGAACCTGAATGCCTCAGTCGATATTCAGCTAGCCTCCGTTCATTTCTTTCTTGACTAAGTTGGAAATGCAAAGAGACCATCTCTTGTTCAAGTTTTGAGATGGTACCCTCTAATACAGCGATATGAGATAGAAGCTCCTGAGCCTGTAAGAGAATAAGAACAAGGGAAACCTTATAACAATCTTTATTAAAGAAGCCAGTTCAAAATTTGACGGGTATGCCTCAACTGAATGTATGGACAACGGAGGTCATAAACAACTCGGTGAATTTACTAAGTAGAAATCACAGAGAACCAGAGAGAAGTCGTTAATATAAACTCCAGATAGCTACTTACTATGAATCAATGAAAAAATACCGGAGATAATCAAAGCATATTAGCGTTTTCCATAAGACTGCTACAGTAAAATGTCTTTAATACAATGACTCGGCTTGAGCTTGCAATGTGTGGAATGGGATATTGGCTTTAACAATAACTTCAACACCAATTACATCATCCAGAAAAATGATACATGCTAATGAGTGGATAGGGATATGAACATCAGCTTCATTGGGACAAAAAAGTTGTAATTGTTGTCCGAAAGTTTTGGCATAAAGGAGTAAGGTAATCTTAACTAATAAGAATAAGAGGTTGAAACATCTATTTGTTTATTAAGAAAGTGAAGTACAAAAGCTTGCCGTTGATGGTACAAAACAGCACACGTTTTCCAACCTCGTATAACATATTGCTTTGAACTTCCACAGAATTTTTGGCTCACAAATGATCACCATGAATTATGACAACAGGCGGCAGATATGTACAGCTAGAAGTAGAACATCTAGACAAGACCAAAAGGTCAAATAACCAACAGTGAGCGAAGATTAAATATAGCTGACATACATGGTGTGGAAGGCATGAAGGACTAGACAATTCTGAATCATTTTTCTCTATAGCACTTTCCAGAACAGAATGCAAGTCCATCTCTTCTTGCAGCTTTTGTTGCAATTTATGTACCTGTCAAAATTTTAAGAAGATAGTTACCAGAACCGAATATATATTTAAGGAACCATTATAGGAACTAAAGTAAATACATTTTCCCTAACAATCAGCATATTACAATCCAAAGCAACTGAAAAATATAAGACTACTCTCAGAAGAAGGCCATCAAACACCAGAAATACACCTTAGGGGGTCTCTGAGTAATTTTCAGTATTGAAGTTAACACAGATTATATTCATTGCCTACTAAAAGTAACAAATTTCATCAAAGACATAATTGTAAATGCAACCGCACAACTACTTTAAGGCGTCTTAAATAACTAGTGTAATGCAGTGGATAAAATGTTATCACAGTTAAGAGATGCTTACATCCTGCTCAAGCTGGAACCTATAAGGATAAAAATCGCTGCTCTTAGAACATGATTCAGCACTTCCAGTCTCTTCATTATAACTCATTTCCTGAATAAATCACCAATTTCACTGTGAATATCAAATATAATCCAAATGACTTTTTTTCCTAAAATTTAAGCCACATTCACTATGAATATCAAATCTAAATTCATAGAAACATTTAGGCAGAAACAGGTACTGCAGTAAAAATCTTATTATAGCCATTGGAAAAGAACAAAGGGAAAATCTTAGGACTTCTAATTCGAGTCAACCAACAAACAACATGAAAGGAACTGTTTCTTTGTCTCTTCTGCAATGGGTATAATATTTGACATTTCATCAAAACAGAAAACTCAAACAACCAGTACACTAAAATCGTGAAAAATTACATGAATGTTGACTTCAACAGCATTCAGGTTGTCGAAAAGAGGGGTAATAGCAAATTGTTATGACCCACAATGACTTACTTCCATGGTTATTTCTTTCAGTCTTAATCGACAATCATTACAAGCGCAGACCACCATCACTTACCTCTAACCATGAGTTATTATCTTCAAGTTCACTAACAATATCTAGCTGACATTCATTTCTGTAGGCAAGGCCAAGAAAAAATAAAGAAGAAATCAGAAGAAAGAAACTAAAAACACCATTTGTAAGCCAGTAAGAGCATAAGCAGATTGCAGTCCTTACTGGCTTAAAGCAGATTGCATGAGCGAAGAGTCACACATCTTGTAATCATGGGGTTTGGCTTTTACCAAATATAGAAGACCCTGGAAGCCCCAAAGTAGCTTAGCTTCTATATCACCCCCATATGCAAACAAGCTTCATAAATTCTGCAGATCCAATTCAAACATCAAAAGCCTGTTTTTTTAATGATTTTAAATTTGGGTAACTTAAGATAGATTTTGTCATCAATAATCTTTTTGAAGAATGAGTTGTTTTTGGACAGAGTACTGTGTGGCTTGTGAATAAGTATGGACAAATGAAGTCAATGAATGCACAGCTACCAGTCATTTTCAACACAACCAAACAAATCTAAATAAACTCACCCTGATACCATTGATATTAACACATACAAGTAGAAATTATTTTAGAAAGGGAATTTGTAGAAAACAAAATATCTTTGAAACCACTTGAGAAAAATGAACTACTTTTCCACTTCATGGAAATCAGAGATAAAGCAAAAGCTGTGAATATTATGAGGATATTATTAACAAAAGGGAAAGGGAAATGGGTGGAGGCAAAGAATATGCAACTATAAGAAGCAAAAAAGAAGAAAGTGGGGTTATCCCACTGCTAATTATGGAACACAAAAGTAGCTTCCATGGTGACCAAAGAAAAAAAAAAACAAAGGGGAAACTTGACATACCCTTCAAGAGTTAATCAAAGTTGATTTAAAAGCAGAGAAGTTGATAGCTTTTCTTCCCCTTTCATACCAATCGAAAATGAAGAAAAAGTCTAATGGCAAATGTGGATTGATTGATTGAATTAAAAGAGAGACCAAAGTTGAGATTTCAAAAGTAGTGGGGCAAACAGTAAATCAAAAAAGAAAAAGCAAATCTAAGGTTTTTTTCGGTTTCCACTAGAAAAAATGATGAAACAATTTGAGTCAGAGAAAATTAAAATGTAAAAGAAGAACAATCCAAGGGACAGATCTTAATGGTCCCCTTTTGAGCTCCAAATACAAATTTTCTTTCGTTCTTTCTTTTTCCATACCGATACAACTCACAGGCTGACCCCATTAACCATAATGAGTTCCCTTTTATTACATGCATCTTTCTAAACCTCACAAAATAAAAACAGATAAAAAGGAAACAACAACCACCACCCAATTTCATACTTTCAAATAGAAAGAAAAAAAATCATTAGAAAGAAGAGACATTTGATCCTAAAGGATAACAGCAGAAAAGCCCATTTCCAGTGAAAACAAAAAAGAAGATACCTTTGACAAAGAACACCTGAAACTGAAAGAATAAAGATCCCAGCTTTCTTGACACTTAAACAAAAATGAATAAAATAACACCCAAATCTCAACTTGAAACTGGTTCTCGGATTCTTCAACTTCTTCAGCTCCGTTTCTCAGACAGAAACAAAAAATATAGTATTTGTTTGTCAAGTGTTGTCTCGATTTCAACTTGAAATTCAAATGAAGGGGAAAAGTGGGGTGGGCAAATGAAATGACAAAGATACGGAGCTGACCCAAAGACTTGATAAGAGAGATTTCAAACAGGGTAAAAACCAAACTAAAACGAATCTTTAGAACAGCTTCCAAAACATATGATGTTGAAAATATTATAATATTATTTGTCTTTTGAGTTTTGACCAACCCAATATTGGATATGTTTTCTGTCGTGTCTGGCTCGTGGGCAGAAGATAGCGATTAGTGAAGTAGACGGGGTGGTGGGTGTGGGAAATGAGTTTTTTCTTCTTCTTTCTTTTTTAATTAAGGGTAAAATATATGAATCATCATTCAATTTTGTTTTATGATTTATTTTGGTCATTAAATTTTAATAATGTTCAATTTATTCATTAAATTTTAAATTTTAATATGATGTGACATATTTTATATAATTAAATGTAAAAAAAATAATTATAAAAAATTACTTTTATTAATAATTACTTATAAATATAATTTAAAATAAAAAAAATTATTTGTGGTCATCATTTAACAAAGAACATATAAACTTCTTTAAAGCCCTCGCTTTTTTCTCATAGTTTTTGATGCTGTCGGCGACAACCATCTGTCTCTGTCTACGACTCTACGGTGGCCAAATTTCACCAATGACATTAATGGATGCGTCTCGATTTATTAATTTTGATTTTGAGGTTAGTTTTACCTGAAAATGTATCGATATGCGTAAATTAAAGTAAAATTAATATGCTTTTTGTCTCTAATATTTACTTTTAGCCGTCAGATCATCATCATTTTTTAGTATGTGATTTCTCTTAGCCTCCACTACACTGTAACCGTTCGAATTCAGCAATTGTTGTTCTGATCGTCGAGAAATGACCACAACAGAAAGTTAAAACGTTTTTTTACTTTCTCTTCTCAACTACTGCTCACTCGTTGGCTGTTAAGCTACAAATCCAATTAATGGATTGATAATTAGTTATGAAACCTCATTTTGAAATTCCATATTATTGGAGTTTGGAATACGGGGAATATTATTGTTGAAAAGAATCAATCGTGGATATGAAGCACAACTGTTCATCTTCTTCAAATCAATTTTGCAGGAAATTATTTCGAATAGAGTGTACTGAAATTTTTGTGCATCGTCGATGCACACTATCCATGCTGTTGATGTTCTTTATTTGCATGTATTGTTGCTGTTTGGGTGAATAATAGTAATGGTGGCGAGCAAGTGATGGTATGACTCGATTTAGGGACACATGGATGGCTCCCCCCACCAATGAGATTTAGGAAAGGGTACTCCGGTTATTGAAAATCAATAAATAAATATTAATAAAAATAATTTATTTTTATTTTAAATTATTTTTATATTTAATAATAATAAAATATGTTATGTCATATTAAAATATTAATAAAATAATCTAGAGTGATCAAAATAGGTTAGAAAGTAAAATTTAATAAGTAAATTGAACATTTTAAAAGTTTAATGACCAAAATAGGTAATAGAGCAAAATTGAGTGATGATTTAAGTATTTTAAACTTTTTATTAATAAAACCCATATATTTTAGAATTTTGTGTTTTGAAATTTTGAAAATATCGAGGAATACCGTACCGTTCCATTTGTAAGAAATCCTGAGGATTATGAATTTATGACGGATAAGTATACTAGTTGCTACGAACATTGCTGAACACCACTAACGATGAACACATATGAATATTATTAATTTTTTTTTTAATTTTAAAAATCTAAAGGACAAAAATTATAATTAAAATTATCTCTTAAAATATAAAAAATAAAAATTAATAGTTACTTTATAATACTTTTTAATAGGTTAGAATCAAATATACTTGAAGTTGTTAGGATTTAGGTTTAGGAGAGTTGGGTATATTTGATTCTAATTTATTAAAAATTATAAACTTATTTCTATTTTTTTAAGATATTGATTTTGTTAGGGTTTAGTAGAATTGGGTATATTTGATTCTAACCTATTAAAAAAATAATATAAAGTAACTATTAAATTTGATTTTTATTTTTTAAGAGATAATTTTAATTATAATTTTAGTCCTTTAAATTTAGTTAAATTCAGGTAAAATTCGATCGAGTTGAACATTCAAATTTTTATGCTACTAACTAGGTTGAATATTCGATCGAGTTGAATTTAGCTAAATTTTTTGAGTTAGTCGACTCTGCGAGTCTAATGTTATAATTTAAATTTTATTTGAAAATTTTGAAATTGAGTTTATAAAATTCGAATAAAGTCAAGTCTAGTTGTTCGAGTTTATGTTCAAATTTAATTTAAACGACTTTATATAACATATACATAGATATTTTTTCATATGTGATATACATATATCAGGTAAAATTGAGGGACTCAACTCGAACTTGAAAACTAATCTACTAATTATTAAATGTTTTGAGTTAATCGAAGTCTAATTTTGTAACTCAATCTTTATTTGAAATTTTTTTAAGTGAGAATTTATGAAATTACGATTTAAGCTCTATCAGGTTGAGTCAAAATGAAATCAAAATATAATTAATTATATAAAAAAACAAACAAACAATATTTTACGTGATTCAGTCCCAATTATCTTTCATCCACAAATAAACATTCAGTAAGGTTTAAGGAACTGGGATTTCAGATACTTCGGGGGGTAAACGGGGACGTTTGGACGCTAAAATTGGTAGGCAAACGCCCGTTAAGGATCAAACCGGTGGTCGTTTGGCGAGCAGTTGGGAGACAAACGGCCGTTGGAGACATTGGCAGCAACAAAAAGACAAGGGCTTCCTTTGATATTGATATTAAACAAGGAAACAGAGAAAGGATTGATAATTTAGTAACCTTTCAAGTGCAGATAGGATTGAACCCAGAAACAATACAGCTTTGGTTTTTCTTCAAAATCGACATGCCTGTTAAACTTAAATTCAACATTAGCTGACATGTACATTCCTCAGTGTCTTTTACATACAACATTCTTTGATAATTTCATGTCATTTTGTTTTAACAGCCATGCATGGTAATGAGTAATGACTATTGTCTTTGGCAAAATGGAAGCTTCTGTAGTCACCCTTTAATCCCTGCACTTTTTACCAAGGCTCTTCCTTGACTTGAAATGAAGGTCCTTCTCCACCGACAGCTCCTTTCCCCGACTCCTTCCAAGTCGAATCACCATTCCTGGTCCCGATCTCCGGCGTATCATCTACTATCCACTCATCTGTTGGATCTATCTCATCAGCCACAATGCCATAGTTCTCACCCAACTGAGAGTGCTGCTGCTGCAGTTGCAAATTGTAATGGACAAATGTCAGATCACTTAAGAGTTGTTGCTCGATTCCATCCCTTCCTGTCGTCAGAAGCTTCTCCACTAAACCCCGGTTGAGACTGTATCTCGAAGCACCAACACAAGTCTGGCTCAATATTCTTGTTGCAAATCGCTGCAACTCTGGATACTGTGCTCCATAACGAGACCACCACATAGCTGGATTCACAATAACAGATAATAAAACTATAAAAAAAAAACGCATCTAAGATGTATAAGAACTTGTGAGAGACAACGCATATAGTTAAGTTTTACCAGGAGATAAGCTGGTTCTTTGCTGAGTGTTACTTCCCTCTCCAAAAGCACCTTTACAATGTCGATACGCGTCGAGCTGCTGTAAAATTTTATCTTGAATTGTCTGATTTTGAATCATACGGACCACACAACATAACAGCCCAAAGGCAACCTCGGAATCACTTTCGAAGTCGGTTGAATAGAAAAAACTTGGATTAAAAAAGTAACCTGTAGCATGGAGGGGGCTATGGAGATGGCCGTCCCAGATCTCGTCAATCACTTTCCAAAGCGGCATATACCGAGATCTCTTGCTATTGCATCCCTCTTTAATCGTTTCCTTCACTTGATCTATGGTTTCATATATGTATCCTGTTTGGGGTTTATCATCCCCATTGATCCAACATAGAACACGAACTAGAGGTCGAGTTATCTTTAAAACGATTTCGGCTCTTTTCCAGAACAAAGCATTGTCTACCAACTTCACTACCCTCTTTCCCTCTGCTGTAGAAGACCATGTTGTGTTGTTCCATGCAGACGATGCAAACATCGCCTTGATGTTTCTCTTTTCCGATATAATATTCTCTAGAGTCACAAAAGGCATGGCGGACTTTAACTTAGTAGGTTTAACAAGATCATGACCGTCGGTGTAATCTCTCAAAAGGTTTAATACTGTCACATGGCCATGGATGAACTTCGAAATGGTCTTTGCCTTTTCTAAGGTCCTTCGAATTTCACCCACACTTGCGATCTTGTCTAACATTAACTCGATGCAGTGAGATGCATCCACAGTCCAAAACATTGTCTTCCACCTATCCATGAACTGCTTGCCAACAGCTCCCACCCAACCTGTTGTAGAAAAGGCAATGATTTGAACTACATTTTCAACCCCGACATCACAGATGACCCGATCCAACAATAACTGCAATGCGTTTACATCATTGACTGATGCTGAAACATCGGAAGAATGAAGATAAACTGGGCCCTGCGGGCAATCGACGATGAAACTAACCAAGTTTCGACCTTTTTCATCAATCCATCCATCCAACAAGATGCTGCATCCGGTGTCTGCCCATGAATCCCTTATCTTCTTCACATATTCATGCATCTCCTTCACTTCATCCTTAAGAATCCACCCTCTCAATTCCTGACAACTGGGGATCTTATACTTCGCCTGACCTGGGCCGTGGATATCATTCATCATTCTTTGAAAGCTCAGCGAGTTCACAACCTTAAAATCGATACCCGTCTCGAAGATAAATTTACCAATGCATCTTTTATTTTGCTTACACAACGATTCTTCTTTCAGATCACCAATAACAGAACACTGTAAATCTATCCTTCTGCTGGAAACAATTGCAGGTTCTAAATCATCTTCGGACATAGAATCAGTATCTTCATATTCTTCACTCTCGTCACCAGATGATTCAGAACTTTGACGCCTTAGTTTCTTGGCAGCATTGTCATCAGGGCATCCATTCCGCTTCCCTGGAAGATGTTGAAACGGATCATGAACTTGGTTGTGGAGACGTCCTCGTCTCTCGTGTAACTTGCCTCCGAACAGCTTTTTCACATCTTCCGGGACCTCTTCGCAAGGGATGACTTCCCCACGTACACCTCCCAAGTGGAACTTGAGACGGGTAACGCCACTCATCTCTTTCCCACAGTAATTGCATTGGACTCTCTGCCTTTTCCTATCCACAACTCTACAATGATCATAGACATTGATGGAGCCTTCACTTGATGTCATCTTATTTATTTCAAAGAGCGAGCAATGGTGCAAGTTTGAACCTGGATTCACCCAGTAAATATGTTAAGCACTTCCAACAAACGTTGGACATGAATGTAACAAAGATGACCGACCACTAATTCTTGATCCACATACAACATATAATCACAATTAGAATGGAACATATGAACTTAATTATGTGCCGCCGCCGTTTAGACCAGACAGAAAGGTTAAAAAAACAGGACATTCTCGGTTTCAGTTCAGTTAGATGAACCATTGATGCAAATATAAAATATTCTAAAACGATCATTTCAATGTCAAACAATTATGTTTTTGAAATTAAAACTTTCAACCATAGCATCAGTCATTATAAACACTCAAGTATAACTAACTCAACAACTAAGTTAACCTAATCTATAACTCAAATTAAATATTAAAAAACACTTTTGAGTTGAAGCCACTAAAACAAACAGAAAGCACCAACCAACAAACAAAGAATTCATTAAAAAAAACCCATAAATCAAAAAAGGAAACAGAAGAAAAATTAAGAAATACCCTTGTTTTTTTGAAAGGTTGATAATATAACAATGGCATGATGAGTTTGATCAAAAGACGAAATTAATGTAAAAGATGGCATGCAGAGTAGATGTTTGAAAAGTAAAGGAGATACCTTTGAGGGAGAAAAGTTACTGTTGTTTTAGGGTGAAGACACAGGACAGTGAAAAGAAGGGGGAAATGGGAAGAAAGGCGAGAGCTTGATGGACTGAGCCTGTGAGTAGCTTATTTCTGAGTTGTGTGTTGCCGCTTATGATGATCCTGTCTTACTGTTTTCAATAAGTGGGGTCAGTTGCCTAGGTATACATGCGGTGGACCCACAAATAATAAAAATTATTAGATGAACATGAATATTACGTCGTGATCTCAATTAATAAAATTTAAGATAAATTATATTATTGACCACCAAATTATAGAGTTGTTATCAATTTGACCACTATGTTTTTAATTGTGTCAAATATACCATTGAACTATTTAAATGGTTCTAATTAAGTCACCCGCCGTTAAAAACGAAAAAGTTGACGGAAATGTTAAAAACTTAGTATAATTATACATTTGGTCTTTTATATTTATACAATATATCAATTTAGTCTTAATTTTAATCTAATAAAATAAATTAATTATTCAATAAGATAATGACACGTGTCACCACCTTATTGGAAGTCTTTAATTATTTTTATTTAATTAATTTCCCACCTCTAATCAGGTGGTAACACGTGTCACCCAATTCGAGGTGGAAAAATGAGAGCAACAAAATCTTACACATTTGGTCTTTTATATTTATACAATATATCAATTTAGTCTTAATTTTAATCTAATAAAACAATTAATTATTCAATAAGATGATGACGCGTGTCACTACCTTATTGGAAGTCTTTAATTATTTTTATTTAATTAATTTTCCACCTCCAATCAGGTGGTAACACGTGTCACCTAATTCGAGGTGGAAAAATGAGAGCAACAAAATCTTACACATTTGGTGTTTTATATTTATACAATATATTAATTTAGTCTTAATTTTAATCTAATAAAATAAATTAATTATTCAATAAGATGATGACACGTGTCACCACCTTATTGAAAGTCTTTAATTATTTTTATTTAATTTATTTAATTAATTTCCCACCTCCAATCAGGTGGTGACATGTGTCACCCAATTGGAGAGGGGAAAATGAGAGCAACAAAGTCTTACACATTTGGTCCTCTATATTTATACAATATATTAATTTAGTCCTAATTTTAATCTAATAAAATAAATTAATTATTCAATAAGTTACTAACACGTGTCACCACCTTATTGGATGTGGAAAAATGAGAGCAACAAAATCACCCCATTAAGAATTGAACCGAGGACCTTGGAATACCCGAAATATGTGCTAGCCATTGTACCAAGCACACTTTTGTGTTATAGGGTACAACACTTAATATATGTCTTTATTGATTGTTAATGCCCAGAAAAATGAAAGAGAAGAAAATGCACTTGGGCATTTAAACCAAGGACCTTGTGGTGCAAAGAACATGTGCTTGCCACTGCACAAAGTGTATGCTTTTTGATATGAAGTACAACATTTAATATATGTCTTATATAGTTTTTAATGCTTGGAAAAATGAAGAAAATATGGTTTTAGGAAACTCGAACGTAATATTCTTCTGATGTATAAAAACATCTAAACCAATTAAATAAATCTAATAACTAAATTAAAGTTAAGAATATTTTGTATATATTTTAAATTATAGTTAGCGCATGATTTAAAATAAAAAATTTAATATTATTTTTCAAAAAAAAATTAATAAAAAAATTATTTTAAATTTTTATATTTTAATCTAAATTTAATATATTTTTCAGTTCTAGATTTATTTTTATAATTTCACGTATATAATCATTAAATTTATTTTTTAACTTAATTAATAATTTTAATATTTATTAAAAAATTAATTAAATTATTATATATATAATTATATTAAAAAATTAAAAATTATATTAAATTCATTTAACGAATTTAAACTCACAAACATAATTTAATATTCTTAACTTTAATTTAATTATTAGATTTATTTAATTGGTTTAGATGTTTTTATGCATCATAAGAATATTATGTTCGAGTTTTCTAAAACCACATTTCCTTCCTTTTTCCAAGCATTAAAAACTATATAAGACATATATTAAATGTTGTACTTCATATAAAAAGCATACACTTGGTGTAGTGGCAAGCATATGCGCTTTGCACCACAAGGTCCTTGGTTTGAATCTACCCAAGTGCATTTTCTTCTCTTTCATTTTTCTAGCATTAACAATCATTAAAGACATATATTAAGTGTTGTACCCCATAGTACAAAAGTGTGCTTCGTTAAGTGGCAAGCACACACCTTGGGTACTCCAAGGTCCTGGGTTAGATTCTTGATGGGGTGATTTTGTTGCTTTCATTTTTCCACCTCCAATTGGGTGACATGTTCACTAGGGGTGAGAATTGTCGGGTACCCGGTTCATCCGGTACCTCATTAAACGGTCTGTGTCCCGGCCCATTATATTCGGGTACCCGTAAAATTCGGGTACCCGGTTCCCATTTTTTATTTATTTTAAAATTAAAAAAAATCACATGTTAAACACAAAAATATTTTAAAAAATTAAAATTAAAACTTAAAAGAATATAATACAAACATAGAAAAAATGTAGGGATTTAAACTTAATTTAGAATGAAAATATTAGGAAACATAAAATAAAAATATAATTTTAAATATAAAATATATATATTAAATTTTATCGGGTCGGGTACCCGGTAAGGAAAAACTTTCGGCCCGTGTCCCGGCTCGTGTCCGGGGAAATTTGTTGGGTCGGGTATTTTTTTTTCGTGAATTACCCGGTATTTTAGTTTCGGGTCGTCGGGTTTTCGGGTCGGGTCAATCGGGTCGGGTATTTTTTCCCACCCTAATGTTCACCACCTGATTGGAGGTGGAAAATTAATTAAATAAAATAAATAAAAATAATTAAAGACTTCCAATAAGGTGGTGACACGTGTCATCATCTTATTGAATAATTAATTTATTTTATTATATTAAAATTAAGACTAAATTGATATATTGTATAAATATAAAGGATCAAATGTGTAATTATACCAATTTTTTAAATGTTTCGACTTTTTCGTTTTTTTTAACGACGGGTGGCTTAATTGGAACCATTTAAATAACTAAGTGGTATATTTGACACAATTAAAATATAGTGGTCAAATCGACACCAACCCTATAGTTTGGTGGTTAATGGTATAATTTAGCCTAAAATTTAGGGTAAACTATACCGTTGACCACCATACTTTGGTTAACGTATTAAAATGACCACCTTAAAAAATCGACTCAATTGACCACCCAAACTATTAAAATTGGATCAATGTGACCACCAGACGTTAATAGGCTAACGGAAGGTGACATGACAGTAAAAAAATTAAAGGTATAATCACACATTTGGTCCTTATTATTTACATGTTCTTTCAATTTAGTCCTAATTTTAAATAATAAAATAAATTAATTAGGTGGTGACACGTGGCAACACCTTATTAGAGGAATTTAATTATTTATATTTGATTAATAAATTATTTTCCTCCTCCAATCAGGTGGTGACACATGCCACCACCTATTTAGAGGAGAAAAACAAAATCACCAAACTTGAGCTTGGAGGGAATCAAACCTGAGTCAATTAACAATAAAAGCAGTGTTTTAACCACTGCACCAATCACATGTTTGTGTTATAAATTACCAATTGTATTTCTAGAGTGCTTAATTAGAAAGAATAAAATGAAGATTGCAATCCTATAACTATTGTAAGTATAAACCATGAAAACTCGTAGAAAAAATTATAGCTGCTGGATGTAACCACTCACAACTCCAAAGCCTCACAATCAGGTGGTGTCACCATCTGGTTGAAGGGAAATTCAAAAGAAAAGTAAAAATAACTTTGGTAGGGGCTTGAATCCATGACCTATAATAATAAAAGAAAAAGCTTAACCACTACACCAAGTGCTCCTTTGGTGATGTAAACTGCACCATTATGTATATATCTTATAATGAATTAAGTGCTAGGAAGAAAAAGAAAAACTGTTTGAGATGAGACTCGAATATGGGTCACATGAGATATATAAAAACACACACTAAATCAAATATATTCGATTTAATTAAAATATGAAATTATTAAATACTCGATTTTAAAAAATATTTAATTTAAAATATTCAAATATTTTTTCTTTTTCATATTTAAATTAAATCAAATATTTATTAAAATATTAAATCTTCTATTTAAAAAAAGTATTCGGATATTTTAAAAATTCAATTTAATTTTTTTAAATCAAATATTTGAATATTTTTAAAAAATATTTGAATACTTTTTAAAATCAAATTTCTTTTCATTTAAATCGAATACTTTTTTTAAAAAACAAAGCCAAATATTCGATTTAAAAAGTATTAGATTTAAATGAAAAGAAATTTGATTTTAAAAAATATTCAAATATTTTTAAAAATATTCGAATATTTGATTTAAAAATATTAAATTGAATTTTTAAAATATTCGAATACTTTTTTAAATCAAAGATTTAATATTTCAATAAATATTCGGTTTCATTTAAATATGAAAAAGAAAAAAAATATTCGAATATTTTAAATAGAATTTCTTTTCTTTTAAATCGAATATTTTTTAAAACCGAATATTTAATAATTTCATGTTTTAACTAAATCGAATAGATTTAATTTATTGCGTGTTTTCATATATCTCATGTGCCCATATTCGAGTCTTCTTTCAAACAGTTTTTCTTTTTCTTCCTAGCACTTAATTCATTATAAGATATATACATAATGGTGCAGTTTACATCACCAAAGGAGCACTTGGTGTAGTGGTTAAGCTTTTTCTTTTATTATTATAGGTCATGGGTTCAAGCCCCTACCAAAGCTATTTTCACTTTTCTTTTGAATTTCCCTTCAACCAGATGGTGACACCACCTGATTGGGAGAAAATATATATAAAATATTAAATAAGTAAAATTAAAAATAAAATAAATTCATCCAATTGGGTGATGACACGTGTCGTTATCTGATTAGTTGATTAATTTTATTTAATTAAATTAAAATTATGACTAAATTAATATAATAAGTAATTAATAGGGACTAAAAGTGTAATTATACAAATTTTACTTTAACTGTCAGTTCACCTTTCCGTTAGATTTTAACGATCAATAGTCAAAATAAGTCGCGGCCAAAAGTCAGATGGTCACTGAAGTAGTTTACCCTAAAATTTATTTATCTAATTTTTTTAAGGTGAATCATCACTTATTTCCTACAAGTTAAGTAGATAGAATAAGTAGCCTACCTGATCCTATTCTCTGTCACATATTGTCATTTCTTCCCGCTAAACATGCAATTCAGACTTCTATTTTGTCACCATGGTGGCTGGTGGAGATATCATTTTGCTTCTATGCCTACCTTTGATTTTTATGATACTTCCTCCGTTCCATTTAAGATTTTTATTGTTGACTTTTCATGCAGTTTTAGAAAGAAAAAGTTTATGTAAGAGATGTGATGTAAATTAATTAAAAAGACAATTTTACCCTTAAAAGTTAAGTTTGTTTTGTTGGAAAATTAAAAAAAAAAAGATAAAAAGGGAAATGCATCTTGTAAAAGTAGTTAATTTTTTCAATAAGACATTTTAAGTAGGACAATTTCAAAATACAAAAAATACATTTTAAGTGAGACAAATATAATATCTCCTTTGATTAGACCCAAGTAAATCTTGAAAACTTTAAGAAATTTGTTGATAGGTTATTGTTTTCCCCCAATCAAGTCTGGAATGCTTTAGGATGATATTCTGGTATTATAATTTTGATTATAATTTTGGAATGCACTTGAAGACTTCATGGATCAACATAAATTGCATGTGGTAAGCAAGCTGAAAGTCCATAGTCTTTCACTTAAGAGATTAGTTTTAAACTTTAAAAGAATGGTGAAACATAAACCCAGAAAAGATTTCAATTATGTGGTTGAGATTATTGCCTTAAATTTTGTACATTTCAAATATATTGGCCTAATAGGTGAAGGCTATACTTCAAGTAACATGAGTTCTCTAGAAAAAGTTCATATTAGCATCAATCTATTTGGTAAGAAACAATTGTATAGTGTGGATCATGGACGCGGAGTGATTCATCTTCTTCAAACACTTTGTAATGTACAATCTATGCACTTGGCCATTCAAAAGGCTGATAAGCTTTTTCCAACTCGTCTGGAATCAGTGCTGGTATTTTACAACCTTGTTGAACTGGAAAATGAAAGTGTTGGAGGAAGAACATGGCTTATGGAATTTTTACATTGCGTTCAAGTGTATGAAATTTAATGGTTGGGACGATAGATAACGTGGTGAATGAGATCTATCATATTGTTGGAAAAATGTGAGAAATTGGAAACTTTGAACCGTATTTTCTAGTGGTAAAGGTGGATGTTCGAATGATAAATTTATTAATTTATATTCTACTCCATGAGACTTTTACAACGATATCTCATATGCTCAAAACGGTTGAGAAATGAATGCTCAAAGTGAGGTTGTTATGAATTGTGTTAAGAAAAATATGAACCCCTTATCCCACATGTATCATTGAATGACTTGAATGAACACTATGCCTCGCGCGCAAGCACAAGGGGGTGCAAATCGAAGCTTGTCGAACTCATTCGGGTTGGGGCGCGCTTACACGTCGTGGGAGACGCGAATGTCCAGACCGGTCGGGTTCCACTTAGAACTTTCGGATATTACCCACTTCAAATTAGTTCAACGAGCTTCGATTTGCACCACCTGCGCCTGCGCGCACAATGCATAGTGTTCATTCAAGTCATTCAATGACTCTTAAGTGGGTTGGTATATTTAAACCATTCCCAAGTTTGTTATCCCACCCATGTGGGATAAGGGTTCATATTTTCCTTAACAAAATTCATAACAACCTCACTTTGAGCATTCATTTCTCAACTGTTTTGAGCATATGAGATATCGTTATAAAAGTCTCATGGAGTAAAATATAAATTAATAAATTTATCATTCGAACATCCACCTTTACTACTAGAAAATATGGCTCAAAATTTCCAATTTTTCACATTTTTCCAACACATATAACTTATCCTTAAGTGGACCCACAATTTTCTTTTCTTTTGTTATAGGCGCTAAGCATATGAGATTAGGGGACCCATATTTTTTGGACTTACAATTTAGCATTGTTTTAAAAAAATACGGTGATAAAGTTATTTTGAAAAGTATTCTTGAACTATTTGGTTTAATTGGCTTTGTTTTTCATTGCAGTCCCCAAACCCTTAATGGGAGAATAAAATAAAATTTAGGTTTAGGAGAGTTGGCTATATTTGATTCGAATTTATTAAAAAATTATAAACTGATTTCTATTTTTTTAAGAGATTGATTTTGTTAGGATTTAGGAGAATTGGGTATATTTGATTCTAACCTATTAAAAATATTATAAAGTAATTATTAAATTTGATTTTTATTTTTTAAGAGATAATTTTAATTATAATTTTAGTCCTTTAGATTTTTAAAATTAAAAAAAATTAATGGTGTTCATCGGTGTTCATCGTTAGTAGTGTTCAGCAATATTCGTCGGACGTGGTAGACTCGTCCAATATTTTAACAATTTTATTTATGTATATAATAGATATTGAGTGAAATGATAATAATAATTTTAAGTACCATGTATACGTACATACATACAGATACATGAATCTACATCATATTTTTCTCTAAAAAAAATAGAATTTTGGGAGAGCTCACCATTGTCGCCGTTAATTGCAAAGAATTAAAAAAAACCTGTTATTTTCACCTCTGTAAAAAAATTGTTTAATTCTAAGGAAAATTTTACAACAGGCGACGAACATTGATGAACATCATTAACGATGAACACCATTAATTTTTTTTTTAAATTTTAAAAATTTAATGGACTAAAATTATAATTAAAATTATCTCTTAAAAAATAAAAATCAAATTTAATAATTACTTTATAATATTTTTTTAATAGGTTAGAATAAAATATACTTAATTCTCTTAAACCCTAACAAAATCAATCTCTTAAAAAAATAAAAATCAGTTTATAACTTTTTAATAAATTCGAATCAAATATACTCAACTCTCCTAAATCTAAACCTAAACTGATTTGTTAGGTAATGGATCGTCATTTTCAAGTGCAAAAACCTTTTTTTCCAAATTATAATTTGCGGCTGGAAATAAGATGAGTGATCGTCATTTTCAAGTGCAAAAACTTTTATTTTCAAATTATAATTTGCGGCTGGAAATAAGATGAGGGGTTGAATTTGTTAGGTTTAGGTTTTTGAGAGTTGAGTATATTTGATTCGAATTTATTAAAAATTTATAAACTGATTTCTATTTTTTTAAGAGATTTATTTTGTTAGGGTTCAGGAGAATTGGGTATATTTGATTCTAACCTATTAAAAAATATTATAAAGTAATTCTTAAATTTGATTTTTATTTTTAGGAGATAATTTTAATTATAATTTTAGTCTTTTAGATTTTTAAAATTTAAAAAAAATTAATGGTGTTCATCGTCAGTATTGTTCAGTAATGTTCGTCGGACGTGGTAGACTCATCCAATATTTTAACAGTTTCATTTATGTATATAATAGATATTGAGTGAAATGGTAATAATAATTTTAAGTACCATGTATACGTACATACATACAGATGCATGAATCTACATCATATTTTTCTCTAAAAAATAGAATTTTGGGAGAGCTCACCATCTTCACCGTTAATTGCAAAGAATAATAAAAAACATGTTATTTTTTACCTCTGTATAAAAGTTGTTTAATTCTAAGGAAAATTCTATAACGGGCGACGAACATTGATAAATATTATTAACGATGAACATCGTTGAACACCATTAATTTTTTTTAAAATTTTAAAAATCTAAAGGACTAAAATTATAATTAAAATTATCTCTTAAAAAATTAAAATCAAATTTAATAATTATTTTATAATGTTTTTTAATAGGTTAGAATCAAATATACTCAATTCTCTTAAACCCTAACAAAATCAATCTCTTAAAAAAATAAAAATCAGTTTATAATTTTTTAACAAATTCGAATCAAATATAGCCAAATCTCCTAAACCTAAACCTAAACTGATTTGTTAGGTAATGGATCGTCATTTTCAAGTGCAAAAACTTTTTTTCCAAATTATAATTTGCGGCTGGAAATAAGATGAGTGATCGTACATTTTCAAGTACAAAAATATTTATTTTCAAATATAATTTGCGGTTGGAAATAAGATGACTCATTTTCAAGTGCAAAAACTTTTATTTTCAAATATAATTTGCGGTTGGAAATAAGACGAGGGGTTGAATTTGTTAGGTTTAGGTTTAGGAGATTTGAGTATATTTGATTCGAATTTGTTAAAAAATTATAAACTGATTTTTATTTTTTTAAGAAATTGATTTTGTTAGGGTTTAAGAGAATTGAGTATATTTGATTCTAACCTATTAAAAATATTATAAAGTAATTATTAAATTTAATTTTTATTTTTTAAGAGATAATTTTAATTATAATTTTAGTTCTTTAGATTTTTAAAATTTAAAAAAATTAATGGTGATTTATGTATATAATAGATATTGAGTGAAATCGTAATAATAATTTTAAGTACCATGTATACGTACATACATACATACATACATATACATGAATCTACATCATATTTTTCTCTAAAAAATAAAATTTTGGGAGAGCTCACCATCGTCACCTTTAATTGCAAAGAATAAAAAAAACATGTTATTTTTCACCTCTGTAAAAAAAAGTTGTTTAATTCTAAATGCCCATTTTTCATAGGAATGAGAAATAAAGATATAGGATATGAAAATGTTTCATATTAGCCGACTAATAAATACTCAATGTATTATTTTTTGCAGTTATTAGAAAAATAAACTCTTTATTTTAACAGTAAAAACCAAACTATCTTTTCTCTTAATTAAAATTTTGATTAACACTCATGATTGGTGCAGTAAATTTCTAAAAAAAGTAGATGAGAAAACTAAACATAGTTACTAAAAGAATGGGTATAATGTTTTCAAAGTGAACAAAACCGACCTAAAACTATTGAAATCGTCAAATAAACCCCCCACTATTTCTCTAACAGAAGCTTTGAGAAATTTCAGACGAAAAAACTCACAATAAAAGCACCTCAACCATTTAGTTACAAAAATGCATTCGGCCTCAAACAATAAAACCAAAACTATTACTTTCCTTTTTTGTTCTTTAAACAAAAATAAAACAAAAAAAGGAAAAAAAAACAAAACAAAAAAAAACAAGATTAGAAATCGAACGGCAAAAACATCAGACTTGTTAAAAAAACAAAACAAAACAAAAGATTGTATTACCGAAAAAAAATTACTTCATTAAAGATTTGCATTCCCCTTTTACAAGCTTCAATCAGGTTCCGTTTCCATTTCCAACACCCACTTCCTTGTTTGTTGTTTCTTTCTTTCTTTATTTCCTTTTAAAAGTTGGCATTGTTTTCTAATTTTAATGAATCTTGTTCCTTTATTCTTGCTTTCTGTTTTTATATCATGAATCTGCAAATCTTGGCATAGACTTGTTATTTGATTTCATATCATCAGTTTGTTGTGTTGTGGTTAAGGTGATGCTTATAAAAAGAAACATGTTACTATTTTGAGTTCAGTAAATGTAATGTATCAAACGGAAGAAGAAGTAATTAAATTATCCTTAACCAGTTTGATTGGTTTGTGACCTTACAAAGCTGTTATCTTCCATGGTAGTTTTTTGATCAAGGACTTGAAAACTATATTTGGATTGTTAAACTTATTGAACAGCTGATCCGGATTTGGTGGTTTTTAATTTTTTCAAAACCAGCTGTTAAGATGGAAGAAGGTGAAAGAGCCAATCCCAATCCCAATCCCAGTCCCAACCCCAACACGTTTACTGTGGATGATGCACTTTTGACCTTAGGGTTTGGGAAATACCAATACTTTGTGCTTGCTTATGCTGCACTGGCTTGGATTTCAGAAGCCATGGAGATGATGCTTCTCTCGTTTATAGGCCCCGTCGTCCAAAGATTATGGCTTCTTTCTGCCAAAGAACAAAGCTTGATAACCAGTGTGGTTTTCATCGGTATGCTGGTCGGAGCCTATTCCTGGGGTGTCATTGCAGATAAATATGGAAGAAGGTGGGAACTAATCTCTCTTCTCATTCTATTTTCTTTATTATAATTACGGATTCAAATGTTGTATTCCCCCACAGGAAGGGTTTCCTTATGACTGCAATGGTTACCACTTTGGCTGGCTTTGCCAGTGCCTTCTCACCAAATTATGCATCTTTGCTGGTTTTCCGTTGTGTGGTCGGTATCGGGTTGGGAGGTGGGCCGGTGCTGTGCTCTTGGCTGCTAGAGTTCATTCCTCCACCCAATAGAGGCACGTGGATGGTTGTTTTCCAAGCATTTTGGACAGTCGGCACGGTGTTTGAAGCCTCCATCGCTTGGATTGTGATGCCAAAATTGGGTTGGAGATGGCTGCTCGCTTTCTCTTCCATCCCTTCATTTGGTCTGCTTGTATTCTACTTATGGACGCCCGAGTCACCCAGGTACCTGTGCTTGAATGGTAGGGAAAAGGAGGCCATGGTTATTTTGGAAAGAATAAGTAAAGTGAACGGCACTAAAGTGCCTCTCGGAACACTTGTCTGCGATGACTATCAACAAGGGTTAGATGGGGATGCAGCCCCTACAAAAAAGTCTAAACAAGGACCCTTCTCAACCATTTTAAACCTTCTTTCACCGGAACTCATTAGGCCTACTCTGCTCTTATGGGTTGTCTTCTTCGGGAACTCGTTTACGTATTACGGCCTAGTACTACTCACGACCGAGCTAAACGCAGGACGCAGTCGGTGTGCCGGACACAAAACTGAATCCAAGAGAGCTGAAGATGTTGACTACAAAGATGTCTTCATCACTACTTTTGCAGGTAATTAATTACATGATTTCATAGACATTAGACAGACACTCGTGGAGCTTTGAATTTTGATTCGGTTGTTACTTGTTACTATTATAGAATTCCCGGGGCTCATCATAGTAGCGGTCACGGTGGACCGAGTCGGTCGAAGGATTTCGATGGCGGTGTTGTTCTTCATCTGTTGCATTCTCATATTCCCCTTGTTATTCAACCAGACAGCAAAGGTAACAACGGGCCTTTTATTCGGATCTCGAGTATGCATCACTGCAACCTTCACCACTCTGTTCATATATGCTCCAGAGGTAAAGCAGTCCCCATAGGCCATATCCTTGTTGGTTACGTTTGCAACACTCTATTTGTTTTCAACATTGAATTAACTTGCAGATATATCCGACCGCCGTGAGATCGACCGGTTTCGGATCGGCAAGCTCGATGGGAAGAATTGGTGGGATGATATGCCCGTATGTGGCAGTAGCTTTAGTGCAGCACTGTCATCAAACAGCTGCAATTGGGATGTTTGAGGCTATAATATTTTTATCAGGAGTATCCGTATTGCTCATACCAATAGAGACCAAGGGTCGGGATTTGAGTGATAATGTTAATTCTAAGAATCCTCCGCCTGTTTAGTTTTAATTTTGAATAATCAGGGCTTCACTCGCTTTCCAAATGTTTAACGATATCCATTTATTATAAATGAAATAAATTCAATTTACAGCCTTTTACTTCTGTTCCATGTTTCTTATACCTTTTTTTTTCATCTTCTCTCAATTTTCAATTATATATAAAAAACACTACTAAGAAATTCATTTGATCTGAAAACTCTCCATGTTTAATAATTATAGTAATAAATATTATTATGATATTATTTGTCTGTTCGTACGTTTTTATAAACTTTTAATAAAATTAGTAAATATCACTGCTTAAAGATGAAACATGAGATTAGTATATTTATATACAATTTTTTACAACTCCACAAATGATAATTTGTTGAATTCTTTTCTAATATATTTTCTTTTTACTCCCATCATAGGTGTGACAAAATATAATATTTATACTTAAAAAATTTGAAGTACTCACTGTATAATTATAAATTATTTAAAAATTAAAAAGTAAATTAATTAAAATATATTATTTTATTTTTAGTTTCTTTAAATATAAATTAAAATACATATCTACCCTAAATTACAAAATACTAATTTTTGTTCATTTGAAATTCAAGCCGCCGCCGCTGTTCAATTTCCCCATAAATTCCAGTGAATGGGCATAATCCTACAATCGCCGGCTCCACGTGGTTCAAAATAAAAACTACAGTCAATGTTTTCGGAGGTCAAAAGAAAGAAAAAAAATCGAACCTGAAATCTAAATATTTATGATAAAAAAAAATCGAACATGTAAGACTGTAACACCCAAAATAATTTAATTAAGTTTTAAAAAAAAGGAACAATCGAGTTTAAAAATAAAATAGGATGATATGCTACCATGGGTTCTGAACCCATATGCCTTGGGCTTGATAAGACAAGCTTTAACTATTTGAGCCAAGTGCTCATTCATATCATATGTTCCCTAAAATAATATTAGAAATAATTTTTTTAGAAAGTATTTCAAGTCAGATTTAATTACCCATCTGACTCTTCACCTATCATGGGAGAGAAGGACCATTCGAATTCTCGAATCCAGACTCTCACCGTCCCTGATCTTTTCCACCGCCGCGTCGTGCCTGTCACTGTCGACGTTGTCATGTTTGTCGTCACATTTCGAACTCAGCGTCGTCAGCCACGCGCTCGTTTGTGCCGTCGTTCACCGTGAGAGACCGTTTGAAGTCAGCGTGAATAACCCCCGACCTCCTCTGTTATCTGCAATTTTTGGTCGTATTCGTCGTCCTTTTTTCGTGCCGTCACCACCAGTGAGTCCCTCACGTCGGCGCGACCAAAACCCCTCTGATCGATCGTCGATTCGTCATCGAGAGAGCCTTCATCGGATCTGCGTGAAATTCCGACTGTCCCCTGCGTTTCATGTAAAATCGGTGAGTTTCCCGGCATGTTTCCGATTCAAAAATGTAATGACTGTGTTGTGAGGTTTAATTCCGTTTTGTTCTCGGCCAAAATGGGCCGTTTAGGGTCACCGTGATGTTTTCCGGCGTGTCGTCGGCGAGGTCATGTTTAGGTTAGTGGGCCGGGTTGTATTCGACCTGACCCATCTGCCCGAGTCCGACCCGACTCGTCTGCATCATTCTTGCCCGACCTGATCCGAGTGTGACCCGTTGACTGAGCCAACTCAGTGAGTCAACCCAATTGACCGGTGATGTCAGCATGACGTCAACGTTGACTTTGACCCCAAAAGTCAAATTTTCTAAAAACCTTTATTTTATGTTTTTCGACGTCCTTAGTCCGTTTTTGAAGCTTGTTTTGCAAAATTCTAACCCGATAAGCTATTATTCAGCATTTGACTTTCTAGAGAAATTTGACCATCATGTTTAAGTTTCGCTTCTTATTTTATCATGTATCCGGGATAATGAGGGACGTCAAATTCGGGCTCGAGAGCGATCAATTGGGGCTTCAAGGGTCAACCGGTGTAGCTTAGAGTCGAGGTAATACCCACTACTTGTGTACTATAATGAACTTATTAACTAATATTTAGTGCATGGAATATCAAATGAAGTAGAATATAGCATAACTGCTTAAGAACTGTAAATTAATCGACAACTTGGTTATCTCGATATACATGTTAAAACCTCGGATAACAAAATCATTTTCATAAGGGGTTCGATTTAAGAGTGAATTCGATGGCTGGAAAATATGTATATTTTCTTTCAGTAACTATCAAGTAAATCTGAAAATAATGAAATGAACTATGACCGACTCTATAATGTAAGGAGTAACGTCGATCTGTCCAAAAAAGTATGCCCTTGTGCTTAATCTGGAGGTGTACTCTCTGGCTGCAGTTACACTAAAAATATGTGTTATATATATATAGGGATGAGATCAAGTTACATGGTGTAAAATTCATTTAGTTTTACACTAATTTAGGACCATTGGATAAGGGAAATGAATAGATGAGATTAACAACATCATCTAACGGTCCAAAAATGTGTAAAAGTAATTGAGTTTTACATAGTGTAAGTTGAACCTAACATGTATGTATGTATGTATGTATGTATGTATGTATGTATGTATGTATGTATGTATGTATGTATGTATGTATTTGAAATATTTCGACTAAATTGATCATGTGCATATGACTGATGTTCCTTAGACGGTATATACATACTTTAAATGTTGTGATTGAACTAAACATGTGCACATGGCTGATAACTTATGAATCTGGAAAACGTAACATGTTTCTGATTTTAAGTATGATAGTTCCATCCATCTGAATTATACTTAAGTACTTGATTGAACAACATGATCTCTGATTTTTGTTTTACTTGATTAATAACATGCTCTCTGATTATTGTTTATCGAAAATAATTGATTGCTTTATGTTTATCGTAATTGTTGCTTCTTCTAATTTTTGAAATTTAGACATCAACGGTTATTGGGGTGCTTGGGATAGGTTATGAAGATACCGTAAGTTCTGCCTTGATTTGACTTGTAATTCTTTACTGTTATCGTTATAGGTTTCTCTGTTTCGGCGAGGGTAATTCCTTACTGTTATCGTTACAGGTTCCTCTGTTTCGGCGAGGGTAATTTTTTACTGTTATCGTTACAGGTTTCTCTGCTTCGGTGAGGGTAATTTCTCACTGTTATCGCTACATGTTCCTCTGCTTCGGCGAGGGTAATTCCTTATTGTTATCGTTATAGGTTCCCCTGCTTCGGTGAGCGTAATTCCTTATTGTTATCGTTATAAGTTCCTCTGCTTCGGTGAGAGTAATTCTTTACTGTTATCGTTACAGGTTCCTCTGCTTTGGCGAGATCGTTATAAGTTCCTCTGCTTCGGTGAGAGTAATTCTTTACTGTTATCGTTACAGGTTCATCTGCTTTGGCGAGAATAATTCCTTACTATTATCGTTATAGGTTCCTCTGCTTGTACAACCAATAAATTTTAACGCATAAAATTGTTGAAATGCATTACAAGCATCATATTTCTTTTTGAGCAAATACAACCAAGTATTACGAGAGTACATATTTATACAAGACATAGAGTAAAGATAGCCATCGGAAGCAACTGGGGCAAGTCCCCAAATGTCGATCTCTACCAATTGAAACGCCTTGGTGTACACTGTAGAAAACCCTAACTGGCCTAGGTTTACAAAGAATCTGTTACAACCGAAAGCTAATGACTGAGCTTACTATCCATATTTTGTGGATACTTGTAATACCAAGGGCTCAAAACCTAAGAATCAAATCACATCCGGAAATAGGTCTTCCATTGATGAATATAAAAACAAAAAATCTTCAGTGAAGATCGATGACACAAACATCTCTTTCAGCTGCTTTGTTATTATTATTTTTGGAACTGTATCTGAATTCTGAGCAAATCACAGCCATAGCCCCTAAGAGACGAGGATCATCATCCATTCCTGCTATGTATGAATATCCTCTTATCTATGTATGATGCTGACAACTAGCTGCTTGAATATTCTCAACCAGTGGAATTTACTTGGCTCCATTTCATTAGAATCTTCTTTTTTGTTTTCATATCAACTACATGACAATATTCTACCTTGTGATAATGGACATCATCGCCATATTTTAAATTATCAGAAATAAAATGAAAATAACGAGGAGATTATACAAGTTATAAGAATGATAAAAACTGAGCAGTGTACAGCTTTTCATTTTGATTTAATATTTAGAATTTGTTCTAAATTCTACACACTAAACCCATAACTAATGATCTATAACTTTTAAATCATTTAATTTATATAAACTTGTGTATTGAAGTGGTTTACATAATATTAAGAGCTCAAATTTTCATATTATAAATGAAAAAAATTAGAAAGATTTTCCATAATGGATGGTTATAAAAAAAACTACTTTATCTAAAATAATGATTAATTCATTGTTTTTTTTCTGTTTTTTTTAATTCAAATTTTATAAAATCTTACCATCTTATTATAGAAAAATAAATAAAGGACAAAAAGGAAAGAAATTCATGTACATGTGTGTCACAAGATCAAGTTTTGATAAATGGCCACTACTCAGAAATAAGATTACAGAAAAAAATATATATAAATAAAGGAAATTGGGAAGATGCCTACAAGTCCCACAGTCTGTAATTGAATTCTCCCACACTCAACTCATCTTTGCCCAAAGTGTTTAGGATTTGGATTTTGGGATGGCAAGTGTCTCTTCAATGGAATTTTGGTGTTTCCTTAACCTCAGAGCTACTCTTGTTGCTCTTCTTCTTATACTCTTCTTTCATTTCTCCAAGAAATTTTACTCTAAATTCCTTCCTCCTCCTCCCTCCACTCTTCATCTTCCTTCTCCTCCTGATTCTCGATCAAGGTAATCTTTTTATGCTTTTTTCTAATCTGGGTTCCTTTTATTTTATTCAATTCCTCGCCTTTCTCACTTGATTTTGTGCTCTTGTCGGGCTATTGGTACACTTGGGGTTGCTTTCTTAATTGCTGTTCAATTTTTTATCCTCTTCTTCTTAATATTTTGTTGAATCAGCTGTTTCGGATTTTGCACCACTCGTCGGCAATTCCTTAATTTATCACTTCTTTGAGTTCTGTTTGGTTTTATACTAGATTTCCCAGTATGATTTGTTTTTCTTTAGTTTTCAGAAGAACAAAAACTTTAGGGACTATAGTATTTATAACTTTTTAATTAGACGTTTCCCCTTGCTTTCAATCATGGTGGGATAATTTTCTCCAAGGCAATCTCTATCGACAATGGAAAAATTAACTTCTTTTCTTTTTACAGCTAAAAGTATTGGTTGTAGCTTAAATTTTTAGTATGTAGGGTTTCAATGTTACCTTGATTTTTAACTGATTTGGAGTTTGTGTTCGCTACCTGCAGAACCCCAGAGATCGTATCTGATTCGGACTTGAAGTTTTTGATTGATAATTTGGATGAGAAGCTCAATGAGGACGACAAATGGGAGAATGTATTCGACAAGAAAACAGACTTCCTATACTACGAAGCAAAATGCTGCAGACCTAAGGTTCTGTCTACTCTGGTTTGCTTTAGTTCGTCTATAATAACAATGTAGTGAAGTTTTCTAAAATTAGTACTTTCAACCATTTACTTGTTGTATATGCTAAAGCATTGAACTTAAGGTCGATTTGACTTGTCGGATATGGTTTTAAATTATGTTTCTTGTTGTTGGTGAAGCAAACTGAAAATTATGTTTCTTGTTGTTGGTTGCAGGATAAACCTCTGAAATACCTGAGCACGACTGTATTTGAGAATTGCTCTCCGGAGCTTCTGAGGGACTTCTATATGGACAATGATTATAGAAAGCAGTGGGATAAAATGGTGATTGATCATGTGCAGCTGCAGGTGAACACGGCAAATGGGATTGAAATTGGCCGCACAATAAAAAAGTTTCCCCTTTTGACACCTAGAGAATATGTACTGGCTTGGAGATTGTGGGAGGGAAAAGATAGAACATTCTACTGTTTTACCAAGGTGACTCTCACTGTAACTTAGTCTTTCATCATATAGAGTTCGTGTCTGTTTCATATTATTTTGGCAAGTGGAACTTGTAAGGCTGATATTAAGGTTTAAGAACATGATTGGCGATTTCTTTAATATGAAAGAGATGTACATGTTTTATACTTAAAGTTATTAATATTGGAATTTATCCTCATTTAAAACATGGTCATTTGAGAAAAGCCTTTGGTTGTTTAGGAATTATAGTAAGGGTCAAACAGGGTGGAGCTCCCCTTAATCCCCCATACAACATAAAAATTGCTTCATGCAAATGCCTATGTTTTTCTTTATTGCACTGATCCATTTATGCTTACTATCACATAATGGTTGACTTTTGTTGTAATTCTTATTATGATTGACTAGGAATGTGAACATCCATCTGCACCGAGACAGAAGAAGTATGTTCGCGTAAGATATTTTAGATCCGGTTGGAGAATCAGGAAAGGTTAGTGCCTCATATAACTTATCTAACCGGTACTAAGAAACTTAAAGAGTTGATGGTTTCTCATTGGAGCCATGCAATTTCTCAAGATCGATTTATTTATGTACTTGCACAATGTGCTGCTGCTAGTGACAGCCCCTCTCTGCATGAAAAAAAAGTGAATGATGAATCTTGTTGGACACCAGTTTGAGTCATTAATGACAATGCAATTCTTAATTCCTCCTGCCAAAGTGTTTCTTCCCAAGACATTGAAAAGATTAAACTTTCTTGGGAGGGGAATAGAAGGGAATAAGGGATCCTATACCTATATACTTCTTTCTCTCGTTTCTTTTTTGTTCCCATGTTTACTTTACTATTTATGATTCTGAATTATAATGTTAATTGTGCAGTACCTGGTAGAGATGCCTCTGAGATCAGAATGTTTCACCAGGAAGATGCTGGTCTGAATGTGGAAATGGCAAAACTAGCATTTGCAAGGGGCATATGGAGTTATGTATGTAAGATGGATAATGCATTACGCAAGTATTCTGCGATCAACCACCCTCTGACTACTCCATCTGTTTCCTCCGTCACTCTGATTCAGAAGGTCTGCATTATTATACTGAACAATATATATAACCTTTTTTTAAATGTGATCATGTTTACCAATAACTTGTTATAGCAGCCTAGAGTCTTTTGTTGCACCATCGAGCAATCTAGCTTGGATAGTCTACCCTTATGGACTAGTCGCTTTAACTGAGGCTTATCTAGCTTAAAACTTCTATTGTCAAAATTAATTTATTGAACTAAATTCTGTTTATGGAATCACATGATTAAACTTCTGCTTCTTTATATTGGAAAAAGAAAAAAAAACAGCTGGTTTGGGTGATATTATATTTGGATCAGCTCAGGTACTGATGATTGACATGCTGTCTGCATATAGGTTCCACCTGAATTAGATATGATAAGTGGCAATACTCGTCCGGCAGTCTCTGCATCGATGGCCACTCTTGAACCAGTTAATGATGAACCCAGGGAGAAAAAGCTATCAAGGATACCATCAAAAAAGATAGTGGCGAAAAGTTTGCTTGTCGCTGGGGGTGTGATCTGCCTGTCTCGTGGTCACGCTGGACTGGGTGCTAAAGTTGTAATGGCATACATCCTAACAAAACTGAGAAAACATCGCGATTCATCAAGCCAAAGTATGCAAACTCGAGGCACCTGACCTTGTTTCATCGCTGCAACTAATCTTGATGGTTTTTAATGAGACTTGTTTTTATGCATAGGCTCATCGAACTTAGTTGTCAAGTTTAACTACAGATTCACAGAAATAACATCGTGAAAGGGTGGAGGTTATTCGATGTGAAACCCGACTTTTATTCTATAATTATTTGTTTCTTATAGTGTAAATATACTCAAAACCCCAGATGTAAGTGCCTTTTTCTAAGGCTAATCACTGCAGTTTAATGAACTTTAAGTTCCAACATACCAATTACAGCTTTGTTTTGCATCAATAGCCTTACCCTTCCAACAACCAACTTGCCTAATCGCATACTCTTCGTAAGACGGTAAGTCCTCGGATTTGAATCTCGTACAATCTTCCTCGTTCCTCAACTCTCAATGTTTCAATGTACTGAAAAGCTGTCCCTGCTTTACGTTCCAGAAAGAGAGAACTTCGAACAGGAGAAAGCTAACTCTGTGTGACCTTAATTGGCGAAAAAGTAGGTATACAAAAACTTTGTTGAGTTAAGAAAGTTTAATAGGTCAGCTTAGAGAAAGCCTGCTAGTATTGATCAAAGGTGGCAGTTAGAGAAAGTATTACAAATTCCCGGAAAACATTGAAAGGCTCTTATGAGTTATTTCTCCTCAGCTTTCGCTCTCTTTGCATTCAGTTGTACTTTTCTCTTCACCAAATTTAGCAACCCCTTTGAAAAAAAAATTAAATAATAAATAATTAAAAAAAACTTAATCGCCCTACAGCCCTTCAATATGAAACAGAAAACAGAAAAAAGGCTAAGACAACTCAAAAACGGTTTATATCGTTTCCCTTTATTCTTTCTTTCTTCACTTCCCTCTCCGACTCCTTCTGGTTACTGCATCTGATATCAGCTTGAGTGTTTCAAAGGAATATAACCCAATTTCCCTCTTCTTTTCCTTTTCGATTCGGCCTGGGAACATGCATTGTTTTCTCGTAGGATACTTGGTTCTTTCTTGTGGGACCTTGATTTCATTGCTTCATGCGGAGACCGATAAAAAAGGTCTGTGTATCACTTTTTCACACTATTTTATGCTGCAATTTTAGATTTGCATGCTCGTTGCTAATGATGCATTTAATCACGTAGTTCATGCAACTGTCCTTAAGGGACACGGCATCTAGAAAGTTTGGGGTTGAAACTCATTATCTGCTAAGCAGTGCATCACATTAACATCCATGCATATGCATATGTATATGTATATATTCTGAAATTTGTTAATTGTATTTTGTAGAAAGTGCCCTTAATGTGATGTTTAAAAGCCTAAATGCCCCCTCCCAACTAAGTGGTTGGAGGAAAAGTGGAGGTGACCCTTGTGGCAATTCTTGGGAAGGGATCACATGTGCAGGCTCAAAAGTAACTGAGATGTAAGCTTTACCCCCATTATGTCTGTTAGAGTAAAGCTTGAATTCTTGTATTTTTCTTTACTGGGTTTAAATTTTGCAGAAACTTGTCCAACTATGGACTCAATGGAGAATTGGGCTACAAGCTATCAAATTTGACTTCACTAACTTCCCTGTGAGAAATTGCTTCTACAAATAGGCTTTGCTAGATGTTCTGTTTCCTTTGTATTTGTATCTTTTTTCTTCTATTACAGAACATAATCTGAACTCTGAAGGCGATGCATTGTTTCTGTCATAGAACAGCGATCTGAGCAAGAACAACCTTAATGGTCAAATTCCATATCAACTACCTCCCAATGCTGTTCGCATGTAAGTACTCGCTCGACACTAGGAAAAAGAAAGAAAAATCTTATCATATCCATACCCGACACTCGCACCAGAATTAAATGTAACATAGCATTGGTTTGCATATACAGATCCATATTCTAATTTCATTTGTTTGATTTATCACACGTATGTCTGATGAGTTCAATTTACATGCAGAAACCTTTCTCGAAATCAGTTTACTGGTAACGTGCCTTACTCGATCTCACAAATGACCAAGGTCGAAGACATGTAAGTCAAAATAATTGGTCCGGTCTATCTATTTTCACTACAATTTCATCAGTTTTTAACCATGTCTGAATATTTGGTTGGTTTCTGAAGAAATCTTAGCAATAATCAACTCGACGGACCGGTGAGCGATATGTTTGCCAAAGTTAAAAATCTTAAATCATTGTAAGTATATAATTTCAGCAAACCCGTCTTCTATTATATCCGACATTCTCGCCCGAATAGACGTAGTAGTATTACTGTATGGCTAACTTAGGAGCTGACATGCAGTGATCTATCAAACAACCAACTGAAGGGTAAGCTGCCAAATTCTTTTGCAAGCCTTCAAAATTTAAACACTTTGTAAGTGCAAACTTTTTCCTATTATAGTTATTATCTGTATGATTGTATCTATACTCTGTCAAAAGTATTGTTGCTAACTTTTGTTCTCATTTATGCAGACGTCTGCAGAACAACGGATTCACCGGAACACTAAATGTCATTCGCGACCTTCCCATTGAAGATCTGTACGTGACCACCACATAAATTTTGTCGAAAATGATGGTTTTTTATTCTTCTTTTATCACACATTGAAGTGGATGGAGTATCTGAGGGACCTTACAATATTAACCTACTTGTTTTTTTTCTTCTTCCTGTTTTTAATGGCAGGAATGTTGAAAACAACCAATTTGGTGGATGGATTCCTAATGAGTTGAAGGGCATTCGCAGCCTGAAGTGAGTATCCTACAAAGTTTTCTTTGTTTATTGTTGCAGTGGTGTAAAAGTTGTTTCCTGACTTGCAATCTGTATGTTTTGGAAGAACTGGAGGAAATTCCTGGTCAACCGGTAAGGCTCCGCCTCCACCGCCTGGTGTAGTCCACCGGCATCCTAAAGCTGGTGAAGAACAGGACAAGGGCGCGGAGAAGAATCCTAATCTTGTTCGGAATGTAATAATTATAGTTGTGTCATGCTTCGGTTTACTCTTGTTGTTGGCTGGTATTTGTGCATTATTGTCCTCGAGGCGAAAGTCTGCTCACCCGTCCTCACAGTTTATCGACGAAGAGAAAAATACGGAGCGCAAAGGTACCACTCCATTTCAATCCCAAGAGTTTACCGCTGAACCCTATGCTGGCATTGTAAAAGGATCGAAAGGTATATATCCATGCAAGCATATATGTTTGTTGAGTTGTGCAATGAAGAAAAACATAATTTCACATCAATTCAACTTACTATATATGATGTGTGATGGTCACAGGTTTAAAAACAATTGAATCAGGTGTTGAGTTAGATCTAATGATTTTGCAAAACTCTTCGCCAATGGAACTTAAGCGTTCAGGTTCAGTTTCAGGCCGTCCGTCCAGTGTAACTGAGCCAGCACGCCTCCTGAAAGCAAGAGGAAACACCTCTGCTTCTGTTGTAGCATTTTCTTTGGCAGATTTACAGAATGCAACCGTTAATTTCGCGCCGAGTCACCTCCTCGGTGAGGGTAACATTGGACGTGTTTATAGAGCCAAATGTGTAGATGGCAAGGTACATTGCATGTTCTCTCGTTTTCCTTTTTCTTCATTTCCATTTTAATTATTCACGCTTTCATACATGTAAAAAAATTGTGACAGGTTTTAGCAGTGAAAAAGATAGATTCCTCACTCATACAAGGTTTGAAGCCAGAGGGGTTTTCGGAAATTGTTGAAAACATCTCAAAGCTTCACCATCCTAACATCGCCGAACTCGTGGGGTATTGCTCGGAGCAGGGGCAGTATCTGTTAGTTTATGACCATTACAGGAATGGCTCACTTCATGAGTTCCTACACGTATCAGATGATTTCAGCAAACCCCTCACCTGGAACACCAGAGTCAGTATTGCTTTAAGTGCAGCTAGGGGTGTTCAGTAAGTAAAATACTTTCTTCTTCTACTCCCATAAAATCACCAATAGCAACATAAGATCATCAAGTTATCCAATAATTTTGATCCAATGGTGACCGTTGGTTTGTCCAGGTATCTCCACGACGTTTGTTCTCCACCTATAGTTCACAAGAACATCAAGTCATCCAATATTTTGCTTGATCTTGAGCTCAATCCTCGTTTATCCGACTACGGTATGGCGCACTTCCATGAGGTTAGTATGTCCTTCACTAAAATTTCATGTATGTTGAAGCCATTTCAGCATTAGTGATTCAACCATAACCAGTGGTTTAATCGTTTCAGCGCACGAGTCGAAACCTGGGAATGGGATATAATGCTCCAGAATGTATAAAGCCATCAGCCTATACGCTAAAGAGTGATGTTTACAGTTTCGGAGTGGTGATGTTAGAGCTACTGACCGGTCGGATGCCCCTGGACAAGTGAGCCTAAACCCCGACTCAAATCAATACGAAACTAGCAACGTATGTTCCAACTCTATTGCTTTGTATGTTTGCAGTAAAAAACCAAAATCTGAACAGTGCTTGGTGAAATGGGCGAGCCCTCAGCTTCACGACGCTGATGCGCTGCAAGTAATGGTTGATCCCGCCCTGAGGGGACTGTACCCTCCGAAATCACTCTCTCCATTCGCTGAAATCATCGCCCTCTGCGTAAAGGTGGCGTTGCATAATGCATACTAACATTATATATATAATATCATGATCAAGATGTCTTATGCAACAATTGTTTTGTCTCAGTCGGATCCGAAGCAACGGCCTACGATGTCTGAGGTGGTGCAGTCATTGGTACAATTAGTACAACAAACGAACATGAACATGCGAGACGAACTTACGACATCTCGCCAGGAAGAGGACGAAGGCTACTCGGTATTCGTTTGATTCATATGTACAACAAAGAGAAAATTTTAGCGGAGAAGAAGATTATGTTCCCTTTTTTCTGCAATCATTCTTTTGAGTTTTCATATGAATCTGTTGATAGAAACATTAGTAACTTAGAATCCTTAGTGCATTCCTATATTTTCCTCAGTAATACTGGTGGTAGTATGTACTTTTATATATTATTTTTATTTTAAATTAGATTTAGTTAATTTAGTATTTTTAATAATATAGTTATATATAATTCATATATTATTAGTACATCAAATATTAACTTCTATGTTTGAAATTTGTATGTCTAAAGACATTATCACCTTTAAATGGGCTATCCCGAGTGAAAATCGTGGATTTAGCCCAAATTTCTCCAAATAAGAAGCTTTAGTTTAGCCTAATTAGTAGTTTGCTTTGTAAACTCAAAGTATACAAATTAATTGTCACAATCATGCAATGAGTATAAAAATATTAAACAATATAATTATTTAAAGAAAAATATTTTATGCACTGGCTAGAAACTTATTTTTTACAATCGTCAAAATTTTTAGAGTTTAGAAGTTAGAGTTTAGTGTTTGGGTTTTAATGTTTCTATTATATTTTATATTTTAAAGTTTGTAGTTTAAAGTTTAGAATTTATGGATTAAGGTTTACCCCTATAAAAAATTATCTGATAATTTTAGAAGCACACTCGTAAATAAAAATTAATATTTTTTTTCTATTTCCCTACGGAACTTTCAAATCAATGGAGATAAAGGATAAGTAAAAACAAAAAGTAGTATATTATTAATTTATTAAAAATCGTTGTCGGATAAATTTGGTAATCTTTTCTTGTAATTAAGGCATCAATTAGAAATGCCTTGTCTTGTCTTGGTAGGTAAGATTGATTTGGAGGATCAATTTGGTTTGTATGCGAAATAGTTAATTAAATTGCCCCTGATTCTTAAATATTATTGTTGGTAGCTTTATTTTGGTAAAAGTATACACAATTTGAACTAATAAACAAAATTTTGTCATTCAAACCGGAGACATCCAATATGAAAAATCAAATCTAAACCATTCAAGTGAACAATTAATTATGCAAGTTTTAAACATTCAAGCAACCATTTTTTTTTAAATACTTTGATACAAGCTTAGGTAAATTGTAGAGTATATATTTAGGTTGTGATTTAGGGTTTAGAGGTTTAGGTTGTAGGATATAGAATTTAAATTTTTTTATTAGAATTTAAAGTTTAAAGTTTACGGTTTAGAGTTAGAGATTTAGGTTTTAAATTTTATACATTAAATATAAAAGGTTGTGTATTTTTTAAATAGCTTGTGTATAATCTTTTTTTTCTTGTTTCAGGTTTTCTTTGCCAGGTTGAAATCATTGTTTATATAACATTAATTTCTTAAGAATATTGTATAGTAATACTCTTTACGTCTATTGATTTTTTGTCATTTTTTTAAAAATTTGACTCATTATTATTTAAAATTTATTATTGATAAAAATATGAAAAAATATAGTTTAAAAATCTATAATCGAGTAATTTTTAAATATATATTTTATAAAATTTAATTATTTAAAAATATTTAATATAATTATAATCAAAGTTTAAAAATTATGACTTTTAAAAAGTTAATAAGAGACAATCTTTATGGTAAAGAAGGGAGTATATATTCTATAAATAAATTTAAATAAAAACTTTAAATTATAAAATTTTCAAAATGTTATAAAAATAATATGTATAAATTAAATTCAATAAAAATATATTTATTTATTTTTCCAAACCGATAAAATCGAAGTCCTTAAAGAAGTAAATTATCAAATCAAGTTTATCCTACTAAAGTAAATTGTTTTTTCTCTTATTTTGCAATGAGATAATTTTCAATTACGAACAATCACAAATTTTTGTGCTCTAGCTTAGAAACTAATCATATTGTCAACGATGATGTTTTAATATGGTCTATTTAATTTTTCTTATATTTAAATAAATTTAATCAACTCAATTCAATTTTTTTCACTTAACATGATTCATAAACTTAATAAGTTAAATTATAATAATAATCAAACATCCACTTATAATTTCAATCTCAATCTTCCATTTGCATTTCGTTAAAGTTTTGGAAGTTGATTTATTGGAATATTTATTTGATATTTTCATCCTGAAGTGTTTGGTAAGGAAATTACTTGAGTGGAGAATAGCCGGATTCTAAATTTAATTTCCATGATTGAGGATATATGCTCAATTGTTGGGTAGAAGTTCACCTCGCAACTTCACGAGGGAAAAGTATTTCAACGATAAGCTGAATTAGGGCAAAATACGAACCAAACGTTTAACGAATTATTTCGTAGGAAGTTCGTTTATTTATTACACGAACGAACAAGAATAAGATTTTCTGTTCGTTTAATTAAATGAACGAACATGAACAAATGACTCGTCCGTGAATGTTCGGTAATCCATTCATTTGTGTTCGTTCGTTTCAATTTATTCACATATATCCATTTATATTTATTATTTTCATAACAAAAGTATTATATTAAAAAATTATTCACATATGTTCGCTCGTTTATGTTCGTTTAAATGTATCACATTTGTCATTTTATGTTCATTTACGTGCGTTTATCATTTTAACGAACAAACATGAACGAACTACTCATATTCCTTAACAAATGGACACAAACAAGAAATTATGTTCATTTAGCTGTTCGTGTTTGTTCATTTGCTCGGTTAAAATTAAACGAACGAACATAAACATATCATCATTCAGTTCGTAAATCCCTAAGCTGAAGTTTTTTAGTGCTCGAGACCAGTGGCTTTGGTCCTCTAAAAATGATATATTTTCTATTTAGTCCTTATAAAAATAACGAAAATAAAATTTAATATAAAGATAAAAGTTATAAATCGATTATCCTAATTCAACACAAAACATTGCATAGCATCTTAAAACAATGCAGGCTCAATTACCCTGCTGCAACTGTTAGTTAAAAACAACGACTATTAACTTAACCACTGAGACATGTTGGTTCATGCATTTTAAAATTTGATGGTTTGAATATTTATCTGATTAATTATTTTTTATATTTTAAAATAAATTCTTATTAATTTTGAAATTAGACAATTTTATCTTATAAAGTCAACACCTTCTACCTAAACTAAAGTCGACGCAACGATATAATAATATTATTGACGACAAATCTTAATGCGCATTCTTATTAAATTCTAATTTCAATGAACTTATTTTTAAGCATTAAATATTGTTATTGTTATATACCTAAGTGGTTAAAAACTTCAAAATGTGTTGATTGGCTTAATGATTAGTTGACGGAAAAATGGGTTATTGGTTGTATTTTATTTGATACTATTAATTATGAATGTTTATTTTTATTATTCTTAATTTTTGGTTAAGTGTTACTTTTAACTTTAAAGAAAAAAAAATTTGACAAAAATGTCGATTGAAACTATTACATTTTTTTAATTCAGTGCAATTTATGAAAATGGGTTCCTCGACTTCAAATAAACAAATGTTTGTTGATTTGTTGTGTGCGTGGTAGAGAATATTGAATAAAATTGAGTATACTCAAAATCTATGAAATGCAAGAATATTTTTATTTTTTTATGTGCTTTACCATTAGTCTATAATTAGTCTTTTTCTTTTCATTTGTAATCATTTAACTTATTTTGAGCTTTTGTTCGGATATTTTGGGTGATCGCTCCTATTGTACCTGATCAAAATCACTAATATTTTATATGACATGACACTATTTATTCTATATGTCACGTTGAAATATAATTTAAATTATTAAAATATTTAAAAAGAATATAAAAATTTTAAAAATATTGTATAAAAATAAATGAATTGTCATGCCAATAACCTCAAAATTTTAGTCGGTATCTTTATTAAAAATAATAATTTGACTCCTTTTAAAAACTTGAGAATCAAATGCAACTATTTTTAAAAATATTTATCCTTATACGTTTTAAAGTTTACCTCTATTGTAATGGTAAGTAATTGTAATTCTGATGATTAGATTAATAAATGCAATTTGATTATAAGATTACATTTTTTGAACAGCTACTACTTATGGGAAGAGATGAGAAATTTATTCTTAATACGAAAATTCACAACTTAAAAGAGAGAGAAAAACATCAACTGAAAATTTTTAACTACTAACTCTAGATATTGTTGACGAATTTTAAGATTACATCTGAATTTGAATTCATAAGTGTTTTTTGTATCACGAGAGTTTTGTAATATTGACGGTTGGGTCATTTTATAATTAAGTTATTTTATTTTAAAAAATACGATTGAGTTATTTTATTTATTAATTAGTAGCAATTATGTTATTTTTGTCATTAATAGCACAAAAAAATTGACTCACAACCGAAAGTTAAGTGATTAAAGTATAAACTTCCTCATATATGAGTAACCAAAATGTGACATAGTTGTTTTTTGTTATACATTTAACGGTAGGGTAATCCGATTGTTACCGTCTATATATATAATAATTTAATTATAACTTTTTTATGGTGCAATGATTAAGTTGTAAACTTTTTACCAAAAGACACAAAAGTAATATTCGGTTTATTCAATTGATTTATTTTCTCTCTCATGTATTGACATTAAAATTAGGCTTAATTATAAAATAACTGTTTAAATTATATTTTTTTATAATATTAAAGTATTTTTTGACTGAATAAGTGCTTAAATTTTTATTTTTAACTTGTTTTAAAATCAACTGAAGCACCTACTTTGGCCAAAAAATACTTTAAGCACATATCTCAGTCAAAAAAACTTTAAACATCTATTTCAAAAAATAATATAATTTGACACTTATTTTACAATTATACCTTAAAGTTACTCAAAAAGTTACCGTATAATTTAAGTATTAAATGCATGATGCATCTAGCCATGGAATATTGGAACAATAAATTAAACACAAAGAACGTGTAACAGACGATTGAGGTTTTTAAAAAGAATTATGTTTGCTTTAAACAAATCAAGCATGAAGCAACACGTTCTTTTTTACAGGAAAATGATGAACAAATTAGTCATAAATTGACTTCAAAAGACCGAGTAGTTTTTATTTGGTTCAATGGTATTGTGGTCCTTGAAATTATATTTTATTATCACTTCAGTATTTAAAGAATTTTTAGTTCAATTTAACCCCTAAACTTTCTAGTTGTAATGCACGATTGCACGTTATTCCACCACATTTTTATTACAAAAAACACATGGTGTTCCACGAACATGTCTTGTAAACATAATATATATTAAAAAATACAAAAAACCATTAAAAATCTTAAACATTCGGAAAAATCCAAAGAATCATCATTATAGAAAATATTACTAGAAAGCTTTAAAAAATCGAGAATTTTTATGATTTTTTTAAAATTTTTTTACGAATTTAATATATATCGTGCGCCATATATCACGCTCTCACAGTGTTACATGGTTTTTTTAACATGAAAAATGGGTTGAGGTAACGTTAGTGCAATTTAGTTGAAAAGTTCAGGTGTCAAACTAAATACATTCGTTTAAAAATATTAAAATGCTAATGAGGTATAACTTCAGGGGGCAAAATATATTTAACCCTTTTTATTTTTTAAATTTTGTATTAAAATTAACTTGTTCAAAGATTGTAGGTAAAGTCTCAAAGTCTTTGCATTGGCCATTTGTCTAACATCACAAATTTTCTTTTACAAAACTTGTATCATATATATAAAGAGGAAAGAAAGGGTAGTCAAAATAAAATAGTGTGGAAAATGGAAATGACCCAAATTAGAGTTTTTTTAATAAAATTTTTCAAGATTTTGTAATATATTAAATGATAAAAAAATTTAAAATAAAATTTTATATTTAATGCAAACTCTTAAATGACTCTTAACCTATACATGTATAAATAACTTAGATAAAGCCATAATTTATAACCAATACATTCTTAACTTCACCACTTAAATCAAATTTCCAACCTTATCATGTTTGGTCAACGTTAAAGACCGGCATATTATCAAATACATGAGACTCACGTGGCGCAATAATAAGAAACGATGTGGCAGCTTCTCGTCGTTTCCAAAATTACAAAAATTAGAATGTTGATTACCAAACTCATCCAAGTTACTACAATCTCACATAATTTTTTATTTCTTTTTTTCATATATATTTAGGCATATTAATTATATTATATATGCTCTACTCTAGGAAAACATTAATCAGTTTCAGTTTCGGAAACTGACTTGTCAAATTGAAATAGTTGTTTATTTTTTTCAAGGAACAATTTCATTAATAATTTTCTTTTAAAGTAATTTCCTTTTTCCTTCTCAAATATTCCAGGGGCAAATTTAATTAAGTCTAAGAAAAGGCAAGTAGGTAATTAATCACTTCTATGGGAAGAAGCTTATTTAATTATTTTGGGGTACTTCAGCCGCAGTCATATGAAAAGTTAATTAATTAGTAATAATTAGCCTAGTGTCAGAGGAAAGACTTGCCAAATTATTCTTTTGATTGTATTTATCCTTTAACAAATCAAAGTGGTAAAAAACCTTAAGCCTTAAGACCTCCATCACACAGAATTTGGCAAAGACAAAATGAATCGGTCAGAATAGTAACAAACGTAAGATTTTATATTAAAAATATGAACTGTTAAAAATTTAAAGATGTAAATTATAAAATTTTAATAGATATGAACTTAAGTCATCGAGTCGGGTAGGGATGGGCACGGGTCGGGTTTTTGGCCCACTCACACTCGACCCGAAAATAAACACCCTAAACCCGCACCCTACCCGAAAATAAATATACTAAATTCGACCCGACCCGACCCGAACTATATAAAATAAATTAATTTTAGGGACCTAATTGTAAAAAAATAATTTTAAGGGACTTAATTGTAAAAAAATATAATTTAAAGGACTAAATTATAAATAAAAATTCAATTTTAAGGACTTAATTATAAAATATATATAAAGAGGGGTATTATTATAAATATTCCTAAAAAATTTACACTATTAGTTCCGGGTCGGGTCGGATATTTTCCACCCTAAACCCGAACCCGACCCGAACCGAGTATACCTTTAGCAAAAACCTGATCCGACCCAACTCGAACTCGATTTTTTTATTAAAAAATCCGACCTGGTCGGATCGGAACCCGTCGAATCCGGATAAAATGCCCATCCCTAACAATACATTTGTATAAATAAAAAAGTATACATGTTATTGTGTTATTAATAAAATTATAATCTAATGTATTTTTAATAGTTTCATATATACCAAATAATCAGAATCTTCTATGGTATTAAAATATACACTCCGATACGAATGATCATTTTTTATTCTTAATGTTGTAATTATATTTATAATATTTAATTTTAGCGATACAGTACTGAATTTCCTGCGAAAGTGCCAAGGCAATCTTTTCGTTTTAATTGTTCATGGGAAATGAATAAAGTAAGTCGCTGTGGGTTGCCTCTTATCTCTATATAAACCTTGTGTTCCTTGTTCCCTTATCACATCAAAAACTCAATTTACTTTAGTTTCCCACCATTCCTGCACTTCCAAGTTTCACTTCTGCAGTATTACAGAAAGTTTCTGCAAACAAGTGCTGCATCAGGTTGATTCCAAAATCTATAACTTTATTACTTGCATGCTAACTTGCCTGTTAACGTTCTTTATGTTTAAGAAATCATAAGCATAAGATTTGCAGCTTCTGATATTATACTGATGGATTCATACATTAATTTATCCTCATCGCAACAGTGGTGGCGAGTATTGTGAACCAAGTAAATTGTTCCGTTTTTGAACCAGAAGAGAAGAAGAAGAGATCATGTGGAAGCTTAAGATTGCAGAGGGTGTGGACGGTCCGCACTTGTACAGCACCAACAATTACGTGGGGAGACAAACATGGGAATTCGACGTTAACGCTGGAACCCCGGAAGAGCGAGCCCAGGTCGAGGAGGCTCGCCAATGTTTCTACAAGAGCCGGTTCCAGGTCAAGCCTAGTGCCGATCTCATTTGGCGCATGCAGGTATAAAATATACAAATATTTCAGTTGTCTGATACTCGTTTCCAAACCTCATATGAAACAATTAACTCCTCTTTTTTTGGTCGTTTTTTTTAGTTGATTTTTGTTTCAAAATTTTCTCGGATTTGTTACGTTTATGTCTGTCATGACACTGTTTCCTTTTAGTAACTAAGAATTATTTGGTCCTAATAACGATAAGGACCCCCAAGATTTTTATTTTTTCCTTTAAAGTTCTGAACCATGAATCCTTCACGAAATTCATCCCTCCCTTTGCCTTCATAAACTTTCCGCTCATCTTCGTCTTGCTGTACATATAATTTTTGTGTGGTCATATGCAATACTTATGAAAATCGAAAAATTTTGAGGAAACTTTTTCCTTTTTTTTTCCGATATACTCAACAAAAATAAGCCTTTGTTGTGTTTGACAGGATAAATTGTTATATTATACAGTCATATAAGTGTAAATTTTAAAGTAATATTAATTATAAAATTAGAGAGTATACGTAATTTCATAAAAATAAGCCTTTCCTATTCTTCTTCTTTTGCAAATATTTTGACAAATGTTTTGGCGAACTTTTATTTTATATATAAAAAAAATATCAAAAGATCGTTTGAAAAAAGCAAGTGAAAGTGCTTTTGGTGTGAGATAAATGTTGTCACAAAAAGAGGGAAATGACAAAAGTGGAGAGCAAAAGAAATTGAAAAAAAAAACAGTGAAAGATATTTATTTAAGTGGTTTTATCCTTAAGAAATAGATCAGTATACTTTTAAATCAAAAATTTTATAATATATTTTTTGAAAAAAAACATTTAACCAAAATAATGTATATATGTGCATGGAACAAACTGTATTAGTACGATGGGTGCGTAAAATTTAATTTTATTTTGGAAAAAAAATTACAGTTTATGAGGGAAAAGAATTTCAAGCAAACTATATCGGCAGTGAGAATTGAAGATGGGGAACAAATCTCATATGAGAAGGCCACAACAGCACTGAGGAGGGCTGTCCATTTCTTCTCAGCTTTGCAAGCTAGTGATGGCCATTGGCCAGCTGAAAATGCTGGTCCATTGTTTTTCCTTCCACCTTTGGTAACATTCCTTCGTTGTCACTTGTCGATCGACTCTTAACCGAATGCAAATGCTAATGTATGATGTTATCTGCTGAAAATTTGCAGGTTTTCAGTATGTATATTACTGGACACCTTAATATCGTATTCCCTGACGAGCATCGTAGAGAAATCCTTCGTTATATATACTATCATCAGGTACATATTCTATATTTTTTATACAATTGATGTATATATACAAGTATATTGAAACATTTATATGAATGTGATGCAGAATGAAGATGGTGGTTGGGGATTGCACATAGAAGGTCACAGCACCATGTTCTGCACGGCACTTAGCTACATTTGCATGCGTATTCTCGGGGAAGGTCCCGACGGCGGACTTGACAATGCTTGCGCGAGAGCCCGCAAGTGGATTCTTGACCATGGCAGTGTCACTCACATGCCCTCTTGGGGGAAAACTTGGCTTTCGGTATGCATGCATGAAATCACTTGTTTCACAGATTGACCTTCAAAATTTATCCATATTCAGATTGAGAAAACCAAATAAATCATACAATGTTCCCTTTTTTTTTGGTAGATACTTGGTGTTTTTGACTGGTCTGGAGCTAATCCAATGCCCCCAGAGTTCTGGCTTCTTCCTTCTTTCCTTCCTATGCATCCAGGTTTGCATGAATCAATTTCATTGAATTGATATCAGTTCATTCATATATATATTGATGAAGGACGTTAATCCGAAACTGTCCTTTCAAATGTGCAGCTAAAATGTGGTGCTACTGTCGTATGGTGTACATGCCGATGTCGTATCTATATGGCAAAAGGTTTGTGGGACCGATCACACCTCTGATCGAGCAATTGAGGGAAGAACTATACCTTCAGCCTTACAATGAAATTAATTGGAAGAAGATACGCCATTCATGTGCCCCTGTAAGTTTATCTTTATTGTGTACATGTTACAGACTGCAAAGATATTGAACTGCAGTACAATTAAGTTCATAAAACATTGGTAAACAATTTGTTGTTACAGGAGGATATCTACTATCCACATCCTTTGATTCAGGATCTGATGTGGGACAGTTTATATATATGTACCGAACCGCTGCTTACTCGTTGGCCTTTTAACAAGTTGATCAGAGAGAAGGCCCTCCAAGTAACAATGGAACACATCCACTACGAAGACGAAAATAGTAGATACATCACCATTGGTTGTGTGGAGAAGGTAATTTTACCATCACATTCGAGGTTGTGAAAATTTGACCCATGTACGTATGTATGTATGTATGTATGTATGTATGGCTATTTGATTGCTAACCATCTGGTGCCGCTGAATGGAGCAGGTGTTATGCATGCTTGCCTGTTGGGCTGAAGAGCCAAATAGTGATTATTTTAAGAAACACCTTGCTCGAATCCCGGATTACCTTTGGGTTGCTGAAGATGGAATGAAGATGCAGGTTTGTGCACATTCATTCTCCAAAAGAAACCTATTTATTGATTAAATTGGTAACAATGCAAGATGTATGCAGAGCTTTGGAAGCCAACAATGGGATACCGGTTTCGCTGTTCAAGCTTTGCTTGCAAGTAACCTCACTGAAGAAATCGGACCTGTACTCAAGAGAGGACATGACTTCATCAAGAAATCCCAGGTTTAATATCAGTTTCATTCATCCCGAAGTCGTTTCCAATCTTTTCCATAGTCATCGAGAATAATTGTTATGTTCCGATTACGACGAATAGGTCAAGGACAATCCTTCTGGTGACTTTATGAAAATGTACCGTCATATTTCGAAGGGATCTTGGACTTTCTCGGATCAAGATCATGGATGGCAAGTTTCTGATTGCACTGCAGAAGGCTTGAAGGTAACTGATTTCTTTAGTCTCAATCAAATGCAATATAAAAAAATCATAAACGAGTGATGCATCTATTCTATAAATTCATGTTGCCTTAATAGATATTCCTCTGTTTTGCAGTGTTGCCTGCTCATGTCCATGTTGCCTGCAGAAATTGTTGGCGAGAAAATGGAACCTCAGCAGTTATATGATGCAGTCAATGTTATACTTTCTCTGCAGGTAAGAATTTGCCTACTCTAGTTTTTCAAGGATACCTTCACTTCGTTTAAGTTTTCCGATTCGATAAGCTTCAAATGCTTCACTTGTTATATATAGAGCAAAAATGGGGGATTAGCTGCCTGGGAGCCTGCTGGAGCTCAAGAGTGGTTGGAAGTAAGTGCTTAAGCCATTGATATGTACTCTTGTTTGCTATTAGTCTTCATATGTTAATGATGGTTCCTTCTTTGTTGCTCTTCTTCAGATGCTTAACCCCACCGAATTTTTCGCTGATATAGTCATCGAGCATGAATACATTGAGTGCACAGCATCTTCAATCCATGCCTTGGTTCTGTTTAAGAAGTTGTACCCTGGGCACAGGAAGAAAGAAATCGAGAATTTCATTACGAATGCCGTACGCTACCTCGAAGATATACAAATGCCCGACGGTTCATGGTATGAGCTTTTCGGATCTAATCGAATAGACCTTGTTATGATTGTTTTTTGAAAAAGTATTAGAGTTGAATTGTATTTAACATTTCAACAGGTATGGAAACTGGGGAGTTTGCTTCACATATGGTACATGGTTCGCACTCGGAGGTCTTGCAGCGGCGGGCAAGACATACACCAACTGCGCAGCAATGCGCAGAGGTGTTCAATTCCTACTTAGAACCCAAAGAGAGAATGGTGGGTGGGGTGAGAGCTACAAATCATGTCCCGACAAGGTGATGCATACTAATAATGTCTTGTCCCATGTTTAGCAATTAGCATACCATTGGTTTAATTGGTAATAGTAATATTTATGGGGTTGGAATGCAGAGATATGTGCCTCTGGAAGATGACAGATCAAACTTGGTGCACACTGCATGGGCCATGATGGGTTTGATTCATTCCGGACAAGCAAAACGAGACCCGACGCCTCTACACCGTGCCGCAAAGCTGATAATCAATTCTCAGTTGGAAGATGGAGACTTTCCGCAGCAGGTGCTAGCTAAATCTTGTTGCATATTTTTACATGGCTTCATTATTTAAAAAAAACATTTGATTCTAACAATTGGATCTGATTGTGGCGGACAGGAAATCACTGGGGTGTTTATGAAGAACTGTATGTTACACTATGCAGCATATAGGAACATTTACCCACTGTGGGCACTTGCAGAGTACAGAAAACGTGTTCCATTGCCCTAATACTTGCCCCAAACCTGTTGAAACTTATACTCATCATTCATCAAACACAAAACACGGGGGTTATAGTTATAGAGATTTGTTGCTTCTGTTTTACTACTTTATTCTCTTCTCTCTCTTTTTTCAAAATGAATGTAAGATAAACATGTAAAATGTATCGACAAATAATAAAAAAGTGTTATTTTTTAAAAATGTATCAGCTTCGACCTCTATAACTTTGCAGTCTTTGCTACTATTGTATTTTTTTAAAATGCAAATGGGTGGTCGAATTATACACATGGGCAGCTGGGGAGTCAAACGATGCGCGCGTTGGGGCACTAAACCGTCGCACGTGGGGTGAATGGCTTCTGGATGGCTCTCTACATGAATCTGGGCCGTTAGATCAACTCGAGATCCAACGGGCATGAGCTCGTGCGGTGCTGAAGGAAAGGGCTCTATAAGGTTTCTGTCAGGGTTTGATCTGGACCGTCAGATCTGAAAAGATCTGACGGCTGTCGATTGGCTGCGCAAGAGAATAAATATTAGGATTTTTTTATCAATTCCGGCTGCGGCCCGAAACGGGCCTTGTAACATTTGTGTATTGTTTATTTTCATTTTGTTTTTGAGCTTTGTAAATGGACCATTATCTATTTAATATATAGGCTTTATTTATTCTTAATTAAGCTATTTATTTATCTTATAATAATAATGATAACAATAATAATAATAATAATAATAATAATAATAATAAGTAGTAGTAATGAGTAATAACACTAACAAATAATAATAGGTGATAGTACTAATAAACCTAATAGATAATAAATGATAATAAATAATTTATAATGATAATAATAAGAGTAATAACAAAGATAATTAGTAATAATAGTAATAATATTGATACTTATAATTGATAATAAATAGAAATAGTTATCAATAATAATTAGTTATAATAATAGTACTAGATATAGACAATACTAACAAATATTAACAAAAATGTCATAATAATGCTAACACTTTTTGATTTTTTTCTCTTTTTCTTTTTTCAATTCTTATTTTCTCATTTTTCTCTTTTCTTTTTTTTTAGCCCGATAATAAGCTTAAAAATAAACACGGAAAGTTCAAGGTCGAACAAAATTAGTGATTACAAGAACAAGAAAGAGTCATAAAAAAATACAGGTCATTTCAAATTTCAATGTAGAATACAGTTCTTCCTAGATGATGCACAATAAGAATGTTATATTTAGCAAATGGTTGTAATAATAATAAATATAAAGTTGAAAGGAGAATTAGAAAGCTCAAACGTCCAAATTGGGTAGGGTTTCACGTAAAGATCCAATAGGTTATACGTATTAATGGAATTCTATGGAAGATGTTTGTCAATTTCTTTTGAATAAATGGTACTTCTATTCATTCAAGAACTTTAACAAAATCGTACAAAGCCAATCTGTCAATTAAAATCACCTACTCCTATGCAAACGTGTGAAAAAGAAAGACTAGTTAAGGCCCCAAAAATTAGCTATACAGTTTGACTTTGGGGCTAGTTTTTGTCTCTGTTACCTCCCATTACTGTTGTTGTTCTCTGACTCTGGTGTTGCTCTTGCCTTGGTGTTGCCTTGTTTTGTTTGCATGTGACTTTTGTGTTTTTTCATTTTTAGTATCCTGACATTTTGCCCTCTTTTGTTGCATGTCGGGTTTGCCCGATCGGGAGAACAAAGACGGAAGACGGCGTGCTTGTGGCAGAGGATGGTCTGGTCGGGGAACACGAGGAGTCGACGCGCGCGCGTGGGCAGCTGGGGAGTTAGACGATGCGCGCGTTGGGGCACTGAACCGCCGCATGTGGGGTGCATGGCTTCTGGATGGCTCTCTACATGAATCAGGGTCGTTATATCAACTCGAGATCCAACGGCTATGAGCTCGTGCGGCGCGAAGCTGAAGGAGAGGGCTCCCTAGGGTTTCGACCAGGGCTTGATCTGGACCGTCAGATCTGAAAAGATCTGACGGGTATCGATTGGTTGCGCAAGAGAGTAGATATTAGGATTTTTTGATCAATTCCGGCTGGGGCCCGAAACGGGCCTTGTAACATTTGTCTATTGTTTATTTTCATTTTGTTTTTTAGCTTTATAAATGGACCATTATCTATTTAATATATGGGCTTTATTTATTTTTATGTAAGTTATTTATTTATCTTATAATAATATTGATAACAATAATAATAATATCAATAATAATAACAATAATAATAATAATAATAATAACACTAACAAATAATAATAGGTTATAGTACTAATAAACCTAATAGATAATAAATAATTTATAATGATAATAATAATAATAGTAATAACAAAGATAATTAGTAATAATAGTAATAATATCGATACTTTATAATTGATAATAAATAGCAATAGTTATTAATAATAATTAGTTATAATAATAGTACTAGATGTAGACAAAACTAACAAATATTAACAAAAATGCCATAATAATGCTAACACTTTGATTTTTTTACTTTTTTTATTTTTTATTTTTTATTTTTCTCTTTTATTTTTTTGGCCCGATAACAAGCTCATAAGTAAACACGAAGAGTTCAAGGTCGAACAAAATTAGTGATTACAAGAACAAAAAAGAGTCATAAAAAATACAGGTCATTTCAAATTTCAATGTAGAATACAGTTCTTCCTAGATGATGCACAATAAGAATGTTACATTTAGCAAATGGTTGTAATAATAATAAATATAAAGTTGAAAGGAGAATTAGAAAGCTCAAACGTCCAAATTGGGTAGGGTTTCGCGTAACGATCCAATAGAATATATGTATTAATGAAATTCTATGGAAGGTGTTTGTCAATTTTTTTTTTTTGAATAAATGGTACTTCTATTCATTCAAGAACTTTAACAAAACCGTACAAAGCCAATTTGTCAATTAAAATCACCTACTCCTATGCAAACGTGTGAAAAAGAAATGACTAGCTAAGGCCCCAAAAATTAGCTATACAATTTGACTTTGGGGTTTGTTTTTGTCTCTGTTATCTCTTATTACTGTTGTTGTTCTCTGACTTTGGTGCTGCCTTGTTTTGTTTGCATGTGACTTCTGAGTTTTTTCATTTTTAGTATCCTAACATTTTGCCCTCTTTTTTTGCATGTCGGGTTTGCCTGATCGGCAGAACAAGGATGGCAGACGGCGTGCATGTGGCAGAGGACGGTCTAGTCGGGGAACACGAGGAGTTGCCGCGCGCGCGTAGGCCGCTGGAGAGTCAGACGATGCGCGCGTTGGGGCACTGAACCGCCGCACGTGGGTGCATGGCTTCTGGATGGCTCTCTGCATGAATCTGGGCCGTTAGATCAACTCGAGATCCAACGACCATGAGCTCGTGCGGCGCGGAGCTGAAGGAGAGGGCTCCCTAGGGTTTCGACCAGGGCTTGATATGGACCGTTAGATCTGAAAAGATCTTACAGCTGTCGATTGGCTGCGCAAGAGAGTATATATTAGGATTTTTTTATCAATTCCAGCTAGGGCCCGAAACAGGCCTTGTAACATTTGTGTATTGTTTATTTTTATTTTGTTTTTGAGCTTTGTAAATGGACCATTATCTATTTAATATATGGACTTTATTTATTCTTTTTTAAGTTATTTATTTATCTTATAATAATATTGATAATAATAATATCAATAATAATAACAACAACAATAATAATAATAATAATAATAGTGTTAAATAAACAATAATAATAGTAATAATGGTAGTAATAATAATAATAATAGTAACAATGATAATAATAAGTAATAATGAGTAATAAAACTAACAAATAATAATAGATGATAGTACTAATAAATCTAATAGATAATAAATGATAATAAATAATTTATAACGATAATAATAATAGTAATAACAAAGATAATTAGTTGGGTTATACTCAATAAGAACACTATAGATTCTTATAATTAATATTTTTTTAATTTTTTAAAGAAATATAGTATAATGTAATTAATTACATTCCTAAAAAGTTGTGTTTCATTAATTTAATTTTTTTAATTTAATTAAACAATAAAACCTTAAATTCAAACTCCAAACCTCAAACTTAAACCTTAAATCATAAACCCTAAACCTCAAACCAAAATCTTAAACCAAAACCCTAAACCATAAACATCAAACTCTAAAACCTAAACCGTAAGGCATAAACCCTAAACTCTAACCCTAAATCCAAACCATAAACCCTAAACCCTAAACTATTTTAAGTGAGTATTAATTACATTAAACAACCTAAAATTAATTAAAAATATTTTTTTAGGAATGTATTTAATTACATTTTACTAGATTTCATTACAAAACAAAACAAGCATTTATTATAAAGCAAAACAAACATTAATTACAAAGCAAAACAATCATTAATTATAAGAGTTTATAGAGTTCTTATTGACAGCCCTTAGGACTGTCAATAGCAAAATCCTAATTAGTAATAATAGTAATAATATTATACTTATAATTGATAATAAATAGCAATAGTTATTAATAATAACTAGATATAATAATAGTACTAGATATAGACAATATTAACAAATATTAACAAAAATGTCATAGTAATGCTAACACTTTTTAATTTTTTTACAAAAAAAATTAGTTATTAATAATAATTAGTTATAGACAATACTAACAAATATTGATATTTATAATTGATAATAAATAACACTTTTTTACAATAGTTATTAATAATAATTAGTTATAATAATAGTACTAGGACAGTACTATATTGGTGAAATGATGAAATTGCATTAAATTAATATTAAAATAAAGACCAGTAGCTCCTAACTTCTCTGTAAGAAGGAAGTATTATGTTGTGGTTAAAATAGAAGTTTCTTGACGATTAGGCACCTACATTTTCTTGAGCTTTTTGTATTACAAAATGTGGTATATGCAAAAAATCAATGTTCATGCAACTATAGTCGGACAACTACTTGTAAAGACCAAAGGCTTCTTTACAAAATATCATTGGTTTTGGATTTGTGTTGCAGAACTGTTGAAATTTTCTGTTCTCTTCAACATTTTATTCATTGTAGCAGTGACTTACTTGAACCATAAGCTACATTTTTATTGAAATCTCGACACTTGGAACAGTCGGTATAAGAAAAACACAGACCACATTAAATCTCAATGTAGAAAACAGATCTTCTTAGATGATGTTTTGCCTGAACTTTTGTGAGTGATTGTAGGTATTAATCTGCCAGTGACCGCAGACATTGCAGACCGACCAAGTAAAAGGGGAATGGTGTTGCCTTTCAGACCTCTTTTACTCGCATTCAAACATGTCACTTACTTTGTATGCAACAAGGGAGACGGCCCAGGCCCACACTTAAATATATTAGCTGGAGATTTAGTGTGATTTTAGAGAATTTTAAGGGCCCATTACAATAGTTATATATATATATATATATATGGGTTTTATTTTGATGCACAAGCTGTGTAAATTTTTTTTACACAATCCTTTTATAAAATTTAAAATCTAAATCACAAACCCTAGCAACCTAAACCCTAAACCCTAAGCCCTAAACTCTAAACTCTAAATTCTAACCATAAACCTTAAATTATATACCCTACATACTAAACCCCTAAACCCTAACATAAAACCATAAACCCTAAACCCTAAAATTAAAGGGCTTGTGTAAACTAAAGTTTACACAGCTTGTGCATCAAAGTATTTTCCTATATATATAGGAAAATACTTTGATGCACAAGCTGTGTAAACTTTAGTTTACACAAGCCCTTTAATTTTAGGGTTTAGGGTTTATGGTTTTATGTTAGGGTTTAGGGGTTTAGTATGTAGGGTATATAATTTAAGGTTTATGGTTAGAATTTAGAGTTTAGAGTTTAGGGCTTAGGGTTTAGGGTTTAGGTTGCTAGGGTTTGTGATTTAGATTTTAAATTTTATAAAAGGATTGTGTAAAAAAAATTTACACAGCTTGTGCATCAAAATAAAACTCTATATATATATATAGGGATAGGATCAAATTACACGGTGTAAAACTCTCTAAGTTTTACACCTTTTTTGAATCGTTGGATGAGTGAAACGGATGGATAAGATTAACAGTAAAATATGTGAAGATTATCACTTGGGAATTAAAAATACGGAGTTAATCTCAACCATCCATTTCCCCCATCCAACGATCCAAAAAAAGTGTAAAACTTAAAGAGTTTTACACGGTGTAAGTTGATCCTAACCCATATATATATATATATATATAATTTTTTTGAAATATATATAACTGAAACGTGCATAGTAAGGGCTGGAAATTGAAATTGACTGCATGGGGCCCAAAAAACAGCAATTAATTTCCAACAATGATTGCTCTCATTCCTTCTGCAAATAAGCAGGATATGGTGGTATATCTTAATAGGCCGTTACCAACGGTTGGATAACTTTTTTTATTAAAAAATACAACTTCACCAAAACTAAACTTCACCAATTTTACAAGTAATCTACCATGTATTGTAAAATTAATTTTTTTCTGCAAGAATAAAAAAACTACCGTTGGTTTGTGATTATTATATGTTTTAGGGTAATTTTTAAGGTTTTAATAATATTTTTTATTTTTAATAAGAATAAATGTTTTTTTAATATGTTGGTGTGATGCAAGGGTAGCATCTGTTCAACTTTTTTAGTCTTTTCAAATACGGCACACACAGTATGCATGCATTACTGATGCTCAAACTCGGGTCCCAAGGGATGATGAACATCTACCTTTGTCACCAGTACAAAGGGAATGAGCAATAAGAACAAATGTTTCAAATAAACGTATAATTAATCTTTTATTGTTCTTGTTGTTCCATCTTAATTTCTCTCAATTTTCTCTCTTTCTTATGTTATTTTCTCACAATTTATTTTAATTTTTTATATAATTTTGATTTGATATTTCAAGAGGGCAAATTTTCATATATTAAAGGAGATTGACGTTTATGAGATTTACTATTTATGTACTATATTGAGGCATAAATTCGGGTCTTCAACAACTAAGACTCAGGTGTTATCATTCTATACTTTTTGCTTCATAATTTTTACAGTACAATGTTAAATCGAAAGCATGCTTGGTAGTGAAAAAGGAAAAAAAAAACGAACACAAGAATTAATAGAATCACAAAAGGGTGTTTTAGATAATAAAAAATTCAAAACGGGTAGAAGAGCCTTTAGATGATGATGATTCGGACGTAGATGAAGATAATATTGAACATTCTAATGAAAATTTGAATGATAACGATATTACTAGTTTGAATAATTATGATATTACTAATTTAAATAATGAGCATGATAATGTACTTGATGAATCAAATGTTGATGTTGACATTAATCAACATATAATTTCTCTTTTTGATATCTATGATCCTAAAATTTAGGGTGTTCTTGATACTAAAACTAAAGATATTTTGATTGAAAAATGATCCATTAGAGATTTGAATCTCACATTTCCTAAAGATAATCTTTCTAGACATTTTTCATATTCCCATTTCTCTAAAAAAATGAGTGATGGAGACACTATTGATAAAAAAAAATGGTTAGTTTACTCTAGACATGTTAATAAAATATATTGTTTTTGTCGTAAATATATTGTTAATAAAATGAAGGAATGAATGACTGGAAGCATTTGAGTGATAGACTCAAACAACATGAGAATGGCGTTGAGCATATGACTAATATGAATATTTCGAATGAAACAAGAATAAAATTAGAAAAGAATAAAGCTATTGATAAAGATTTGCAAGAAGAAATTTCAAAAAAAAATGAACGTTGGAGACAGGTTTTAATAAGAATATGTTGTGAAACGTCTTGTAAAAAATAATTTAACTTTTCGTGGATCTAGTAGAAAACTTTATGAAGATTGTAATGGTAATTTTTTTAGGTTTAATTGAAACGATAGCCGAATTTAATTTAATAATGCAAGATCATGTTAGACGTATCCTAAAATTCAAAATAAATTAATTTTTCGTTTGGCTCATAGTGTTAGAACTTGTATGATAAAGATTATTATAGTGTCAAAATATTTTTCTGTTATCCTTGATTGTACACCAGATGTGAGCCATCAAGAACAAATGAGATTGATAATACGATGTGTTAATGTGTCAAGTAATGAAATAAAAATAGATGAATTTTTTTAGAGTTCTTAAATGTAAATGATACATTTGGATTGGGATATTTTAGTGAATTATTAGATGCGTGTAAGTCACTTGATTTAGATGTTGATGATATTAGAGGTCAAGTGTAACACCCGGGTTTAGGGGTCAGATGAAAATAATAATAAAATAATATTTTTAGTTTCGAGTTTATAATTAAAGAAATCTTTTGGGCCTCGGGTTTCAAAACAAATATTTATGTTGGACATGTTTTGATATTAAATGATATTGTAGATTGAGTTAAATGTTGGCACTAGTATGCTTGGGTACAAATGATCGATCATTAGGATGTTAGTGTGCACACGTGAGTCAAATGCGCGCGTGGTCTTGATGATGGTAGTCATCAAGATGGAGTACGGGTTCGCCCGAAAAACCTTCTTATATATACTAGTCGATGATGAGTGTAATCCCATCGACGGAGCGTGAGGATGAGTGGAATCCCCTCCGCGAGAACGGTGATGAGTGTAATCCCACCGTGAGGTAAAGTTGTTGTTGGATGTGAGTTCCAACGTGTTTATTCGCGTATTCGAGTCATAGCTAGGTGCCAATATGAGTTGATATGTGTATCAATGTGATATGGAATGTGATTTCCTATTTGGATGATTATATGTGTTTACATATGTTGTATAATTGAGCTTGTTGAGCATGGCATATTATTGGATATTTGTTCATGCATCATTGACATTTTGGCTCTTGTGGATCGAAGGTAAAGACATGTATTTACCTTGTTGTGCTCGTGCTTGGACCCTGCATTGTCGATGTTTGTTTTTAAAGAGCTTATCCTCACTAAGCTTTATGCTTACGCTCTCTTTTGTTCGACAATGTAGATCCTTAGTTCGTGGGTTGCTAGTACAAGAAGAGGCCTCCAAGTGTGCATTGTGGTACTATCTAAGCTATCAAGTATGGACATTTAATTTAAGGATGTAATTGTCAAGCAATGGGACATGTATATGTTGTTTGAACCTTTTGAAGTATGTTGATGTTGGTTTGTTTAGGAGCATGATTAGACTCCTTTCATATGTTATGTTGATTTGGCTTTTGGATGTATGCCTTACTTGTAAACCATGTGGATTTACGTATCTTAATTATCTAAGTGTTGACCTTGTTGAAGCATGCTATCTTTAAGGTCATGTTTAATCTTTGAATGGATGTTCTACCATGTATCCTTGTGTATTATGAGTATGATGCTATAGGGCGCATGCCTCTAGAATGTATATGTATGATTTGTATGCTTCGTGTAGTCGTTTTGGACGTTTGGGATCAGTTGGAGATGTCTAAAACTGATTTTGGGAATTCGCAGACATCAGGTGTTTCGAAACGGGTTGTCCTGTTTCGAAATGGGTGTGGTTCCAGGGCCCTCGTATCGAAACTCGTTTCGATACGTTTTAGCTACTGTGAGCCCCTGTTTCGAAACCGGTTTCGAAACACTTTGGCTACTAGAATTGCATGTTTCGAAATGGGTATCGAAACGGCAAGGCAAAACGAGACCCTGTTCCGAAACGGGGTGGATACGTTTCGAAACGGGTGTCTGACTTTTCAAACTGGGACTTGTGTTTCGAAACGGGCTTTGATTGTTTCGAAACACAGGCCTGTTTTTGGGCTTTTTGACATCTCCAAAGGGGTTTCAAGGGTTGGGCTTAGGCCCGGTTTGTTGTTGGACTTCCGCTTAGATTTAATTAATGCATTTAGATAAGATAAAATGAAAAAGTTTTCCTAGGGTCGGTAACCGAAGTAGAGCCTCAACGGGTTTCATCTCGGTTATCCTCGTGTAGCCCACTCGGATTGGTCAAGCGTCCGAACCGGGACGAGTGAGTTACATCAAGGTTATGACAATCGTTCTAATATGAAAGAAAAACATCAATAAGTTCAAAAGAGGTTACTTGAAATAAATCCAAAGGCTTTATATATGTCATGTGCTTGTCATAGTCTTAATCTCACTCTATTGGATATGACACATTCTTGTGTGAAAGCTTCTTCTTTTTTGAAATTGTGCAACGCATATACACATTATTTGCAAGTTCTACAAAAAAAACTTTAGTTGATAATGTTAAGAATTTTACAGTTAAATCTTTGTGTAGTACTCGATGGGAGAGTCAAATAAAAAAACATTAAAGCTATTAGATTTCAAGCACCTCAAATAAAATTAGCTTTATTGACTTTGTAGAATTCTAGTAGTGAATATGCTAAAACAAAAAGTGAAGCGGAAAGTCTAGCTAAATTCTCTTGTAAATTTTGAGTTTTTACTTAACTTGATGATTTGGTGTGAGATTTTATTTATTATTAAGAAGATGAGTAAAAAATTGCAATCTAAATCTATGTGCATTGGAACTACAGTTAGTAAAGTGAAAATTGTAATGTTATTCTTTGATAAATATAGAAATGAAGGGTTTCAGTTTTGTAAGAATATTGCGAAAACCCTTACATTTAATATGAATATAGAACTGACATTTCTAACAGAACGTCACGTGTTTAGAAGAAGACAATTTGACGAGAATGATGATGGTAAAGAGGTACAATCACCGAAAGAATCTTTTAAAGTTGATTATTTTTTTGTGATTGTTGATTTGGCTATAACTTCTTTAAAAATAGTTTTGAACAATTAAAGTTATTTGACAATATTTTTAAATTTTTTATTTAATTCTAAAATGTTAAATATTTTAGGTGATATTGAGTTACAAAAATCTTGCATAAATTTTAAAAATATTTTTTCTCATAACGATTTGTCTGATGTTGATGCAAATGATCTTTTTTTCAGAATTGAAAGTCTTGCAAATGACTTTGCCAAATGAGTTAATGTCATCACTTGAAATTCTCAAGTTTGTCAAAGTTGCGGATTGTTATCCTAATGTTTCAATTGCTTATTGAATCCTCCTAACTATGCCGGTGACCGTTGTATCAGCTGAAAGAAGTTTTTCGAAATTAAAATTGTTGAAAACTTATTTGAGATCGTCAATGTCGCAAAAAAAGTTGAATGGTCTAGCCATTTTATGTATTGAGAAAAATATGTTAAAACGTATATTGATGTAGACACTATTATTAGTGATTTTGTATCTAAAAATGCTCGTAGAAATTGTTTTGTATGAGTAGTTGGATGTTTAATAAAATTTATTGATGTTTTTCGTTTGTGATTTTATGTATTTATTAGATGGTTTATTAATTGTAATAAAAAATATAATTTATAAGTAAATTAATTTATTTTTTCATATTTTTAAAATTATTTTTTTAATAATCATTATTAGAGCCTAAATTTTTGTTTTGCCCATAGGCCATCAAAATCAATGTTTGTAAGTTATTGTTTCCACATCATTTCACATGCTATTATATGATATCAACCTCATAAGGCACATGGTTAAGCTAAAATGTTGTTTTTCTTTTTCTAGGAAATGAAGAGTCGAGGTGTTTAAGAAGATCGTCTTTTGTTGATGGTTAGCCTTGCATTCATACTCTATCATTCAGCGTACCAGTACAGAAGAGATTCGTAGATCGTGATATGAGACGAATAAGTAATTAACATAAATAAATATATCTTCAGTTTTTGAAAATTTAAGGATGTTTATGTTTCTTTTTAATTTTCTTTCGACTAATTCATTTATCAGGTTTGTCTTTACAGCACCAGTGACACCCACCAATAATGTCAATATCCCAAGTCTACAAGCACCACTAACATCGAAGACAATTAGTCATCCTGAGCACCACGACTCTCATTTCCTAGAATAATAAAAAAACAACATTATAGCTTTACCATGTGTCTCATCAAATTGATATCATATCATATCAATGTGAATTGTGAAGTGTCGAGGAAATAGTAAAGTAACATGTATACAAAGCAGCTGGCATGCATGAAATTGATATCATATAATAGCAATGTGAATTGTGAAGTGTCGAGGAAATAGTAAAGTAACATGTATACAAAGCAGCTGGCAAAAGGGGTTTGAAAATGGATAGAAATCATGTATTTTTTCTGTGTTTTTTTTATACCCTAATAGTAAAAAATATTAAAAAAATAAATTTAATCTCTGATTTTAAATTTTAAATCTTAAACCCTACGCCATATACCTTAAAAAATACACCTTACCTTAAATTTTCTAAACCCTAACCATAAACCTTAACCTTAAACCATAAAACTAATATTTAGTGTGGGGGCATAAATATGATTACACGGGGGTTTGGGTCTAATTTATTTGGTGCGGCTATTTTGAAGTATAATTTAGCCCAAATCGGTGTCGTTTTAATGAAACTCATGCACTTGGGGAGTTTGAACCCATGACCCTCAACTACAAAAGGTAAGTCTTAACTACTGAACTAACATGAAATCATATGGAATAAAAACCATCTGTTCATTTTCGGTGCCCCTATTTATGCCCTCACACTAAAAACTATGTTTAGGGTTTTAAGGTTAGGGTTTATGGTTAAGGTTAGGGTGTGTTTTTAGGGTTTTAAGGTTAGGGTGTAAAATTTAGAGTTATAGCTTGGAATTTAATTTTTTTAATATTTTTTAGTATAGAGCATAGAAAAGGGCACTAAAAAGAGGCAGATGATTTTTATTCAATCAGATAATATTTTACCACAAATATAATATATGTCAAAAATATAATTGAAATTAGTTCAAATTATTAATAAATTAAATAGTACTATAAATAATATTAATAAATAAAATATATTATTTACATATATACTAATATATAAAAATAAAAATATATTATTTTATATTTTAAAAAAATGAATAGTTTATAAAGGTGATTACAATGTAGTATATGTTTATAGATATTCTTAACCTTTTGACGATGCACATACACCTTACGTGCAAAGCGATTTGAACTCGTATTTCCTAGGATGAACATCATCCGCTTTTTCACTAAGACACTTGTTGGGTTCTTATATTTTTTAAATTTTAATTAAGTTTCCTTTTAAATTTTTGATAAGTTCTCATTAAATCTCAAAATTTTTGAAAAAATTAGTTTAGACTTCTAAAACTTTTAAAAAATTTAAATTGACCCCTCAACTTGTTACACCAAGATTCTCCTAAGGATCAAACTGAAAAGTGAGCTAAAGTACAAGGAGTAGTTAACTATTAAGCATTTCTAAACTATTTTAAAAAGTGGTTAAGATTTGAAGGTTATTGCATCGTATGTATCGAGATGATATGGTTTGAAAATGAAAGTGGGACCTAATGATTTTAATATCTTATAAAGTTAGTCAGGTTAAGCATGGGGCAGTGAAAGAGAAAAACCAACCATACAGAAAATTGCATAAATTCATACTCAACGGTTTAATTGCAAAATAACTAATACGGACTATTGTTAGGTCGGCGGCGGTCATTAATAACTCTAGGAGCCAATTTTAATCTTTGGTTAAAAAAAAAAAAACAATGAAAGTAGACGGCAGTTAAAAAGTTATTTCAATCTCTCAATGTCAATCGTTAAAATAATTTAAAAATTAAATTATTTTAATTTTTTAGTGAAATGATTTTTTTACAGTTAAAAAGTTATTTTTACCTGTCAATGTCAATCGTTAAAATAATTTAATTTTCTAGTTAAATGAAAATTTTCTATAGTTGAGATTGACCTCATCAGAAAATTAACCTTTGTGATGGATTTCAAATCTTAAAATTAACGGTTAAAGACAGTTATAGTTACGATTTTTGATAAAGCAGTTAACTGAAAAAATTATTTCACATAAATTAGTTGTAATAAATATGTATATTATTTATAATACTATAGGTAAAACAATAAAATTTGACTCAAACCTTTATTATTATTATTGACTGTATTGTTGGCTTTTTATTGTAAATATTGAAACCTTTATTTGAATTTATTTGGATTGATATTTTTAAGCTGTTAAAATCAGTAGTAATAAACGAGTATATTATTTATAATATTATATGTAAAATAATTCATGGTTAACGGAGTAATTGTATCGATCAATTAATCTCTTAAACGATAGTCGGTTTAAACAAGACGGTTACGACTCATCAAAATGTGAAACCAAAAGTTTCGATAATTGTACCGATAAGCCATTTTGATATAATTAACTGCCCGTGAACACCTCTACTAAAAACAAATCATTCCAACTTTTCAAAAGAAAACATGACATAAAATGTGAGTTGATTCAAAATATATTTATCAAAGCTTAGGCCCTATTTGGTGAACAAAATTTGAGTAAAAAATGAGGATTGAACTACTTTTTAGAAGATTGATCAGTCAAATATGTCAATTAGGTTGTTTCAAAGGATTGTAACAACAGATTTGAGTGAATCATCTAAAACTAAAAAATATGTTAGAAGCAGCGTTTTAGATTTAAAGGTTAATTATAACTATATAAGAGTTATAAAGACTCTCTTATCCTTAAAAATTACAAAAAAAAAAATTCTCTAAATAACCTAAATTGAATAGCTCATATATGTTTTTGAAGTAAAACATATTCTCATTAGGGGTGAGAAAAACTCGACTCGAAAAAATCGAAATTTTTGACTCGACTCGAGGCGAAAAAATTCGACTCGTTTTGACTCGACTAAAAAAAATTCAAATAAAGTTTGAGTTGTAAAATAAAAATTCGAATAACTCAAAATTTTTAGTAATTAGTGGAATGCTTTTTAAGTTTGAGTAGGACCCTTCAATTTTTCTTGATATATATCAATATAAAAAATATGAAGAAATATATGTCACATATGAAAAAATATATATGCATGTCTTATATGATTATAGAAAGTCGTTTAAATTAGAATCAAACAGTACTATAACACGACAAATAATTATATTTAAATTTGTATAGGAACTCGAATTTCATAAACTTGACTCGAATCGATAAAATTTCAAATAAAGTTTGAGTTGTAAAATATGGCGTACGTCAACTCGAATGACTCAAAAAAATTTGACTCGACTCAATCGAATGCTCACCTCTAATTCTCATATATAATTTAAATAATTATTTTTCATTCAAATGAATGAGATTAATACATATGCTTCAAAATCATTTAAATTTATTAATTAAAAATTGTATTAAAAAGATAATTTTATGAATAAAAAATTAACATATACATACTTCAAATATGCTTAGTAATGTTTTATTAAAAAATATTTTTTACCTTAAATACATATTGATAGATATCAAATATTAATAACTAATAAATTGTTTAAACAAATTTTAAATATAATCATATTTTTATATGTCAGATTGCTTATTTAGTTGTTCAAATAAGAAAATAACTATAAACAATAATTTAATTTTACCAAACATTTGTATACAATTGCTTAATACAATTAGCTAGTTAAATCAATTAATATAATTTATTATAAGTTATAGTTAATATAATATGCTATTAGTTATTAGTTATTCGATAGTTCTCAAACATGACTTTAATATGACTTTTTTTATATATATTTTTTATAAATACTACCAAACTCTTAATTAATCTTCTTAAGATATTTATCAATAACGATTATTAATGGTAATTAAAAACAACCAAACCGATGAATCGAATGAAACCTCCTTTGAATTATGGGGTTTTCAAATGTCAAAAGTAATTAATTTCTTAGGAAAACGTTATGTATTTCGTATCATTTATTATTGGCTGCAAAGGTCTGTTAATACTGAATTAATTTCGAGAAGAAATTCATTACTAGTATTTATTCTTTGGGTAAATTACTCAATGACCACCTAACGATTAGCCACAACCTGTTTTAACCAACTAACTAGAAAATTTTAAAATTTGACCACCTAATTATTTAAATGGACATATTTTGACTACCAGTCGTTAAAAACTAACGGAAAGGTGACGTGGCCGTTAAAGTAAAATGTGTTAGTTACCTATTATATCAATTTAGTTCTAATTTTAATTTAAAGTAAAATGTGTATAATTAGACACATGTCATCATCAGATTGGTTGATTAATTTTATTTATTTAAATTAAAATTAGGACTAAATTAATATAATATGTAACTAACAAGGACCAAATGTTTAATTCTACACATTTTACTTTAACGACCACCTCACCCTTCCGTTAACTTTTAACGGTCGGTGGTCAAAATAGGTCCATTTAAATAGTTAGGTGGTCGAATTTTGAATTTTATTAGTTGGGTGGTCAAAACAGGTCGCGACCAATAGTTGGGTGGTCAAAACAGGTCGCGACCAATAATTGGGTGGTCATTGGGGTAGTTTACCCTTATTCTTTTTGGTTGTCCTCTCGTTTCACTAAGATTTTGTTCTAACTAATCTGGATTGACATGCGGCGTACACCTAATTTTAATAATTAAATTTACTAACAAAAATTTTCTGCATACACAATATTTTAAATTTCAAAATTTGCTTAAATGATTTGTACTAATCCCGTTGGTATTACTAGTATTTATTTGTTCATTAGTTCACATCTTCTGGCATATATTTTAGCTTGGTAAACTGTTCGGCCTCAAGGTCGGTAATTATTATTGATTGATGGCGTGATGTAAGGGATGTTTTAGATCACATTTAATTTTCGCCATTACTGTAGGCATGTGTGATGATTAGAGGAAGGGTAAATACATATTTTAGTACCTAAATTTGGTTTCAATTTGTAATTGGGTATTTAATTTTTTTCTGGTTTAATTAGGTACTTGAATTTGAGTTTAATGTTCAATTTGATATTTTCTTGTTCAATAGCATAATGTCAAAAAAATGTTCATAACGTAACGTTTGCTTGCATAATCTTTTCGACATCATTTTTTGAAGCACTTTAACCCTCTACGTTTCATTTTAGTCTAAAATGGTCCATCCGTAGATGAAAACTGTTAGTCAATCAACGATAAATGACTTGAAATGATGCGGCAAACCTGTAACCCCCTCGTCCCGGTCTGGCCGGATGACCGGTCCGAGTGAGCCACACGGGGAAAACCGAGTGAAACCCGTTAAGGTTCCCTTCGGTTAGCAACCCTATTTTTTTTCTTCTTATTTTAATATTGTCTAGAGGATGGTTAAACCCTAAGTGATTCACAACAGCGGAAACATACAAGGAAAACACATTCGAACCCCGGCCATGCATAAACAGTCCATTTTTAAGCTTACAGGCAGATAGTATCGATACCCTTGCCAGGAGTATCAATACCCCCTTTCTAGGTCAACCCAAGAAGTCAACACGAAAAGACCGTATCGATACCCTTACCAGGGGTATCGATACCCCCTTTCTCGGTCAACCCTCCTTGGTCAACAGAGTAGACCCGTATCGATACTCGGGAACCCCGTATCGATACGCTTTACTCTCACTCGACATCCCAAATTCCAGTAACTTTGGAGGGTATCGATACCCTTAGGGTATCGATACCCCAGGCAAAATCTGAGGCCTTTGGACAAGAGAGTATCGATACCCTAGCTAGGGGTATCGATACCCTCTGCACTGCAATTCCTCAAACTCAACTAAAACGACCCCAACACGACTCTAAATGCATTTCTCGACTCACCTAAGCGTATACCAACATGCAAGCACACATATTTAAGCTAAAGGAATCAACCATACATGAATTAAGGCATTCGTACATAGCATTCAAATCAAAGAGCAATATAGGCAATATTAAGCATACATAAGGGCTCAAATGGTCTTAAAGAGAACAAGACATCATGAAAGGTTTGCACTCATTCACAAGGCAACCTAAACACTCTAACGCATGCCATCACACACCAAAACATTAATCATAGCATTACATGCTTACAATCCATAATCAATCCAAAACAACATCATTTGAAAGAGTCATACAAGGCTCATACAAACACACCCTATTGCCACATTGCTTAACTACTACAAAATTAACCATACTTGAGCAACAACTTGGAAAGCCTTTCTTGCCTTGCCTCGAGCTAACACCACGCTAATGATCTGCATTGTTGAACATAGAGAGCGTAAGCTATAAGCTTAGTGAGGGTGCTCTAAAACGAAAAACATCAACAATGCAGGGTTCAAGCACGATAATCCTAGTCTCACATACATCAAGCATAGGCATAAAATCAAGTAGACCTAGCTAGTCTTTCAAGTGGCATATATGGTCTCTCAATCCTATCAAGTTTAAACATCAACATCCACATTATGCAATAACACCATGTACCACAATCACATATCACCATCATATATCACAATACATGAACAAGTTTAATTGGCCACTTTAATTACCCCGATTGTGCGGATATAGACCTCAACAACACTTTACCTCGGTGGGATTCCACTCATCACCGGACCTTGCATGTGCGGGATTCCACTCATCGCTACATGCCCTACGGATGGGATTCCACTCATCATCCCGTAGAAATAAATAAAAGCTTCCGGTGGAATGTTACATCACCGTACTCCTCCTTGATGACTTAACGCCATCAAGGCCACGTACGTTTTGACTCAATTTGTGTACACACTATCCTAATGATCGATCATTTACAACCGGTAATTGTTTAGTGCCAATTATCATCATCAATCACATATCATCAACACACTCATGCTCAACACATATATCCACATCATGATATACATATACATGCACCATATAATCACAAGCATTAGAGCATAGTCATCGAGCACATTAGCATTTAAGGAAACAAGACTAAATTAACTACTTGGATTAAAAGGAAGTGGCCTACCAAGCACACTTGCACACACACACACACACACTACTCATGCTCGAACCAAACTTTAAAACAAGTTAAGACCACTCACCGCCCTTCCTTAGCAATTCGAACCAATCCTCCTACGAACCCGGATTCAGTCCCAAAGCCTCTTCCACGTTTCCTCTTGCTTCTAGTCAAACAAAACACATACGTTACTTCCCACTTCAATGCTAATTTAACCATCAACCTACTTTGCAATCACAACCCAACTTCCACAAATTCCCAACCCACATAACAACTCAAAAACCCAATTTTCGGACTCCAACAATCATTGGCTGAAATACCCATTTTCAAGCATCCAAATGACTTCCAAAACATCCCAAATCACCCTCCTAACATAGGTAACCCATCAGCCCTTCAATTTCAACATTAAACCCACCAAAAACCCAAGTTTTCATACTCTAAAATTTGCCCTAAGGACCCACTACGAAATTTCATCCAAAATCAACCAAATTAATATATGTTGTGCATTTTATTATGCTTAAACAAAACCCCAATACAATTTATTAAAACAAATTGAAAAACCCCATTAAAACCCAAATTTCAATATGAACCCTAATTCCCAAAACTCAATATTTTTGAAATCTAAGACAATAGATAAGTAGAGGATGGAGAGGAGGTTAAGAAAATATATTTACCTCTTAATTTGGTGTTGAAATCGATTAGCAAAAGAAATGAAATAGTAACTAGGGTTTTGGGAGAGTCTGAAAATGAGGGAGAGGGGTTTGAAGTTGGGAAAGGGAGAATGAGAAAGAAGATGACAACCTTTTTCCTAAAAGTTGTCTTGCTTTATTTAAAATTTGGGTAAATTACAACATGAGTCCTCCTCTTCTTACTAAAGCTTAATTTGGTCATTATCTGAAGTTGGACTTGTTTTAATTTAATTTTATTTGACTCGAACTAAAACCCGGTTAACTCCTAGGCCCAAGACACGGGTGTTACAACTCTCTCCCACTTAAGGAATTTCGTCTCCGAAATTACCTGACTGAAAGAGATACAGAAACTGCTTTTCCATATCCTCCTTCCTTTCCCAAGTGGCCTCGTCCACACCTCTACGTTGCCACTGCACCTTCACTAACTCAATCGATCTACCCCTCAACACCTTACTGTCAGAAGCTAAGATCTCAACGGGCTCTTCTTCATAAGTCAAATCCGGATTCAATTCAATTTCTTCTACGGGCATAACATGTGATGGATCGGACCTATACTTGCGAAGCATCGACACATGGAACACATCATGAATCTTCTCAAGCTCGGATGGCAAACGCAACTGATAAGCAACCGGACCAACTCTCTTCACAATCTCATACGGTCCTATGTACCTCGGACTCAACTTCCCTTTTCGGCCAAATCTCATCACTTTCTTCCACGGAGACACCTTCAAGAATACCTTCTCACCCACTGAGAACTCAACTTCCTTTCTCTTCAAATCGGCATAGGACTTCTGCCTATCCGAAGCAGCCTTCAAACGCTCACAAATCAATTTTACCTTGTCGGTTGTCCCCTTGAGCAAATCTGGCATAGGTAACAATTTCTGCCCTACTTCGGCCCAACATACTGGAGTCCTACACTTCCGGCCATACAAGGCCTCATACGGAGCCTTCTGAATGCTCGACTGAAAACTGTTATTGTACGCAAACTCTACTAGAGGCAAATGCTTCTCCCAAGTACCCTGAAAGTCTATGATACAACATCGCAACATGTCCTCTAAGATCTGAATGACTCTCTCCGACTGACCATCTGACTGAGGATGATAAGAAGTGCTGAATTTCAAACGGGTACCCAAAGCTGTATGCAGACACTCCCAAAATCTAGAAGTAAACCGCGGATCTCTATCTGATACAATGGACTTCGGCACACCATGCAGTCTAACAATCTCACCAATGTACAAGTCGGCCAATCTATCTAAGGTGTAAGTAGTGTTGACTGCCAAGAAGTGAGCACACTTCGTAAATCGATCCACTATCACCCAAACTGAGTTCTTCTTCGTAGGAGTCAAAGGCAAACCCGAAACAAAATCCATGGTGATGTTCTCCCACTTCCATTCCGGAATTCTCAACGGCTGTAACAAACCTGAGGGAACCTGATGTTCCGCCTTCACTCTCTGACACACTAAGCACTTACTCACAAAGTCGGCTACATCTCTCTTCAAGCCAACCCAAAAGTACTCATTCTTCAAATCGCGGTACATCTTCGTACTTCCAGGATGCATAGCAAACGGACTACTGTGGGCTTCAGTCAAGATCGTACGTCTCAAGTCACTGTCTTCTGGCACAACTATTCTGTCTTTGAAACATAAAACCCCATCAGTGCTGAAACTGTAGTCTGAAGATTTACCCTCGGCTATATCTTGCACGTGAGGTGCCAAAGATCTATCCAATAGCTGTTTCTCTATAATCATTTGACCTAGAGTAGGTCTAACCTGAAGCTCGGCTACCAAGCCACCATCTCCGGACAAACTCAATCTAGCAAACATAGCTCTCAAGTCTACGACCACCTTCCTACTCAATGCATCAACCACTACATTGGCCTTACCCGGATGATACTCAATAGTAAGATCGTAGTCTTTTAGCAGCTCTAACCATCTACGCTGTCTGAGATTCAAATCTCGCTGAGTCATAATGTACTTCAAACTCTTGTGGTCGGTGTATACTGTGCATTTCTCACCATACAAATAATGCCTCCAAATCTTCAGAGCAAACACAACTGCAGCTAACTCTATGTCATGGGTCGGATAGTTGCGCTCATGGGTCTTTAATTGTCTTGAGGCATAAGCCACTACTCTTCGGTCTTGCATAAGAACACACCCTAACCCTACATATGAAGCATCACTATAAATCACATAGTCCTTCCCGGACTCAGGCTGAATCAAAATCGGAGCTTGGGTCAAAGCTTCTTTCAATTTCTCAAAGGCTCCCTGTCTTGCATCTGTCCACTCAAACTGAACACTCTTCTGAAGTAACTGTGTCAAAGGAGCGGCTAATTTAGAGAAGCCCTCTACAAACCTCCTATAATATCCAGCCAAGCCTAGGAAGCTACGTACCTCTGTCACCGACTTCGGTTGCTTCCACTCAACAATGGCTTCAATCTTCTTCGGATCAACTCTAATCCCATCGGCTGACACTACATGTCCTAAGAAGACTACTTCTCGGATCCAGAATTCACACTTGCTGAGCTTCGCATACAACTGATGATCTAGCAAAGTCTTCAAAACAAGTCTCAAGTGTCGGTCATGGTCTTCTTCAGTTCGCGGGTACACCAAGATGTCATCAATAAATACAACCACAAACTGATCTAGATACTGATGAAAAATCCTATTCATCATGTCTATGAAAGCTGCCGGTGCATTAGTCAACCCAAATGGCATGACTAAAAACTCATAGTGACCGTATCTAGTCCTAAAGGTCGTCTTCGGTACATCAACCTCTCTAACCTTTAGCTGGTAGTAACCTGATCTCAAATCAATCTTCGAAAAGACAGATGCTCCTCTCAACTGATCAAACAAGTCATCGTTTCTAGGCAACGGATATTTGTTCTTCACTGTCAACTGATTTAACTATCTATAATCTATGCACATTCTCATACTTCCATCTTTCTTCTTCACAAACAACACTGGTGCACCCCAAGGTGAAGATCTAGGTCGAATAAAACCTCTATCTGTCAATTCTTGCAACTGAGTCTTCAACTCTTTCAATTCTTTCGGTGCCATTTGATGCGGAGCAATCGAAACAGGAGCTGAATCAGAATAAGTCTCAATGCTGAACTCTACCTCTTTGTCCGGTGGTAATCCTAGCAATTCTTCCGGAAACACACTAGGAAAATCACATACTGTCCGGATGTTCTGAGGTCTAACCTCACTCATGTTAGGGTTCATCACATACGCTAAGTATGCTTCACACCCCAACTCAACTAACCTCTTAGCCTCTAACACTGAAACCACATTGGACAAGAACTTCACGTTCTCACCCACCACTACGATCTCATAATCATCTGTGAGCTTCAAAGAAATCCGCTTAGTTTCAAAATATATCCTAGCTCTATGCTCTGTGAGCCAATCCATACCTAGAATCACATCAAAACCTAGAAGGGAAGTTCCATCATATCCACTGGAAACACATGCCCTTGAACCATCAACGGACACCTTCGGTACATCTTCCTAACTACTACCGTGTCCCCAAAGGAACTAGTAACACTAACTCCTACCTCTAACATTTCACAAGGCAAATTCAAAGACTGTGCATGCTCACTCAATATGTAGGAATGTGTAGACCCAGAGTCAATCAAAGAAAGCAAACCCAAAGACTGTATCGAGAAGTTACCTGCGATCACATCGGTGTCATTCTGATCTCCCCGCTGAGCATAAACTCTGGCCTGACCTCCGCCCTCTGGCTGAACTGCAACTACATGTGCTATGTTCCTCTGACCATCATTCCTCGGCTGAAAGTTTCCTCTACCGCGCCCGCGGCCTCTCTGAAAGTCATTGGCTCGAGCAGGAGCCTGAGTTGGTGCCTGCCCCACTTGATGTGGACAGTCACGCCTAATGTGGTCTCTAGCATCACAACTCCAACAAGAATGGTAATTTCCCCAACACTCACCGGTGTGGTTCCTTCCGCAAGTAGCACATGTGGGCAACTTCCCACCAGCTCTCTGACCCTGATGGCCCCTACCGTGGTTACCGCCACCATGCCTATGATCAAACTGATACCTGTTGTCCCGATGCCTCTTGGCATCACCTCTATCAAAGTTGCTGGACCTCTTACCCGAACTAAATCCACATGACCGCCTGGTCAAACTCAAACTGTGCTCCAAGTCCTTGGCCCTCGCGACCAAGACATCAAAATCAGTGTAATCTGAAGCTAGAGTATAAGTCTTGATCTCCTCACTCAGCCCATATCGGAAGCGGTTACAACGCTCCACCTCAGTAAGTACAAGCTCAGGTGCATACTGACTCAATCTGACAAACCGAATCTCATAATCAGTCACGGACATACTCCCCTGAAGCAATGCCATAAACTCTCTCTTCCTCTCATCGAGGTATCGCGGACCCAAATACTTCTTACGGAAAGTTGTCTCAAAGAACTCCCAAGTGATCTCGGTCTCATCCATCCCCGAAGTAACGGTGACCCACCAAGTGTAGGCATCTCCCTGAAGTAGAGACTCAACACACCCCAACTTGCGCTCACCAGTACATCCCATCTGAGCAAGAATACAAACGGTCTTCTCAAACCACAACTTTGACCTCTCCGGAGTAGCACCTCTAAACTCTTCGGCCCCAAGGCCCCGAAGTCTCTCTAATGGCAATCCGGTGCCCTCACCCTGATGATGAGCTGCCTGGCCTCCAGCTACTACAGCCTGGAATGCTCCGGCTATTGCCTGAACCAACGGAGTTAAGTTAATCTCGGCCGGTCCTTGGCCACCTTGACCTCCTTGTGGTCCCTCTCCTTCAGCCCCGGCCTCACCTCCCACTCCCGGTGGAGGAGGGGGTGGTGGTGGAGGTGGTGGAGGAGCTCCAACTCCAATCACATGCTCTCCCACTTGAGCTTCAACCCCAACTACCGGCTCAACTCTCGGAGCCTCTGCCCGTGGTTTCGGTCGAACCATCCTAGGCCTCCCACGTGGTCTCATGGTTCAACTAGCAAGGTAAAACTACAACAAGAAACAGATAAGGATTATGTTAGTCAAAGCAAGGGTCCAATAGTGCTCAAGTATTCCTCTTTCCAAAAATCTTTTTAAATTAAGTAATAGTAGCAATGGGCACTCACTCTACACCAGACACAATAGTTCATGCACTCAGAACAGCATACGATCAAGCAAGCATCAAGGGTTCACGGCAAAACATGCATCGAACAACATAAGCATTTAACACATTAAGCTTACCTCACTTACCTGCCCGAGGTCTCGGTAACCTCAGGCTCTGATACCAACAAATGTAACCCCCTCGTCCCGGCCTGGCCGGATGACCGGTCCGAGTGAGCCACACGGGGAAAACCGAGTGAAACCCGTTAAGGTTCCCTTCGGTTAGCAACCCTATTTTTTTCTTCTTATTTTAATCTTGTCTAGAGGATGGTTAAACCCTAAGTGATTTACAACAGCAGAAACATACAAGGAAAACACATTCGAACCCCGGCCATGCATAAACAGTCCATTTTTAAGCTTACAGGCAGACAGTATCGATACCCTTGCCAGGAGTATCGATACCCCCTTTCTAGGTCAACCCAAGAAGTCAACACGAAAAGACCGTATCAATACCCTTACCAGGGGTATCGATACACCCCTTTCTCGGTCAACCCTCCTTGGTCAACAGAGTAGACCCGCATCGATACGCTCTACTCTCACTCGACATCCAAAATTCTAGTAACTTTGGAGGGTATCGATACCCCAGGCAAAATCTGAGGCCTTTGGACAAGAGAGTATCGATACCCTAGCTAGGGGTATCGATACCCCCTGCACTGCAATTCCTCAAACTCAACTAAAACGACCCCAACACGACTCTAAATGCATTTCTCGACTCACCTAAGCGTATACCAACATGCAAGCACACATATTTAAGCCAAAGGAATCAACCATACATGAATTAAGGCATTCATACGTAGCATTCAAATCAAAGAGCAATATAGGCAATATTAAGCATACATAAGGGCTCAAATGGTCTTAAAGAGAACAAGACATCATGAAAGGTTTGCACTCATTCACAAGGCAACCTAAACACTCTAACGCATGCCATCACACACCAAAACATTCATCATAGCATTACATGCTTACAATCCATAATCAATCCAAAACAACATCATTTGAAAGAGTCATACAAGGCTCACACAAACACACCCTATTGCCACATTGCTTAACTACTACAAAATTAACCATACTTGAGCAACAACTTGGAAAACCCTTCTTGCCTTGCCTCGAGCTAACACCACGCTAATGATCTACATTGTTGAACATAGAGAGCGTAAACTATAAGCTTAGTGAGGGTGCTCTAAAACGAAAAACATCAACAATGCAGGGTTCAAGCACGTTAATCCTAGTCTCACATACATCAAGCATAGGCATAAAATCAAGTAGACCTAGCTAGTCTTTCAAGTGGCATATATGGTCTCTCAATCCTATCAAGTTTAAACATCAACATCCACATTATACAACAACATCATATACCACAATCACATATCACCATCATATATCACAATACATGAACAAGTTTAATTGGCCACTTTAATTACCCCGATTGTACGGATATAGACCTCAACAACACTTTACCTCGGTGGGATTCCACTCATCACCGGACCTTGCATGTGCGGGATTCCACTCATCGCTATATGCCCTACGGATGAGATTTCACTCATCATCCCGTAGAAATAAATAAAAGCTTCCGGTGGAATGTTACATCACCGTACTCCTCCTTGATGACTTAACGCCATCAAGGCCACGTACGTTTTGACTCAATTTGTGTGCACACTATCCTAATGATCGATTATTTACAACCGGTAATTGTTTAGTGCCAATTATCATCATCAATCACATATCATCAACACACTCATGCTCAACACATATATCCACATCATGATATACATATACATGCACCATATAATCACAAGCATTAGAGCATAGTCATCGAGCACATTAGCATTTAAGGAAACAAGACTAAATTAACTACTTGGATTAAAAGGAAGTGGCCTACCAAGCACATTTGCACACACACACACACTACTCATGCTCGAACCAAACTTTAAAACAAGTTAAGACCACTCACCGCCCTTCCTTAGCAATTCGAACCAATCCTCCTACGAACCCGGATTCGGTCCCAAAGCCTCTTCCACGTTTCCTCTTGCTTCTAGTCAAACAAAACACATACGTTACTTCCCACTTCAATGCTAATTTAACCATCAACCTACTTTGCAATCTCAACCCAACTTCCACAAATTCCCAACCCACATAACAACTCAAAAACCCAATTTTCGGACTCCAACAACCATTGGCTGAAATACCCATTTCCAAGCATCAAAATGACTTCCAAAACATCCCAAATCACCCTCCTAACATAGGTAACCCATCAGCCCTTCAATTTCAACATTAAACCCACCAAAAACCCAAGTTTTCATACTCTAAAATTTGCCCTAAGGACCCACTACGAAATTTCATCCAAAATCAACCAAATTAATATATGTTGTGCATTTCATTATGCTTAAACAAAACCCCAATACAATTTATCAAAACAAATTGAAAACCCCATTAAAACCCAAATTTCAATATGAACCCTAATTCCCAAAACTCAATATTTTTGAAATCTAAGACAATAGATAAGTAGAGGATGGAGAGGATGTTAAGAAAATATATTTACCTCTTAATTTGGTGTTGAAATCGATTAGCAAAAGAAATGAAATAGTAACTAGGGTTTTGGGAGAGTTTGAAAATGGGGGAGAGGGGTTTGAAGTTGGGAAAGGGAGAATGAGAAAGAAGATGACAACCTTTTTCCTAAAAGTTGTCTTGCTTTATTTAAAATTTGGGCAAATTACAACATGAGTCCTCCTCTTCTTACTAAAGCTTAATTTGGTCATTATCTGAAGTTGGACTTGTTTTAATTTAATTTTATTTGACTCGAACTAAAACTCGGTTAACTCCTAGGCCCAAGACACGGGTGTTACAAAACCTACATTGCAATGCACGCTAACATAGCAATATCATATAGACAAATGAACTAATTTGACAAAATGACACATCAGTCAAAAAAATTATTTTATAGAATTATTTGTTTCTGATGCATGTCATTATGTCAAGTTATTTAATTTGTTTATCGTTAGTTGACTAACATTTTTATTCACGAAGAGACTATTTTTTCCCAAAATGAAACGTTGGAATTAAAGTACTCCAAAATAGAATGAGACTAAAATAACTATGCAGTCAAAACGTTAGAAGTTTTTTTTTAACCATGTGCCTTGTTCAATTATGTATCTAAACTTAACTTTGATGGTTCAAATTGACACTTAAAATTAACTTTACGTTTTTGGTCAAATTGGTAATTTATGGTGAATGCTTTATTTGGACCATTAAGTCAAACTTAGATAAAATTTGAACTTAAAAAGTCAAGTTTAAGTGTTAAACTCACCTTAAAATCAAATTCAAGTATTTAAGTAGAAAAAATATTAAAGTTTACACATGCTTGTCAAGTTTAAGTTTAAATATTAAATTATAAGAAAAATTTTGATATACAACCTTTGTAAATTAAAGTTTACACATGCTTGTCAAATTTATGAAGGGTTTAAAGTTTATGTTATAGGAAAAATTATATTATGGGTGGTTTCCACCACGTCATCTATGAGACTAACCAATGGAAACCACCCATTTCACCATGATTTTTTCATGTCATTTTTTTCAACCAATGAATCTTCACTAAAGTTTTTCTATGTCATTTTAAAAACTATTTTTTTGGAAGTTATTTTATTATTAAATTAATAACATAAAATATAATAATTAAGTGGATAGTTTCTATTGGTTGGTCCCATAGATTATGTGGTGGGAATCACCATGATATAATTTATCCTAATCTACATATCTACTGCAGCTTTAAACACAAAATTTGACTCGTGATTTGATTGACACACAAGCAATGCCATTTGTCTAATTCCTTTTAGTAATTTAAATGTTTACTTCGCTGAAATTATAGTTTTGTAAAAGTATACGCTATCTGTTGATTAGTGTTTAAATAAGTGACCAAAACCAAATATCCCGAAAACAGAAGGGACCAACCATGTAGTTTAATCTAATAATATGTGGTCTGTCATCTCAATTTGGGGTGAATAAAATTCGACTTGACTCGGAACAATATAATTATTCGGCTGGATTATTCTTGACTCAACTCGTAATTTTATGATATTAACTTGACTCGAAAAAATTCCAAATAAAGTTTGATTTATAAAATAGAAGTTCGAATAAATCGAATTTTTTAGTAATTAGTGAATCAATTTTCAAGTTCAAGTTCGATATGAGTTTCTTAATTCTGCCTGACATGTATATATGACACATGAAAAATATGAAGATATATATAATGTATACGATTATAGAAAATCATTTAAAATTGAAACTAATTAATACCATAACATTATACATGTTTACGATTAAATTTGTACATAAACTCGAATTTTATAAACTTGTATTGACTCGAAAAAAAATTTAAATAAAATTTAAATTATAGAGTATGACTCTTCAAGACTTCAACTTGACTAACTCAAAATATTTTTACTTGAGGCAATCGAATGCACACCCTAACCAAGCCAATGGAGGGTGGAGTTGTGGAACCAGCAACCTCTATTTAATATCAGAAGTCGTGCCATGTTTCCGTTGTCTTTTCCCCTTCACAAAGATATTATCATCACTTAATTCCTGCACGAATCGTTTCTTCTTTTACATCTATTTTTCACCACACTTAGCAATGAAGTAGTCATAGATTCTTCAATCCCCAAAAATACAAGGAAAAAAAAGATGGCGTCAGTTTCAGCAGGAGATGACCTGTCAGCAAAATCGGTGAGCAGCGGGCGGAGTTGGGGGTCGGCGAGGTTCCGGGATATTTGGCCGACTCCGGCCGAAGTGTTCGAGCGGAGCCAACGCCACGACACGGAGGAAGACCTCATGTGGGCTGCCATAGAACGGCTTCCCGTGTATGACAGGCTGAGGAAAAGTGTGATCAGGAAGGTTGGTGAGAACGGGAAAGTTGGTGTTCACCAGGTTGACGTAACTAAGCTTGGTACTCACCACAAGAAGCAACTCATGGACAGTATTTTGAAGGTTGTGGAAGATGATAGTGAAAATTTCCTCAGGAAATTAAGGGGCCGAACTGATAGGTATATATGCTCTTCCTATCCCTTTTTACATCATTAGTAAAATAAATAAATACACCTCATGACTTTGGGTAATTTAGGGATAATCTATTTTGGATTATTAATTAGGAATATAGGGGAGTTTGGGGATATTTTGGCATCTAGGCCAAAATCTACAGGACCACGCCACCCCCTTATGGCGTGGTCACTTTTTAGCACAACCTCGCCACCTCCTTATGGCGAGGTCACTTTTTAGCACAACCTCGCCACCTCCTTATGGCGAGGTCACATGGACCACGTACCTATATAGCCAAGTAACATCCACTTGAATCATGTAAGGTACGTGTGTTGCATGGTCCATGTGACCTCGCCATAAGGAGGTGGCGAGGTTGTGCTAAAAAGTGACCTCGCCATAAGGAGGTGGCGAGGTCTTGTAGATTTTAGCCTAGATGCCAAAATATCCCCCAAACTTCCCTATATCTCTAATTAATAATCCAAAATGGATTATCCCCAAAATTACCCCATGACTTTGTTTAAATTATTGTTTTTATTTAATCCTCTCCAATCACATAATAATACGATAATTAACAATATATATTGTTAAAGAAACTATTCACATTTAATCACTAAACTAAGTTATACACTTATTATATGATTGACAAAAATAATATTTAAATTATATTGCGATTGATATAAAATTTTATACTTTTAAACTAAATTTAATATTTTTTACAACCTTTTATTTTTATAATTACATATATATATATATAATCATTTAATTAGTTTAGAAATATAAAAATCTTGTATTAAGCATAATTTAACCTAATTATTATTGTTAAAAGATAAATATTTTATCAAAAGATAAATATTCTATACACATGATAAATTATACATATTTGTTTATAAACATATTTCTACCTATGTGATTGAAGTATATTTTATTAAAGAATAAATATTCTATATACAGGCGGTGAAAACTGAAAGTTTACACAAGCATCTTAGTTTTAGAGTATATAGAGTTAATTTAGGGTATAAGGGGTTAGAATTTAGGGATAGTTGTTTTAATTTAAGGTTTAGGGTTATAATTTATGGTTTATATGTTAGAGTTTACTTTTTAGGGTAACGTGGTGAGGATTTAAGTTTTAACCTATAAACCCTAAATTATAACCCTAAACTTTAAATTGAAACAACTATCCCTAAATTCTAAACCCCTACACTTAAACCCCTAAACCCTATACACTAAACTAACTTCCTATACCCTAAAACTATGGCACTTGTGGAAACTTTCAATTTCCACCGCCAGTGTATAGGATATTAATCCTTTATTAAAAAGCTAATTTTAACTCTCTCTCTATATGTGTGTAAATTTAAAAATGTTAATAAAACTCGGATAATTACACTCACGTCTATTAATATTCACCAGTACCATAAACTAAACTATATGTTCATTGGTACAACACTGATGACATTAATATTTATAATCATGTTTAAAATATTTGATGTTTGATCTGATTTATGGATTTATGTGTTGATCAAATATTAATTTTATATAAAAATATGAAATATTTTAAACATAATTATAAATATTAAGGTTTAATTTGAGATTTTATTTTTTAAAATCAATATAGTAGTGGTTTAATTATTGAATATAAAATATAACCCTTATCAAAAAAAAAATATAACAATTTTATTTTAGTATTATTGTTTTATTCATTATTATTTTTTAAATAGTCTAAAAGTAATATCTTAGTCTATAATTTCTTATTGGACATTTGATCTGATTTCTGGATTTGTGTTTTGATTGACGAAAGAGTTGGGATTGAAGTTCCGAAAATTGAAGTTAGATTTGAGCATTTATCAGTTGAAGGAGACGTTTATGTTGGAAGCAGAGCTCTCCCTACGCTGCTTAATGCTACCTTGAACATTATAGAGGTACCCTTTTCTCTGTGTGATGAAGTCCTACTCTCACATGTTTCATTTCTTCTAAAAAATAATATAATTTCATGTTTCATTGGACCAAAGAGTATTCTGGGATTTGTTCGACTTCTACCATCGAAGAAGAGAAAGATTGAGATACTCAAAGATGTTAGTGGAATTATCAAACCATCAAGGTAAAATTACATGAAAAAATGTTAATTTGTACTTGAGATAACTTGAAGGATGAAACAATTAATTTGTATGGAAATTTGTAGGATGACCTTAGTTTTGGGTCCTCCAGGAGCAGGGAAAACAATATTGTTACAAACACTTGTTGGAAAGCTTGACCATGGTCTAAGAGTGAGTCTCTTAACAATTGTTTTTATTTTTCTTTTTCCCTCGAGTATTCATAGGACTAACCATGTTTATCTGAAATATTTTGCCTTGGCATTGGGGGCAGTCTTGTGGGAGAATCACATATTGTGGTTATGAAATGACTGAGTTTATTCCTCAAAGAACATGTGCTTACATCAGTCAACATGACGTTCACCATGGTGAAATGACGGTGAGGGAGACCTTGGATTTCTCGGCACGGTGTCTCGGCGTTGGCACCAGATATGAAATTTTGAAAGAGCTCTCGAAGCGAGAAAAAGAGGCAGGGATCAAGCCGGATCCTGAAATTGATGCATTCATGAAAGCAACAGCTATGGCAGGCCAACAAACTAGCTTGGTTACAGATTATGTTCTTAAGGTTTGGCTTTCACATTATTTTTTTCTATGCTCATTGAACATCAATCCAAGCACATTAACCCTTTTTTCTGAATCTTTTAAACAGATACTTGGATTAGAAATTTGTTCGGATACTCTGGTCGGGGACGAAATGCGTAGAGGTATTTCTGGTGGTGAAAAGAAGCGTTTGACTACAGGTATGCTTCTACCACAAGCTGGATTTCCTGATACACTTATAAAAAAAATGTTGCCATTCATTCTACCAGCATGTCAAAATTGTACTCAATATCAAGTACACTTGTAATGCTAGATTCCTAGCCTAGGTATTCTCGAATTCGATATTGCCAGTCTAATAATTTCTGTTTGCCTGAACTGCAGGAGAGATGTTGGTTGGTCCGGCAAAGGCCTTCTTTATGGACGAAATATCGACGGGGCTGGACAGTTCTACCACATATCAGATTTGCAAGTTCATGAGGCAAATGGTTCATATCATGGATGTAACCATGGTCATTTCTCTTCTTCAACCAGCACCGGAGACATATGATCTGTTCGACCACATTATCCTACTTTCAGAGGGTCAAATAGTCTACCAAGGTCCCACTGAATGTGTCCTTGAGTTCTTTGAATACATGGGTTTCAAATGTCCTGAAAGAAAAGGTGTTGCAGACTTTTTGCAAGAAGTAACATCCAAGAAGGACCAAGAGCAATATTGGTTCAGAAAAGACCAGCCTTATAGTTATGTCCAGGTTTCCGACTTTGTGCAGGGCTTCAACTCATTCCACATTGGTCAACAGCTAGAATCGGATCTTAGGGTTCCTTATGACAAATCAGTAGCACACCATCCTGCATTAGTTACAGAAAAGTATGGCATTTCAAACTGGGAATTGTTCAGGGCATGCTTTGCAAGAGAGTGGTTACTAATGAAACGTAACTCATTTGTGTACATATTCAAGACCGTCCAAATTACAATCATGTCAATGATTGCCATGACTGTGTGTTTTAGAACAGAAATGCATGCAGGCACTTTGCAAGGCGGATCGAAATTTTTAGGAGTTTTGTTTTACAGTCTAATCAATGTGATGTTTAATGGTATGTCAGAACTTGCAATGACAGTTATGAGGCTTCCTGTTTTCTATAAACAAAGGGACTTCTTGTTCTACCCTCCATGGGCTTTTAGCCTCCCTATTTGGATCCTCAGGATCCCAATTTCATTTCTGGAATCTGGAATCTGGATCTGCCTCACATACTACACCATTGGATTTGCTCCTGCTGCTGGCAGGTGTCCACATTTTTAACAATCATCATTCTCACATACTGCAAAATTAGTAGTTTCTTTTATCTAATAATTCTTTTCCTTCATATATTCAGGTTCTTCAGACAGTTCCTGGCATTCATAGGCATTCATCAGATGGCTCTATCCCTCTTTAGGTTCCTTGCTGCCGTAGGAAGAACACAAGTCATCGCCAACACATTGGGTACCTTCACCTTGCTAATGGTTTTCGTGCTTGGAGGTTTCATTGTTGCCAAAGGTAAGTAATTCATCTCTATTTGCCATAAAAATTTTGCAGTTAAACCAAGCAGTAAGCAAATGCGTAGCAATAGGATATTCCTATTGTCAAATATTAATTTCTATCACATATATATATATATATATTACTGTTTCAATATATCCTTTGATGTATATATTTAATATTTCACTTCTTTTTATTTTTAAGTATCTGCTTATGTTAAACATTGCTAACCCTTTTTCTAACTGCAGATGACATTGATCCATGGATGATGTGGGGCTACTATTTGTCTCCAATGATGTATGGACAAAATGCCATTGCCATGAATGAATTTCTTGATGAAAGATGGAATACAGTAAGATCTCTTCATATATTTATTCATATTCCAATTTGAGGTATATATATATGTGTGTGTGTGTATATATATATATATATATATATACATATATATTAATTATAGTATGGACGCATATCCATGTATAAACACTGGCTAGGCACCTACATTTTCTTGACCTTATTGTATTACAAATTGTGGTATATGCAGAAAATCAATGACACCAGATTTCACGCAACTACAGTCGGACAACTTCTTCTAAAGACTAGAGGTTTCTTTACTGAAGATCATTGGTTTTGGATTTGTGTTGCAGCACTGTTCGGATTTTCTGTTCTCTTCAACGTTTTATTCATTGTAGCATTGACTTACTTGAACCGTAAGTTACATTATTGGTTTCATTTTTATTGAAATCTCAGTACTTCAAACAGTTGCTATATGAAACGAAAGACGCCTACGAGGTGCTTTCTTACGGATTCAGAACTTTGTTCATCTGTGTGAAATTTCGATTTTGACAAGTGGTTTATCTATGAATCAATTTCCAGCTCTGCATGATTCTAAAGCAATAGTTGTTGATGAAGATGAAAATAAGAACAAGAAAAAGTCATCCTCTGAAAAAAACACAGAAGGTCACTTCAAATCTCAATGTAAAAAACAGTTCTTCCTAGATGATGCTTTGTCTGAACTTTTGTGAGTGATTGTAGGTATTGATTTGCAAGTGAGAAATTCTTTGGATACCACAAACATTGCAGATCGGCCAAGTAGAAGAGGAATGGTGTTACCTTTCAGACCCCTTTCACTCGCATTCAACCATGTCAGCTACTTTGTAGATATGCCTTCTGTAAGTTACTGTTTCCTCAACGGTTCACATGCTATTATATGATTTTGATTTCATAAGGCACACGGTTAAGTTGAAATGTTGTTTTTCTTTTTCTAGGAAATGAAGAGTCAAGGTGTTCACGAGGATCGTCTTTTGTTGCTACGAGATGTTAGTGGTGCTTGTAGACCTGGTATATTGACAGCATTGGTGGGTGTCACTGGTGCCGGTAAGACAACCCTGATGGATGTATTAGCAGGCAGGAAAACTGGGGGATACATTGAGGGAAGCATAAGCATCTCTGGATATCCAAAGAATCAAGCTACATTTACTCGTGTCAGTGGCTACTGTGAACAAAACGATATCCACTCGCCTCATGTCACGGTCTACGAATCTCTTTTGTACTCAGCTTGGCTTCGTCTTTCTTCGGAAGTTGACACCAAGACAAGAAAGGTTGCATTATTTCTAATAAAATTACCTTTCTTTTTTCTGTTGTAATTACCTAAAAACGGTTTAAATTTCATTCTCTAAACTATACACAGATGTTCATTGAAGAGGTTATGGAGTTGGTTGAACTCACAGAACTAAGGGATGCTTTAGTTGGCCTTCCGGGAGTAGATGGTCTTTCGACAGAACAAAGGAAGAGGTTGACAATCGCAGTTGAATTGGTTGCCAATCCTTCTATCATCTTTATGGATGAACCAACTTCCGGACTTGATGCCAGGGCAGCTGCAATTGTCATGCGGACCGTGAGAAACACTGTTGATACAGGGAGAACCGTTGTGTGCACGATACACCAACCTAGCATAGACATTTTTGAGTCTTTTGATGAGGTATACATGCTTTCAATTTCCTAGATTCATGTCTTAGAATTTGCTGCCAACGTTTTCCTCCTCATTACTACATTATGTATTACTCATTTTCAACTTACTATTTTACTTGTTCAGTTATTGCTGATGAAAAGGGGAGGGCAAATCATCTATGCCGGACCTCTTGGTCGCAATTCTCATCATCTTGTAGAGTATTTTGAGGTGAGATTTTTTTAGACCAAGAATGCAAGAAAACTCGTATTAGACCATTAAAATTAGTGCTCTAATTGTGCATTGTAGACTATACCTGATGTTCCAAAGATCAAGGAAGGGTATAATCCAGCAACATGGATGCTTGAAATCAGCTCTCCATCAGTTGAAAATCAGATGAATGTGGACTTTGCAGAAATTTATGCTAAATCCTCACTTTATCAGTATGTTCCAACTTCCAATATAACGCCATAATTAAGGTGAAATTAGTTGTATCTGAGGTGGTTTAAGGAGTACTAATAGTTCGAAAAACTCACAGGAGGAATCAAGAACTTATTAAAGAGCTAAGTACTCCAGATCCAGGCTTGCAGGATCTCCACTTCCCAACCAAATATTCTCTACCATTCCTTTCTCAATGCAAGGTTTGTTTCCTGAAACAACACTGGTCTTACATGAGGAACCCTATGTATAATGCCATCAGGTTCTTCATAACAATTGTCATCGCCGTCTTGTTCGGTCTTATCTTCTGGAACAAAGGACAAAAAATGTAAGTAATGTGTTTCTTTGTAATTTATCAATTAAACAAAGACTATTGCCATTCATTACATTAACCATCCACAGAGCAAAACAACAAGATGTGTTGAACTTTTCTGGGGCCTTGTATTCCGCTGTGCTTTTCCTTGGAGCAGTGAATGCTTCCACGGTGCAAGGTGTAGTTGCTATCGAAAGAACAGTCTTTTATCGCGAAAGAGCTGCCGGAATGTATTCTGAACTTCCTTATGCGTTTGCTCAGGTGAAAACCTCACGACTATGTCCAGTACTGGAGTAACTTTATGGAATTTTAGTTGAGTTACCTAATTCGACGACCATTAATGTTAGACTAAGAATCATTTACATCTCTCTGTTTTTCCCCCAGGTGGCAATAGAGATAATCTATACTGCAATCCAGACAATAATCTACGCCGTACTCTTATACTCAATGATAGGGTATGAATGGAAGGCCAACAAGTTCCTATGGTTCTACTACTACGTAACAACAAGTTTTGTCTACTTCACCCTGTATGGGATGATGGTTGTTGCTCTAACTCCAGCCGCCCAAATTGCTGCAATTGTCAGCTCTTTCTTCCTAAATTTCTGGAACATCTTCTCGGGTTTTATCATCCCGAGACCGCAAATCCCGGTATGGTGCAGGTGGTACTATTGGGCGACTCCGGGGGCTTGGACACTCTATGGCCTTGTTACATCTCAATTAGGAGACAAAAACTCTAATCTTGAGGTGCCTGGACTTCCAAATGTTACGGTTAAGACATACATGAAGGAAATGTTTGGGTTTGAGTATGACTTCCTGCCCGTAGTTGCAGTTGCTCAAATTGGTTGGTGTCTACTCTTTTTCTTCGTCTTTGCCTATGCCATCAAATTCCTTAACTTTCAAAGGAGATAGTTAACTAGCTCTATGTTTATGTTAATTGTGAAAAATTATTAGATCGGTCTGACTCACCACGTCATTCATGGTCCATTGATGACGTGGTGAGTTAGATCCATCTAATAATATCACGATTCACTTACCAATGTATGATACGCTCGTTCTCATAGCCATATCGTACCACAGAAACATAAGAATACTCTATTTATAGCTATTGCAAATTGTCAACATAATACAAATTATTGTTACATTACATATTTATTTTTGGGAAGAAAGTAATGATAAATTATTTGTCCTCAATAATCAATAATAAATTATTTGTACGTTCGTTTACAATAATTTAGTTTTGAAATTAAAATTCCGCTTCAACTTTTTAAATTTTAAGAATCAATAATAAATTATTCGTTTATTCATTTACCACAATTTAATTTATAAATTAAAATTCTGGTCCAACTAACTGGCCTAATTCAAGGGTCCATAATGAATTGTTCGTATATTTTTTAACCCCAATTAGGGGTTTCAAAAATGAACCCACCTGGTAACCTGCCTGAAACTCGATCGAGTTAGAACTTAGTTTAACCCGAGAATTCAAAGACCAAACCCGACCGAAACGAACCCGAACTCGAATTTGACCTATAACTGTAGAAACTGAACCCGAACTGCACCCGACCGAAGTGAACCCGAACCCGAATTTGACATGTTACTGTAGTAACCGAACCCGACCTGCACTCGACCGAAACGAACCCGAACCCGAGACTAACCTGCCAGATAACTGATTTAACCCGACCTGTTTGGACCCGACCTGTTTTGAAACCGACATGTTTTAAACCCGACCTGTTTTGAACCCGACCTGTTTGGACCCGACCTCTTTTGAACCCGACCTGTTTTGAACCCGACCTGTTTGGACCCGACCTGTTTTGAACCCGACCTGTTTTGAACCCGACCTTTTTTGAACCCGACCTGTTTTGGACCTGAACTGATATTGACCTGAACTGGTATTGACCTGAATTGATATTAACCTGAACTAATACTATTATTTGATTTACTGGTAATGATAATTATCTGACATTTGAAGAAGTTATATTTAATGAATATAAAATAATGTCAAGTATTTATAAATTTTAAAATTAATAATAATGTCAAGTATTAATAAATTAACTAACTTAACTAACATAAACCCTAAAAATTGAATTAATAATAATTCTAAATATTAATAAATTGTCTTTCTAATTAATTTAACTTTTATTTTAAAATAACTTCAAAGATAAATTATTATACTTAATTAACTTAAGTGGAATGAATAACCATTATTAAATTAAATTTTTATATTTAATTAAATTAAGTTAAATGAATAAAGATTGTTAAATTAAATCTGTATTCTGAGATGACTTAAACTTTTTATTATATGAATAAATTAATGTTAAATTAATTTAACTTAAGATTAAAAATAAGTGTAATTAACTTGCATTCATTTTAAGTTAAATAATTAAACATTATTAAATCAAATTGTCTTTCTAATTAACTTAACTTTTATTTTAAAATAATTTTAAAGATAAATTATTATACTTAATTTATTTAAGTTGAATGAATAACCATTATTAAATTAAATTTTTATACTTAATTAAAATTAATTAAATGAATAAAGATTATTAAACTAAATCTGTATACTTAATTAACATAAGATGACTAAATTTTTTTATTAACTTAACATACTTAAATGACTTAATAAAAACCTGAATAACTTAAATGATTTAATTAAGTTAAGTTGTTTAAAACATTAAAACTAACAGTGAATATATAAAAACTTACCTAATCCCCAAACTACTAAAGCACTAAACCATAATCCTTAATTCCTTATATGTATGTACGTATAATGTACTAATATTATATATGTTAAATCTTAATCCTTAGTCCCTAGTCTTTACAGTACACATAACACAATAAACCATAAACCTAAAGGAACCCGACCTGAAATGAACCCGACCTAAAACGAAACCGACCTGAAAAGAACCCGACCTGAAACGAAACCGACCTGAAAAGAACCCGACCTGAAACGAAACCGACCTAAAACGAACCCGACCTGAAACGAAACCGGCCTGAAACGAAACCGGCCTGAAACGAACCCGACCTAAAACGAACCCGACCTGAAATGAACCCGACCTGAAACGAAACCGACCTGAAATGAACCCGACCTGAAACAAAACCGATCTGAAATCAACCTGTCAATTAACCGTTTTGGCCCGACCTGAAATGAACCGACCTGAAATGAACCCGACCTGAAATGAACCCGAACCCGAACCGAATCGAGTCAAAACAAAAATGACCTGTAACCGATTTAACCCGACCTGACAGAGCCCGACCTGAAACTCAACTGTTGACCTGTTTTTACATCCCTAACCACAATTTTGAAACAAAATCTCTGGTCCATCTTGCCAAACACAAGAGCCTACAAATGGAGAAATTATTAGATGGAGAAATTATTCTAATAACTTAATTTAATGATTATATTTATTTTCTAAGATAATTACAAAAAATACAGACAATTATTTTAACTGATTATATTTATTTAAAAAAATAGTATTTTTTGAACAAGGTTTTCCATTTTAGTTTCATACGTAAAATTGCACAGAATTAAAGTTCTCGTATCACGTTATATATTAAAACAAACTTAACATGTAATTGTGAAACTCTACATTGCCCCCATCTCAGGGGGCCTTCAACACCCGACAATGATATTCTCCGAGGGCCCATATCGGAAAAATGTTCCGATAAGCAGAATAGCTGATCATACAGTTCTTATTGAAGACTCCCGTGATCTCCTGTGGCAGGCAAATGATAAAAGCAAAATCAATAATGCATGCAAATATATTGCTGGTTATAATATTGGAACTTCTAGATTACCACTGCCTGAAAATTCTCACACATTCCAATCTAAAATACACTTAAAAAGTGCTATTCATAAGCCATTTATATCAAAGAACTTCTGGAAATCCTACCTTCTCAATTCTCCACGTTTGTTTGCTCGAACAGTACCGGATCACTTGATGCATTAGTAATAATATTCTCTTTGTAATTCCATAAAATATGCAGAACTTTTGGTTTAGTGTTATCCAATCATTCTCTACTTGCATAAGCATTTATAATTTGGAAAATTAAGCCCTCAAGAAACATGATTACTTGAAATTTTCTGAGACTAACATGATTATATTATTTGCTCCAGACACAGTTTTCTTCTCTAATCTTCACACAAACACATAAAGCCTAATAAACTTACCTCTTGAGGAAAATCTCCGTCCTCCGCTTGAGAGTTAATTAATATCCTTGCAGCGCGATGCAATGGTGTTGGATCTCTCTCAGCCTTTCGTTGTGGAAGAGTTTGAGTCAGCACCGAATAATAAAATTAAAGTTAGATCAATAACATGCATGTAAACTGAAACATACATTAAGGCCTAAAAATATGTACACATAATGTAATCATACATCCTGAATTTTGTAAAACATCAACCAAAGAGAATTTTAACAAATGACATGTTAGTTACTAGAATTTAGATTGTGTGAATCCTGTGCATTCCTAGAACAATTCTGCAAACATGTTGCAGTGGTAAAGAGTTTTTTAAAAAAGGAATTATTAATACACTTTTCAGCTTAACGCTGTTATTAATCATTCTCTGTTCTTATCATGTCTTACCTCATCACAACTATTGTTTTGGTAAATGATTCCATCTATGATTTTGACCTCACAACTAGAGTTTTAATCTCACATTGCAGTCATTTTCTCAGTGACGGATTCAGAAATTATTTTTGAGGGTGAGCACACATATGTTAAGTATTAAGAACATAAAAAAATTTGTACGTAAATGGGTACAAATAAAATTTTAGGGTGGGCACACTCAGTAAAATAGATAACCAATAAAGGAAATTCAGATTTGCAGGGTGGGCACAATAAAATTTCAGGGTGGGCACACTCGATAAAATAAATAACCAGTAAAAGAAATTCAGATTTTTAGGATTGTCCTTAATACCGTATTCCCTGACGAGCATCGTAGAGAAATCCTTCGTTATATATACTATCATCAGGTACATATTCTATATTTTTTATACAATTGATGTATATATACAAGTATATTGAAACATTTATATGAATGTGATGCAGAATGAAGATGGTGGTTGGGGATTGCACATAGAAGGTCACAGCACCATGTTCTGCACGGCACTTAGCTACATTTGCATGCGTATTCTCGGGGAAGGTCCCGACGGCGGACTTGACAATGCTTGCGCGAGAGCCCGCAAGTGGATTCTTGACCATGGCAGTGTCACTCACATGCCCTCTTGGGGGAAAACTTGGCTTTCGGTATGCATGCATGAAATCACTTGTTTCACAGATTGACCTTCAAAATTTATCCATATTCAGATTGAGAAAACCAAATAAATCATACAATGTTCCCTTTTTTTTTGTAGATACTTGGTGTTTTTGACTGGTCTGGAGCTAATCCAATGCCCCCAGAGTTCTGGCTTCTTCCTTCTTTCCTTCCTATGCATCCAGGTTTGCATGAATCAATTTCATTGAATTGATATCAGTTCATTCATATATATATTGATAAAGGACGTTAATCCGAAACTGTCCTTTCAAATGTGCAGCTAAAATGTGGTGCTACTGTCGTATGGTGTACATGCCGATGTCGTATCTATATGGCAAAAGGTTTGTGGGACCGATCACACCTCTGATCGAGCAATTGAGGGAAGAACTATACCTTCAGCCTTACAATGAAATTAATTGGAAGAAGATACGCCATTCATGTGCCCCTGTAAGTTTATCTTTATTGTGTACATGTTACAGACTGCAAAGATATTGAACTGCAGTACAATTAAGTTCATAAAACATTGGTAAACAATTTGTTGTTACAGGAGGATATCTACTATCCACATCCTTTGATTCAGGATCTGATGTGGGACAGTTTATATATATGTACCGAACCGCTGCTTACTCGTTGGCCTTTTAACAAGTTGATCAGAGAGAAGGCCCTCCAAGTAACAATGGAACACATCCACTACGAAGACGAAAATAGTAGATACATCACCATTGGTTGTGTGGAGAAGGTAATTTTACCATCACATTCGAGGTTGTGAAAATTCGACCCATGTACGTATGTATGTATGTATGTATGGCTATTTGATTGCTAACCATCTGGTGCCGCTGAATGGAGCAGGTGTTATGCATGCTTGCCTGTTGGGCTGAAGAGCCAAATAGTGATTATTTTAAGAAACACCTTGCTCGAATCCCGGATTACCTTTGGGTTGCTGAAGATGGAATGAAGATGCAGGTTTGTGCACATTCATTCTCTAAAAGAAACCTATTTATTGATTAAATTGGTAACAATGCAAGATGTATGCAGAGCTTTGGAAGCCAACAATGGGATACCGGTTTCGCTGTTCAAGCTTTGCTTGCAAGTAACCTCACTGATGAAATAGGACATGTACTCAAGAGAGGGCATGACTTCATCAAGAAATCCCAGGTTTAATATCAGTTTCATTCATCCCGAAGTCATTTCCAATCTTTCTCATAGCTCATCGTTGAGAATAATTGTTACGATTCCGATTACCACGAATAGGTCAAGGACAATCCTTCTGGTGACTTTAAGAAAATGTATCGTCATATTTCGAAGGGATCTTGGACTTTCTCGGATCAAGATCATGGATGGCAAGTTTCTGATTGCACTGCAGAAGGCTTGAAGGTAACTGATTTCTTTAGTCTCAATCAAATGCAATATAAAAAAATCATAAACGAGTGATGCATCTGTTCTATAAATTCATGTTGCCTTAATAGATATTCCTCTGTTTTGCAGTGTTGCCTGCTCATGTCCATGTTGCCTGCAGAAATTGTTGGCGAGAAAATGGAACCTCAGCAGTTATATGATGCAGTCAATGTTATACTTTCTCTGCAGGTAAGAATTTGCCCACTCTAGTTTTTCAAGGATGCCTTCACTTCGTTTAAGTTGTCGGATTCGATAAGCTTCAAATGCTTCACTTGTTATATATAGAGCAAAAATGGGGGATTAGCTGCCTGGGAGCCTGCTGGAGCTCAAGAGTGGTTGGAAGTAAGTGCTTAAGCCATTGATATGTACTCTGGTTTGCTATTAGTCTTCATATGTTAATGATGGTTCCTTCTTTGTTACTCTTCTTCAGATGCTTAACCCCACCGAATTTTTCGCCGATATAGTCATCGAGCATGAATACATTGAGTGCACAGCATCTTCAATCCATGCCTTGGTTCTGTTTAAGAAGTTGTACCCTGGGCACAGGAAGAAAGAAATTGAAAATTTCATTACGAATGCCGTACGCTACCTCGAAGATATACAAATGCCCGACGGTTCATGGTATGCGCTTTTCGGATCTAATCAAATAGACCTTTTTATGATTGCTTTTTGAAAAAGAATTAGAGTTGAATTGTATTTAACATTTCAACAGGTATGGAAACTGGGGAGTTTGCTTCACATATGGTACATGGTTCGCACTCGGAGGTCTTGCAGCGGCGGGCAAGACATACACCAACTGCGCAGCAATGCGCAGAGGTGTTCAATTCCTACTTAGAACCCAAAGAGAGAATGGTGGGTGGGGTGAGAGCTACAAATCATGTCCCGACAAGGTGATGCATACTAATAATGTCTTGTCCCATGTTTAGCAATTAGCATACCATTTGTTTAATTGGTAATAGTAATATTTATGGGGTTGGAATGCAGAGATATGTGCCTCTGGAAGATGACAGATCAAACTTGGTGCACACTGCATGGGCCATAATGGGTTTGATTCATTCCGGACAAGCAGAACGAGACCCGACGCCTCTATGTAGGTAAAATGAACTGCAAAAAGGCTGTTAGCACTGACTGAAAATTATAAACAAAAACAGAACGTAAATTTTGTTGACCGTGTCGTGGTATGGTGCCCACTGCCTTAGAAACAAAACTGCCCCGAACAGTGTAGTCGCTTCACGGGCAGGCTGTCCCCCGAGGTGCACACGGACGCTCCTGGAACCGTACACTCGACTCCTGGAGTGAACAACAGTGGAACTGCTCGAACAAATGGAGAAACCGGAGAGAATTGAAATGGTTTTGTGTTGTGTTTGATAATCTGAAATGGTGCATGCAACACCTCTATTTATAGGATGTATAACATGTCTATAATAGACATTTCACTGCACAAAATAATTACAGAATTTAATCTGTATAACAACAATCTTAAATCTGCTGTAACAGATTCTCATAACTGAAAAACAGTCTAAATTCATCCACTGAACAGACTGTACATATTCGAATAAACTGCACTGGAATCAAACCGTTCGAATCAAATAAATTCGGATTGATTCAAACAGTTTGAATCAAACTGGCCGGACGGCGGCGGCGGCGGCGCGTGAGGACTTCCCTTGTTCTTTCCCACTCAACAAGGGAGGGAGGAAGCATGGGTATAAATACCCTTCCCTAGCTATTTTCCCAACCAATGTGGGATATAGCTTTGGCTTTGGTAACTTCTTGAAGCATTACCAACATTCCCCCACTAATGCGAAAGAATTTATCTGTATCTCAAACACAGCCCTCCTCAGACGAGCAGTAGCGGAATTAGTTGCTTAAGCACTAGTGAACGTATCTTGAACTAGTACATAGTGATAATGAGCGATCCTTCTCTTAGATAAGTGAAACTAGTCTTGAACTTTCTAAGATAGGGGTAAACTCATAACACACAACTAACTCCTTCATCCACCGAAGTTCTCGATGTGTAAGATATATATACACAAGTGTATATTTGGCCATCTTACCCTCAGGATTCTAGTAAGTGTTTTTAGAAAAACGGCCCAACGTTTTTCACAGAAGGTGGCTAATCCTTCTCACTTACATAGGTTATTTCATCAGGTTTATCTTAATATAAACCACCCTGAATCTGGGCTATAAAATAATTAAGAACCATTTGTAATGGTTCAACCTCTTATAGACTTATGGTGATTTCTTCAAGTCCATTTAAAATGAACCACCCAATATTGGGATAAGAAATCATTAAGAATAAATATTCAATCTCATTGTCGGTGAATTCAAAATGTCCTTCTCAATAGGATCATTTAAACTTTGAATTCATTAAGAGTTTCTCGAAACTCAACCTTTCTGGCGGTAAGTCCATATTGTCCTTCTCAGTAGGACAACACATTCATACTTGTGTTATGAACTTATTAAGAATAAGTATTCAACCATGATTCGGTAAATTCATCAAGTCTTTCTCACAAGGACCACCCAAAACCTGGGCTATGAATTTATTAAGAGTAATAGTACTCAACCTGGGCATGTACATTATTCGTCATAGGAATAGGCAGTGAGAAATGTACACTATGAGTCTTTCCATGGTTTCGTTTGACCACATTGAACTTAGATAACTAAGTTGGGTATCCACCATGAATTCCTCAACCAATGGGCTTTAAACCCATCCCCCTCGACGAATCAAGGACCAATTTCCGACTTAACCCTTTGGTAAGCGGATCTGCTAGGTTTCTTTCTGACTTCACATACTCTAAAGAGAGTACTCCATTCCTTATTAAGTGTCTAACAGATTCATGCCTTATGCGAATGTGTCTCTTTTTGCCATTGTAAACATGACTCTTGGCAACACAAATCGCTGCTTGTGAATCACACAACAAGGAAACAGGAGGAGTCGGAGTTCCCCACAATGGAATATCGGCTAACAAACTCCTTAGCCACTCAGCTTCTTGCCCAGCTAAGTCAAGAGCTATAAACTCTGACTCCATAGTAGAGCGAGCAATACAAGTATGTTTTGAAGACTTCCAAGAAATTGCTGCTCCTCCCAAAGTAAATACATACCCACTCGTAGAGCTTACTTCATCACTATCGGAAACCCAGTTGGCGTCACAATATCCTTCTAATGTAGCAGGAAAGCCAACATACTCAAGTCTCCAGTCCATAGTACCCTTAAGGTACTTAAGTAAGCGTCTAAGAGCAACCCAGTGCTCACCACTAGGGTTATGAGTGTATCTACTGAGTCTGCTAACAGCATAGGCAATGTTTGGCCGAGTACAGTTCATTAAGAACATCAGACTGCCAATTATTTTGGCATATTCCGTTTGAGAAACGCTACTTCCTTCATTCTTAAAGAGATGTATGCTAGAGTCATAAGGAGTTCGAATAGGGACGACATCAAAACTGTCAAATTTCTTTAACACTTTCTTAGTATAGTGTGCCTGGCTTAAAGAAAATCCCTTTTCAGATTTGATTACTTTGACTCCTAAGATTATATCGACTTCTCCCAAGTCAGTCATCTCAAACTTAGTGGACAAGAAACTTCTTGTTTTGTTAATGGACTCAATGTTAGTACTGAAAATCAGCATGTCGTCAACATACAAGCTTATGATGACACAATCAGTACCAAACATCCTCGAATACACGCATGCATCCGAACCATTCACAACAAAACCAAAACTAAGAATAGTTTTGTGAAATTTCTCATACCACTGTTTAGGAGCTTGCTTCAGGCCATAAAGTGACTTTTTAAGTCTACATACTTTGCCTTCCATACCAGGCGCCTCGAAGCCAAGAGGTTGCTCCATATAGATCTCCTCATCTAGATCCCCATTCAAAAATGCAGTCTTTACATCCATTTGATGTACTTGCAACTTGTGAATGGAGGCTAGTGCAAACAATGCACGGATCGTTGAGATTTTTGTGACGGGAGAGTAAGTATCAAAGAAGTCTTGACCAAATCTTTGAGTGAACCCTTTGACTACTAGCCTTGCCTTATACCTTTGGATAGAACCATCTGGTCTAAGTTTCTTTCGAAAGACCCACTTACTGTTAATGGTTTTAAATCCTCTAGGCAAGTCAACTAATTCCCAAGTATGATTAGACATTATTGATTCTAGTTCATCTTTTATAGCGCTTTTCCAGAAACTAGCATCACTAGATCGTATAGCTTTTTCGTAAGTTTTAGGATCCTCATCTAACAAATATGCTTGAGCTATAGGATCAGAAAGAGTGTCTAAGTCATTTATCTCATAAATGAAGGAAGTTATGAAGTCTGGTCCAAAAGAGGTTTCAACTCTTTGTCTCTTACTTCTTCTAGGCTCAAATTCAATCTCTTGAGAAGACCTAGCAGGCACACTAGAAGAAGTGGATGGGAAGTTTTCTATTTGTGTTTCAACATTTAATCTAGGTTTCTTGAGAGGAAAGATTTCTTCAAAGAAAACAGCATCCCTAGATTCATAAATAGAGAAGTCTTGTAAAGTCATGAATCTGTATGCGGCACTGTTAGAAGCATAACCTATAAACACTGCATCAACGGTCTTAGGTCCAATGGTGGACTTCTTAAAGTCTGGCAACCCCACTTTGGCCAGACACCCCCACACTTTCAGGTATTGTAAATTTGGGGCATACCCTTTCCATAGTTCGTATGGGGTAGAATCAATTTTCTTATGAGGTACTCGGTTTAGAATATGATTAGCCGATAGAATGGCTTCCCCCACATGTTGTCAGACAACCCAGAACTTATCAACAATGAGTTCATCATCTCTTTTAAAGTTCTGTTTTTCCTCTCGGCTATACCGTTCTGTTGAGGAAAATAAGGGGCTGAAGTTTCATGTATTATGCTATTCGTCTCACAAACCTCTTTTAGAAAATTAGATCCATATTCACCACCTCTATCAGACCTAACACGTTTTATTCTCCTATCTAACTGATTTTCAACTTCTGCCTTATAAATAAGAAAGAAATTTTCAGCTTCATCTTTAGTTCTTAGGAGATAAACTTTTGTATACCTAGAGAAGTCATCTACAAAAGTTATGTAGTAGTGTTTTCCTCCTTTACTTTCAGTGTTTCTAAAGTCTGCTAGATCAGTATGAATAAGCTCTAACAGTTCAGTCTTTCTTTTAGAAACATTTTTAAAGGTAGGTTTTGCATTCTTTGCTTCTACACAAACTTCACATTTATTATAGTTTGTTATGTCTAGTTTAGGCAAAATATTCATATTCATCATTTTCTTTAGGGATTGAATATTTACGTGTCCTAATCTAGCATGCCACATATCAATAGACTCAACAATATAAGCAGAAGTGGTAGCTTTATTATTTTCATTAAGTTGAGTTTCTATGACAAATAAACCTTCGCTTAAAAAACCTTTCCCGACATAATCACCGTTACGGAAAAGTACAAGTTTATCTGCCTCAAAAACTAACTTAATGCCTGCCTTATTTAAGAGGCCACCACTAATCAAATTTCTACGCAGGGCAGGCACATATAGGACATTATTAAGGGCCAAAGTTTTACCGGAAGTCAGCTTGAGTAAAACCTTGCCTTTGCTCACCACTTGAGAGCTGCTGGAGTTCTCCATGTACACACGTTCACCATTTTTCACGTCCTCGAATTCGGTGAAGAACTCCTTCTTTGCGCAGAAGTGTCGAGAAGCTCCGGTGTCTACGACCCACTCGGTGTTCTTCTCTACGAGGTTGACCTCTGAAACCACCGCGGCTATGACATCATCATCCATGTCCTCCGTCACATGCATGCGTGGTCTAGTCTCATTCTGGCGGTCCGAGCGGTGCTGACATTGGTACGCCTTGTGACCAGCTTGCCCACACACGTAGCACTTCATGGTTTTCACGTCGGGCTTAGCCTTCATGGGTTTCTTGAAATTGGTAGTCTTTTGTGGTTTGGGCCTTTTGGTTGGAGGGCCTTTCTTAAAGGGCTTTTTGGACCCTGAAGCACCACCAGACTCAACTATGTTAGTTTTAAAAGATAAGTGACTAAAATTGTTCGTAACCTTATCTTTCAAACGGTTGGCCTCCTCGATTTTCATGTGACCGATCAGCTCCTGAAGTGGTATGTCCCTTTTCTTGTGCTTGAGGGAGTTGCGGTAATCGGACCATGATTTTGGCAATTTCTCGATAAGGACGTTTGCTTGCAAAACTTCACACATTTGTATGCCTTCCGCTATGATGTCCGAGACAAGATTCTCATAGTCATGGACCTGGTCCATGATGGGCTTGTTGTCGGTCATCTGGAACTTCAACCATTCTCCCATGACATATTTTTTGATCCCCGCATCATCGGTGCCATACTTGGTGTCCAAGGAATCTCATATTGCCTTTGCACTCCTCTCCTTTAGATACATGTCAAATAATTTGTTGGACATGTGACTAAGGAGATGGCCACGGACCGTCTTGTTGTCCTTCTAATATTTGGCAAAGGTGGCAGCAGCAAGGACATCGGCGGCAGCATCGGTTTGGCCTTGGTTATCGGTAGGAACATCAACGGTAGGTGGTGCAATTGGTGGATCGTTGAGCAACACATAATCGAGGTCCAATTGCTCAAAGAAGATAAGTATGCGTTGGGACCACCTTCGATAGTTGATTCCATCTAAAGCATCGAGTTTGGAAAGGTCGGGAATAAGCTTGCTTTGTAGTTCGGATGAAGAAGCCATTTTGCATAATCGGAGATAGTTTTGTTTCTAAATTGTAGGTAAAATGAACTGCAAAAAGGCTGTTAGCACTGACTGGAAATTATAAACAAAAATAGAACGTAAATTTTGTTGACCGTGTCGTGGTATGGTGGCCACTGCCTTAGAAACAAAACTGCCCCAAACAGTGTAGTCGCTTCACGGGCAGGCTGTCCCCCGAGGTGCACACGGACGCTCCGTCAAACCGTACACTCGACTCCTGGAGTGAACAACAGTAGAACTGCTCGAACAAATGGAGAAACTAGAGAGAATTGAACCGTACACTCGACACGTGTTACCCGAGCCGGCAGGACGGCGGCGCGCGAGGACTTCCCTTGTTCTTTCCCACTCAACAAGGGAGGGAGGAAGCATGGGTATAAATACCCTTCCCTAGCTATTTTCCCAACCAATGTGGGATATAGCTTTAGCTTTGGTAACTTCTTGAAGCATTACCAACACTCTACACCGTGCCGCAAAGCTAATAATCAATTCTCAATTGGAAGATGGAGACTTTCCGCAGCAGGTGCTAGCTAAATCTTGTTGCATATTTTACTTGGCTTCATTTATTTAAAAAGAAACATTTGATTCTAACAATTGGATATGATTGTGGCGGACAGGAAATAACTGGAGTGTTTATGAAGAACTGTATGTTACACTATGCAGCATATAGGAACATTTACCCACTGTGGGCACTTGCAGAGTACAGAAAACGTGTTCCATTGCCCTAATACTTGCCCCAAACCTGTTGAAACTTATACTCATCATTCATCAAACACAAAACAAGGGGGTTATAGTTATAGAGATTTGTTGCTTCTGTTTTACTACTTTATTATTCTTATTCTTCTTCTTCTTTTCTAAAATGAATGTAAGATAAACTTGTAAAATGTATCGACAAATAATAAAAAAAGTTTTACTTTTTAAAAATGTATCAGCTTCGACCAATATAACTTTGCAGTCTTTGCTACTATTGTATTTTTCTAAAATGCAAGTCGGGTCCATTTCAGGTCGGGTCCATTTCAGGTCGGGTCTATTTCAGGTCGGGTAGTTTCAGGTCGGGATATTTTCGGGATTGGAATTCGTATTGAGTTTGAGTTCGGTACAGCCGTATAAGTAGTTGATAGACTTTAGGTTGGCCTTCGTCAATCATCATTGATTTGGAGTTAATTATTTAAAGTCATATCAAATTAAAATTATAAAACATTGGAGTAATGAAAGAAAAATAATGAAAATGGGTCAATTTGGACTAAAAAGGGGTCAATTTGGATTAAAAATAAAGTTTCACGAATTATAATGAATAAAAATATCAAATTAAAATTATAAACATTAGACAAATTTTAAAGAAAACAATGAAAATGGGTCAATTTGGAATAAAAATAAAGTTTTGGGGACTATAATGAACAAAAATATCAAATTAAAAGTATAAAAATTAGAGTAATTAAAAAAACAATAAGTAGAGGTTAATTTAGAATATAAATAAAGTTTTAGGGTCTAAAATGAACAAAATTTCAAATTAAAATTATAAAACATGATGAATTAAAATATATATATATATATGGGTCAACATGGAATTAAAATAAAGTTAAGAGACTAGAATGAAGAAAATATCAAATTAAAATAATAAAACAATGGACGTTAAAAAAATAAATGTTGGTCAATTTGGAATAAAAATAAAGTTTTAAGGTCTAGAATGATGAAAATATCAAATTAAAATTATAAAAGATTAGACGAATTATAAAAACAATGAATATGGGTCAATTTGGAATTGAAATAAAATTAAGGGACTAGAATGAACAAAGTACCAAATTAAAATTATAAAACATTAGATGAATTAAAAAACAATAAATAGGGGTTAATTTGGAATTAAACTAAAGTTTAGGGGACTAGAATGAACAAAATATCAAATTAAAATTATAAAACATCAGACTAATTAAAATAAAGTTAAGGGACTAGAACAAAATATCAAATTAAAATTATAAAATATCAGACTAATTAAAAAAATAAAAGTGGTCAATTTAGAATACAAATAAAGTTTAGGGAATACAATGAAAAAAATGTCAAAGTAAAATTATCTATTATTAAACTAATTAAAAAAATAATTAGTAGGGGTCAATTTTGAATAGAAATGAAGATTTAAGGGTTATAATGAACATAAATATCAAATTAAAATTATAAAACATTTGACGATTTAGGGTTTATGGTTTATGATTTAAAGGGTTTGAGGTTTATGAAAAACTCATTAAGGGTTCAGGGAAAATTCATTAAAGGTTCAGGGTTCATACATTGATATATACATACATATATATTTACATACATCAGGGTTTAGGGTTTAGGATTTAGAGTTAAAGGTTAAGGGAAAAGTCATTAAGGGTTTAGGGTTTATACATTGATAGGTACATATATACATACTTGGATATATTAGGGTTTAGGGTTTATGGTGTAGGGTTTAGGTTTAGGATTTAAGTGGTTAGGGTTTTGGGTTTTGGGTTCATACATTGATAGATACATACATACATACATACATACATAAGGTTTAAGATTTAGGGAAAATTCATCAAGGCTTTAAGATTTAAGTGCTTAGGGTTTAGGGAAAATTCATTAAGAGTTTAGGGTTCATACATTGGTACATAAAATCAAAAGTCAAAATCATAAATCCTAAACCTTAAACCTAGAACACTAAACCCTAGAATCTTTAAACTTTAAACCTTTAAAACAAAAACTAAACACATAAATAGTTAAATATATATATTATATGTATGTATGTAAGTTTTAGTATGTATAATATGTTATATGTATGTATATATATAATTATATATAATATATATGTATTGTTATAATTAATTATATGTACGTATGTATGAAATTTTTTCCCTCCATTTTTCCCTCCAATTTTTTTCACTTAATTGTTGTTACAATTTCTAGGGCGGGATTTTTGAATTGAATTATGTGTTTGGTTCCTTGGATTTGCGGGCCAAATACTTAAGCAATGTTTTTTTTTCTTTGAATTAAATTATAAAAAATAATAGGGGTCAATTTGGATTAAAATTAAATTTTAGGGTGTAGAATAAATTAGATGAACTTGTAAAAAATATAAATAAATATGAGGCAAATTTGACCAAGAATTAAATTGTAGGGACTATAATAAACAAAAATATTATTTGACTAAATTATCAAAAATAAAAATATATGAGTCAATTTCGGCTAAAATTATAAATGAGTCAATTTCGGCTAAAATTATAAATGAGTCAATTTCGGCTAAATTACTAAAAATACAAATATATATGAGTCAATTACATATCAATATATGTAGGTGTATATGTATATACATTATATATGTATATGATATATCAACTTATGATAATTTTTAATTCATCAAGTCATAGATTTCGAGTCAATATCAGTTTAGGTCAACAACAGGTCGGGTCACTTATCAGGTCAGGTTTAAAACAGGTTGGGTTCAAAACAGGCCGGGTTCAAAACAGGTCGGGTCCATTTCAGGTCGGGTCTGTTTCAGGTCGGGTCTATTTCAGGTCGGGTTCAAAACAGGTTGGGTAAAATCGGATATCAGGTCAATTCAGTCGGATAAATTCGGTTATTTGCCAGGTCGGCTTCGAGTTCGGGTTCGTATCAGTCGGACGCAGGTCGGGTTTCAGGTCCACAATAACAGGTCCAATTCGGGTTCGGGTCGTTTTCAGTTGGACGCAGATCGGGTTCGGTTACTACAGTAACATGTCAAATTCGGGTTCGGGTTAACAATAGTCGGTTACAAATCGGGTTCGGGTCATCAAATCCTCAGGTCAAATCAGGTTCTGACTCGAGCAGGTTTCAGTCGAGTTTCCAGGTCGGGTCAGCTTTTTACATCCCTAATTGGCGAAATGATGAAATTGCATTAAATTAATATTAAAATAGAGATCAGTAGCTCCTAATATATCTGTAAGAAGAAAGTGTTATGTTGTTAAAATAGAAGTTTCTTGACGATTAGGCGCCAAAATTTTCTTGAGCTTTTTGTATTACAAAATGTGGTATATGCAGAAAATCAATGTTCATGCAACTATAGTCGGACAACTACTTCTAAAGACCAAAGGCTTCTTTACAAAATATCATTGGTTTTGGATTTGTGTTGCAATACTGTTCGAATTTTATTCATTGTAGCAGTGACTTACTTGAACCATAAGCTACATTATTAATTTCATTTTTATTGAAATCTAGACACTTGGAACAATTGGTATAAGAAAAACACAGACCACTTTAAATCTCAATGTAAAAAACAAATCTTCTTAGATGATGCTTTGCCTGAACTTTTGTGAGTGATTGTAGGTATTAATCTGCCGGTGACCGCAGACATTGCAGACTGACCAAGTAAAAAGGGAATGGTGTTGCCTTTCAAACCTCTTTTACTCGCATTCAAACATGTCAGTTACTTTGTAAGTAGGGCCGTCCCTGGCCAAGGAAATAAGGGCCACGGCTCATGGTCCAGTCTGCCCCAAAGTAGGGCTGTAAATAAGACGAGACAGATCGTGAGCTACTTGAGTTCGACTCGGTCAAAGCTCGACTCGATTGGATTCGACTCGAGCTCGAACTCGGCTCGAGTTCTTGACGAGCCGAGCTGAGCTACTGAATACCCGACTCGAAAAGCTCCCGAGTTACTCGAAAATATAATATAGTAATTTTATTATACTTTTTATAATTTAAAATCTAAATTCTTAAACTTAAAACCCTAAATATAAACCCTAAACATAAGTATTAAACCCTAAAAATCTAAATCATAAATTCTAAACCCAACAATCTAAACCCTAAACTAACACCCTAAACCCTAAAATTAACAAGCTTGAGTTTACAAAATATGTATATCAAAGTTTTTTCTTCATAAGATTTTAAATGAGACATGATAGATGAAGAGCTGCTTGACTCCAATGCTATCAAAGATCAGTCAATATTTGACCTGATTGGGCTCGAATCAAGCTCGAACTCGAGTTCTAAACGAGCCGAGTCGAGCTTAGATTTCTCAAGCTCGTTATAAATTACTCAAGCTCGAACTCGACTCGAAATCTTAACGAACCGAGCCGAGCTTAGCACTACTCGAGCTCAACTCGTCTCGTTTACACCCCTACCCCAGAGTCCACACTTAAATATATTAACTGGAGAGTTGGTGTGGTTTTAGAGAATTTTAAGGGTTCATTACAATAGTTATATAAATATATATAATGTTTTTGAAATATATATATATATAATTGAAACGTGCATAGTAAGAGTTGAAATGAAATAAATTGACTGCATGGGGCCCACAGAACAGCAATTAATTTCCAACAATAATTGCTCTTAATCCTTCTGCAAATAAGCAGGATATGGTGGTATATCTTAATAGAACGTTCCCAACGGTTGGACAACCTTTTTTATTAAAAAATACAACATAGCCAAAACTAAACTTTACCAATTTTACAAGTAATCTACCATGTATTGTAAAATTAATATTTTCTGCGAAAACAAAAAAAGGATAGTTCTTCTATACTCGATGAGCTTTGACGAGCACCATTATTGACGAGAACCGATAAATTAATTTATAAAAAATTTTAATTTAAAATACTTAATGCGTAATTATATTTTTTAAAAAAATTAAAAATGCAATTTAATTAAAATACCTAAGATTCTTTGATTTGGGGATAGATTATTTTGATTAATAATGTTTAAAACAAAATTAAAATCAAGAAAATGTATTTTAATTAAATTACACTTTTAATTTTTTTAAAAATTATATTTACGCATTAAGTACTTTAAATTTAAAAATTTTATAAATTAGTTTATCGATGCTAATCGGTGCTCGTTAATAGTGATGCTCGTCGATGCTCGTCAAGCGCTGTAGAATTTTCCATAAAAAAAACTACCGTTGGTTTGTGATTATTATAGGTTTTAGTAGGTTTTTGGGTAATTATTAAGGTTTTAATAATTTTTTTTTAATTTGAACAAATGTTTCAAATAAACCTAAAAATAATCTTTTTATTGTTCTTGTTCTTCCCATTTTAATTTCTCCACAATTTTATCTCTTTCTTATGTTATTTTCTCACAACTTATTTTATTTTTTTATATCATTTTGATTTGATATTTCAAGAGGGCAAATTTTCATATATTCAAGGATATTGCAGTTTATGGGATTTACTATTTATGTACTATATTGAGGCATAAATTTAAGTTTTCAACAACTAAGACTCAGGTGCTATCATTCTATACTTTTTGCTTCATAATTTTTACAGTATAATGTTCAATCGAAAGCATGCTTGGTAATGAAAAAGAAAAAAAAAACGAGCACAAAAATTAATAGAATCACAAAAGGGTATTTTAGATATTTTTTTCCAAAATAGGTGGAAGAGCCTTTAGATGATGATGATGAATCGGACGTAGATGAAGATAATATTGAACATTCTGATAAAAATTTGAATGATAATGATATTAGTAGTTTGAATAATGATGATATTATTAATTTATATAATGAGCGTGATAATGTACTTGATGGATCAAATGTTGATGTTGATATTAATTAACATATAATTTTTCTTTTTGATATCTATGATCTTAGAATTTGGGGTGTTCTTGATACTAAAACTAGAGATATTTTAATTGAAAAATGACACATTAGAGATTTGAATCTCACATTTCCTAATAATAATCTTTCTAGACATTTTTCATATTGTCGTTTCTCTAAAAAAATTGAACAATGGAGAAACTTTTGATAGAAGATGGTTAGTTTACTCTAGACATGTTAATAAAAACATATTGTTTTTGTTGTAAATTATTTAGTTCTAATAGCAAAAACATTTTAGCAAATGAAGGAATGAATGATTGGAAGCATTTGAATGATAGACTCAAACAACATGAGAATAGTGTTGAACATATGACTAATATGAATATTTCGAATGAAACAAGAATAAGATTAGAAAAATTAAAGATATTAATAAAGATTTGCAAGAAGAAATTTCAAAAGAAAATGAACGTTAGAGACAAATTTTAATAAGAATAATATTTGTGAAATGTCTTGCAAAAAATAATTTAGCTTTTCGTGGATCTAGTAGAAAACTTTATGAGGATGGTAATGGTAATTTTTTAGGTTTAATTGAAATGATAGCCGAATTTGATTTAATAATGCAAAATCATGTTAGACGTATCCTAAAATTCAAAATGAATTAATTTCTCGTTTGGCTCATAGTGTTAGAACTTCTATGATAAAGATTATTATAGTGTAAAAATATTTTTTTCGTTATCCTTGATTGTACACCGGATGTGAGCCATCAAGAACAAATGAGTTTGATAATCAGGGTCGGCCCTGGGCAGGGGCAGCAACAGCGCCCGCCCAAGGCTCATTGCTCAAGAAAATTAAATATTATATATTTTTGAATTATATTTAAAGATTTAATTTGTTTTAATATTTGTTATTAGGGGCTATTTTTTTAATATTTGTTAATAGGGGTTAAGATTTTTCCAACATTTATTATTAAAGATCTACTCTTAATATTTTTTTCTAATACTTGTTATTAGGGGCATATTTTTTATGTTTGTTATTAGAGGCTGAGTATTTTTCAATATTTATTAGTAGGAGTCTACTCTTAATATTCATTTTTTTCTAATACGTGTTATTAAGGGCCAATTTTTTTAATACTTGTTATTAGGGGCTGAGTTTTTTCCGATATTTATTATTAGGGATCTACTCTTAATATTCAATTTTTTAGTACTTGTTACTAGGGATCCAGTTTTTTCTAATATTTGTTATTATGTGCATAGTTTTAAGGTAAAATTTTGATATACATGCCGGTAAAACTAATTTTACACAAGCCTGCATATTTACATTATAAAACTCAAATCCTAAATTCTAATCGTAACCCTAAAAAACTAAACTATAAACCATAAACCATATACCATAAATTCTAAACAACTAATCTTAAATTCTAAACCCTACAACATAAACCCCTACACTTTAAACCCTAAACTAAAATCTTAACCCCTAAAACTAAAACGCACATGTAAACTAAAGTTTACACGACATGTGTATCAAAGTTTTTTAAATACTTTTAAAATTTAATTTTTTCAATACTTGTTATTAGGGGATCAATTTTTTCAATACTTGTTACGATGGACCAACTCTTAAAATTTAATTTCTTTCATTACATGCTATTAGGGACAAAGATTTAAATAGCGGCATGCAACCACAACAACGATCGTTATATGACGGTGGTGGCATCATCTAAAACCGCGATATATGGAACCATTATGTCCACAATAACATATGTTACTAAAAAAATTCATAACCACGATACTTACAATAAACAAAATAACATCTATTATATCCACAATCATGATAAACACAACACAACCGAAAATATGATTGTAACTATAAATCTATAATTACAATTGTAACCCCCTCGTCCCGGTCTGGCCGGATGACCGGTCTGAGTGAGCTACACGGGGAAAACCGAAGCGAAACCCAAAGGATTCCCCCTCGGTTAGCAACCCTATTTTTTTCTTTTTATATTAATCTTGCCTAGATGAATATTAAGTCCTATGTGATTCACAACAGCGGAAACGTTCAAAGGAAAAACACATTCGAAACACAGCCACGCAAAAACAGTCAATTTTAAGCTTATAAGGCAGGCAGTATCGATACCCTAATCAGGGGTATCGATACCCCCTTTCTAGGTCAACCCAAGAAGTCAACATGTGAAGACCGTATCGATACCCTTACCAGGGGTATCGTTACCCTCTTCCTCGGTCAACCTTCCTTGGTCAACAGAATAGAACCGTATCGATACTCGGGAACACCGTATCGGTACGCTCCAATCTAACTCCCACTTTCAAATTACAGAAACTTTGGAGGGTATCGATACCCTAGGCAAAAACTGAGGCAATTGGGTAAGAGAGTATCGATACCCTAACCAGGGGTATCGATACCCCCTGCACTGCAACTCCTCAAACTCAACTAAAACGACTCCAACACGACTCTACATGCATTTCTCGACTCACCTAAGCGTATACCAACATGCAAGCACACATAATTAAGCCATGGGTGTCACTCAAACATGGATTAAAGCTTTCATACATAGCATTCTAATTAGAGCAAATTAGGCAATATTAAGCATACATGAAGGCTCAAATGGTCTTAAAAGCACAAGTCAAGCACAAGAGGTTTGCAACCATACATAAGGCAACCTAAACACCCTAAAGCATGCCATCATACACACCAACAATCATCAAGGTATTACATGCATACAATCCATAATTAATTCAAACATCACATTAGGCATTAACAACAATAAGCCAACACATAGGAGTCTAGATACAAGCTCCTAAAACACGTAGCATTTCCCATTGCTAGACTATTACACTATTTAATTAAACCATACTTGAGCAAACCACCACACGCTTGGACGCCCTTATCTTGCTCCTTGCTAACTCCAAGCTAAAGATCTGCATTGTCGAAAAAAGGAGAGCGTAAGCATAAGGCTTAGTGAGCGGAGCTCTAAAACATAACTACGACAATGCAGGGTTCAAAGCTTTCTTTAAAATAAAGGTCAATGCATACAAATCATCCAACCACCTAATCCCTCTACTAACATACGAGTTCAACCAAGGGTCAACAATATAGGCATTTAACATGGCATTACACTTCATGGTATGCATAAGGACATGATCCTAGATTAAAGCAAAACAATATGAAGACAATGATATAGTGAGGTACAACATGAACATTACATGGCATGCACAAGCATAACCAAAACACACACGGTGGGACTACACATCACCGTTTCGACTAGTAGTTTTCCAATGGGACTACACATCAAAGTACTCTTCTACTAGTCACTACCGGTGAGACTACACATCACCGGAGTCTTATACCATTCGCTACCGGCGGGACTACACATCACCGGAGTCAACGACAACCATCACGTGAGGTTCGACACCAACCATACAACACAACATACAATAACAACATGCGACATGTACTCACTATATCATGCACAACCAAAACAAGATGTAACGAAAATCACAATTAAGCATCACTTACTACTTGGAGTCTTACCGATCACAATGGTCTTACTCACCATTTTCGTGCACAACTTGCACCAACTTACTCACACCTTTCAAGGCATATCAACGACATCATTAATACCATCATACATCATTAACGATATAGAAATAGGCAACATGCTCCTACTCAAGTATTTAAATTACATGCTTAACAAACCATCATTTCAAGCAACGAAAACAATGATAAAAAAAGGAGATTAAAGAGGCATTTCACATCAACTTACTCTTTAAGTTTAAGTCACTTTCAAGCTCGAATCTAAACCACTTTCAAAATTACCTTTGAACCAAAACATCACTTGAAAACATTTTCACTTCCACATGCTAAAACCAATCATTGAAATCAATTTAAAACATTAACCACTCACCTCATTTCCTTAAGCATTCCAAGCAAAGCCAACTCAAGTCTCCACAACTTCCGGAATCGTGCCCGAACCTCCCAAGGCCAAATCCGATGTCTCTAATCGATCAAAAGCAATGTATTAACCTCTTAATCAACCACAAATTTACTGTTACACATCAGTTCTCAATTCTCTAACATTTTCTCAACAATTCAAAGCCGAAATCCTCCCAAATAATTTCATTTTCGTACTCCAGCAAAACCCAGCCATTACCTCCCAATTTTAACACTTAAAACACTCCAAAACATGTCCAAAACATCCTCATAATGTTGTACAATCATCAGCCCTTCATTTCCCCACACAAACACTTCAAAAACTCTTAATTTCCACTCCTAAAAACCACCTACAGCAGTAGCTACGGGAATCCCATCAAACTAACATTATAACCTCTCAAAAATCATCCCAAAACATCTAAAAACACCCACCCAATGTTGCTATAACATCAACCCAACAATTTCTCACAAAACCATTCCAAAAACACAAATTTTTGACACTTTAAATACACCCCTAAAACCCATTTCGGAAATCTTTAGAAAACCCAACCAAATTGAGATATAATGTTCCATTGGGCAAGGTTAGATCAAAACTCAACTCTATTAATCAAAACAACCCAAAAAAGCTATTAAAGTTCCATGCTTTTATTCAACTTGAAAACTTCAAAAACTCAAAAAGATGATTTCTATGAAAACTAAAGCTATGAAAATGGTGGAAATCATGAGGAGAATTCAAAATTATAATTACCTCAAAGAAAGCCTTTGAATTGATGAAGAGATTTGATGAAATAGTGCTTTTGGGGGTAAGAGGGGTTTTAGGTTTTCAACAATGGTGGAATGAAGAAGATGAGCATTTTTCATTTCAAATAAAACCCCTTTTGTCATCTCATTTCTCATTCATTTTGCAAATGACCAAAATGCCATTAACGAATGGTCAAACCCACATCTCTTAAAGCCCATGGATTTGGACTTAAGAGATAGGCCCAACATAACCTTAAACATTTGAAATCCCGAGGCCCATAAAATATTTTATTATTTAATTTGCAAAACCGAACCCGAAATAAAAATTAAAATATTATTTTCACCCGGACCCTAAACCCGGGTGTTACAACAATTTAAATCCTCAATTTAAGGCCCATTTTTTAAATGGGAAAACTACACCGGTGGTCCCCAAACTATTACCATTTTCCTATTTTGGTCCCCAAACTATGTTTTTCAGCAAAATCGTCCCTTCTGTTACATAGTTCTCCTGTTTTAGTCCCCGACGTTAAATAGCTAACCGTTTTGCTGACATGGCATTTTTTTAAGAGGAGAGAGAAATGATTAAAAAATATTTAAAAAATGCCACGTCAGCAAAATCGTTAGCTATTTAACGTCGGGGGACCAAAATAGGAAAACTATGTAACATAAGGGACGATTTTGCCGAAAAACATAGTTTAGGGACCAAAAATAAGAAAATAATAATAGTTTGGGGACCACCGATGTAGTTTTCGCTTTTTAAATTCGCCCCGGGCCTCCAAAAACTCAGGACCGGCCTTGTTGATAATACAATGTGTTAATGTATCAAGTAATGAAATAAAAATAGATGAGTTTTTTTAGAGTTCTTAAATGTAAATGATACATCTGGATTAGGACTTTTTAATGAAATATTATATGCATGTAAGTCACTTGATTTAGATGTTGATGATATTAGAGGTCAAGGTTATGATAATAGTTCTAATATGGAAGGAAAACATTAATGGGTTCAAAAGAGGTTACTTGAAATAAATTCAAGGGCTTTATATATGTCATGTGTTTGTCATAGTCTTAACCTCACTCTATTAGATATGACACATTCTTGTGTGAAAGCTATTTCCTTTTTTTGGAAATTGTGCAACGCATATACACATTATTTTCAAGTTCTACCAAAAAACAGAAAATTTTAGTTGATGATGTTAAGAATTTTACAGTTAAATTTTTGTGTAATACTCGATGGGAGAGTCGGACAAAAATCATTAAAGCTATTAGATTTCAAGCACATCAAATAAAATTAGCTCTATTGACTTTGTACAATTCTAGTAGTGAAGATGCTAAAACAAAAAGTGAACCGAAAAATTTAGCTAATTCTCTTGTAAATTTTAAGTTCTTACTTAACTTGGTGATTTGGTGTAAGATTTTATTTATTTTTAACAAAGTGAGTAAGAAATTGCAATCTAAATCTATATGCATTGAAACTACAGTTAGTGAAGTGGAAAGTGTAATGTTATTCTTTGAGAAATATAAAAATGAAGGGTTTGAGTCTTATATGAATATTGTGAAAACCTTTGCATTTGATATAAATATAAAACTGACATTTCTAACAAGACGTCATGTGCTTAGAAGAAGACTATTTGACGAGAATGATGATGGTGAAGAGGTACTATCGCCGAATTTTTTTTAGAGTTTATTATTTTCTTGTAATTGTTGATTTGGCTATAACTTTTTTGAAAAATATATTTAAACAATTAAAATTATTTGACAATATTTTTAAATTTTTATTTTATTCTAAAATGTTAAAATCTTTGGGTGATATTGAATTACAAAAATCTTGCATAAACTTTAAAAATATTTTTTCTCACAACGAATTGTTTGATGTTGATGCAGATAATTTTTTTTAGAATTGCAAATGACTTTGACAAATGAGTTAATGTCAGCACTTGAAATTCTCAAGTTTGTCAAAGTTAAAGTTGCGGATTGTTATCATAATGTTTCAATTGCTTATCGAATTCTCTTGCCGGTGACCGTTGCATCTGTTGAAAGAAGTTTTTCGAAATTAAAATTGTTGAAAACTTACTTGAGATTGTAACACCCGGGTTTGGGGGTCGGGTGAAAATAATAATAAAATAATATTTTGAGCTTCAGTTTTATAATTAAAATAATAATATATTATTTTGGGCTTCATATTTCTAAAACAAACATTTTGTGTTGGACCAAAATTGAATTGTTTCTCATTTTCCATGAAATTTGCAAACAAATGAAATTGCCATCTCATTAATGGCAAAACCGTAAATAAACGAACATTCAAAAATTAAAACCCCTTTTGTTAAAATAGACATGTGCTCATCTTCTTCCTTCTCCATATTTTCATTCCCACGACAAGAAGAGAGCTTTCTCTTCATTTCACTATTTCATCTCTTTACTTTTCCATTTTTTGGTCGATTTTGAAAGGTAATTACATTTCCATTTTGCTTTCATCTTCCTCTCTTTGAAAGTACAACTAGTTTTCATTTTTGTTCATGATTTTAGAATTTGAGTTTTTAGGATATTTGAATAAAAATTCTACCTTATTGTGTTTGACTAAAGATATTGATTTCTTAATGATATATGAGTTGTTTATGAACCATGAGGTCCAACATATGTGATTTTTAAAGTGTTTTATTGAGATTCCCGAATTTAGATTTTGAGAGGTGTTTGGAAGGGTTTTAAGTGGGGTTTTGGGGTTGATATGTGTTGGAAAATGGGGGCTGACGGTTATATTATATTTAGGTAGTGTTTTGAACATGTTTAAGAGTGTTATGGATGTCTACATTGCTGATTTTTGCTGGGTCTATGTGGAAGTACGAAAACAAGATTTTGGAGAATGAACTTGGCTTTAAATTGTGAGAATTGTAGTGAATTTATGTGTTGGTGTTAAACTTTGGGTTTGTGGCTGATTTTGAGGTTAATGTATTGTTTTTGAATGTTTATAAGCAAGAGGAAACAATGGAGAAGCTTCGGGCTCGAATCCGAAACTTGGATGCTTGGTAGGCTAGTCGGCTTCTGCTAATGGAGTGGTCGGTGAGTGGTTTAATGTTTTCAAAATGGTTTTGAGTATTTGGTTCAAGCATGTGGATTAGGTTGGGCTTGGTAGACCCACCTAGAGTTGGGATTAGAGTGGTAGCCTAATCTCAAGCTTTAATTAGAGACTTTGGTTGCACTCTATTTGATTGTTTATGCCTCATGATTATTTGTGTTGTGGGGTTATGTATAATGTGATATACATGTATGTTGAGGCATGGCTTAATGCATTGTTATGTGCACGTTGATGATAAATATGATGGGGATATACATATATATGAAACATAATGTGATATTTGTATTAATGATATACATGTAGTGTTGACATGTGAAATGATATTATGAGGTGGTTGCATGATTCGAGGATCATGGTGAGTACATGCAAGGCATGGGAATGTGGTTTGTGCATGATGGTAAGTCATGGTAAGTGCGTGCTAAGCACAAAAGTTGTTATGAAATGATATTGTGAAAGATTAATGAAATGTGTAGTATTGGCACTAGTATGTTTGGGTACAATGATCGATCATTAGGATGTTAGTGTGCACACGTGAGTCAAATGCGCGCGTGATCTTGATGATGATAGTCATCAAGATGGAGTACGGGTTCGCCTGAAAATCTTCTTATATATGTTAGTCGGTGATGAGTGGAATCCCATCGACGGGCGTGAGGATGAGTGGAATCTCCTCCGCGTGAAACGGGCGTGAGGATGAGTAGAATCCCCTCCGCGTGAAACGGTGATGAGTGTAATCCCACCGTAAGGTAATGGTTGTGTTGTTGGATGTGAATTTCAACGGTTATCTGCGTATTCGGGTCATAGCTAAGTGCCAATACGAATTATGGTTTATGTTGCTCATATGTTGATTATATGTGTTTCCATATGATGTGGATTTGAACTTGTTGAGCATGACATGATTTTAATAATATGTTCATGCATCATCATGTATATTTTGGCTCTTGTGGAACGGAGGTAAGATCATGCATTCTAGCTTGGTTGTTGCTTGTGCTTGGACCCTGCATTGTCGAGGTTTGTTTTTAATGAGCTTACCCTCACTAAGCTTTGTGCTTACGCTCTCTTTTGTTCGACAATGCAGATCCTTAGCTCGTGGGTTGCTAGTGCAAGAAGGGGCCTCCAAGTGTGCCTTTTGGTGCTATCTTAGCTATCAAGTATGAGTATTTTAATTAAAGGATGTATTAGTCAAGCAATGGGACATGTATATGTTGTTTGAGCCTTTGAAGTATGTTGGCATTGGTTGTTTAGGAGCATGTTAGACTCCTTTAATGTCATGTTGTTGGTTAGCTTTTGATTACCTTGATTGCTTGCAAACCATGTCTATATTGCCTATCTTGAATGGCTAAGTGTGTGTGCTTGTGAAGCTTGAATCCTGATTGCTTAAGTCTATGACATGTATGATCTTTGAATGGATGTTCTACAATGTATCCTTCGTGTATTTCGTGTATGTTTGCTATAGGGTGCATGCCTCTAGAGTGTGTTTGTAGGTTATGTATGCTTCTTGGAGTCGTTGCGGACGTTTGGAATCAATTGGAGATGCCTAAAATTGATTTTGGGAATTTGCAGACAGTAGGTGTTTCGAAACAGGTTGCCCTGTTTCGAAACGGGTGTGGTTCTATGGCCCCGTATCGAAACGTGTATCAATAAATTTTGGCCACTGTGAGCCCCTGTTTCGAAACAAGTTTCGAAACACTTTGGCCACTATAATTACCTGTTTCGAAACGGGTATCGAAACGGCTAGGCAAAATGAGACCATGTTCCGAAACGGGGTGGATGCGTTTCGAAACGGGTGTTTGGCTTTTCAAACTGGAGCCCGTGTTCCGAAACGGGCTTTGACTGTTTCGAAACACAGGCATGTATGTGGGCTTTTTGACATCTTTAAAGGGTTCCAAGGGTTGGGCTTAGGCCCTGTTTGTTGTTAGGCTCCTCGTGAGTCTTGTTTCCGCTGTCATTTCACGCTTAGGTTTAATTAACGCATCTAGATAAGATATAAAATGAAAAAGTTTTTCCTAGGGTTGGTAACCGAAGTAGAGCCTTAACGGGTTTCATCTCGGTTATCCCCGTGTAGCCCACTCGGATCGGTCAAGCGTCCGGACCGGGGCGAGGGGGTTACAGAGATCGTCAATGTCGCAAGAAAGGTTGAATGTCTAGTCATTTTATGTATTGAGAAAAACATGTTAGAACATATTGATGTATACATTATTATTAGTGATTTTACATCTAAAAATGCTCGTAGAAAGTGTTTTGTATGAGTAGTTTAATGTTTAATGAAATTTATTGATGTTTTTCATTTGTAATTTGATGTATTTATTAGATGGTTTATTAATTGTAATAAAAAATATAATTTACAATTAATTTATTTTTGCATGTTTTAAAATTATTTATTTTTTAATAATCATTATTAGGGCTCAAAATTTTGCTTCGCCCATAGACCACTAAAATCTCAGAAATAGCCTTGTTTGTAAGTTATTGTTTCCTCGTCATTTCACATGCTATTATATGATATCAATCTCATAAGGCACACTAATATGTTGTTTTTCTTTTTCTAGGAAATGAAGAGTCAAGGTGTTTACTGTTTAGGGGGATCGTCTTCTGTTGCTATGAGAACTGAGATTTTAGCTTTACCATGACTACAAGCATCACTAACATCGAAGACAATTAATCATCCTGAACACCATGACTCATCATTTCCTAGAATAATGAAAACCAACATTTTAGCTTTACCATGAGCCTCATGAAATTGATATCATATAATAGCAAATTAGCAATGTGAATTGTGAAGTGTCGAGGAAATAGTAAAGTACCATGTCTACAAAGCAGCTGACATTTTTAAATGCGAGTGAAAGGGGTTTGAAAGTGGATAGAAATCCTATATTCCCTCAACCAAACTTAATGTTTTGCATGGGTGTCCATGTTGTTCTTCATTTCGGGTTTGCACGTTTTACTTATGGGGTTAGGCCATGGACTTGTATCTTGCTTTTCACTTTTAATGAAAGTTTGTGGATGTTTTTTTATATAAAAAAAATGATAGAAATTTTGCTTTTTTCGGTGTCTTTTTTTTATGTTCTAACAAAATATTAAAAAATTAAATTTTAAACTCTAACCTTAAATTCTAAATCTTAAATCTTACACTCTATACTCTAAAAATACACTCTACCTTAAATTCCCTAAACTCTAACCACAAACACTAACCTTAAACCCTAAACCCTAAACTTAATGTTTAGTGTGGGCATAAATAGGGGCACTTGGGGGTTAGGGTATAATTTAGTTGGTGTTGCTGTTTTGAAGTCTAATTTAGCCCAAACCGGTGTCGTTTTAATGAAACACATGCACTTGGGGGAGTTTGAACCCATGACCTTCAACTACAAAAGGTAAGTCTTATCCACCGAACTAACATGAAATCGTATGGAATAGAAACTCTCTGACCCTTTTCGGTGCTCCACACTAAAAATTAGGTTTAGGGTTTTAAGGTTAGGGTTTGTGTCAGGGTTTAGGGAATTTTGAGTAGGGTATATTTTTAGGTATATGATGTAGGTTTTAGGATTTAAAATTTAGGGTTATGACTTAGAATTTAATTTTTTTAGTATTTTTTAGTGTTGGGCATAGAAAGGGTCAATAGAAAGAGACAGAGGATTTTTGTCCAATCAGAGGATGTTTTACCACAGATATAATATATGTCAAAATATAATTGAGATTAATTTAAATTATTTTATAAATTAAATAGTACTATAAATAATATTAATATATAAAGAATATAAAATATATTATATATATATACCAATATATAAAAATAAAAATATATTATTTTTATATTTAAAAAAAATTGAATAGTCTATAAAAATTTGAATATTTGTTCATAGATATTCTTAACCATTTGATGATGCACATACACCTTATAGACAAAGAGATTTGAACTCGTGTTTCTTAGGAAGAACATCATTTGCTTTTCCACTGGGACAATTGTTGGGTTTTTATATTTTTTAAATTTTAATTAAGTTTCCTTTTAAAATTTTGATAACTTCTCATTAAGTCTCAAAATTTTTGAAAAAATTAGTTTAGACTTCTAAAACTTTTAAAAAATTTAAATTGACCCCTCAACTTGTTATACCAAGATCCTTCTAAGGATCAAACTGAAAAGTGAGCTAAAGTACAAGGAGTAGTTAGCTATTAAGCATTTCTAAACTATTTAAAAAAATGGTTAAGATTTGAAGGTTATTGCAGCGTATGTATCGAGATGATATGGTTGGAAAATGAAAGTGGGACCCAGTGATTCGAATATCTTATAAAGTTAGTCAGATTAAGCATGGGGCAGTGAAAGAGAAAAACCAACCATACAGAAAATTGCATAAATTCATACTCAACGGTTTAATTGCAAAATAACTAATACGGACTATTGTTAGGTCGGCGGCGGTCATTAATAACTCTAGGAGCCAATTTTAATCTTTGGTTAAAAAAAAAAAAAACAATGAAAGTAGACGGCAGTTAAAAAGTTATTTCAATCTCTCAATGTCAATCGTTAAAATAATTTAAAAATTAAATTATTTTAATTTTTTAGTGAAATGATTTTTTTACAGTTAAAAAGTTATTTTTACCTGTCAATGTCAATCGTTAAAATAATTTAATTTTCTAGTTAAATGAAAATTTTCTATAGTTGAGATTGACCTCATCAGAAAATTAACCTTTGTGATGGATTTCAAATCTTAAAATTAACGGTTAAAGACAGTTATAGTTACGATTTTTGATAAAGCAGTTAACTGAAAAAATTATTTCACATAAATTAGTTGTAATAAATATGTATATTATTTATAATACTATAGGTAAAACAATAAAATTTGACTCAAACCTTCATTATTGACTGTATTGTTGGCTTTTTATTGTAAATATTGAAACCTTTATTTGAATTTATTTGGATTGATATTTTTTAAACGGTTTAAATCAGTAGTAATAAACGAGTATATTATTTATAATACTATATGTAAAATAATTCATGGTTAACCGAGTAATTATATTGATCAGTTAATCCCTTAAACGGTAGTCGGTTTAAACAAGACGGTTACGGATCATCAAAATGTCGAACCAAGAGTATCGATAAGCCATTATGATATAATTGGCTACCCGTGAACACCTCTACTAAAAACAAATCATTCCAACTTAGAAAGAAAATAGGACAGAAAATGTGAGTTTAAAATATATTTAGCAAAGCTAGGGGTGATAACAAGCCCAGCCCGAGCCTAGTCAGGCTCACCGAGCTCAGAATTTTAGGTTCGAGCTCAGCTCGGAAACAATACTATTGGGCTCGACTTGGGCTCGAAGCTCGCCAGGCTCGGCTCGGCTCAAAATGAAAATTTTCACTATAGTTTTTTTATAAAAGATTCGTTAAAAGTCATTTTCATAACCAACACTGAAACGAAATTCAATGACCGAAAAGGAGGAAAATGCCAAAAATTAAATTAATCCAAATCACCAATAAATATTCTTATAATACAAACACATAATTAAAGAAAATACAAAATCAAACAACAACCAACTAAAGAAAATGCCCAATTTATTCTAGTTAATTTACTTTTAGTAGAATTTTTCTAATTTATTTTATTGTTTTTCTTTTGCTAAACATATAACTTTTAGTGCATATGTAAATTCCGAGCATGTTCACGAGCTTTTCGAGCAGAGCCCAAGCTCGGCTCGGCTTGTTAAGGTTTCGAGTCGAGCTCACTCGAGCAGAGCTTTGACCGAGCCGAGCCCGAGTAGCTCACGAGCCGGTCAAGCTTATTATCACCCCTAATCAAAGCTTAGGCCCTATTTGGTGAACAAAATTTGAGTAAAAAATGCAAGATTGAACCACTTTTTAGAGGATTAACCAGTCAAATCCGTCAATTAGGTTGTTTCAAAGGATTGTAACAACATATTTGAGTGAATCCTCTAAAACTAAAAAAGATGCTAGGAGTAGCGTTTTAGATTTAAAGGTTAAATATAACTATATAAGAGCTATAAAGACTCTTTTATCCTTAAAAATTACAAAAATGATTCTCTAAATAACCTAAATTGAATAACTCAAAAAAACCGAAACTTTCGACTCGACTCGAGGTGAAAAAACTCGACTCAAAAAAATTTCAAATAAAGTTTGAGTTGTAAAATGAAAATTCGAATCACTCAAAATTTTTAGTAATTAGTGGAATTATTTTTAAGTTTGAGCCGAGCCCCTCAATTTTTCCTTATATATATATAATATGAAGAAATATATGCCACATATAAAATATATATATATATATATGCATATCTTATATGATTATAGAAAATTATTTAAATTGGAATCAAACAGTACTATAACATGATAAATAATTATAATTAAATTTGTATAGGAATTCGAAAACTCAACTCGAATTTTATAAACTTGACTCGAATCGACAAAATTTCAAATAAAGTTTGAGTTGTAAAATATGGCGTGCATCAACTCGAATAACTGAAAAAATTTTGACTCGACTGATCGAACGCTCATCCATAATTCTCATATATCATTTAAATATGCTTCAAATCATTTAAATTTAATAATTAAAAATTATATTAAAAAGATAATTTTATAAATAAGAAATTAATATATACATATATACTTCAAATATACTTAGTAATGTTTTATTAAAATATAATTTTTACATCAAATACATATTGATAGATATCAAATATTAATAACCAATAAACTATTTAAACAAATATTGAATATAAAATTTGTTTTTATATGTCAATTTACTTATTTGCTTGTTTAAATAAGTAAATAACTATAAACAGTCATTTAATTTTACTAAACATTTGTATAAAATCACTCAATACAATTAGCTAGTCAACTCAATTAATATAATCTACTACAAGTTATAGTTAATATAATATGCTATTAGCTATTAGTTATTCGATAGTTCTCAAACATGACCTTAATATAATATGACATTTTTTTTATATATTTTTTGTAAATACTACCAAACACATAATTAATCTTCTTAAGATATTTATCAATAACGAGTTTTAATGGTAATTAAAAACAACCAAACCGATGAGTCGAATGAACCCAACTTTGAATTATGGGGTTTTCAAATGTCAAAAGTAATTAATTTCTTAGGAAAACGTTATGTATTTCGTATCATTTATTATTGGTTGCAAAGGTTTGTTAATACTGAATTACTTTCGAGAAGAAATTCATTATTAGTATTTATTCTTTGGGTAAACTACTCATTGAGCACCCAACGATTGCGTAACTAACAAGGATCAAATGTATAACTAATACAGATTAAATTTGTAATTATGCACATTTTATTTTAATGACCATGTCACATTTTCGTTAACTTTTAACGGTCGGTGGTCAAAATAGGTCCATTTAAATAGTTGGATGATCGAATTTTAAATTTTTTTTAATTGGGTGGACAAAACAGATCGCGTCCAATAGTTGGGTGGTCACTGGGATAGTTTACCCTTATTTTTTTTATTGTCCTCTCGGTTCACTAGGATTTTGTTCTGACTAATCTAGATTAACCTGCGCCGCACACCTAATTTTGATAGTTGAGTCTCCTAACGAGAATTTTCTGCATATACAAGATCTTAAGCCGGAAATCTACTTAAATGATTTGGACCAATCCCGTTGGTATTACTAGTATTTATTTGTTCATTAGTTCACATCTTCTGGCATATGGTTTAGCTTGGTAAACTGTTCGGCCTCAAGGTCGGTAATTATTATTAATTGATGGCGTGATTAAGGGATAATTAAGTTTTAGATCACATTTAATTCAAAAGTTCACATAATTGAACCAGCTCTTTTAATTAATGCGAATTCGTTTATTAATAGAGAATTTTCTAACGGATAGCTATTAAAAGAAAGAAACTAATCGTACCCAACTCTTCCTAACCTTGCTATTTCGTATCTCCACTCTCAGAAATCAGCCAGTTAGCTTTGAAAAGTTCTCATTATAAGATTCTAAAATCATTTTCGCCATTACTATAGGCATGTGTGATAATTAAAGGAAGGGTAAATACATATTTTGGTACCTAAATTTGGTTTCAATTTGTAATTGGGTATTTAATTTTTTTCTGGTTTAATTAGGTGCTTGAATTTGAGTTTAAGTTTCAATTTGATATTTTCTTGTTCAATATCATAATGTCAAAAAATGTCCATAACGTAACGTTTGACTAGATAATCTTTTCGGTATCATTTCTTTCTTTTTTGGGTAAAATACAAAAATAATGACTCAACTTTTGCCTCTCTCTTATTTTACTCACTCATCTTTAAATTGAATCGATTTAATGACTCAACTTTTAACATTGAGTTTTTATCATCACCCAACCGTTATATTATGGATGTCGTTAGTGACGTGGCATTTTTTATTGATTTGACCCAGACCTGTAAATTTCATGACTCCAATCTGTTAAAATCACAAAAATAACAGAGACAGAACTACAGAGCAACATTAAGCAATATGAACTACATAAATAAGCATGTAACTATAGAGAAACACATGTCACACATCCAGCAAAGTTGATTCAACTTTGTTTATATGATTTAAATCTCAGCAACTATTTATCAATACTAATAGTGATTGTATATAGGGAAAAAAATTATCAAAAGAATGCATGAAACTTAAGAAATCAGAGCAAATTTCTTCTAAAGCTACCCAGTAAAGGAAAAACAAATGTATCATTGTTTCAATAGTAAAAAAGCAAATATGCATACCTTTGAGAAGATGGGTAGATGCAAGATCCATAACCTGCAAAACCATGATGAAATGAGCAAACACCCAATCGTAAAAACTATTCAAAAAATGAAAAAAAAGAAGAAAGTTGAAGGTTTTTAAAGAACAAACTGGGGTCAGTTTTGGCAACAGTTCCAGTGCCAGCAAAGTCGCAAGAACCGGGCGCCATTGCTCGACGCTGATAATAGCTATTGAAAGCATAAGAAGCATGAGCCTGGATAGTATTCGGGAGAAAACAAAGCTCGTCGGACTGTAAAGGGTTGCAGTCAGCACCGGAGCCGCATGCATAGTCTAGCGCAGTTTTCTTTCTCTCCATATCTTCATCAGCATCCAACTTCAAAACCGCCCAAGAAGCCGCGGAAGATGAAGCTGTGGAAGACGAGGAGGAACTTGCAATGGCCTTGACGGGTGCCGGAGTCGACGAAGAAGAAGAAGAAGACGACATGCAAGGGAAATCAGGTAGCGGAGGGAAATCGGCATAGAAAATCGAAGCATCGTTAACATCGAGCAACTCGTCATCTTGCTGTTGCCTACTATCAAACCAGATCTTTCTTTCTTCACCACCACCTTCAAAACCCCAATGGTTTCCTTCGTTTCCACCGCCTGCATGCAGATCTTCCCCGAGCATCTCTTGCCGCCGCTTTCAAAACCCGAACGGCTTCCTTCGTTTTCATGTGTACGGATAAGTGCAAATGGGGGAAAATATATATCAGAACATTGTATCTGACTAAGGAAGCAAAAGAGGAAAAAAGGGCTCGCTTTTGCAATCAGAAAAGAAAAGAAAACCTCAACAAATGGAAGCAACAAGCAACAGAAATCATCTGCTTCCTTCCATGGATTCCATCGAATAAAATAAATAATTCTTTACAACAACAAACACACCCACATATAATTCTACAGAACCCAGAACACATATATCATATTAAAGCAAAAAAGAAAAAGATAACACTAATCGAAGCTTGTGTTGAAGATGAGGCCATTTTAGAAGACACCCACATGCGTAGAACCTTAGAAAGTTGAAGCACCCATGTGTGTTTTTCTGGTGGAACTTTGAATTTGTCACATATGTTTGAAATCCTCAGAAGAATACTAGCTTTGAGACTGATATTGCCATAGAGGAGAGAGCTAAGTTGGTAAAGCAAGAGAAAAACTAAAGAAAAAGAGAAAGGAAAGAGAGTGAATGGTTGCAGCTTTTTCTTTTGTATTTATTCTATTTTTTAATATGTGTGTGCTTACGTGGTGGCCAAATCAATAAAAACAGCCATGTCATTAACGGCATCCATAATATAACGGTTGGGTGATGATAAAAACCCAATGTTAAAAGTTGAGTCATTAAATCGACTCAATTTAAAGATGAGTGAGTAAAATAGGAGAGAGGCAAAAGTTGAGTCATTATTTTTGTATTTTACCCTTCTTTTTTTGAAGCACTTTAACCATTTACGTTTCATTTTAGTCCAAAATGTCCCCCCTCCCCTCCTGCAGATGAAAACTGTTAGTCAACCAACGATAAATAACTTCAAATGATGTGACAAACCTACATGGTAATGCACACCTGACAAAATGACACATCAGTCAAAAATTTATTTTCTAAAATTATTTGTTTCTGATGCATGTCATTATGTCAAGTCATTTAATTTGTTTATCGTCAGTTGACTAATAATTTTTATTTACAGAGGAATCATTTTGTTCCAAAATGAAACGTTGGGGATTAAAGTACTCCAAAAAAATAATAGAGACCAAAATAACTATGCAGTCAAATATTAAGTTTTTTTTTTTTACAATATACATTGTTCAATTATGTATCTAAGCTTAACTTGATGGTTCAAATTGATACTTAAACTTTACGGTTTTTTAGTCCAAATTGGTAACTTATGGTGAATGCCTTGTTTGGACCATTAAGTCAAGCTTAAATACAAATTTGAACTTAAAAAGTCACGTTTAAGTATTAAACTCGAGCTTAAAATCAAATGGACAAAAAGTTTAAATATTAAATTATGATAATTTTTTTATACACATCCTTTGTAAACTAAAGTTAATACATGTTTGTCAAATTTATTGAGGTTTAAGGTTTAGTTTAGGGTTTAGAGTTTATATTGTAGAGTTTAAAATTTAATATTTAGAATTAAAGTTTATTCTTTAAAATTTAAAAATTTTAAATTTTAAATATTAAAAAATGATTGTGTAAAAAAATTACGCGAACTATATATCAATATATAACCTTAAATTAGATCTTAAAACTAAATTTAAATACCAAATATATAGGCAATTTTGGGTGAAAAACCCCTTTTAAATTATTATTTTTAATAATGGCTCCCAAAAACATTTATTTGGCAAAATAACCCCCTTTCTTGCCAGGTCGGCAGACCTCGCGTTTTGTAGAACGCGAGGTACGATATCGTGTTGTACAGAACGCGATTTCTGTCGACGTGGCGTTGCAGTCCGTTTTAACGGTTTAACAGTACCTCGCGTTCTGCAGAACGCGAGGTACCCGAGAAATTGAAAAGGCGGCTGGGAATATATCGGACGGACCTCGCGTTCTGTAGGACGCGAGGTCTGTGCAATTCCAGCCTAAACCACAAGCAAAAACATGCGTAAGTAGGCCTGTTTGAACCCAATTTCGAGCGTGTAAATGGTATATTTTTAGCGATCATCGAGTTTGGGGTTGTAGTACTGAAAATTGTCTATTGTATGATACCAACATCGTTAATTTCCGTCCATTCTACAATGGTTTAAAATGGCTTCGAAAACCCTATGCTAGCATACTTTTTTCGATTGAAGTTGTATTTCAACTAATGTCGATTTTCTGTTTTTTAATCCTATTAAATTTAGTAAAAACAAAAATTAAATAAACATTATAAAGTTTAATTATAATATGCAAACAAAATTATAATTCATAAACAAAATTAAATACGACATTATAAAATTTAAAAGTGTTTTACATAAATATTAAAAACATAAATAGAAAACAAAAAAAAAACTAAAAATGCCTATGTCCACCGGTTCCGCAGTCGGGTGGATGACGCTCACGATCTGGATACCTCCTCCGTCCATCGTGCGGTGGTCCCTGGTCCCTATCATCCTGACCATCGTGCGCGATCTGCGGATCTATGCTGGGCCTAGGCGGGGAGTAAAACAAACTATCTATCGGCGTATTCTCCACCATGTGAAACTCATACTGAGGTGGATAATCGATAAGTAGAAGGTTAGTCGTGGGCGTCTGGGGGTGATAGGCATCAGTGGAGCCGAACTGGGGTGGAGGCATCGTCTGCTGGAAAGTCGATGGACCGCTATGCAATGGTGGGGCAGAAGATGATGCCCCTGGAGTGTCATATCGTGGTCTCGGACCGTGCTGCGTCGACTGCCTCTGGGTCTGCCTCTGGGTCTGGGACTGGCTCTGGGTCTGGCTCGCTCGCCCGCTCCCGCGTGGGCGGTTTTGTGGTCGCTGGGGAAGCCCTTCTTCGAGCTCGGCCGAAGTAAGGATATGTGGCATCCCATTGTCCCTAAACCACTGGCCATAATTGAAAGTGACCGAAGGACCCCCTTCTATAATTGGTTGGAGAAACTGTGGGCGTCTGAGAAATCGTTGACCCCAAAGCGCTATCCAGACAGCGTGGTGCTCGGCCCAGTCAGACTCCGTCTTCCCCTGACGCGTAAGATTGTGGAACTCGTCCATATTTTGCGGAGGGCGTGGAACATCTTGGACGTACCTGAACTGTCGGAGTACCCGATCCGCAGAATGCCACACGCAAATTTCGTAGTTCAGCAGCGGAACTACGGAAATCCAGAGGTCTCGCTCTCGCTCTTGCACAATATCTGCTGGAGTAATGTGACGAATCTCCTCTGAATCGTAGGGCGTCCACACGAACTAAAAAGAATGAAAAAAGTTAGTAAAATTTCTATATGAAATATTATTGGAAAAAATAGTATAGAAAAAATCAAAATAATTGTTGAATTACCTCGTCCTCCTTCAAGGCATCGAATCTATATCTGTATGCTTTCTGGGAGTCCGGTAGGCCGACGTGGGATAGGTTGGCGATCTACCTTTAAATAATGAAAAAGATCGTTAAATAAAATAATTTAATAAAAAAATATAGTAGATTATGTAGTACCTCCGTATAAGAGGAAATGACAGAGGACTGGGAATCCTAAGCTGTGGTGCCAAAGTAGGGATCCGAAGCCAAACCCAAGCCTGCAGGAATAAACAGCATCCTCCCATCGATGCTTTGGAGGCGTCAACGTTTCTGCAGAGGTCTCTGATAAGAAACGCCAAGACAGCCGACCCCCAAGATTTTTGTCCAGACTCGGCTAAATTTGTGAGATGATGAAGCCACATAACGTGCACTTTGTTGCGAGTTTTGTCGGGCATTAATATCCCGCCAATAATGCGCAAGATGTGGGCTCGCGCATACCGCTGTGAAAATATAAATTAATAAAGACATCCTAATTAAAAAAATTGTAAGTTCATCCTAAATAATAAAATTGTAAGTATCCTAAATATTTAATGTAGGCAACCTAAATATTTAATAAAGTATCCTAAATAATTACTGAATTCATCCTAAAAATTTATCCTACATATTTATAATTCATCCTAAATATTTATTAAAAAGATCCTAAATATTGTCCCTATTCATCATAAAAAATTCCCTAAACGCTAATGTGCAAATAAATAATTTTAATTTAATAATAAATGTAATAAAAGCATACTAAATATAATAAAAAATACCTCAAGTGTAACATCATCCGCATCGGGGGGAGGGGTTCCAAAGTTGTCCTCCAAGTACGGTAGAGAAATTTTCCCTCCGTCTCACGCTCTATCAGGGGGCATCACCCCAATTTGTTCAGCAAATAGGAGTGGCCAATGTCCCATCGCTACACCAGTAATAACGCTGTCATTTATAGGCAACCCGAGAATGTAGGCAACATCCTGCAACGTAATTGTTGCCTCGCCAAATGGAAGATGGAATGTGTGCGTCTCGGGTCTCCACCGTTCTATCAGCGCGCTGATCAACGACGGTCTAACCTTCACCCCCTATATAGCGAGCTATGTGCCCAAAACCAGCCTGCTCAATCAATCGCCTAACAGCAGGAATGTGTGCGACGGTGATACGGTTAACGTAACATTGTAAGTTACGTTCGTATCCCTGAAAAAATAAAATAAAATAGTTAGTAAAAATAAAAGAATAAAATTTAATTAAATAATTTTTTTTAGAAATTAATAGGAAAAAATAATACCTCTAGAGTGGTTCGCCAATATTCACTGCAGTGACTGGCTCGGTTGCGTAGCAAGGGCTCCATGTGATCAAACGATATATAAAAATTGCTGACAAATTTTTGTGAAACTTCTATAGAAATCGCGTTCTGTGGAGGTTTTTAGGAAAAAAACCTCCAATTTATAGAGGACCTCGCGGCGCTTGGGATGCGAGGTTAATGAACCTCGCGTTCTGTAGAACGCGATATTCATGTACCTCGCGTCCTATAGAACGCGAGGTCGTGGGGTTTTTTAAATTTGAGTTTTTAAAGCGGGAAACTCATTTAATATACAATAATAACAAATTTTATTTACAATAACAATAAAATTAAAAATTAAAATTAAAATAATAATAATATTAATAATAATAATAACAACAATAATATTAAGAACAATAATATTAGAGTTTTTAAAGCGGGAAACTCATTTAATAATATTTAATTTTACAATTTTGATTTATAATAATAACAATAAAAATAAAAAGAAAAAATATAATAATAATAATCATAATAATCATAATAATAATAATAATAACAACAACAATAATAATAAATGATACTAACAATAAAAATTATTAGTATGATAGTAATAATAATAACAATAATAATAAGAACAATAATAATAACAACAACAATGAATCATACTAAATACGCGTTATATTTTCAGTAGTAACTAAAAATAACGACATAGCGCAATATTTTGGAAGTTAAATTAAAACAAAACTTCAAAAATATGCGATATGTTGCCATTAGTAGCTTCAAGCGAAAACTGCGTACGTGAATACAGAAAAAAATCTATCTCGGTGCTCCTTGCCACTCCAAGAGTTTGCTATTTATAGAGGGTTTAGGGTTGACGTGGCAACCTCGCGTTCCGTAGGACGCGAGGTCACTCATACATCGCGTTGTACAAAACGCGAGGTCTATGTGTATATATATATATATATGCAGGGAGATGGATTTTTGTAAGCAGTTAAGTTTAGTTTAGGTCAGTTGAATATGAGTTCGTGTAATGCTGAGTTTTTTTCCGTTGCAATTTTTATGTCCAAAATATTGTTCCTTTATGATAGTTGGAGTTCACTTAAAGATTTGTGTTCATCGGGGGTACATACCTTAATATTTACCGACATATCGCAATATTTTGGAGGTTGTATGCTGCAGTAGTGGCTTCGATGGCTGCTTCTGTAGCCGCCGTCGAGAGGATCCCCGGCTACAGTTTTGAAAAGAAAGGACTTTTAGGAAGCGGGGGCGGATTCAGATCGACATTTTCAGATGCGGCGGGTGCCGATTACATTTGTTAATGTGAACCAAAGCTGCTACCATTTACTCATTTCAGATGTGGCGTGGCAGTCAACATTTACATCTGGATTTCGCTCTCTGCTTCTTTTAGTCGGGACCTCCGATCAAATTTGCCCGCCGGAGCTACTGAATTTATTGTTTCGAATTTTATAGATAATTTATGTAGTTGTCTCAATTTACTTATTAAAGAATACATGTTGAAAGTTTTGTAAAATGAAATTCGACTTAAATTTATTTATGTGGTGTTTTTCCTTTCCTATAAATACCCACGAATTCCACCATCATTTACTCATTCCAAATTCTCTCTAAACACCCAATCCTTGCTCAGCTTATGGCAAAATTTAAGGCAACATTTTATTTTCTCGATACTTATTTTGAGTCAACAATCACCGGCAAAATGTCACTGAAAGATTTAATACAGTTGACAACAATCGAGGTTAGTAAACACACCGACAAACAAATTGCAGCCATGGAATGTCGAATCCCATCACCGTCAGCTAATGAAACGCACTACGTTATGAAGCTTACGAACGAAACAGACGTTCGTAACATGTATGACCGGCTCAATGCCGTCGGAGCTAGAGACGTCGATTTCAATGTTAAGTTTGTCAACGCCGGCGAAGGTAGTACGTCTGCACCCGTAGAACCTGCTCCGAACACTGAACACGCACCGTCTTCACCGGATGTTGATGCGGCTGTGGAGGAGCTGCAACTTTTTATGTACAGGCGTAGACAAAGAAAACAACAGATGATCGAAGAACTAAACCTAAGTTCAGACGTGTCCACTGACTACGATGATTCAGATTAACCATTAACTTATGAAATGATCTTCCAATTATGTTATATAACGTCTTATTTTATCCTTTATGAATGTTAAACGGACTTCAAATTATGTAAAATTACTAGTACTCAATTACATTATAGGCACCAGTAGTAGTATTCAATTACAATACTACAATTGTCTCAAATTCTCGAACATGTTCTCAATTACACAAACAAACAAATAGTGAATAGTACGGTTATTATAACTTCTGACGGAATGTCTGAAACAAAGCGTTTAAAGTGACATCGCGTTCTATAGAACGCGATATCTTTAGAACATCGCGTTCTATAGAACGCGAGGTACGCATATCGCGTTCTATAGAACGCGAGGTACTGGTTTACCATGCCTCCCATCAAATCTATCCCTTACTTGTCGAAAGTAAGGGGACTGCCTCCCAGGCACACACACGCCATTCCTGCCTCCCATCAAATCTATCCCTTACCTGCTTATCGGTTTTAGGTAATGGACAAGCAAAGTAACGTCTCTGAACCATTATTTGCCTTACACAACCAGATTCTCCTGGATTGCAAGGGCCAATAATTTTGCCTATATATGAACCCTAACCATAAAACGAAAATATAAGTTTCAATTGGCAATCAATTCCTAGAATTTTCTAAGTATCAAAATTTCAAAAGTCTTTCAAAATATTCAAATGGCCGGACGAGGCGTTACTACGAAAGTTTACTACGATGGCCAGATATTCGAGGGTACTGATCAGGGGGTCCTTTTTTACTGCGAAGATCCGGTAACGATAAAGCTTCCGAGGAGATTATCGTTCAAGAAGTTGGTCAAGGAACTGGAGGCAAAAGTTCCTCATTTCAATAATCATCGTTTGTCCGACGTGAAGTATCGGGTGCCAATATCTATAGACCCTTTACGGTACACTGTATGCCAAATTGCGGCAAATGCTGATGTGCAAATGATGATGGAAGCCCACTTCGAGTATTCAATCGGGGGGCCCCTCGAGCTGTATGTATCGTTCTCCGAGTCTCATCCAGTTGTCGAAATACCAAGATGGGGCCGGGCGAATTTCGACTTCGATCCGAATGCCAACGTTGATAGCCCGACCGCAGGTCTACGACGTGATTTTGGCCTACTCGCTTCAATTTACGACCTTTTTTCATGTGTTTTTCGACCATAACTATTCAACTGTCATCTCGTAGGCAACTCGCACTACAAACAAGAGGTGGCTGAACTGCTCGAGGAACTGAGAGCGAGAAACAAAAAGGGCGCTGAATACCTTGAAAAAATCCCAAAGGAAAAATGGCTTCGATCGTATGACGAAGGTAAACGTTATGGTCACATGACAACGAACTTGGCTGAGGCAGTGAACTCATCACTGAAGGGAGTTCGGCAGTTGCCTATCACTTCCATTGTCAAAGCGACCTATTATCGTTTAGCTACCCTTTTTGCAACCTTGGGCAAGCAAGCAACTGAGTACATGGCAGGTGGACACAAAGTCCATCCAGATTTCCGCGACAGACTGCATATTCAAGTGGCCCAATCAAGACAGGTGCAAGCAACCCTCTTCTCGCGACAAGGACACTTGTTTCGTGTTGCGGAATTTTCCAGGCGGTTAGAAGGCATTCAGCACAACGCTTACGTTGTAGATCTGAGGGCAAAAACCTGCGAGTGCGGAATATTCCAAACTTTCAAATACCCGTGCGCACACGCCATTGCTGCTTGCACTAACCAACGAATAGAATACATGCATATGGTTGATCCGGTATACTTACTCAAAACGGTGCTTAAAGTTTACGAAAAAGAGTTTCCTCCAATCGGAAATGAGGTTGATCCAAATGCTGTGGACACTGAACCGATCATACACCCAGATCCAGCACTACTACGAGCCAAAGGACGTCCACCTTCTACAAGAATATATTGTGCCGAGGATTTGGTCGAACATCGAGAGAAAACCGGACAAAAGAAGCATTGTTCTATATGTCGAAATACTGGGCACACAGCTCCTAAGTGTCCTAATCGCTCAGCCCCTCGTATTAATTAATTATTTTTAATTTGTATATGCAAGTTCGCACATGACAATCTAATCAATAAAGTCAGTTTACTTCTATTTATACAGTACGCCATCTTATATTTTCAATCATTCAAAAAAATATGTTATGATAGTGTTTTCAAAGCAACTATAAGTCAATTTTCATACAACACCTGCCTGGATCGTGTTTTTTTTATATTTTTGTTTACTGACAAAGCAAGTTCCCAGGTTTTAGAATGCAAACCCAGATGAAACCCACTAATATATTCAGCTTGAATTAACCTAAAGAAAAATTTATCAATTATTCATCACCAAAAGTTGTTATATATGAGAACAGACAAGCACTTGGATCTTTTTTCCATATGTTTGTTTACTGATAAATTCAAATTCTAAGTGTGTTTGGAATGGACGAGCGACGCGGGGAGACCAGGAGTCAGCCGGGAGTCGAAGCTCGTCGGAACATTGAAGCTTCACACCGGAATCAAGCAAGCAAAACATGGACGATCTTCATCGACAGATTAAGCAGAAGAGTTTCAAGAGGAGCACTATGGGAGCTTTGTGGCCACTACGGGAAGGTGAAGAAGGTTTTTATTCCGGCAGTCAACAAGAAACCCAAGTACAAAGATGATACTTTTGCCTTCTTACACTTCTATAACAGGGAAGATATGCTCAACGTTATCAAAGTTTTAGATGGCACGAAGATAGATGGCAGAACAGTTTATGCTTCTGAAGCTAGATTCCCAGCCAATATGCACAATCAAAATGTGATGGATAGAGGTAAGGTGTACCAAAGGAAGGACGGGATGGGCGATGATACAGGTACTAACAAAGGAAAAACGACCAGAGCCTTCAGGAATAACCCTCGAGACTCAAGGTCATACAAAGAAGTTCTCTCAGATAAACTTGTTACAGCGGAAGTGCCAATGACAACAAGATGGGGTGTTGAATCCGATAGCAACAATGGATCAATGGAAGAAGGAGTCACAGAATTCACTATCCCGGAAGACGAAATTAAGTGGCTAAAATACTCGGTGGCGGGTATAATGAAACCAAACTTTGACAGGGAATTCATTCAAAGAGCATTACTCAGTGATGGGATAAGCGTCAAAGTAGCCAAATGGGGATCACTCCAGAATTCATGCATCCTTATTTTCAATTCCCCAGAAGCCCTTGATGAAGTTTGGTCAACAAAAATGGAGGAGCTTTCATTCTGGTTTGAGTTTCTAGACAGAGAGGTGTCTGTGGATGGTATTCCATTTACCTTTTGTCCTCTTTCCATGGTGGGTGTTCCGATTCACTGCTGGAACACAAATTTCTTCACGAAATTAGCAAACCGTTGGGGTAGATTGATTAAAATCCATGAATCCACATCATCTAAAGATGATCTATCTATAGCTCGTATGATAATCAAAGTTGGAAGTCAGTTTGATATCCCGGATTTTGTTAAGATCCGCATCAATGGCAGACTTTTCAGAATAGAGATTAAAAAAGATGAAATTTTTCCTGAACCACCGGACGTCGATTCTCAGTCGGAATCAGATCAGGGGGATAAGAATGGACCGGAAGTTATGGCAGATTGCGATACGACATTCCCGGAACCTCCACCGGGAAACATCAGAGAAGCTGACCCTCCGACCAAAGGTGGTCCAGTGATTAATTCTGACTCCTCAGAATCTACGACTCATTCAATTCCCATTGGGAACGGGGAGGGGTCACAACGAAGCGTTACGCACGTTTCAAATTCTTACGTGGCATTTGACCTCCCAGCACCGACCTTTTTTCCTGATAATTCAGAGATTAATTCTTCAAGGCAAAAAAAAGCATCGGGGACTCAGGTTGGGGCCGTGGGCCTAGCGTCAGATTCTCAAGCGGGTAATATCGAAGGCCATTTCAGTAACATCAGTCAAAGCTTATCTTTTGACTTAGGGGGCATTGGGCCTAATGGAAGATTCAGAGTCCAACTACCCAATCCTTTATTCAACAACCCGATTATGAATTATCCTAGGGACAATACTGAGTCTTCTTCAGCCGATACCATCGAGGCTCTCTCTCAAAACCAGTTATTGGAGGCAATTATCCCTGACAGTTGGGATAATTTGATTCAAAACAACAAAGAGCGGCAGAAAGTTTCTTCACCTCCCAGAATTGATCAGCAGATTCAGGGGGTCACTGCTTCTACTCCTAATTTCTACAGAGCCGGCGTTCGAAGAATAATTAGAAGTCAAATCCGCGAATCCCTGGAAAAGGAAAATGGGAATCAGAATTCAGAACCTTCAATTTCTGGGCAAGAATCAGTCCATTTAAACTACATCGAAGAAGCACTTGCCGTATGGGGAGTAAGTAATATTTTAGGCATTTCCTTTGTTGGAGGTAAACAAGCGGTGCTGGGAAAAGTGGTGGAATTGGAAAGGGGTAATTGAGTTTACTCTTTTACTTGGATTTCTCAGGTCATTAATCTTTTCCATGAATTTTTCTATTATTACTTGGAATGTAAGGGGGCTGGGAAGGAAGGAAAAAGTAAGAGCTGTCAAGCGTCTGGTAAGTTCAAAGAAACCGATGCTCATTTTCTTGCAAGAAACTAAGCTGAATATCGATCACCCATCGTTAAAGAGAAGGTTGGGATGTGGTAATCACATGGGTTCTATTACGGTGCCGTCAAATGGAAGCTCTGGAGGTTTATTTTGTGCTTGGGATTCAGACGCCTTTGAAGTGGAAGACAAATTTATCTTCAATAGGTTTGTGGCAATCACAGGGTTCTTCAAAAAATCCAATTTTCAGTGTGGTTTTTTAAACCTATATGGCCCTTCAGTGGAAAGTGAGAAAAAGGAGTTCTTCGACGAAGTTGCTGGCTTTATAAAGGCTCGGAAAATGCCTTGGTGTTTAGGGGGCGATCTGAATGTGTTTTTGAGTATGGAGGAAAAGATTGGTTTGGCTTTCAACCCCAACTCCACCCGCATTCTTCGAAATTTTTTACAAGAAACTGGGTTGATGGATGTGCCTCTCAAAGGGGGTTCCTTCACTTGGTCTAACAATCGAGACCCTCCAACCTTCGTCGGGTTGGATCGGTTCTTGCTGGACCCTGCATTTTTACTGCAATTCGTTAATCTCACGCAGTCGTTGCTGCCGAAATTGATATCAGATCATAACACCATATTATTAGCAGAAGACGCAGTGGAATGAGGGTCAAAGCCGTTTCGTTTGTTCAATTATTTGCTGAATGATGAAGCCATGGTCGAGAAGGTACGTTCCAATCTAGTACAGCTTAAGAAGAATAATAGGCGAATTGGCTTAGTTAGTCTCCTTAAAGGTTCTAAATGAGTGATCAAGGATTGGACCACAGAGAAGAAACCCAATCCTATCATCAGGATTCCCATAATCGAAGAGGAAATTAGGAAGCTGGAATTGGAAATGCAACAGGGCTTACACACCGCCGGTACTCTCAACAGGATCTCTACTCTGAGGGAAGAATTATGGCAGTGCCTTAGAGATGAAGAAAGCATTTGGATCCAAAAGTCTCGAGCAAAATGGAATTCTGATGGAGACCGCAACACGCGGTATTTTCACCTTATAGCATCGAATAGAAGGAAACAAAATTTGATTTCTTCTATCAATCATGAGGGGAATGTTATAACAGAACCAAAGAGTATGAGGTTGGCAGTGAAAGAGTTTTTCTCGAAGGCATATAATCTCAAAACCACTCTAGAGATTGAGTCGATGGATTTAATATTCAACAAAATATCACAGGATCAGAACAGCAGACTTGAGAGGCCTTTTTCGGAAGAGGAAATCTGGGAAGCATTGGCCTCCACGGACAGTTCTCGGGCACCTGGACCCGACGGATTTAGTATGGCATTCTTCAAAAAATTCTGGGAAGACATCAAGGAGAATATTCTCAGATTTTTCGATGACTTCTACCATGGCAGAGAGTGGGAAAACGGAGTGAACCATTCATTTATCACTCTTATCCCAAAGAAATCTGATTCGAATTCCTTAGACGACTTTAGACCTATAAGCCTAGTCGGGGGTTTATACAAGATTCTGTCTAAAGTAATGGCGAGAAGACTCCGAGATTGCATGGATTGCATCATCAGCAAGTCACAATTTGCCTTCCTTCCGGGAAGGCAAATCCTGGATTGTGCTTTCATAGCCAATGAAGGTATCAAATACATCCGGAAACAAGGGCTAAAAGGCTCCGTTTTCAAAATTGTCTTCAGAAGAGCATATGATTCGGTTGACTGGAGTTTTCTTATGCATATTCTAAAGGAGATGGGCTTTGGCGAATCTTGGTGTAAGTGGATTTTTAGATGCATTTCGACTGCAACAATATCAGTCCTAGTGAACGGTTCCCCCACACCCCACTTCTCTATTGCCAAGGGTCTACGACAAGGCTGTTCTCTCTCCCCGTTACTATTTAACATAGTGGGAGAAGCCTTACACTTGATACTTCAGAAGGCAGTTAATTCAGGATTATTCTCCGGCTTTCGGATAGGGAAAGAGAACAGTACTATGATATCTCATCTTCAGTTCGCCGACGACCTGATAATTTTCTGTGGTGCAACAGAGGGAGAAATCAAAAATGTTAAAAGAGTGTTAAGAGTTTTCGAACTAGCATCCGGTCTTCAATTAAATCTCAAAAAAAGCTCTTTATATGGCATCAATTTGGATTCTAAAACGGTGGCAGTTTGGGCATCGTCAGTCGGGTGTAGGGCTGGACAATTCCCCACGACTTACCTTGGTATTCCCCTAGGAATTCAGCGAAGTTCTAATACTTTATGGGAGCCTATCGTCAACAAATTCTATAATGCTCTTGCAAAGTGGAAGGCTAATAATCTGTCGATTAGTGGCCGGCTTGTGCTCATCCGATCGGTACTATCTTCCTTACCGATTTATTATCTGTCCCTCTTTAAAATGCCAACATGTATTGTCCAGAAGCTCAACTCAATTATGGCCGGATTTCTTTGGGGGGACTCCACCTCATCTAAGAAGATCCACTGGTTAAAGTGGGGTCAAGTGTGCGAAGATTTTTCAAATGGAGGCTTGGGTGTCCGTAATATTGAGGTACATAACCGGTTATTGCTACTTAAATGGATATGGAAATTTGCTATTGAGAGAGATAGTCCGTGGAAGAACGTCATCTGTTGTGCAAATAACCTTTCTACATCCAGCATTATTCCCCCCCGCACCAATAACAGATTGACATCGTGGATATGGAAGGGGGTTGTTAACAACTTTTACAGAGAAGATGAGATGGGTAATAAGCTGCGTAACCCCTTTCGATTGCAAGTTGGAGACGGCAAATCCATTGCGTTTTGGCAAGACAAATGGTTAGGAGACACCCCTCTTATGATTTCTTTTCCGCGTATATTTGCCCTTGCTTACAACAAATTCGGTAAGGTAATAGACTTCGGTACAAAAATTCAGTGGGGTTGGGAATGGAGGATTGATCTAAAAAGATCTCTTTTCGACTGGGAGATGGATCAATAGATTGCTTTGATGAATCTCCTTGGCAACGTGAAATCAGACGGGTTCGAGCTCGATTGCCTAGTATGGAATGGCTCGGCAGATGGTTCATTTTCAGTAAAAAACGGGTACAAATCCGCTACTGCACAGAATTCATACTCTTCCTTTTGGTGTAAGTACGTTTGGCAGAAACTTGCTCCTCCCAAGGTGGAGGCTTTCATCTGGCAATTGGTCTGGGGTCGTATTCCAGTTCGATATGAATTAAGGAAGAGAGGCTTGACTTCTATTTCGGACATTCGTTGCCCTCTATGTCTGGGAGACGTTGAAACAGTTTCGCACCTTCTGTTTTCGTGCAAAATTTCATGGGCTTTATGGATGAAATTTGCAAGCTTTTGGAATGTTCAATTTACGTTGCCCAAAGAACCAATGTCGGCAATCTTGTGTTGGCATTTTGCCAGCCCAACCAACGACACTAATTCAATTTGGAGGTTCATACCAGCTGCGATTATATGGTCAGTGTGGTTAATGAGGAATGACCTCATCTTCAAACAAGGTAATTTGGATGTTTTTAATTTATTTTTTCTCACCCGATTCAGAGTAACTTCGTGGTTCAAGCTAAATTTCCAGACATTAAGGTTTCCTTCGAAGATTTAATGGCCAACCCAAGTATTGCGGACACTCTACATCCTCCGTCCAAGGCGTCTTCAAAGCTTCAAGTCTGGAACCCTCCTCCTTTGGGTTTTCTGAAAATGAATGTGGATGGTGCTTCACTGAGGAATGGCAACGGAGGAGGCATAGGTGGAATTCTTAGAGATTCGGAGGGGAAGACACTTATGACATTTTCGGAACCTACTGGTCCTGGTCCTCCAATACGAGCGGAGCTTCTTGCAATTAAGTTTGGTCTTTCCACCTTCAGTATACTCTTCCCTGGTAATAACCATCGTTTGATTCTTGAGAGCGATTGTCAAACAGCAGTGAGTTGGATTTCCAATCCAATTCTTTGCCCCCAGGTCTTCAAAGAACTGGTTTTGGAAATAGGAAGGCTTAGCGAAATTGGAGTTCGGAAAATCAGGACCATCCCAAGAGCAATCAATGTAGATGCTGATCTTCTAGCTAAGAAAGGAATTGGTTAATTGTTGTAATTTATCTAGACTCTTTGTACTGCTCGTTTTATGCAATAATATCTAGGTACTCTTTTCCTCCTTCCGCTGTTGATGTCCGTCCCTTCCGGGCTGGAGATCGATATGAAGGGGGTTTTTAATGAGACCCTCAATTCTTATAAAAAAAAAGCAACTATAAGTCAGTGTACAATTGACGAAAATTGACCGTGTCAGTGTCATACGATAGAGAATTTCCAGTACTACAACCCCATACTCGATGTTACCTAAAAATTTAAAATTTATACGTATGAAATTCTGCTCGAACATGCCTATCGACATTAGTTGAAATACAACTTCAATCGAAAAAAGTATGCTAGCATAGGGTTTTCGAAGCCATTTTAAACCATTGTAGAATGGACGGAAATTAACCATGTTGGTATCATACGATAGACAATTTTCAGTACTACGACCCCAAACTCGATGATCGCTAAAAATATACCATTTACACGCTCGAAATTGGGTTCGAACAGGCCTACTTACGCATGTTTTTGCTTGTGGTTTAGGCTGGAATTGCACAGACCTCGCGTCCTACAGAACGCGAGGCCCGTCCGATATATTCCAAGCCGCCTTTTCAATTTCTTGGGGACAGAACGCGAGGTACTGTTAAACCGTTAACACGGACTGCAACGCCACGTCGACAAAAATCGCGTTCTGTACAACGCGATATCGTACCTCGCGTTCTACAAAACGCGAGGTCTGCCGACCTGGCAAGAAAGGGGGTCATTTTGCCAAATAAATGTTTTTGGGAGCTATTATTAAAAATAATAATTTAAAAGGGGTTTTTCACCCAAAATTGCCAAATATATAACTAGGAAAACCGCGACTTTCCACCTAAATAAAAAAATATTATCTTATAATTAATGAATCGCTAATCTACATATCTACTACAGCTTTAAAGACAAAAATTGACTCGTGATTTGATTGACACACAAGCAATGCCATGCCATTTGTCTAATTCTTTTTAGTAATTTAAAATGTTTACTTCGCTGAAATTATAGTTTTGTAAAAGTATACGCTATTTGTTGATTAGTGTTTAAACCGGTGACCAAAACCAAATATCCCAAAAACAAAAGGGACCAACCATGTAGTTTAATCTAATAATATGCGGTCTGTCATCTTAATTAGGGTGGATAAAATTCGACTCCATTCGAAGAAAAAAACATAATTATTCGACTTGATTGTTCTTGACTCAACTCGTAATTTCATGATATTAACCCAACATGAAATTTTTTTTAATAAAATTTGAGTTATAAAATAAAAAATCAAATAATTCAAAATTTTTAGTAATTATTAGATCAGTTTTCAAGTTTAAGTTCGATGCGAGTCTCTTAATTTTGCCTGATATGTATATATATCAGACATGAAAAATATGAATATATATAGTATATGCCATATGGTTATAAAAAATCATTTACATATTGGAACTAATTAGTACCATAACATTATAAATATTTATAATTAAATTTAAACAGAAACTCGAACAACTCAATTCGAATTTCATAAACTCGTCTCGACTTCAAAAAAATTTAAATAAAATTTGAGTTTTAAAATAGGACTCTTCAAGACTTCAACTTGATTAACTCGAAATATTTTTACTCGATGCAATCGAATGCCCACCCCTAACCTCAATGAAAATCGCAAGCAAGGGCGGAGCTCCCTTGGGGCCGAAGGGACCCCGACCCCCGTCAAAAATATAATTATTTAATAATTTTAGTTTAATAATAATTTGGCCCAGATAAAAAAATTATTATTTAAATTAAAAAATATAAGAGTTTATTAAATATATAATCAAGTAAGGGTTGAATTAGAGGTGTAATAACCCGAGCTTGAACGAATAATGTTTTGTTCGTGTTCATTTATTAATATTTGAAGGTGTTCATGCTCGGTTCGTTTATCTTTTAATATCATATTTGTGTTCGTTTATTTATTTTTGATCGTGTTCGTGTTCATTTGTTTAATGTTCGCGAACTTGTTCATTTTTATGACCGTTAACATGTTCATTTATATGTTCGCCAAAATGATGAAATTACACCACTAGTGTTTAAACTCATTAGGCTTCACAGTTTGAACTCAAAAAACCATCATGTGTTCAATTTAGTCCATACATTCACCAACATTTAAAATGTAAAAAAAAATAAAAGGAAAAAGAAAACGGAGTAAATCAGCTTATAAACAAGTCAATAAACGAGCTTATTTGTGAACATAAATGAACGAAATACACCTCTGTACGTTTATTAAACGCACATGAAAATTTATTCATACTCATTTATTTAGCTGAATAAACGAACGTCATACGAACGGTTCACTAACAATTTGTTGAACGCTCTATCCTTTTACACCTTTTGGTTGAACTAAAGAATAATGGGCAATGTATCTTCAAATTTTTTTGATGCAATAACAATTTAGGTCCTTGTAAATTTAAATATTAAATAAATTAGGTTTTGTTCTATAAATTTTGAGTTCAAATATATATTAAATTTAAAATTTAATGTCAGTCTAAATTCCTGACTCCACTCCAATGGAGGGTGGAGTTGTGGAACCAGCAACCTCTATTTAATATCAGAAGTCGTGCCATGTTTCCGTTGTCTTTTCCCCTCATCATTTAATTCCTACCATTCCACAGCCGAATCGTTTCTTCTTTTACATCTATTTTTCACCACACTTAGCAATGAAGTAGTCATAGATTCTTCAATCCCCAAAAATACAAGGAAAAAAAAGATGGCGTCAGTTTCAGCAGGAGATGACCTGTCAGCAAAATCGGTGAGCAGCGGGCGGAGTTGGGGGTCGGCGAGGTTCCGGGATATTTGGCCGACTCCGGCCGAAGTGTTCGAGCGGAGCCAACGCCACGACACGGAGGAAGACCTCATGTGGGCTGCCATAGAACGGCTTCCCGTGTATGACAGGCTGAGGAAAAGTGTGATCAGGAAGGTTGGTGAGAACGGGAAAGTTGGTGTTCACCAGGTTGACGTAACTAAGCTTGGTACTCACCACAAGAAGCAACTCATGGACAGTATTTTGAAGGTTGTGGAAGATGATAGTGAAAATTTCCTCAGGAAATTAAGGGGCCGAACTGATAGGTATATATGCTCTTCCTATCCCTTTTTACATCATTAGTAAAATAAATAAATACACCTCATGACTTTGGGTAATTTAGGGATAATCTATTTTGGATTATTAATTAGGAATATAGGGGAGTTTGGGGATATTTTGGCATCTAGGCCAAAATCTACAGGACCACGCCACCCCCTTATGGCGTGGTCACTTTTTAGCACAACCTCGCCACCTCCTTATGGCGAGGTCACTTTTTAGCACAACCTCGCCACCTCCTTATGGCGAGGTCACATGGACCACGTACCTATATAGCCAAGTAACATCCACTTGAATCATGTAAGGTACGTGTGTTGCATGGTCCATGTGACCTCGCCATAAGGAGGTGGCGAGATTGTGCTAAAAAGTGACCTCGCCATAAGGAGGTGGCGAGGTCTTGTAGATTTTAGCCTAGATGCCAAAATATCCCCCAAACTTCCCTATATCTCTAATTAATAATCCAAAATGGATTATCCCCAAAATTACCCCATGACTTTGTTTAAATTATTGTTTTTATTTAATCCTCTCCAATCACATAATAATACGATAATTAACAATATATATTGTTAAAGAAACTATTCACATTTAATCACTAAACTAAGTTATACACTTATTATATGATTGACAAAAATAATATTTAAATTATATTGCGATTGATATAAAATTTTATACTTTTAAACTAAATTTAATATTTTTTACAACCTTTTATTTTTATAATTACATATATATATATATAATCATTTAATTAGTTTAGAAATATAAAAATCTTGTATTAAGCATAATTTAACCTAATTATTATTGTTAAAAGATAAATATTTTATCAAAAGATAAATATTCTATACACATGATAAATTATACATATTTGTTTATAAACATATTTCTACCTATGTGATTGAAGTATATTTTATTAAAGAATAAATATTCTATATACAGGCGGTGAAAACTGAAAGTTTACACAAGCATCTTAGTTTTAGAGTATATAGAGTTAATTTAGGGTATAAGGGGTTAGAATTTAGGGATAGTTGTTTTAATTTAAGGTTTAGGGTTATAATTTATGGTTTATATGTTAGAGTTTACTTTTTAGGGTAACGTGGTGAGGATTTAAGTTTTAACCTATAAACCCTAAATTATAACCCTAAACTTTAAATTGAAACAACTATCCCTAAATTCTAAACCCCTACACTTAAACCCCTAAACCCTATACACTAAACTAACTTCCTATACCCTAAAACTATGGCACTTGTGGAAACTTTTAATTTCCACCGCCAGTGTATAGGATATTAATCCTTTATTAAAAAGCTAATTTTAACTCTCTCTCTATATGTGTGTAAATTTAAAAATGTTAATAAAACTCGGATAATTACACTCACGTCTATTAATATTCACCAGTACCATAAACTAAACTATATGTTCATTGGTACAACACTGATGACATTAATATTTATAATCATGTTTAAAATATTTGATGTTTGATCTGATTTATGGATTTATGTGTTGATCAAATATTAATTTTATATAAAAATATGAAATATTTTAAACATAATTATAAATATTAAGGTTTAATTTGAGATTTTATTTTTTAAAATCAATATAGTAGTGGTTTAATTATTGAATATAAAATATAACCCTTATCAAAAAAAAAATATAACAATTTTATTTTAGTATTATTGTTTTATTCATTATTATTTTTTAAATAGTCTAAAAGTAATATCTTAGTCTATAATTTCTTATTGGACATTTGATCTGATTTCTGGATTTGTGTTTTGATTGACGAAAGAGTTGGGATTGAAGTTCCGAAAATTGAAGTTAGATTTGAGCATTTATCAGTTGAAGGAGACGTTTATGTTGGAAGCAGAGCTCTCCCTACGCTGCTTAATGCTACCTTGAACATTATAGAGGTACCCTTTTCTCTGTGTGATGAAGTCCTACTCTCACATGTTTCATTTCTTCTAAAAAATAATATAATTTCATGTTTCATTGGACCAAAGAGTATTCTGGGATTTGTTCGACTTCTACCATCGAAGAAGAGAAAGATTGAGATACTCAAAGATGTTAGTGGAATTATCAAACCATCAAGGTAAAATTACATGAAAAAATGTTAATTTGTACTTGAGATAACTTGAAGGATGAAACAATTAATTTGTATGGAAATTTGTAGGATGACCTTAGTTTTGGGTCCTCCAGGAGCAGGGAAAACAATATTGTTACAAACACTTGTTGGAAAGCTTGACCATGGTCTAAGAGTGAGTCTCTTAACAATTGTTTTTATTTTTCTTTTTCCCTCGAGTATTCATAGGACTAACCATGTTTATCTGAAATATTTTGCCTTGGCATTGGGGGCAGTCTTGTGGGAGAATCACATATTGTGGTTATGAAATGACTGAGTTTATTCCTCAAAGAACATGTGCTTACATCAGTCAACATGACGTTCACCATGGTGAAATGACGGTGAGGGAGACCTTGGATTTCTCGGCACGGTGTCTCGGCGTTGGCACCAGATATGAAATTTTGAAAGAGCTCTCGAAGCGAGAAAAAGAGGCAGGGATCAAGCCGGATCCTGAAATTGATGCATTCATGAAAGCAACAGCTATGGCAGGCCAACAAACTAGCTTGGTTACAGATTATGTTCTTAAGGTTTGGCTTTCACATTATTTTTTTCTATGCTCATTGAACATCAATCCAAGCACATTAACCCTTTTTTCTGAATCTTTTAAACAGATACTTGGATTAGAAATTTGTTCGGATACTCTGGTCGGGGACGAAATGCGTAGAGGTATTTCTGGTGGTGAAAAGAAGCGTTTGACTACAGGTATGCTTCTACCACAAGCTGGATTTCCTGATACACTTATAAAAAAAATGTTGCCATTCATTCTACCAGCATGTCAAAATTGTACTCAATATCAAGTACACTTGTAATGCTAGATTCCTAGCCTAGGTATTCTCGAATTCGATATTGCCAGTCTAATAATTTCTGTTTGCCTGAACTGCAGGAGAGATGTTGGTTGGTCCGGCAAAGGCCTTCTTTATGGACGAAATATCGACGGGGCTGGACAGTTCTACCACATATCAGATTTGCAAGTTCATGAGGCAAATGGTTCATATCATGGATGTAACCATGGTCATTTCTCTTCTTCAACCAGCACCGGAGACATATGATCTGTTCGACCACATTATCCTACTTTCAGAGGGTCAAATAGTCTACCAAGGTCCCACTGAATGTGTCCTTGAGTTCTTTGAATACATGGGTTTCAAATGTCCTGAAAGAAAAGGTGTTGCAGACTTTTTGCAAGAAGTAACATCCAAGAAGGACCAAGAGCAATATTGGTTCAGAAAAGACCAGCCTTATAGTTATGTCCAGGTTTCCGACTTTGTGCAGGGCTTCAACTCATTCCACATTGGCCAACAGCTAGAATCGGATCTTAGGGTTCCTTATGACAGATCAGTAGCACACCATCCTGCATTAGTTACAGAAAAGTATGACATTTCAAACTGGGAATTGTTCAGGGCATGCTTTGCAAGAGAGTGGTTGCTAATGAAACGTAACTCATTCGTGTACATATTCAAGACCGTCCAAATTACAACCATGTCAATGATTGCCATGACTGTGTGTTTTAGAACAGAAATGCATGCAGGCAATTTGCAAGGCGGATCGAAATTTTTAGGAGTTTTGTTTTACAGTCTAATCAATGTGATGTTTAATGGTATGTCAGAACTTGCAATGACAGTTATGAGGCTTCCTGTTTTCTATAAACAAAGGGACTTCTTGTTCTACCCTCCATGGGCTTTTAGCCTCCCTATTTGGATCCTCAGGATCCCAATTTCATTTCTGGAATCTGGAATCTGGATCTGCCTCACATACTACACCATTGGATTTGCTCCTGCTGCTGGCAGGTGTCCACATTTTTAACAATCATCATTCTCACATACTGCAAAATTAGTAGTTTCTTTTATCTAATAATTCTTTTCCTTCATATATTCAGGTTCTTCAGACAGTTCCTGGCATTCATAGGCATTCATCAGATGGCTCTATCCCTCTTTAGGTTCCTTGCTGCCGTAGGAAGAACACAAGTCATCGCCAACACATTGGGTACCTTCACCTTGCTAATGGTTTTCGTGCTTGGAGGTTTCATTGTTGCCAAAGGTAAGTAATTCATCTCTATTTGCCATAAAAATTTTGCAGTTAAACCAAGCAGTAAGCAAATGCGTAGCAATAGGATATTCCTATTGTCAAATATTAATTTCTATCACATATATATATATATATATTACTGTTTCAATATATCCTTTGATGTATATATTTAATATTTCACTTCTTTTTATTTTTAAGTATCTGCTTATGTTAAACATTGCTAACCCTTTTTCTAACTGCAGATGACATTGATCCATGGATGATGTGGGGCTACTATTTGTCTCCAATGATGTATGGACAAAATGCCATTGCCATGAATGAATTTCTTGATGAAAGATGGAATACAGTAAGATCTCTTCATATATTTATTCATATTCCAATTTGAGGTATATATATATGTGTGTGTGTGTATATATATATATATATATATATACATATATATTAATTATAGTATGGACGCATATCCATGTATAAACACTGGCTAGGCACCTACATTTTCTTGACCTTATTGTATTACAAATTGTGGTATATGCAGAAAATCAATGACACCAGATTTCACGCAACTACAGTCGGACAACTTCTTCTAAAGACTAGAGGTTTCTTTACTGAAGATCATTGGTTTTGGATTTGTGTTGCAGCACTGTTCGGATTTTCTGTTCTCTTCAACGTTTTATTCATTGTAGCATTGACTTACTTGAACCGTAAGTTACATTATTGGTTTCATTTTTATTGAAATCTCAGTACTTCAAACAGTTGCTATATGAAACGAAAGACGCCTACGAGGTGCTTTCTTACGGATTCAGAACTTTGTTCATCTGTGTGAAATTTCGATTTTGACAAGTGGTTTATCTATGAATCAATTTCCAGCTCTGCATGATTCTAAAGCAATAGTTGTTGATGAAGATGAAAATAAGAACAAGAAAAAGTCATCCTCTGAAAAAAACACAGAAGGTCACTTCAAATCTCAATGTAAAAAACAGTTCTTCCTAGATGATGCTTTGTCTGAACTTTTGTGAGTGATTGTAGGTATTGATTTGCAAGTGAGAAATTCTTTGGATACCACAAACATTGCAGATCGGCCAAGTAGAAGAGGAATGGTGTTACCTTTCAGACCCCTTTCACTCGCATTCAACCATGTCAGCTACTTTGTAGATATGCCTTCTGTAAGTTACTGTTTCCTCAACGGTTCACATGCTATTATATGATTTTGATTTCATAAGGCACACGGTTAAGTTGAAATGTTGTTTTTCTTTTTCTAGGAAATGAAGAGTCAAGGTGTTCACGAGGATCGTCTTTTGTTGCTACGAGATGTTAGTGGTGCTTGTAGACCTGGTATATTGACAGCATTGGTGGGTGTCACTGGTGCCGGTAAGACAACCCTGATGGATGTATTAGCAGGCAGGAAAACTGGGGGATACATTGAGGGAAGCATAAGCATCTCTGGATATCCAAAGAATCAAGCTACATTTACTCGTGTCAGTGGCTACTGTGAACAAAACGATATCCACTCGCCTCATGTCACGGTCTACGAATCTCTTTTGTACTCAGCTTGGCTTCGTCTTTCTTCGGAAGTTGACACCAAGACAAGAAAGGTTGCATTATTTCTAATAAAATTACCTTTCTTTTTTCTGTTGTAATTACCTAAAAACGGTTTAAATTTCATTCTCTAAACTATACACAGATGTTCATTGAAGAGGTTATGGAGTTGGTTGAACTCACAGAACTAAGGGATGCTTTAGTTGGCCTTCCGGGAGTAGATGGTCTTTCGACAGAACAAAGGAAGAGGTTGACAATCGCAGTTGAATTGGTTGCCAATCCTTCTATCATCTTTATGGATGAACCAACTTCCGGACTTGATGCCAGGGCAGCTGCAATTGTCATGCGGACCGTGAGAAACACTGTTGATACAGGGAGAACCGTTGTGTGCACGATACACCAACCTAGCATAGACATTTTTGAGTCTTTTGATGAGGTATACATGCTTTCAATTTCCTAGATTCATGTCTTAGAATTTGCTGCCAACGTTTTCCTCCTCATTACTACATTATGTATTACTCATTTTCAACTTACTATTTTACTTGTTCAGTTATTGCTGATGAAAAGGGGAGGGCAAATCATCTATGCCGGACCTCTTGGTCGCAATTCTCATCATCTTGTAGAGTATTTTGAGGTGAGATTTTTTTAGACCAAGAATGCAAGAAAACTCGTATTAGACCATTAAAATTAGTGCTCTAATTGTGCATTGTAGACTATACCTGATGTTCCAAAGATCAAGGAAGGGTATAATCCAGCAACATGGATGCTTGAAATCAGCTCTCCATCAGTTGAAAATCAGATGAATGTGGACTTTGCAGAAATTTATGCTAAATCCTCACTTTATCAGTATGTTCCAACTTCCAATATAACGCCATAATTAAGGTGAAATTAGTTGTATCTGAGGTGGTTTAAGGAGTACTAATAGTTCGAAAAACTCACAGGAGGAATCAAGAACTTATTAAAGAGCTAAGTACTCCAGATCCAGGCTTGCAGGATCTCCACTTCCCAACCAAATATTCTCTACCATTCCTTTCTCAATGCAAGGTTTGTTTCCTGAAACAACACTGGTCTTACATGAGGAACCCTATGTATAATGCCATCAGGTTCTTCATAACAATTGTCATCGCCGTCTTGTTCGGTCTTATCTTCTGGAACAAAGGACAAAAAATGTAAGTAATGTGTTTCTTTGTAATTTATCAATTAAACAAAGACTATTGCCATTCATTACATTAACCATCCACAGAGCAAAACAACAAGATGTGTTGAACTTTTCTGGGGCCTTGTATTCCGCTGTGCTTTTCCTTGGAGCAGTGAATGCTTCCACGGTGCAAGGTGTAGTTGCTATCGAAAGAACAGTCTTTTATCGCGAAAGAGCTGCCGGAATGTATTCTGAACTTCCTTATGCGTTTGCTCAGGTGAAAACCTCACGACTATGTCCAGTACTGGAGTAACTTTATGGAATTTTAGTTGAGTTACCTAATTCGACGACCATTAATGTTAGACTAAGAATCATTTACATCTCTCTGTTTTTCCCCCAGGTGGCAATAGAGATAATCTATACTGCAATCCAGACAATAATCTACGCCGTACTCTTATACTCAATGATAGGGTATGAATGGAAGGCCAACAAGTTCCTATGGTTCTACTACTACGTAACAACAAGTTTTGTCTACTTCACCCTGTATGGGATGATGGTTGTTGCTCTAACTCCAGCCGCCCAAATTGCTGCAATTGTCAGCTCTTTCTTCCTAAATTTCTGGAACATCTTCTCGGGTTTTATCATCCCGAGACCGCAAATCCCGGTATGGTGCAGGTGGTACTATTGGGCGACTCCGGGGGCTTGGACACTCTATGGCCTTGTTACATCTCAATTAGGAGACAAAAACTCTAATCTTGAGGTGCCTGGACTTCCAAATGTTACGGTTAAGACATACATGAAGGAAATGTTTGGGTTTGAGTATGACTTCCTGCCCGTAGTTGCAGTTGCTCAAATTGGTTGGTGTCTACTCTTTTTCTTCGTCTTTGCCTATGCCATCAAATTCCTTAACTTTCAAAGGAGATAGTTAACTAGCTCTATGTTTATGTTAATTGTGAAAAATTATTAGATCGGTCTGACTCACCACGTCATTCATGGTCCATTGATGACGTGGTGAGTTAGATCCATCTAATAATATCACGATTCACTTACCAATGTATGATACGCTCGTTCTCATAGCCATATCGTACCACAGAAACATAAGAATACTCTATTTATAGCTATTGCAAATTGTCAACATAATACAAATTATTGTTACATTACATATTTATTTTTGGGAAGAAAGTAATGATAAATTATTTGTCCTCAATAATCAATAATAAATTATTTGTACGTTCGTTCAGATGTGTTTTCGGATGGTCTTTGTGTGTTATGTTTGTTTGGTTGGCCTTCCGGTGTGTTCTCGGATATATGTTTGTCCTTTTTTCTTTTTGCTGGTTACCCTTGCGGTGGCTGGTCGGATTTGTTTGTTATGCTCTTTCTTGTCTTGTATGTTTCTTTTAATCTAATGAAAGTAATGTTTGAACAAAAAAAATTATTTGTACGTTCGTTTACTATAATTTAGTTTTGAAATTAAAATTCCGCTTCAACTTTTTAAATTTAAGAATCAATAATAAATTATTCGTTTATTCATTTACCACAATTTAATTTATAAATTAAAATCCCGGTCCAAATAACTGGCCTAATTCAAGGGTCCATAATGAATTGTTCGTATATTTTTTAACCACAATTTTGAAACAAAATCTCTGGTCCATCTTGCCAAACACAAGAGCCTACAAATGGAGAAATTATTAGATGGAGAAATTATTCTAATAACTTAATTTAATGATTATATTTATTTTCTAAGATAATTACAAAAAATACAGACAATTATTTTAACTGATTATATTTATTTAAAAAAATAGTATTTTTTGAACAAGGTTTTCCATTTTAGTTTCATACGTAAAATTGCACAGAATTAAAGTTCTCGTATCACGTTATATATTAAAACAAACTTAACATGTAATTGTGAAACTCTACATTGCCCCCATCTCAGGGGGCCTTCAACACCCGACAATGATATTCTCCGAGGGCCCATATCGGAAAAATGTTCCGATAAGCAGAATAGCTGATCATACAGTTCTTATTGAAGACTCCCGTGATCTCCTGTGGCAGGCAAATGATAAAAGCAAAATCAATAATGCATGCAAATATATTGCTGGTTATAATATTGGAACTTCTAGATTACCACTGCCTGAAAATTCTCACACATTCCAATCTAAAATACACTTAAAAAGTGCTATTCATAAGCCATTTATATCAAAGAACTTCTGGAAATCCTACCTTCTCAATTCTCCACGTTTGTTTGCTCGAACAGTACCGGATCACTTGATGCATTAGTAATAATATTCTCTTTGTAATTCCATAAAATATGCAGAACTTTTGGTTTAGTGTTATCCAATCATTCTCTACTTGCATAAGCATTTATAATTTGGAAAATTAAGCCCTCAAGAAACATGATTACTTGAAATTTTCTGAGACTAACATGATTATATTATTTGCTCCAGACACAGTTTTCTTCTCTAATCTTCACACAAACACATAAAGCCTAATAAACTTACCTCTTGAGGAAAATCTCCGTCCTCCGCTTGAGAGTTAATTAATATCCTTGCAGCGCGATGCAATGGTGTTGGATCTCTCTCAGCCTTTCGTTGTGGAAGAGTTTGAGTCAGCACCGAATAATAAAATTAAAGTTAGATCAATAACGTATATGTAAACTGAAACATACATTAAGGCCTAAAAATATGTACACATAATGTAATCATACATCCTGAATTTTGTAAAACATCAACCAAAGAGAATTTTAACAAATGACATGTTAGTTACTAGAATTTAGATTGTGTGAATCCTGTGGATTCCTAGAACATTTCTGCAAACATGTTGCAGTGCTCTATAACAAATATGCATAATTAAGTGGTAAAGAGTTGTTTTAAAAAAGAATTATTAATACACTTTTCAGCTTAACGTTGTTATTAATCATTCTCTGCTCTTATCATGTCTTACCTCATCACAACTATTGTTTTGGTAAATGATTCCATCTATGATTTTGACCTCACAACTAGAGTTTTAATCTCACATTGCAGTCATTTTCTCAGTGACGGATCCATAAAATATTTTTGAGGGTGGGCACACATATGTTAAGTATTAAGAACATAAAAAAAATTTGTACGTAAATGGGTACAAATAAAATTTTAGGGTGGGCACACTCAGTAAAATAGATAACCAATAAAGGAAATTCAGATTTGCAGGATGGGCACACTCGATAAAATAAATAACCAGTAAAAGAAATTCAGATTTTTAGGGTGGGCACGGGCCCACCCTCAACACCACTTACATCCGCCACTGCATTTTCTGCTTACGAAAATCAATCATATCGTTGTCAAACAGACTCTTAGCCTACTATAATTATAACTATAACCATAACGCGTTTAGGATTATATATGGGTCTAGAAGGACTATTTTCGTGATCAAGCATTAAAACTTTTAAATTCAAAAGTTCATATGTAGAAATCTAAATAAAGTAAATTTGTAACCGATCATAGTTCCTCGTGTTTCAATGGAGCCCATAATAAATGATTTTACGAGGTCTTTCAAATGATATCCAAAATGTAAAGCCATATTTAAAGGTTCAGACTGGAAATTGAGTCTTCTAGCTAGCTAAGTATTTCAAGCTTCATAAAACTAAATGAGTGGGTCTCCTCTCAAATCCTTAATTCAACCCGTTGCTAATGCCAACAAATATTATGTGCTCTAACACAACTTTTGTTCCTCCTCATTTAAAACTGTATATAAATAAATATAATAAATAATAAAAACCTTGGAAAACCTTGTTCAAAAATAACTCATGCATACATACCTGATCAGCTTCTATAAGGGCCAACATGATCCAACTAGTACTAACAATATGTGGCTGGTTACCCTCAAGATTTGTATAGACCTGTTGAAACAAAAGAATTATAATGCTACACACAAGGAAAGCAGAACCATGAGCCATCCCAATAATAAGTGCAATATTCTTGTCTAATCCAATCCAGGAATCAGAAGTTCTAACGAAAATAACTTGTGAAAATAACACTATAAATAATAGTTCATCTCAATTTGTTTTGTGAAAAGGCAGATTCATTCCGGTTCACCTTTTAACCATATGCTCTTCTCTTGGTTACTAAATACGCAGATACTAAAAAGCTGAATGTGTCTAACCTAGAAATGAAATGAGCTCTAAACGAATCTTGACCAGTTCGATGTGTTTTTCAAACAAAGTATAGTTTAATTTGGTTTGAGGTTCAATCAAATTGGTTCATTGTTTTTCTTTTCATTTTCCTCTTAAAGCTGTGCCTGATTGAACTTGAACCACTCATAAATTTAGAGCATAGTTAATAGATTAAAAAGGAGAGTTTATTCAGTGAGATATTCCATAAAGTCCGATGTTCCTATCGAAGAAAATGCAAGGAAATCCAAAAATGATGGATCAAAACCTTGTTCTGGCATGATAAGTAACTCTCTCCCCAACCGCCTGTTGCAAGCTCTTTAGACAACAGAAAATCACAGGCTCTACGAATGTGAGAGCTATTCTTGTATGTTCTACCAGCAGATGATAGGCCCTTTATTCCAAACCATCCTGCATAACTGAAGCAGATGCCCCAGGATCCATACCTAACAAAAATGACAGGACAAAGCAAGTTCTTCAGCAATGGATTCTGAGTTTGCCATGTTGAAGAAGTGATCAAAGTAGCAGAATCTGTAAAGACAAATAATCACGAAGCAAACACGTATAAGATATAGATTACGGAATAGTTATAAACGAACCAGGAGCCATCTGCTGCTTGCATCTTTTCGATGAACTCCACAGCTCTACCAATACAATTTTGAATTTCGTTTGTTCTATGTTCAGGATATAATTTCCTGAATGAGGCTAGTGCCTGAATTGCTGCTGAAGTACATTCAACATATCTATTTTGTCGCTCCATAAACATCAAATCAGAATGTAATCAGTTATAGAAAAATGACTTAAGCAAAAAAAATGAAGTACCCTAGGAACTTACGGGTAATCGATAACTATGTCACCAAAAGTTTCAGCAGGGTTGATTAACTGAAAATGGGAGACACAAGAAACAGTGCAATTATACAGGCCACATTACAAGATGTGCAAGTATTTGAAAATTATAAAGGGTAAATTGTTCTAAGACTAATTAATAATAGAAAAGTAAGCACTAAACCATAAACACACAGTATATTGCAGCTGTGTTAGTTAACTCCATCTTTCCTAAACAGTGAATTCATCTCAAGATTCAAGAAGCACAGTTTTTCTCTAATTCCATTTCGCCTAGTTTTTATACACTTGGTATAAAACTTTCAATGTCAGATTTTATGTCTTAGACTTTTAATTTTGAGACCATATAATGGAACAAGAATGAGAAGAGTAGCACAGAAAAGGATCGGAAACAAGCATAGGGTTTACAATTTTACTTTTTCCAACATTTACATTGCTTTGACTATGTTAATTTTTCATTCCCAGATAGACTTTACTTGTTGCTTTTACTGCTTTTCAATTGTAGACAAGGAACATGCCACCAATGACATGCTTAATAACTAGGGGTAGACAAATTTAAGAAATGCATTTTATTTATTTTTTATTCTATAGTAGTTTTGGCTATTCTTTTTTGGTTAAAACCACATTTTATTTTCTGACTAACCTTTTCACTTTTAATTGATAATTTATGTATGCATGTTTGTGTCTATGTATCTTTGTCTGCTTGTGTGTGTATGTCTTTTGCGTGTGTTTGATGTGACGAGGGCAAACTTATAAGGCCATGTGCATGTCAAGTAGTTACCTCCAACCACTGATAGGATCTTGTCAACTCATATGTCGCAAAACCACCATCAGCATTCTGCAGTGATAAAAAATTCTAATCAAATTTAAGGGAATATTTGTATAACCGGATTTCAGATATGTCCCATCAAACAATAACTTGATCAAGGTAATGGCAATCCACTAGTGTGTACTTACAAGTCTACAATAAGATCTCAATAAATGAATATTTGCTAATTTTGATTAATTAATAAAATCCCGAGTCCCAACTAGAACCAATGCATTAAAAATACAGCCTCACTTAATGCATAAGATAATAGAATACATGACAGTTCATACATTACTACAAGGAAAATTTTCACTTTAACAACTTTTACTTCTCCGTTAAGCTCTTTCTCAAAATTTGCATCTTAAAATTATTTGTAATTTTCACAGGTTTGGCATAATTACAAGAACCATGCTCTTCTGTTCTACCTAATTACAGGTTTCCTCCATTTCTCAACAGTGAACGGGTATTAATTCTCTAAAGCACCAGACACTTCTTAGAAGAATTCAAACACTTATACCAATGTAACATCCAAATTACCTGTAAGGAAAGGATAACATTAACAGCATCGTATAGCCGCATCACATCTAATGGTTCCCCAGCTGCTGCTTCTGGTAGTGTTGATAGTAACAATGTAGCCTGCAGAAGGAATTCGTTATTACTCAAATCTAAAATATTTTAAAGTTTGCGGTCTCCTAGAATTTGTTCATTATTTGTACCTTCAACCCCTCTGCTGTGCAGTCTGAGATGGGCCATCCATGATCTGCAGTTGAGAATGGCCAAGCACCCTTTGAAATATGACGATACCAGAAATTTAGGTCCCCAGGGGAATCTTCTAAAACCTGAAAACACAGAAAACCTAATCAAGTTGAGGAAACAGTGTTCAATGATACAACTATTATTAAAAGACTTCTACAAATGAAACCTGGGAGTATTTTATGAAGTCATGTGCTTTTCTTAAAATTGAACCATATTCATCAGCAAGACCAGTAGAAATAATAGCTTGAACAGCAAAAGTAGTGTCCCATGATTGACTTCCATTATAACCCTGAAATAAATTTATAAGAAATTTAGGTATATTAGCATCATAGTACAATTTCTTGGACAGCAAAATATTCTTTTCCCTGGCATAATTCAATGAGATAATAAAATAAAGCAGGATAGTACCATTATTAGAACTGCAACAAGACAAGATAGGAACTAGATGAGTAAAATGGTGTAAATTTAAGAATCAGAAAAGCCAATATTGTTCAGCACCTGCATCTTCATGCCATCTTCAGCTATCCACAAATAATCTAAGATTCTAGGTAGATGCAGTTTGAATGACTCTGAATATGGATCTTCCACCCAACAACAAAGCATATTCAAGACCTGCAGAATACAAAACATGGGAACTCAGAAACTCCTTGGAGTGATGTGTAAGATTCATGACCTCTTAAGCATCACTCCAGAGCTTTGCCATACTGAAGAAGCTACCTAATCTTAGTAAAGTGATATGAATGTCAATTGTCAACAGATTCCCTCCCTTTCATTGATAGCAATTAAGCAAAATTAAACAATGTGCTTTCTTCTTGATAAAAATCTAAAGATCATGTGCATCGTTCTCCAGGCTTACCTTGTTCACAGGCCCTATGCATATATACCGTGTATTCTCATCTTCATAGTGTATATGCTGCATGACAGTCTGCAAAGCTTTCTCCCTCAAGCTTTTACAAGGCCAGTATTTAATCATAGGCTCATATAAATAGTGAAGAGATGCCCAAAGAATATCCTGAACCAGTGGGTGTGGGTAGTATAGATCTTCCTAAAAATATTTGGAAGAAAAAAATAAATAAAGTTCCAATCTTGAAATCTATAGAAAAAACCATCATCTAGACACATCTCAGCAGCAAACTCTAATTTGACAGAACAATGAAAATTCTTTCAAAAAAGTGATAGTGGAATACCTGTGCAATTATAGTTTGCTTACATACATATTCTCACACAGTTTTTAAGATGATTTAAACACCAAAACTTGCAGGCTAACCATGTCAAATAACAAGAGTAGCTAGAGAAAACAAGTAAAAACAGTATCATTGGATAATTCCAAAACTTGCTATATACATAAACATTGTTTTTCACAAGAGGCAAATGGTTAACCAACCTTGGCACATGTGTTGCGAGCTTTATTCCAATCTACTTCATGGTAAGGAACAGTGTAGAGCTCTTTTCTCAAAGAAAGAATTGTAGGTGTGATAGGACCCACAAACCTCTTCCCATATAAATATGACATTGGCAGATAAACCATTCGACAGTGACACCACATTCTTCCTACAGAAATATACAAAATTATTATCTAGAGTAGAAATATGTAGAACATTTGCAAGAGATGTAAGACATATAAAAGGGGACTATTTACTAACTAACTTTTGAAAGGAAAAGGGTCCATGAAGTTAAGAGGGGGGAAAGTAAATCAGAAGGAAATGGAAAACATCAAAATGTTTATGAATTATATAAAAACCTATTAAGGATTAACAATAGAAAAGGAAGTTATAGCAAAAGGAAAGCCCTCAAAGTGGAAAATGTCTAGAAAATAGGAAATAAGATTCCCTATACAAGTGGTCTGTGTCTGACATAAAAGTGACGAAAACAAATATTTTTTAAATAGCCAAATATCTAATTTTTCTCTTTCTTATGCATTTAAAACAACAAAACAAGCAACTTGAGTCATGGCTACTTCAGTGAAAGCATCTGTGCAGTGATGATGGTGAAGATAGCAATTTTCCTTTCTTAGCCATTTCCTTCCCCGACATTTGCAGTAGTTTCTGCAAAATTCTATAAGATCTTGACCTATATCCTTCACTTGACTTTTCCCAAGGAGCCTGTCTTGACTCTTGAGTCTTGACCACAATCCTTGTTGAAGCTGATTAAATACTTTACTTGTCAATCAAGCATCTCTCTCCCTCTTTGAAATGCAGACATTTCAAAGAAGAAGAAAAGGAGAGGGGGCCGAAGAGGAATACACACCCATCAAGACAGACTGGCAGAAAAGAGAGACATAATGTGAGATCTGGGTTTCATGAACACAGTTTGTCGTTATCCCATACCAGAGCATGGGAGCGGTGTGAGATGTGAATAACATCAAATGTGTGAAACTTACATCGCAAAGAACAACTATCGTTTAAATATTACCCTTTCACACATTTGATGTTATTGACATCTGCTGCATTATCCAATATGGAATATGGACGTCAATTTCATGATAAGGTAGAAAAAGGAGATTCGGATCCATCTGAAGAACCAAAGTGGCTCAAGGAATTCACCTAGCTTTAAACGAAAATTTTCATCGGCTTATAAAGGTCAGAAAAAACACAAACACACTTTTTTTATTCTTTTACATGGCTTGGAATGCAGAATTAAAAACATAACTATCAAAAAGTTAGGGAAACCTGGATGAATTGGAAGAAAGTAAGGACAAAGCCATACTTCTGGAGGCAGTGGATTATTCCCTGACCATTCATATGCTCCAAGCACCTATCAGGATCATCAAATATTGACAAAAGGTTCACATATGTGTTCAAATTTTTACCCCTTTTCTGAAAATAACAAATAAGCGAACAGTGAAGACTGATTATATACCGAAAGCCACATTTTCCCCCAAGATGTAATCGCAGTTGCACTACCATGTTCTAGGATCCACTCACGTCCTTTCTCAACTGCCCCTTGCCCCCCTTCAGTACCTTCGCCAAGAAGCCTCAAGCTAACATAAGTTAAGACCGTACCAAACATGGTGCTTGGGCCTTCAATGTGAAGACCCCATCCACCGTCTCTATTCTGCAAGAAAACAAACTCTTAAAACAGAGCAATTTTCTTCATTTGTTTATATAATAATGACAATGCCACAGTTAGTAAAAGACAGTTGACTTAAGTGGTTTAGTTTCCTTTGATCCAGATAGCACCATGCTTACCTAGAACCAGCTCAACTGATGTGAGAAACATTCCAAAGGGCCAACAGAAAAAAGAAAATAAAAACGTATTTATGTCATGTTTATATTGTAATATCTACGCAACAAGCTGAATTTATGAAATCTAAAACACACAACAATCCACATTACTTGCCTGATGATTGTATAGATATCTGCACATCTCATATTGATGCTCCTTTGATAGGACGGTATTCAAGGCTCCAGTAACATATAATGTTATAACCTGTTACAGTTTGTGAACAAAGATTGAATTACACGTCATTCAGTTACTAGTTGTTGAGAGGTGCAATAATGTCGAGGTACCAAAATGTAAATATCCTGGAATCTCAAAGTAAAAGACGCAGACATAATGACAAACAAAGGATTGGTTCTTCAAATACACAGAAAAATCCTAAATGTCAAAAGATTCCAAGAAGCAGCAGTTTATATCTTCGGTATATTAAGCCAAAGAAAAGACATATTAAGTGGTTTCCACATCAACGGACAGATCATGATCAGATGCAGCTTACATGTTAAGCCTTACCAAACCAGGAAGTAGAAACATAGGGCCGCCGTAATCTCCAGGCCAGTGACCATCTTCAGCTTGTATTGTTGAATAAAAATTCAGGGCTCTGCGTAATGTTGTCACTACAGCCTCTTCCTGAACATCTTCAAACTCTTTCAGTTTGACTTGTGGTAAACTAGTGACAGGTTGTTTCTCCTTTGCAAACTACACCCATAAATGCAAATGCCATAAACAATCAACGACACGTCAAAAACAACAAATCTTTCTCTACTTGCTAAGTGTTTCCATACAAATTGGAGACATATATTTGGCCATGCCATCAAATCAATCATAGAAGTAAAACTTTCCAGTAATGAAATAGTAAGAAAAACTATATGGAGATCCCAACAGCAGGGAAGGAACCAAACCAATTGTGACCAAAAGTGAAAAACAAGAATTTAAGAAAATACCCAAACCCCAAATCATTTTTGAACACCCAGATTAACCTGAATTCTCATGAGAAGATCAGAACTGTGCTTTTTCTGGAAACGATTATCCCGGAAACTCTGACGAGCCATTTCCACCTTAGAAAGCTCTTCTGGGGTTCCAGAATCAGGGCAGAATTCCCATACTTGACGACCCACATGATTGTTCAAAGTCCTTAGCCATCCCCCACAATCGCCATCGCCAACACTCTCTTTCGCAATCTTAAGTCTCCACATTTTGTTGAAAAGAAAAGAAAGAAGACAAATCTTGACTTCTTTGGTGAACTTCCACAGGCGTTCAGTGTTGTCAAGTATGAATGAGAAATGCTTTCAAGTTGGAAAGTGATCACAAATCGTCATGGACATAACAAATGCCAAAGATTTGTGGGTGGATAAAAGCTCAAACTTTTTTTTTTTGATCCAAGGATAAAAGCTCAAACTTTCTCATTTTTTAAGTCATGGATTTAATGTCGTATTCATGAATCATCATATATATAAGAATTTGGAAAAGGTCAAAGCCGGCGGACGACTTTTGTTTGTTTCTCTACAAACTAATACTTAATAAATATATAATTTATTATTAATCTTATAAATTTATAAACTTTGTCTAGAATTAGAGTATAAGGTGATTGAATATTCATTTCCGAGACAAGAAGTAGAGTCTAGAAATAGAGGAATGGGTTAAACCGTGGAAATGCTTAAAATTGGAGGGCAGGCCTTAGATTTCTCTGATGGGCAGCTCAGCTTGTATACCACAAAATCTTGGGCAGAGGGGGTAAGGATATAGCATTGTTCACTCAAATTCACCAACTTTGGACCCTCTCCCTTCCCCTCTATCTTTATTTTTTACACAAATCCTCACCAACTCTTCTATTCTTGGGATTTTACGCCAAATCTATCGTGCTGTGGCGTTTGTCCCCTGATTTTCTTCTTCCATCCCCCCCCCACGCTTTAATTCCCTTCTCCAAAAACACAGCACCAACAATTACAAACCTCGAAAAAAACAGAAAAAAATCAAACCGTAAGCGAGCTAAGGATTGATTAGTAAAAGCCGATGCAATCAAAACCCATTCCCAATACCGACGCCATTGTTAACTGCTTAGATACCAAAGCTTCCACGTTGTAGCTAGCAATGGTAATGGGCACGCACATAGCTAGGCTTGTGCGCATGCCAAATACTACATCCTTAATATTCCTCGCACTCGTTGTTTTTTCATCATCGTCATTGACCACCGGTGACCAGACGGAAACTGACGCCCTCGTGACGTTTAAGCACTCGTTTACGGACCCATCGGCTCTTGACAATTGGGACGATTTGACTTCTCCGTGTACCGGAGCGAAATCAAACTGGGTTGGCATTCTTTGCGACGAGCATGGTAAGGTAATAGGTCTGCAGCTTGAGAACATGGGTCTATCAGGGGTGGTGGATGTTGAAAGTCTCGACGCATTGGAGGACTTGCGAACCCTAAGTCTTATGAACAATAACTTTGAAGGCAGAATACCTGACATGAAGAAGGTATCTAGATTGCAGGCTTTGTTCTTATCCAATAATCATTTTTCTGGGGAGATTCCGGACGATACATTTGAAGGGATGAATTCGTTGAGGAAAGTGTTTTTGGCAAATAATGTGTTTAATGGCCCAATCCCTTCCTCGCTAACTACATTGCCCAGGCTAATCATTCTGAAATTGGAGGGGAACGAATTTAGTGGCCGGGTGCCGGAGTTTATCGGGGAGGCTCTGAAGATGGTGAACTTGGCTAACAATCAACTCGAGGGTCCTATTCCTAGAACCTTAAGCAAAATGGCTGCAAACTTTTTCTCAGGGAATAAAAATCTATGCGGGCCACCTCTCAAAGAATGCCCCAAACTCAGCCGTCCGCCACCCGGACCGCCGCCTAGCTCCCCGCCGACCCCTCTGCCGGTTGCAATTAAGAAGTCGTCAACTGGTCAAGCGATTGCCCTCATTTTGGTATCCGTAGCTTTAGCGGTGGCTATTGCAGTACTGATTTTCTTTCTCCTACGGCGGAGAGGAGAATCTGAAACAACGGAGGAGGAAGGATTCGTTGAAGAGTCGTATAAGCCGCCGTCACCTTCGGTCCATGGGGCGAGCGCAGCCCCGAATGTGAAAAAGACAGAATTGATGTTCTTTAGAGATGACGTGCAAAGGTTCGACTTGCAAGATCTATTGAAAGCGTCGGCAGAGATTCTGGGGAGTGGGAATTTCGGAGCTTCGTACAAGGCCATTATAGGGACGGGTGAAGCGGTGGTGGTGAAGAACTATAAGCAAATGAATCACGTGGGGAAGGAAGAATTTCATGAGCACATGAGACGGTTAGGAAAGTTGAACCATCCCAACTTACTCCCTTTATTGGCTTATTACTACAGGAAAGAGGAGAAGCTTTTGGTTACCAACTTCTTAGTTGATGGAAGCTTGGCTAATCACCTTCATGGTGAGATAACCTTCCCCTAATTCTCCAACAAAATTCGTCTATTCATTTTCTGTGTGGAATGGAAATCGTCTACTCCTTAATTATGTTTCCATTGATGCCTCCACTTTAAAACAACGTGTTTAGGATTTAAGGTTTGAGGCTTAAGGTTGGAGCTTAGAATTAGGGTGTAGAGAATTAGGCGCATGGTGTATTTTTTTAGGGTTTAAGTTTTAGGGTTTAGGATATGAAAATTAGGGTTATGGCTTAGAATTTAATTTTTAAATGTTTTTTTAGTAGGAGCATATAATGAGGCATGGTTAGGGGACAAGAGATTTTTACTCTTTTGTGTGGGATGGAAATCATCTGCCCCCAAAGTATGCCCCATTTGTGCCCCACTTTAAAATATTAGGTTTAGAGTTTAGGGTTTGAGGTTTAAGGTTAGGGCTTAGGGTTAAGGTGTATGGAATTAGAGGTAGGGTGTATTTTTTTAGGGTTTGGGGTTTGGGATTTAGGATATGAAAATTAGGGTTATGGGGCAAGATTTAATTTTTAAATATTTTTAGGCATGGGGCATAGAAGGAGGCATGGTTAGGGGCAGGAGATTTTTACTCTTTTGTGTGTCCCTATTTTGTGTGGGTAAAAATCTCCTGCCTCCTAACCATGCCTCCCTCTATGCCCTATGCCTAAAAATATTTAAAAATTAAATCTTGCCCCATAACCCTAATTTTCATATCCTAAACCCTAAAAAATGCACCCTATATCTAATTCTCTGCACCCTAAGCCACAACCTTAAACCCTAAACCATAAACTCTAAACCTAATATTTTAAAGTGGAGCACAAATTGGGGCATACTTTGGGGGCAGATGATTTCCATCCATTTTGTGTGTCTCTATACGCTCTAGACATAAAATCATTAATGAGGTATATAAAAGAGGCATGGAGAAGGGATTGACAAATTATATTTTTTTTTTGAAATAAAAAAAATTGTTCTTTTTTGGTGTGTTTATTTATGCTCCGACATTAAAATTTTAAATTTAGGGTTTAGGATTATGGTTTTTGAGCATTAGAGTGATTACAATGTAGTAGTATATGTTCATAGTTTTTTCTTACTATATTGATAAGGCATACACACCTTGCAGATAAAATTGTTTAAGCTTGAATATACTACTACTTGATTGAACACCATTCACTTTTTCACTTAAACAACTAGTTGGTTTCATTTGATTTTAAGTTGCTAACACGGGTTCTTTTGTACAGCCAACCGTTCCAGTGATAGACCGGGTCTAGATTGGGTGACTCGGTTGAATCTCGTAAAAGGAATGATCAAAGGTTTGGCATACCTGTACGACGAACTCCCAACCCTAGTTGTTCCGCACGGGCATTTGAAATCTTCCAATGTGCTTTTAGACAATAACTACAAGCCTATCCTCTGTGACTACGCTTTAAGGTCACTGATAAACCAGGAGCAGGCTCACACGATGATGACAGCTTACAAATCACCGGAGTACGCCAAGAGCGGCAAAATAAACAGGAAAACCGACGTGTGGTGCCTAGGTATAGTCATCTTGGAGATCTTAACAGGTAGGTTTCCGGAGAACTACTTAACACCGAGTTACAATAGTAACATGAATTTGGCCACGTGGGTAAATAAGATGGTTAAGGCGAAGAAGGTGAATGAAGTGTTCGACAAGGAGATGAAAGGAGCGCAGAGCTGTAGAGGCGAGATGATGAGCGTGTTGAAGATCGGGTTACGTTGTTGCAAAGAGGATGTGGATGCAAGACCCGAGTTGAAAGACGTAGTGAAAGACATCGAAGAGTTGAAAGACGGAGACGAGTATTTCGACGACGACGACGATGACGACACGTCTTCAACTATAGGTGAAGTGAACATAACCATCCCCGGGAAAAAGAGTAAAATGAAGGATGACACTTCGTCCATTGATCGTTGAGCTATAGAGATTCACACGGTACCGAAGAAGATGTGCGAATGTAAGGAATCCAAATGTTCTCGGCTATGTCTTTTCATGCAGGATGGCACGGATCGAAAGCCTGGTTGGGCTGAATTCTAGACATGGAGCTGGTTCATACATTTCTGAGTTGGTGAAGGAAGAACATATGAAAAGAAAGCAAATATTTGATAGAAATTTCTTTGAAATGAAGAGGAAACAAATGCAAATATTTGTTGCTTGTTTTTTGGTTTTTTTTTTAATTTTTTTAATTTTTTTTTATATTAGTGATTCTTTGAATCGCGAGCCTACGTGGCCTACACATGTATTTATTTATTTTTTTGGTACTAAACACGACATTCGTGTTATATAAAATTGGGTCTTGAGGACCATTTTCCTTGGATTCACCAACTGTATAGAGTTTATGTATATCCGTTGGTAACTGCGGCAATTGGTTGTAGAAATTGTATCAGGTTTCTCCATTGTAGCAAAATCAACACAAACACAATAGGCAAAAGTAAAATAGTGAAACACCACAGCAGGATTTCAAACGGAAACCATGTTACTTACCAGAAAAAGATTTCTTTTTCTATGCATAATTGTGGTAAAAAAAAAGCGTATGACCTAAACTATGCCTCTTTTAGTGTCCCACTTAAAAAAATGTGTGTTTAGGATTTAAAGTTTGAAGTTAGTGGTTGGGGTTAGGGTTTAAAAAATTAGTGGTATTGTGTATTTTTAGAGTTTAGGGTTATGATATAAAAATCAGGGTTATGATTTATACTTAATTTAATTTTTAAGTGTTTTTTAGTGTAGGGCATAAAAAGGGACATGATTAGGAGGCAGAGAATTTTTGTTCAAAGAAAACAAATAAAAACCATCTACCCATTTTCGATACCACTTTCTATGTCACAACACTAAAAAGCACTAAAAATTTAAATTTCAAGTCATAACCCTAAATTCTAAATCATAAACCCTACACTTTATACTCTAAAAATATACCCTACCCTAAATTCTCTAAACCTTAAACCCTAAACTCTAAACCTAATTTTTAATATTGGGGCATAAAAAGGGGCACCGAAAAAAGGTAGAGAATTTCTATTAAAAAACAACCAACACAAGAGGAACTAAAATCCTTTGCCCCTAGATATGCTCCTTTTATGTTCAACACTAAATAATTAAATTCTAAGTACTAATTCTAAATTTTAAACCATAAACTCTACACCCTAAAATACACTACATCCCAATTCCGTATAACTTAACCATAAATTCTAAACATTAAACCCACTTTTTTAAAGTGGGGCGTCAAAAAGGGCATGATTTCCATCCATAAATGCAGCCTGCAAAGATTAATACATATACTAAACGTTATATCATATACTCAAAAAGATGTTTGGCCTAGCGATAAGCATGTCTCATTTTCTCTTGAATGACCTAGTTTTGAGTCCCCACAATGGCATTTAGCCCTTCAATCAGGTGATGACATGTGTCACCAAATAATTAAATAATTAATTTATTTTATTAAATTAAAATTAAGACTAAATTGATAGAGTGTATAAGTAATAAGGACCAAATGTGTAATTATACCCTTATTTTTTAACTGCCACGTCACCTTTTCGTTAACCTTTAACGGCTGGTGGTCACATTGATATTATTTAAATAGTTTGGTGGTTTAATTGAGTCAATTTTTTTAATGTGGCTATTTTAATATATTTACCATGTTGGTAATTGGGTTAGTTTACCCTTTTAAATAATAAAAGTTATTTGATATTATATTAAAAAATATTAAACTCATTTTTTAATATGGGTAAACTATCTGTTTGACCACCAATCTATTGGGAAAGTTTTAAAATGACCACCATAGAAAAAAAACGCGTCATTTGACTACCCAAACTATTAAAATGGGATCAATTTGGCCACCGGCCGTTAAGAGGCTAACGGAAGGTGACGTGGCAGTTAAAAAATTAAAGGTATAATCACACATTTGGTCCTTATTATTTACACATTTCTTTCAATTTAGTCCCAATCTATATTAATAAAATAAATAAATTAAATAATTGAACCCAGGCACTCATGTTTGAGTGGCAGCGGTATAACCGCTGCACCAAACTCAATCTTATGCTCAAGTCTACTCAATTAGATATATATTTCTTATGCTCAAACCCTGTAACAAAATCCCATCAAACACTAAAGCCAGACATTTTAACAAATACCATACAATCATCCCAAAACTCCACCCATCATATTTTCTCAGCAATCAAAACAACATATTTTCTCATTGTTTCCAATCTTTCATCTCGACGTCAAAGAAAATGGAAGCATCAGTGGGGCTAAGCCAATGAATCGCACTGTTGCGGAACACCCCTGCTCTAAGTCCGTATAACGGGACGCTTTGAATGATCTGATATGTAGGTGAAACAAGGTGTTCAATCTCATTGAGATCCAAGTAGTAGATTTGAGCATAAGATTTTGGTGCACTGGTTATGCCGCTGCCACTCAAACATGAGTGCTTGGGTTTGATTCCCATGCCAGGCATTTTCTTGAAGTCATTTTTCTCCTTTAAACAGGTGGTGACACGTGTCACCACCTGATTGGAGGAGGAAAATAAATTTATTAAATCAAATATAAATAATTAAAATCCTCCAATAAGGTGTTGACATGTGTCACTATTTAATTAATTTATTTTATTAATATAAATTAGGACTAAATTAAAAGAAATGTATAAATAATAAGGACCAAATGTGTGATTATACCTTTAATTTTTAACTTTCACGTCACCTTCCGTTAGCCCTTTAACGGCTGGTGGTCAAATTGATCCCATTTTAATAGTTTGGGTAGTCAAATGACGCGTTTTTTTTCTATAGTGATCATTTTAAAACTTTCTCAATAAATTGGTGGTCATTCAGATAGTTTACCCTTCTAATATTAGAACCAACAAGACAAAGATTACTATTCATATCTGATATTTGTTGGGACAAGGGACGTCTGTTTTCTACACCCATGGAAAAACCAGAGAAATAGGGAGAAGGAATATAGGCCTGGAGTTTTGTTAGTTACAGGAACACAATTCTCGGACAAAAACTCCTAATTTTCGAGCAAGGGATACGATAAAAAGGCAATGCCTGCAGCGTAGAGATTTAGAGGTGTTTGTCCCTCTCAAACCTCTTTCTTCCTTTTTGTTTTAAGTTGTTTGAGAGGAGACAGCAAAATGTGGAATCCCAAGGGAAATACAAATACATCTATGAAGAAAGGAGGTGGCAAGGGGCTGGTGGCGGTTGCCATTGACAAGGACAAAGGCAGCCAACATGCTTTCAGATGGGCTGTTGAACATCTTCTTTCCAAAAGCCAATCCGTTGTGCTCATCCATGTTGTCAATAAACCACCTAATGGACCAGGTACCGGTACCGGTACCGACTCCTCGAACAAACAGACTACCGACAAGCTATCCAAGGAATTGTTCCTCACCTTCCATTGTTTCTGTACTCGAAAAGATGTAAGTTTATGATTCGAATGGTGAATGCAATTGCAACCCCAAGATGGAACTAATCCTCATGTCTGATGTCTCTTGTTTTGTTGTCCTTTACAACAGATACATTCTATTGATATCGTACTTGAAGATACAGATGTTGTAAAAGCATTGAGTGAATACGTTTCTTATGCTGCGATTGAGAAATTGGTTCTCGGTGCCCCGTCTCGAAGCGGATTTATGAGGTACGTGTTCCGAACGAAATGTCTCAACATGATTGGTTTTGTAGGAGAAATCAGGATTTAAACTCTACTACATTGTAACAAATGTGTCTCTGAAATAGTTACCTTAACAATTAGAGATGCAAATGATCGTTATGCAGGAAATTCAGGGCCGATATACCGAGCTGTGTAGCGAAAGCTGCACCAGACTTCTGCACCGTATATGTCATTTCCAAAGGAAAGGTATCTTCGGTACGAAACGCGGTTCGTGCAGCTCCATTCCCCTCCCCATTACTTGATCAAATTAAGACACCGCCGACCGTTAGCTTTACTATGAGTAAGCCCTCCATGAGTAATCCTGGTCCAGGAAAAGGAGGTTTGTTTCCCTTCTACACTTATCTCCTTTCAATTTAGTTTCCATTTACATCTTGACTAATTGAAACTGCAATATTTGCATCTTGACTATGCCGGTAGATAATAATTCGATGACCAAGAATCGCATTTCAATCGACTGCAATCCCAGGCAAGTCTCGAGGAACAATCCTGTTAAGCAAATGAACTTGGATTGTTGTAGGAAATGGGATGAAAAAGAATTTTGCACATCTGTCAATATGAAGATATTTGTTTTATAATGTCATGGCCTTGCTGGTGAACTAACCATCCTCTTTACAAAATCAGGCCACAAAATCCCCCTACAAGAGCTAGTCTGGCGAGAGCATTCGCGGATTTATCGGAATCAGATACTGATATATCGTTTGTCAGCTCGGACAGACCAAGCACTGATTGTGGCTCATCTTTGTTCTTTGATTCGTTCATTGACTCTAGTCGAAATATGCGGTTATCAGACTGCACAGATTTTAGCATAGGATCAACACGTTCAGGAATGAGGTGGACTAACCGTGACTCTCGACTTGATTTCTCGCAACCGTCGTGTGACAGTGGAAGATCATCATCTTGTTCATCACAGAATCTGGTACGTTAATCAGTATGCCTCCTATGGAAGATGATTTTCCACTTATTTTATCTAAAACCGAACAGGACGAAGTCGAAGCTGAAATGAAGAGACTAAAGCAAGAACTGAAGCAAACAATGGACTTATACGGTAATGCCTGCAGGCTAGCAATTTCAGCAAAACAACAGGTACAAGCATCAAGCATGCCATCTTCTAGCCGTCCCTCCGTGTGGAATTTTCTGAATTGTAGACTTATTAACCTCAGGCAATCGAGATAAAAAACGGCAAAAATGAAGGAGAACAAATCTTGGAAGAGGCACAACGAGCCGAGGAAGCTGCAATGTCAGCTGTAGAGAAAGAGAAAGCCAAGTGCAAAGCAGCCATGGAGACAGCTGAAGCAGTACAGAAACGAGCTCAATCGAAGCAAATGTCATCGAGTTCGGGAGGGGGTGCACTAAGAGAAACAGAGGAAATGAAGAGGATGTTGGAGACTCTATCCAATGGTAATATCAAATGCAGGAGATACACCATTGAGGAAATTGAAAAGGCTACAAATAACTTCGCCCCCAATCGAAAAATCGGAGAAGGAGGTTACGGTCCTGTCTTCAAGTGTTATCTTGATCATACACATGTAGCGGTTAAAGTTTTGCGACCGGATGCCGCTCAAGGGAGATTACAGTTTCTGCAAGAGGTAAACAACTGATAATAGAATAGAATAATCGACGTTAAAGACATAAAATTATTCGAACATGATGGTGTTGGTTATTGTTTTGCAGATTGAAGTACTGAGCTGCATACGACATCCTAACATGGTACTTCTTCTAGGAGCCTGCCCGGAGTATGGGATTCTAGTGTATGAATACATGGCTAGGGGAAGCTTAGATGATTGTCTATTTAGGAAAGGGAACATGATGCCAGTATTGTCTTGGCAACTCAGGTTCCGAATCGCTGCAGATATCGCAACAGGCCTACTTTTTCTGCATCAAACAAAACCGGAACCGATCGTGCACCGTGACATGAAGCCTGCCAACATATTGCTAGACCACAACTACGTTAGCAAGATCAGTGATGTCGGGTTGGCCAAGCTAGTACCAGCGGTCGCAGAGAACGCGACACAGTGCTGCATAACGTCGGCAGCCGGAACATTTTGCTACATCGATCCGGAGTATCAACAAACAGGTGTGCTGGGGGTAAAATCTGATGTGTATTCCTTAGGGATCATACTTCTTCAACTCTTAACAGCAAAGCCACCAATGGGGTTGTCACACCATGTTGCACTAGCCATGGAGAGAGGCACATTTGAAGAGATGCTGGACCCTGCAGTGTCCGACTGGCCAGCTGAAGAGACCATGTCACTGGCCAAACTGGGAATTCGATGTGCGGAAATGAGACGGCGAGACAGGCCGGACCTCGACAAGGAAGTCTTACCGGAACTGACTCGACTCAAAGAGATTGCTGAAAAGAACATGTCCCCATAGCTCTGGATCAAAAGGAACAACCATAAAATTAATTCCAAACTACATGCCACCCCGGGAAGAAGAAGAAAAAGTACTAGTATCCATTATCCCATACTAATACTTTGAAATCAATACCCATTCATTTAATTTAATTTAATTTAATTTATGCTAGCTTCTTTCTGTTCTTTTTCTAGAACTCGGTTAAGTTTGTATGGCTTGAATTAAAATTGAATAATATTTTTTTTATTTTGAATTAATGTTAAAAATATTTGTTTCTTTCTTAAATAAAAATAAAACGGTCAAATCGAATTCAGGTATTTCAAAAGTTGACTTCACCTGACAAACATTGCTCATGGGCCGATTAATTTCTATGAGAGAAATTTAGGCCTTTTTAAGTTGGCAATTTGGGCTTATTAAATTAACAGAAGGGAAAAAACCCCTTAAACCCCAACAGAAACTGTATATCTCTACTTGTTCTATCTGTTTCCAAATCCCCAGAAATTGTAGGTTTTTCAGCGGTGCTACCAAGGAAATGGAACAACCGGCGACACCAACAGCTGTTCCTCAAAAACTTGTTGACAGAGGCAACAACACCAAAACAAAGAGGAAAATCCCGACACCCCAAGAGCTAATATCCCATTACCAGACCCAAGGCCTGGATGCCCAACAAGCTTCCGTCAAAGTCATTGAGGATCTCCAGAATGTGGTGATGAGGGTCGTCTCCTCCAACTCCAAACCCAAGAAAGACAAATTCTTGACGGACGTTTCGAGAAAGATGGATAGTCTCAACAACAGGATAGCGGTTGTGGATATGAAGCTTGACTCCAAGCCTGGCTATTTGGAGACTTTTGCAATTGGGGTTGCTTCCGGCGCTGCTTTCAATGGCATCACCAGTGTTCTGCCTCATGTTTTTGAGGGTGTTGCCCAGATTTGGTCTTCTGTTACCAAGCCTTCTTCTCCTCATTAAATGTATTTACATTACATTTTCCAGATGGCTTATGTTGGTTTGGGAGTTTGCGTTAAGGTTTACTTCAAATTTTATAAATTCCTGCTCATATTTATGTATATATAATTTTGTGTTTTTTTGGGACAATTTCATGTGGTATTCTGCAATGGTAGTTTGTGGGAGTTGATTTCAGGGTAATTTTTCACCTTTGGCTTAGAACTTTTGCATTTTATTTTCAGCATAACATCTGCCAAAGAGGCAAATAATGATGGTTGAAACTTCACGGTTGAAGTAGTTGATTAAAGCATAATTGGTTTATACATTTTCTTGAGTTTATTAAGAACTGTGGGAACTGTTCCGTTAAGGTAATAACGTGAAAAGATTTCTGCTTATACATTTCCCCATTTGTTCAGTAATTTGATAACTTTTTGCACTCCTATTAATTTGAGATTCGATGTGTTTATAGTGTTTTAGAGAGACGGCAATGGGGTTAATTAAGGATTGTTCATGGTTTTATAATTTTTTAACAATGAATATTAGTTTTTTTTCTAATCCAAGCCATTGTGTTTGTTAAATAAAAATGTTTTTTTGGTTAAAAGCTATCGAAGGAGAGAGTGATTTCTACACAGGATTAGGGGTGTTCAATCGGTCGGTTCGGTTAACCGACCAAATCGAACTTCCAAAATTTCATTAACCAAAACTTTTTTCATATTAATTGTTAACCGAACCAAAAATTTTCAAAAAATATTAACCGAACCGAACTAAACTATTTTAAAATAATCTTTTTGGTCACTAAACTTTCAAAAATTATAAAACAACAATTAAACTTATCAAACTATTACAAAATAGTCATTAACTTGAACATTATAAATTATTGATAAATCATTTTTCGCTAAATTGAAAAAAATTAATGACCATTTTATAATTTATCAAAAAATTTAATGACTATTTTATAATTTTTAAAAATTCAGTGACTAAAAATAAATATATAATATATAAAAATTTTGGTTAAATCAGTTAGTTAACCGATTTCGAACCGAATAAACCTATAACCAAAGTTTGAAAAAATCATTAACCGTTAACCGACCAAACCTAAAATTAACCGACCGATTAACCGAAAAATTTTCGGTTCGGTTTTAACTGAAGTTTGAACACCCCTACACAGGAGAGAGAGAAAAATAAAAAAGTTTAGATGCCAAGTTGAGAGAAAGTTACAAGTACAAGGGGGGCATGTAATTAAGCCCTATTTAAAACCCAAAACAAACTTGTCGCTGAGAATATTATCTATAACATGCAGGGTCAAGTGTTTTCATTTGAATGTTATGTAATAAATAAAACACCATTAAATGCCCGAATAAGCAGCAGCTCAAGAATCGATATCACTTGGTCACACGGTAACTCTGCATAACACAAAATATTAAAAAGTCAAGTTCTGTACACTCCGTAAAGAATTCTGACAAACTGAAAAATAAAATTCTGGCACAGCCGGTCAAGCATCCCATGGCTCATGAAAAATTCATAACCAAAATGCAGGAATCAAGAAATAAAGAACAAATACCTTCACCCGTTTGAGCAGGTCCTTGGCCTTGGCATCACTGCTGAAGTGATCACGTACCGGCTGTAGATAAAGGATTCATAAGAAAATTGCACCTTAACAGTGTCAATGAGACACCTATGCTCGCAAACTATTCGAGATTGACTCAAATTCAAGAGCCGAGCTTGAGCTCGAGTTATCGATCCAAGTAAATTTGAGGACCATAATACTACCCGGCTGGAACAGCTCACAAGCCTAATCGATCTTCTCAATTCTAATATATATTTTATTGAATAGAAACGAGCTTTAATCGAGCTCGAGTTCAAGCTATAGTTCAAAAATCAGTAAACGGGAAAGGAAAATTCTTGAATGACAGATTATTCAACCTTGGCTCAGCTCGATTAACATTATCGCAGACTGACACGGCATGTAGTTGAATTATCTGTCATTCAAGAATTCTCCTTATTTCATGATTAATTCAAATTGATAATTTCGTTCTATACAAGTCTTCCATGAAAAAAAATTGTGAAAAGAAAAATAAGGACCTCGAGGCTTATAACATACGTTTACCTAAGTACACAACTTCAGAGCAAAATAATAAAATAAACTGTAAATTTAAATGACTATGCAAGGTCCTATCAAGCCATTACTTTGAGCAATACTCTTTTTGGCATTAATACTAAAACTTAATGACATGTTTTACCTACACTTACACTAACAGTCCTGGACAACATTTTTAACTGCCATGGATGCAGGATTATAGCATCCAAAATAGGAAAAATGAAAATTCAAAACCTGATGCTAAATACAGTGTTATTAAGGCATGCACCTATAACAAAAATACCTCAAATCAAGCCCTTTTGGCATATGCACATTTGATCAAACACACACCTGGTGCTCCTAGGCAGGTCTCAAATTTGTTCCATCTAACCAAAAGATTTTTAGAGTGTGGCTGTCTGCTAGTGACTGGACTCAGTTGCAACAGGGTAGTGTTGGCATAGGGTTTTAGGTATTTTCTTCAAGCATTACCTAGTTATTAGCAGCAGGAAAGGTATAAACGTAAAAGGTAATACATGCTTACCTGTAGTATCTTGTTTAAAGCTTTAGAAAGAGCAGGCTTCAAATCACCAGGATGCAACTGCCCACTCTCATAGTCAGAAACAAGCTCCTCAAAATCTTTATAAGTCCTGAATGAAACAATAACACATTAGTGCAACGCCATTCAATAACAGTACAAATGGCTTGATCAACAAATTGAGTGAGTTAAAGCCTGAAGTATTTCTGAAACTTCCAGTGTGAATGCATAAGCATTAAATGAAGAAGGAATTGAACCACTAACTTGTCACCACCATTGTCCGCACTGCGCTCCACCTTGAATTCATTAAACCACGGGAATATGATGTATTTGATATATTCCAAACATGGGTTCCCCTCAACAACTTTAGGGGGACAGTATGCCTTCTTTATTTTCACATTCACTTCTGCCTGTGACAAGAATCATAAGAAAGTATTAGGCACGGGACTCAACAATGCAAATATTGATCCCCCAGGTCAAAGATAGACTACCTCCTCATCTTCCATGAATATTGATGATGATGGATCACTTTTGGACATTTTCTCTTGTCCTTGCTGGAGACCGGGAAGCATATCTGCACGTCATGAAAACCAAGAACAACTAAGATAAAAGGAACAAGGAAATGAAAAAGAACAAAATTAAAGATGCTGAAGTAGGACAATACGATGAGACAAAATGATTGGTTTGTTTTTCCTCTTTATGTCATCACAGTACTCTCTTGCAAGCACATTAACCTTCCTTTGATCCAAGCCTAGCTGGCAAATGTCTGCCTGTCCACATAAAGCAATTCCAGTTGCTTTAGATAAATAAAAGTTTAAAATTAACTTTTAACTTATAAGAAAACATAGAATGCACACAAGCAAGGTACAGCTAGTAAAAATAGTCCGAAATGAACTGCAGAAAAATGATAGGAGATCCAAAGCAACCATGCTGGAGATCCTTAACAGTTGTTCTTGACTTAAGCTGTAATGGTTTTGTAGTGGAAATTTTATAGTACATTTGGAACTTCAGTAAGAATTTGAAACTTTTTTCTTTATTTTGAGATGATTGAAACAAAATGAATAAAAGAATAACATTGAGAAAAAAATACTCAATTCCAAAAGCAAAAGGATAACAAATGATGTCCTAGACTCCTAGTGGAATCTCTCAATTACAAAAAGAAAAAAAGGATAGAAGTCCAAATACACCTACTAAGCATTTGTACATGGTTGGTTTCAAAATCCCACCTTCAAAGTATAGATATAATGGCAACAACAAGTTTGGCTATTTTCCAAATTTCAGGGAGATATTTCAATCTGTAACAAGCAATTGACATGAAGGGCATGATAGAGACTTTATAAAATACTGGTTATCAGCAAGATTCAGATCAATCCAGTCTTTTTTTTTCATTCCAAAGCCAATCCGTGTTATTTTTTACAAGGCCATGATAGAGACATCGAGTAATTTGTACATATAACTTGGGACAGGAGTGACATTTCCACAGTCATTGAGATTTACATATAAATAAATCTGTCTAAAGTTCTCAAAAAGCTAGGAATGAGGAAAGGATAAAATTCAAAATAGAAGCACCTTAAGGAAAAATATGTCAGCACACTGCATGCATGGGTAAAGAATTTGGGCGGCTGACAACTCATCTTGCTCACTACGGCCCATAATTTGACAACACCTAGAAAACAACAATTTTTTTATTTGAAGACAACAAAAGAATTACTACAAATATTAAGAAAATAACAAAATTTATTTTATTAGCCCCACACCTCATTATCCTGGGAAGCTTGTTTCTGCGAGCTATATCCATCACTAGTGGCCAATACTCTGATGCCCTGGAGTTAATTTCATCTGAAGACCACAAGAATTCAACCTTTCCATTCAGGTCCATGCCGACTGCCTTCCAGATTTCAATCAAATACTGTCCAACTACTTTGATTTTCTTCAAGTCACCACCCATTTTATTGTTTAGCTGTGCAAACCAATCTGCTATCCAGATTTTCACCCTACACCCAGCAGAGGTCAGTTTGTTGACATTTATTGTCTTCATAACTCCCTGTTCACCACATATAACGAAGGAAAATTCAGTGGAAGAGGGGAAATATAAAAGGAAACACCATAGATCTAATTGTATTCCTACACTGACAGACCAGAAGTTGGTACAATCTTGTTGAGGTGCAGTATTTAAATAGACAGTAAATTAAAGAAGCATGTTAGATCTGAAAACAATGAAAAAGAAAAAGCCCGACTAGCAGCAAATAGCAATTGTTAAGAATCAATAAAATCAGTAAAGCACTACAAGAAAGCTAAATCTTTGAAGTAAAATCATTAGGGAAAGATGAAATTGTCATATTTCAATTTGTCACAATGAGCTGGGAATAATAAACAAATCCATAATTAACCTTTCTGTATAAATCAAATCCACCAAAGCATTGGTTTCATTTCTGAGATTCAATTTCTCCATATAGATAGGATTCAATATAAGAAGAGCATAAAATTTTGAGGAAAAAAAAACTTCAGGATTCAATACCTGAGCAATGTGCATTCTGCCAGAAGGCTCGAAGCCGTCATAGCAAATGGGTTCAGGTTTGTGAGTGAGAAGGTTCAACAGTTCATCCTCTTGAATACATTCTTCCCCTATGCTTCTTATAATCCTAAACCTTTCTTCTACACTGACCCTGGAACCATAATTTCCAAATAATTGAATAAATTCAACTCAGTTTTATCTGAAATTGAAAGAAAAAAATGAAATTACAACGAAAATTTCGTACTGTGGAGTTGAAGAAGAAGAGGGAGGCTGTGAGCTGATAGAGAGGGACTTCATGTCGGAGGACGGTAGGGTCTGATCGGCAGGTGATTGGTCCGCCATCGGTTCAGAGTGTATTGCGACGGCGTTGGCAAAGAGTTTACAACAACAACCTCGGGTAATCCAAACTTTGGTAAACCCTAGAGTTTTGAATGCTTTTAGCTAAGTGCATGTGAAATCTCAGCCTTCGATTCGGCGGATTTGGTGGCTTACGTATCCATTGTTAAAAGTTTTAAACTTGGCCATATATACTTAAAAGGGGTAAAATTAAAATTTGATTATGTAAAAACATTCAGTTATTATTTAATACGTCGTTTATAGAAAAAATAATAATAATTATCGGTGGACAACATTCTCAAATTTTCCCAAAATTCAAAAATAATAAAATATTAAAATTTAGTACAAGGATAACATAATCCTGAAACCTCAAACACAAATAATAAAAATAAAAATAACATGTAAGGGGAAAAACATTCAGAAAGTGAGGAAATTAGAACATACAACATCATGGGCGTAGTCACCTTATGAACTTAAGTGTCACATCACATTAAAAATTTTCAGAGAAAAATTATTCTCTATAAATTTAATCTAAAATAATGTTAAAAATAAAATTAATATAACTTGAATTAAATATTGACACCCTTAAAAGAAAATGGGCATCACTTGAAAGGAAATTAATACAAAAAAATCATTTATAAAAAATTAAATAATCACCCATACCCCGCGCCTAGAGATGGGCACGGGTCGGGTCAGGCCGGGTTTTTAGTCCACCCAAACCCGACCCGAAAATATTAACCCTAAATCCGAACCAACCCGACCATATCTTTTAAAAAACCCGACCCGAAAATAAATACTTTAAACCCGACTCTGACCCGGCCCGACCTATATAAAAAAATCAATTTTAGGGACTAAATTGTAAAAAAAAATAATTTTAAGAGACTTAGTTGTAAAAAATAATAAATTTAAGGACTAAATTGTAAATAAAAAATTCAATTTTAAGGACCTAATTATAAAAAAATATAAAAAAGGAGTATTATTACAAATATCCCTAAAAAATTTAAGGAAAAATTACACAATTAGTCCCAGGTCGGGTCGAGTAGAATTTTTTCACCCTAAAACCCGAACCCGACCCGACCTCACCCAACACAAAAACCCGACCCGACCTGACCCGAACCTGATTTTTTCATAAAAATACCCGACCCGATCCGGCCGGGTCCGGGTTCCGTGCCCATCCCTACCCGCGCCCTTGTGCAACATCCATCAAGTCAAAAAGTAACATACGAGTTAAGACGGATGCTTATTAACTTAGAGGTTAGCATTCCCGGACAAACACATTAAACTGAAAACATTTTTTGTACTTAACGACATGTAAGTAATTGAATTAGGATCAAATTAATTGAATATATAAATATAAAGATCTAACTATGCTATTAAACAATTTTATCAAAACTGTCACATCACCCCATGACAGTTAGGGCTCAGTGACCATTTTGTAACAAAATTGGTAATTTAGTGACTATTTTATAATAATTGAAAGTTTAATGACCAAAACGAACATTGAGACATAGTTAAGTGACCATGTATGAACTTTACCCAAAAATATAGATAAGATTTAAATTACAAAGTTACCAACTTACCATACCAACTGTGCAACTTGACTACTAGTATGTATCACTATGTAGAATGTAACAGTATAAAGAAGACAAAGGAGAAAAACCCTAAAAACAAAAATCAAAGAAACCAAATTCCCTCCCTTTCTCCCAAACCAAGAAAGCAAGAGAAAAAGGGAAAAGAAAATATCTAATGCCCCAAGAATCATCTCCCTGTCCACCTCAGGCACGTCATTTTCCTCCTTTATTAAAAAAACTTGAGAGATATTTCTTTGCATGTCTGATCAAAACACTTCCCTTTTTAGTTTTTATTTATGTTTCTAATCTTCTGAGTTGAGAAATCTGAAATTTTGGAGTGAATTTTTTTATGTATACAGTGAAAAGTAAAGTAGAAATAATGTTGAGAACTGGATTTTGAATTGCAGAAGAACAGTTGCAGGGTGTTTGGAAACATGGCGTTGGTTGTTCCGAAGGAGCTTAACGAACTCGAAAAGCCTTTTTCTTTGCCTTCTCCGAAGCCTTTTGAGATCCGATTTCAAGTCCCAGATTTGAGAGTTCCCATTAGAGTAAGCTTCTTTTTATAATGTTCTTGCTCTTGGCCCAAGGTGCTGTTTGGGTGCTGAGAAAATAAATTTAAGAAAATAAGATTTTTTTTTGGAACCCCCCTTTTTCAAGGCAAAAGCTTCGGTATAAAGCATGCTTTTCTGTGTCATATTATTTCTATTTGCTTTGTTAAAAATTTTGGCTGCTAACAACTATGGGGGAAGTAATGACAAAAGAAAAAGATTCACACTGAATGAAAGATATAAAAGAAATCACCCTCTTATGAAAATTCTTTATTTTGGCTACATTTCATTGCATCTTTCCTTAAACTTGCATTTTCTGTGGAGGTCTCAGAGATTTTTTTGGATATTTGTGATCCAATTCTCTATAATTGCCTAAGATGGTTACCTGTATTAGAGTTGGGTTGAGTTATGGGAAATCTGTTATGTAATTCATTATTTTTTTTCCTAAGCTTCCATTTGCCAGCAGCAGCAGAATTGATTTTATGGAAATTGAAGAGATCTGAAGTTTAAAGGGTCACCATTTCAATTATCTGGTTACCTGTATTAGAATCCTTTTGAATGTATGTATTACGGCCAATCGGTTGTTGCTGATATTTCAAATACATGCTCTGATTGTGATTCAGGATTTCTTGAGGACTAGAGAAGTTGGTGAGTTTATCAGTGGAGCTTTAGCAGGGGCTATGACCAAAGCTATTCTCGCTCCTTTAGAAACTATCAGGTTGGCAAACACGTCGTGTTATATGGTTTCATTTATTAGTTTGCTGAGTTCTTGTCTTTACCATTATATCTAATGTTTAGTTTTCTTTATCCAAGTGTCTAGTAAGTGCAATTTTTTTTCCAATAAGCCTTAAATCTGTAAAATGGTATGGAAACGTATCTAGAAAAGCTTGAACAGATTCATGATTAGTTTTGGATTTTGAATAGAAAAAAACATTGGATTTCTTTCCATTTTGATCATAATTTTAAACATGGTTTTGAGTTTCATTTCTTCTGTTTTATGCCATGGATCATTAGAAATTACAGTTGTTCAACTCATAATTCCCGAGTTCTGACATACAGGACCAGAATGGTGGTCGGGGTTGGATCCAAAAACATAACTGGTAGTTTCGTTGAGATCATTGAGCAGCAAGGTTGGCAAGGACTGTGGGCTGGAAATGGAATCAACATGATTAGAATTATTCCCACCCAAGCAATTGAGCTTGCAACATTTGAGTGTGTCAAGCGCACAATGTCATCAGCACAGGAGAAATGGAGTGAGATTGAAAGCCCAAAACTGCAAATTGGTCGTTTGAACGTTAACTTTTCTCTTTCCTGGATTTCTCCAACTGCTGTGGCTGGTGCAGCTGCTGGAATTGCTAGCACACTTGCATGTCATCCTCTTGAAGTTCTCAAGGTATCTTGACATATCGCGAGTCGATTATCTTTCTTCTTTTAGAAAAAGCAGAACATTCCACATCGTGATGAATGATTTCTTTTAGTTTTTGTTTTTCAATACTAGTTACAGATGAAGTGCAACTAAGAGTGTGGACTGTATAATGATGTCATCCAACTAATCTTTTTTATTAATGCCTCAGAGTCGGACCTCTTACTTAGCATCTCACTTGTGTGAGCACTGAGCTGTGGGTAAACTAGTTGAATAGCCCATCTTAATGTTGTTCAGACACTTGGAAAAACAATTAATCTGAATCTGATTATGTTGAAATTATTAAAGAGTTTGTCTCATTTTATGCTTTTTCCTACGGAGCTGAATCCTCCCCTTGTAATTCTTACAGGATAGGCTGACTGTCAGTCCAGACATATACCCTAGCTTAAGCATTGCAATCAGCAAGATTTACAAGGATGGTGGTGTTGGTGCCCTTTATGCTGGTCTCTCTCCAACGCTAATTGGCATGCTTCCTTATAGTACTTGTTACTATTTCATGTATGACACATTAAAGAAATCCTACTGCCAATCGAAGAATAAAAAATCCCTAAATCGTCCGGAGATGCTTGTACTTGGAGCTCTTGCAGGTAAGACTTGGCCTGAACTGTTTGAAATTATTAAACGGGGTTTCCCAGATATCACAACGGCTTTTTTTTACCCTTCCTATTTGTTATTTTGACCATTAGCATCAATGCATGAACAACTAACTGGTTCAATTGGAATGGCTAGGTTTCACTGCTAGCACCATAAGCTTTCCCTTGGAAGTTGCCAGAAAACGTCTAATGGTGGGAGCTTTGCAGGGTAAGTGTCCACCAAACATGGTTGCAGCACTTGCTGAAGTAATCCGGGATGACGGGTTAACAGGTCTTTACAGAGGGTGGGGCGCTAGCTGTTTAAAAGTAATGCCCGCCTCTGGTATCACCTGGATGTTTTATGAAGCTTGGAAAGACGTATTGCTTGTTGAGAGACGCATATTATGATGGCTTCATATGAGGTTTTGACCATTTTGGTCTACATATTTGCCAATCTCTTGTTTGAGTTGAGTTATTTAAACTGTACCCTTATCTTGTCCAAGAGATGATTTCCTTGTGCCGATAAATCACCAAGGGCAAAACAATCACCAGCCAAAAGAAAAGGGAGTTATATCACCATAGTGAGTCCAAATTCCAAACAAATGAAGGAACTGTGCCATAACTGTTTAATAATAGAGTAACTGCAATTCTCGAGTTTGTACTTGTTGATATATTGATGTTGGACTTGCGGAAACCATTGCTGCTACAGATGTGATAAACAGGCAAAACAAAAAAGTTAGAATTATATTCTCGGAGGTTACATTGAATGTTACAAATGAATTAAAATTTTATAGATGATCAGCCATATGGAAAGTGCAGCACTAAAAATCAGTAATACATCTTACAGTCTCGGCCAAAGTATGGCGAGGATACACAACAAGGCTTGGTCCAAAGCTAAAACAAAGTTTGGAAGCTTCAACTTGCTTTCCTGTATGTTCAAACTGCACTTGCAGTTACATGTTGTCGTCTTCGACAGTGGTGTCATTTCTTTGCCTTTGTAACTGAGGAATGCATGTTCTGATTGACTGCGAGTTTTCCGCAAGCGTGTAAAGGCAGAACAAGCATAATCCTATTTTAGAAACACAGATTTTTTCCCCATAAATCTCAGAAAGATAAGGAATTGAGGTAAAAGGAGGGGGAAAACACTTTATCAAGCATGCTAAACTTTTTTGTTGTGAAAATTTAATACATAAAAAGTAAGTATTCTTTGTTGCCAAACATCAATTCATAGTGCTTGAATGAGCAAAAGAAACTTGACTAGATCTCAAGACAAATAGAGTGTGGTTCATTCAACATTAACCAGTTCAAATATCTGTCATGTTTTAGGTACAAAAATTAAAGGTCCAATTGATTTACAACAAGAGACAATGGAAGTTAATGGCAAACATACCTACATAAGCAACTGTAGCACCAGAGACCAATCGTCCAATGGCCGACAGTATGTAAAGACAAACAACGACCTGAAGGTAGACATTCATCGGATTAATAATAGTAATGCAAGAAAAAAAATGTCAAGATAATTGCAGTACGGTATTAACATGATAAGTTCCAATAGGCGTCAAAGCAAATGAGCAAAACTCAACAAACAAGAGAAAAACAGTCGGCCAAGGTTCCAAGGAGAAGGGTAGTTATCTTGGAGGTTAGAATCATCAAGCTCTTTGAGATGGATATTCAAAAGATATCAACCAAAGCAGAAGAATTAGGATCTAAATAGCAAAAAGTAGCTGATTTTATAGTGAACAACAACTAAAGTTTCAAAAGCTCACCCCAAAGAATAGCCTTTTGTCGTGTCCAGTTGCTGCAACCCTTAGGACTGACTCAGCTGCTCCAACCGTATTAGCTAACCAAGCAAAAATGCTATTAGCGGCATCCTGTGAGATCTGCCACTCAAGTGGATCTACCGGTATCCTAGAAAACATCTTTCTCATTATGAGAGTGAAATGGTTCAAGAATAAAAAATTCATTACTAAACTGAAAAGGCAAAATCATATGAATCCCAGTAAGCATGTTCTTGTCAAACATCATAAAAAAGATGAATAACAAATTTACCCATTTCTTCGAATCAAAAGCAATTGAAAGTCCAAATCTAAAAACTACCGATCAGCTTACTTATTGTAAATTAAAAAAAATGATCTTCACAGGAAAACAGTTGAACATCAATCCTAAACAAGCAAGAACGGAAATAAACTAAAAACCCAACAAATAAAAATGAGAAATTGAAAGAAACCCAGAGGTGAAAAGGAGAAGAAAGCTGACGAGATGTTCATTTGACGAAAGAGGAGGCCGAGAATAGCAAGAGAGCAAAGGAGAACGATTAGGACATCGGAGAAGAGAGAGAGAATGGTTGAATTGCGGTAGGCACAGTGGTAGTACACCAAGGTACCACATATCAGCAATCCCACTGCTTTTCCCGCTTCGCTCCTCCCTTCGCCTTCCATCGTCACTACTTGTAAATTGTAACCCCTTTTTTTTTAACTGGGATTGTTTCAAAATTTTGCTTTACACTTGGAGCCTTTACTTTCAGTTTTCTTCTTGCCCCCGATGTGGGTTGGAATTTTAAACGCGTTGACTCATAACGGATTGGCCTTATTCGACATTTTCAATTAAGAATGTAAAATGTATAATTTGAAGATAAGATAAAAACACGTCATTTTAATTAATTTGATTTCTTTTATTTAATTTAATCGAATGCTCACTTTTAATCGTCAATTAATCATATGTCAGTACCCATATTGGACCTTTTCCTATCCGTATGGGAGCAATACAATTTTCCTCCCTTTCAGCACTGCTTAAAAAACCACAGAAGTTGTAAAGAAATCAATCACCATTATCAAATCTTTGTGGCTTCGTTTAGAATTGCTGTAGGCAAACGACCGTTGGGGCTGCAATCCCCGTCGGCAGAAGCTGAAATTCAACTGTGGGCAAACACCCGTTTAGGGCCTTAGGCGGAGAAAATGGTGGGCGAACGTTCATTCACAACCAAACCGATACCTGTTTAGCGAGAAAATAATGGACAAATGCCCGTTTAGGTTGCTAAACGCAACAAAAAACGGAGATACTTCAGTTTTGCAAAATTCTGTGAGGAATGGACTGGCTCCGCAAAACTGAGAACAAATTTGAACTCTAATGTTCGTTTCGGTTACAATTATGATATTACTTGAATATGCTCGGTACGATTGATGTTCAATTCATAAGTTGAAAAACTACAATTACTCTAACCAAACTGGTGGGAAATCGTGTTATTTTTTATTGAAATAAAAAATAAAAACTGATGAACCAAACCGATGAAATTTGGTTCAATTTCGTTTCAGTTATGAACCAAACCCATGTTAGAGCAGGTAGAGAGGGCAAGGACCAGTTAAAACATATAGCCTAAAACGGATGTATCTCAAATGAGATGAATCTCATTATAATTTATATGCTGGAAGTGAAGATGATCGAATACAGCAACTACAAATTAAATGCATAATATGTGATGTATCATCAAACAACCTCCACAAAACAAAGCAGTTATCTGTTCTTGACTTTTTGGTACATGACACAAATAAGTTCCATGCCATCTGAAAACACTGAGATGATTACCTTGGTGTTGCACGAATTAACCAGGTCCAACTTTCGGAATGTCATAATGCTCACTCATGTTCGCCAGATACTGGTTGAAATCCTGGATTCTATCGCGGTGAGATTTATTAGCTTGCTTGGCCAACCTATGCACGTCGAGTTGCTCCCTCTGCTCAATGTACCGTCTCTCTGCTGGGGTAAGATGATCATCATAATGAGGAGCCTTCCTCTCCCCACTTGATTTCTCGGCATCATTGGCATCTTCTTCATTCGGATCAACAGAAACTTCCGTGGTTCCACCTACATCAAGTACCAGCTAAAAACTGTGAGGTCTATAAACAATTGTGATTGCAATAAACTTAATAAAGGGAACAGAGACATACATTGAACCAAATAAATCAACAGCGTGTAACATGATAGAAGCAGGTTGAGTCAAATAAATTAAAAGTTTAAACAATACAATGTCTGATCATAAATTAACTGTGAAATTCTATTACAGTCTACTGTTGGTAAGATGTGTGCTGCAATACAAGACAACAAAAGCAATTCGGAACCTTAATTGCCTAGAGCACAAGACAGTCTTTTTGCAAACGGTTAGGCGCCGCAAACAAAGCCAACCGGACTTGTGTTCTTTTTAATTTCTTTAATTACAAATTATTTAGTAGTAGTAAAAAGAAGGGATTATATCATACTTTCGACTTCTCAAAGTTTTAAAGTATTTAAAGACAGACATGGAATCATACTTTCAGGTTCATTAGCCTTTTGCCATTTACAACATTAGTCCAACCTAAATCTAGCCAAGCAAAAGGGCTACAAAATATGGATGCAGCTATAAAGATACGGATGTCTGGGATATGTACTGTCTAAAAGCCATTTGACCAGCAAAAAAGAACAAAAACCATGTTTCCGTAAAAAGCTTAAGTGAATCTCTATGGCGAACTTTCATGGGAATAAAACATGAACATTTTAGAGAATTGGCCTTAAATTAACCTAAAAGCAGCATCAACATTGCAATAGACATAAAAAATCAGAGTAAAGAAAAGGAAAAGAAAAATTTGTCATATTAATACTATGAAAAAACCACAAATACCATAATCGAACATGAGTAGAAAAAATATTAAACACACACACATATTCGATACGCGCGCCAAAATCCAATAATATTATCAGAAAGTGAGAAAAGAAAACAGACCAGAAGCAGCATCGGAGAGATCGTTTTGGGCAGTTTCGTCATGATGTTGAATCTGCTTCTTATGTTTCTTTTTCTTCTTGATCCCACCAGTCTTAACATCTAAGGCTTTTCCCTTCAGCTTCAGCTTCCCACCTACTACATTCTCGTATTCTGACATCTTCCGTTCCCTCCTGAAACAGATTCGAATTAACATCGAATTTGCAAACCCTAGAAAAAAAGTTAGCGAAAATCAAAATAATCTCTCACCTTAGAAGGTTACCGAAACTGATTTGAAAAGAAAAAAAAAAATTGAATGATCGATTTGATTTTGAACTTGAAGATTAAAAAATAAAGTCTATATCTCCTATCTGGTTCTCCGAGAAGAGGATAGACTGAAAATATGAACAGAGTTTTGAATTCTTTCCCGGCCTAAGGATCGGGGGTTTTATATAATACGTTGAATCGGTTTTTAACTTTTGGGCTTATAATTAGAGGTGTCCCTGGCCGCCTAACCAGGCCACGGCCCGTGTTTTTAAAAGAAAAAAAAAGTTTATGCCTATCTGATTTTATTTTGGGTAATTATATCATGCATTAGCGGTGAAATAAAATACTTTTACAAGCTCTCATTTTTGATCCAATGTAGAGACAAGGTATGTTCGTTATACCCTTCATGACTCGTTTAGGAATAACCAATTCATGGGGCGGTTGAAGTATTACAAGGGGAACTATAACAAATCTGGGTATTTGGAATTATGAAGGTGTGACCGGAGCACATATTATGTTTTTTGGCTTGTGCTTCTTGGCCCAAGATTTTTAAAGTTCATTTATTTCTTTCAAGAGTGGCTTGCTTTGGCTTTGGCGCATTTCATGTAACAGGATTGTATGGTCCTGGATTATGGGTGTCCGACCTTTATGGACTAACTGGCAAGGTACAATCTGCCCTAATTTTAGGGGTTAGAGATTAAGTTTAGAGTTATTAGTGTAGGGGTTTAGGTTTATGTGTTTAGAATTTAAGGATTATAGTTTGAATTTAGAGTTTAGGGTTAGAATTTAGAGATTATAGGTAAAAACCTAAATTCCTACCATATTACCCTAAAACCTAAACCTAACCTCTAAACCCTAAATTTTAACCACAAAACCTAAATTCAAACACCCTAAATCACGGACCCTAAACTAAATCTCTAATGCCTAAAATTATGATGATAGTGATTTTTTTTGCCAACGACTTGTTTTATTTAGGGAAAATATTTTATATTTTTTCATTTAATAATTTTAAATAGCAATCCGCATTTTTTTAATTTAATCAATCTAATTTTTATAGTTGTCTAAAATAAAAAATACTGTTTATCATTTTTATTTCTTCAATTTAACTCTTATTTTTTTTAATGGTATAAAACTCACTCTTTAACTGTAGTTGACTAGCAAAATTATTATCAAGTATTTTTGTCATGTTAAACACTACATTGTTAAATAATTAAGAGTGTATGAGTTAACCTTTTTACGAGTTAGTTTCTCTATATTAGTGTCCTTTGATAAAATGATGACGAATTTAATTTGATGATGTTGTAGTATAATTGGCACATTTTTATTTTATTTTTTTGAAAAAATATAATTTTAAAATACTGTAGTACAAAATATTTAAGACTTCAGAAAATTATATAAAACTAAAAATAGTCCAATGTCGAGGTAACGATGGAAAGAGACCTTGCTATATAGGGAGAATTAAAATTAGTAGAATTAGGAAATAGGAAAAATACATATACAAATAGGGGTGAGCGTTTGATCGAGTCGAGTTAAAAATTTTTGAGTTATTCGAGTCGACACATCATATTTTACAACTTAAATTTTATTTGAAATTTTTTCGATTCGAGTTGAGTTTATGAAATTCAAGTCGAGTTCCTATACAAATTTAATTGTAATTATTTATCATGTTATAGTACAATTTGAACGATTTTCTCTAATGGTATAAGATATGTATATATATTTCTTCATATTTTTTCATATATGGCATATATTTTTTTCATACTTTTTATACCAGTATATATTGGAAAAATTGAGGGACTCTACTCAAACTTAAAAATCAATTCACTAATTACTAAAATTTTTGAGTTATTTGAAAAAATTTCGAGTCGAGGCGAGTTTATGAAATTTCAAGTCAAGTTTTTTCACTTCGAGCCGAGTCAAAAATTTTATTTTTTTTTAAATCGAATCAAGTTTTGGTCACCGCTATATACAAATACAAGGATCTATTCCCAAGTCTCCTTCAAAAGCTGCGGTCAAATTTATGGTTTACAGGAAAATTCAGCTATGCTGATTAATTAGGCACTGCATTTTTGGAATTTAGATATAGCCATCTGTGTATTTTCTTTGTAATAATAGTAATTAATTATTTTACATTTATATAAAATTAAATACGTTAATAGTATGTATTATAAAAAGTTTGTTATATTTATACACTCATTTTAAAGGGTGAATAAAACTAACTCAAATTTTATAAATTTAATAAAAAAATTAAAATAAAATGTGAGTTATAAAATAAATTCAAATAACTTAAATGACTAGGAAATTTGAATGAACATCCTTCTATTACAATTATTTCACAAAGAGATGTAAGCAAATACTATTGTAGTTTTATCATATTTATGGATTGATTGTAAGCACTTATAAATTTGAGAGTAACGTAAATCAACAAAATAATCAAATAACCACTTATCAGAGATGACAACAAAGTTAATCTGAAAAAATTACAAAAACAAAACTAAAACGTGCTGCAGCAAAATTTTTCCCATTTTCATAAAAAAAAACCTCGTTAAGCCATGAAAAGAAAAACACAAAAACAAAACTCGGTAAGCAGTTTGGTATCGCTTAAGCATATCTCGAGTTTAAGTTCTTGCGTAAACAAAAAAATTTCACTGAGAGATTCACTCACTAAAACTAAGTGTGCGACACGGGTCGGTCCGAATTAGTAAGGACTAAGCCCTTAAAATCGGAAGGACAAAAAAAAACTCATCAATTATAGGCTGTGTAACAAGTGTTAGGTGATTTGAACAATGTCAAAAGTTTAAATTTTAACGTTGTGAATGAATAAATTAGCTTATGAAAAGTCGTAACTATAATATGTTTCTGTAATATTAATTAGCCGACCATTTCATTGGGTATATCATATATGTGATTAGGGGTGTTCATATTCGAGTACCCGAAACTATAATATGTTTCTGTAATATTAAATTTGTATTAGCCGACCATTTGATTGAATATATGTGATTAGGGGTGTTCATATTCGGGTACCAGGAATTTTTGGGTACCAAAAAGTCGGCCCGTAACCCGGCCCATAAGAATCGGATACCCGTAAAATCGAGTACCGGGTACCCTGTTCATTTTTTTATATTTTTAAATCTATTTAAAAATATATATATATGAAACACATAAAATTTCATGATATATATTTCAAACACAAAATATTGATTTGAGGTTAGTTTTAAGAGAGAAATATTTGGATATATATATTAAATTTTATCGACAAAAGAAGATATTAATTTCGATTATGATTTTTCTTTCGATTCTCATATTGAAAAATTAATATAAATATTTTTAAAAAATTCAAAACTTAAAAAGTACAAGTATAAAAGAAGTTAGACATTTAAAATTAATTTTAGGGAAAAATAGTAAGAAACATAAAATAGAACTAGAATTTAAAATCTAAAATATATAAGTATTAAAATTACCGGGTCAGGTCGGTTCAGGTACCCGGTTATAAAAAAAAGTTGGCCCTGATCTGGCCTTACTACTCGAAGAAAAAAAAACGAGACGAATACCCGACCCGAAAAATTCAGACATTTCATTATAAATACTCAAAAAATTTAATCGAATAGACGAGTCGACGGATTAAGTATTTTTGAACCCTCCTACATGTGATTATATATATATAAAAGACAAAATAGTCAAATTTGTATAAAATAGATTCTAGAGAAATAGGGGAAGGGAAAAATGGAAAAATTAAGGAGGGATGGAAGAGGCCAATATTTAATTGAATTCTATATGACTAATTAATAATACATAAATTTAGTCAGTCAATTAACCCGACTTTCATCTCTGATTACTTGTATACTGGTATAATATTCCCCACCTGTTTTTTTTTTCCAAAAATAAAAAAATAAAATTCATTAATTTATTTATTTGCACATATTATATTATACTGCACAAAATTCCACTATATATACGTGTATCAGATGCGAACCGTTCTTGCATCTTTGTTTTAGCAACAACAACGTAAACAAAACTCGAAGGTCAAATTAAAGATTCAAGAGCTATGGAGCTGCTTAGAATTTGCATTCCCTTGACAGTAATTTTGTGGCCATGGGCGGAGCCACTTGGCCCCATGGGGGTTCAAATGACACCCCAAAGTTTGTTAGGAAATTTTTTTCCTATATAATTTATATATAAAAGTATTTAAAAAATAAATAAATGACATTCATTTATAAATAATTGACACCCCTTAATTATAATACAAGAAAAATGACACCCCTTAAATAATTTTCTGGCTCCGCCCTTGTTTGTGGCTACCGGAAATGGCTGCCTCCGATCCACAAACCGTTCTTCTGAACCAAGGCTGCAGTCAGTTCAACGTCACCAACTTATCCGATTTCTCGAGAAACGTAAACAGCTCGTTGACGGAGCTCCGAGGGCAGTTAGAGAACGGCATGTACTCCGCGGTGGCTCAAGAAGCAACGGGTTCGGACCCGGTCTACGCAATGGTGCAGTGCAGGAATTACATGTCTACAAGAGACTGTATCTCTTGCTTCACTACTGCTTCGTCGCAAATCAGCACCTGCTCCGCCGCTAACGGTGCTCGTGTCATCTACGACGGCTGCTTCCTCAGGTATAATTTTTTATTATCTGAGTTTTCCATTCATTTTCAACACCATATGGGTATGATTAATTGATTATAGTGACGAAGTTATTAGTTATGTATTTGATTTTGGTGAGGTACGAGAGCAACATGTTCTACCAACAAAGCACGCAAATGGGAAACGTTGGGATTTGCGGGAACCGCACAGCGTCGCAGCAGCCTATTTTCGAAACAACAGTGGAAAGGCTGCTGGGGAATCTTATAACGGCGACGCCGAGGATCGACTCCTTCTTTGCTGCGAGCAACGAGGAAGTGGTTGGCGTAAATGGTAATGTAACGGCGTACGGAGTGGCGCAATGCATGGAAACCATCGACGAGAGAGGGTGCAAGGAATGCTTGGAAGTGGCTTCGGCCAATATCAACAGATGCCCACCTGACTCCGACGGTCGAGCAGTTGACACGGGATGTTTCCTAAGATACTCCGACTCGCCCTTCTTCCCCGCTAACTACACCGTTGATCTTAGGCCCTTTCTCAGAACTAGTAAGACTATACCCTCTCCTTTCCGAATAAAATTGGTATGTCTTTTTTTGTTCTTTTTTGTGCCCACCATTAATTTTTTTACCACGTGTATTACTAATTAATACACCAATTAATACATGTGACATAAAATACACACAAAAAAACAGAAGATTTTTGTTACACCTTTCTTCTGTTTCCCTAAAATTCTTTTAGACTTATGTGCACATATTATGTTATTCTGCATACATATACACATGGACAGAATTAAAAATAAACATTGAGATGAGCAATAATCAGTTGAAATTATTAACAACAAATGATTGAACTGAATTATGCGCAGGAAATACAACACAAAGGACTGCTCTGATCGGAGGAGTGGCCGGAGGTGGAGGTCTCCTTTTGCTTCTAGCTTTAATATTGTATTGGGTCAGAAGATCGAGAAACAATACGGCACTTCCAGCTCAAGGTAACATGATATAACTTATTTGTGGTTAAAAATAAATGAAATCTTGATTATGTGAATAATTTTTTATTTATTAAAACAACACGTTGCAGATGATGTAGAGGGGCCACCTGAATTGCAAGGTCCAATGACTTACACTTACAAAGAACTAAATTTTGCAACCACCAACTTTAGTCAACAAAATAAAGTCGGAGAAGGAGGTTTCGGGGAAGTGTACAAGGTAAAATATCATCACATAATTATGTTTGTTGCTATTTTTCTCGTAAAATTATTTAATATAGTATTTTTAACTTTATAAACAGTGTTAAATAATATGCATAAAATTTGTTTATTTTTAATATTTTCTAAACACGCATAACAATCTTTAACTCGTGGAGTTAGAAAAATATTGATAATTTATCAAATAATTATTTTATAAGTCTTGTGAAAACAAATTGCTAACACACGAGCATCAACGTGAGTTAATGAATAATGATATAAACCCTTAATTAACTAACAGACCACACGTTAATATTCAAAGAAAGTTTTAATTTGAATACAATCTAAGCTTGAAAATTCATATTTAAAGCTTGACTAACTATTTCCTATGCAAGTAATACACGTGTATAAATGTAAAGATGTAACCTTCACGTGTTATAATATAATATAATATTTAAATTTAAATTTTAAAAATGATATTAATAGGAGCTAATTCAAATAACGAACATAAATAATAGAACAAACAAAATATGAAAAGATTGCAAAGACTTGACTTATCTGAGTGGTAGGGTTAGTTACTTAGTTGTCCCCCCCAATTTGCATCAAGTCTTTTATTGACTTCATAGGATTTGAACTTTCTACTTTTAATTTTAAATGTTGGTTTCTTGTAGAAAATAAAAAAATGGAGAAAATATCATTATATATATATATATATTATTTTTATTAGTTATCAAATGTATAGACCGTGTTAATCCTGTAAATGCTAGACTTTGTACAATTTTTGTATAGATGAAGAAAAAATTAGTACAACCTAACTCATCAAAAACACGAAATTTAGTCGAAATAAAATAGTATACATAATAATAAATACAAAAATATCCTGCAAGATAAACCTGTCAAAATATTACATGCAAAATTGAATTAAAGTAACAAAAAATTCGATAAAATGATTCGTGGTTGGAGTATATATAGGGTATATTGAAGAACGGGAGGGTGGTTGCAGTAAAGAAGCTAGCGATCGGCACATCGGAAAAGGTAAAAGCAGAATTCGATACAGAAGTGAAGCTTATAAGTAATGTTCATCACCGCAATCTGGTCCGCCTCGTCGGCTGCTGCAGCAAAGGCCCTGAGCTTCTCCTCGTCTACGAATTCATGCCTAATGGCAGCCTCGATAAGCACTTATTCGGTAATTAAACATTCTCTGAAAACTTGAATCTTGATCATCGTAAAATTTTCAATCTCGAAACCAAATTTTGTATGTTTCAATCTGTCGAACAGGTGAAGGGCAAGGTTCTCTGAACTGGAAACAGAGATGCGAGATAATACTTGGCACAGCAAAGGGAATAGCTTATTTACATGAGGAATTTCACGCTTGCATCATCCACAGGGACATCAAACCCAGCAATATACTATTGGACCGAGATTTTCAGCCTAAGATCGCAGATTTTGGATTGGTCAGGCTTTTACCCGAGGATCAAACTCATCTTAGCACCAAATTTGCCGGCACCTTGTAAGTTTCTCACCCCAAATTTCTAGTCTTTTTGGTAATTAGCATGCATATGTTTTTGGTTAATGATGAATGAAGTTGAATGCGACAGTGGATATACAGCACCAGAATATGCAGTCCATGGGCAATTATCAGTGAAAGTGGATACATATAGCTTTGGGGTTGTTGTACTTGAGATCATCAGCGGCCTAAAGAACACTGAAACCTCTCTTGATCCTACTGCAGAGTTCCTTCTCAAACGGGTACTTTACTCTCTGTTAGTAGTGTTCATAGCAGGTTAACCTTACTGTTCAGCCTAAACGGTCTGTTAATTAACCGTAACCTAACTATTAATAAATGGTTAATCATCATTAATGGTTCGATTACAGGTTAACTTGTAACCTAGTACACTTTTGTTTTCTATAGTTTCATTGTTTCTTTTGAGAATTATAAAATTATCTCTCCAATAAATATTATATTATAAGAGGACTTCAAGATTGACTTGTTAGCAAAATATATGTATAAATAATTTAATAACGACTTACCTATAAGTTAACCATTAACCTAAAACCGTTTAACTTTAATAGCTCGGTTAACTAACTTGTAAAATGTAACAATTATATCGGTTAACAGTTACGGTTTAATATGCACACCCTTACTCTCTATTGATCTAACTGTTGAGTTCCTTCTTAAACCGCTAATTCTCATGGTTTTCTTTTTGGGGTGATAAATATACGTAGGCATGGGGATTGTATCAAGATAACGTGGCATTGGAGATAGTAGACAGAAGCTTAAACCCAGAGGAATACAATGTAGAAGAAATGAAAAGAATGATAGAAATTGCTTTCTTATGCACACAATCATCGGCATCTTTGAGGCCTACAATGTCAGAGGTGGTTGCTATGCTTAAAACAGTGACTTCATTAGAGCCGAGACAGCCCACTCGACCTGCCTTCATTGAATCTGAAAGAAGGGTTAGTTATATTCCTCAACAGGGTTCCACTTCCACTTCATCAAATGCTACCAACTCCATAACTCAGATCTCTGCTCGTTGATTTTCTCAGTTTCCTATGCATTTAAATTCTGATTCTGTCCTATATAGTTAACTTTTGAATTGTAAGCTCATCCCCTTGTGTTCTGGTGGCAAAGATAGATGTTTATCCTCCCTTCGAATCCAGGTTTGAGCACTAGTAATGCATGCTGCGTGTGCCGTCTTTAAAAAGACTAAGAAAATTGAACAGATGCTACCCTTGCATCACACGAGCGACTTTTTCACTAGACCGGAAAGCCTGATGAATTGGGAGACCGAAGTTCATGTCTTAAAAGACTTGTAAATTCTCCATTTCCTCCTCTAAAAACTCTTCACTGCCTACACTTTTGTTTACTTTCATCTGAAATTCTATTATATATGATATATCCATGCATAAATCTTCACCATAATAACAAAGATGAAAAAAAAGTATTTATATGATTACCATTTGGTAGCTTTTCTATTTTCAACTCCAGAGATTTCGTGGAATACAAGTTAGAACGGTTGGTGCAACAATGCTGCAGTTGCTGCTACTGATTCCATGTCAACTACGAACTTTGCTTGGTACGAAGATAAAAAAGTTATGAAAATAAAAAATCCAAACAAACTAATTATTCCCCCTAGATTCCCATGGGATGTTCAATGGTATGATGTGACCAGATGATACTAATTACTACTTGTTGAATGCATGCTCGAACCAGATTAGATTCTTAGGATAAATGTTAGGGATGGGCATTTTACCCAACCCGATCCGATCGGGTCAAATTTTTTCATAGAAAATTCAGGTTTAGGTCGGGCTTTTTAAAAGTGTAAAGTCGGGTCGGGTTCGGATTCAGGGTGAAAAAAATCCGACCCGACCCGACCCGGGACTAATAGTGTAATTTTTATTAAATTTTTTAGGGATATTCACAATAATGCTCACTCTTTATATATATTTTTACAATGAGGTCATTAAAATCATTTTTTTACAATTTGGTCCCTAAAATTTATTTTTTTATAATTAGCCCCCTAAAATTTGTTTTTTACAATTAAGTCCTTAAAATTTATAATTTTTAATAGCTCGGGTCGGGTCGGGTTTGAGTATATAGTTTTCGGGTCGGGTTTGAGTATAAGTATATATTTTCGGGTTGGTTTCGGGTCGGTCAAAAACCCGACCCGTGCCCATCTCTAATAAATGTCGAGATTTGAATTCATAAAATATAAAGAATATGAATATCTTTGACCACTCGACCAATTAATGGATATCATTAAAGATTAATTTTTTTTGAAAAGGAATTTAAAGATTAATTTGAAATCATTTAGAAAAATCTTTTCTAATATTTTTCAGGATTTAATACTTTTAGGTACTTATAATTTAATATTACTTTCACTTGGTTATGCTCAAATGTCCAGCTCAGAAAAAAAAAGCATGCTGAAAATCAAGATGATATTCATGAAAAAAATATACATACGAGAAAATTATAATGACCATTATTTAAATTAGTTTTTATTACACATGAAATAAATGTAAGAATTTTTTATATAACAATCTATTTATAAAATTTTATTCAATGAATAATTATATAAAGAATAATAAAGATAATTTATTAATTTCAATTCAATTAATAATTTAATAAATATTAGAGATATTCAAAACTATTCTCTCCAATTAAATAAATTTACAAGTGTATAGAAATAATCACACAATATAAATATAGCGTATATTAAAATAATTTGCTTTGAAGTAATGAAAGTTATTTTTTGATTAAATAGAGTTATTATATTTTCATGTCGAAATTCGAACTCATATAAAATGAAACAATATAAGCATTTTTAGCCACTATGTTAATTAATGGATCTCAATAAATTTTTTTGTTATTATGTTAACATTTTTTTTGGTCTGCTAAACATTGTTCATATAATCTTTTCAATATTTTATTCTACCTCAAAAAATTATATAAATTATTTTGAATTTATCAATATAACAAAAAAGTTAGTTTAATATCCTGATTATATTTTGTCTGTATTTTTATATTTATAGCTGTTAAACATATAAATGACAAAAAATCTTTTCAGTCACTTAATATAAAAAGATTATTTAATTTAATCAAAAATATTTTTTTTTACATATTTTAGTGATTATTTTATTTGTAAATTAAAACCTTAACAAAAATAAAGTTAACCCGTGGTACGTTCATAAATTAATTTATTAATATAATAATAATAAAAATAGTGGAGAAGTTGTCGGATGAGACAACCCACCTGTTGCAGCGGTTGCGGCTCTTTCAAGTCTCAAAGTCTAAAAGAGTGAAACACCAATAATAATACAACCAAAGGGAAAAAAAACTCACTACTGTTCTTAAACTAAAAGTAAAAAAAAAAAAACCCAAAAAAAAAGAAGAAAAAGAGAGAAAAAACCCAGTAAACAGCTAAAACTTAAGAGGTAGAGAGAGAGGGAAAAGTGTGGGATTATTGTCTTGTTTTTCTTTTGTCATGTTTGATTATTCTTTCCTCGTATAATGTCTCCAAATCTCCTGATTTCCTTCACTTCTTCACTTCCAGGTATGTCTCTCTGTCTTCTTCTTCTTCTTCTTCCTTTCACTCTTTCAAAAACCTCTTCATTTTCCTCAGATCTATCCCATGTTATTGGTTTTCCTTCAAAATGCTGATCTGGGTTTGCTTTATTTTGCTCCCTATACATTGATTTTGCTTTTTTCTGAAGGCCTTGTTAAGAAAAAATGAACCTTTTCCCATTTTCCCATTTTCCTTGTATCCTTTCTGTATGAGTCTGTTAAGAAAAAAAATGTAATTAAGTATTTTATCATACATTGAGCTTCACTCTTTCAGCTTGGAAATCTCTGCTTGTTTACATTAGAATTTGCTTTAGTTTACTTTAGGAAAAGAAAATAGGATGGGAATGCACTTTCCTTTTCCCTGCTTGATTTGCAGATTTGGGCTGTCTTTTTGTATGGTATATTTCTTAATTTGTAAGTATGGAAATCTACAATCTATATTTGATTATTAGCCATAAAAGGAGCCTGAAAATATTGAATCGACATATTTGATCATTGGATTGGGAACTTCTGTTACTACAGCCTTGGATCTCAATCTGTTCATTGATTTTGTTTCGAATCCGGATCTAGGTATGCTTAGTGTTTTTTTTTTTGGGTTTATCTTTTTAATGCAGATGTTAAAGATCTCTTGTAGAATCTGAGTTATTTTGACTTATAGTTTGATTTCATAGTTCCTTCATCTTTTTAAACCATTCAGGAGGAAAATTAATAGACTTTTGTTCATAAAATTTTAATGAACTACACTGGAGATTCTGTTTTGTTTCATGGTTTCAGATCTTCATGGTTCAATTCACTTCTATTCTACATGTTTGTGTTGATAAACTCCACATAGTAAATAGTAATACTTTAAATTTGTTTTTAGGAGTTATTTTGTGAAACAGAGGGTTATTGTTAGCTGGGAGGTGCTTTTTGGTTGCAGATACTGTAAGCTGGGATTCTTAAGGGGCTATTTTTGATCAGAAGACACTGGGATTGTGTTATATGATTCTTCTTTTCAACAACTATTAACTGCTCTTTGGACCTGTTTTCCGGTGCACCAATTTGATCTAGTTGGTCTATTCAATTTTACCTTTCAGTTTCATTATCTTTGTTTTTGTTTTTCCTGTCACTGAATTTTCATTATGTTTTTCATTATCTATTTTTTCAGGGGGGCTTTGACGTACTTATCGACCTACTACTAGAAACGTTTCTTGTTAAATATCTTCTGCGTTGTACATAGGAAGCTAAATGGGTTCCAGATTCCCATCTCACAAGCTCGGCAATGGGCTTTATGTGTCAGGCAGGAAAGAGCAACCTAAAGAAAGGACTCCAACCATGAGCTCAGTGGCCATGCCCTATACTGGTGGAGATATTAAGAAGTCAGGAGAACTGGGGAAAATGTTTGATATCCCTACAGATGGTTCTAAGTCCAGGAAATCTGGACCTATAAATGGCGCTCCTTCAAGGACTGGATCTTTTGGAGGTGCTGCTTCACATTCTGGACCAATCATGCCTAATGCAGCACCTCGGGCTGGCTATACTACATCAGGTCCTGTTGCCACTGGAGGCATGTCTGGTTCAGTTTCATTGAAGAAGTCAAACTCTGGACCACTAAATAGACATGGTGATCCTGTGAAGAAATCATCCGGTCCACAATCAGGTGTAGTGACGCCAAGTGGACGTCAAAATTCTGGTCCTCTTCCGCCTGTTCTCCCTACAACTGGCCTTATTACATCTGGGCCCATCTCTTCAGGGCCACTAAATTCCTCTGGTGCTCCTCGGAAAGTGTCTGGTCCTTTGGATTCTATGGGATCAATGAAAGTGAAAGGTTCTGCTGTTCATAATCAGGCTGTGAATATTCTGGGCCAGAATGATGAATTTTCTTTCAAGAAAAACTTCCCGAAACTAATATTATATGCACTGATACTGCTCTTTGTAATGGGTTTCATTGCTGGTGGTTTTATTCTTGGAGCAGTTCACAATGCCATTCTCCTCATTGTTGTTGTGGTTCTTTTTGGTACTGTTGCTGCATTATTTGCTTGGAACTCTTGTTGGGGCAGAAAAGCTATTATGGGTTTTATTGCTAGTTATCCGGATGCTGAGCTTAGAAATGCAAAAAATGGACAATTCGTGAAAATCTCTGGGGTAAGTAATCTAATTTAATGTTCAGATATGAAATTTTCATAATTGCTACATGAAAATAGCAATCATGATCACACTATCCTATACAGTTTGAAGTGTGATATTTTATTAAAAGATATAATTGGAGTGGACGTCAAGTTGCCAACTCAAGGTCTTACTAATTACCATGAGCCTAAATGCCTGTTGTATCAAAAACCATGTACAATGGACATACATCAGCATTTGTTTTATGCGCATATGATCCTCTGTAGCTGTTGAACTCTAAATAGTGGGAATTGAAATACTGGTCGCTTATGCTTGTGTAGCTGTGTTTTTTGTTGGAATCATTTAATTTTATCCACTTGTTAGTCCATAGATGATATCGATTAACTGTTTGGTTGTAATTTTTGAAGGTGGTAACATGCGGGAATGTTCCTCTTGAGTCATCCTTCCAGAAAGTTCCAAGATGTGTTTATACATCAACTAGTTTATACGAGTATCGAGGATGGGATTCCAAAGCTGCCAATCCTACACATCGTCGTTTTACTTGGGGACTTCGATTGTTGGAAGTAAGTAATTGAATCGTTAATTTTTATTACCTTTACCTGAACTTTCATGAAAATTTGTTATTTCCTAGTTTCTTTGTATAATTGTATTTACAATTCACAGAAAGGCTTGCCCTTATTTTAGAATTTCAAGTAGCTGATGATTTTTTATGCTCTAAAAAAGTGAAAAGGAACAAGGCTTTGTTCGCTTACTATGCTGTGAAGTGGTACATTGCCCTCTGGTTATAGGTGTAGCTGCACAGATGGGCCAAAATTTGTGTTTGTGTAATTATTTTAATGCGCCATGTAAAAGATTTGGTTTGTGTATCATCTATGCAGTTTAAAAGCTATGTTACTTGGAATTGGGTGTGGTTGTTGAAAATGAGTGTGTTTCACATATCATATTGATTTTTCTCTAAATTTCCATGTATTTGGAGGTTCATATCCTCATATACCCATGCCGAGATATGCATTAGATTCAAGTGTTGGAAATGGGTACTTTTCTCCAGGTTTCTTTCTCTTTTGAATATAACCTTTTCCATGTCATGTCAACAGAGGCGTGCAGTTGACTTCTACATCTCAGATTTCCAGTCGGGGTTGAGAGCATTAGTTAAAACAGGGAATGGAGCATCAGTGACTCCTTATGTGGATGACTCGATTGTTATAGATGTCAACCCAGCCCACGAAACATTGTCTCCAGAGTTCATCAGGTGGTTGGGAGAACGGAACCTTTCAAGTGATGACCGTTTAATGCGATTGAAAGAAGGGTAAAATTTTCTCTCCTATTTGTTTCACCGTATATTGAATGCTTATGTTGCAGGAACAATAAATGGTATCCCGAGGGTCCCTCTATTTCATTGATGCCTGAAATTGTCTTTCGAACTTGATATAATATGATTCCTCTACGTATAGAATAGAATGTAACTATAGAATTAAATAATATGGTAAATTTTCATCTTCAATTAAGTTGTGACAGCCTCTTTGGGGTGCTTGGAGGTCAAAGATTATTTGTAGCACTAGCTTTTAAGCATATGTGATGCAATTGTGTTTGCATTATAGATAACGGTTGAATGCGTTTGGCAGAGTACGACGACTATTTTGAAATTGCAAATTTATGTTTATAGGTATATCAAGGAGGGAAGCACGGTTAGTGTAATGGGAGTCGTTCAGAGAAATGACAATGTTCTTATGATTGTTCCTCCGCCTGAACCGACTACAACCGGGTGCCAATGGGCCAAATGTATCTTCCCAGCTAGCCTCGAGGGCATTGTATTGAGATGTGAAGACACGTCAAATAACGATGCCATACCTGTTTAGAACCCTGTGCATTGTAAACTACTTTGAATCTACGACACAAAAATTATCATCTTTTTTTTTCTTCATATTATTCTATTAATATCTTGGGGGATGTGGTAAGGACAAGCGATGAACATGAAAGAGGCTGGTGGCGTTTCTTATCCTTTTAACTCGGTGTATAGCATTTTTCCAGGTTTCTTTGCGGTTAGTCTTATCTTGTAGGCGTTGTCGTTGGGGTTGACCGGCTTTGTGCAGCTGCAGATTTTGTGTTTGACAAGGCTTAAGGGAAAAGAAAAGCAATAGCAAGGGTATTCGTGTTTTTTACATTGACAGTAAGTTTTGTTTGCAGATGGCAAGCAGAGTTTGATGACTTTGGGTTGAATTTCATTTATATTTTGTGTAAAATAACTACTTGGTCTGTTTGTTTTATTGAGCTGGGAAAGGGATTTCATTTCTATCCTTTTTTACCATTTGGAGTTGGAATGTTCTTTTCAGAATTGATTGCATTGCCTTCTTTATCAATCTTCATCATATAGGGGTGTTTGGTTGGTGACAGGAAAAATCATCGGAAAATGAACCCTAGAAGTTACTTATCAAAGCAGTTATAAATTATTTGATTTTTTTACAATACTATCAAAGCAAGTAAGCTCATCGAATCAAAGCAGTAATTGAATAACTCATTCTCCCATAAAAAAACAAGAAGTTACTTGTAAATTATTATTCCAACATGAAAATGCGGCTTTGGATAAGTTCAAGACTCAAGTCACAGTCTTATCTTTTGTTCTAAAGAAAGATAATGTTGGAACCAAAATTTGGGGGAACAATTCTTGTTAGAGATTACAAGCTTTTATGTATTAATAACAGCAAACCCTTCTCCATAATATCACATTTGAGTGATTTGCAGCCTCTCACCTTATGCTTCGGATACAGGGCCGAAAATGCAACTTGTTCTACTTCTTCAGATTTTGCACTTTCCCTTTCTTTATTACGTTCCACAAAGCAGCTTTGGCTTCTTCCAGTGTTTCAACACCTTGACCTTCTTCAAATGATAACCTCTGTATGTTGAACTGAAAAAATGGAATAAAAACAGAATTGTATAAAACTGCGCCTCCAAAGAAACCCGGACTTCATTTTCGTCAAAACCCATCATACGAAATAAACGATACCTGTGCACCTTGACGGACCCTTATGTCGATTCCTTTGCTATCTATTGATATAAGAGCTGCATCGTCAACCTCAGCTTCTGCTGATAACAGCTTCCTGAGAGGCTTTGAAAAGGTTGCATTCAGTTCCTACAGTAAAAGCAAATGAAGCCCAAATTAGCCCGGGAAAACGAGAAATATTGACAAACATCACTAGAGAATATGTATGAGAAATGAATTATTAGATTGCATTTTCAACAGAAGAGACAAAGAAGCACTGCAGAAGAGAGCATATATAATCCGTGCAAATTACACATTGAAAAGGTTGCATTCATTTGATTACAAAGGTTCACCTTCAGGTTTTGTTCGCCTCCATCAACAGCAATCTTATCCGGTTTAAGCTCTTCATATTCCTTTACATCGACCCATGCAACGGTGCCAAATCCTCCAATGAAATATATGTCACTGAAATAAATTTTGATAAATAAACAGTTTCAATGTGTGCATTATATGACATTATATTTAGTACAAAATGTTCAAAACATTAATAGAACTAACATGCATAATAGAAAAAACAAATAAAGGAGGGGGTGTTAATAAACTGGTTTATCCCACTGCTAATCAGGCTTCTGAATCCAAAACATCAGGTTATTTTACAATTGATATACTTCTTTATTTCTCCATGCCAAACCCATTTCAGTTAAACCAAATCTTTGGGAAGTAGAACCACAAACTAAACATGCAAGGCAACTAGAACATTGATTCCACAATTCTGTGAAAACAGGTTCTTTTCTATTAACAGTAAAAGTCTACTAAGAGCAAAATGTGCAGTCATATATGAAAATTATCTCAGCTCACAAATGAACTTGGCCAGGGCAAGTTAGACTAGAGTGCCTAGTGCCTACAAGCTTGAAAACTATCCCCACATTTTGTAAGGAGGGCCACTGGTAATAGGCAGCAGAAGACAGCCAAACTAAGAAGCCATCCCTCAGTACCAAACAAATTAACCTCTACTAAATGTTATAAGAAGTGCATGGCTGTATAATAGATATTAGCAGTTTCCAAACAAAAGTATCAGCCAGAAAAACGGGCCATATATAAGATGCAATGCATAAATAATTAGCCTATAGGCTTTCTGAGAAGGAAATCTAAGCTGGCATTAGAAATAAGAAATACTATAGACCAACACAGACCTTATGTTATGCATCCTGAAGTAGCAGAAATTCCCCCACTGTTGTGATGTCCCTTGTTGATGTTTCGCTACATACTGTTTATGAGCCCATTCCTAACAAAATAACCAAGGTGAGGAAACCTATTTTAGGCACGAAAAATATAGTCATGCACAACACAAATCATGGCAGGCATTTAGTGAACCTAGAGATAAACAGTAACCTCTAAACATGTGATCAAAGAGAAGAAAGGGAAAATTATCCAAAATTATACATTCCTTAAATAGTGAGGAAATAGAAGTTCCTCCTAATAGACATCCTCTACAAGCTAATACAAGGAGACTCAAGGCAAGAGAACCTTGCTATCTACAGCCATTTGTGAAGTGATGCCTTGAGGCCATGAAGTGAAAAGCAGAAGTTCCAAGCTCATTTTGTAAGTATACCAATTGAGTATCAACTCACCCTCCTTCCCATCACCAAAAAACAGAAGGGAAAAGGAATTTAAGTGAGCACCTGTTGATGTTCTGGAAGTGGGTAGACATCGCCAAATATTGTTACCCTTGCATTTGATAAGCCACTCCACCCAGGTATCTGTAAATCCATCTTCAATAAATGGACAATAACTAACCCAGATATTCCAACAGAACAAAGGGATCAAAAGAATTAACCTGCACGACAAGGGTGCATCTAGGGTCTGCTAATAAATTTCGTGTATGGATAGCCAGTGGTGAAAATGAAAATATTGGATCTGCAGATTGACAATCAAAGATATATCAAATAAATCCAACAACTTATACACAAAATCATCATCTACCATTACACAGCTGTCCAATTTATAGGCAAAAAAGGTATGCTATTTTCATGAAGGATAAATGCATAGTTATGAAGGCTCTTTCACTTCAAAAATTAAGAAACCAAGAAAGTCTAAATTCTATTTATGGTGGAAAGAAATAGTAACCAAATAACAGAACTTCATAAGTCTACTTACGACCAATTGAATCAGGCGCAAAATCTACCAGTGAGCCAAAGGGATACCCTTCTCGTCGGTGGTGCATCCGAGACATTACAGTGCATAAATGAGCAAATCTGGCCTTAAATTACAAAGGTCAATAAATACAGGACTATTAGAGTGCAGTAAAACTAGAAATGAGACAGAAAGAGAATAGATCAAATTAGTTTTTTCAAGACATGAACTCCTTTACTTGTTCCATGAGATTGCGGACTGCTAAGGCCGGTCGGGGTAATCCATGCGCTGAAGTAGCACTCTGCACTCCACCAGATATTGGGGTTCTGAAAAGCCCAGCCCTTGTACCCCCAGTGACCCCACTTGCATGCGGAGCTGTGACTGAGCTTTCAACTTTTCTTTCAACCTTTGTTAATTTATCAGCATCCTTCTCACTGCTTTGATTATCATCTGAATCACCCTTCAGAACATAAGATAAACTATCATTACCAAGCTGATGTACCCACTTGATACATGCAACAAGCCTCTACGACATCCAAGAAATAGAAAAGGAAAAAAGGTTCCAAAGATCATAAACTATAGTCGCATCCTCACCCTTAAAAAATCTTAAAACCCTCAACTGATCCCTTGCATTAGGTCCTCTAAACTTGAAAATTTCAAACTTTTTAGGTTCCATTAAGATTTCCTTTTAGTTTTGCTATTTGCTTCTACTTTCTTCAAGAGTATAAATTTAAGAATCGTTCAAACATAATATAAAAATTAAAGCCTAGCCTTTTTACTAACCCAAACTAAATTGTTATTTTTCAAATCATTAAAAAAACACTAGGTTTGCTTTTCTATCAAATCAAACGCAAAGTTAGTGATGTTTCTCATATATCTTTCTTAATGTTCGCAAACAAGTTGTGGAGTAAACAAATCAAACATTACATAAATATAAACTTAAGAAGAACCCAAATAAGAAAACAGCAAAGAAACCCAAAAACGAAAACGAAAAAAAAAAACAGATTTAATCAGATTACCTGAGATACAGAGAGACTGTCTTCAGAAGCAAGGCTAAATCCAACATTGAGAGTCTGAGGCTGCTGCTGGTCCTCACCTTCACCGGGGACCTCGTGAGATAAGGCCTGGAGGCGAAAACCATGAAAGTGAGAGGTTTCAGAGTTGAATTTCAGGGTCTCAATTCGTTTGTTTGTCGCTTTGATCAAACAAGAAGAAGATGAAGAAGAAGGAAGCAGGTTGGTGTTGAGAAAAGGGTGCGACTCAGAAAGATTAGAGATGAACAATGAACTTGAAAGAGATTCCATTGGAGAAAAAACAAAGAGATTTAAGATGAAAAAAAGAGAGGGCTTTGCAGTGTTTTTGTTTAGAAAAGAGAAAAAAGAAAGGGTTTTTGAGTTAGTACGGACAGGGGTTTTGTCTTTTTATTTTAGAATTAAAAAGAAAAAGTGAAAGGATATTGATTTCAGTAAAGGCAGAGAATCTATGAGAGAGGATTGATGCTGTTTTTCTCCTATACGTAATTTGTTTTTCTTTAGGTAAATTAATTTATCGGTAATTAAATTATGTGTTAGATTTTATTTTGATTATTGAATAAATTTTGTTTATTGATTAGATTATTAAAATTTTAATCAAATTATTAATTGTTAATAAAATTGACGATATTTTAAATAGTTTAAAGGTAATTACGAATATTGACGATTTTAGTAATATCTACTCATACATATTCTTTAACACTTTGATAATGCACATACACATTGTAAATAAAACGGATAGAACTCGTGTCTCATAAGATGAATATCATCTACTTTTTCACTGAGACACTTGTTGAGTACTAAATGTACTTATTATTTATGCATTTTTATCAATTATAGTATAAACCAACTAATTTCAAATTTTAAATATTTAAATATATTTCATTCCAAAAATGATTTTAAACTAATTATAATTACAAGCTTGTTATTTCCATATAAAACGAATTAATTGAAAATTGTTTAGATTTCATTCCATATTTGCAAAGGAAAATATTGGAGAAATAATCATTACATGTTAAGTTTTTAAAAACAAATAAAATCATGAAAATATAAAAATAAATGATGAAGGTAACATTATTAGGAGTCAGGTTACGTACCAAATTTACTTCAAAAATTAATTATGGTCATTAAATAAATAATTAATTAAAATTTGGGATTTATCAATTCAGAGATTACATCGTCTATTATGTCATAAACTTTTAATTCATGATTGCAAAATATTTTTCATCCGAAAATATTAAATCATATCTAACAAGCAGTTGGTTTAATGGATGAGACACTAAATTATTTATGTAATATTAAATATTATAATTTTAACACTATAAATAGAACATATTAGATTAAGATGATCACCCATAAATTTATATATACATAATTATTAAAGCAAAGTCAAAAATCAATATATAAAGATGATCGATGTTACTTATCAATAATGTGAAACTAGCCGACGAGTCTCAATATCGTTTTAATTTTATCGGATGTTACTTATCAATAATGTAGATCGAACATGCTTAAATGTTCATTATCGTTTTATTTAGGGAGAAAGGATCTTGATAGTACATGCATTCAACACCGAATGTAGAAAAAATGAAACTAAACTATATCATGAACCGGTTGATGTTGATCCACAACAATGGGAATGGGGATTGATGTTGATCCAACTCGAGTGATTCCCATCAACAGTGGAAGTTTTTATGCTTTGCTTTGTCACAAGGTTGATTCCTTTGGCACATTACTTTTCCTTTCCTTGCCATTTACTTAAAATTCTTTTCCCTCGCCCCTGTATATTCTTATATAGTCTCTTCCAAGTAGATGATATATAAATTCATGAAACCAACCATCATGCACCAACAATTTTCATTTCATTTCCTTGGCACATCGACATTGACTCGTGTGAAATTAAGACATGGCAGCAGCAGCAGAAGAGCCAAGTTCTTTGCAGTATACCCCAACCTGGATAGTTGCTGTTGTCTGTTTTCTCATTGTTCTCATATCTCTTATCGCCGAACGAGGTCTTCATCGTCTCGGGAAGGTACCCGATACGATTTTTCATAATTATTTTTACATACACATGGTGGCCAATGATCATAGTCTAAAAAAATCATGTTTGCTAATCTAGTTCTTGAAGCATAACAAGCAAGATGCATTGAATGAAGCATTGCAGAAACTGAAAGAAGGTTTGCTGTCTTAATTCTTACCATACCTTGAATTTTCATAAGTTTTTTATTTTTGTTTTTCTTCCTAACCAATTGTTTACTCATGTTTTGTTGGCAGAACTGATGTTGTTAGGGTTCATTTCCCTTCTATTAACTGTGTTTCAAGGTCTAGTAAGTAAAATGTGCATCCCTTCTTATTATGTATCCACCGTTCTTCTTCCATGCAAGAGGCCTAGTGAAGGCAAAACCCATCACGAATATTCTCTTCATGCGATAAACAACAGGCGCCGCCTGTTATCGACCGAGACTACCCTGGACCATTGCTCTAAGGAGGTATATACCATTACCATGGTTTCAATATTTGGTTAAGTTTCAAAACCTCTGATCTTTTTTCCCCTTATCTCAGGGGAAGGTCCCTTTGTTGTCATTGGAAGCATTGCATCAGCTGCACATCTTCATCTTTGTACTGGCGGTTGTTCACGTAATATACTGCGTCATTACGATGGTTCTTGGAGGAGCAAGGGTGATGCTTTTGTCTTCCACTTGCAGCTTTTAAAATCTACTGCACTATGAATAAAATACTTTACTCATTTTGAAAGATGTTTATCGCATGCAGATACGACAATGGAAGCATTGGGAAGACTGGATTCATAGAAATAGAAGTGGTAACATGATGAAACCACTTATCTCCAAATCAATGTATTGTTTGATTTACCATTAAGTAACAAGATTGATGATGATGTTGTTGTTTTCCTACTTTCCGACAGAGGATACGCTTCATCGGCAAACGTTTATGGCACAACATGCAAAAGGAGGTTGGAAAAAGACACCAATCTGGACCTGGATTGTAAGTCTTACATCTGCATGTGATTTTCCTGTGTAGATGTAAACATTTTTAACATTGCTATGGGCTGTTGGCACTTGGCAGAGGTCATTTTTCAAGCAGTTCTATAACTCAGTTACCAAGTCAGAGTACATAGCACTCCGAGAAGGGTTTATCATGGTTAAGTACACCCAAACCAACATATTATCTGGGATTGCTTTATTTCTTCAAGAAAAGATGTTAAACCAATTACCTATTTCCCTTTCCCCCATTATAGGCTCATGTCCCTCGCCACCCTGAATTCGATTTCCACAATTATATGATGCGAACCCTCGAGGTGGACTTCAAGAAAGTTGTTGGCATAAGGTAATTTACTTTGTTCATTCTTTTCTATGATCTATCCCTTTGGTTTTGAGACAATGCTACCCACTAATAACCTTCTTGTCTCATATATTCATGTGCATGTAGCTGGTACCTGTGGCTATTTGTGGTGATGTTTTTGTTGTTTAATGTGAAAGGTAACGTTCAACTGTTTTTATGTATTCGACGTATTTATATAATGGTTTAATACATATTTGTGTGTTTCCAAGCAGGATGGCATACATACTTTTGGCTATCATTTATCCCTGTTGTTGTAAGTGGATTAGCTACATGTATATGTATATTTTGAGGTTTGAGGTTCAGATAGCATTCAGTTGATATGTTAAACGAACTTTCACAGCTTCTACTTGTCGTGGGCGCCAAGTTAGAGAACATAATCATTCGGTTAGCTCAGGATGTGGGTGAAATAAAGGAACAAGGCGAAGCAGCACGAGTTAAACCTTCGGATGAACACTTTTGGTTTAAGAGGCCTGCTATCATTCTTCACTTGATTCACTTCATCTTGTTTCAAAACGCATTCGAACTCGCTTTCTTCTTCTGGATCTTGGTATGCCAGCCAAAGTCTCAGAATACATAGTTAAGCTATCCTTCTAAAATAAACCACCCTCAGTGACCATCTTTCTTACTGAAACAAGTTTGTTTTGTGAAGTGCACATACGGGTTCCAGTCATGCATCATGGAAAAAATCGGGTTTATCGTCCCGAGACTTATAATGGGGTAACCCTCCAACAACTAGTACTTTTTAGTTTTTATCACATGATCTGAAGTCCACCAATTGCTTGTTCTTACGATCTTCGGTTTCGCAGCGTGATCGTTCAAGTTCTGTGTAGCTACATCACCTTGCCTTTGTATGTTCTGGTTACACAGGTACAGCACTCTCTTTTGGTTGGAGTAAAACTGTTGTTTTGTTGTTATGAATTTATGATGTTTGTTTGAATGTATGTTTTAGATGGGTAGCAAATTCAAGGAAGGGATGTTCGGAGAGCAAACTCAGTCTTTTTTGGACAATTGGCTCACAAGAGGCAAAGATCAAGCTAGTAAAAGGGGCTCCTCTGCTTCTGGTGCAACAAATGATGCAACACAGGTTAATAGGATGCAAAAAGAAGCATATGAAAGCATACAGATTGTAGAGCAAGAAACAATGACTAGTGTCGTACAAACACTGCAAAATCGGTTGTGTGTACAAGATTAAACCCAAACGGTCAAACCTAAACACATGTTATTCGTTTTTTTTCATATACCCTAATAATAAAGTGTTTGATTAAGTTTTATGTTACGGGTTAAGTTAAAAAATTTCATTATAGCTGTTTTCTTTTCAATTTTTAAGATTATGAAGTCATAAATCTTCTTCCAATAAAGTTTATGGGAGGATTTACCCAATATAGTTCCCTAATTTTTCTCTCAAAGTATCGCACTCCCCACTTTATTTCTCAAAATATAGTTGTTTAATGTAGCGATCAAAAATCGGAAGGAACACAATCTAACTTTGAAGAATGTTTATTAAAAAAATACACCAAAAGTCAGTGATTTAGCTTGAAAACGGATCAAAGGCAGTCCAACTTTGAATAGTGTTTATTGTTTTTATTGTTCAAAGACAAATTACAAGCAACCCAACTTTAATAATTTAATATTAACATGAGAAAAATATTGTTTAAAGATGAACTGAGCACAATTTGACTTCTAAATTATTTTACAGTGAACAACCATATTTTGAGAAATAAAATGGGAAGTGTCGTAGTTTGAGAAAAAAAATTAGGAAACATGTTTGTATAAATCCTCCAAAGTTTATTTCTTTAATCTATTTGACTCGATTATTTTATTATTGATTGATCAATTAATCCGAATCAATTAAATATTACCAACCCATAGGTAAACTCCGCACTTATTTATGACTTGGAAGTACCCCTCAAAAGACAACCAAAGCCATCAAATATCATATCTTGTTGTTAGGAAATCCGGGGAAAAATGAAAACGAATCTCCAAATCCAAACTCAGTTCTTGTCGACCCACCTTCCCCTTCCACCATTTCCTCCAAAACCCAAATTCCTCCATGCGAAACCCAGACCGTCCTTCAAATTATGCTGCTCGCTTTCCACTGTTTCAGCCCCACAAACTAGGACCAACCACAAGCCATTTCCTGCCGAGGTTTCCAGGACAATCATGGAATTGTCTTCTATAGGGACCCTTTCCACTTTAGTCCAAGATGGGTGGCCATTGGGCGTCGGTGTAAGGTTTGCTGTCGATGCCGAGGGCACCCCTGTTTTGCGCTTGCCTCACCCTTCTCTTGATAACCGCTCCACCCTCCATGTTCAGGTAATTTCTTCTGCGCATTCATATGTTAAAATGCAATGTGATGTGATGTGATGTGATGTGATGTGATGTGATTGGCATGTATATGATTTGCTTTTAATCAGTTAGAGCAGTGTGGATTGCGGACTCCTCAGTGCACGATACAGGGCAGTCTTAACAAACCAGCTGATGCTACGATTTTGAGGGTAAGGTCTTTTTTCCCCAAGTGCTATCACTTTAGAATTTTTACTTTAGTTTTACCAGAACTGGCTGAAGATTTAGGACAGTGTTTTGAGACTGACACTGGCCAAACAGGGAGTCTCTTTCATTACCCTGTGATGACTATTTTTTGGGGGCATTGTGTAGATGGGATAATTGACTGCAAAAACTTCTTCAACCCCTCACCCCACCATGTAGAAGCTTTATCATTTTATCTATATGTCCATCTCGGTGTTTGGTTATGTAGGATTCATAACTCTATTTGTTAGTCGGTTTTAATTGTAGTTTATAAATAGGAAACATGAAAGAAATTTATGGAGGATAGAACTTGAGAGGGATTTCTATGCGTTATTCAGCTCTTAGGCTTTGCTTCATTGCTTGGTAGAGTGGAAAGAAAATTGGAAGTACGGAAAATTAAAGGGGTAAAAAAGTGGACAGATGGAAAATATATATACTTCCTTTCCATTGGTGTGCTTGGTACTTGGTGGGAAAGATGGAAAAATTGAAAGGAAATGCAGTTTCTTTTTTCATTCGTTACTTGGTAGAGTTGAAGAGTTGCAAAATGAAAGGAAAAAAGTTTTGAGAAATACTTAATTTCTTTTGGTATGAACCATGGGTGTCCTCCGCCTATTCGTTTAACGGTTTAAGCAGGGACTAATCCCATTGAGCCTAATCGAACCACAAGGGCGGCAAAGCTCTACCATCAAGTATTTAACATTGCTGCATTCCCAAGGACTCGAACCTGCGATATTGGTTAAGCTGGAACAACCCTAATCAGTAGATCCAAGCGCTTGATGGAATGATTTATATTTACAAATGAGGATGAAAAATGATCATCCCTCTCATCCCCCCCCCCCCCCCCCCCCCCCCCACTTTTCTTTTGTATGAAGCACACCTAAGTTTTATTTTCCTCCCACTTTTTCACTCTCTGCTTCCATCCTTTTCATTTCCCCCTTAACCAAGAAAAGTCTTAAAATGTATGACATTTTAATTTTCCTGTACCCAATTGTTATGAAGATTATCCTCAAAGTGATTTTTTACCCCTTTTTAATGTCACAAGTTCCAAGTAGTGCAGATGCTTTTTCTTATGAAACTTCAGTTAGATTGTTGATAAAAAAAATGAGAGGTGGAGGTAGTTATACTTGAGGATTGCGGTTGTGGGCAGCCATTTATGGTAACATGCGTCTTCTGTAAATGGTTAAAGCTTCCACCGGCATGTAGAATTTAAATTGAATATTTTCCACTTCACATGTATCTCAGAAGAAGGAACCTAAGGTTTGAGGGGTTTTGGTTTTTCTCACATGATGCTAAGTAGTTATTTTTTTGCTCTTTTTTTTATCTCTATGCTGTTAGACTAGGGTCTAAGTCTAAATCAATTTATCTGAATTTTAAATTGAATATTTCTTCACCAGCGGTTTGGTTCAGTATGGAAGAAGAAGTTTGGAGAGGAAGCTGATGGAGACAATCTATATATTGTTGATGTACAAAGAGTACTTCAGATGGAAGACTTCAATGAGGTATACCAAGAATTTTGCTTTCTTGTATGCTTTAAATGTAAATATGTAATAAATTTTAGCCTGCGGGCTTCTGTTAGAATGTTTTATTTTAGTTAGAAGTAATATACTCGATTCTATTAATTGTAGTATGCTGTCTGTAACTCATGCAGGATGGCCTATGGGTCACTTCATCAGATTATAAAAATGCTAATCCTGATCCACTTAGAGACTTCGCCGAAGAATTTGTCAATGAAATTAATACCAATAATGGAGAAGATGTCCATCGCTTTTGCAATGTATACATTGATCTGAACTTCCAGGTGCACATCTGTCCCCTCATGTTATGCTCCATTTTTTTACTATTGCTTACTGCTTATCTGGTAGCTTGTGAGGGAAATCCACAAATCAGTCCAATCCATTTATGTATCTTTTTGTATTTAGCAATTTATAAGACATATTTTGCTTCAGATTTCATTTGTTACAGTTGCCTCAAGAATTGCCAATAGAAACCTAAATCCAAAATTCTTTCCGTGCACGGTACACCCTTGTTTACCTTTGTGATCTTGGTTTAGAGAATATATAATGTACCAAATTTATGTCAAAGTAAACCCGGTGAAAGCAAATAGAAACAAAGCATGATCTGACTCTTGCTTCCTTGAAGAGAGTTGTAGGAAAAGTTTGCTGAACCTAGCCTGCTAAACTGGTTTTTAAGATCTGTTAAGATGCTTGGAATTTTGTATTTGGCTAGTGGCTTTGAGGCTAGAAATTTATATGTTGTGCCTTTTAATTTCTATCTGCTTTCAAGGATTGAAGGAGTAATACTGGCAACCTGTAATGGAAGACATTAATTAAGCGTCTGACTTCTAATCTATTATCAGATAATGAGGATCGAAAATATATGCCTTGTTCTAATACTCTTATGTGATTCCGTATGGCATATCAGGTATCAGAAGCAAAGATGATATGGGTTGATCGTCTTGGCTTTGACTTGCGTATTTACTCTCCTCAGAATGGTGTATTTGATGTTCGAATTCCTTTTCCTCGGGAAGTAACCGATGAGAAGGGTGCCAAATCCTCATTCAATGGTATGTCACAACTTGCTTGGGAGGTGGAGAAAAATTTCCAAGCCCCTGACTTCGAGAAGGTGAAACAACTAAAGAAAATTACACACAGTGGAGTGCTATAAATCCATTTTTGGAAACTGAAAAGAAAAATCTTTCGTGTAGTTGAATCAGGAGGTCATGAATTTCTACGTGATTGTCATAATTCCAAGGGATAAAATAACTAATTTATCTTATGCTATACAAGTAGTGCTAATTTTCTTATCTTCATTTTTTATATTTGGAATTGGTTTCAGTCTCATATTTCTTAAAACATTTGGGTAGGCATTTTGGTTTATAGGTGGGTTACTGATTGGGTAGTTAGGGTTGGTGCTACTGTCTATCTGATTACAACCACATACTGACATGAAGGAAAAAAATACCAACAGGGGCAGAGCAGAGTCAGGGAGCAGGCAGACCCCCCTCCCACCCACAAAAAAAAGTAAAATTACATTTTGACCCCTCAGAAATGGTAAAAATTTAGTTTACTCCCCCTAAACATTATAAAATTATAAGCTAATTCGATCGTAAAATTGTATCTTTTTCGCAGACCCCCTAAACATTTCTCACTAGAAGTTATCAGGATTTGATCTCTAATCACTAGAACGAAAAGTACACACTTTAATGTCCCTTTAATCATATATTCATCAGAGTTCATATAATTTACATAGCAGTAAGTGTAAAGCGAAATTGGTCGATTACAGCATTTCTTTGTTTACCAGTGAAGTGTGAGCTAATCGTGCTGCTGCTTGTGTATTTCACTTGCTTTGGCTTAAACAGAGTGCTAAGCATGTCTTCTAAGCTTTGCACCGTGTAAAATACATCACCCTGTTCCACTACAAGGCTATATTTCTGCAAGTAACTTGTATAAGAAGGCACCAATGTCTGAACTACAAGCTTGTGCATCTTGTTTCTCAAGTTTTCGTCGATAATGACCCAATTTAACTGCTTCTTGTACATGTCATCAAAGGCTTCGTTGAATGCCATTAGCCACTTCTTCGGCGAATCGGAAATAGCTGATGAAACCGGTTTGTCTTGGCTTATAAAAGCATGGATTTTCCCCCAGGTCTCTCTCAAGTAGAGAGCTGAATAATATTCTTTGTATTTTCCATTAGCATTTAACCAAGAATCTCCCATCAGATTCCCTAACTCTGTGCCTTTCAGGCTATTGAAATGACAATGGTTGTTCATCATGAATATGTAGGACAACGCCCTTTGCTCGTAGGCTTCCGACCAAGCATCCAAGTTCACCGCGGTTTCTCTCACTACGCGGTATATCTGGTTGGTAACAAGTCCCTCGTTGTATTTTTCATGTTTCCAACCTTGATAGATTCTCAAGACTTTGGTCAAAATCGGTCTAGACTTGTCGTCAAGCAACCGATTACAGTAATCTGTCATGAAGCTTACGAGCCTTGGAACGCCTCCGTCACTAGGTGGAGAACTTCGTCTTTCAAGCTCCACTTGCAAAGGAAGTTCCCAGAAAATCTCACTGGCACCATTAACAACTTTGGTGACGAGATCCCTTGTTATGTTTTTGATTTCATTGCAAGATTCCCCTCCGAAAAGCTTGTTGAAATCCATTCTTAAATCTTCGAGAACTGAAAAGATGTTCAACAAACGCAGGAGTTTGGTAGGACTCTTCTTACTCTCAGCAATGCTCATTCCGAACTGGAGGAACGAAAGAATTCCCGTATCGACTGCAATCTTCGCAAAGCAGCCCATCCAAATATGTGATGCAAGGCTTCCAAAAACTTCCTTGCAGAGCCTGTGCTCATTCTCAAGCACATTTTGCGCAATGAACTTCATGTGCTTGCTCCAGTCATGTATGCAACTTTCCATATCCCCAAAATCATCATGTTCTTTGATTGATTTCTCGAGGTAATCCAAATCGAGAGCTCGCAAACTATTTCTAACATTCAGACTCCGAACTTCGACGAATATAGATATGCAGTTCTTTATACTATCACTGCCATTTAGTTTCTCAACAATCACCCGTAACTTCCGAAGAATAGTCCCCGGAAGAGGTGATGCTGCATTGCAGGCCTGCTCAGCTGTCGATGTTGATGAATTGGTTAAACCAACAGGAGCGCTACTCTCTGTCAAAATCTGCTTGAATGAAATTTCTAGCTTTGCAAATGCACCACAGAGAAGCTCGCCATTTCGACGAGCTTGCTCCCCAGTTGCTAGCAATTCCTCTAAAATTGCTACCGATCGTTTAACGCTCAAGATGTACCGATCATCGGCTACGAAATTGCCTTCCAGGAACTGTGTAACTCCTTGTAACCATTGAATCGCCAAGTTGCAGTTGCCAGTGAGAAACTTCATTGCTTCTTCAAACTGTCTAATGGTTGAAATGTAAGAAAAAATATCAGAATCTGGTCCCGAATCCGATAACAACGACTTCTCAAGTTCACGAATGGAATCCAAGATCTTTAAAACTGCTACAGCAGGTCCAAGAGCAAGACTGATATGGTCTCTAACAGCAGCAAATGAGCCATTCTTGGAACCACCAGGCCTAATAGCCGCTTCCAACAATGTCAACCTTTTGTCCAGCTCGGCTATTCGTGGTCCGGTCTGGTCAAGAGCCAAGGCGAGAGCGGTTGGATTGTCTACACTAGCTTTCAATAAATTCCGACAAGCCAAAAGGTTGTCAAAACTCTGTACCTCAGCCATGGACATGGTGCAATGCAACAACTCAACGACCGTTCTCCAGTTTTATAGGGTTTTAAACATAGTGAAACAGAACTGGATGAAATGTTAAAAACGTATCGTAATGTTGAAGGTTTCTTGTGTATCACTCATAGTCATCGACCGTTTTTTTCTTCTCAACCAACCAGTAAAAACTCAAACCAAACCTGACTTAGGACACAAGTATGGTAATCACAAACTTCCAACTACCGTATGCCTTAACCTCACTTGAAAGTTTGAAAGTGTGATGTGGGCTTTTTTGTGAGGAACTGTTTGTCTTTTCATTTCAATTTCGAAACGGTCCCATCCATATCATTTGTGAAATCAATTCTTTCACAGAAAATATATCAAATAATAACTGTAATTTTTATGCAGTTAAAATTCATGTCCCAGACTGTCTAACTGCACGAAAATGATAACTCGAATCTCACCTCTATGTCAGATTCAAAATCATTCATATAGGGGACGGTCCGGGCCATGCATAGCGTCATAAGAAGGATATTTGAAAAGGGAAAAGTGTTTGGGTGAAATGAATAAAAAATGAACAAATAAATGCCTACCAAACGAGTGAGAATAAATGATAATTACACATAGTAGATAATATGTTTGCCATTTAAAAGGGTGGAAACGACATCATCTTATTGAATTTAAAAGCATGTTAACATAGCTGCCCTTTACAGAAGATCCCTAATGCATGTGGGCCACGACAGTAGGGTTTATTTGAGTCATTACTCTGTTTCTTTCTTAATGGTTACAGGCAAGTCGAAGCAGCTCCAATTATCAAGTGATTCCCCCATAAAACAAGGACGGATTCCCGTTAGGAACTTGCTACTACTTTCACCATCGGATATCACATTGATGGACGTTCCTTCAAACCATTCATTAAATTCTTCTTTTTTATTGAGCATGTTGCTTTCTTGATTTGTTTCTTGTATCTTCTGTTCGGCGTTGATGATTCCCCCAGACACAAAGGTGTCTCTGAGATGGGGAAAAGTTATTGGTTTTCATGGGATGTCCATTCCTTTGAACCTGGCTCTCCTCCTCTCTGCTCTCTCTTTATATTCCTCCCTTTTTTGCAGTACATTGGGCTTGTGGCCTAATCCATGTTTGACCTTCTTGAAGATTACCTTCGTTGCTCGTAGTCTTCCTTGCAAATTCTTCCCCAAATCTTTTCCAACTTTACCCCCTTTTCCCAAAGTCTGTCTGACGGTCATTATCGTGCAGTTAGACAGTCTAGGACAGGGGATTCTTTTCTCGAAGTCTCTCTTCATATTTAGTAGAAAAGGTTTGCATTACAAAAGTAATAGTAACGAGTTACAGATAATGGCGCGCTTCTGCGCCTATCACTGTCACTTCTTGAAGCAGAGCTCGGATTCGAGTTCCCAGATTCGTATCCGAGTTGATGAGTGTATGTAGTTCGACTGCATCTCTTGCTAAGTCTTAGATGTAGTGAGCGACTTCCCGTGCATGCGACATAACATCCATCATAGCTCTATGTTGATCTCTAATCAATTGGTCCACCTGTTGGAGCCCCCAAACTATACGGATATTGTCTTCATGAATGACCCCTTCAAATAAAGCAAGTTGTTCCATACACCCCTGTAAGGCTGCCTCTAACTCAGTCACCTTTGCCTTCAGTAGTTCGTTTTCTTGCTGGGCAAAGTCCAATGCCATGTTATCGTGGTTTCGATCGTTCAGGAGCCCTTCTACTTGAGCCACGAGCTCTCCGTTTGTTATGATTCGATCCTGATTAAGGGCATGGCTAATGATGAGTTCTTGAGTCATTGCATTTGACTCGGCCACTTTTTGCTCAGTCAAAATTTGGCTATCCTGGTGAGCTATTCCCAATTGTGTAAATTGAGCCATCAAGTTCTGAATCTGTTCCTCGCTAAGGGCCAATTTTTGTTGAGCAGCCTCCAACTCTACATTCTTTTTCATGATCTGCCTCTGACTCATTTCAGATTTGCAGGCGTAACCATCAGATTTCTTCCTTGCTGTTACTAATTTGTTGGTTAATTCTCTGGCAGTAGTTCCCAATCCATTTCTCCTCAAGTTCTGTTTCAACTCCACCCACTCATGTCTTAAGTCTTCATGTTCTTCTTGTAGCGCCTTCTTTTCTTTTAGCAGTTTTCTCCTTTGTTTTTATATTTGTCTGTATCAACCGATGCTAAGTAGTTTGCAGCTTCTAATTCAGAAATTCGTTTTTCCAAAGCTTGTACTTCTCTTCGATGGCCCTTCTAGCCTTTTCCAGGTCGGTATGGGCATCTCTCATGTGTTCTTCCAAGGATCGGACATTCGCCTGATTCAAACCTGAAAGGTTGTCATTAACACGGGTAGTCCTCCAGTGCTCGTATGCAGAAGTGAAAGGTGTTCCGTCGTTATAGTTTTCAACTTTATATAGATTTCTCCAAGCACGACTCATCTTCAGGACCTGAGCCTTGTAGCCATTGCCTTCGTGTGGAAAACCAACAGCTTCTAAACCATGTGTCGCAGGGATGAACTGCATCGAGCCAAATTGGCTTGATACTAGTAGTGGGCAATAACCTGTTCCTCCTCATATTCCTGGCAATGGTACCCAGTCATACTCCCCACAACGGTATAGAAAATCCTCTATAATGAGCCACAGAACTTTCCATTTGACCATCTCATCCTGCAGGTCGCGGAATGCTGCTATCCACTGTTCTTCTGTCATGGTTTCGGCTTGATATTCTTTCAAGAAGACCTTTATAGGTGAATAGTGGGTCATGCACATTTGGTATGAAAATTTTAAGTCCCAAAAATGACTACGGATCCAGATTTCTAGGAGCGGTACACAACACAAAAATATATTTCCTTTTCCTTTGCGGCATGCAGTCAGTGATATTAAGGAGATTGATCCCTTTTTTCAGCTTGACGAACATGTCGGTTGTTGCATAGTCTATATGCCCTCGCATTTTAGGAAATATGATTAACCCATAGATACCGTAAGCGAACAACTGCCTCCTTTTGGGTAGATCGGGATGCAACTGGATCAGTTCATTAATGTGCCTCCAACCTATGCAATCACTGTTTCCTAGCTTTGTGATTTTACCTTGGAACCAGCTCCCACTCATTCCAGTGACGTCGACCAAATTTTCTGCAAACGGCCGCAAGTCCCTAGGCCTTGTATAGACTCTGCCTTCCTTTATCTCTGGGCAACGGAGCAGTGACGTATATTCTTCTATGGTAGGTGTCATATCTATTTTTCTGAACGTGAAACAATTATACCCCGGATTCCAGAATTGAGTAAATGCTCAGAACAGATGCTTGTCATTCTTTACACTTAACAAAAGGGCTATGTCTCCAAACACTCTCCGGAAGTCTCGCTTCATCTCTTGATCTCAACCCTGCCATATTTCTTGTAATTCAGCCGAATTATTTTGAGTAGAAACGATTGTCGTATCTCCGATGACTTCTGATACGTGTCTGATTTTTAAGATGTCCCCCTTTTCCATTTGCATTCGTTCAGACCAACCTCATACTGCAGCGTTCTCGCTTTTGGTATTACTGACCCTTTCTCTCATTCTTAAACGCCCTCTAAAACGGATGTTCTTTAGATCAACACCTATGTATGTAGTATGATACGAGTTGTATGCAGATGAAAGGAAATGAAAAAAGAGAAGAAAAAAACAAAGAAATAAGTCAGTATCGTGTAATGAATAGATTATACAAAGTGAAGGTGATAAACATATTGTTAAATAAGACAGAAAAATCGAAAGCAAATGCAGGAGATGTAAGTTTAAACGGATCTAGATTTACCTTTACAATATTTTGGCATGGTTCCTAGGGTTTGGCTCTATGGCTTAACCATATGCAATTTGAATCTAGAGTAAAAGGGTACTCGAATTGTCGCAAAGACATCGATTCGAGGGATCGCGACCAACATACTATACGAGAGCGAAGCTCTACGAAGTATACTGACCGGATCCTGGGAACAAATTACGATACCATACGAAAGTGGCAACTTCACGAGGCGAAGTAATTATTCCCACCTAAGGGTTCATGATGACAAAAAAATATATCAAACCATGTTGGGGTTTCTGTTTTCAAATTGCTTGTATTTCAAAGGATAGATCATAGTAATGCCGCAAAATCTTCTACTTATTTTAAACTTATATTACTCTGTTTATTGGTTACTCCTGCATTTGCTTTCGGATTTTATGTCTTATTTAACAATATGTTTATCATCTTAACTTTGTATAATCTATCCATTACACGAAATTGACATATTTCTTTGTTTTCGTTTTCATTTCCTTTCATCTGCATACAACTCGCATCATACTACATACATAGGTGTTGATCTAAAGAACATCCGTTTTAGAGGGCATTTAAGAATGGGAGAAAGGGTCAGTAATACTAAAAGCGAGAACGTTGTAGTATGGGGTTGGTCCGAACGAATGCAAATGGAAAAGGGGGACAACTTAAAAATCGGACACGTATCAGAAGTCATCGGAGATACAACAATCGTTTCTACTTAAAATAATCCGGCTTAATTGCAAGAAATATGACAGGGTTGGGATCAAGAGATGAAGCGAGACTTCTAGAGAGAGTTTGGAGACATAGCCCTTTTGTTAAGTGTAGAGAGTGACAAGCATCTGTTCCGAGCCTAGACTCAATTCTGGAATCCGGGGTATAATTGTTTCACGTTCGAAAAAATAGATATGACACCTACCATAGAAGAATATATGTCACTGCTCCGTTGCTCAGGGATAAAGGAAGGCAGAGTCTATACAAGGCCCAGGGACTTGCGATCGTTTGTGGAAAATTTGGTCGATGTCACTGGAATGAGTGGGAGCTGGTTCCAAGGTAAAATCACAAAGCCAGGAAACAATGATTGCATAGCTTAGAGGTATATTAAGGAATTGATCCAGTTACATCCCGATCCACCAAAAGAAGGTAATTGTTCGCTTACGACATCTACAGGTTAATCATATTTCCCAAAACACGAGGGCTTATAAAGTATGCAACAACCGATATGTTTGTCAAGCTGAAAAACGGGATCAATCCGGCCCCAACCATTCTACCAGAAACCTTCATATCACTGACTGCATACCGCAAAGGAAAAAGAAACAGATTTTTGTGTTGTGTCCCGCTCCTAGAAATCTGGATTCGTAGTCATTTTTGGGATTTGAAATTTTCATACCAAATGTGAATGACCTACTATTCACCTATAAATGTCTTCTTGAAAGAATATCAAGTCGGAGCCATGATAGAAGAACAATGGATATCAGCATTCCGCGACCTCCAACAAATGGAAAGTCTTGTGGTTCATTATAGAGGATTTTCTATACCGTTGTGGGGAGCATGACTGGGTACCACTACCAGGAATATGGGGAGGAACATGTTATTGCCCACTACTAGTATCACGCCAATTTGGCTTGATGCAATTCATCTCTGCGACAAATGATTTAGAAACTGTTAGTTTTCCACACGATGGCAATGGCTACAAGGCTCAGTTCCTGAAGATGAGCCGTGCTTGGAGAAATCTATACAAAGTTGAAATCTATAACGACGAAACACCTTTCACTTCTGCCTATGAGCACTAAAGGACTACCCGTGTTAATGACAACCTTTCAGGTTCGAATCAGACGAATGTCCAATTCTTGGAAGAACACATGAGAGATGCCCCTACCGACCTAGAAAAGGCTAGAAGGGCCCATCGAAGAGAAGTACAAGCTTTGGAAAAGCGAATTTCTGAATTAGAAACTGCAAACTACTTAGCATCGTTTGATACAGACAAATAAAAAAACCAAGGAGAAAAACTGCTAAAAGAAAAAAAGGCCCTACAAGAAGAACGTGAAGACTTAAAATATGAGTGGGTGGAGTTGAAACAGAACTTGAGGAGAAATAGATTGGGAACTACTGTCAGAGAATTAACCAACAAATTAGTAACAACAATGAAGAAATCTGATGGTTATGTCCGCAAATATGAAGCGAGTCAAAGGCAGATCATGAAAAAGAATGAAAAGCTGGAGGATGCTCAACAGAAATTGGCCCTTAGCGAGGAACATATTTAGAACTTGATGGATCAGTTGACACAATTGGGAATAGCTCACCAGGATAGCCAAATTTTGATTGAGCAAAAAGTGGCTGAGTCGAATACAATGACTCAAGAACTCATCATTAGCCAGGCTCTGAATCAAGATCTAATCATAACGAACGGAGAGCTCGTGGCTCAAGTAGAAGGGCTCTTGAACGATCGAAACCAAGATAACATGGCCTTAGACTTTGCCCAGCAAGAAAACGAACTACTGAGGGTAAAGGTGACTGAGTTAGAGGCAGCCTTACAGGGTTGTAAGGAACAACTTATTTTATTTGAAGGGGCCATTCAGGAAGACAATAGCCGGATAGTTTGGGGCTCCAACAAGCAGGCCAACTGATTAGAGATGAAAATATAGCTATGATGGATGTTATGTTGCATGCACGGGAAGTCGCTCACTACATCCAAGACTTAGCAAGAGCTGCAGTCGAACTACATACACTCATCAACCCGTATATGGATCTGGGAACTCGAATCCGAGCTCTGCTTTAAGAAGTGACAGTGCTAGGCGCAGAAGCGTGCCATTATCTGTAACTCGTTACTACTACTTTTGTAATGCAAACCTTTTCTACTAAATAAAAGTCTTTCTAAGGATTGTTCTAAGAATCAGCACCTCCATTACATCAATTCTCATACATCATTATCATATTACACATTGCATTTAATGGCTAAAACGACAATACTGACCTAAAAATGTTGATCTTGCTACACCACTGACGAAGAGGCTAGATCTGAAATTTTTTTATCTTCTACTCCATAACAAGGAGTATTAACCTAAAAATGAGAGAAAACACAAGTCAGTATTTGTTCAAAAATCTTAGATGCTTACGCTTTTATGTATTCGGCCTCCTTCGAGGCTAAAAAATTTATCAACATGTTGTTGCCCTCATAGTCGAGGTTCTTTAGTCTCTTCCTTGGACATGTTTGAAGTCAAAAATAAATACATCATGAATACCCCTAATTATATGTTTAATGTGTATGTTTATTCTAAATGCATGATGATTTTGGCGTATGCACCTAATCTAAATGCATGATGATTTTCAATGTATGCAACTAAATGCATGAATGTGACATGATTTTCCTTGATCCTCAAAAGGATGCCCCTGATTTTGTTGGTCACGTTGGGTCCAAGCGATGATGCCCCAACTCTTCTAGGTTCGATCATCTTTTGAATTGCTTCCTCGGGTGATTGCCCTAACATTTTTTCTAGAGACTACTCTTGAAGCGAACTCGAAGCAAGAAATATGTTTTCGGCTTTTCTTTTATGTTGCCCCCCAGTCGGGTCGATAAATTTGTTGCGTTGGTTTATGGCAGCTCATTACTTTTGGCTATGGCAAAATGCTACAAATGATAATTGATATAGTCGTCTAGGGTGCATGAGTCTAACTCAGCATTAGAGGCTCGCTTCATGAACTTGTCGGGGACTACCCTCAAATTGGGGCCTTGTAGAGACATGACATTTGTATGAACGCATATGTTATTCTAAAAAAATGCCCCTGTACCGAGCTATTTGCTCTATCCTCAGAGTGGGGCCCTGTACAGGTTTAGCATGGTGCTAGATCGGTTGATTTTGCTCTATCCGGTATTTGTTGGCATGGGGCATCTCGAGGACCGATTTAAAAATTTAAAAATGTATGCATGTTAATACAAGATGCATGTCCTAGATGCAAATTACTGATTCAAAAATGGTTCTCATAGCTCAGCTTCTGAATTTACGGGATTTGTTCACAACTTTGAATGTTGCATTGATATCTAGGGTACCGGATTTTCTCCTGGTGATAATTTTTAAAATTGAGAAGTAGTCGTGAATCAGTATTTAATGATGGTGAAGTGTAAAAATTAAAATGTTATAGTGAAGTCATGTAATTAATACAAAAATGAATAAATTTAATATGATGTGATAAAAAAATGAGTCAGTTCAGATTAAAATAAATGAATAAATTAATGATAAATAAAGTAAAAATTAAGACATGTAAAAAATTGTACACGATTAACAAATAAGATATAAATAAATAAGCAAGGCCTAATAGGGATATCGCTTAACGGGCAGAATTTTAGTATGACTCTAAAAGGTAGGCTCTATGGTCCATTATATGCGATTAGGATCTAGAGTGCTAAAGGGTACCCGAACTGTCGCTATTACCTACTAAGACAATAGGGCATCGATTTGGGAGGATACGAGTCCTTATATCATACGAGGGCGCAAACCCCACGAAATATAAGAATCATATCCCGAAAGTGAATTACAACATCATACGGAGGTGGCCACCCCACGAGACAAAGTAATCACTCACACTTAACGATTTCGGAGCCCGAATAGCTCATGCATGAATGCAAAGGGATTAAAAATTAAATTAAAATTGAATTTTTTACTTTCTTGCAAAACAACACAAAATGAACAATGGCCTGGCTCTCTAAAAAAATCGGAGTCGCCATCTGTGATAAAAGTTTTTATTTTTTTGGAAGTAATGATGTTGGAAAATATATTGAAAGTAGGGGAAATAGAGAAATAGGTGTTGGAGTCGCCACCGACCACTATGGTAGGCCAGACACCATTTAAAATCAACCAGAGATTCAAAAATATTTGGGTTCGAGAGTCGGTTAGGCGTGGGGAAAGAATAGCACCCCACAACGCCCAAAATTAGTACCGCGTTGATTAAGTGTTGTCTTGCAAGAAAATAAAGATTCAAAATTTAATTTAAAAATTAATCCCAAAAATGATAAGATCTAAATAGAACGTTTCTTCATTCACGACAACCGAAGAAGATAACACATGAATAAGTCAAGATGCCACTTCCTAATCAGTTCCTAAAAATAATTAGAAAACATCCCTTAAATAACTAACTATCATAATATGAATATATGATATATGTAAGTATGTACAAAACATATAAAAAATAAAATTACAGAATAAACGAATAATTATAGTAAGCTAATAGAATCTATATATAAAATATATTAACCTCGTGTTAATAATACTATACACGATATTATGATATACATATAGGAAAATACTTTGATGCACAAGCTGTGTAAACTTTAGTTTACACAAGCCCTTTAATTTTAGGGTTTAGGGTTTAGAGTTTTAGTTTAGGGTTTAGGGGTTTAGTATGTAAGGTATATAATTTAAGGTTTATGGGTAGAATTTAGAATTTAGAGTTTAGGATTTAGGGCTTAGGTTTTAGGTTGCTAGGGTTTGTGATTTAGATTTTAAATTTTATAAAAAGAATGTGTAAAAAAAATTTACACAGCTTGTGCATCAAAATAAAACCCATACATATAATATAATATAAGTAGTAATAATAGGAAAATACTTTGATGCACAAGCTGTGTAAACTTTAGTTTACACAAGCCCTTTAATTTTAGGGTTTAGGGTTTTATGTTAGGGTTTAGGGGTTTAGTATGTAGGGTATATAATTTACACAGCTTGTGCATCAAAATAAAACCCGTAATAATAATATAATTATAATGTACTGTAAATATATATATATATATATATAACGTAAAAAAATAAATCATAATATATTAATATAATATATTAATTAATTTTAATAATAATAACAATAAAAGAACAATAACACAATAATAGTATAAATAGAATATATACTAATATTATAATAATAGTAATAATAAAATAATAATAATAGAACTATAATATACATACATATAACATAACGTGGGAAACAAATAATAATAATAATAATAATAATAATAATAATAATAATAATAATAATAATAATAATAATAATAATAATTACCAAATGTAAAAAAATATAGAATTCAAATATAGGAATAAAAACAAAAGATGACAAAGATGATAACATTTACAAATATTAAAAAGTAATGAATGTGAGATTTAATTAAAATAATAAAATTTAAGTGCGTAAATCAAGGACTCAACATGCCTTTAGAAACTTAATTCCGGATTTTACCTAATATAAAGCAATAATTTAAATATAAGCATCGACTAATCAAAACGGTGACCAAAATGAATGACAATTAAAAAGCGCAGGGACAAAATAGCGGTTATACCAATGACTCTCGGACCTGATTGAGGACTAAATTAAAATGGAGATAAAAAGAGGAGGGATCATTTGAGTGATTTTACCATTTTAAATTAATTATCCGCACTAGATTACGAATTTAAAAACAAATGAGGGACTGTTTGTGTGATTAAACCATGCGGCAGAGACAAAATGAAAATTAGCTAGGGAAGGAAGGACTCATAACTTAATTTTCCCATCTTTTACTAACCTAAAGCCTAATTCACTTTCATTCTTTGTTTTTTCCCCTCAAACCGCCGCATCCCTCTCCCCCTTTCTATGCTTTTTTTAGGGTTATGAAACCCTTAGATTCAAAACCCCTTTTTTACTTGGATCAACAAAGCTTCTAGATTCGATTGAAACTGCGATTCGACTCCAACCATGAACGGCGACGACCACGACCACGCGTTCGAATGCAAGGTAAGGCTGAAAACTTATATTTTTTTATATTTGAATGAAAATAGGGAGCATACCTTTTTTTGAAGCTTTAGAACTTTGGATCTGAGTTTTTCCTTTTTCTTGCTAGAAAGAATTTTTTTATGTGTTTCGAATCTGAAAACTCTTCACTTTTTATTTCCTTCGAAACTCTTTCATTTTTTTTACTATTCGAAAAAAACTCCCCCTTTCGATTACATGCATTGGGATTTTTATACCCGAAATTTACAGCATAAAAAATAAAGTTGGTTGTTCTGACAATTTTTGTTGCTTTTCTGGTTTGGACGGTGCGGGTGACGTGGCTTCTGCCGGTTGGTTTCCGGGTCGGTGGTGGCTCAATTCAGCGGCGGCGGCTCGAATGGTTGGCGGCGGCGTGACTTGGCAGATGAGGGGTTGGCGGCGGCTAGGGCTTGGGTGTTTAGGATTAGGGTTTTTTTTAGGTTTAAGTTAGATTGTGTTTTGGGTATTGGGCTTGTAAATAATAATAATAATAAATGTTTATTTATTATTTAATTTGAATATTGGGTTAAGCTGGTTTGGGTTTAGGCCCGGACAAAAATAGATATTATGACTATCAACTAATATAATCTCTTTGATTTCTCGTCATAGCAACTTATATTTATTACTCTAAAAAACGGGTTCCCTGCCCTGCATTTTTTATATGATATATATTAAAAGTAGGTCTTCTGTCAAAAAAATAATAATATTAAAAGTAGGTCAACCATTGGTTACCTCAGAATATTTTTAGGCGTTGGGTTGCAAGTTTATTTTGTTTTTAATCGATTGCTTAGGTTATGTCATTGGACAAACCATAATAAGAAAACGAAGATGTGTAAATATCCAAGATTAATGTATATTCCTTTTGGAATCTTTAAAATTAAGTTTTAATGTTTTAACTTTTCTGATTTATTATACATTAAAACTAAATAATTTAAATTCAATACAATCATCAGAGTTCCAATTGCAAATACGATAATATACTCGGATATTATTAATTAAAATAAAATATAAACTCTCTTATTTTTATTAATGGTCGAGAGTTCGATTTTCGCTTTAGACATGAAACAACTTTAAAATTTATGGTCAACGTTTATCTCCTATATAAACCAACATAACTCAAAAGAATTAATCACTGAATTCACTCTAATAAACGTGTTGAGAAATTAAATATTAATTGTTGAGTGGATCGAATTAACTGATATGGCCAAGAGGGGTGAATTGACACTTTTAAAAATGAAGGAGCAAAAAGAACAATTAAAAAGGAAGAACAAGACACTTATAGTGGTTCAAGCTTCTAACCAAACTTTACATTCACTACCTTAGCTCCCACTAAGTATTTTCAACAAATTATTCACTAATTTGTTCTTCCCATTCTGTACGCTAAGGAGACAACCTTTACAAATTTAATATTTCTGCTCAAAGATTGAATTATAAGACTCTCAATTACAAATAACAATAAGCAATATGAAATGTATCTCTCACAAGACTAATATATTGCCCAATTACAAACCAACACTCCACAAACTTGAAAGAAAAAATAGACAATTGAGAATTTTACAAGTTGAGTACACGATTTTGACTCCAATAGGTTCAAGGGTTTGAAATAAATGTTTTGATATTGTTTGAACGTTCAATAGTTGTTGCTGGTGCTTTTATACCTTCTCTTTGATTTCTAGCAGTTTAGCTGGTTGAGATCATCAATATGGTCGTTGGGGCTCTCTCTTCCCTCCATTAATAACGTTCTGCAACTACTTGTATCGGAATACGAGGCCCTGTATCGAAACGGAGACAAAAAGAAAGAATCGTTGTGTGTTAAAAGGCTTGTATCAAAAAGGCTATAGGTCGTATCGAAATAGTTTGAAACTGTAAAATGTAAAAAGAGGTTCGTATCGAAACGAATAAAGGATGTATCGAAACGTTTTGAAATTATAAATTGGTGTTTCGAAACAACCTAGGGGTGTATCGAAACAGTTAACCAAAATTTTAAAAGTTCGTTTCTGACAAGTAATGGATAGTTCATTTAATGCTCGGTTTTAAAAATACTTAACCCCTCTATTGAAACGAGAATGAGCCGTTTCGAAACAATACTTAAAAATCAAAAGTCATATGAAGGTTGTATTGAAACGAGCAAGCTCGTTTTGAAACTCCTATCTCGAAACACAATAGTCCGTATCGAAATGGACGTTTCTAGTGGCAAAACGTATCGAAACACTTTGGGGATGTTCGAAACGCATGAGCAATTTTATATATTTTGGCTTTGAAACACTTAAAAAATTTATGAGATTTAAATTGACTTCAAAATATTTTAAGTATAAATTTTAATTGTCAAATATAAATATTTTAATTACTTAAAAATTATTTACTTTACAATTTAATCATTAAATTATTTTTTATATCAAAATCAAATATTAATTTTACACTAATAATAATAAAATATAAAGTAATAACATAAAGAGTCTCAAAGCTTCAATATTAGTATTAAATGAAGACATGGTTGATTATAAATAGAATATAAGTATTGGAACCTAAATTAAAGGCGATAATCATTGCATTATTACAGGAAGCATTATCGTATCTTACTTTCATTAGAGGCTTGACTTAGGCTTAGACTTAAACTAACTAAGATTTCATATCCTACATTCTCCCCTCTATTTGTTAATGAGAAAAACAAATAAAATCAGACAAAAGACAAACAAAGAAGAACTTAAAGTCAGAGATTCCAACTGAATACATGTGTTTTGTATCTTCTTTTAACACACTATCCCGACTCATTAATTCAGCTACTCGTTTCTTAATTAAAATAGTATCATAAAATCACGCCAGGCTTAAAAATAGTAAGAGAGTAATTATTTTATACACAAGTGCTTGTGATTTTTTTATACAAGTGTTTTAGTTTTAGGGTTTAGGGGTTTAAGTGTAATAGTTTTGAATTTAGAGACTGTTGATAGAATTTCAGGTTTAAGTTTAAAATTTAGGGTTTATAAGTTAAAACAAAACTCTCTAATTATATTACCCTAAATGCTAAACTCCTAAATTAAAATTATAAACTCTAAAACTAAGGCACTTATAGAAATAAAAAATTTCACTGCGGGATAATAATCATTTCACTACTTGAACAAAAAAAAATCACTAAAAATAACTAATCTTTACACTTTTTCGATTATTACGTTATTTTGTAAAAAAAAATTTGACCCCCCAAAAAAGAACCGTAAGCATCGGTGGGCCAAATGCATCATTCTAGGCGCATGATAGCATCTGTGAATTTGATGCCTTGGCAGCCCAACAAAAGTTGAAGTTCAAATACCTAAAACAATATAATTAAAACTCTAAACATAATTAAGTGGATTATGTCTTTATCTTCAAAAGGTGATGTTTATGGAATAATTTTTTTTAAATATGTTGGTGTGATACAAATGTAGCATATGTTTAATTTTTTTTAATAAATCACATATATCATGCAGAACTGGTGCTCTAACCGAATTACCTGGATGAATTACATCATCTTTTACCATTGGGATAACAAGGGGTGAACTAAATATTTAAATCTAAACGCATGCAAATTTCATCGTAACCTCAAATTTGGTCCATATTTGACTATCATTATGCTTTATATCTTAGAATTTCCCAAGCGGCACAAAATATACAATTTTAGTTAAATTATTTTTGAAATATAAATAATAATTCATTAACCAAATCAACGCATACCTAACACGACATTAACTTAACCTTTTCAACTTTTAAATATTTTTAAAATATTAAGGTAAAAAATAAAATAAAAGGGAAGGTGGTCGCAGTGTCAGGTTTGTGAATTTGGTATTGGTAGGTCAATATCATCCTTATCAGCATTGTCATCTCCCCAATTTGATAAATATACGAAAAAAATTAAAATACTAAAAGAAAAGGCAACTTGGCAAGTTCTTTAAACTGAAAATTGTTAAAAACAAAACCTTTATTTATTGTTAAATTCATTTGTACATTTTACTATACAAGGAGAGGATGATAGTATTAGAATTTAAACATTAATATTTAAAGCGTCGTCAATAAATTTTATGTTAATAATTTGACGTAATGTTTATATTATTTAGATCTTTTTTCACTTATAAATTATAAAATATTTAATCAAGTTTTATGTTATTAATTTAAACATGTTTAATCTCATATCTTTATATATATATTATACTATATTACTAGTAATTGTTAACCTAACTAAATTTAATCAAGTTTTATGTTATTAATTTAATTATTTTCTATTGAACAAAATACAAAACTGAAGTTCAAAAAATTACATAACAAATAGCAAATTACTTGTTCTGTATTATTTTTCAGTCTATAAACATATTTGAATAAATAATGCATAATATATCTAAGAAGCAAGAAAAGCAAACCTAAAACAAAACTACAAAGTATCCTGTTGTTGCTGTAAGAAAAACAGGCAGCGCATCATATTTCACGGTTAAGTGTCGGTCGTGTAATGCCAAAATTACTAACTTTAATAAGAAGTCCAAGACCCACTGCACTTAACACAAGCTTTATTTCTCTCTAAAAACAGAGGCTTTTATTGTGCTATCATTTCCCTGTCTAGTTAAACTTGCTGTTTGTTAAGCAAACCTCTTCTTCTACAGGATCTAAGTTTATTGGGGTCTTTCTTTTCATTGTTATCATAGAAATGGGGGTTGATTTGAGGCAAGTAGTGGCTGCTATACTCACTGTCACCATGTTTGTGATGCTTGCTCAAATGATTAAAAGAGACCATTTTGATTCTCTTCGAGTAATGTTTCCTCCCAATTTATCTTCACTTTTCATTACATTGTTTGAATTGTTGAATTGCTTTTGTGGTTTTGTGAATCTCTGGTTTTTTTTGTGAAAGTAAATCTGAAACAGTTGCTTCATTTTCCACCCTGCTTCTCTCGGCATCAAATCTGCAACTTCAAGGGGGGAAACCCAAAGAGAATATTATTATAAGTTCCATGATCTTTAAAATGCTGTCTTTGGTCATTGTTTGTGTGTAATTGTAGTTAGTTTTAACTTGAAAGTTCTTACTTTTGAACAAATTAAACCTGATTTGCTTTCCTCCTGGTGAAGTAAATCTTGGATGATAGATTTTCATTATTACATATTCGATTGATGTTTTTTTTGTACTTAGTGATTAAATTGTCTTCAGATCCTCATGTTTACTTACACGGTCTTTGCTCTGCCATTGTTATGTAGGAAACACTGCCCGGAGAAAGTCAGGATGTTCAATTCGACGGTGCCAATATCGTGAACGATGGTCTCGTAAAACTTTCGAAGAGGAGCAAAGGGCCTTGGATGGAGGGCATCCAAGAGCTAAAGCCTTGTTGGAGCAGGGCGGATTTCGGTTCGTTAAATTCACTTAAACTTCTTGAAAAATGACCAAGTGTTGTATAAATTTGTCATATGTGTATGTACAGATCTCACCACAATCATGTCATTGTGCACTCACAGGAAGAAATTTATGCTAATGCTTCTCTTTAACCGATCGAGTTCTTTCATGGCTAACAGATGAGATCGAGCAGTCGAGAGGGTATGTTACTTTCTCATTGACAAATGGTCCAGAATACCATGTCTCTCAGGTATATTTTAGTTGTAAAAGTTGTGGTTAATGCATATGAAAGTTCCTTTTTCTATTGCACTCATCTATTATTCATTTGGTGGTGGATTTTTCTTATCAGATAGCCGATGCCGTAGTTGTAGCAAGGTATCTGTCGGCAACTCTTGTACTTCCGGACATTAGAGGAAGCAAACCTGGCGATGAGAGGTTCGTGCTCGTGCTAATTTTAATGACCTCCGATGAAGAGTATTGAGCAGCATAACTTTGAGACAATCTAAATGTTAAAAATATGAATGGTACTAAGATAATTGAACCTTTTTCCAGAAAATTTGAAGATATTTATGATGTGGAGAAGTTCATGAAAAGCCTGGATGGGATTGTCAAAGTAGAAAAAGAGTTGCCTAATGAAATATCAATCAGGGATCTTGCAGCTGTGAAGGTTCCCAATCGGGTCACCGAAGATCACATTGTGGAAAGTGTAGAACCAATATTTAGATCAAAGGGCAACATAAGGCTCGCAACGTACTTCCCTACCTTGAATATGAGAAAAACTGCACAAAAGAGTAGTGTCGATTCTGTGGCATGCTTGGGAATGTTTGGAACCTTAGAGTTGCAAGCAGAGGTTGTTGAAGTTGTTGATTCAATGATTGAACGGCTTAGAACATTGAGTCGCAAATCGGATGGCCAGTTTATAGCAGTGGACTTGAGGGTTGAGATACTCAAAAATAAGAACTGCCACGGAAGTGGCTCTACCGGGGCGAAAAGTTGTTATAATGCGCAGGAGATAGCTTTGTTTTTGAGGAAGGTCGGATTCGGTACAGATACCACCATTTACCTGACTCAATCAAGGTGGGATGACAGCCTTAGTGTCTTGAAGGATATCTTCCCCAAGACATACACAAAGGTAAGTTCATCTCTTATCTAAAATCATATGCTATGATACAGTAATCTGCAATTTCTGTACAATGTTTAATGCTTGCAAATAATCGATGATTACTAGTAGCTCAACCTCGAAACACAACTTGGCTATTTCTATCATTCTGAACCTATGTTTGATAACGGAACTAATGTAGGAAACCATAATGCCAGAGGAGAAAAAGGGGAAGTTCCTTGAATCCGAAGATTCGGAATTTGAAAAGGTTATAGACCTCTACATATGTTCACAAAGCGACGTCTTCGTACCAGCCATCTCCGGCCTGTTTTATGCCAATGTAGCTGGAAAAAGAATAGCTGCAGGGAAACCTCAGATCCTTGTACCGGCTGATATACCCGGTACGTCTGCCACCGTCACCAACTACCTCTCTCCCTACGTTACCAAGAAGAACCACTTGGCTTATTCGTGTTTTTGCTAACCCTCGGTTTCGAAGAAACTTTGAAAGGGTGTTGGTTCGACACATGCATTTGTGTAAGCCTTGAAAAAGGGTCTCAGTTCGAGTCTTTTTGAGTAAGTAGAGGGAAAGAAAGACCAGCTTGGGTGTTAAGTGCCCTTGATAAAAGTTATCTGTAAAGATGATTTTTGGTTCTTCATTAATGTGTTTTTCAATAGGGTAAGAAATGTTGCGGGGTTTGAGTCAATATATTACTTGATGTTATATGCAAAACTTCATTTCTGTAATTTATTCATAGTGACAAGGGTGCACTTTTTTTATATAAATTTCCTGTCCTTAATATATATATATATATATGCAGTGTAAAAATTTAAAAAGCTTACATTAATTTTGAACTATTAGATAAAATAAATTTATTCCACTTCTTTCTTTCCCATTAAAAATGATTAACAAAATTGATATTTTAATAATTTTAATATAACCAAAAATGTAAATCGCATTAGTTACAAGTAAAATGAAATGAAGATATATAAGAAAACATTTTTTTATTAAATCAATGAATTTTTTAATGGTTAAATATATTTGAATGGTTCATTGAGGAAGCACATTTAGCCTGTCGGCTAAGCTGTTCATCTTTGTTTCCTCACATTACCTTAGATTATGGGTTTTAGACCCGGTAAAAGTACCTCTTTCTTTCAGTTTCCCCTTCCTCTCCCCTGTAGGTAAAAGTATGATTAGAATTTGTCAAAAAAAAAAATTCACTCACTATCGATTCTTGATTAAACCGGTCAAATGATGTTTAAATTATCAAAAATGTGATTTTGTATGGAGTGCAGTAATTATTCAATGTTTTACGAAGGAAGATAAAAGAAACATTTGGTTGGCATAATCGTTTAGAATTGGATTTCAGATATCAATTTAGTAGTGCTAGAGTAGAATAGGCGATTAAAGGAAGTGAAAAAGTGGGATAGAAATTGAATTCACTATTATTATATAGAAAGCCCACAGAAGCGAGCGACCATTTAATAATTTGCTGCCACCGCCTCGGGGACCCTAATCTAATATACAAATTGCAAAAGCAAAAGCTTTATTACAAGTCTAATTCTCGATTCTACTTTTATTTCTTTCTGCAGGGAATGAACTAACAGAAACTACCATCCCAAACAGTTCATGCATTCCGAGATGCCGTGTTCCGTCGAAATGGCTTGGTGAAGTACTTCGCGACCGGAGTCTCAGGAACTGGAATCAGCTTTCCGACAATCGCCAGAGGCCAACTTCAACACGAAAACAACAGTAGCAGTCATCAGTGAAGGTTTATTTAAAAAGGCTCAAAAAACTTGTAGCTACATCAATTAGCTAGAGCATCATAGAGTGATACGGATATTCTGGCATTCTACCAAGGTGTATTTCAATGACTAAAATTGACAAGAGCAAGAGCTTTACCTGATGATGCCAATGCCAATGGATACAAGCCATAGCTGCCAATCAAGTCTGACCGTGTCGGTAAACTTTCCGAGGAACTCGATTATGATTACCTAAGACAGTCTTGGAATTAGTATCGCGATTCACAAGTATACCGAGTAAAAAAGATCACTTCAAACAAGATAGAATCAACGGTGAAAGAGGATAAGATGATTCATCACCTGAAGAATCAATGTAAATCCAATTATTCCCATGAAGAGGTAGTTTCTAGTCACTCCTTTGAAGCAGTTAATTTCTTCCGGCTTTCTAGCATTGAACTCATTGAATAGCTGTGATTTGGAACAGTAATTAAATTAATGCTTCACACTAATTGCAACTTTGATTCAAATAGCTATGCTTCAGCAGTAATGCAGATATTTCTCACATAAAACAATCAAGGGTTACTACTTACTTGCACATTTAGTACTTGAACTATGGTCAAATTCTTGATTTGGTACTTAAAAAGATTTAAGAATCGGAATTAAGTGCTTGAACTTTGTTCCATCCATCAATTTGCACAAAGCTAACCAAAAGAGTCAAGTGTAAAAGACACCCAATAAAATTGCAACAAGTGACATGGCAAGTGTTTATTGGCTGATTCTAGGTATGTCATCCATTTGGATAATGGTATCTAGGCAAATTGTTAGATAGGAGCAAAGCTCAAGTAACTAATTGCGAATGATTAAACCCTTAACTACCGAATCAAGAGTTTAACTATAGCATCGGTGCTAAATGAGTAATTAACCTAGAAACCAATACCATCAAATCGAAAAACTGCCCCAAGCAGTTCGCACTTATCATCAAGTACTTACTTGACACATGACAAATGCATTGAATATCAAAGTATTCTTCACTTTATAAGCATGTGTGCTGTCAGGGTCATCCTTCAAATCAAGAATTGTCATGCCTTCAAAGTTGAGCACGAGGAGGACAGTAACTTGATATGAAGCCTGAAATGACGTGAAAAGATGATAAGAGAAACGGAACTGTAAAGCTACATTTTCCAGATTGTCGTCTAAGTTAACTCTCTCAATTAAATAAACTTGCAACTATGAAGATTGAAAAGCTAACAGGTACCTGTATGAGTAAGTTTCTCCACATGATGTTTGTAATTAAAGGTTCCCTGAGAAATAAAACAATTATATTAAACACCAAAAGACAATATACCCTTTATAATCATATTATTAAAAGATCCAGTCTTCCAAATTAGTAAAAGGTAACTTGGGTCGTGGTTGTTAGACAAGTTCCGCAACAAGCTCAAAAAAATATACAGATGCAGGACAGCTTAGGGGCTAGGATTTGAAGTTAAATTATAACCTAAATTTCTAGAGGAAAAACGAAAAATTAGTAATTTAAGAGTTCCTTGATTGCATCACACAACCAAGACGTGAAAAAACCTAAGTGCCACAATAAGCTGAAATTGTGTACGTCTATGCCCCTCTATAGAAAGTACATTAATTTATATGGACCTTAACTAATATTCCATGTTAACAAGCTTAACTTGAATTCAAGAAAAACTGAAGGCAATAAACTTGAGTTGAAACTCAAGACCACCGAAAAACAAACTTGGCTTGAAAACAAAACCTAATAGGGTAAAGAAAACACAGTTAATAAAATGTAAAATACTAAAGATATCCCGGATCTACATATTTTAGTCATTAATCTTCATAAATATAACAGGAGTATCAAAATAAAATTGTAAATTAATCCCGTAATTAATTTCTCAGCATTCTGCATCATTCTCCCCTTGAAGAAAACCAGTACTCAAGTTTTAAAGTGTTTGTACTAATAGCATAAGAAATCTGCTGTAAAACTAGAGCATGACAATATGAACCCAAGAAATCTTTCTCTTCCTTCTGTTCTCTCTTCTCAAACTCTATTGTCATACTCTTTTGAAAACAGTCACATTCTGTGACAGGCGGAAGCCTGATTTCTTTCACACCAGATAGTCCAACAGTTGAGAAGACTACAAAGAATATGGTAAAATCATTGAAGTCTTGGAATGATAAGCAAGGTAATGCAAATTTTAATGATTAATTTGATAGATGGTTGCCATATCGATGTTAGCAAAAGCGATACTATAAAATTAGAATGCTAAAAAACAAAGGAGTTCAAACCTTCGGCCAACTGGTGACCTATGCATAAGGTTGTCAGTTGGTGGTTCAGTAGCCAATGCAAGTGCTCCAAGAGTATCCATGATCAGGTTAACCCATAGTAACTGTACCAAGAGAATTAAAATTTTCAAACTTCACTCATCACAAAGAGATGTATTACTTTAAGTAGTTCCTTATGTTGACTAAATTATAGTGACATAATCACTTTATGTAATTCATTATGTTGACTAAATTATAGTAACATATCCTACCAGTTGTTTTTTCTACTTTTTTTAATCCAAGAAAAACAACAGGAAGTCATATTCCACTAACTTTAAAGTTTCATCACCGCATATAAACATATACAGAAGGAAAAAAGTGATCATCAAACACCTCTTCAATTCATGGCATACCCCCTAAAAGGCTAAAACTGTCATAAATTTTATTCAGGCTTTTAAACTGTAATGCCCATCTCTAAAGCATGAAACGACCAATTATGAATTAATACTTGAAAAAGCTTACTTATGAATTAATACTTGAAAAAGCTTACTTATGAGCTTACTTATGAACTACGGTCCCAACCCATCTAGAAACATGAAATATCAAGGATGCAAAAGATAAAAGTAATCCATAGATTACTTGTAACATCTATGATGATATTGTGGTACTAATATTAGAGGCATTTCAACCTTCCGTCGAACAGTAAACCAGAAAACTAAATTTCACAAGCAAGGAGTCAGAGTAGATTAGGGTACTGTTGTGAAAAAACTAGAGAACATTCATTAAGGTCTAATCTTTTGACTATAGTCAAAATAATTAGGAAGATATGTAGGGACATGGAACAGAAAAGAATGAGCTATACCTGCACTGAATTTAAAGGAACATCACCAGAGGATATCGCTGCCACAACGTTGATTACCAGAGCTGCAACATTAACTGTAAGCTGGAATTGTATAAACTTCTGAATATTGGCATAGACAGAACGACCCCAGCGAACAACCTAGATTAAGGACACAACTTTGAGCCACAATTAACAGAACTTTGATATAAACCTTTCCTCGCATTCAGCAGTAAGATACAAGAACAGAGGAAAGGATAATATCTATTTGAAATCGTGCTTCTACTAACCTTCACAACTGAAGCAAAATTATCATCCAATATAATGATATCTGAACTTTCTTTTGCAACTTCAGTTCCTTGAATACCCATGGACAGACCTATATCTGCCTAAAATACAGAAAAAGTACAAAAACAATCAACATTGAATAGAAACTGAAAAATGGGGACATGAGCAAATTAAGGTATGGAAGATATGGTGCAGTCACCATCCAGTACCAGATACAAAGTAAGGATTCATTAGATATAGGAACAAAGCTGTTCAAATGAAAGTGTATTGGTTCATGGTAGTTCACATAGCTGAATGTAAGCAATAGAACAATTTTCCATGTTTGATGACATGGCAATCGCACAATTTCGAGTGAAGGCCCAAAACTGTGTGGAAAGGCATAAACATTGACATTTATAGACGAGTATGAAGGTGGATATGCTGTATAATGAGGGTACGTGTAGATACTAAGCCAATGCTTAGCACATATAAGATGCATCATAAACAATCATTGTTAGCTCGATCGATCAACCGAAAACCACCAAGAGCCCAAGAGGGGGGTGAATTGGCTTTAAGAGATTTTGTGGAAGCTTGATAAAAAATTAAAACAATTTTTGGCACAATCAAACTAAAAAGCAAACCTCATGAAGTGCAGGAGCATCATTAGTACCATCTCCGGTCACAGCCACAACATCCCCGCCCTTACGTAAGGCTTGAACAAGCAAAAGCTTGTCACTTGGAGAAGATCTCCCCATTACCTGGGGAACACCCCTGGTTAGCTACATTTTCATGTTTGAATCAACTATGTAGCTTAGTTTGAGAAAAGTTATCAGGAACTAAAGGCAATATAATCAGGAGAATATAGACAAAAGATACCGTTATTTTCGTGGCAATTTGTTCTCTTTCTTTATCAGATAAGTCACGGAACACCCTTCCTTCAATGATGGTAGGTTGAGTAGCATCTTCAGCAGAACTGAGTATCCCACATTCTAAAGCTATTGCTCTTGCTGTTTGGATATTATCTCCAGTGACCATACGTACCTAGAGATCCGAAGCTTTATGGTTTCAGGTGATTTAACAATTACATATACAGAGACACACACACATATATATAGGTGTGCATGTAGTTTTCCACAAAGTATTATCATTCATAACAAAAATTTGTTCAAAATTAAAGTAACTAAAAAAGTATGGGCTAAAAAAATCAAATGAGTGGAAAGCTTGACCATTCAACACAAGAACTCAATATAAGTAGGCATTGCTAGGCACCAAGGGTATGATAAAATTTTGAAGCTATTCTTACTAAACATCAGAATTACCTTAACACCAGCATCCATGCATATTTTCACAGCATCTTTGACACCTGGGCGACAAGGATCCTGCAAGTGAAAACTATATTAGCTAAATGCAGGCAGCAACTGCTTAGGTGATGCAGTAGAGAACATAAATAAAATACCTCAGACCCTTTCAGGTGAAATTCATTTGATCAAAGGGATGCCTAGTAAACCTATTGATGGTCAGTAACTTCTTATCAGTATAAAACTATTGATGGTCAGTAACTTCTTTGTACCTACCGAAGTCCAAAATATGCCTCTTTTTTCATACACAAAAAAGAAAAGTGTCTGCTAAGCACTAACAGGAATATATGTGATAATTAGAAGTTGATGCAAAAAATATGGCGCACAAAATACACCTAAGCATAAATGGAACTCCTAAATTCCGACATGCACAAAAAGAATGGCGCTGACAAAGTTATGAAGTGGGGAAATAACAGGGAAATGCCTCAGCATAGAGGTTAAATAGTCCATTTCCAAGTAATTCTGTTTTCTCTTTTGCCAGAATTAGTTACCCAACTAAACTTCAATGATTAATTTTCTTTCTAATAATAGATCTACTTACTTGCATGTCCATCCATGTAATACTTTTTTAGTGATATATCATCAAATATATTGCACTTAAAGGGGAAAGAGGAGTTGTTTTCATCTTTGACACAAAGATTAGCATTGTCATTCATATATGCTTGGAATAAATTCATTTAAAGATTTCAAAACTCAAAATATAAAGTCAGATTAAAAATAAACAAGCCTCTAATAGGCAAGTAATCAGCTCCGTAGATATACCATTTGGTGAAAGAAGTAGATAGTTCATACTATAACAGAAAAAGTGTACCTTTATACCAACAATAGCAAGCAAAACAAGGTTATCTTCTGGTAAGATCCATCTATTAAAGCCCTCTTCATCAGTAGGAACTTTTTCTTTTTCACATAATCTGTATGCAAGGGCTACACAACGCAAGCTATTTGCAGCCATTTCATCAATAGCAGCCTTAAAATATTCCTGCACAAAAGCAGTTGAACATGAACATTGAAGTATCCACCGACATTGAGTGATTACCCATTGTTTATAATCATAGGTAACTGATGCCTTGCATAATTTTCTCAATCACAGATCATGAAAATATGCAATGCTGTTATTGAAACATTTCAATTGCAATGAATCTGGTATAAAAAAAATCAGCAGCGTGGCAAACAAATTTACAGCAGAAAATAGTTTTTTTGAAGCAGTCGTGATGAAATACATAAAAGCAAAATGGCAATAAAAAACAGGTGTACAATTGTATGTAATAAAATAATAATCACAGTTTAATTTAGTGTACCGAGGAGGCATTTGGGGCAACAGACTACAGAGTCCCAGTTTCAATCATACAACAGATTGTAGACTTCTTATGGACTAAGCAATTATTTATGGGTAAGAGACCAGCCTAGTTCCTAATGTATCTTTCACAAGGTTTTGTTTGTGACTGAGCAACCATTATTCTGTAATGGGTTTATACATGGTTTTCATACAACGATAATCAGTCCACATATTATTGCATGCTTTTGTGTGCATGAATATACTTCATGACAAACCTTGTCTTCGTTGATGGATTGCTGGCAACCATTTGAATCAATGTATCCGGAACAAGAGGCTAAAACTATCTCAGCTGCTCCCTTCCAATGTATATGGACTTCAGAATCAGCCTGTCATAAAGAAAATAGAAAGAATTCATTAGCAAGGCCATTGTATGAATCCATAATTGTTATAATTAGTCCAGAAAGTTCAAAATATTGGGCAAAAAAGCTTTCTTTAATTGTTCTGTGTCTCTTTAACTAAATTCTACAAAAAGAACTTGAACCTGGACACTTCAGCACTATTCCCATCTGGTAAAAACACTCGAGCAAGGAAGCATCATTTTACATAGGACAGTTATATACCTAGAGCAGCTAAGAATTCACTGTTTCTCTAGACCAAAACTCCACAAGTCACATAAGAGATTCATATAAATAGGCTTAAGTGTAGGAAAGCCGTCATTAGTTGTAGGAAACATAGACATTTTTATTGTCAAGAAACCAAAATCAATAAAAAAGAATTATTTGGTCTTTTTTCTTAAAATTATTAACATTTGATGAGAAAAGATAAAAAAAATTTTAAAAAAGAAAAAGGAAAAGAGGGAAATCTGAAACAAGCAAGAGTACTAAAGCTTTTCATATTTGTTTTCATTTTTTTCAATTTCACTTTTGCTTTCTTTTATGTTGCATTTTCTTTCACTAAAAAAAATAAAGGCAAAAACTCTTATCCACCCAAAATTTCTTTTCTCACCCAACAGCACCACTTCTCTTCCCAAAGGCCAAAACCCGCTAAACCCATTTTTCCATTTTTCTTTCCATATTTTCTTCTTCCTAAAACCCAAAACCCGGCTTTCTACCTTTATCTGCATGGTAGGGGAAAGCTGCACCAGCTCTGCCCAACATGGTTAGCTGTAGGGGATGCCAGATTAGTCTTCCTCATAAGAATTGATCTCCCCTCTTCTCTTCCCTCTTCCTCCACCGAGCTAACTCAGAAATGCAAATAATAAACCAACCCAAGTTTAGCCAACTCCTTTCTTAATCCACTAGTGTAAGTAATACTACAAAAGAGAAGCCTGCATAACCTAATCAAGAAGTTCTTGACAACATATAACATCCTTTTCCTTAATTCCAGTCCAATAGTACACTAAAAGTATCAACTATAAATTGCAATAAAAATGTTGTCACTTCACAAGATACAATAACTGTTGATTCAGTGCAGATAATGGTGAAATGAATTCATATAGCAGACAATATTAACTACCATCGGAATTCAAATTCACCAGCATCTAATGAAATATAAAGTGAATTAAAACCTATCACTCCACATGATTTGATGAAAGTTTTAGATCATCAATTTCAAATGGCAATCAGAATTCACCACCATAAGAAATAAAGTTAAAATAGGCCAAAATTATTTATGATATGTTTGAAACCCAAAACTGGTTTGTAAGCATGAAAATCCGCTTATAGAAATTCACGCTTAAGAAACCTGTTTGTTAAAAGTTATCATCTTCCTAGGAAAAAATGCATAATTGGGGAAATAACCAAGACGCTTCTTTCAAATTGCTCAAATATGCATCAAATGTCAGCATAATAATCATGCACAATTGTATCAAATATACACCAAGTGTTTTAGCCAATGCACAGAATGTAAGTGGTTTAGTTACTTTTGATAATTGCATTTTAAACCTTTCCATTATGGTACCAACAACAAAGTCAAAAAACATCAAGAAATGAGACAGAAGCAATTACCCGTTGTAATGCAACACCTCCTCGCTTTTTCTCTGAATTGAAAGGGAAAACATGAAGGACTTTGGATTCTGATCTGACAGTATCAAATTTCATTCCTAGCTGCAACAGAATTTTCAATGATTATTATGTACAAACAAAAGAACATATAAAGCAGATGATTGGAAAAGGTTAGGGGGTACCATTACTGCCCAAGAAAGTATGGCCTTTTCTGTGGGAGATCCAGAAATCTCAGTATTACTACCATCCTGGAAAGATAAATGCAATTCAATGAGATGTTTTGAGTTATGAGCAAAAGGTAATCTGCTGAACCAATAAGTCACAAAAGCAGTGGGAAATCTAATACTCAAGAAATGTGAACTGAGCTAAGCCAAAATCTAATCACTCGAAGAGTACAGGAAAAACAAAACAAAAAAGAACAAAGCACAAAGCACATTTCCATTAGAAAACCATATAATGTAATAGGAAGAAAAACGATTCCAACTAACACAAACAATTACTTAGACCTCATTCAAAAATTCACATAATTTTTATGCAAGAATAATTATTTATCTTTTGACCTTAGCATAAGGAATAAGATGAATTAATAACGGAACTAATCTTACCGTAGGCACAAAAACGTTCCCAGTGGTATTCTGTGCAACTCCTTCACTCAACAGAGATACGGCTGATACAGGCAACTGGGAAGAATCAGCAGGTGGATTTACCTTCTTTTTCCCAACTACAGCCTCAACAACAGTCATCTGTTATACGAGTTAATCAGACGAATATCTAAAAGCTTTCAAACAACTGAATTAAAAAATAGAAACTGTTGAACAGATTTCAACAACCTGAGCTTCTTTAAAAAAAACCAAGTTGTTTTTACTTTTGACTGAATAAGAGCAATTCTATTGAGGCAAAACTATGCACTAGGTATGGAAATATAGCATTCAGAAAAGGCATGACAAAAAGATTTTGTCAATGATGTGGCCAAGATCAAGACAAATTAAGGGTAACAAAGGTATATTGCAATCAAGTGCATACTCATATATTTATATGATCACTATTATAGAAATGTTTCATGCATAGTGCCTGTAGTCATTGAAGCAAAATTATATTAGTTTGCATGGTATGAGAATAGCTATCAGCATAAAGCTACCTGGTCTTTTGGTCTTAAAGACATGAAATGTAATCAAAGTTAGAAGCATCTATCTATTTTAATATGGAACTAACCTCATTCAAAGTCAATGTTCCGGTCTTATCACTGCAAATGGTAGTTGCGGAGCCCATGGTTTCACATGCTGAAAGCCGACGCACCTGTATATCTATGCCTGTTAGATAAAAAAAACTAAAACCAAACAACTTTGATACAGAAACAACCATAGAAGCGAAACATTTAGAAAGTAGAATTATGAGCTTACCAAAGCTTTATCTGCCATCATCTTTCGCATTGAGTATGCCAAACTGTAAAAATTCAAGTAGAGAACAAAACCATGAAACCGTGAGAAGGAAAAGTATAAGAAAGTACACTCAACAAAAGGAGCTTAATTGTATCGGAGTATTAGGAAAAAACTGTCACTTTAACTTACGTCAAGGTAACAGCCAAAGGAAGCCCTTCAGGCACAGCAACAACAACAATTGTAACCTGAACAACCGCATAGTTAGGAAATCTTGGACATACTCTTAAATAAGTATAACATCATCTTTGTTCAATAGGAATTACAAGAGACGGCAAATAAGCTGGTTGAGCAGGTTTACATTCATATCATTTTAGGATACATGTTATTCCGGGTTTTGGTAATTTTAGGTTCTAATTCTTTCCAGTTTGTGCAGAGATCAAATATGGGCTAGTCAGGTTAGTTTCAGATTTTATACGAGTAATCATTTCAGCATGCATCTAGACTTCAATTGGAATCCAGGTTCAACATTTTTGGGATCAAATCGTTTCAAGTTTTGGCTTTTTAAGGCATGGAATTTGGTTCATGTCTTTCACAGTTATTGTCAAGTGAGATTTGAGTTTTCTTGGGTGAGTTTTCGGGGTTTGGGTCCATTCCAGTACTATTTCAGATATCCGTCATTCCTATTTTCTCTTCACTTTATGCCTACTATTATTCTAGTACCAGGTCTATTATGGTCATATTTGGAATCCTACTCCCCAGTCCCATATTGTATTAGCTATTCCTGGACTAATATGAATGGGAATTGGGAACACTATAGCAGGTGGTGATAATCCAAACACCACCAGTGGCCAGAGAATTGAAAAAACACCACTCACCAAATATGGTTGCAGCTGTGGCAGCCTGCAATTGCATACCAAGCAGCAAAGGCAACATATATTACTAGCTCTGGCAACACCTAAATGCCTCACACTAGTACGTCTCAATGGCAACACCACAAAGGCATAGTACCATGAGGCTAGATCTAGCAGCTAACAGCAAAATCTGGCCCTTGCAGCACTACAATGATGCAAGTGTCAGACATGCCTAGCTGTATTCTGTTATGCACTGGTAAGGCATGCTTAGGGCTGGATCTGACCAATTACAGAACCAAAATAATGCATCAACCACTAGACCTGGTTCTAGAAAAAGGAAGACAAAGTAAAGGGGGGGAACAGAATAAAAAATTAGTATATATAGAACTGTTTTCATTTTATTAAAGAGTTAAACAGTCTTTATTTGTTTATTATTGCATATTTCCGGGTATTATTCCAACTAAACAAATTAACACCATTCCAAGATTTTGGCATGGAGGAAAAATAGGTGAAAGGAAAAGGAATTCCTCAATTAAGAACGGAGTAATTTTATAATTGACAGTGGAAATGTGAAATTTTAAAACCAAAGCCAAAAATAAAATAAGACTCAAATCTTCATTTTTAGGAAGGTAAAATAACATTTCTATCTGTAGTTTCGTCTATTTACTGTTACTTTATTCTTTTTGGATAATTCACCAATTGGTGTCACCATATTAGGCTACTCCCCAGCATGTAATAGTATAAATCTATTCCATTCAATACGATGTACTTACTGCAATTGTAAAAATCTTAACAACGTCATTAAACGCCTCATCAAATTTAGTGCGCCCTTTGATGAATTGTTTTGTTCCATCTGGATTTTCTGTATGTCCAGTGAAGTATCTAGAAAAACCAATCAAATAGTGACGCATTAGATCAAATCCAATTCATCTAGCATGAAGGTAGAAATTTATAGATTCTTGCACACCTGATCAAAAGAACAAGAAGCACGGCAACAGCTACAGAAAGCCCGACGATGCCAATAAAAGTAGCAACTCCATTCAGGCGTACCTACAGTGTAAGATGAATAATATGCTTAAGCTTCATCTTAATAACCGGAAAGAGGTACTGTTAAGGCACATTAAGGAGAAACCTGCAAGGGGGTCTCTTCACCAGTATCCTCTGAGATACTCGCCATTAACAATCCCCACTCAGTATTGATTCCAACACCAGTCACCTACAAATGATTTAAGAAAGCCAACTTTTAAATGGTTTGAAAATGAAAAGGTAAAACTAGGTTAAATTACCAAATTGTTGAGGAAAGATCAAATATGCACTGAAGAAAGTGATGAAAAAGATTTGAACCTACATAAGAGCCTATCTCTTCGCAATAGAAACTGCCTACTTAAGGGATAAAGGCATAGACCATCAAATGCCACATGTCAAGCATACCAAATCAGATATTAAAGAAAATTTTATATTCCTAACCAAAAGAAAAGAAGAGCATTATGCGCTTCATACCATAACCCTTGTACGTTTTGTTGGCAAATTAACAGGGAAAAAATCCAACAAAAAAAGTGTAATAATACATGCAAAAACAATAAAAATTAGTTGGCAATACAAGGATTGTATCAGATAATGAGTTGACATATAAAAGATAATTTGAGTTAAAAGATAAAAACAACCAGTAGCTCAGATCAGAAACCACCCTATACAAAACTCATCACTATATAATAGACAGAACAAGCAACAATTAGAAATGCATAGAGGCAATGCCAAAACAAAAGCGCATACCCATTCCTAAAGTTCACAATATCCATATAAAGAAAAGGCAAAAAGTTCAGTGCACGTATCAAACATCATAATGCAGAACCGATAAGTAACCAGTGCACATCAACATAAATAACAAGAGCCGAAGAGCACCAAGGGAAAACAGGGGAGATATAACCTACCAGCATGGTGCCAACACCATCTGCTACTTTGCAGCCAGACATCAAAAATGGTTCTTTTTTATCCTTGTTAACCTACAAGAAAACTTTCACTTAAATACTCTGAAGCCTGAGCAGTAGATAAATGTATTACCAAAACAAGCAACTTACAATCTTGCTTTCTCCAGTCATGCTAGACTCATCAACTGCTAGAGAATGGCCAGAAATTAAGACTCCATCAGCCGGGACCTAAACAAAGCATCCAACTATTATTTAGTGCAAGTACAGATCAATATCAACAGCCTGAAGAAAAAACTAAATGACCCACCTGGTCACCTATTTTCAAAGGCACAACATCACCAACAACAACATCATATATTGAAACCTTCACGGTTCTACCACCTCTCATGACCTAAATGGATATTCAAAAAACAAAAGTTAATAATAAACAAAATTGAGGTTAACAATTGAAATGGGAGTCATCGTACCGCAAGAACACACCTCTAATTGGATATTTCTCTTTTCCTCATTTAGATTTTGAAACTGAAGTGATTGACGATAATCACTAGTGGCTAGTAAATAAGTAAAATACAAAAGAGGTTAGACAGGAGTTATCCCGCAGTAAAAACAATTACCTTGCTTTTAAAAGCACCAATATTACATAACTCAGAAAATTTTTATTACAGGATGCTGCAGTGAAACAGATGACTGACATATTCCCTGCATCCTATTTTTGAACAATGATCAAATTTCATACCTGTAATAACTATAACAATAAAAACAGCCAAGAAAATGCTACCCCCGTCGTACCATCCTTCTTCCAAACCCTAGAAAGAATTCCAATTAAAACAATCAAATAAACAAGGTTAAAAGGGGGATAGGTACCACGAAGGGCAACAAAACAAGATCTAAAAAACGAGACAAACAAAAAAAATGCAAGGTAGACAAAGACAACCAACAAAATGTTTGCATAGGACGAAAAGTAAACAAAATAATAGATTTCAAGTGTAAGAAAAATACATATCATATTTGATAATTCTTTTGAGTTAAATAGAATTAAAATAGATTTCTTCACTTTGGCGCCTCTGAACTAAGAACCAACACACACCTTAAGAAGGTGTAACGATATCCACATCCCAGAGTGATTTTTAAAAACCATAGCATCAACACATGCTTAGACAAATATAACGATGCTTCAAATCCTATGAAATGTAACTGCAAATATGGAAAGTTCAGAACAAACAATTCATTCACAACATCATACAAAGTAGATCTAAGATATGACAAAAATTTAAAATTACAAACTTTTCTGCTGCCTTTACATTAACTTCTTTGCTATTAGAAAATATCATATCATATAACAAAGAGCCAAGTCATTCCAAAAAAACATAGTCAAAACTTCCAAACCAACAAGAATAAGGGAGTTTTAACACCCTAGCAATGAAACCACTATCCTATCTACAAAGATTAATAAATACAATAGTACAAAGAAAAATCAAACCTCTGTCTTTATTCCCAACCCCAATGACACAGCAGCAGCTACAATCAATATGATAAGGGTTAAATCCTGCCATGCCTCCCAAAGAAACCTCTGCGAAGCAGCATAGGTATCAGTACCAGTACGAAAAAAAATGTTAACAACAAAAAAAAGAATGAGGACTAAGTAGAAAATAACATACCCAGAAACTACGCCCCTTTTTCTGTGGATATGTGTTTGATCCAAATGCATTCTTCCGGTTTGACATATCAATATCATCCCCCTTTATTCCCGTCTCTAAATCTGTTCTCAACATATCTGACAACCCCTTAACCTGATGAAGAAATACACCACGAATAACACCCATCAACCATAAAAGAAACAGTAACACCAAGTAAAATGGTGAAATTACATTAACACGTAACTTACCCCACCATATTGTTCAAGAGCAGATAATTTATGATCCCGGGTCATAGAAGCAAGTTGTTCTAGTCCAATTGCATAATGACCAGTAGAATCTGGTGGTGCAACTGGTGTACCTGTCACTGAAATAGCAGGAACAGGATAACATGAAGATAAAAAATCTATGGGTAAAGCAAACAAAGCTACCTTGGAATTGAGTAAAATTCTCCTCCGCAACAACTAAAATAACAATAAAACAATCTTATAAGATAATATTGGGAAAAAACAAGATTAAGTCTAATTTTTAAGTCCCAAGAGAGAAACAGAATTAAAAGCTACATTAGCACATTCATGCTAAGTATGTCGTAACATCCTACTTCTCTCCTCAACCTCGTTCGCCACCCTACTCAGCCCTGCCACTCTCCACTTCCTTCACCTTACTAACCACCACCAACCACTACACTCGATACTTTAAGGTCTACTCTTGTCTTCCTCTTTGCCGTACAGGCACATTCCATTTCACTTGTTTGCAAAGCTTCCTCTCTCTTTACCAAAGAACCCTCTACAAAAATGTTTTCCGTAAAGTCACTGTTCCAAGGATCTTAACTAAAAAAAACATTAGAGAAATTTGAAATATAAAAAAACGTAATAGTATTAGATTTATAAATGGAGTGATAACTTGGGTTTCGAAAATAAGAAGCGAGTATTTGTGCATATATGTATACTATGTTAAAAATAGAAAAATCAAAAGTTTGATTAGGCTTGCAAGCAACTCAAGAAAAGATAAAAAGATTTGAACATGGCTCAACACATTCACCAACCCCTTTAGCTCAAGTTAGACTCAATTGTACATTAATTGAGTAGGAATCTGCATTAATTTATGTCATAATTGGATTCTAACATGTGCAATGATTTCTTATGAAGGATTCTTCTATCCTGAACACTATATTTCTGCTATTTGCCAAAATTGGAAATTGGATGGAAAACTTAAATAAAGAAAGCCCTCAAATATAAAATTATGAGAAATACTGGAGCTAAATATTATTGCAAAAAGCATACCAATTTGCTTTTCCCCAGCCAATTTGAAAAGCAATGCTGCCTGCGGCAACATGCAGACACCAGTCAGACTTTACTGGGGTAAAAATATCTAAGTGAAATTTGAATTAAAATATTCAGCATTACTCTTATGACTTGTGCATGAGCTCTGATCAAGCTCTTTCTTTTATCTTTTTCCTCTTGCTTTCTCAAGTCCAGAGTATACCGAAATCGACGAGAAGCATTTAGCACAAGTGCTGCTTGCTGTAAAAGGTAATAAAAATTGTCAAATCTCCAAGAAAAATAAGGGTCCCCATGAATTCAACATGGAAAAATGCAAAAAATAATAATTATTAACTATACGAAAATTAGTAATAATAATACTAATAAATGTCCATATACAATAATCAAAAGGTCATCCGCGAGAGCCAACACAACAATTACAACTTGAGACTTCATATTGTACTTCCCAGGTTAAAACTTAAAATCCTAAAAAGCAAGATAGCCCACAAATACAACTGAAATGTAAATCCATTTATTTCCAATTACAATGAGAAGAGCAGATAGATAGGGATAAAAGAGAAATGAAGAAGGTTAAAAAAAAGGGATTACCCTCCAGCGCTTGAGGGCCTGGGGAGGAGCATTCTTGGTGTGATCAATGTCGAAGGGATCGGAGCAGTCAGCATCAGGATCAAGGTTAGTATTGCGCTCATCATTGTCCCTAGAAATGCCGGCCTCCAAGTCTTGGGGGTCGGGACGAGCATCGCCAGAAGAAAAGCTGCTCATATTGTCGATGATGGATATCCCAATTCAGCAGAAATAGAACTGTCGCAAGGGATATGGCTATTGGCTAACCCAGACAAAAGCAACGGCAAAAATCGCCTTAAAAACACCAAAACCCAGAGGCTGCAGAATCACAGGGTAATCTCCATAAGTTAATTTATTTACTCTCTAACTTTCAAACTAGAAAGAAGAAGAAGAAGAAGAAGAAAATGAAATAGTGGCAAATCATGCAGAGACAAAGAATGTGGCTATATGTAATGGTGAGTAGTGTAATTTGCAGAAAATGCGGGGACTTGGTTAATGGGTAATAACGAAAAAAAATACTAATGCTTAGCCGATCGCAGATTCCGGAGGGTAACTCAGCAGCAACTACTGAAGCATCGACATGAATGACAGTCTTTTTTTAATGTTTCCACGACAAATTATGTAAAAATAAATAAATGTCAAAGACGGTTACATTGTTCTGAGATAAATTTGGATCCATTATTTGATGAAATACTTCGTCAAGGGATTGGCCGACTTTATCATATTTCCACTGTTACTGGAAAATAACAAATCAAAAATAAAATTGCAAGTTGGTTAATGAAAAATAAATTCAACCACGTATATATTTATAAGTTGTATAAAGTTAGTTATCCATTTAAAAGATATTTGTAGTAATAAACTCAATAATGTCAAATCAATATTGACTTTGTTCACCAAGTCGCATTAAAAGATATTTGTACTAAAAAACTCAATTTCTCGGATCTGAAATTAATTTCATTCGATCGATTTTGGTTTAGAAAAGTAAACGAGTTGATGAAGAAATTGTGTAGAGAATGTGAACGAATCCACTTCCACGTAACCACACACAATATGAATGAACGAGTTAATGTCCCCGCAACGAGGGAAAAGTAAATAAAGTAGGCCAAATATTTAAATACAACTAAAAGGGATGTCCGAGGATTAAATACGTCCATCTTCTACCCAATCAATTCAATTAAAAATTGAAGTCTTATTTAAAAATTAAGTGTTTAAAATTATTATTTTTATGTTCTAAAGTTTTCTTTGTCAAAGGAATTAATGTTTAATTATACTTTAAGTTTCAAGTTTCTTTTTTATGATCATTTAGCGTGATTTTTTTAATCTAAGATTTACATTGGTGCATTTTTTATGATTTTTTTATCCAAGTACAAAATCTATTTTTAAGAGTTAAAATTGAAATTTCACTTTTAAATATATGAAGTTTTAAAATTAAAGTGTTGGGGTTTAGATTTTTTTTTTCAATTTCACACATAAAAATGAAGAGAGCTGGATCAAACCTGATGCTAATGGTGAGCAGAGATCAAAAGGATTACAAAGGCGATAAAGGGTAATCTTAGGTTATCTCCATCTAATTTTTCCCATTTTTTTCTATTTGTTTACCTAAATAATTAAAGATGAAAAAATAAAGAGAGAAAAATGAAATATGTAAGATGGAAAGGTACGTGTCACGTATTTGTTGGGTATTTAAGAAAAACGAACGTAAGAAAAAAAAAATAAAAAATGAGAACAGAGTAAAACAATTAAGGATAATCAAACAGGGATAGAGTGTTATTTTTTTTGTTATATGCATATTTGTTTTATGGTTTATGTTTGAATTGCGAGGTTGCCTCTCTCAACAATATCGTCTTCTTAAGACAATGTAGCTTACTAATGCATCCAACACTTGTTGGTGGGGAAAGTATTAGGAATAGAGTGTTATTGTTAGTATATTATTAAAAAAAATACTAAATCACAAAACGAATAACCCTCAGTGAAGCAGTAGGTACATCCATCGAGGAAGAAATTGGCGAATGCCAACAAGTCCATAGCTCTATTCATTGTCAAATGAATTCAAGTCACCATGACTTTAACCTAGACATGCCTAAGAATTGGACCTACCCTTGTCTAATTTTAATAATAAAAAATAACCTTCATATTTAGTAAGAATAGGGTAAATTACAACGAAAGTCACTCAATTATTAAAAGTTACATTTAGGTCACTCAATTATAAGTAATGTTACATTTGAGTCACCCAATTATTAAAGGTTACATTTAGATCACTCAATTATGAGTAAAGTTACATTTGAGTCACCCTTCACATTTAAAAAAAGTGTATCAATTTGTGTGTTAAATTAATTAATGATTTCAAATGAAGTACTCTACTGTTAACAAGGATATATCCCTGATTTAAAGAAAAAATGACTAAATTGATGTGCTTTTTTAAATATGAAAGGTGACCTAAACATAACTTTACCCATAATTGAGTGGCCCAAATATAACATTTAATAATTAAGTGACCCAAACATAACTTTACCCATAATTGAGTGACCCAAATGAAACATTTAATAATTAAGTGACACAAATGTAACTTTTAATAATTGGGTAACCCAAATATAACCTTACTTATAATTAAGTGACCATTGTTGTAATTTACCTTTAGTAATAAATAAATTAAAATTATAAATAGGGTATCATGATCATTTTGAACATACTGGTTTAATGGTCAATACTTTTCTTTAACCATTGTAATTCAATCAACCGAAGCAAATAAAGAGTGAAATCACCCTTCCCCAAATTATAGACTAAAAAGATAATGAAGTAAATACCTAATATGCCCTCCCATTGCAGCCTTAGCCATAATCATCACTAGAACACAAAAGGATTTGATACATACAGCAAATCATATTTGGCAAATGAGCCTTCCACGGTATTGTGTCATGTCTAAAAAATACAGTAACCACATCCACATGACATTACTGTGTTGCTCCATAAAGTTTCAGTAAATCTTTTGGGGAAAGAACTTCAATTAATGGCAATGATGAGAAAGCCGACAGATACATACATAAGAAAAACGGGATAAAGTGCAAGCGCTTTTCTCCTTGGATTGACAGCGGAACTCATGAAAGGATATGCGGCCCATGAGCTCCACGCCAATGTCACACTGACCACAACCATTTTCACAATCACATTGTCCTTCAACATACAGATTAGGGCTCCTATATCCAGAGGGAATAAACAATAACCGAGCAGACTCAAACTCTGGAAAAAGATAATATGCCCACCCTGAAATAATGTAAAGGAAAAACCTCAGCGGAAGCCACTCACCATCCATGCGTAGCATTTTATACCAAAATTTCAAAATAATATATGTAAAACGGGAATTCCCAATCCAGATATAACATTTAATTAAATCTAAAAAACTGGCATAGTCAAACTTTGCTCTCAAGAGAAGAGAGGCCATTACCAGTAGTAGTACATTCAGTGTCAAGATTATAGCACCAGCAGCAAGCAGCGCAAACGCAACAGCAAATACCTCAGACTGGAACATTTTTAAGAGGAAAAAAGTTAGTACTGACAAAAAATCCATGATAACTTTTATAATAAATGTTATATAACAGAAAAAAGTAAGAAAGGTGTAGATACAAGCATAAGAGACGCCTCTTATACAGTGAAAATATGCAGAATAGAAATAACGTGCAAGATTATCGTTGTCAGATTAAAAACTAAGAAGTAGAAAAGAAAAAGCAAGATTCCAGGAGGAGAAATAAAAAATATGATACAAGGATTACTAGGATAGGCAAGATCAACGGTGATCAGCAAAATACAATGAGATGATGTCTCTTCAAAAATGCAAAGCAGTATATTCATAAATCAAAATATCTTGGAAGGAATTTCATGCAAATAGACAATGTAGTGCCAAAAGCTCTCTCAAATCTTTGCTGGATTGACCTCAATTTTTATCAGTGAATGTGCTGGATCATTTCCATCTCCAAATGGAACTAGAACTTCATTTATGGTTAAAACCTTGCAAAAGTCCAAAGGTACCAAGTAGCCTAATCATCTAGATCTCATGCAAAATCTATCACTTCGAAGAGATGTAATGATCAAAGGAGAACACATTCTAAGATCGCTGAAAGCCAAGAACGGACCGCGCAGAAAATAATAGGTCCAGCTGAGAGTAAGAATATACAACCCACTGGAACGAAGACTATATAATCTTAAGAATCACAACTTGAGCTCAAGTCTAGAGTAGCCATAGAGAAGTGTCACACAATGTGTAGCACTTATAAAAGTGAAAAAACTAGCAAAACTACAAGTACAACGGCAATTATAAACCAAAGCTTCTCCCATGCTGTGCAGTCCACTACAAAGATCATATTGTTTGTGTCACTGTGTTCTATGTAAAACCTATCAACTAATGGAGATAAATTTTAGAAAGATAACATCCAAGATAATTACAGGGGTAAAAGAAACTACGGTGAAGATCTTTACACTTAAAAGAATAAACATCATACGCATAGATCTGAATCCTCCAAGGTGAAATAATTATTCCAGAACACTTGCATTTTAGAGAATTGTTCATTATTTCTACCGTCATTTACTTATAATTCATAAGGACTTGTGCAGAAGTAAAAAGCAAATAGCAATACAGTTAGAAGGTTTCAAGGTTGCCAGATCCAGACAAATTTTATCAGATTTTATCAAACGCACAAATATGAGGAAGGTAAAATAATCAAAGTCCAATATGAGAACAAAACCTTCTTAACAGAGGCGGACCAAGAAAGCGTGAGTCCCAAAAAGACAATGAAGAAGAAAGGACCCCACAGATCCCAATCTCTCAACGCCTTTCCAGGATCTTCTCTGTAGGGATTCGGAAACACCACCAGCTTCAAGTTACTAACGATCCTCGACAGATCTCTTTTCACGGTGTCCCAAACGGGCTCCGTTAGGGTGTTGGGCGCAGGACCGAACCCAGTGGCGGCGATGCTGCTGGAGTTACCGGCCGAGGGAGGAGGAGGAGGAGGGGCGGCAGGGACAGGTGGCACCTTCTGATTGGACGATGCCGAGTGCGGGGGCGGAGAGGGGATCTTGGATTGGATGAAGGGGGAAGAGGAGACCGGAATAGATGCCCGAGGTGGGCTTGGAGGTCGGGCCGGGAGGACAGTGGCGGGGCCGGATTGCACGCTGGCATTGATTAGATTTTCGATCTCGTCGATGTCCGATTGGGAGGAGGGGTGGAGAGGTATGGTATCGCCGTGCGAATTTGACATTTCTTTGTTTTCTTGAAACAAAGAAATTGGCTTCTTTGTTAAGGGATCTGAGTCGGACTCGGGATGAACGAGGAACTACTAAAAGGGAAGGGAGAATGAATGTGTGTGTTTATTCGTTGGTTGGGATTTTGATTTTCTTTCCTATTGTTTGTTGCCTCATTGCTGATGCTGATTTTCCTAAACGTCGTCGTTCCGGAGTTGACGTTAGCGATATATGAGAATGAGAGTATGAGACTGAATAAAACGTGGAAGGAGGGCTAAACAAGGATAGAGATGGCACGTTGTGTTGTGGCTTTGTGCTATTACTTTTAATTCCTTTTGTAAAATAAGCTGGTTGAGTAAAATTTTGATAATTTTGAAAAATAAAAAAATGTTGAGATTTTTTTTATTATGCACATCTTTTACTATTGATTTATAATTTTATTTCATTTTTAAATATAACAAGTAAAATATAATATATATGTAATCATTCTAATTGTGATCATTTACTAAATATTTTTCATGGCTCTAATTTTTATGAGCTTGTGTAACAATGTGGTCCATAACCATGTGTAAGATAATCAAGTATCTTTCAGTATAATATAATGTAGTCTTCATTTGATTATAGATTTTTCACATAATAATTAAGTTAAAATGTCTTTCAATTCTAGTAGTGTATTTGATCACGAATTTTTAAAATGAGATTCAGTTGAGACAATTTTTTCACTACTTACATTAATTGTTCGTACATAAATTTTTCTAATGAGCCACTTCAAATAGGCTTATTGTTCTGGCTCATAATATGATTAATCCAGCATGGGCTACATGAGCCCCCAATAGTTTACGGAAAAATTGATAAGCCGACCATTTCCGGTCCACCAAGCGAAACCGGTGGTTTATTGGTCACGACCGACCAAAGTTAAAGTTCCATTAAAGAGTGTTTCCACGAGCAAGAAATCAAAATAATAAAATTGTCTCATACATAAAAGTATTTCAAAATAAGAATTTTTACTTTTTAATTTCAATATTTTGAGTTGATACGTTAGATACAAAATATAATCAGGGCGCTCCCTCGCCTCAAAATCTGAATAGAATAATCTTTAACTCAACACAGGCAGAATTGTTGTGTAAACCTTTATTTCATATTGTATTTATTCACCACATCGTGAGTGTAATACAATAACACGTAGTATTAGTTTTAAACTTGTGTACAACACAACACATTGCATGTTAACCAATTATGAATTATATAGCGATACTTAAGTAAACACTTGTTATAAAATGAAATAATATAATATTGAATTGATTCATGATTTTTATTATAATCTGAAATTTCTTTTAGTTTAATTTCATTTTTCAATACTGTAACCATTCAATTAAAATTATTATGTATAAGCAAAAATTAAAAAATAAATAAAACGAGTTCGCCATTGAAATGAAAATATAAATTAAGAATAAAAAATGAATAAATGCCTCAATGTTTGTTTGTTTTTCAACTGCACCACTAATATTGTTATGTCACGTTTAAAAAATGTTAACCGGCAATTTATATAAAAAAAACTATTTATTAAAAATTCACTAATGAATCAAAGGATAACGATGATTGTATTATTTTATTTTATATGAGTTCAAATTTTAATATTAATTTGAAAAATATAATTACATCTCTACTTAATAAAAAATAATTTATTTAAAAGTTTCGCTTTCTTAAGGTCTAAATTGCTAACAAAAAATCAAGAATGCAACAGGAAAAACGATAATGTTAAAGGTTTTGCACCTTTATGGCAATTATTAAATAATTGTATTTATTCCTTTTGTAGACGTATAAATAAACGCAAATGAATGATTTTAGTGAATAAAAAAGATGGTTTTTATATTAAAAAGTAATTCAAATAATTTTATTTGTAAATTGTATGTAAATTTATCAAAGACTAAAAATTAAATAAATGAAATACTAAAATTAGATCACATTAAAATATTATTTTTAAAAGTAATAAATGCAATTTAAAAACCGTTTTTTCAAGGCACGAGTGAGAAAATTTTGACTTGAAAGAATCGAAATTTTGGATCGATTCGTTTTGATTCGATTCGAAAAGAAATCAAATAAAGTTTGAGTTGTAAAATAGAAAGTTAAATAATTCAAAAAATTTAGTAATTAGTTTATTGATTTTTAAGTTCTAGTCAAGTTCCTCAAATTTTCGTGATATATATATATATATATACCAATATAAAAAATATGAAGAAATATATGATACATATAGAAAAAGAATTAATATCCTATACACTGGCGGTGGAATTTTTTTATTTCCACAAGCGCCTCAATTATAGGGTTTAGGGTTAGGGTTTAGGGTTTAGAGTTTAGGGGTTTTAATGTAAATGTTTAGAATTTATGGTTCATGTTTAGAATTTAGAATTTATGGTTAGAATTCAAGGTTTAGGGTTAGAGTTTAGTTTTAGGGTAATATGTGTAGGGATTTAGGTTTTAAGATATAAACCCTAAATTTCAACCCTAAACCCAAAATTTTATCAACAATCCCTAAATTCAAAACTACTACACTTATACCCCTAAATTTTAAACCCTAAACGGAGTCTCTAACCCTTAAAATTAAGACGCTTGTGTAAAAAAAATTCCACAAGCGCTTGTGTATAGAACAATTACCCATAGAAAAAAAACATGATAATATATAGGCAAAATGACAAAAGATACACCCAACGTTTGCATGTTTTGTCATTTGACCCCCTATTCTTTTTTTTGGTCCAAATATGCCTCCAACGTTTGCTTGTTTTGTCATTTGGCCCCCTATTCTTTCTTTTGGTCCAAATATGCCCCCAACGTTTTATTCGTAGTCCAAATATACCCCCAACGTTTCAATTTGGTCCAAATATGCCCCATGTTAGATGGAAACTATCAGTCAACTGACGTTCAACAACTGATGCTGACTGGACTTGCCACGTATTAAGATCTGCTGATGCCACGTCAAAAAAATTTATAAGCTGTTGAGCGTCGGTTGATTGATAGTTTACATCCAACAGGGGTATATTTGGACTATGAATGAAATGTTAGGGGCATATTTGGACCAAAAGAAAGAATAGGGGGCCAAATGACAAAACAAGCAAACGTTGGGGGCATATTTGGACCAAAAAAAAGAATAGGGGGTCAAATGACAAAACATGCAAACGTTGGGGGCATCTTTTGTCATTTTGCCTAATATATATACATATCTTATATGACTAAAAAAACTGTTTAAATTAGAATCAAAATATATTATAACATGGTAAATAATTATAACTAAATTTATATATAAACTTGAAAACTCGACTCAACTCGAATTGAAATTTTTTTAAATAAAATTTAAATTATAAAATATGACACGTTAACTCGAATAATTTTTTTTATTCAAACACGATTTGATAGAACGGTAACACCTAACGTCAAACATCCGGAACCGGAAGGAAGAGTAAGGAAAAATCCGTAGGACGCGTAGAAGGCATGAATCTAAAGATCCGGGAGGGATAAAAATCTGTGCCGCCTCTTATCTACTCAGATTATTTCAAATATATACTGAGAAACAAAACATGGGGTAAACTATACATCTAGTCAGTCGACCTTTATCATATTTCTATTTTAATCACCTAACTTTAAACATTTTCCATTTTATCACCTAATGTTTTTAATTTTATTTTTCGGTCACCCATATGTTAGTTGTGTAACTTCATTTATTTATTTTTGATACATTTTGTGCAAACCCCTTGAAATTTTCATCTCAAACTAAAAATTTTGGATTCCACTTAATACATCGAGAATGAGGAAAAAACAATACATCATAATTTTGAAATGATCAAACGACGAATATTACAAATCAAACCAAGATAAAGCGAAAACATTGATATGAGTTTTACATATTTCAATGAAACCAAAACAAGAAGAATAGAAATGGAAGAAAGAAATGTTTTAGTAAATATTTTGTCTCAAGCTACCGATTAACGATAGTCGAACGACGATAGAGAAGGATGTCAACCATAAAAAATAAGAAGTGTAAAATATTATGTTATTTTCTTAAAACCAACTAAAACACAATGTTTTGATGTTGTCGTTACACAACTAACGATCATGTAACCTAAAAAAGGAAATTAGGAAGATGGGTGATAAAATTAAAATTTCTTAAAGTTGAGTAACTAAAACAGAAACAAGATAAAGCTAAGTGACTAAATGCGTAGTTTACCCGTAAACTTATTTATATACTATCATTTGTTTTTTGTTTTCTTTGTACCCCCACGCCCACCTGCTGCTACTGCGTGCCTGCCTTCCCACCGAAATCACAACTCACAAGTGTTTGTGTTCCAATGGCTGAAATCCTCTAAAATTCCCCAAACTGCCCTTCAAATCCAACTCCCCTTTTTCTCCCTCAAAAAAATTTCCCAACAATTATTTGTACTGAGCTTCTGCTTCGATCTGATTTCAACTGGAAGAAAACGGAAATGGCTGCTGCGAAAACAGGACGGTCCACTTCCACTCGACCCTCGACAGCTGCGAAAGAAAACGGCACGAAGATCGAGGCAGGCCTCGCCGTTTTCAAATCCGACAAGTTCGACGCCGATGCTTATGTTCAGTCCAAGTGTTCTCTCAACGACAAGGTTTGCTGTTATTTATTTTTCCTTTTTTAATTAATAAGATTTTGTTTCAAACTTTGATAATAAGAAACAATGATATGATCACATTACCAGGAGATAAGGCAATTATGTTCCAATCTGTTGGATTTGAAGAGAGCTTCTGCTGAAGAAATGCGTAAAAGCGTTTATGCTAATTATTCCGCCTTTATACGGTAAAGCCCGCATTTTGCTGTAATCTCCGTTGTTCTAAGTTCTAACTTCAAATCTTTTGGCTTTGGTCATACCCTTTAGGAAATTTGTTGCAGTGCTTGTATAGTTCACCCAGTTTCATTTGATTTTTGCTTATTGCATGTCAATTGAGATTCACTTCAATTCATCTTCTTAAGAAGAAAAATGCTCTTCGTACCAGTAATTTCAATTACAATGTGTAGTTGATGTATTTTTAGAAGAATTTACATAGCTTGTGGCTTCAGAAGTTATAAATTCTAAATCAAGTTTGAAGCTTTACTAGCTTTGTTCAGTATGTCAAGAACAAGAAGAAAGCTTTTTTCTGGTTTTCTTTCTTCTCACAATTTCCTATATTATTTTGTTATCTGTTGGTTAAATATTTTCAGCATTGCATTCATTCGCATACCTCTTCTCTCACTGAAAATTGTTTCTCAGCTGAAATTTGTTGATCATATAGACACCTAAATTTATGCACTTTATTTTTGTTTAAAACGCTGCATTGTGTAGATGCCGAGGTTGCCGTTGATTTTGTCGAGGTTACTCGAAGAGATACTGAAACAGTTTTTTATTTTTGTTGAATTTAGAACTTTTTTTCCTGAAGAATTTATGTTCAATTGGATATGTATTTTCAATATTAATTATTAATAAAGACAGGTAATGTGGTTAGTTCGTCGAACCCATACAGGTCTGAAACTCTAAGATAGTTTGGCTTTTTTCGTGCAGCACATCTAAGGAGATATCCGATTTAGAAGGAGAGCTTTCATCTATAAGAAATCTGCTGTCAACACAAGCAACATTAATTCATACTTTGGCTGAGGGAGTTCATATAGATTCATTGTCTCCCAAAGTTACTGAAGACCCTAATGCTAATGGATTGTTAAATATTGAAGATAGCGAACCTTCAGATCTGGAGAAATGGTCAGCAGAATTCCCTGATCACCTTGATGTTTTGTTAGCTGAGAAGAGAGTAGATGAAGCTCTAGAAGCCCTCGATGAAGGAGAGCAGGCAGTTGCCGAAGGAAAGAAAACAAATTCATTGAGTCCTGCAGCACTTACATATCTGCAGACTGCTATTACAGATCGCAAGCAGAAGTTAGCTGACCAGCTTGCCGAGGCTTCATGTCAACCTTCTACACGCGGTGCTGAACTTCGTGCAGCAATTTTAGCTCTTAAAAGGCTTGGTGACGGACCACGTGCTCATAGTTTGCTTCTTAATGCTCATTTCCAAAGATATCAATATAACATGCTTAGCCTTCGTCCATCGAGCACCTCATATGGTGGAGCATATACTGCTGCCCTCTCACAGTTGGTGTTCTCTGCTATTGCTCAAGCTGCCAGTGATTCCTTGGGAATCTTTGGTAAAGAACCAGCTTATACTTCGGAGCTTGTTATCTGGGCTACGAAGCAAACAGAGGCTTTTGCCCGTCTTGTTAAAAGACATGCATTAGCTTCTTCAGCAGCTGCTGGTGGTCTAAGGGCCGCTGCAGAATGTGTTCAGATAGCTTTAGGCCATTGCTCATTGCTGGAAGCTCGTGGCTTGGCACTTTGTCCTGTACTCTTGAAACTCTTTAGACCTAGTGTTGAGCAGGCACTCAATGCTAATCTCAAAAGAATTGAAGAAAGCACTGCAGCTTTGGCTGCAGCTGATGATTGGTTACTAACATATCCCCCAGGCAGTACTCGTCAATCTGGCTGGCCCACTAGTGCATCCCTTAGTAATACAACAGCATTTCAGCATAAACTAACAAGTAGTGCTCATCGATTCAATTCTATGGTCCAGGTGAACAGTTTAATTAATTTTTTTGCTTGGCATTTCATTTATTATAAATATATCTGTGTCCTTGTTATGTTTACACAGACACACTTGAGCATGCATATCTGACTGATCTGTTTGTGCTTTTTTTTTCCTGAAGTTTTTAAGTTCCGATATGGTTAACCATTTATGTGGTGTTGATTAAGCTTGGATGGGTACAATAATTTTTTTTAAAAGTTGTTCTTTTACTTGATAATTGGAAACCAAAATTTGTTTTTTTGTGGTTAAGATACTAGTATTTGACGCCTAATGTACTGTTATTTCTGTGGGTTCTACATGCATGGGAACTTTTTCTTTTATTGGAATATCTAGTGTGATTTTTATTTCATCCTAATGAGTCTTTTGTACTCTTAAATGTTTTGGCATTTCATCTAATCAAAACTTCTCTTCTGCAAAAGGTGTCTTCCTTGTATAGCATCTTTGTTTTTCTCAGTAAAGAGAAATATGATCAGCTGTGGTCAAATGCATATACAAAGATTTTTTTTAAATTTCTTACCGAAGTTATAACTTGAGCGATCTGATTAAGACAAATTGCCTCCTTGTTGGTTAGTTATGTATGTGCAAATCTATTGGTGAGAGATTGGACTATCCTCTAACTCGTCATTCTATACACTGGAAATTTTGTTATTAGTTTCTGCTTTGTTTTATGAATGCATGGATAATCCTGGTACCATATTGTTTAGTTGATGGTAAGAAAGGTGTTTATCTATTGGTGAGAGATTGGACTATCCTCTAATTTGTCATTCTATACGCTGGGAAATTTGTTATTAGTTTCTGCTTTGTTTTATAAATGCATGGATTATCCTCATACCACTATTGTTTAGTTGATGGTTAGAAAGGGAAACCCATCATGAATCTTTGAGGTTATTTAATACATTTGGAAAGAAGGGAGCTTAATTTTTGAATGTGTGGGGCTTGATGTCCAAAGGATGAACGGGCCATGAAGTCTTTTTTGGTTGTGTGGAGCTTAATTTAAGATAGTTGTTCATTACTTGGTGTTTGTTGTTTACCTCTTCTATTCTATGGTTATATGCTTTCTTGGTGCTGTTGTTAATTCTTCCCCAATAATAAAATTATTGCTATATATGGATATGGTTCCATGTTTGGTGATTTTCAACAAATAACTTCGCAACTGCTTGTCCGTCTTTTGTTTTAGTTACTAAATGCTAATTAAGTATTCTCAACCTCAGTATGTTTAATTGCTAAAATAAATTTGTTTGTCTACATTTTCTTTGATAAGATATTTCTTTAATAATCATGATTTTGGTCTATTAATTCATTTTGGCCATAGTGTTATGTTTTTACTTGTAAGATTCTTTATGGATGCATGACTATGAGCTCTCTTAGGATATCATTAATATATGACATAGTTGTTGGGGTACTGAAGATCCCGCATCTCTCTTGGTTCATTTTTCTGATGTAATGGCATCATAGACTTTCACTCATTCGATGTATATTCTGCTTGCTCTGATAGGACTTCTTTGAGGATGTCGGACCCCTATTAAGCATGCAGTTGGGAGGGAAAACACTGGAAGGTTTGTTTCAGGTGTTTGACTCATATGTGAACACGCTCATAAAAGCATTACCTGGTTCAGTTGATGAAGAAGCAGACTTTGGTGGTACTGGAAATAAAATTGTGCGAATGGCTGAGACTGAGGGCCAACAAATTGCATTGCTAGCAAATGCATCATTGTTGGCAGATGAACTTCTTCCACGTGCAGCCATGAAGCTGTCCCCGAATCAGGCTAGCTACAAGGATGACCAGCGTAGAAGAGCTTCAGATAGGCAAAACCGTCATCCTGAGCAACGAGAATGGAAGAGGCGCCTTCTAAGTTTGGTTGAGAGACTAAAGAATACATTTTGTCAACAGCATGCCCTAGATCTCATTTTCACAGAAGAAGGTGATAGCCATCTTACTGCTGAAATGTACATTAATATGGATGGTTCCGCAGATGAGGTGGAATGGTTTCCATCTCCAATATTTCAGGCAATTTTACCATTCTTTTCTTTTCTTTATATATTTTAGTATCATTTCATCTGGTTCTCTTTGATAACAAAACTATGAGTTAATTGCTAAGACATGGATGCTTAGAGTCTCTTGCTTGCTCACTCATTGCCTAGTCATCAAATCTTGTTATCATGCAGGAACTTTTTGCAAAACTAAACAGGATGACTAGCCTGGCGGCAGATATGTTTGTAGGAAGAGAAAGATTCGCTACATTACTATTGATGCGACTTACAGAAACTGTTATCATATGGATTTCAGAAGATCAAAGCTTTTGGGATGATATTGAGGAAGGACCAAGGCCTTTAGGTCCATTAGGTTTACAACAGGCACGCAAACTTAGTGTTCTTCCTTTTTGTGTTTCTAAATTTGCATAGGATTCTTAAAATTGACATATTTCTTGTACATGTGCAGCTTTATCTGGATATAAAATTTGTCATATGCTTTGCTTCCCAAGGTCGGTACCTATCAAGAAATCTTCATAGAGTTGTCAATGAAATAATTGCTAAAGCCATGTCTGCATTTGCTGCTACAGGGATGGATCCATACAGGTATGCTATGATATTATTATGGTGTAATCGATATCACTGGCCTTGTAACTTCTGATCTTATAGAGAGAGAGTGAGAATGATCTCAAGTATAGTAAGTTCTCATGAGTTGCCATTGAAGCATTTGTGTTTTTGTTCTGTCAGCGTGCTGCCTGATGATGACTGGTTCAACGACATTTGTCAAGATGCAATAGAAAGGTTAAGCGGAAAACCAAAAGCAGATCGGGATCTGAACAGCCCCACAGCCTCTGTTTCAGCACAATCAATTTCATCTGTGAGATCGCACGGGAGTTCCTAGGTTGCCTTTTCTTCTACCCTTGTATATATGACACCACATTTCCTTGGGTAAATGATCCATTATTTGGTTAGCTTGGCTGCAGTTGATGTATTTTGGAGGAATTTATTCAAGCATCAAGCTTTTATCTTGATCACTGAAGGTGCTGGATTTTTCTTATTATAATCTCAAAGAGAAAGTACAACTTGGAATTCATAGGAACCTAATCAAATCTACTTTCCATGTACAATTTAAACTGCTAAACTTTTTCTTCATGTACAGTAATCGTCTCAAAAGCTAGCAGCAACTAGAAACAACCCTCTCTGATTGTCCTACAAAAAGACCAGTAATCGTCTTCTGCAACTAAAAACAATTAGCCTACAAGTATATGAACAGCAAGCCAGCAGCAAGCTTGGAGCCTTCCATCTCAAAAGCTATCATTTCAACCGCTTTCTCTCTCTGAGTATCTTCATGCCAACGTACCTGCACGCACAAAGTAACGCTTATTAGTTCAGTTGTTCTGTTTAATTAGGAAACCAGAGAGAGATCGCCATCGACACTGACCTCCCAAGCATCATCACAGTCGCCTGAGGGTTGGTTCCCGGAGATATAGTAAATGTTGATCCGTCGACTACTCTGAGTGCATCAATTCCGAACAGATGATGATTTTGATCAACCACTCTCCCCACGACACACCCACCGTGGTAATGCCATATGGTGCTCACAGTACGTCGGCAAAAATCAGCCATCATCTCATAGTTTGATTGGTCAACAGGCAATGAAGGTCCTACAAACCTGAAATTTCTGCCCCCAAACCATTCAGTGAACTTAAAATCATCCATGGACCGACTCCTCAAGATATCCCCGATCTTGCGTGTACCATTCACACATCTCTCCAAGTCTATAGGATTGCTAAAGTAGTTAAAGCGTACTATAGGATTCACCCGGACATCGGTCGAGGCCAACCTTAATGAACCGGTTGAAATAGGCCCGATGATCTTCTCCATGATGGTAGCCACAGTTAAAAGCAGAGGGGAGGAAGGTGGTCTTAGGAACACCGAACGTGAAGGGGTTGTAAAAGGAATAACATTTGAAGCTGCCTCCAAATAAGCCCCCATTTCCGTTATCCCAGCAACTTGTATGAGTGAGTACTCTAATGGTATCGGAGGCATAATCGAGATGCCGTTCCTCGGATTATCGTACACGAATTGACCTACATATGGATGGTGATAGGCAACCGGAATTCCCCAAGAAGACAAGTAAGGCCTCGGACCAATTCCACTCAGCAGCAATAACTGTGGACTTCCAATAGCTCCAGCACATAGGAGCACCTCACCTTTCTCCTTCACCATAGCGTGGTGATACCTTCCCATTTCATCGCGGAACACAACCCCGATCGCCGACTGCCGAGAAATCACATTTGAGGAAGAAGAAGCCAGTAATACCCTTTCCACACTCGCGTAAGTTGCCACTTTAATATTCGCTGGTTTTGCATAATTCAGAAGATCAGCGGCGCTATGCCTCTTGCCGGAGCTATCGAAAGTGGAGCCTCCGATCTTTGTTCCAACCAAATGTTCCAAACTATACCCATGGTAAGGATCGATCCCTGCCTCGAGCAAAGCATCCCTAACAGCTGATTGCCAGTTCTTTAACTCCGGCCTAAAAACAACTCCCTTCTCAACCCAATCATAAGATTGGTTAACCAAACTGAGATCCCAGTTTACACCCGAACTCTCATAAAACTCTGGATCAGCTCGGCTATAAAAACCGGCATTGATGGCACTGCTGCCGCCAAGAACCCGTCCTCGGGCGTTTAGGACGCCGTCCTCGGAAGTAAAGCTTTGAGCAGGAGAGTCGTAGGTGTCGACCTCGGTGAGTGTGGTCAAGAACCCTTCTTGATTCATCAAATTCTCGTTACCGTAGGGAACGCCTCCTCTTTCAAGAACAAGAACCCGAAACGACTGCGACAAGGTGGCGGCTAATGGACAACCTGCGGTCCCTCCTCCCACGACGATGTAGTCATAGTAGTCCTCGGTCGGAAAATACGTCGCATTCATCGCAAAGTCCAAGTAAAGTGGGTCTGCCCAAAAAAACACCCGATATGAGTTAGTATTTCAAAACAAAAATGACCCAGCAAACCCTTTTTACATCTAGTTAGTTCCTCGAAGCAAAAATGGCAAAAACATGGAAAACCAGAATTCAAAGAAAGCAGAGATACCAAACAGAACAAGAGGAAACCTTAAATGAATTGAACTATAAATTACTGACCTCCTTGAGGAAGTGGTCTTGCGAGAGAAGGAACTGCAGAAAACAACATGAAGATGGCAGTGCATTGAAAGCGAAAAATCAAGGCTCTCTGCATTTCTGTTTTTTTTTTCTCGGAGGAATGAGAAAATCGTCTTCGCATTTTCTTGGAGGCCTTAGAAAAAGAGAGCAAGAGCGAAAATTTCAGTTAAATATTCAGTTGAGAATATCTTGATTGTGAAGGGGTCCCACAAGAATCCAAGCGTCGTTGATTGGTTGATCCATACATCAAGTCTATTTTAATCAACGGTCAATGATTTTTTTAAACAGGTCTTTTGTTTATATTTTCATTTTCCTATTATAATATTTTTTATCATACCTTTTATAAAATTATTGGTTAAAAGGAAAATTAGTTTTCTATAAATTATTGAACTATAAATTAGTTGTAGAAAATATTTTTTTTTGTTTTTGTTTTTTTTTTCATTTTCAAAAAATATTTTTTATTTTTTAGTTTTCTAAAAATTAGAAAAACATGTTTGGCTAAAAAAGATGAAAAATTATTTTCAAAAATAAAAATAGTGAGAATGTGTTTGGTCCTTTTTAAAATAAAAATAAAAAATAAATATTAAATGATTAAAATTTAGTTATAAAATATTATAATAATAATAAATAAATAAAATATGAAAATAAATCAAAATTTTTAAAAAATCCTTATTTTTATATTTTCTATTTTCCTAAAATATTTTCAATAAAAATAATGAATTTTTTTTTTTATGTTTCTAAATTTTCACTCATTTTTATAATTAGTTTTTAAAAATCATTTTTTATTTTCACAACCAAACACGTTTTTAGGATGGTCAATTTTATTTTCACAACCAAACATGTTTTCTAAAAATCATTTTCTTTAAAAATTTCAGATTTGAATAATTATATTTGCACTCAGAGACGGACGCATGACTTTAAGTTAGAGGGGGTGAACTTATACAAAATTTGGAGGAGAAAATAAGTTTTCAATAAAAAATACATAAAAAATTTTAAAAAAATTCTAAATAAAAACTTTATTAGAATTTTAAAATTTTAAGGGAACGACCGCCTCCAGCCAACTTGCCTCGGTCCATCCTATTTGCACTCACCCCCATATATTATCATGAGACTTCGTTAAAAATGCACAAAAAAATTAGGCTTAAACGTCAGATAGGTGCCCAAACTATACCCATTTTTCCAGTTAGGTGTCTAACGTTTGTTTCGGGCCACTTAGGTGCCTAACGTTTCATTCCGTAACTCATTTAAGGTTTTAGCCGTGACGGACGTTAAAAATTTCCGTTAAGGGACACGTGGCACATTTTTAGTGCTTCTGATATTAAAAATAATAAAATAAATTAATTAAATTAATTAAAAATAAAATTGATATATCACCACCATCGTCACCACCATCGCCGCCTCTACAGCTTCCGACAACCTAACCTACTGAAATGCTGTCTATCAAATTTCAAGCAACTTCCATTTATCAATGGGTTTTTCCAGTTTTGTTTCTTTAATTTTTTTTGTGTTCTCTAGTTGGAATTTTGATTACTTATATATTTCATTTTTAAAAAGAATTTATATATTTCATTAATTCTTACTCACCTAACCTACTGCCATCATCACCACCATTGCTGCCTCTACAGCTTCCGCCAACGTTTGATTCTCCGTCGTCGTTGTTGTTTCCAAATGACAAGTCCATCAGCTCTAGTTTCTTGTCGAAATTGAAACCAGGCTGTCGAGAATCCAAGGTTCCAAGTGACAAGTGAACGGTGTCTTTGTACTTAGAAGAAACAGACGACGAAGAAGAAGGAAAAAACGGGAAGTTGTTTGAAATTTCTCTTACCACCACCACTTCCTCCTCCTCCTCCGCCTCTTGATCTTTGTTATTACAATACCTTTTTTCCTCTTCCACAAAGTTCATTATTTATCACACTAGAGAACACAATTCAGATGAAAATCCAACCATAAAATTTGTGGCTAAATGGGGGAGGGTAATAAAGGTCGGTGCCTTCTTTATCACACTAGATAACACAATTCAGAACAAGAAACACAGGCACTGAAAACCCTAAACAAGACAAATCAAGGCCGTGGAGGAATCAACTGGAAAATTTGTTTCTGAATTTTTTTGACCTAGCATTAAACTGAAGGGGGAAGAGGGGGATGGTGATGGGGAAGAAGATGGGTTAAGGGAAAGTTTAATTAATTTATTTTGAATTAATTTAATTAATTAATTTAATTAATTAATTTAATTAATTTATTTTATTATTTTTAATATCAGAAGCACTAAAAATGTGCCACGTGTCCCTTAACGGAAAGTTTTAACGTCCGTCACGGCTAAAACTTTAAATGAGTTACGGAATGAAACGTGAGGCACCTAAGTGGCCCGAAACAAACGTTAGGCACATAACTGGAAAAAAAGGTATAGTTTGAGCACCTATCTAACGTTTAAGCCAAAAAATTAAGATTGTTACATTATCGAATCCATATGGAGCAACATCTTGATCAATTTTTTGAACGTATTTGCTAGTAATTTATTTCATGCAAACTATGTCATATTGATGAACCATTCAAGACATCATTTTAGATGAAAACATGACAGTCTCAAACATTAATTGCGTATAAAAGCTTACGTAAAGTATTCCTTGCACTAATATATAGAAATGAACTTGTAAAATTTTAAGTATTTATTTTAATTTATCCACAAAACCCCCTAAAATTTCTCAAAAACCATCTTACAGTACTCCGCAATTCTTTTAACTTATTGAATAAATTTATTTTGTAATTATTATTTTTATTCGTTAAAATACCACCTAGCATCATACGACAATAGAATGAAGACAAGAGAAATATAATTGCTTGGAAATGATACAAATACGGTGCGTAGAGCTAAAGATATCTCGACTCTGTAAATGTCAATTACATAATTATCAACATTGTCAAATGCCTAGGTTTGATTCGGTCCCAATCCAACTCTTGCAACAAAATTTCAGTCCATAACCAAGACATCCCCCCTCCCATGCCTGAAACAGAAATAGAATTCACAAAACCACCATAATCGTTTTTTTTTTCTAAATTAAAAGAAAATTTGGTACAGCTAAATCTACTAAGCTGGCTTTTGATGGGTAACAGCGGTATTTAAATTTCCTTCCATTTACAAGAATGGCTTTCGATGGCGGGCTGTAGGAAAAAAAATATAGCTTTAAAAAAGGGTTTTAAAGCGGCTCAAGTGATCCGCCACTCTTTAGTCTTTCCATCCGTGCCTGGAGCCCAGACAACGCCTTCTCATCCATAGGAAGTACGCCTCCTTGTGCGGGATTCTCCATACCGGGATGAGGATCTAATGCACGAGACTGAGTAGAGTGTCCGGCATTCAAGTTGTCGTTAACAGACATCAAGGGCCGGGCTGCATACTCATCAATGTTCCCACCAGCTGCTGCTAGTTGCATACTCTTCATCCTTTCTCTGATCGCATCCAACGTGCCACTGGTTACTGCAATTTCAACAATAGGCTTTCATGGTGAATCCAAGGAATATATACACATGAACAAAATAACAACAGTGACGATGAATAAAAAGTAACAATATAAGACGAGTAAATTACCCCCACTGATAAATCTCTCATTTCTATGGTCTGTCAATACGTTTTCAGGGGCACGGACTACGGTTGGCGGCAAATTAAAGTTTGTTGGTTCAGATTTTGTGCTCAAGGATTTAGAACCATTTAAAGAGTTGGTCTGTACAGGGGACAGAGGCGCAAATTCAGGTGACGAAGCAGGGGGAGGAGTTGCTATTGGCACACTTGAAGGAGTCCTTCCTGCTGCAGCATTCTTCTCCATCTGCAATGCAATTAAAACTCATTAACAAGCATAACATCGCATCTAACCATTAAATCTTTTCACAGCAAGGTAACGACACAAACCTGAGCCAAGCCATCTCTAATATAAGTCCGAAATGCCTCACTAGCATTTTGGAGTTGAGAAAATATATCAACCTAAAAACAAATATCAAAAATCAGTCTCCGCTGTTTTCTTATTTACCTTCAGGGATGCACAATAGAAACAATGTTAATTACCTTGGGGTATAGCTGAGTGATGCGATAAAGCTCATAGAGACCAATGGTGCATGTCTGCTTGTCACCAATTTTCTTGAATATTGCAGCGAGTTCTTGCTGTAAGAAGACATGAGGAAAAGAACTTTAGAAACAATAAATATCATAACAATAATACAAAGACATATACGAAGGAGAATCACAACTTTAGTGATGGACAAACATCAAGTATAAAAATAACATAATACTTTTAACTGCGCATCAGCAGAATTTGTGGCTGGTGCTGGATTGTTGACTCCGGAATCACCCCAATGAGTTTGACCAGGGCCAGTTGATGTCAACATTCTTGCCGCAGCCAAAGTCTGTTAAATTAAACACAAGGGATACAGGAGGTTATGAAAAAGATGCTGCCACATAAAAGCTAAGAAAGCTGAATAGTCATTTAATAAGTTTATAACTACCTCGAGATTGAGATCAATATAGGCAAGAATGATTGGTGGAGGCTTCATGTCTATGGGCACCAAAGATAGGTGACCCTTTATTGCAGCCCCTCGAAGCTTGACAAGTTCATGTAGAACAGTTTTTACCATTCGCAACGGCTTATCATCAGCTCCGGCTCTTTTATCAGAACCATAAAGGAAGAAAAACAAAATAATCGGTGATCAGTTTATCAATTCAAGATCAGGATAAATAATTAACATTCAACACAAAGAGAAGAAAAAAAGAAAAATACTGTCAGAGATTGTTTCCTAAAGTTCAGAAGATCTGTAAATATTTTGTTATTTATTAGAATCCCTATTTATAAGGGATTGTATTTCTTTACTAGAACTAGTTTCTTTTCTAGTTAGGAGTTTCCTTAGCTAAGGTATAAGTCTATATATTTAGTCTGTAAATTAGTAGCAATTTAACAGTCGAAATATAATAAAAAGATCAGTTTTTGATCAGCCTTTCGACATGGTATCAAAGCCTCTTTTTCTATAGGCTTTAACGGTTCTGTTAGACAGTATTTGTTCGATTTCTCGTTCCCTTCAAGAAGTAATGATGATTGGAAATAATCAAGTAGAAAGCTCGGCTCTAGTGACTCAAATAGTTTCTGAAAAGCCAACACGTTTGGAAAGTTTTGAAAGAAAATCAGAAACAAGGGCAGTGAATCGAGATTCCATGAGGTGTGCATATTGCAAAAAACCTCGACACACTAGAGAGAGGTGTTGGAAGTTACATGGGAAGCCTCAGTCCACAAACAAAAACTTCATAGAAAAGGAAGGATCAACGAGGGGGCAGAGCAGAGCCCATGCAACTAGAGAAGTAACCAAGGAATCCACTGAACAATCTGGAGAGTTCAATCAAGAGGAAGTAGAGAAGTTAAAGACTCTACTGGAGTCCTTAGGAAAATCATCAATTGCTGGTACAGGTAATCTGGTTTTCTCAAGTATATCCTCTTCCTCTTCTCAAAACTCTAATGCCTTGGAATCCTCCATACCTACTCAAACCTCCTGGGTAATAGACTCAGGAGCAACTCTGATCACATGACCAATTCCCCTCTCAACTTTCTCAATTATACACCAAGCCCTACCAATAGGAAAATTACAGTTGCTGATGGTACCATGATAATAGTTGCTGGTGAAGGAGATGTTGCGATTAGTAAAAAAAAATTGCTTAGAAAAATTCTACATGTTCCAAAATTATTTATCAGCCTTATCTCAATACCAAAACTTGTCAGGGATACTAATTAGATAAAAAAGATGATTAGGTGTGCTAAGGAGATCAATGGACTCTATTATCTTGAGAATCTTAGAGGACAAGTTTGAAACTTGAACACTCCACCCTCATCTTTTTTATCTAATTCTACAAACAATAAAGACCAAATCTAGCTCCAGCATCTTCGACTTGGTCATCCATCTTTTTTATCTAATTCTACAAACCCGAACCGAATGGACCCGAACCGAATGCTGAACCGAATATCGACCCGATTTTAACCCAAAAATTAAGGTAAAATAAATGAATAATTTATTTTTAATATTATCTATTTTTAACAATATAATAAATAATAAAATGAAGTATGCTTTATTATTTTTTTGTACTATACCATGGAAGAGACCGTTGCTCTTGTCAAAGTTGTGGTATAATAACATTTTATGTCATTTTGGCTAAAAATTAAATCTTTGAAATTAAAATGAACAAAAATATCATTATATTAAATTAATAGACTAAATTACAAAGATTAGTTAATTTCGACTAAAAGTAAATTTGTAGAGACTAAATATCACTACAGGGAGTGGATTTCTATATCCGAAGTCTAAACTATGGGAATACTTGTGACTAAATTAAATTAAACTTAAAGTTGAATACTAGTACTAAAATGTAATATTTTAAATGTAACATGACCTAAAAAAGTAATTATTCTCTAGCTTAAAAAATTAGTGGTTTTTTCCCTCCAAAATTTTATCTTTTCCCTCTATTTTTACCAATTGTCCTTTTCTTTTTCTTTTTTTTCAATCTAGCTTAAAAAAATTGGTTGCTTATTTCCCTCAAAATTTTGTCTTTTCACTCTCTATTTTTACCAATTGTCTTTCTCTTTTCCTTTTTCTTAATTTAATTGAGTTTCAATTTACATTAATTTAATTGAAATTTCACATTTAGTTATAGAATTATGTTTGTGATTTATGCTTCTAGATTTTAGTTAGCTCAATTAGATCCTAAATTTAATAAATTAATTCATTTCAAACATTATTATTATTACATATAATAAACTTTGATTTAATACAATTATATACAAAATTTTGATATGAATACATGAAGCTTTGATTTAAATATTTAATCAAATTCAAATGCATAGATTAACGAGTTGAATTAGAATTAATTTCATACACAATAACTCTAAACTAAACCATAAATACTAAACCCTAAACCCAAATCAAACCAAAGTGACCCGAAAAATTCAAATGTTGACCCAACTTGAACGACCCGACCCAAAAAAAACTGATCCGATTTTAACCCAATCGAATACCCGAACCGGATCAGACTCATCACATACCAAAATTAGACCCGAAACCGAACGACCCAATTGCCACCTCTAGTAAACACTCTCCAGCAGAATGGAATTTCAGAAAGGAAGAATGGATATATTCTTGCTATAACCAGGGCCCTTTTATTTCAAAATAATGTTCCATAAAAATACTGGGGGGAAGCTATCTTAACAGCTACATTTATTATTAACAGACTGCCCACTAAAGTCCTTTGATCCCAAAGTCCTATTCAAACCCTTACAAAAATTTTCCCACATTTGAACCTATCTCTTAACCTTCAGCCAAGAGTGTTTGGGTGTGTTGCCTAGGGCTACAAATGCTATCATCCACCTACTAGAAAGGTTTGTCATTGCTGATGTTACTTTTGTTGTAAGAGAGTTACTTCACTGCTCCTTATCTTCAGGGGGAGATGTCTTTTAGGGAAGATAAGGATGCAAATTTGTTTTTACTTCAGCAACAACCTTTGTCCCTCATTGATCTACCTCCTTCTCATTCTGCAGAAATCCAGCCGCCTTCACAGTCCTTACAAAAAGAACCCAATAGTCCTCAAACTCCTCAACCAAACAGAAATATTTCTCAGCCCAATGTTCAAGAAACTGTTGGTCCTCTAAAGACATATTCGAGAAGGAAGATACCTATGCAGACTCAATCATCTCCTGCTCCTGCTCTTGCTCTCATTCCCATACATTTTGAGGTACATTCTGAAACTGATCCTGATCATAATGATATGAATCCTAATTCTGAGTTTGAATTTCCTATTGCTATTAGAAAGGGAAAAAGAACCTGCACCACTAAACACCCTTCATATTTGTTTATGACCTATAATAATTTGTCCCCGAATCACAGAACCTTTCTTACCAGCTTAAACAATATTCCCATACCTAAAACAGTAGCCGAGGCATTAGATAATGAGAATTGGAAATGGATGCACTGGAAAAGAATAAGACCTGGGATTTAGTAAAGCTGCCAGGAGACAAAAAAACAGTGGGATGTATATGGGTGTACACTGTAAAATACAAATCAGATGGCTCCTTGGAAAGAAACAAAGCAAGGTTGGTGGCAAAGGGGTACTTGCAAACCTATGGGATAGATTATCTGGAGACACTTGCACCTGTTGCAAAGATGAACACAGTGAGGGTTCTACTCTCCTTAGCAGGTAGCAGCTAACCAGGGATGGAATTTACTGTAGTTTGTGAACAAATATGAGAAGAAATGAATTTCTTACTTTTTATTGCTCTAACAGTAACTAACAATTTATAAGGAAGAATTAGTCTAAGTTAGGAAATGATTCCTAAGATCAGGGAATTAGATTAGAGACTATTTACATAAAGCAAACTCCTAGAAATAAGGAAAAAGATTCTGTCCCTTGATTCTAGGAATTCCAACACTCCCCCTCAAGCTGGAGTGTAGATGTTCATCAAACCCAGCTTGCTAGTGAGATCTTCAAACATGTTCTTGTTTAGGCTCTTAGTAAACAAGTCTGCAACTTGTTGTTTAGTTGGTAGGTAGGTTATGCATACTTCCCTTGATTCGACCTTCTCTTTGATGAAATGACGATCTATTTCTACATGTTTGGTACGATCGTGGTGAACCGGATTGTATGCTATGCTCACTGCTGCCTGATTGTCAGTACAATTTCATAGGTCTGGTGTGAGGCATTTTTAATTCCCCCATTATTCGTTGTATCCAAATTCCCTCGCATATACCATGTGACACAGCTCGATATTCAGCTTCAGCACTACTACGGGCTACAACAGATTGTTTTTTACTTCTCCACGTCACAAGGTTACCCCACACGTAGCTGCAGTAACCGCTTGTAGACCGTCTGTCATTCACCGAACCTGCCCAATCTGCATCCGTGTAGATGTCCACATATCGACTAGTTGTTTTCTTGAAGTGTAGGCCCTTGCCTGGGGTTCCCTTCAAGTATCTCAACACCCTATGGACAGCCTCTAGATGTTTCTCCCTTGGGTTATGCATATATTGGCTGATAACACTCACACTGAAAGCAATGTCAGGACGAGTGTGAGATAGATAGATAAGTTTTCCCACGAGTCGTTGATATCTCCCCCTGTCTATTTCCTCTCCATCTTCATTAGTTCCAAGCTTCAAGTTGAATTCCATTGGAGTCTCTGCAGGTCTGCAGCCCAACATGCCAGTGTCCTTCAATAAATCTAGAACATATTTTCGTTGTGAGATGGAGATACCTGTCCGAGACCTTGCTACTTCCATTCCAAGGAAGTATTTTAGATTTCCCAAGTCCTTAAGTTCAAATTCAGTGCTAAGAAACTCTTTTAAGCATCTGATTTCATTTGAATCATCTCCTGTTAGGATGATATCGTCAACATAGACTATAAGGATGGAGCATTTACCTTCCTTCGAGTGTTTGTAGAACATAGTGTGGTCTGCCTGTCCTTGGATATACGCCCTGCTGGTCATAGCCTTGGCAAATCGACTAAACCAGGCTCTTGGGGACTGTTTCTTTAACCATACTACTGGTTTATGTGGACGACATCATAGTTACAGGTAATGATTCAAAAGGAATCATCAATCTGAAAAAGTGTCTTGTAAAAGAGTTTGAGGTGAAGGAACTTGGGAGATTAAAATATTTTCTGGGTATTGAGGTGGCACACTCACAACAGGGAATTTTTATATCACAACAAAAATATAACCGGGATCTTTTAAAGGAAACTGGAAAGCTTGGATGCAAACCAACAGAAACGCCCATAGAAGTTAACCACAAACTTGGAGATTCAGATGAAGATGATATGACAGTTGATAGGGGTTCATTTCAGAGACTTGTGGGAAGACTTTTATTTATCACATACCAGACCAAACAACATATGCTGGTGGAGTGGTAAGCCAATTCATGCACAATCCTAAGGAGTCACACCTAAGAGTTGTAATGCGAATCTTGCAATACTTGAAAGGTACACCAGGTAAAGGAATCATGTTTAGAAGAGGAGGAAACCTGACTCTGGAAGCCTACACAGATGCAGACTATGCAGGTTCCAGAATGGACAGAAGATCAACTTCAGGCTACTGCACCTTTTTTGGAAGAAATTTGGTTACTTGGAGAAGCAAAGCAAAAAACAGAACGTGGTAGCTAGATCCAGTGCAAAAGCTGAATTTCGAGCTATGGCTTTAGAAATCTGTGAGTTACTACGGCTTAAGATCATTCTAGAAGATTTGAAACTATAATGGAATGGACCAATGATGTTGTACTGTGATAACAAATCAGCAATCAATATTGCTCATAATCCAGTTCAACATGACAGAACAAAGCATGTTGAAGTGGACAGACATTTTATAAAAGAGAAACTCGACAATGGTTTGATTTGTACTCCTTATGAGACTACTGGTAATCAGATTGCAGATATTCTCACCAAGGGTTTACTTGGCAAGGATTTTCAGAAGTTAACAAGCAAGCTGAGGATGGAGGACATCCATGCCCCAGCTTGAGGGGGAGTGTCAGAGATTGTTTCCTAAAGTTCAGAAGATATGTAAATATTTTGTTATTTATTAGAATCCCTATTTATAAGGGATTGTATTTCTTTACTAGAATTAGTTTCTTTCCTAGTTAAGAGTTTCCTTAGCTAAGGCGTAAGTCTGTAAATCAGTAGCAATTTAACAGTCGAAATATAATAAAAAGATCAGTTTTTGATCAGCCTTTCAACAAATACTGTGTTTAAGGCATACCTTCTCCGGATTTCTTCCATCCCTAGTTCTTGCAGGTAGACATGGATACTTTGAAGGATGCGGTCAAGATCAACATCATATATAGTGCTTTGAAGAACCTGCATACCAGAGAATGTTACTTGAAAACAAACTAGAGAACAGCAATTATTACTAAACTGAGATGTTTCTTCAACATATTCCACAATTAGAAGGAAATTTCTGATCAGATTAATTGGATGATCTCTTGTGGCTTCATTTAGTATCTCAAAAATGGTAAGTATAGAAAATTTCCATTTTACTTTTAAGCCCAAATTATCATATTTCATCGGCAGCAATTATTCCTAACAAAGAAATTATACCAATCCTTCTAGGGTTAACATCAGAAAGCAAATAAATAAATGATCATAACTACATCATAGCCAACAGAAATAGTCTACACGTCACCCAAAGCACAATGGGTGCAAAACTACTGTAAGATGGATTAATAAGTTGGCAAATTCTAGTACTGGTAATGGCAAGAATCTTGAGATAAAAACATAAAACCTGGGCAAATAATATTCTTAAACCAATTAATTTTGTAAACAAAAACACTTACAGTAAGGAAAATTAAGTTGTGTTAATTTCTAAAATTCCTTTGGAGCATAATGATTTACTAGATGGCTTCATAAAAAAATATCCGTAACAAATGAATCAGACAAAAGTAATGATTGAAGGGAAAACTAAGTGACTTACGTTATCAAGTGGCTTTAAAGGATAATAATTTACTGGCAACTTGAAAAATTGACACTATTCATAAACATCATTTCGCACTATGAAAGTTCTTAAAAGCACCAGAGTTAGTTACCTTTGTGAGTTTAATAAGGCATTTGACAACCAAATCAGAAAACTTCTGATTTCTTGCTGCAAGAGTTTCATTTGTTGCGGGTGAAGGCCATCTTGAAGGATCTAGAGGACGTAAGAGATTAATCAGGACGACAAAAGAGGAGGTTCGATCAGCATTATCCTGCATGCACAATAATCAGTTAAAACCCAAAGAAGATACATAAATTTGAAGTAAAAATATATGTACACATATAATCATTTTAAAGCAGTTCAACCAGAATTTTAAGCATCAAGACATTCAAAGCTTTCAAAAGTTGGCTGCCATCATCCATTTGGGGAACCCTTTCATCCAAAAGCCATAGCAGAAGCTCTGTAATAAGGTTGTCAAGCGTGTTTTCCTTGACAGCGTGTGCAAGTCTTTTATTTTGAAATGTCTGCCAAGAGAAAGTCAAAGGAATTAGTTTTTGGCAACAAAACATCTAGTAATACTAAGTTTCATTCATAAATTAACATTTTTTTGGAGTCCATGCTATAGTGAAATTATCAATTTCATGCATAAGAAGAAAATTTGCAATTAAGTACTCTAATGTTCATTCCATTAAGAAGATTCCACCGCTCATTAACACTGTAAATCAAATGGAAGACATGTCCAAAAATACCCAACCAGAATGTGCCATGTGTCTAAATTTCCAACTTAATTCTTTATTAGTTAAGATTTTTTATTTTTTAATTAAAAAATTCATGTAAAAACAGAGGAAGGTGGCATTGAGGAGAGGGAGGGAGAAACTTCAGTGTATTCTTCTCCACAGCATGCGTAGGTCTATTATTTTGAACTGTCGGCACTAGTCTTACATCTGTAAGCCATATCAGTACTGGTCAATGGTCATCGTCTCCCCTACAATCCTTTCCCTCTCATACTTTTCTCTCCTTGATTCACGTTTTCCAATTCTTTATGTGATTTGATCAAACCTTATGTTTTATTAATTTTTAAAATTTTCAGGTTTTTATTTTAAAATCGAGAAAGGAAAAAGTTCATAAAATTTGACACAAGATGTGCTCCATGGTTGGACACTTCAGGCGCTTGATCAACAAAGGTAGCACCTAATGAGGATTTTTTAGTTCATGAGGCAAATCAAACATTACACTATATTTGGTTACTAAAGGCATTTCTCCTTTTCTTTATTAATAGTCTAGCCCCCCCGACCCCATCTTTCTCCAGAGAAAATAAACATATAAAAACAAACCACCTACACCACCAGTGTACTGTCAGCAAAAATAAGAACCAAATGTAGTACCCCCAACCACAATCCTAAATTCTATTAGAAAAAATTACTAGTACTTCAGATAGTAAACTCACCTGCATAAGTGTGTTTAGGACATATTTACAAGATCTTGACGATGCTCCAGTCAAGCTGAAGTCAAAAGTTTTGGCTACCTATTAAACAAAGACATGGAAGGAAATGGTTAGTGCATGGAGGAAAAATACGTTCTTTAAAAAAACCCAATTAATTAAACTCCCTATTTCTATGCATAACAAACTCGATGCTTGAGGAAATTAACAATCAGATCATATTGAAACCAAGAAGTCAAATTGCCTTATTAGCTAAGCATGAAACGAGTCTATCTGCATCCTTCATTAGGTCATCCATCAAACTGCCTTCTGGGTCATTAGTGGCCTGTGTTAACTCATGGCACACGACTTTCATCCCCTCAACAGACTGCAATACGAAATGAAACAAATGCTAAGAACATGGTCCTCATGCAAAATGTGGACACAAAATATGAATTAGAAAAGCAATCATGACTTCAAATATGTAGTAACTAAACAAACTCAGAATAGAATTAAAACAAAAACCCATGAATGAGGATATAACATGATTGACACAAATTTAATGCTGATTTTACAATACAGATATAACAGAGCTACAAGTAGTACGTGAATGGTTTACTGCAATTTTTAATTAGGTCATAATCTCATAACCAAGCTGATTACAAAGTAACTGGCGAATAATAACACATCAATGGATCCTAACCCATATATATATATATATATATATATATACCCTAACTCATATAAGAAAAGCCTACCTACCTACAGAAGAGGCTTAATTTGATTCAAAGACTAACAACTAGTCAAATCAGAAATATTAAAATCTAATTCTTAACACTAACAAAAAGGGGAAAAAAGAGATACCAGGCTCCACATATTCCTTAAGTATATTGATGTCCAACCATTTCAGACTGTTAGGTAATGTTTTACAAAATAAAACAATACAACGTTTTGCATTCCATTCCGAAAAACTCATACTAGCTCAAAGAAGTTTCATATCAAGATGCTTCAGGGTAGACAACTCTGGCCCTTATAAATTAGGTAGAAATCATATTAAGAAAATGGCCTAATTATCATTAGCTAAAGTTAAAAACCTGCTCAGGAGAACCACAAGAAATGATATCAAGAGCTTCATTCCAGTTTGTGGGGCCACTGACACCAAGCGCACGAGGCATTAAATGTCTCTCCATGTCAAGGTCAGGTTGCACAAAGTTATTCCTGACATGAAAAAGAATGCTAGTAAGGAGAATAGCATGAATAAATAAGTCAAAGTGAACAGCACAGTCCATGATTAGAAAGATGTCAACAAAACATGATAAAAATCAATAAAACCCTGAAAATATTGACCTGGAAATAGATTGAGAAACTTCATAACTCTGCTCAGCTACATCAGGCCTGGCAAAAAAGAAAAAAGAAATGGTGACTAAAAAAGTTGAACAAATGAAGTAAACTACCACAACTTTACAACATTCAGGTATGAAGAAGCCAAGGGCCTATTCCTAATTGGTATCTACCAGGTCAGCTATACAAACAACAAATAATGTTGTGATAAACTGAAAATTGTCATGTAAAATGAAATGGGGATCATACCTTTCACTAATATCACTGTTAGGGGCATTAAGCTTACTCTGATATAAGTGAAAATGACCTTTTCAATAACGTGTCACATACAAATTGATAGGGTGTACAACTAAATTCATTGGAAAAGCTTCAGAAATAAACTTTAACAGCCAAATACCTCATTTGCTTTTATAGAAACTATAAACAGAAATTTTCATTTTTGGCACATGACAACAGATCAAGTGCCAGCAGAAAAGCCTATTCTATTTTGCTTGCAATTTTAATATTTATATACAAATAAGTGAATGGCTTAAAACTAAGGTTTTAACAATTTTAAAACTAACCACAATCTAAAATCCCAGCAACACAAATAAAAACAAAGGTTTTAATGGCTTAACGCATAAAATCAAAACCCTGGTTTTAATGATTTCACGCAAAAAAAGAAGAAATTATCCCAATAAAACTGCACATATTGAAAACTAGGATTAAAATGTTTTGCACTTCAAAAGTGTAAAATAATCGAAACCTTCAACTGTTAAACAAATTCGTGCTGGATTTCAAATCTTAAGCGGATTTGGATAAATCTAAAATATTTGTGTAGGAAGGTAATGAAAATGTATTATAAAAGTATACTGATTTAATAAATAATTTAAAAGTACTATAAAAATATCCTGATTCGTGTCAATTGTTTTAGTGGCCACATGACCATATGTTTTAAAAAAATAAACGGCAGGACTAATGTTACAGTTTGATACTTTAGGAGTCAATTTGACCCCCCCCCCCCCAAAAAAAAAAAAAAAAAGATTTGGGGCCAATTTGACTAAAGTTGCCAACTTCAGGGGATAATTTGCGTTTTAAGCCTAAAAGAATAATAGCATCAAGAAGCTGAGAGGTACTAATCACATCAAAAGGAAAGGCAGAAAGATACCCATTTTCCCTTACAGAACGCCTTAGAGCAGCTCTTGCTTCACCGGGGCGACCTTCCCCCCTTTTTTCCATCTCTCGAACCTGACACAACATTTTATGTTGAAAAGGGAGAAACACAAACATATAAATTAAAAGGAAAAGCATACACAAACCTTCCACTTAAATCTATCATCTAGCATGCTTTTCTGAGCATCCGTCAACTTCCCTACATACCTCCATATGTCCTCACCTAAACAGAAAAAGAGCATCTCAGCAATCAAAAAGCAGAAGCCAAGAAGGAACCAAAAACTGAAATGAGTAGAAGTTGCATAACATCATGGCATACCAAGAATCTTATATCCGGTAGCTAGTGTATTTAGGGCAGCTTTCCTAATTTCACCATCTCGTTCTGCTGTCAAGCTTGCAACAATTTGCAATGATTTCAATTGTCCACTTATCTGTTTAGAGGGGGAAAGGAATTGTTATCCCAGAGGAAATGAATAACCAAGAGAGTCTGTCCAACCCTCTTACAAGCTCGATGATGATAAAAAAGAAAACAAACAAGATCGACACACTCTACCAGGTACAGTTGTTTTTAGTACTATTATTTTAGTAGAAAGAAACGTAAGACAACTCTCTTACCTCAGCGCCATGATGATCAATAAAGAAACCAACAAGATCAGCACACTCTATCCGAGTACGATTGTTTTTAGATCGAAGACCATCTAAAATGTAACTGTAGCTTTTTGCAGCCGAATACACTAGAACTATTTGCTTTGTCAGCTCCCGCATTTTTTCTCTAACTTTTTCAATGTTATGTCCCAACTGCAACCAAATTTAGAGACATGATTTAATGAAGTGAAAACTACATACACACTTGAGCTTGGATTGACCAAAAACTCGAAAACCAACTTGATTATGCTTTATTTATATTTATTACATAAATAATAGCAATTAAATATTTGTAATTCGAAGGCTTAACAAGGTTGGCAAGCTGTTGTAGCCAATTATTAAAATACTTAAACTTGACAGTGAACTAGGAAAAGTATTCCACAATTAGAGCCTGAAAAGCTAAATCATAAGAATCTAAATAACCAGCGAGCAACATTCAAGGAAATGCAGACATCTCCACATGTGGAAAATCATGTAACTGAAGACAATGAACCAGACCTTTTCTATCAAGCATGGAAGAAAAATGGCAGCTTCAGCCTCAGACAAGCTATATGCCTCACCCTTCAAATAGTCGAAAAGTTCACGAAGAAACTCCAGCACCTATTAAATGCAAAACCAAATGTTCATCATTTATCCACTCTACCAGAGAATCATGAACTTGAAGAATCAAAAGAGGCAAAATAGATTTGACCTTCAAAAGACATGTCGTGTTAGATTTACACAACTGCAAAACAAACCACCTCAATAGTATGTCGAGAACTTCAATTATTTCCTTTCCAATGGAAGGGAGTGCCTGCAGTTATTTTGAGACGCTTGAAATATGAAAATATCAACACAACCACACCAAATAAACAAAATTTAATTGTGGGCAACCTTCTGTAACATCTCAAGACCATCAACTTGCTTCTTGAAATCAGTGCTCAATAAGCGCCTATGTAGATCCTCTCTAAAATACTTCATCATATCATTCTGCAATAAAGATGTGAAGGCCGCGTCTCTTACAAATCAATATTAATCAGTGGTAACCAAAAAATAGTAAGCAAGTGTTGTGAGAAATAAACCTCAAGTTCTTGGATCTGTTCAACCCGCAGCTCTTCAAACTTCGTCCTTCGAACCATTCTCTCCCTCTCCTCCTGTGGCAAAGGCCAAATGAACATTCATGCACCAAATAAGTGTGCAGAGTTGTATCCATACACTCCACACAAGTTTCAAAATAATAAATCAATCACTCATACCTTAATTGAATCCTTGACATTCAATAAAGCCTGGTGCTGAACAGATATACCTTGAACAGGCAACATTGTGTCCGATTTCAACCCCTTTGCTGGGATGACTCTCTTTAAAGCCATATTAAAAAAAAATAGAATAAAAGAAGATAGTTAACAGAGTCTTCCAATTGAAAGAGCAACTAACCAAAGCAATAAAAACCTACCGAAGTTACAGTTCTATTGCCATGCTTTGTGATACCATTGGAAGTAGATTTTGCAACCTTTGTGTTGGTTTTTGACGAAAGTCCAATAGAACCTCCTTTGGGTGGTTCAACAAATTCTGGGGGCATAAACAGATCAGCATATGAAAAGGATTGGGATTTGGAAGTGAAACGAAAGGGGGAGGGAAGCAATCCAAATTAAACAAAAAAAGGTACCTTGGAAAGACCCATAAGGTTTAACCCGCTCAAGGATAAGAGCTAAAGCCGGTCCTTGTATATCTTTAAGATTCTTCTCGATCTGACAAGAAGGCATACACAAAGCTAAGACGAACGCTACTCTAAACACAAATGAATTCCAATCATGGAGAGAGAAATGACAACAAAAATAAATATAAAGAGCTACATAATTTAGGTACATACTGTTTCCTGCCCACTAACTCTTAAAATTTCAGCAATGCATCCATCAGCTGCTTTGCGAACATCCGATGATTTATCCTAGGAAGAATTTCAGACATACAGATATGTGTAAATAAATTGGAAATGAATATAGGAAGAGGTAACAAAGAATGTTTACTTATTCAACCAAAATTTACCATCATGGCAGTAGCAGCTTGTTTGAGCAGATGCACAGCATCAGGAAATTCACTAAGTCCAGAGAGTTGCCTAGTTGACCAATCAAAAAGATCTTTACGTCCTTCCGCTCCAATCTTAGTGTCTGTTAGTGCTGACGTGATATAAGGAACCTATAACAACAGAATTATTCTAGATATCTAAAAAAGATAGTAAAAGCCAACAGGATTTAAATCAGAAAATTAGTCACCATTTTGTCAAAATGAACAACTGCATTCCAAGCATCCAAAGTAGACAAAGTGCTCTCTCTCATATGCTTCTTATTGTCACTAAGGCATTTCAAAATATCTGATAGTATTCCCTGCAATTAACAAAATCATGCATAAATTTATTCTTCTAAGAAACTAAAATAATAAAAGTTTTTCTTAAAACTACAAATTGTGTTCACCAAACCTTGCTTGCTTTCTCGACAGCAGGTCCCGTTGCAGATGCAATGTTGCCAATGGTAGTCAAAGTGGCCATAACCAAATTTTTGTTGCTATCATATAGCCGCCCCCTAAGAGCACCAAATAGCTCTCCTGCCAATCAAAAAACCCAAATGATCAGAAAGCTTGCCGCAATGAACAATAGTGAGGGTCCAAATTAGTCCAGAAAAGTTCCGAAACCCATAGTATACCTGTTCCAGTGGGTTGAATACGCTTGTTAGCCTCTTCCAAAATTTTGTTCACAGCTTCAATAGACTCCAAACGAACCTAGAATGGATAAAAAAAACATGGGAAACCACCACAAATACTAATTAAGGGAATCAATGATAAGTGCTAACGAATCAGATATAAAGATAGGATTACCTTCCAATCAGGACTTTCCAAACTCTTTAACAGGGTAGGAGTGATCTTTCCGCTAATATCTTCACGTGGCAGACTATCTAGTCCACCCACAGATACAGAGGTTGATTCTGATGCCCTGACAGTTTTCTTTGGTGCAGCAGAAGTACCCTGAACAGTGACATAAAATACAATATCCAATTCACAACTCCCTAGAATGTAGGCCACTAAACCTTAAAGACAGACCAGATGTGTGCATCCTTATATTTCTATTTATAAATTATTAATAAAAAATGCCAGAGAACAGGATAGAAGCAAATAAGAATATGGGAAAACTGAATGCAAGCAAATAAGAGTATGGTATTCAATTGTTTGAGCAAATATGCTTGAATTATTAGTCCATCAACTCAAGTAATCAGGGATTAAGATTATAGTACATGTACCTCAAATGGATTTTTTTGATATTCAACGTCAAGTGCACTAAGCAATGCAGGTTTTACATCCGTAAGAAACGCCTTGATATCTGTGAAGGGACCAAGAAAAAAGATAGATGAGAAAAAGGAAATTTATAGAATGTTGAATCGTAAACAGGTGGTATAGACAACTCTAAATAGGACAATGCAACGTATCACTAATCACCTGGGCCAACAAACTTGTGTAAAGCACCCAAAACCTTAATTGTAGCGTTTCGGGTGGCTGCAGCACTGGACTGCAGTCCAGTATCTTTACAAAACTCAATTAGATCCTGCATTACACAGTTAGCAACGATGGGTAAGCAAACCATGCTAACAATTACATTAAAATTGAGCAATGACAAAGTTAGTTAAGATGAATGAATTACCTTCAACTTCAGAAGTGAAACACCAAAGTCATCAATAGCGGAGACCATCCACAATAAACCCTCACTCAGAACCTTGGGATTCTTGTGCTCTTTCATTATTTTATAAAGCTGCAATAAATAATTCTTTATCCAGTATTCAAGAGAAAGCAAAATAAAAATAGAAAAGAAACGTAACAGAACAGAACAGAACAAAGTATTCTTGATCTCTGCTTCAATAAATGCTGAACTTACAGAACTGAAATCAACATAGGAATTAATGATCAGAATGTTACATTTCAATTTCAATTACCCTTTCAAAAACAAATCCTGGACCTACTGCCTCGGAGAAAGTGGTAAGGCACTTCATAGCATGAACACGAGTCTTCATATCTGCCACTCTTTCACTTATACCTGTCAAGGAGACAAAACAAAAGCATGCACCATAATGAGAGACTGAATGCAAATTAATTTTGACACAGGATAGACAAAAATTTAGGTACAAACACAAGTAGACGATAAACTAACTGATAAGAGGAGGACAATCGTAACATGTTCTAATTTCTAAAAGAATGTTATTTGAAAACGCGAATGTCAAACTAATACTTACCAAGAAGGCAAAGAACAACACATTTCTTTGGAAACTTCGTAGCACTGGAGGCTAGATAAGTGATAACTTCAATAACTTGTTGCTGGACCTGTTTCATTCAATTCAAAAGTCTTGACACCTAATACTAAGTGAAAATAGGAGATAGAGGCTCTAAAGAAGTCAAGCTACCACTTATAAAGTGCAAAAATCATATACCTGAACATTTTTCTCATTCCAACCAGGAAGGGCGCAAAGCAAATAAACCAAAATCTCCACAGACTTATCAAGGTCCTGGAGACCCTCAACCTGTTGTTTCAGTGAGGATATGGCTGCAAACAGAGAGGTTTGGGTACCCAATTAGAAAAGTGGACTGATAATATAATGTAAACTAGCAAAAACAGTAGCTACTTTTAACAACAAAGAGAGCAGCATTTTAGTCAGAGATAACACTACAAACAGAACTTGTGATACCATAATCTTCACCCTTTCTGCCTTTCAGAAGAGAAATAAAATGTAAACGGTGCATACATATAAATTACATGCAACTTAGAGTACCAATAACGTGGAACTAGTATTTCAAAATAAATTTAGAATAATGATTATTTATTGAATATTACTTTAGTACTTGGCATACAAACATTGTTATTTATAAAGAAAAAAAGTTGAGCGTCTTCTACATCCAATAATCACCAAAATGGTAAAAGCATGAAAAACTTGTAATCGAGTTAAGAATAGATATAAACTCATATGTGACGATAAGAGGTTAAAAGTTAAATACCTTAAAGATGCAAAAAGAAAAAAAGAACATTGGTAACTAGTATTACACTCTCATGTAATATAGCAACAATATCACCTAGTTAAAAGAAATAAGTGGAGGAGAGTACATTCATATTAGTACTAAGAAATTAATATTAGCAACAGTAGCTTCTAATGATTAATAAACACAGCACCTTTATACGAACTCATTTCATTCCAATTTTATTATCTAATTAATTGATTAGCATTCCAATTGACTACAAACGATCCAACTTTTGAAGCACTTAAAAAAATTAAAAGAAACTCTATCAAGAAAATTACAGCTCAATATATTTTCCGAGGATAAGAGATTAGAAATCTCATCTAAGAAGGAATGTGGATTATTTCTCCTCTTGTTTTAAGAAAAATAACCATACCAAAAACAAAGAACAAAAAAAGATCCAACAAGTTAATGATAAATAAAACAGGGACCCACACATTAGGGCAGTGTTAAAGTGGTATTATCCTACATCTCCAGTCTTGGATTCCCATATTCAAGTTGAGTCCCTCTACCTGTAGCTAACTAGTTTTAGGTTGACAGCTTAACAAGACAAAATTAGAGGCAAAAAGATTAAGATATTAGCTGCCTGGCATTAATTTAATTAAGCACCTCTTCTAACAATAAGAATGTAGGAGCATACTTTCAATTTTTGTATATGAGAACATTGCAAGATGTTGCAGACTTCACATGTTTATACACATGTATCCATGGATGGATGTATGCATATGATATATTAATCTGAAAGTATATACATGAATTTGCAAGTTACCAAACATCTATAACCTTCAATACAGTCCTATTTATAATACACATTAAAATATACTAACTATGAAAACAAGAACAGCCACAAGGAAGAGGAAGTTACAAAAAAGCAACCAACCTTCAAGACGCTCTTTCCATACAGCACTCTTCAATTGAGAAATGACATCTGCCTGTATGAGGGAACCTAATCTGCTTTCAATCTCTTCAAGGCTCATTTCTGCTGGCTGTTATTGTTAAACAAATCAAAGAAACTAAGAATTCCCAAGCTATCAAAGTAAAAGCAATAAAGAAACTTTAACAGATAAGTTTACCTCAATGTCCTCAGGTGTTTCACTCAATTTTGCTGTTTCCATCCGTCCAGCTCCGTCTACCTTTTTATTGTTGCCCGACTTAACTGAAGCCCCTTTCTTATTGGCAGGCTGGTATACAGTTAAAAGTTTTCAATCAGCATGACATTAGACCTCAATCTTTTACTGCATGGAATTAAGTCTCTGAATTCTAATTTTATTACAGGACCTTTATCATATTAAATATATCAATAAAATTATTCATGGTTGGATGATATCATTTATATAAAAATGCTTGAATTTATTTGGATGAACTACCTGAGTAATATTATAACAAATTTATTTTTAGTAAGTGTATCAAATGGACTTTATTCGTCTTTTTTCATGATTTAATGAGTATAATAACAACGAAATAAATTCTAAAAACTCATAAACTTAAAGTATAAGAAATAAAAACTCGGTGCCTTTTTCATTTTTTTTAGTAAAGATTGAGGAACATTTTCCTTTATAAAATCTTACAGCTGCAGAGACAGGCCTCTTCCCACTAAGCATGCTAGCCGCTGATTTCCTAACAAATGAACTTTCAGAAGCCTGCATGGAATAGCTAAATCATAAGTTTGTGGTTCCTTAAACATGGTACAAAGACAACAGACTAAAGGGTAAAAATATTTTAAAAAATCCATAATTTTTTTTCTGAAATGGAAGTGTCAGCAAATATCATCATAATTCAGAACCAACAATCCTATTAAAAATGATAAAACATCAAAAACCACATCTTAATCATGATGTAGTATTTTCATATATGATTAACTTACCAATACTGGCAGCAAGGTGATCATTATCAATATATGGTTGACTTATCAATACTAACATTAACATGCTCATTCTCTTAGCACTTAACTTATTCAGCCATTGTTTATAAAATGATAAAACCAAATAACCTTCCCCGCGAAGGTTTAAGGCAAGATGGTTAAACTTCTTAGATTTTATAGTATAGAAAACTGTATAAAGTTATCATCAGCAGTACCTCCAGAGTAACCTTCTGCAAAGTTTACTGTGTGCCATCATAAAAAATAAATAAATAAATCATGTTTTTATACTTCCAATCATACATGCATCATCATAAAAAATCAGAACTACTTTTTCACATGCACCGAACTTAACAATTTCATTTTGCTTTTGAGTATATATGCGATCTACATATAATTCAAGACTTAACATATGTGCTCGTTACTCGCTAAGGTTACAGATCCACGCAATGTCAGGAAGTCAGACAGAAAAATAAATAACATTGGATAGTATCTACCGTAAGAACATAATGAAAGCAAATAAAAAGCAAACACTAGATTTAACAGGGCACTCACCTCCGTAGAAGACACACCACCCCCCGAGCTTTTTACAGCAGCTGGAATATCATAATAAAGTAAGAATCAAAGACACCATACCAATCCACAAGGGTTCTAATTGCTCCAACATTAATTGCAATGATCAGTACAGAAAAAATCTTAATACACCTGAGCTAGTAGCACCAGCTACAGACGACCCAGTTCCAGCAATCATTTCAGAAAGCTTCTTTTTTCTAACATCGTCAAGTTTCTCCAATGACCTCTCTAATGGCCTCATACCAACAGACTGCGCAAAAGGACAAGAAACTTTATATACAGATAAATCATGGGAATTAAAGAGATGAAAACACAATAAGTGAACATAGTACCTTAGCTACAGCAGTCAGCGCCGAAAAGGCTGCATCTCTGACATCTGGGGTCCCATCATTAAGACACTGTAATTCAAATTAATAGAAATCCAATGGTTAGAGCAATAAATAACAAGTGAAAATGCTAATAAGAGCATTTAATTGAACTCGATATGTAAATTTTATTTATAAGAACTCAAAATCTATACAGCCACATATTTTAATTCAACTCAAAATGTTCTCAGGATTTCCACTTTCTACTTGATTACATATTCTAGGTTTTTATTTTCTACCAGTGAAGGAGAGGAATGCAGCATGGGCGGTCAGACTAACTTTAAGCAAAGATAGATGAAATAGTCAGGCCTAAAATATTGTAACCTATAATTAGCATTATAAAAGGAAAACTGCACTGACCTCCATACAGATTGGGACATAATCCTTATGCACCTTCAGAACAATAGCTTTGTTACTTGTTTCGATACAGAATGTCACCCAGTTCAAAGTTAATGAACGCACAAGTGGAACTTTGTTTTTAGTTGCAGTTTTAACATCTGCAATAAACAACCATATTAAAAAAATACTAGCACTGAGAGCTAGCACCTAACCAAGGTTAGCCAAACAGCTTAAATTTTAATAGAAACAAGCAGATGTAAATAGTAAAAAAACTGCAACATCAGAGTGGAACACACAAAAATAAACGAATCAGAAAGTGATTTTACTGTAAGGGAAAAAAGACTAAAAACAACTTTACCCATTAAAGACAACTTGCGAAATTACTGATTAAAATAAGAAACTTGCCTTCCACAATATCCGCCAGATTTAAGCACCCAGATTTGTGCATTGCTTGGAGAGTTTGTGTGAGTGCCTCAGTCGAAGTAGGTTTTTTCTCTTTCAATTTTTCCTATAGAAGAAATGGTTCATACAAGCCATTAATTTAAGTACCTATTCCACCAATATAAATGATAAAAAGAATGAAAAAAAAATTATATATCAAGCTAGTACATTTTTTTGATAAGAAAAGGAAGGAGGCCTTGTTAAAAAACCCTTCATACCCGATATGTTACATAGGTAACCCACCGGGCATTGGAAGGGGAAAAGAGTGCCTCAAAATTTTATTTCACAAAGGGATTTTTAACAAGCATTGTATGTCCCAGTACACAACTACAACACCTCAGAACATACATCATAACCTTGTTTAGTAATAAAGCAATCCTAGTTACATAGTTACCCAATTCCTTGTTTAGCCAAGCTATCTTCATCCCATCATGTACCTTTAACGGCATGAACGTTTACAAAAAGCAGCGACTTGGTTACAAAAGTGATGGGATGAAGAAACTCAAAAAAAATGCACAAATCACACTCAGGGATTTTTTTATTATTAATTTCTTTTTGTAATCTACAGGCAAAAAACAGCATCCAAGGAATATGAACAGTTTTACTATCAGGTACATGATGCATCAGGGCACACAAAAGTTGGTAATAGATAAGCATTAACTATCCCAAAAAAACTGATCTTTTCAATCTTTGAGTGTATGTCAACCAAACAAACATGGTACTTCGGTTTTTCCTAAAGTACCATTCCATAACCAAAAGACCTGACGATAAATAAAAATGAAGCTGGTTTAAAAATGATAAAGTAAGGCACAGTTTCCAAAATAGAAAAGAATGAACATGACATGCAATTAAATGCTTTCATGATTATGCAAGTTGTATGGCACTTACAAGTAAAACTGGCAACAAAAAGCGCGAACTACCAGAAAAATGAGTCCGCAAACCCCGAGCAAGATTCCCAATAGCTTGGATGGCTTCAACTGCAACAGCTATGTTTACATCTGTAACAAGCTGCAAACAGAAAGACAACTTATACTCAAAAATACCTCAACAGCCACAAATAGCAGTTACAATAGTCATCAAGTAAATCAAGAAAAGACCAATTGAATCTGGGTTTCAGATCCCAAATAAGGTAGAAAGATCAAAGAACCTCGTAGATGCAAACAAAGAGAACAAGAGGATTTAGATAGGAAGAAGTAAAAACAGTATGACTCATGCTGTCATATGTCATCCTCATACAAGTGAAAGAAACATGAATGATTATACCTTGGCTTGTACGCTAAAAGAGGGACAGAAACAAGAGCATTCGAGTAGTGAATATAATAACATTCATGCATTAGAATATCAAGACAACTTTCATCCCTGTTCTGGTTGAAACAAAATTATATTGTCCCAATACAATGGACTACTGTAATCTTTTTATGACAAAGGAGAAAATTCTAAACCTTCTTCAAAGTCCGGCAAACTTCCGTAAAGTCACCAGGAGCTATCTTTCTCGTCGATGCAAGCTTTGATAGTTCAGCAACAGCCTCCTTTCTTTCTGACCACTTGGTAGCTTTCTACAAGGCGGATGGTGTTTATAAAGAGAAGAGATAGTAAGCAGCTTAATAACCCAATTTCAGAATAACTAGTATAAAGAGTAAGGAAGTGTTGCAGTTACTCAAACTAAATAGTATGAGAACAGTACTAACCACTCCATCCCAAAATCCAGACTTCTCCAGAGGAGTCAATATATCAACTGGATCAACAAGCTCATATTCATCTATTTCCACAGGAGCTACCAGCATGATTGACAACCAAAGGTATGAGATTAGCTTTATTACGAAAATGTCAGAAAATTGTGCAATCCAAAGTTCACAATAAAAAACATACTATCAGCTACAGATTCTTCAACAGCGCCAGGACCAGCAGCTTCAGAAATAGATTCGGGTTCTGGTTCCTTGTCTTGCTCTGATCTGAAAAAGATAATGAAGGGATTAAAATATAACAAATCAGACTTAAGCATTGCAAACTGAAGTATAATCTTATAAATCGTTAGGACAGATAGCCGCAAGAAAAAAAACAAAAATATAACTGTTATAGTGAATAGGGGATATGCAATCATCAACTCTATCAGACAGAACACATGAAACACCACAAATACACCCTAATAGTCTATCAACTGAATTTGCTAATACATTTACATAACATTTATGGCTGTGAAAATAGTAGTAATGTAAAACAACAAACAAATAATTAAATCAATTATTTGAATATATAAAAGAAAACAATTTTACTAATCCCTGACAACAATCTTTTTCTGAACTTATACCAAACTCAAAGTGGTTCTAACATACGAGCTCTAATCAGAACATGTTCAATGGTTGAAACCCTTCGTGACAGCTCAAAATGGTCAATGCTATTTGAGGTTAAAGTGTTATCTTTCTTCTGAATATCATCATAAGCTCATGTGACTCTTTCAAAGTACTTTATTCTCCTACCCTACCTTAGAGCACTAACAGCTGCCCTCAAATACATGCTAAGAGAGTCTATCAACTGAATTTGCTAATACATTTACATAACATTTATGGCTGTGAAAATAGTAGTAATGTAAAACAACAAACAAATAATTAAATCAATTATTTGAATATATAAAAGAAAACAATTTTACTAATCCCTGACAATAATATTTTTCTGAACTTGTACCAAACTCAAAGTGGTTCTAACATACGAGCTCTAATCAGCACATGTTCAATGGTTGAAACCCTTCTTGACAGCTCAAAATGGTCAATACTATTTGAGGTTAAAGTGTTATCATTCTTCTGAATATCATCATAAGCTCACGTGACTCTTTCAAAGTACTTTATTCTCTTACCATACCTTAGAGCACTAACAGCTGCCCTCAAATACATGCTCAAAGAAATGAAACCACAACACTAATCCAAATAAAAGCATAGATACAGCAGAGCATAGATTCAAATACATCGAAAACAGCACAGAGCATAATTACACTGCTAAAAATGAAGGAATTTACCTTATCTTTCGCGATGGTTTGGCTGTCCCAGTTACATTCACAAGCTCAGCCTCAAGCTCTTTTTTCTTCAAGCAGCATAACAAAAAAAAACATTTTATTTCAATATAACTATTAAAAGGCATGTCAAGAACAGAGTAATTGTAACACTAATTTACCATAGTGTCACGCATCTTCTCAAACAATATTGACTTGACAGGATCCTTTCCGATCCAACGACAAAGCTCAAGAGTCAGCCCTTTAGAGGATGCACGGACATTTTGATCTTGATGGTCAAAGAGTTCAGGAAGCATCTTTAGAATTCTTTTAGGTGGGACAACTTTGGCTCCAAATTCACTAAATACAAACAGACAATAAGCAGCTGTACAGAGCAAACCATAGAATTAATTCATAGTTCATGTCAAGGGGCTCTTGTATACCAACCTTAGTGCTTGAAACATGACATCAATTGCAGGCACCACTGCTTTGGCAACTTTATTTTTTATTGCCTTCTCCATTGAATCCTACGGTTACAACAGAACACGTAAGGGGGTCACCAGAACACATTTCACTATATAAATGCACAAACTAATTGCAGTAAAAGTGAGATGAATAAAACTCGGAAAGGTAAAAATGAGTTTAGAGATCCCGAGATATAAGATCTGAAACGCTTTCTCCTGCAAGAAAAGGACATGTAACAATATTTGGCCCCCAATACAGGAAAAAGGTAAGCCTTGGCACAGCTCTATAATTAAAGAGTCATCTCAGCGTATGCAAAATAGCTTAAATCTCTCTCTCTCTCTCTTACGACAAAAGAAATCAAACAGTCAATGCCCTTAAAGAACCAAAAGAAAAATGATATAAATAGAGATAAAACAAAATGTAGGTAAGAGCCCTTCTCATAAATGAAATCAAAGCGATATTCTTTCATTCTTTTATTTGAGATTTTTTTTAGAGCTCGTCTTTTATAACTTACCTAGAGAATGTAAGAGATATAGAACAATATAAAATGATAAAAGCTGTATAACAAATCTATAGATATAGATAGATAAATAGAAAAGTTATATATATATATATATGTGTGTGTGTGTGTGTGTGTAATAAGAATAAAAATCTACATATCTATATAATCTGTATAACAAAGTAAACAATCTAGAAATAGATATCTTAAGCAAAAACAACTTAGAATAGATAACAGTACTCTCTCCATCATGTACCCTACCACACATCTTTTCCCTGGAGCCTAATACTTTATGAGCCATTTCACTCGACACTCGACACTTGATGTGATAATTTATATACTTCAATTGTTTGAATAACTAAGACGTTTTCATGTTTAGACCATCTCCTAAACTGCAACTATGAAGTTTGCAGCAAGTCAAGTGATAAAACGTGCAAGGAGCACATTTCACATAGAATTTTTGGTTAATATCTATATACAACTGCAAATTCTAGCACGTTTCGGAGAAGGCAGTATGAGAATCCAACAACATTTTAACTAATTCTTAAGGTGGTTTTCCATGCTTATATACTTCTGTTTTGAGTTATCCAAGTCACCTTATGTAAGACAAGAAAGCTAAGCACATTTTAATTAATATGCCAAAAGAAACACAATGCACTGTAATGAGACTAACAGATCATATACTGCACTCATTTCAACGCTTTTTCCTCTTTTGCCCTACTAATCACTCCGTCAACATTAATCAAATTTGAATTTGGATCATACATAGCTTAAGAAGAAGAATTTATTAAACATACCAGAAAAACATCAACAGCCTCCAATTCTACCCAGAGCATGAACGCTGCCTGAGCCTTCTCAACAGTCTTAGGCCTGCCCGTGAGACATTTCGCCACGATAGCATCGCATACTTCCTTCGCATACCTAACACCGAAAAAGAACTCAAGATAAAAAATCGGAAGCAGCCTTACAAAATGCAGATTCAAAAAAATCAGAAAAGAAGGTTAAAAGTTAAAACAGCATCACCTCCCGGCATCTGCGTCGGCCGCTTTTAAGAACGCAATTAAAGCATCCAACGCCTTCTCCTGCACCGGAGCATTCGAATCCGCCACTGCCTTTTTTAAAAACGGAGCTGTACATTTGAAAATCACAAAGATCAACCAATCAATTTAGGAAACCAGATCTGGTTCGTTTAAAATTTTCAATAAACTAAAATAAACCTACGAAAAAATAAAGAAAAAGACTGACCTATTTCGCGGAGCCTCGAGTCCTTCGGATCCGTAATGGAATCGCAGAGAGAAGCTAAATCGATGTTAGCCTCGTTCCTCACCTTCCAATTCTTGTGCAACAACCGATCTTCCCATGGCAATTTTCTTTGCCTCCTTCAATAATTTTTCTTCTTCCGACATTTTATCTCTACTTTTTCTTTAATCTTCTTTCTATAAAGAATCGATCTATCCAAATGCAGAGCTCCAGAATAAGGGGCGAAGTGATTTATATTTTCTTCTTTAAATCTTTTTTCTTTCTTGTTTCTTTCTTGCTTTTTGTCTCTGCCAAGTGCCGGCGAGAGACCAAAACCAAATGATAAAAATGGTGTATTTGAATTTTAATTACGGGACTAAACGCTGTGCGTAGGATATATAATCATAATCAATCCACCCCCAAAACAGAAAAGCGATAGAGAGGTTCTTTGAATTGTACGTTTTAAAAAACTTTTTTCCCACGCTCGACTCCATTCCCTCCTCTTTACTTTTGGGGGTTCACCTCAACAACTTCCGCCTAATTATTGGACCGTTTATACAACGCGTCACATTAGCGCGTGAGATTACTTATTATTATAAACGTTGGTTGAGCAGTGTAAATTGTGGGGCCCAGATTATGCAAGGAGCGGACACGAGACCCTGTAAAATTACTCTTTCAGTCACGGTTTATTTTCAAATCCTCATTCGAATCCTTTTTTAAACGTTTAAACAAGACGATTGAGCTCAAGAATTACGATCGAGCCCATTTGACATGTGAGGCAGAAATTTTTGACATTCGATAAAAACAAAATTTTTAAATATTTTGGGTGGAAAATGTTAAAAACTTTAGATTTTCAAAAAGATATAATTTAAAAAAATACTAGCTCATAATAGATTGTTACTATTAACGATTAAAATGTGTGAATACATCTAATATATTTGTTGTAATTTTATTCTTTTAAAGTTAATTGAACGGAAAGTGAAAATCCAATATATATATATATATATATTGGTATTTTTTAAGTATGTTAAATTACATGTATCTATAATGATAATTTTAAATGTTCTGGTGCGAATGTTTCCTAAATCCAACCTCGACCCTTCTTAAAAAATCACCATATTTTACCCTAATCAAATTTTCAAAAATATAATATTATAGAATATTAGTGTTTTGTAAAATTGGATTAAAATTAAAATCTATAAATATAAACTTATAAAACTAAAATGTATATTACCTTATTATTAAATTAAGAGTTCACATTAACATAAATTATTAAGTGATCTCGGTGATAAAAGATGGAATGATCTCCCTAACTGACCCAGATTTAAGTAGCGTAATTTTGTAAATATGTATCAATTTATCGAAATATAAAACCAGACTTAGGTATTATCTTGTAATAAGATTAAAATGCTCAAAAATTTACATTAACAACAGACTCGATTGATCAGGCTCAACTCAAATCAAAATAAGTTAGGGTGAGCGTCCAATCAAGTCGAGTTAAGTTAAAATATTTTTGAGTTAATTGGGTTTACAAATATTATTTTACGACTCAAAATTAATTTAATTTTTATTCGATTCAAATCAAATTTTCAAATTTCTATACCAATTTGTAATTTGTATTTCATCCTTTTGTCTATTTATTGTTTTACTTCTCATCAATGAAAGTTTATTTTAGTAAAAAAAAACACTCCTACGACATACTCATCACGTGATTAAACACGTAATACATTATAAAAATAAAAAAATAGTTAACAATTGCTTTAAAATTTTTAAAATTTGATTAAACTAAGAAAAATATATACAAGGGAAAAAAGTAAGATACTTAAATACCCTTCATTTATTTTTTTAATTGTAACTTGAATTTAGGTTTTTAATTTTTTTTTTTTGATTTATCGATGTATGATTTATTAGTTGGTTAATCCATATTAAAAATTTAATTAATTTTACAGATTAAGATTATTTTAAGTTCATTTATGACACCAATTAACACTTACTATAGAATATAGATATACTATATATACACAGATATATAAATTAATAATAACCTCCTCAAATCCCTAAATCAAAATTGAGACAAACACTTCTAACAAAAGAATATATATACTGTAAATTTTTTTCTTTTGGTTGGTGGTCAGCAACTAATTCTAACATTAGTTGTCGATCACCGGATTATTTTTTCTAATTTTTTATATTTAAATAAAAAAAGTATTTTTGTGACACGCATTTCCTCTGCTCTCCGACACGTGTTTTCCTTTGTCCTTGTGACGTTTTTTTTGTTTTGTGGTTTGTTTCATCTATCCTTGTGGCATGATTTCAGCATATTTTAGCGGTCGTTTGTTGCTTGCACAGAGATTTTAAGGGCACTAATTTTTTATTATAATTTTTCAGTGATCATGGAAAGTTAGATCCTCATTTGGTTGATGGTTGTTTGCCGATGTAATCAGTTATCGGTAGCGGAACATTCTTCCTGGTAGTTTGGGTCGCTCATCGCTCTTTTCACTCGTTATGCGTCTCGATTAAATATAGATAAAGAGATTCATGAAAACTTCTAAATTTTTTTTGTATACTTATTTCTATGGAAGTTTTCATTTTTATTTTTTAAGTTGTAAGACATCTTGTGGATTAATTATATCATTCTCCTTTCTTATGCATTGTAATTGTGATATCTTCTATGATTTAAAAAAATAAGTGGATATTAAAAAAAGGGTAAACTACTGCAGAGGTCACTTTCGTTTTCCGTTTGTACAAATTTAGTCACCACTTTTGAAAAGTGCCAATAAGTGGTCATCTACGTTTTTGATGTGTAAAGACTTGGTCACTCCGATGTTATAGTTCGTTAGTCCCCTAACGGATTGCTGATGTGGTGGAATTAAATAACGAAAAAATAAGGATAGATTACTGCAATAGCCATTAAAATTTATCTCATGTACATTTTTTCTCCTCAATTTAAAAAGTAAACATTATAGTCACTAATAAAAATGTTTCTTTATAATTTCACCCTTAAATTTTTAAAAATTCAACTTTCAATCCTAAAACTTTACAATCAATTAGTACAATAATATTATAAATGGTTAGATGAAAAATAGGTGCCCAAAGTATACCCTTTGAAACTTAGGTGCCCAAATTGCTCCTATTTAATAACTCAAACTTAAAAATTTAGTCCACTAACTACTAAAAAATTCGAGTTATTGGAATTTCTATTTTATAATTCAAACTTTATTTTGAATTTTTGAGTCGAGTTTATGAAATTATGAGTCAAGTATTTTCACATCAAACCTAAAAATTTAATTTTTTTCGAATCAAGTCGAGTGTTGCACTTCCCTACATATAATTTTTAATTTTAATACGTGTTTGCCCAACTAAGCGCCTGGATCAATATCAACTTTTGAACAATGTTGATTTCATTTCACGCCTAACTTATGGGTTAGTATCTTTTGCTTTGCACAGGATAAAACATCTTTGTCATATGAACCAGTTTACAGCGATGCACAAGCAAGGTATATTTTTTGTGATTAAATGGTTAGTGAAGAGCACATTTTCTTTTTATATATATAAACTATATACATATAATATGGCGGTATTCTAGATGGAAATTGGATGTGGTTTTATGGGTGATATTTACTGTAGCATTTCATGCTTGGGACAAACACGGATTAAAATTAAAAATTATATGTAGGGAAGTGCAACACTCGACTTGATTCGAAAAAATTAAATTTTTAGGTTTGATGTGAAAATACTCGACTCATAATTTCATAAACTCGACTCAAAAATTCAAAATAAAGTTTGAATTATAAAATAGAAATCCCAATAACTCGACTTGACTCAAAAAATTAAATTTTTTGGTTTGATGTGAAAATACTCGACTCATAATTTCATAAACTCGACTCAAAAATTCAAAATAAAGTTTAAATTATAAAATAGAAATTCCAATAACTCGAATTTTGTAGTAGTTAGTGGACTAAATTTTTAAGTTTGAGTTATTAAATATGAGCAATTTTGGCACCTAAGTTTCAAAGGGTATACTTTGGACACCTATTTTTCATCTAAGCATTTATAACATTATTGTACTAATTGATTGTAAAGTTTTAGGATTGAAAAATGAATTTTTAAAAATTTAAGGGTAAAATTATAAAGAAACGTTATTATTAGTGACTATAATGTTTACTTTTTTAAATTGAGGAGAAAAAGTGTACATGAGATAAATTTTAATGGCTATTGCAGTCATTTATACTTATTTTTTCGTTAATTAATTCCGCCACATCAGCAATCCGTTAGGGGACTAACGGACTATAACGTCGGAGTGACCAAATCTTTACACATCAAAAACGTAAATGACCACTTATTGGCACTTTTCAAAAGTGGTGACTAAATCTGTACAGACGAGAAACGATAATGACCCCTGCATTAGTTTACCCTTAAAAAAAAGACAAACGCATTAAAACCTATTTTATATAATACCTAAACTAATCATCACCCTTTTATAACCCAAATCAAATAAAAAAATTACTTTTGAATTTATTCAAATCTACACCCTCGTGAAACAACCAATTGAGTCAATACTTAATCGACCGTATACTATAAAAAAATTCAAACAAACGTTTTATTATTATTATTATTATTATTATTATTATTATTATTATTATTATTATTATTATGGCACTAACAAAGGTTGGTCCAACTTTCAAGTGGCAAGTAGTTTGATATTATTTAATTATGTTTCGAGTTTGAGGTATTATGTTTAAAAAAATTGCGGTGAGACTTACCCACTAAAGTTAGTTGTGCGATTGTCTGGATTAGTTAAGGTAAGGGATCCTCTTAATGGGTCTAGAACTCATGATCTAAAGGAATACGAGCGAACAAAAATGAACAACATTTTTTTATAATAAACGTCTTTTTATTATGGCTTAAGAGTTCAATAAGCCCCTAAACTTTTGCCAAAAAATCAATTAAGCCCATAAACTTGTTTTGCACTCAATTAAACCTTTAAATTTAAGAAAAAAATTAATTTGGCCCTTATACCATCCTTGACCGTTAACTTTAACGTTTTTTTTAATTTTTTTAACATATGTCGCAACATGATAATGCCACTTGTCGTTTCTAGAAATTTTTAAATTTTAATTTTTTAAAAAATATATAAAAACAGAAAGAAAAAAATCTAAAAAATTAAAAAAAAAATCTGAAATTTTTTAAAAATTATTTTGAAATTATAAAAAATTATTTTTAACTTCAAATTTTGTTTAAAATAATAAATAATAATTTTTATAAATACTAAAATATTTTTAACAAAATAAATATAAAAATATTAAAAACTATTATTATACAATTATAAAAAATTCAAAATAAATTGTCTTGTTTTTGTTTTTTTCAAATTATTTTTACATACTTGTATGATAATATTTATTTTTTTATTTTTTAAAAAATATTTTAATATTTTTAAAATTATTATTTTTAAATAAAGTTTGAAATTTAATTTTTTTATTTTAAAATGCTTTTTATAATTTTCCAAAATTTTAAAAAGAAATATATTTTTTTCTGTTTTTAGATATTTTTTAAAATTTTGAAATTTAAAAATTAATAGAAATGAGATGTGGCATTATCTTATTGTAACATGTGTCAAAAGAAAAATTTCAAAAAAATAAACCGTTAAGGTTAACGATCAACATTGGTAAAAGGGCCAAATAGATTTTTTTCTAGAGTTTGAAGGCTTAATTGTGTGCAAATAAACTTTAGAGGCTTAATTGATTTTTTTGTAAAAGTTTAAGGGCTTATTGAAGCCTTAAACCTTTTATTATTGTTAAATAGGAATATGGGCAAGCAAACTTTGTTTCCTTTCCCTTCTTTCAACGGACAGGAGGATGTAACTATGCTTGAGAATTTGTATAAAGTGGAGTGGAAATAAATTGCATAAACGTCACGGTGAGATCCGGATACCGTAGGCCGATCACGTGCTTTCGTTCAAAGTTTCAATGTGGTGGAGTACATTAGGTTTGCTAGGTAAATTGAGTGGTCAAAAACCATTCTCCTAAAGGTTCTTCACCATCGAGTAGAGCCGAGCAAAATCAAGTTAACAGATTGGTCCGGTTTAGTTTTCAATTAGACAGTCTATTACATAATGGTTAATAAATTTATAGTTGAGTTTATCATATTAATTACTTCTATAATAAATGGATTGCTTTTAGTATTTTTAATTATATTTATAACAAAAACTAGTTTTTTTTCCCTCTATCCGTAACGTCGTGAGGCTTTTTATTTCCTTTGCTTGATCGGACGATATTAAGTTTAGTGTTAGTTGTCGACCATCGGTACTCATTATAAATTTTATTTTTTATATAATTTTTATTTTTTTAATTTTTAATAAGAATGTATGATCTTATAACACATTTTTTTGTCTTTGTAACACGTTTTTATTTACTTTTGTTGTACGTTTCTTATACCGCGTGACACAATTTCCGCATACTTTAACAATTATTTGGTGATCGTACATAGATCATAGACCTTGTTTTATGATTTTGAGTTTGTCGGTGGTCATAGAAAGTTTGATTCCCTCTAATGGTCGTTTGACGATGTAATCATAATTGTGGAGCGAAGCAATTTACATGATAGTTTGGATTGCTCACCACTTATTTTTTACATCGTAAAACGTCTTGTTAGATAGAGACAATGAGATTCATGAAGGTTTATAGATTCTTTGACGATATTCGCCTATCACAATAGAAGGATTTTTTTTTCTTTACACATTCGGGTTTCATATTTTATTTTTGTATGAATTTTTGGTAGACATAGTCTCCATTTTTCTTTTTTAGTGTTATGTATTTGTGATATTTTTCTTTGTTAAGAAAATTATATTTATAAAATGTAAACATTCAACCTAAAATTTCAAATATATTTATTCGGTTTAACCAAATAGGCTTGAATTAAGTTAATATATTTATTGTGACAATCACAAGAAGGCAAATTATTGTGGGTTAATACTCTGGAATGGTTGAAATTTACTATTTGACTGAGTGATAAACGATGAGGAATATTGATTATTTTGTTTACTCGTTCTATTCCTACTACGCCTCACGTTAATGGGCTTGTGTATTCGACAATAAGGTCCTAAAGGGTATCTTTGAGGAAATGAATAAAGGTAATACAACTAGAGTTACAAGCCTTGATTTAAAGACACGAGGTTATTTAGTATTTAATTTCAAAAAGATTGGAACTCGTAGAGTGGTCTAAGTGATAAAAGATTGAATGGTTTCAGTGGTAAAGGATGACTTACTTCATTCAGGTGACTCGAGTTCGAGCACTATGTATGTGCGGTGTGTATGTGTTTAAAGGGCTAAGAAAATTGAACAGATACTACCTTTTAATCACATCCAGTCCAAAATATTTAGGAGAAACAAGAAACTCTAAAATATAATGTGGTGTTGTTTGTGTTTGTAGGTGAGAAAAAAAGGTTTAAGAGAATTTTATCTCCCTTTTAGAAGAACGATCTGGATTAATTTCAAAATAATCAACCATTACGTAATGTTAAATAATGTGGTTTCATCTTTACTTGTGGATGGGAAAGTAAGTTTAAAATAACTTTATCTCTATTTAAAAAAATTAATATTCTATACACAGGCGGTGAAAATTGAAAGTTTCCACAAGCGCCTTAGTTTTAGGGTATAGGGAGTTAGTTTAGGGTTTAGGTGTATGGGTTCAGAATTTATGGATAGTTGTTTTAATTTAAGGTTTAGAGTTAGAATTTAAGGTTTATAGGTTAGGGTTTAGTTTTTAGGGTAATATGGTGAAGATTTAGGTTTTAACCTATAAACCCGAAATTATAAATCTAAACCTTAAATTGAAACAACTATCCCTAAATTATAAATCCATACACCTAAACTATGTACCCTAAACTAAGTCCTTATACCTTAAAACTAAGGCGCTTGTGGAAACTTTCAGTTTTCACCGCCTGTGTATAGAATATTTATCATTAAAAAATGGATTAATATCCTAATCACTGGCGGTGGAAACTGAAAGTTTCTACAAGCGTATTAGTTTTAGGGTATATGGAGTTAGTTTAGGGTTTAGAGTTTATGGTGTTAGAATTTAGGGATAGTTGTTTCAATTTAAGGTTTAAGGTTATAATTTAGGATTTATAAGTTAGAGTTTAGTTTTTAGGGTAATAGGGTGAGGATTTAGGTTTTAACCTATAAACCTAAATTATAACCCTAAACCTTAAATTGAAACAAATATCCCTAAATTCTAACCCCTACACCTAAATCTTATACCCTAAACTAACTCCTTATACCCTAAAACTAAAACGTTCGTGAAAACTTTCAGTTTACACCACTTATGTATAGAATATTTATCCTAAAAAAATAACTCGAATTAATTTTAAATATAACCAATAATCATATAACTACACAATATTGATATCGCATACCCCAACAAAAAGCTACCTTCTTGATTGTTTATCTTGAAAGTTCAGGATGTATAAAGTTGGGCACATTGTTGAAAATTGTTGTCTAGGTCCGTCGAGGCACGAGGAAGGAAGCCTATTTTCTTAAAGGGTTGGGCCTTAAGGAGATAACCTCAAGCCCGGGCTTGACTCAAATATTGTCATTTTTTAAGGATTAATATCCTATACACTGGCGGTGGAAAGTTTTTATTTCCACAAGCGCCTCAATTATAAGGTTTAGGGTTAGTGTTTAGGGTTTATGGGTTTTAGTGTAAAGGTTTAGAATTTAGGGTTCATGTTTAGAATTTAGGAATTAGGGTTAGAATTTAGGGTTTAGGGTTAGGGTTTAGTTTTAGGGTAATATGGGTGGGAATTTAGGTTTTAACCTATAAACCCTAAATTTTAACCTTAAACCCAAAATTCAATCAACAATCCCTAAATTCAAAACTACTACACTTATACCCCTAAATTTTAAACCCTAAACGAAGTCCCTAACCCCTAAAACTAAAGCGCTTGTGTAAAAAAATTTCCATAAGCGCTTGTGTATAGAACAATTACCCTTAATTTAATACTATAATATTTCTTCGTTGCGCTTTTCAAAACAAAACAATGTTAATATTTGGGGGAGTTGTGTGTGACCTTTACATTTTTAATAGATGTATTTTAATAATTTAATATTTTTACCTTTTTTTACAATTTATATCTGTGTCAATTGAGAGCTTTAATCACTTGCTCTAAAAATTGTTGACTTTAATAAATTTTTACTTTAAAAAAAAAAGAGTACGTTAGCTTTATTCATAAAGGAAAAAATTAAGATGAAAGTTTATAACTTGACCCAAATCAATTTTTAAAACGAAAACTAACGTCTTTAGATCATAAACAAGACTAAAGAAAAGGTAAAACCTAATTCAAAAATTCGAAACAAAATAGATACAAAACATCACCAAAGCTCGACGATGAAGGTAAAAAAAAATCAACAACAACAACATTAAAAATGCATATTGCATAATTGAGGTACGTTGACAACACGTTTATTACCACAACTCAATCGCGAACAAGAGTGGTGACTAACTTGCATCTAGTTCCAATTCGATGGTCCAAAGCAGAGAGATCAACATGATAACCAAAAGAGCGTTATCTTGATCAGTCGTGGCGACGTCCAATTCACCCCTGAAGCAAAACAAAAAAAAAACATGTCAAGAGACAGAAAAATACGTACTAAAATATATAGAAAAACGTGTCATGAAGACAGATTTATTGAAAAAAAAAAGATTGAAATCAAAAGAATAAAGTAAAAGATAAAAGAAGATGACCGACGATGAACAATGAGTTTTAAAGTTGGTGTCGTCGGCGGCATTATAACGTAGAAGAAACAGTTAAGTTATAAAATCTAAAGTGACTAAAGAAAAAAAAGCGGCTAGAGTTTCAGATGTTTTCCTAGAATTATTTTTACTTAAATTGATGATGAATTAGTTCGTAACATAAAACAAAACATCCTATTAACAATAAAGATATGAAAATGAAAAAATAAAATAAAATAAAACTGAAGCCAATTCCATTTTGGGAGGGATACTTAGTATACTAGTACTCGTGGTCACTTCAATTATTCTGATTTTAGAATCAGATCGGTGTATTGATAGTGATAAATACCTGTCTACAATCTTCAAATTAGATGCTTTGTATATTACTTGTATTTTTATTTATTTATTTTGGATTAACTCCCCCAGAGCATGTTTGTCACTTACTAGATGCTTTGTATTTTTATTTATTCATTTTGGATTAGTTAGCAATTTGTTAACCCAAATTATAGCATATATCAATTAATTAATGTTAAAAGATTAAGACTTACTGACACGTACCATTATCTATACAACACTACAAACAACCTCTAAATCGGACAACTCAAACGTATCTCATAATGTCTCAATTAAAAGGAATCATAATAATCATTTATAAATATTAAAATTATTAAGACAGATATTTTGTTCTTAAGATTACTGTCACTATTATTCAAAAAAAAAAAAGATTACTGTCACTCTAACAACCGTTGTTGACTGATTAACTAACCAACATAACATGTATTGTTCAATGTTCATAGAATTTAAAATGATAAACCCACGTCTAGAATAAACACGATTAACCTTAAGGGTTTTATTTTGATGCACAAGCTATGTAAATTTTTTTTACACAATCCTTTTATAAAATTTAAAATCTAAATCACAAACCCTAGCAACTTAAACCCTAAACCCTAAGCCCTAAACTCTAAACTCTAAATTCTAACCATAAACCTTAAATTATATACCCTACATACTAAACCCCTAAACCCTAACATAAAACCCTAAACCCTAAACCCTAAACCCTAAAATTAAAGGGATTGTGTAAACTAAAGTTTACACAGCTTGTGCATCAAAGTATTTTCCTTAACATTAATTGTTATTATTTTACAGTAAACAACCTAAATCATCTTATACCTAAAGACATGATTTATAAAAAAAAAAGCATAAAAAAGCAAGACAAAAAGTCTTATCCTTTTTCCTATGAATAATAATTATAGTAATTTTTTTGAAATAAAAGGTATGATTAATTGGCAAGATCATACAATTCTAATCACAATTATGAGTCTTATTAAAGAAAATTCCTAAATTTAAATAGAAGAAAAAAAGTTCTTGAATCTATGAGACTATAACCCATAGAATAACAAGAACATACCTCACACAAACCATAAAATTGTTACACAAACAACAAGCCAAAACACTTAACCGCTAGATCTAATACCTTCTTTTGTCAGACGACCAGCTTTCGATAATCATAATAATATGATATATATTTAGTTACTTGGTAAAAAGCTTAATGTTATTTAAATATGTTTTAGATTTCAAATTTTATAAATGAATGGATTAAGGGTTAAAAGAGTTTTCCTTCGTTTAATATATTTCGAGACTCGACTTCGTAATAATTAAAACATAATATAATTATTTAACACAAGTTTTTAATGTATACTTGCAACAACAATCAATACACGTACATATAAATCGAATGCAACGAGCTTAGTCTTTAGATTTGCGGCAAGTTGGATTGAAGTTGATAATGTCGATGTCGTTAGAATTTTGAAGGACAATGATAGGCTGCACCGGTATTGGTCGATTGTTCATCATATTGGACGGTTATTACGCTTGGATTGGGAGGTTTGCTTGACTCATATTGGTAGGGAGGCGAACTTGGTAGCTGATGTTTTGGCGAAATATGGCTTAGGCCTCGATGGTGGTGAGATATGGTTTGCGACAACGCCGGTTATTGCATGTCAGGCGTTTCAATTGGATTGTTCTCATTTATCTTTTTGATTCTTTATGCTTTTTCTTGTTATTTAAGTTGCTAGGTGTACTCTTTTCCTCCATTTAAGCTTTAGAGAGGTTTTTAATGAGGCACCTAGTTAACTCCATTTTTTTTTATCAAAATACACGTAGATATAAATCGAATAATTTAATCAACACAATAATTACAATTACAATTACAATCAATACATATGTATAGTATAACTACAATTATAATCAACTATTACATAACATTAACTGATTGATTGATAATCAAAACATATCTAATTTAATCACAATGAATTTGAATATAATCTACACATAATAGAATTTTAATTAAATATAACATAGAGTTTGTGAAGACAAAAATTTACTGTTAAAGTCAAGATTTCAATCTTTACTTATACAAGCAGTATCTCGTTGACCTTTATACTAAAACCATAAACCAACAATAAAACAAAATAACAATGTTAATTTACGTGTAATTGCCACGTTAAACTTGTTTTTTTTTTATAGGGAAAATGGTAATGGTACAAGAGAGTGGTCCGACCCCGACAACAGTAGGTGGGCAACAAATAACAATGTATTTGTATTGTATTCTTCTTTCTCTATCACTCACCACCAACCGCCTCTTTTGGCGGTGTCCCCACTCGCCCCTACACAAATATCCCCCATACTTTTCCTCCGTTCCATTTCTTTCAACAACGCCTCCATCTTTTATTTAATTACCAATTCTCCCTTAAATTATTGGAAAATTATTTTAAACCCCCCAAGCTTTTAGTTCATGTCAAATAAATCCCTTCATCAATTAAGCTGTCAGCTTAAATTTGAGACATGCAATGTTTGCATTTTTATTATACTCATTCTTTCTCGAAATATTAATAGTTAATTAACTATACGATAAAACTAAATCGATGCATTGGATTAGTGAATTGTTTAAAATTGATTGTACGGGTAAATACTTGAATGCAAATTTATATAAGTGCGTTCAATTTTACATCCTCAACGGTGTTATAACAATAACGATATCAATCAAATTAATACTCAATCAATCAACTTGCTCGGTATTAATAAAAAACGAAGTTGAAGTACTTTGAAAGCTCTTATTTCTATTGGGCTCTAAAAATTTCTAATTTGCATACAAAAAATAAAGATGGGAACAGAATAATGTAGGTAATGGTTGAAACTATACTTCAGCCAAAATACAAGGTAGTGATGGGCATTTTACCCGACCCGATCGGGTCAAATTTTTTAATGGAAAAATATCGGGATCGGGCTGGGTTTTATTAAGGTTGGAGTCGGATCAGGTTCGAGTTTAGGGTGAAAAATACCTAATCCGGGACTAATTGTATAATTTTCCCCTAAATTTTAGGGATATTTATAATAATAGTCTCTCTTTATATATATTTTTATAATTAGATCTTTAAAATTAAATTTTTATTTACAATTTAGTCCTTAAATTTATATTTTTTTATAATTAAGTCCCTTAAAATTATTTGTTTACAAATAGGTCCCTAAAATTTATTTATTTCTATAGGTCGGGTCGGATGCGGATATAGAGTATTTATTTTCGAGTCGGGTCGATTCAAATTTTTTAAAAATATTTTCAGGTCGAGTGCGAATATATGATATGTATTTTCGAGTCGAAGTCGGGTGGGGAAAAACCCGATTCCGACCAGTTCCCATCTCTAATACAAGGGATGAAAGAAAAAATGTGGCCGGGCTTTTGCATGTAGAAAATGTGTGTTTTTGTTTGCTTTCATTTGCTTTATTTTATTGGGAGAAAAAAAAAAGTTGAGAGAGATACATGAAGCTAAGCGTCGGTGGATCTGCCGAGAACCAGTGTTGGAAAGTTTAGATCGCCGAGTTTTTGTTTGTGTTTGAGTTTTTCTCCTTTTTGTTTTGGTGGGAAGTGCGTGTGACTGTGTGAGGATGCTATAATAATATCATCATAACAGCAATAAATACCGTTAGGGATGGGAAAGTTGGACCACTCCCTTTTATTTAGGTTTTAATATAAAATAAGTGTTTAAATTATACTTATTTTTTTTCAAGTGTTTAAAATTTGTCTTGGCCGAAACAAGTGTTTAAAGTTAATTTTTAATAAAAATAAATGTTTACGGTTTATTTTGATTAAAATAAATGTCTAAAATTATTTTTAGGTTAAATAGTTGTCTAAATAAATCATGTGTCAAATAATGATGTATGATTGATTTTTTAAAGCTACAAACACATACTTTGACCAAAATAAATTTTAGTCACAAAAAACAAAAACAAAATATAATTTAAACATTTATTTTATAGTAAAACCTTTTATTCATTTTGACTCACAATAATCATTTCATTTATTACAACTTATAAAACTTAGTATATTTTTACATATATAATTTTTTTTTTACAATAGAGCTATATTTAAATTCTTGAGGCTAATGTCAAGATTTAAACTTACATAAAATGAGAGTAGATGAGTATTATTGACAACTCGACCAATTAAAATGTCTCTACATCTATGATTGTATAATTTATTGACTGATTAATTTAAATCAAGTACCGTAAATATCTATTATGAAAATATTCTCTAATTCAGTTTATTATAGCTACAATGTTTGGATTTGGATTATAACTTTTTTTAATTGAAGCATATAGTCTTATTCGCCTCTTACACCACCCCAACCATCTTTGAATCGGGTTGACAATGGAGCACAGAAGACCGGCGGCCGGCAATGGAGGATACGGTAGGGAGCTTGACGGAAGAGTCCATTCCAGGCAGGCGAGGACAGCGCACCACCACCGAAGATTAGGGTTCTCAGTTTTTGTGGACAATGTCAGCAAAAAAATTCATCAATCAGCCCTTAGGGAAGCATTCAAAATTTATGGGTTGGTGACTGACGTTTTCATAGCTTACGCAAATCGGAATAGGATGGCTAATCCAACAACGTTCGCGTTTGTTCGCTTTCTGCATGAAAAAGATGCTAAGTATGCTATGGAAAAAGGAAACGGTAGATTAATGGACGGTCACAGGATCAGAATTTACGTAGCCAAAGCCATGTTGAATCCAGCAGTGTCGAAGCAAAGGAAAGGAACTGAAATTGCAGGCAAGAAGAGCAGGGTGGTATGGGCGTTAAAAGATAAAAGATCCTTTAAAGATGTGCTGTTGGGGGAGAAGAATACTGAGGCGTCAAGTCCGTGTGACGGTAGGAACGACAGTGTGCGTGGAGGGAACCGCCAATGTAATGACAAAGCTCAAGAGAATGGCAGTAGGGTTTTGAAGCCTAAGTTGCTCCATGTATCCGAGACCGAAGGCCAGGTAGGGCTGCTTGGCGATGATAGTAGGATTCTTATCAAGAAGAGTGACATGGAATGGAGGAGGAAGTGTTTGGTCGGCAAAATCAAAGGGATGTACAACGTGGATATGATTCAAGAAGCAATTCTGTCCGATGGCTTCGAGGCGAAGATATGCCCCTGACATGGTTTCTTAGTCGTTATCCAATTTATGTCATTTGAAGAAATGGAAAGGATGTGGACTAATAGACTCGGAATGATTCACCTGTGGTTCGACGAGCTCGAACGTCTGGAAGGTTTCGACGGCAAAAGACGGGTCAAAACTTGGGTTGTCTTGAGGGAGGTGCCACTGCAAGTATGGTCCAATGAATTTTTCACCGGAGTCGGAAGTCAATGGGGAACGGTGATTGAAATCGATAATGACACTACTAATCGAAATAGATTTGATGAAGCTAGGCTGGTGGTTGAAGTGCAGAATCTTTCTACTATCCCTGACAGAATCGAAATCCTCTTCAATGGCGGCGTTCATGAAATATTAGTTAAAACGGAGGATTTCGACGGTGACTGGAGATTTTTGGATGGTTCCTTACCGTTTGCAGATCACGATAGAAGAGAGGCTAACGCTTCGTATTCCGCAAACAGTGATAATATGGACAATAACTTCGGGTATTTTTCCAATGAAAAATCCAGCCCCAACGCAGAAAAACTTTTTGCGGCGGCCGACAATTGTGAGGATGATATCAGCGCAAAAAGCTCAAAAGCCAGGTGGAGTGGGCCCTGTTCTGAGCGGGCTGGTGCAAATCAGGAATGTGGGCTGGTCGATTTGCAACTAAAGGTTATTCCCAGCCCTAACGCAGTAATCCAAACCGAGGCAACCGGTAATTGTGAAGAAGCCATCTTACCAGACCTTTCAGAAGTAAGGTGGATTGGGCCCGAGTCTAATTGGGAGGAGGGCTGCAAGGTGAACGGGCCCGTTAATTTACATATACCTGATGAAGCTCAAAGCCTTACTGGAGCCGATCTGGTAGAGGTACCCATTCTATCCGTGTCGGGGCCAATCGAACTTGCATCAGTTGACAAGGATCAGAGAATTATAGTGACCAAAACGGGCAGTCCTCTGATCTCGAACATGTCGAGACTACGGGAGGTTCCTATAGCTGAAGAAGATGAGATTGTCGACTCTCAATTGCTGAAATCAGATAAGTACCGCCATAAAAGGAGGAAGCAAACTGGATTGTTAGCCCTTGGATCCAGGCGGGGTCTGGAAAAATTAAATTGGTGGAAAATCAAATCTCAGGGGGTGTCAAAAAAGAGGAGAAGGGGGAGCAAGTCCAGAGGAAAAGAGTTGCTCGAGGGTACTCCGTCTGTGCCCTTGCATGAGGTGAATAATTTTCTGAATCCACAGAATTGCCGTTCGCTGCCAAATGACCGTGACGACTCTTCCGAAGCACAGGCCATTTTCGGGGTGGGGAATGAGATTGGAGTTTGCTTCGATGTGCCGGTGAATGTGGTGATGAATCGACTGGAGGATCTGGTCCGCTCGGAGAACCGCTAGGGGAAGGTAATTAGTTCGTTCGAGTGGTTTCGCTTCTATTCCACTATCAATGAATCTCACTCTTATTTCCTGGAACATTCGAGGATTGGGCAAAAGTGAGAAGGTACGGGCTTTATGTCGTTGTGCGGCTAAAAATAAAACACATATCCTGTTAGTACAAGAAACAAAGCTTGAATCCATCAAGCCGTGGGTTAAAACTAGGCTTCAAACCGCAAACCTGGGGGAAATGGTAGTAGCTCCGTCGGATGGTTTATCTGGGGGTTTAATTACTGCCTGGAACAACACTGCCTTCAAAGTAGAAAAGCAAATCATGGGAAAAAGTTGGATTGGTCTGATTGGAACTTTGATAGGGTGTTCTCTGAAAATTGGGTTGATAAACATCTACGCGCCAAACATTCCAGCAGACAGGAAAAGAGTCTTTGAGCATCTTAGCCTGTGTATTGAGTCGTGGGGTATTCCGGTGATCGTTGCTGGTGATTTCAATTGTTCTGTTCCTGGGGAAGACAGAATTGGTTCAGGGTGTATTCAAGCACCATGGTTACTGAGTGACTTCATTCAAGTTAATAATCTGATTGACTCCCCTATGTTAGGTGGCAAGTTCACTTGGTATAGAGGAGGCTCTTCATTGGCTGCGAGCAAACTCGATCGTTTCCTTCTGTCTCCTGAGGTTGTGCAGCGTCTACCCCTCTTTGAGCAGCTCATCTTGCCTAGAAGCATATCTGACCACTGTCCCATAATTCTCCGGGCGGGTAAGGAAGTCAAAGGGAACAAACCATTCAAATGGTTCTCCCATTGGGCTAAGGATCGAATGTACTGCAGGATGATTCAAGACGTCTGTGCTGAAGCTAATAAGGTTGGTATAATGGGTGTGTTAAATAAGGCCAAAAAAGCTACAAAAGAATGGGTGAATCGGTGCCGGAATGATGATCAAGATACCATTTCCTCTCTTGAAGCTAGAATTGCTAGTCTGGAGGCAATTGCTCTAGCAAATGGGTTACCACAGGATGATCCTAACAATTGGGCGGAAATTAACAGGCTGAAAGGGAAGTTATGGGGGAAATACTTGACTGAAGAGAGAGAATGGAGGCAAAAATCCAGGGTCAAATGGATTAAGGAGGGAGACAAGAACACGGCTTTCTTCCACCTATCGGCATCTTTGAGAAACAGGGCAAATCATATTGCAATGATCAAGTCAAATGGTAAAATTGTATATGATCAGGAAGAACTTCTGAAGGTGTTTGCCAACCATTTTAAAAGCTGCTACGCGTCTAGTGATACCCTGCCGGTTAAGAAGCTGGACTTCGAGCTTCCAAGGCTGAGGGCTGCTTCGGCAAACATGTTAGAACAGCCGTTCTCGGAAGATGAAATTTGGGTAGCCATATCCACGGCGGATGGGAACCGAGCTCCGGGGCCCGACGGCTTCAATTTAGACTTCTACAAGAAATACTGGTCGTCCTTAAAGGAAAACATCATGGTCTTTTTCCACGCATTCTTTGAGGGAAAGGTAACTGAAAAAAACTTCAACCAGTCATTCATAACTTTAATCCCCAAGGGGGGCAATCCGGAGACGGTGGACGATTACCGCCCTATTTCCCTGGTGGGAAGCCTATACAAGGTGTTGGCCAGGGTCCTTGCCAAGAGACTGGCTGTGTGCATCAATGAGGTAATTGGCGATCAACAATTCGCTTTCTCAAAAGGGAAGCAAATCATTGATTGCAGTCTTATAGCAAACGAAATTGTCAGTGATTTAAAAAGAAGGAAAGCGCAAGCAGTGGTGGTGAAAGCTGACTTCAAAAAAGCTTTTGATTCGGTGGATTGGAATTTCCTGGACGAGGTGCTCAAGTGTATGGGTTTCGGCCAAAAGTGGCGCATGTGGATTAGTAAGTGTATTTCTTCGCCACAAATTTCGGTGCTAATTAACGGGGTTCCTTCGAAACCTTTTCCTATCAAAAAAGGCCTTAGACAGGGATGTCCGTTATCTCCTTTTTTGTTTAACATTGTGGCGGAGGCCTTGAGTGCCATGTTCAGAGAAGCGGAACGGATTGGGCTAGTGAAAGGGGTGCAAGTCGGTAATAGCGACATGAGGGTGTCACACATCCAATTCGCGGATGATTTGATCCTGTTCTTGGAAAATGACAGTATATCGCTAAGCAACTCAAAACGAATCCTAAACATATTTGAGTGTGCAGCTGGTTTAAAGTTAAACTTGGAGAAGACCTGCCTCTATGGAGTTAACATCGATGAAGAGGTCTGTAAAGAAAGAGCGAAATTAATCAAATGTAAATGGGGGACACTGCCTACGTCTTATCTTGGGCTGCCTCTCGGTCATCATTGCAATTCTAAGGATATATGGGATCCTATTCTGGTTAAAACACAATCCAAATTGGCAGGTTGGAAAGGCAAGCTTCTGTCTTTCGGGGGGCGCATAACTTTGGTGAGATCAGTTTTATCTTGCTTGCCAATTTACTACATGTCGGTATTTCAACTCCCAATGGCAGTGGCAAACAAATTAAATAGTCTCATCGCGAACTTCGTGTGGGGTGCCACTTCAAACCGGGTTATACATTGGATCAAATGGGATAGAATTTGCAAGCCAAGAGCATTAGGAGGGCTAGGCTTTGCCGACATGAAGGTGCGTAACAGATCACTGCTTAACAAATGGTTATGACGGTATGGAGTGGAGAAGAAAAGTTTGTGGAAGCAAGTGGTGATAGCCAAATACGGGAACGATGAAACCAATTTAATTCCCAGCTCTAGAAATGAAAGCAAAAAGTCCTGGATTTGGCGCAACATTACTAAACCTTTGAAGAATCAGGATGACATCTTCAAAAAAAATCTTAGAGTGCAATGTGGTGAAGAAAGCTGCGCAAATTTTTGGGAAGACTTCTGGACTGAAGTCCCTTCTTTAAGACTCCAATTTTAAGCAGTTTTCAATGTGGCAGTGAAGAAAACGGGCAAGGTAAAAGAATTCGACACATTGGCTAACGGTACTTGGCAATGGAAACTCGAAACTCGTAGACAACTATATGATTGGGAACTGAACGAGTGGTCACTGTTTTGGAGGACTCTAAACAGAGCTACAAAAGGACTGCAGGTGGCCGACTCGTTGAACTGGGTTGGTTCCTCCACTGGGCTATACAATCCGAAAGCTTATTGCGAGGAGGTGGCCTGTTTGGACTCGGAGGCAGACGACATTTGGCAGCAGGTTTGGTCGAACTTGGCACCGCCAAAAGTGGAAGGTTTTTTGTGGAAGGCAGTTTACGGCAGGCTCCCTACGAGAGTTGAGCTCGAGAAAAGAGGTTGCCTTCATAACACCTCTACCCTATGTGTTTTTTGTTCAAAAGAACCAGAAGAAGTAAACCATACCTTGCTGTCGTGTCCTATCGTTTGGAGGGTCTGGCAGCGTTGGATTCGCTTGTGGGGGTTGGTTGTCATCGTACCCATGACAATTAGGGATATGCTACTCATATGGAATTGTCAATTGATCAAGGCAAATGCAAAACCTGTGTGGATGTTGGCTTTTTTCGGGATCGCTTGGACTGTATGGTTGTGTAGGAACGAGATTACCTTCAATCAAAAGGCTTTTACAGTCGATCAGATTTTTGATATTGCGGTTCTTAGGATTGGGCACTGGAGCAGGTGCAAGTGGCCTGATTCGATCCCCTCGTTAGAGGACTTTATCCGTCATCCCCAAATTTGTGGAGTTGCAGGGATAGTTAAGCATAAAGCTTCGGGGGAAAGGTGGTCACCGCCGTCTGCAGGCTATGCCAAATTCAATACAGATGCTTCAGTCCAGGGGGTTGCAAGAATGACAGGCATCGGGGGACTGCTCCGCGATAATTCTGGCAACACCTTATTCCAATTTTCCAAACTTGTGGGTGTGGCCGACCCGACAAGAGCAGAATTACTTGGTATTATGGAAGCTTGCATTTCCTTCTTGGCTTCACAGTGGAATGGCAAGTTGTCTCTAATAATTGAATCCGATAGCCAATTGGCAATTAAGTGGATCAAAGACCCCTTGTGTGCACCTGAAAATTTTAGGGAATTGGCAGGCAGTTGTAATGAGCTTATCTCAGGACACGGGTGGAAGCTTAACTTCGTGTTTAGAGAGTGTAATGTCGCTGCTCATCGCCTGGCAAGGAATGCACTGAAGGTTGCGTTGGCTGAGGGCTTCACTACCTAAAGCTGTAATTGATATCCAGGGGCTCATAATATCCGATCGTGTTGCAAAACTCAGACCGTTAAGGTAGCAGGTAGAGGGCACTTCTTTGCTTTTGTAGGGTCCCTAATGAAGGTGCATGGTCCACTTGATCTTGCGATGTAGGATTCCGCAGTAGTGCACTCCGTGTTTGTTGTTTCATAGTGTTGCTGCACTTGTTCCGCAGTAAGTATGTGTCCCATCTGAACTGTGGTTATCTTGTTATTGCTCATTTGTCGCAGTCCATGGGTGTCGTGTATGGTTCTTTTGTATGGATCACTTGTAAGCATGGATTCATGCACTTTTTTTCCTTCATTAGGATCTAGGGAGGTTTTTTAACGAGGCATGATCTATGTCTTTTTTCCCGGTTATCCTCAATAAAATCTCCTACCTTTCAAAAAAAAGCATATAGTCTTATTAAAATTAAAAAATACCTAAAATTACAATAAGAGTTTACAACTATCATCGTAAATTAAATACATAATGAACTAGTCACTTTAGATCATACAAAAATCATACATGATTACATATAAAAGGTTAAAAACCCAACGAAAAGACTTGAAAAAAAATAGATACAAACTAATTTGACTGCATCGGTAAACGAACCACAAGAGGATTAAGATATTGAAAGACCACCGAAAAACGCAAATCAGAGCCGAGCATTGTGAGAAACTATCCATGAACATAAATTGTGTACCTAAATTCAATATGAGGGTCTAGAGTAGGGAAGATCAACAAGATTACAAATAAGAGACATCATAATCAGTCGTGACGTCGTCAAATCCAACCTTGAGAAAACATAAAAGACAAAAAGAAGGCCAAACAATTGAGAAAGAAGACGAAAATATGTCAAAAGACAAAGATAAAATGTGCTACAAATGCATAGTTATTCTTATTGAAAACAAAAAAAAACGGCATACAACGACCAACATCAAAGCCGGTGCCGCCGCGACTAATCAAAGTTAAAGAGAAAAAATGCAGCAATATATGAAAACGGCGCAAACCCTAATGTACGTTGATTTGAATTTATAAATTCTTTTTGAATATGTTTGTGTGATTATAAAGTAGTACCTGCTCAATTTTTTTAGTCTTTTAATAACGTACATACACCGTATATTTATAGTGCTCAAACCCGAGTCACTTTGATGAAATACATCATCTTTTACCATTGTGACCACTCTACGAGTTCATTTGGATTTATAACTTTATTCAAAAGAAACTGATAAATGATATAAAATATATATTTTTAACGTTCTGATTTATTGTTGCATTGCTTCAACCAAAGTCAAACACCACTAGACTTCAATTGTTAATTAAAATCAGTATAAAGTACATATATTGTTGCACGAATTAATATTAAATCATGAAAATTTTTACAGTTCAGTCACATGTCTGTTAAAAGTATGATAATTTAATTTTAAGAAGTCAATAATCCAATTTAATTCATTAATAATAAAAGTGCAATTAACAAAAGATATACATGTTAAATGGATAAATTTACCATCATATCTAAATTCTAATCTTTTATGAACATTTGATCCATTAAGGTCTATAGATTTTCGGATTTGCAAGGAGTTTGGGCAAATGTTCGGTGTTATTAACCGAGCTATGGACATTATATGATGCTTTGCGATAGGCATGGAGATTAGGTTATAAGAAGGGAACAAAAATCATTTCTCTTAAGAATGTCTTTTTTTATGCCACAAACTAAAATCATTTAAAAAATAAATTATGAACTTTAATTTAAAATTTTAACTTCTAAATCATGAACTTTACACCCTAAAAATATATTAATACTCTAAATTTTCTATATGTTAAACCGTGACCTTAAACCTTAAACTCTAAACCCTATTTTTAGTACAGAACATAAATAAGGGTATACTTAAGAGTAGACGATTTTCATCTATAAAAAGGTGCCTTTGAATTCGACAATACTGAAACTGTATGAATTATTAATCATAATTTACATTTGTTAAGGGGTCATTTTATAGTAAAATCGATTCGAGTATTTTAACCATGACAGTTAAGAGGTAAAAGTTTTATACGTCGTGCGAAGTAAAACATTGTTGCGAATGTACTGGCGAAATGGGTCATAACAGAATCAGGACAGGAGAGGAAATATTTGTTATTGTTACTCTTAGGCCTTATCTTAGTTGTTGCTATGTACAATAAAAAGTAGAGTACATGATGATATTTTCTTAATTATCATATTTTAAGTTTTAAAAAATTATCCATTGATTTAGCGAAATAAAGCGTTAAATTTTTTTAAACAAATTTAGTTGAAATAGATATTTTTATAATAAGTCTTTGTCGTGCCCAATCTAAAACAATTAATTAGTAGATCAAATACTATCGATTATAGAAAAATAAAAACTTTCATTGACACCTAAAATATTTTTTAAAATGACCCATTTACAAAATAATGTTAAATTCTATCCCTAGTTATTTAATTTATTAACAAGTGACAGATGATAAGATTACGAGAAGCGAATCTTTCAACTTAATTCATTTCATTTTAATATTTTAATTCGAATTTGATAAATTGTTTAAGAAACTTATAAAAGTAAAAATATAAATGAAATAATCTAATGAGTCGAATCACAAGAGAGTCAAAACAATTTAGAGAATGTGAGTGAATAATTGAATTGAAGACTACATATGACGTATCCCTAGTCAACGCTGTCGTACGGAACCATTGACTAACGAAATCCACCATATCTTTCAATCCACATATGCAGGCATGGGTAGTCAGTTTGATATTTATTCTTATGTTTTTTTTTTACGAGTCAAAACCAGATTTATGAGGATAAAAAATGATTCAGACAGTAATAAAAGTGTCGGTACAACAAACCAGACATGCATTTATCAGACAATCCATTGTTGGCTCCACCCAGCAGTAACACATGATCTTACATGGGCCTAGTTGGATTTATTTTCTCTGAGCACCACTGCCTTTCCTTTGTAGGGTACTGTCCGTTAATGGCTCGGCTACGAGGGTATGACCACTATTATCAATTTAATGGCACCCCCCCCCCCCAAAAAAAAAAAAAAAAAAGGTAAGTGAAGCAAACATCCAATGAGCAAATTTAGATATCAATGCTTTGGAGTAATTAAGATATTTGTAATGGCCATGTTTGAATTGAATGTATATCATTTTGATTTTTGATAAAAAGAAGAAGAATTGAATGTATATTATATAGTCAACTGAATCACGGGTAGAATTATAAAAAAATAATTTTTTGATTAATACTTGTCTCACTAAAGTTTTTATTTATTGATTTTTGTGAGAATTTTATAAACTTTTGCTACAATTATTTAAAATAATTAAATTTTATAAGACATATATTTAAAAACTGTTTGAGCTGATCAAGTATAGCTCATTAAAAATAATTTAAATTCGTGTCTTTTTATAATGAACATCAACTTTTTTTTTACTGGACTATTCGTTAGTTTCTTTTCCTTCCCATTGAATACACAATGTATTTGATTAGGTATGAAAAATTAATGGAGGAATTCACTTTTTATCTTCCTGTTATAGATGGATAGTTATTTTTTTTATTACTATTCATTTATATTATTTCCCGTGTCATTCCGTACATATGACATTCTATCAGCATGCCTGTCTTTACCCTTTACTTTCCGGGAAGAGGACCTTATAGTATACAATATTTAATAGTTTAGGGTTTACTATTGCATAATTGAATGAACCCAAAAGATATGTTTAAATTTAGGGTAAACTATATAAATGACCACCATACTATTAAATTGGATGTAATTTGACCAACAGCCGTTAGAGGTTAACGGTAGGGTGACATGACAATTAAAAAAATAGAGCTATAATTACACATTTGGTCCCTGTTATTTATACACTATACCAATATGGTCTTAATTTTAAGTTAATAAAACAAATTAATTTTTTAGTTTGTTGCTCATGCCAGAAAAATGAAATAAATATAAATTAAGGAGACTCGAACATGACACTTTTGAGATGCATAAAAATATCTGAACCACTGAAATATATCTAATAATTAAATTATTAATAATTTTAATTAAATTATTATATTAAAATTTTATTTAACGAATCTAAACTCATAGACATAATTTAAATGAATTGATATAACTTTATGACTATATTAAAAAATTTAAAATGTATTTAACGAATTTAAACTCACGAACATAATTTAAATGGACTGATATTAAAAATTTATTTAAAAATAATATTAAACTTTTATTTAACGAATCTAAACTCACGAACATAATTTAAATTAACTTTATTTCAGCAGTTGAAATGTTTTTATGCATATCAAAAGTGTCATGTTCGAATCATATTAATCCACATTTATTTACTTTTTCATGACATAAAGAACAAACTATAACTTTTATTAATTATTTTCATTTTATTTCACAAAATTAGCTTTAGCATAGTATCTTAGCCATGTTCTAGTTTCCAAGATGCCCAGGTTCAATTCCCCTTATACCCCCAACAATTTGCTTGAAATTTTTACCTAAATATTACTTTTAGGTTTATCTATTCCCAAAATATAGAACTTTGGATTTTATTTCTCAATCTAGTGATCTTTATTGTTCACTTTTTGAAGACCCCAAGATCACTACCCGTTTTTGAACATTTTTTTTCTCATAACAGTACTGTTCAAAGTCGGATTATACCCCCTTTTCAAAGACACCACACTGCCACGTGGTGAAAGATAGGACTGTCTGGCATTGTTTAAAGTCGGGTTGCCCTCCCCCGTCTTTGAACAGAACATCGATATGTGGTTGCAGCCTTTGTAGGTTCATTTTTTTAAGTTTGATTGGTGAATAGTGTTGGTATGGGGAAAACATTGTTCAAACTCGGATTGTTGTCTACTGGTCTTTACAAAATGAACAATAAAGTTCTCTATATTGGAAAATAAAATTCAATGTTCTCTATTTTTGGGAATAAAAAAACCAAAAAGTAATATTTGGGTAAAAATTTTAATTTGCTTTCATTTATTTCCATCTTCCAATCAGGTAGTGACACGTGTTATTACCTAATTAAATAATCAATTTATTAAATTAAATTAAAATTAAGATTAAATTGATAGAGTGTATAAGTAACGAGGACCAAATATGTAATTATACCCCTATTTTGAACTGTCATGTCACCCTGCCATTAACCTCTAACCGTTGGTGGTCAAATTGTATCTAATTTAATAATATAGTGATTTAATTACTTAGAAAAAATAAATTAATCAAATCGTGACTTTTTTTAATAGTATGATAGTAATTTATATAATTTACCCTTAAATTTAAAACATAGATGAGGGTAGGGGAGGTAAAAAGGAAAAGAAGAAAAAGAATGGAAAATTTAATTTCAAAACTTAAGGAAAAGATAGACGAAAAGTAAAATATGAAGATATTCACTTGGCTATATGATAACTTTAGTTGAATTATCTGATTATAAAAAGTAATAAAATGATCATTCAATTAATGAAAAGTTGTAGAGTAATTCATTTCCATTAAATTTGTAATAAAAAGTAACATGACAGTTAACAAAATTAACATAATAAAAAAAATTCGTTATCAACCTTTACACAATGTTTTAAATTGAAACCGATCCTAAAACTAACTCTCAATATTTAAATATTTGTACAATTAATCCTTATGCTAATCCGTTTTTTATCATTGTTCCCTCGACCTTCACACGTTCTTTGCCCAAAATTTTCTCCTAAAAATAAATCAAATAACCGAGTTTCAAGTTAGAAGATAATGTAAATTAGGGTTTAATTGTTTACGCAAACCGTACCAAAAATCTACAATTCTTTAATTCAATATTCCTAAAAGGTAATTTATCACTTTTCCCCTTTATGAGTTCTTTTCCTTTTTTTCTATTTAGAATTAATTCAAAATATTATGTTAAAAATTTAACAAGATTGGACCATTTTATGTCTTTTAATTAATTGAGAGATAATATAGTAACATTTTATAGTTTGACCAAGGTACAGTCTCAATGCAAAAGCATACAAATGAATAAAAATATTGTAAGAATAGGATATAGTACTATTTTAGTGACAAAAGGACAATGCCAAATACAATTATAACAACATAGCGAGGCAAATACATTTCCAAAAACTCGCCGATTAATCTTCAGCGTAAAGAATGTTCCTGGATTCTTCCTTCCACACATTTATAATAAAAATAGATGCACGAACTCCTCAACACTCGACAATTTTACATTACTTTTAATTTTTTATTTCATCTATTTATTTATTAATTTATTCCTCTCCAATTCTAATTTTCATCACTGTGTATATAAATATAGCGAATATATCTCAGCTCTCCAGACTCCAAGCTCAGGTCCAAGTCCGATCATCAACTTGTCTACTTCTTTCAATTTCAATTCCATCTCCATTTGCTCTCATCTTTTTCAATCTTTCATTTCTCGTATAATTAATTCAAATGGCACTCCTAGTTAACGAAGTCGACACCCTCACAAACCAAATCTTTTCAATCCTTGAAAACAAATTCCTTTTCGGTGATCAAGAGAATGCCAAGGCTGCAAAAACAAATCATGAAGACCCCATGAAATCTGGGAATAAATTTTCTGGGAAAGTTAGAATTCTTTCCATTGATAGTGGAAGTTTTTCCGATGGTATATTGGCGGCTCAGTCCCTCCTTACCCTCCAAACTTTTCTCCGTCAAAAATTGGGAAATCCCAATGCCGCCATTGCCCAATATTTCGACGTTGTTGCTGGATCCGGGGCCGGTGCGATTCTCGCCGCGTTGTTGTTCACTCGGGCTGAAAATGGCGCCCCCCTTTTTACTGCCGACCAAGCTCTTCAGTTCCTCGCGAAAAACCGTCGGAAACTGTTTCCCTCCTCCCCACAAGGGTTGTTCCGGCGAATTTTCCGTCCATCAGGGGTGAAGAAACTGTTGGGCAAAACCTTCGGGGAGCTGACTTTGAAGGATACTCTGAAACCGGTTTTGATACCCTGCTACGATCTTTGTTCCAAAGCGCCGTTCTTGTTTTCCCGCGCTGATGCATTGGAAATGGACGGCTATGATTTCAAGATGAAGGACGTGTGCTACGCGACGTCGGCTGATCCGACGGTGGTGGGTGCGGTGGAAATGAGATCGGTAGATGAAAGAACGAAGATCCTGGCGGTGGAAGGCGGGGTAGCGATGAACAATCCAACGGCGGCGGCTATAACACACGTGCTGAATAATAAGCAGGAGTTCCCGTTTTGTAACGGAGTGGAGGATCTCTTGGTGTTGTCTTTGGGGAACGGAGAGTCTGGTTTCGGTTCCGGCGACGTTAGTTTTACTCCGACGCGAACAAAGTTTCTTAGAATCGCCGGCGAGGGTGCTTCTGATATCGTAAGTACCAAAATCAACCTTCATAAATATACGAAATCCTAAACATATTAACCAAAATCAAAGCTAAAGCTAAATCTTCCATAGCCGGAATTAACGAATACTACAATTTTTATACGTATAGGTTGATCAAGCAGTTTCAATGGCGTTCGGAGGAAGCGGAAACGGAGGCAACTACGTGAGAATTCAGGGGAACGGGTTGAACTTGATGACACCCAATATTCATCCAAAATGTAAAAACGATGTCGTAATGAGCGTTACAAAGGAGATGCTGGCGCAAAGAAACGTGGAGTCGCATCTCTTCAAAGGAAAAAAGAGGAGTGAAGTGACGAATTTGGAGAAATTAGAGATGATCGGAGGTGAGTTAGTGAAAGAGCAAGAAAGGCGAAAAACCAGCATCCTGCCGGCAGTGGTGTTGAAGCAGAGGCAGTCGACGGCGACGCCGAGAACATCATCGGCCTCCGCCACTACCGTTTCAAGCCAGTCTTCATGCTGGTTGGACCATCAAAATTAATTCACATCCACATCCATTTTTTTTACAAACGGCATTATTGCTAATTCATTTTCATGCTAATGCTGCCGCTCGGGATTTAATTAATTAATTATTCTATCATAAAGTATATAAAATATATTAATCGGTGTCCGAGCCGAGCTGATCTGTAAACTGTAGTTAACTATTTTCATTGTTTTGTCTTTATGTTTGGTGAGTGGTTGAGATAATAGGAAAATTGGAGAGGCTTCTATTATATTATTGTATAGTTTATATATATATATAAATATATATGTTTTAGATGATTGGTGATTCTAATACATGGAATGGGACTACATTTATTTTTCTCTCCACCTGTTTCTATATTAAATTATTCCACGTTGAGACATATCTAATTTTACATTATAAACAAGTACACAGTATAAACAAATATAGTTTTAATCAATGAATGATTTAATTATAAAGTTCTGCATCTTTTGATGTTACAATTAGGAATGAGTATAATTTGATGGACTATCTTTCAACATTATTTGTTTTGGACGGACTATGAATATTGTGATTTTAAATTATTTGAAACATAAACAACTAGAATGACCACATTTTAAATTTATGAATAAAAATCATAGTAGCACAATTATTACTCATAAATATAAAAAAAAATATTTTGAATCTTATAAGCTATAATTTACCTCTTTGCTCTGTTCATCTTAGGGGCTGAGAAATAAATTTTGGAGGGATCAAATTATAATTTAATCATTGGATTAATTTATAGTTTTAATATCTGTAAGGGTTTATTTGTAAAACTTCGAAGGTAGAACCACCATTCAATCCGAAAATATCAGTTTAGAAATCATGCACCGTTGCACACTCCTTAACTATACCATACTGAATTTTTGTGGTATTATATTTCATGTTAAATTTTTTATTGATCTCAACTTCAAAAGCAATAAAATTAATTTGAATCCAAAATCCAAATCAATCCATTTTTATATTGATCTTCGTTGTCATTCAATGTTGATGATGTTGTTTGGGCCATGAAGGCACATAGTGACGATTGGTGCCAGTGGAAGTGCCGCAAAACTCCTCTGGAGCTGCTGATTGTCGTTCTCGACGTAATCTTATTAATCTCGAACATCCTCTTCTCCTCTCCAAATCTTAAAATACAAAAAAATATCAAACTCAAAAATTTAATTGAATTGGTTCATGCAATAATATTTATGAAGTGGCGTCCGATATGTTTAGAATTCGAATCTCAACATTTCTTGGTACTGTAAAAGATGATTGAATATAAAGCTGAAGTGGTTCATGCTAAACGCAATGAAGGGACGAAGAGGGATCTGGTTATATTCCAGACCGAGATTCATGCACCGAAAATCATCCTCAATAACCATCATTTATAACTGCATGTTTACTGAAGTTCTTTGCCTAAACTTAAATCATAAACGAAAAAACATATGAACAACCCATCGTCAGGTCCTTCAAGACTTAAAAAGTTGTTAGGCAAAGGCTTAATAGTCAAATAAGTGCTCACATTATAGTTTTTTATATAAGTGTCTGAACTATATTTTGGGCCAAATAAATGCCTAAGATTTTCTTCTGTGGCCAAATAAATGTCTCACTGTGATGGACCTTAAAAATATTCCTTCATCTCATCAGAACATGACATGTATCGTGTGTTTTTTTTAAGTTTATGGATTTCTTTAAAAATCTCAGAGTTTTAATTTCTTCCAATCAAACCACCGTTCGATATCCGCCATCCTTCACCCGTCGGTGGAAAACTCAATCGTCTTTTTCTCTTCATTGTTGGGTGTTCGTTGACGGTGCAACCGACGATTCATTCGTCGATTTTTGACGATAAAATGATGAAGTTTTTAGTAGTGGGAGTCTGGTAAAGACAATAGTAGGCGGTGGTGGTTGAACTCAGTGGTTGGAGTGAATGAAATTAGGGATTTAGAGTTAGGGTTTAGGGGTTTTTAGAAAAATTAAAGACTGCTGAATTGATTAATATTATTTTATTTTTATTTTTCTTATTTCAAATTTTAATTTAAGAAAAATATAAAATCATGCCATGTGTTCCTATTTCTTTGGATAACGGGAAAAATAACGCATGTCACGATGATGCACCTATTTAGGTCACGAAAAAAAATGTTAGACGCTTATTTAACGTAAAATATAATTTAATTATTTATCTTATAAAATTATATAATTTGAACACTTATTTAACTGTTAAGCTTTAATAAAAAAATGCTCTTTCCATGGCGCAGATTTGTCCATAATTAGAGGACAAAAAAGTTTTCATCGAATCAACTAAAATAAGAATGTGAAAGAAAAATGTTGAGAGAAAAATTAAGCCTTTTATTCAATGGTCTAAAAGTGTTTATAAAGTAATATATGTTTATAGATATTTTTTAATTATTTGACAATGTGCATATAACTTAAAGATAAAAAATTTAAACACGTGTTTTCTATGATGAACATCATTCATTTTTTTATTAAAATACTTATCGGTTCAAAAACTATATTTTTTTTTACAAAGTATTATATTTTCTAACATCTAGTGTGAATGATAGATTATACAATTATATCACATGTCATATCATGTAGATATGGGATGATAAAAGAAGAAATATTTTTAGTTAAAAAATATAGAGGTTAATATTTTAGTTAAGATTTAGATCTTAGTCTTCTGCATTTAAGAGTTAGAGGTTTTTTTTTTTTAATTTTTTGATAGTGTGGTACATTTTAAAGACAAAATGATTTAAATTCGTATCTCTTAGGATATACATCATTCGTTTTTTTATTAAAACACTTGTTAAGTTCAAAAATAAAGTTTTTTTTTACAAATAAGTATTATATTTTTTTTTTGAAAAATCTAGTGTGAATGATAGATTATACAATTATATCAATGTCATATCATGTAGATATGAGATAATAAAAGAAGAAACATTTTTAGTTAAAAATCAAAAGTTAAGATTTTAGTTAAGATTTAGATTTGATGAACACCACTAACGATGAATACCATTAATTTTTTTTTAAATTTTTAAAAATCTAAAGGATTAAAATTATAATTAAAATTCTCTTTTAAAAAATAAAAATCAAATTTAATAATTAGGTTATAATATTTTTTAATAGGTTAGAATCAAATATACCAATTCTCCTAAACCCTAACAAAATCAATCTCTTAAACAAATAAAAATCAGTTTATATTTTTTAATAGATTAGTATCAAATATACCCAATTCTCATATTATTGATTCTAATCTATTAAAAATTATAAACTGATTTCTATTTTTTAAGAGATTGATTTTGTTAGGGTCTAGAAGAATTGAGTATATTTAATTCTAACCTATTAAAAAAATATTATAAAATAACTATTAAATTTGATTTTTATTTTTTAAGAGATAATTTTTTTAACTTTAAAACTATAATCTTAAATCTAAACCTTAAGCCCTAGCTTCAAAAAATATATAAACTCAAAACCTTAAATTTTAATTATAAAATTTTAAATCCTACAAGTAAACTCATAAGCTTTAAATCCTAAACTAAATTGGTAAATAAACCACTCGTAAAAAACTTTATTTTCTACTAATAATCCATAATTTTATTGTTGTCAGCAATTAATTATTACATGATCTATTTAAAAAAATCACTTGCAGAAACCACAGCAAAAACAGCAGAATAACTCCACGATCCGTCATTAAATCCAGCTTGAAAACCCTAAAATTTCCAATTCCGAAACCCTAAAAAACCACATCTGTCTTCCCCCCTTTTAATTCGTAACCATACGAATCCTTTAGAAAGCTCCATTATTTGTCCCTCTCGTAACATCAATGGGTTCGTCTCCTGCCCAAGGCGATGCGCTGGAGAAACTTGAATACCTCTCTCTCGTCTCCAAGGTAAGCTCCGAACTCGAGAGCCATATAGGGTTTGCCGACAAAGTTTTGGCTGAATTCATCACCGATATGGGTCGCCACTCCGAGACCGTTGATGAATTCGATGGCAAGCTAAAAGAAAACGGTGCCGAGTTACCTGATTACTTCGTCCGTACGCTTCTTACTATCATCCACGCTATTCTGCCGCCAAAGCCCAAGGCTGAGAAGGAATCCAAGAAGGAAAACGCTGCTGATGGTAAGAAGTCTAAATTTAAAGCTTTAGCGATTGCAGATGATAAAGATAGAGCAAAAGAGCTAGAGAAGGAACTTGAGATGGAGGCGCGAGACCGAAGGAAAGTAGAGAATGGAGATAGGGATAGGGATAGGGATAGGGATAGGGATAGGGATAGGGATAGGGATAGGGATAGGGACAGGGACAGGGATAGGAGGGATAGAGATAGAGATCAAGATAGGAGTAGGCATAGAGATAGATATAAAGAGGCTGGTGATGATGATAGGAGGGATTATGGCAGTCGTGGAAAAAACAGGGACCGAACCCGAGATAATAGAGATGGTGATGAGGATAACAGGGACTATAGAAATAGGGACAGGATCAGGGATCAGGATGATGTGGAAGGTGACGAAGGTCGGGGTAGGAGGAGTAACGGTAGGTGTAAGGATAATGAGCCTGAATTATATAAGGTATACAAGGGGAGAGTTTCCAGAGTGATGGATTCAGGTTGCTTTGTGCAATTGAATGAGTTAAGGGGAAAGGAGGGTTTGGTTCATGTTTCCCAGATGGCTACTAGGAGGATTGCCAATGCTAAAGATGTTGTGAAACGGGATCAGGAGGTTTATGTGAAGGTCATTTCAGTTTCAGGTCAGAAGTTGAGTTTGTCCATGAGAGATGTTGATCAGAACACTGGTAAGGATTTGCTACCATTGAAGAAGACTTCAGATGATGATGCTTTTAGGACAAATCCTTCGAGGGGGAAAGAGGGGCCTGTGATGAGAACTGGCCTTTCAGGGATTAGGATTTTGGAGTATGAGGATGCTGCCCCATCACGTAGGCCGTTGAAGAGAATGAGTTCCCCAGAGATTTGGGAAGCCAAACAGTTGATGGCATCTGGTGTTCTGAGAGTAGATGAGCATCCCATGTATGATGAGGACGGAGATGGAATGCTTTATGAAGAAGAAGGAGCTGAGGAAGAGCTTGAGATTGAAATGAATGAGGATGAACCTGCCTTTTTGCAAGGGCAGACTAGGTACTCTGCGGATCTCTCACCGGTAAAAATATTTAAGAATCCAGAAGGTTCCTTGAGTCGTGCTGCTGCTCTCCAATCTGCACTTATTAAGGAACGGAGAGAAGTCCGGGAGCAGCAGCAGAGAACAATGCTTGATTCAATTCCCAAGGATCTTAATCGTCCTTGGGAAGACCCAATGCCAGAGACTGGTGAGAGGCATCTTGCGCAGGAGTTGAGAGGTGTTGGATTGTCAGCATATGATATGCCTGAATGGAAGAAGGATGCTTATGGAAAAGCTTTGACTTTTGGGCAGAGATCTAAACTTTCCATCCAAGAGCAGCGGCAGAGCCTGCCCATTTATAAATTGAAGAAGGAACTGGTTCAGGCTGTGCATGATAATCAGGTTCTCGTGGTCATTGGTGAGACTGGTTCTGGTAAGACTACTCAGGTAACACAGTATCTTGCGGATGCTGGGTACACTACAAGGGGTAAGATTGGATGTACACAGCCTCGAAGGGTGGCTGCGATGTCTGTGGCGAAGAGGGTAGCTGAGGAATTTGGTTGTCGTTTAGGGGAGGAAGTTGGCTATGCTATTCGTTTCGAAGATTGTACTGGACCAGATACCGTCATAAAATACATGACTGATGGTATGCTTCTTAGGGAGATTTTGATTGACGAGGATCTCTCTCAATACTCAGTCGTTATGCTTGATGAAGCTCACGAGCGTACAATTCACACTGATGTTCTTTTTGGGTTACTGAAGCAACTTCTGAAGCGGAGAGCTGATCTTCGTCTGATTGTTACATCGGCTACATTGGATGCAGAGAAGTTTTCAGGGTATTTCTTTGACTGCAGTATTTTCAGCATTCCTGGGAGAACATTTCCTGTGGAGATACTCTATACAAAACAGCCTGAAAGTGACTACCTAGATGCTTCCCTTATAACAGTCCTACAGATACACTTGACTGAACCTGAAGGTGACATTCTCCTCTTCTTGACTGGTCAGGAGGAAATTGATTTTGCATGTCAATCTCTTTATGAGAGGATGAAAGGACTAGGTAAAAATGTTCCTGAGTTGATTATTTTACCAGTTTATAGTGCCCTTCCCAGTGAGATGCAGTCTAGGATTTTTGATCCTGCACCTCCTGGGAAAAGGAAGGTCGTAGTGGCAACCAATATCGCTGAGGCTTCTTTAACTATAGATGGAATATTCTATGTGATTGATCCTGGTTTTGCAAAACAAAATGTTTATAATCCAAAGCAAGGGCTTGATTCCCTTGTCATAACACCAATTTCTCAAGCATCAGCAAAGCAACGTGCTGGGCGTGCTGGGCGTACCGGACCTGGGAAATGCTACCGCTTGTACACTGAGAGTGCATATCGAAATGAGATGTCTCCTACATCAATTCCAGAGATACAAAGGATTAATCTTGGCATGACAACACTAACAATGAAGGCCATGGGCATAAATGATCTCCTATCTTTTGATTTTATGGATCCACCTGCACCACAAGCTCTCCTTTCTGCCATGGAGCAACTATACAGTCTAGGAGCTCTAGATGAGGAGGGCCTTTTGACTAAATTGGGTAGGAAAATGGCAGAATTTCCTCTTGATCCACCACTATCGAAGATGTTGCTGGCCAGTGTGGACCTTGGCTGCAGTGACGAGATATTGACAATTATCGCAATGATCCAAACTGGTAACATCTTCTACAGGCCAAGGGAAAAACAAGCTCAAGCTGATCAGAAGAGGGCCAAGTTTTTCCAGCCTGAGGGAGACCATTTGACTCTACTTGCTGTGTATGAGGCTTGGAAAGCTAAGAACTTTTCAGGGCCATGGTGTTTCGAAAATTTTGTTCAGTCTCGGTCTTTACGAAGGGCACAAGATGTTAGAAAACAACTTCTCAGCATCATGGACAAGTAAGTTGTCTCTGATCTTTGATCTTTTTCTTTATATTTAAGCTTTTATGGTTTTACGATTTTAATTGTGTCCTAGACTGTTAATTTTAGGATGTATTTGAGCTTTACACTTTTTGGTTATGGCTAGTAGAACATATCTTTATGATTATTACTACAGTGAATCAGTGATGAGCGATGACGACTAAGTACTAACTGCTTTACGTGTTGGTTTGCTTAATTGGCTGGCAAAGTTCTCACCAACCTGCTTTCGAAGTTTCTTACTTTTTTGTGCTTTAGGAGGATGCAAAGCTTATTGTTATCGTCTTTTTCTTCTTCTTCTGGATGTGCTTTTTTTGCTTTTGCATTATTCTGACTAGTCTCTTGTTAGTAATATCTTCACATGTTCTGACGATAGCATTAACCAGCAGTCTCTCTCTCTGTGTGTGTGTCTCTATCCAATTCATTAGTTTTGAATCTGTTGTGTTCTCTACTAGTATCGAGTATTAATACCTCTTAACATGCTAAAAGTATATACTTGGCCTTTGAAGTTCTAACCTGAAGGCGGATGCTTTTTCAGGTACAAACTGGACGTAGTGAGTGCAGGGAAGAATTTTACAAAGATCAGGAAAGCTATCACAGCAGGGTTCTTCTTCCATGCTGCAAGGAAAGACCCACAGGAGGGATATAGAACTGTGGTGGAGAACCAGCCTGTTTATATTCACCCAAGTAGTGCCCTTTTCCAGAGACAACCAGATTGGGTGATCTACCATGAGCTGGTAATGACTACAAAGGAGTACATGCGAGAGGTGACTGTGATAGACCCCAAATGGCTGGTTGAACTTGCTCCTAGATTCTTCAAACAGGCAGATCCCACAAAAATGAGCAAGCGCAAACGCCAGGAACGTATTGAGCCTCTTTATGATAGATATCATGAACCTAATTCTTGGCGTCTCAGCAAACGACGAGCCTGATTTGCATGCCTCGCCATTGTAATTTTTTCTGTTCTTTTTTTTTGTCTGTATAACTGAGTTCTGCTGATTTATGCAATCCTTTGCTTCTAAGTTCCTATCAATTAATGTTTTAAGAGAAATTAACCAAGGACACTAACTTTAGATGAGCAAGTCCATGTATCTAATTTCTTATAAAATTTAGTATTTTTCTTTCAAGTATTCTGAGCTTAATATCTGTCTATGAACTTATGGAAGCCATTTTTTTAAGGATAAATTTTCTATACACAGGCGGTGGAAACTGAAAGTTTCCACAAGCGCCTTAATTCTAGGGTATAAGTAGTTAGTTTAGGGTATAGGGTTTAGGGGTTTAGGTGTGGAGGGTTAGAATTTAGGGATAGTTGTTTCAATTTAAGGTTTAGGGTTATAATTTAGGGTTTATAGGTTAAAACCTAAATCCTCACCATATTACCCTAAAAACTAAATCCTAACCTATAAACCCTAAATTATAACCCTAAACCTTAAATTGAAACAACTATCCCTAAATTCTAAACCCCTACACCTAAACCCCTAAACCCTATACCCTAAACTAACTCTCTAAACCCTAAAACTAAGGCGCTTGTGGAAACTTTAAGTTTCCACCGCCAGTGTATAGGATATTAATCCTTTTTTTAATTCACTCCCATTGGGCTCTTGTTTCTAGAATTGAAATCAACCAGATATCGACCCGAAACAAACCGAATAGAATTGATTCGGATTGAAAGCGACCCGATTTTTAGTTGAACCGATATAGATTCGATCTGTTTTTTTTTCAACTGAACAAAACAAACTTGAACCATTTTCAACAAAACATAATGAACCAAACCGAATATATTGGCTTTATAAAACCATATATGGTTTAAAAAATTAATCCGGCTTGAAAACCAGATCGAAACATATCAATCCCCTATTAAACTGATCTTGATCCGACCCAAATCAACCGACCAGAAAATTAAATAAACCGATTGAACCCAATCCGGACTGATGCCCAACCCAAATTAAAATCAAACCAAACCATATCCGACCCGAACAAAACCAAAACAAAATACAGTCAAAACCAAACCTGACCCGATCCTAATGACATGTTTGCCACCTCTACTTGTTTCCTGCTCTCCCAATACTAACCTCTTACATATCGTAACAAGAAATGGATTATGTATTGCAGTATACCGTCCCCGTCATTTTTCCCAGGAAGATGAAACAGTACCGGAAAACTTAGTTCGTGTTTGAAAAAGTGCAGAAAGATGAAGCAGTACCAGAATACTTCGTTCGTGTTTGAAAAAGTGCAGAAAGATGAAGCAGTACCAGAATACTTCGTTCGTGTTTGAAAAAGTGCAGAAAGATGAAGCAGTACCAGAATACTTCGTTCGTGTTTGAAAAAGTGCAGAAAGATGAAGCAGTACCAGAATACTTTGTTCGTGTTTGAAAAGGTTACGAGGTTTCCCACTATGCGGGAACAGTTTCCGATTTCAAAATCTAATGTTTGACATTGATGACCTCTGCTAATTACAAGAAACTGAGTAGATCACCAAACAATCAACTGCTGAAAAAAAATTCAACGGACATCGTGTATTTTTTGGGTTCTTGATAAACAAAAAATAAAATTCAACATCACCATTGCAAAAAACGACGAGCCTTGGGTTCTTTGGCCGCAACATTTTAATTGTACCACTTCATCAGGAAAGAAGGCTTCCGATGCATAATGAATAGTCATACTATTACTATACAAAACTTTAGCTGGCAATCCACAACAAACACCATGGCCTATCACCTCTTTTGTGTTCCATCAAAGTCATTATATACACCCGTCACCCTGCCAAAGTTCATTAAAAAAAGACCAACATACAATAATGCTTACATAAACAAACAATTAAAGATCCAGAATGTTACAAGTCCAATTTATGTTATTTTCAGCAATCACGGAACATGTTACTTTTGAACTGTATATGATGATTCAGTGAGGCATCATAGAAAGAGTGGTTAAAGGCTTCACTCCCATTTCCACTAATGCCAGTCAATAATAGTTTCTAAAACTCACAATTACGTTAGAGATGCTTGATTCATATCAACCTCGAGTATTTTCTAACCTACTTTTAACCCTTTTCTGCTTACATCAAGTTAACTTATCCGACTTTTCCAGACCATCTAACAATGAACTATCTGTAGTTTTCTATTCAAGCTCTAAAATGTCATTTCTTCATCAGGTGCCTTTGTAATGATCTGAATGCTTAATAACTGATAACCCTTTGCTGTTTCTAATCAAATTTGGCTTTATTTATCACAAACAAACAAGCCTTATTAAAACTATATGAAGGGAAAATAGCAATGAAATGCGGATATGGTGTAATGTCACATACCTATCATAAGACAAGACCGCGTCACCTATATTTCCTACAACCTTGTTTCGTACCTTCCGCACACAGACCTGCAAAAACATATTTCAGCGATGGAAACTAGAAGATTGCTTGCAGAGACAACCTTGTGACAATACTCACTTGTACTAGATCAACAGGCCCAGCCTCGGGATCCCGATTCCGATGAATAACAATTCCATTGTCACATTTGTTTATAAAGTGTGCACTTCCACTGATGTCATAGAGATTAGGAGGAGCCCCAGTCCAATGGTGCAACTGACAGAGAAATATAAAATTAGCACAAAGAGATAACAAGTAATAGAAGATAACTCAGAAAGACCAACCTGCCTTGGATGCGCAACAAACCAGACATGACAAGAGTAATGATGAGCGAATCGTTTGATCTTTGTAAGCATCTGGCTTACATACTCCGTTTCAGTCCTGTTATGGATATAAGATGTTAATAGCTGGGACATTTAGGCAGCCAGCAAATGAGGTAGTTCACTTATGAGTCCCACTACGATAGAACCAGGACACCTTTGTGAATACTTCTATCAGAGTATATAATTTTAGGCAAAAATACACACAAGAGGTAGTTCAATTTGGATGATGATGATGATGATAATAAGGATGTCCCTGACACTACCATCACTCAGATTAGCCATTGGCATAAAAACAAAATTCTAAATTATATACATGTATTTCATGGATAATCCGAAATTCAAGGCACCAAGAAAAGTGACAAAACTATACTATCGAAGAAAAACGGAGGTGGTGCCAATATAATAGCAAAACAAATAAGGCAAAGGTGAATTTGATGTAAAAAGTACTCACTGATTAGCTCGGCGCTGGTGATCCAGTTCATTGTAAGGATCAATTACAAGCCCCCGAACACCATGTCTTAGTACCGCTGCCCTTGCAAGATCAAGAACCCACTCTATATTCGGAAGAGAATCGTTCTCGCACCTATTACAGAACCCGTGAAATAAATCTAGAAAGCAGTATTAAGAAAGCAAGCACAACAACACGAGCATACAGGGCTTCAATTTTTAAAAGCATCCATTTCTTGAACACTCATTGGAAAAAAAGGCTTATTAAATATTTCAGCAACTAGGCAACAATTTGGAAAATAAAGAATAAAAGTCTCAATCTGCACGAGAATCTATAATATCAATAAATAGTTGTCAGAGTTTTACTAAGGGGACAGAAACCATGTAATTTTGAAGTGCTCAACTTACCTTATGAGAGAAAATGTGTCACTCAACCATTTCTTCCCTTCCGCTAGCTCTTGAACACTCATTCTTTCCGCATCGCTCCCATAGCTATTGCCAAGAAAAGTAGCAAACGAACGAATTGATGATTATTATATTAAAACAAGGTAGTTCAAAGAGACCACAGTTGAAAACATATAAAAATAGGTTCTATTACCAGGCATTCGTTAGTTTCCCAAATCATCCATGGGAAGATGATATGCTAGTTGAAGAATCAAGTTAAAGAGAATTTAAGGTATTTGGGTGAACTTGGATGATTAAATTATTGAGATTTTTGAATATCTCAATTGTAGGTTTACTTGTGCAACATAAGTTATATTTTGTGTTTCATTTATGTATATATGCATATTTAGGTTTTATGGAAATTGGAGGTGGACTTTGATTATTAATTTATTTAGGTTTCTGAATATCAAAGCTGTGGGCTACTTTCGCATAAATAACATTTAGTGTTTCGTGTTTCATTTAAGATTTTGCGTTTAGTTATAAATTTCTATGTTATTCCAGTTTTGAGCATGCTTGAGTTATGGACTACAAATACTTGAGATTTGATTCTGAATTATTGAATTGTAAAGAATTTTGATTGAGAATTTAAATTATTTCTTGAGGGAATTGTTTCACAATGCTTGTTCTAAATCATAACTTTGGCTAAAATGAAATAGACGGTCACCATTCTTATTTTGAATATGTAGCTTTAGCTTCAACATATTAAAAAACAAGGATATATTACAATTGCTCACATCAGATCAAAAACATCAGTAGAACGATTAGTTCAAAATTCTTCTATATTTTTCTTTCATATCCTGTAGATGGCCAATTATGAGATCTAAGTGAACTAAAATTATTAAGCACCCCCTTACAACCTAAAAGCTTTTATAAGTTTGCAGATAATTTCAAGGTATAAAGAAAAGGTTTACTAGATCTAACCATGCTACAAGAATCATAATAGAACCTCAAACGAGCTAAACTTACCCTGCATCAAAGAATGGCTTCTTTATGTGTTTCTCTATGAGTTTCCTTGCATGATCCCGAACCTTGATCAACAAATAATGGAGAAATAGTGAGATTAAAGCAAGTCAAAAGGATGTGCAATAGCATGATTAACAATAACAATAATATTATTATGGTGATTATATACTATTTTGGATTATTATTTAGTTTCCACAAGCGTTTTAGTTTTAGGATTTAGGGTCTTAGTTTAGGGTGTAGGGTTTAGGGGTTTAGGTTTAGAATTTAGGGATAGTGGTAAGAATTTAGAGTTTAGGGTTATAATTTAGGGTTTATAAGTTAAAATTTAAATCATAACCATATTACCCTAAAAACAAAACCCCAACTTATAAAACCCTAAATTTTAACTACCATTCCTAAATTCTAAACCCCTACACCTAAACCCCTAAAGCCTACACCTTAAACTAAGACCCTAAATTCTAAAACTAAGGCGTTTGTGGAAATTGAAAGTTTAAACCGCCAATGTATAGGATATAAATCCTATTATTTTTATCTAGAAGGAAATGCACTCACATTAGAATAATTCACATTTCATTAAACATCATTCATGAGAAAAATGATTAATCTATCTCTAGAAAGTCTTGTATGCCTTAAACTGACTTGGTTGATGGAATTTGCACTATAGCAGAAGTGGCCTTTTTTTAGAATAATCAAGACACTTTGCAAAAGAAAGAGCTGATTAAGATGTGAACTTTGAAAACGTACATGTATGCGTTAAAAAAGTTAATTGAAAAGAAATATAGTTCTTCAAAGTAATCCAAAAGAAAGCAGGAACGGTCATGCTTGTCTACTTATCCAACAATATAACACAAAAAATATATTAAAGAATTTCGAAACCTAAATGAATTTCTTCCTTAGTTTCAGAGTCAAATCTTCCAAGGTAAAAAGAGGCCATTCTTTTACACAGTTGCATGTATATGTCGGTAAATCAAGAACAGAGAGATTGAGTGCGGATGAATATAAGAAAATTTCTGTCTGACCTTGTTCTCCATGGAGCAAAGAGCAAATTTCCAGCCAACACTTTGATTAAGATTACATAAGAGAGCATCAATCCATTCACTCTTCCCAGAGTTGGGAACACCAGTTACTACTGTCAGCTCTCCAGGCACAACCTGATAGAGAGACAAGGAAGAAGAAAGAAAACTTGAGAAGGATGATATATCATCTGTACCACTAGTTAATAGGCAATATAGGACACGGAACACATCTAGCTAAATTATAAAGGTAGAGAAAGAACACATCAAGCTTACATTATACAGGTTGTCCAGTGCCCTCCAACCTGTTGAGACACCAAGTTCATATCCAAGAGTCCGATGATAATATTGATCAATTTCATCAAAGAAATTTCTGAAGTTGAATAGTCCAGATATGGGATATAATTCAGCAGTCTCAATTACATCCTTAAGGGCGCTGGGTCCCAAATACATAAGCACCTGTTGTCAGAAGTAAGAGTTGGTCGGTGAGAATATTTGATTTTGGAACAAAATTTTATCCTCAACTTGGTAGCAGTCTCAGAGGTGTTTAGGAGGCATGCTAGAGCTATGGTAGGAAGCTTTGGCTGCTTGAAAAAGCTTTTGAGTCTCAGATCAAGTTAGTTTGAGATAATAAAAAAATGGTGGTTATTTTATTTGTGTTTATACAGTTTTTCAAAATTTCTTAAAGAATTTAGGACATAAAATTTGCTGTTCTACATCATAGTAAAATTTGCAGATGCGACAAGATGAAAATGAACAGTTTGCAGTAATCTTTCATACCAATCAGCTGAAGTTTATAAAACTAAGGAAACCCCAAAGTAGGAATGTCAAGAGGGGGAGGAGTATAGATTCTTGTCTACCACATTCATAACCTTTTAATATCAACTAATCTTCAGTTTATTATGAATCTGACATTAAATTGAGCATAAAAAAACGTTGATTTTAAAATTAGTCAAGAATCAAGATTCGCATCAATACAGGCATAGGTAAAAAGATATAGCTATATGACCTCATTTGCATCTTTAAAATGATCCACATCATTTTTCTTCGGCCATTTAACTCTCCAGCATCTGCCACCCACAGAAAGCAAATTTTACTCTTCACATCTTAGAAGATTGCTTTTTTAAAACATGCAAAGATAGCAACAATAATAGAGGAAAAGAAAAACAGGATAAGTTTTGAATAGCTTCAGTATTGCAGAAAAAAGCATTCAAACCTTTCTCTTCCAAGACGACGTGCAAGCTCTTCAGCTAAGGCTTGACCGGGTGGATCCCCATCAGTGGCAAGTATAATGCGTGATGCCTATGATATATACATGATATTAAAAACCAGAACCATGTTCATTTCAAAATGACATTATAAAGAAGACCCAAGAAATAAACCCCAGCAAACCTTTTTTAGGTACTCTTTGCAGTTCCACAGATATTGATACTTTGTGTCCTAGCTTTCAAAACACATGAATAAAACGTTAGAATGACGATTATACTTGTATATCGATGAAAAGAATAAATGTAATACTATATTGCCCAAAATGGCTGCAGCCATTTTCTCATTCCATCCTTCTCTACTTAAATGAAGTGAGGAGTTGTTGGATCAACTAAACACCTTATCAGAGGCTAAACTAAGCAGATAATGTGGCCAAAGTGAATATATGACTGCTTGCTCCATAAACTACCCTATCCATAAGCAAATCATAATAAGTAATACGTAAAAATTATTCTATCATGTACTACTAACTTAAGAGATGTAAGCAGGCAGTCCAAGCAAAACAAGCACATTCGACAAACCTATGTGTCAAAAAGCAAACAATTCTGATTAATGCCTAACTGATTATGCCACCCCATATTTCTCTTTGGAAAGTTGCTCATACGATATGCATGCATGAGTAGAGATAGAGACAAAAGGATCTACATTGGAGAGAATCCTCCCTATTTCATAGTTGAAACATTAAAGTTGAATATCTGCATAGTATTTGATGGCTGACAACAACATTTATCAATATTGCTACTCAGAAAAGCTAAATAACATATAGTATTAAATTGTAGTTCAACTAAAACCTGCTCCTCAGCTGGAACCTCCTTTTTAGAAACTGATGATGGTGCTCCATCAGGGACACTGACACAGTTACGGAAGCCAGCTTCCTCCATTGCAAGCTTGTCCATTTCACCTTCAACCTATAATAACAAGCTGGAAATAATAAGCATCAACCAAATGTAAAAATGGAATAAATCTTCAAAAGTGAGACAGAAATACAATGATGATATCGCTTGCATTCTTTATATCATCCAGCCCATAAAGTATCTTTTCAGTATCCTTTTCCTGCAATGGAAGAAGAGTAAAATAAGATTTTAACCAAATATTATCAAATTTATTTTTAAAATAAAGACCAAAAAGATGTGCTCTCAAACACGACAGCTCCAGGAGCATCTCATAGGAGGATGAATATAAATGTCTACAGAGATAATAAATTTAAAGCCCAACTCAACATATTATATTAACAATGCAAACATGAGAAAAAAATTCACAAGAACCTGCCAAAACCTCTTGGCTCTATCCCGATACTTGCAATTTACAAGGTTTCCTTTACACCAATAAGGGAATGCAATAGCAATCTGTCAATGAAATTTTAAGAGTAATTAGCTGAGATGTGCATTGATTACACTGATAAACAAAAAAATGGAACATCAACCTTGAAATTTTAAAACCTTAACTATATTAATAAGAGAGATCGGTCATTTTATAGGGAAGAATCATAATTTCTGAAAACTATACACCATGGGATTAAGTTCTCTCGTATTAAGATTGTGCAAGGAGCTTCTAGGAGTTATGTTTTTAGGAGTTCAAGTTGGTTATTTATTATGTACTGGTTAGTCTCCAAAAGGGAATCCTAGTTTTTAGATGTATAAGAGTCTAGTAACCATTATAAACACCCATGCACTCTGAACAAGATAAAGCTTCTGATTAATAAAGTACAAAATATTTGGTTTACTAAAATGGATGGCCTGCAGCATTGTCTACTACTCTCTCTCTCTCTTTTGCTGCAGTATTCTCAAGTAACTGTTCACAGCACCAGAAACTCTTCTTTAAGACTATTTTTTATCTTCTATGCAATCAAAAACACATTCCCTTTTTATAATTTCTCCATTATGGTTATGCAATAGTCACATACGAAAAACACACCAGTCAAACAAATCCCAATCTTCTTTCTGCCACCAGAGTTTCCAACAACATTCTCTCTTCAAATCCAGAAGTTTTTTATATAAAATCTCAATCAAACCAAATTTAATTCAGTCATTATGATAAGAGCAGCATTTATATAAATGAACAGCAGAAAAAAGGGAAAGAATCAAGAAGTTTTACTGGCAGAAAGTTGCTCAAGAATCATTATGATAAGAAAGTTTTACTGTTCACAAGCTGCAAGGAAGTAGGAGAACATGATTGATGGAGGTGGTCTAGTTGTGAAGCAGCTGTAGTGCACGAGACAATTACGGGGAAGGTGGTTCCACACCTCCCTTGACTGCTTCATCCATGTCAAGAAAGGTTACAAACAGTTGAGAAATCTGGATTGAGTCAAGAGGCTTGTCATCCTTTTTCCCACATGCCCATTTTCTAAAATAAGTCAATAAAGGTGGTGGCAGTGGATCCTAATCACATTATCCCTAAATAAACCTTAACATCCTCCATTTTTTATCCATAATTGACCATAAACTCCAAGTAGGTAAACATTTCCTCAAATCTCTCCTACATCGGTATCATATCTTTTCTTCTCCCAAACATCTCTTTTTTATAACAATGAACACACATTAAAATCTAAACTTTAATAAAAATACCAAGGCTTATTCTGAAGATCGTGAAGCTTGTGAGAAGGATGCCAAATGGCTAGAAGAAGTAACCCAACCACTAGTACACCTTTTATTACATCCAATGAGTTTAAATTCATAGTTTTTTTCTTCATAAAAGTGGAGTGAAAATCAAATTAACTAGAAGGGTGGATTTAGGTTCAAAAAATAGCACATGCAGGACAATCATATAATATGCAACGATAGTAGAGAACAAACAACTTCAGCACTGAATTTACCAGAAACATGAATTGACAGCTAAAAATTAAGACTTAATCTATGTAGTCAGCACCTTAAGCCTTTAACTTAAGAAAAAGGATCCACAATTACCTCATAACCACTCTTTTTTTGCATTATGCCATTTCTCTTTAGCGTTTCTGCAGATATCATTCGCTCTGCAAAATATGCAATGAGCTGGAACAAGAGCAAAAAAATATTAACTAAGGTATCACAATCCACTAAATTGAAACTTAAACCAGAAGGAAGATACAGATAAATAACTAGGAAATCATCTTCCAATGCAACAGAACAACATTAGCATTTTGAATTCACACAACGGATATCAACATTTAGCATTTCATTTATGAACTTAAACAAGGTTGAGAAACATTCAACTTTTATGATCACTGATGGACGAAATGAAGTTTCAGAGGCCTAGCTCGCTGTGTTCCCAAAGAGTGAGGGCTTGACGAAAAAAACACACAGAATTTCCAGGCCAATTTGCAAAAATTATGTTTAAGCAGTACTGTAAAAACATCAGGCTTGGCATATGATCGATGATGGGGAAAAAGCAATGGTTCTATTTCCTCTTCAAATTCTTTTTGGGATTACAACTACCAAGAAATAGAAAATCAAAAATAGATTAGTTATTTCAGGAACATCAAACCATTGGAATTTTTCAATTGACGAAGGAGTTATATGAATAAATATCTAATCACTCAGCACTAAAGAATATACAGGCATACATGCTGAATGGAAAACCTACTAGACTAACCGCGTATAAGATACAGAAAATAAGTTTACACATCTAAATCAATAAACATCAGTGAGCAAATATATAAAAGGGAGAAATCTAGAAACCTGATTACAGAGTGGTTCTAATTGCAAACTCTCCGCTGTGATTTGCCTTTTGACCTTGGCTTTGTTAACTCGACTGTAACTTTCAAACGTTGACTTGCCATCTGCAGAGGCCTAAAACAAAAGGACAACCAAGATATGCTTATATCCAATAACTTTCACATGGAGTATAAAAATTGCTGCGCCAATTTAAGAGGAGAAACAGATTACTTTCGTGTTGCCTTTCCACCCACATTTTGCTCGAAAACACATCCATGAAGCGGAATACCTATAAATTAGATCTATCAACAATGGTTTGGTGACCCTCCAGAATTAAAAAGAAGTTAAAAGAAGAAAATAATGATGCAGCATACCCATCTTGGGTGATGAAAACGGATAAGCTAAGCTCCTCTGAGTCACCCCCATCGCACTATCATACAAGAATAACAACTTAGAGAAAGAGTGCCAGTAAAGCTGAGCGTAGTGAGGAGAAAGAATGATTAAAAGGTTCCAAACTTTTGAAAATTGAAAACTTTTTTCTCTAGTTTTAATGTCTAGAGTAAGTTTTTCCTTCCTATTAATTGCTAACAACTTTAGCTAGATCATAAACTGTGCCGTCAGCACAATAGAATAGGCCGGAATAAGCAATGCCGCGGACATTCCATGCTTTCCAAAGTCTGTTATCTCTGACCTATAATCTGGATTATAACCGCCAAGACATGGCACTTTCTAATTTCTAATAGCAAACTGCTCCAATTAGATTGGCAGAATTTAATCGAACTTACGGTCGAAATTCAATAAAGCTAACAGTTTTGTAGAAAGAAAAATACCGAGGGACATATTAAGCGGTTTTCACGCCCAGCAACACAATGAGTTATATCGATGCCAAGCTGCTTGAGCTTATGCTTCAAAATCTGCAAGCTACGCATATCCGAGGGCTGGTCATCCAAGTCTTGAGAATGAGCTTAGAAATAAACAAAAAAGGAATTCTGGTAAGCCCTTCCACAATATGTACATTTGCAGACTCCTATGTAAGTGTCAGCACGATTCAACACATAAATGCCTCTTCTCTTATTTTTTTAATACAAAAAATGAAGAATATAAACAACTTAGCAACAACCCTTATTTCCTTTTCTCTTTTTTTTTTTTTACAGAAAATAACTACCTGGAGGGGGAGAAGGGAGAGAAGAAAACCCATTAGTGCTAAGCGAGAAAGAAAGGGTTTTGAGGATTGGCTTTGGAGAAATAATGGGAATGAAGCGTTTAGAGGGTATGGGGAAGTTTTTAGGACGCAGCAGAAGGGGAGAGGAAGAGGAGAAAGCGAGGAATTGTTTGGAGGGCATGGAAAAGGCGGTGAGCTTGCGGCGGAGGAGATGGAGGCGTTGATTATGTGAAGGAAATCGCGGGCATCAGTCGGAGTGTATTTTCTGAGTTTCCTCAATCATTCAACCGCTTGCCTGTTTCCCCTTCTTCCGATAAAGCAAAGCGAAACAAGGGAAGGAAAAGGAGTGAAGGGAAATTTGTTTGGCTATTTTTCCTTTTTATTATGAATGGGATTAGAAGCATATCAGAGAATGTTACAATACTTAACTCTATTCTAATAATGATGTTTTTAATTGGCGGTGGCCTTGTCCTCTCAAATCCAAATTTGACATTTAGTCCTTTGAAGTTTATAAAATTATAAATTAACATAATGATAAAATTTTATTTGGATCATAGAAATTTATAATTCAATTTGATCCTTAAAAAGAAGGATAAGCAAGGTAATATTGAGACAATAACTATATCAAATCAATCAGGACTTTGAATGTTATCATCTCCCAATGCATGAAAATGAGTTGGATTACACAAATCAACCTTATTGGACTTTAGCCCACTTACATTTATTTATTGGCTTTCAACTAATAAAGCTAAACAACTATTTTAACAAACTAATCAATCAGGAGCCCAACAACCTAACTGAGTACAAATATGGGCTGTAACTTCTTCCTAACGTCTAAGCTGGTCAAATATTACTTTAATCCCAAGAAACAAAATAATACTTACGGTGCGTTTGGTTTTAGAAAATAAAGTTTGTTTTATCTTAATTTTTTAGGAAAATAGAAAATTATGAAGAAAACCTGTTTGGGTGGAAAAATAGAAAATAAAAACACAAATAAGTAAAAATTTGAAAACATAAAAAATGTTTTCATTCTTTTTATTAAAAATGTTTTAAGAAAATAGAAAATATGAAAACAAGAGTTTTTTTTAAATTTTAACACGAGTTCGAATACTTCTTATTTATTTTTTAAAAAATGGTTTATTTACTCATATTTTATTTATTATTAATTTCTAATTATTTTTATTTCAATTATTTAATAAATATTTTTTTCATTTCTATTTTAAAAAGCTATAAACCAAACACATTTTTACTATTTTCATTTTAAAAAAAATATTTTTCAGTTATATTAACCAAATATGTTTTCCAATTTTTAAAAAACTAAAAATAAAAATTTCTTAAAAATCTAAAACAAAAAATATTTTATAAAACCAATCGGTACTTATATTCTAATGAGTTGTTGTCATTGCAAGCAGTCATTTATGTCACATGGGAAATGATACACAATCAAAGAGCTTAATTATGACCATAACTTTAGTTTAATCCCAAAACACAAATATTAAAGTGTTTATTTTTGCACTATCAGTCCCATGTTCAGAGGGCCTTGATCGTCAAACTTGTGGCTCTCCAAAAGAAAATATTTACTCTACTTTTTTAGGTTTAAACTTGTATTGTTTTCAAATCAAATTAAATCATGCCATCTACGTAAAAAAAATAGTCATATTCTAAATTCTCATAAAAACTGAAAATTTTATTTAAATATATTGGTTTTTGTTTTTTCATTAATCATTCTAATTATTTTTTTATTTAAAATATACCCTTCATTCCATAATGTTTGCTTTGACCGGTCCGTCCACAATCCTTCTTCACTTCGATTGAATGCCCATTCATTTGTTTCAGCATGTTTTTTCTTTTAAATTTAGCACAAGTGCATCTCTCTCTATATATTTTATTTAATATATCATTAGTATATAATTTTATACAACAGTTAACAACCATATAATAATAACTTGTAAAAAAACCTTTGAAATATATAATAAAATAATTACTATTTTTTAGTGTTTAAAAACAGATAATACATCAAATATGAATTTCATACACTGATACAATAGTCCTATATTTAAACTACCTAAACATCTCTTCGTCCATTAATTAAATAAAATACAGAGATGGCTAGTAGAGTAATGAGGTGAGGTGTGGTGTGGTGGATACAACCGGTGAGGTTTCCGGTAGACGGTGACATCAGGAGGCTGGAGGTGTAGAGGGGTTGGGCAAGTATCTGGCGTGCACGGTGCACCTAACTCAACCCCAACATCTGATTCATTCCGATTATTTTAACGCACCAAGCATTCGTCAATCGTCAGCGTCCAACTAGAGTTCCCCCCGTTTTACCTAATTCTAACAACATTTTATTATAATATCTTAGTTTTATTTTAATTATTTTTTAACAAAAAACAAGTGCTTGAATTATGGGGGTTGCTTCACATGCCAAGATAATAGAGTAATATAGTGGTGGGAAGACAAAAGAATTGTATAGTAATGCTCCGAGAATCCCAGTGGAATTTGTTCTCTTACAGGGGCGTGGGTTGTCTTGTGGGGCAACCGTTGTCTCAATTCCATCTTCAATCATTCAAATACAAACTAGCTTGAATTACAACGTATTTCATAGGGTTTTTAATCTTAGTCATCGATTAAAAAACAATATAATTCCGATTATAACAGCTAGCATCCCCGGAAAACAGACAGAAACATTAAAAACTTTAGTAGTATAATATTACCACTGAAAATGTTAAAATAATTTGGATACAATGGTTTTTTTATCAATAATTAGATCCAAGGATATACACAAGATATTATGTCAGAGGGGTGAACTTATAAAATTCTAAAGAGTAGAAAAAATATATTTTTAATAAAAAATACATAGAAATTTTTAAAAAATTAAATCATATATAAATTTTAAAATTTTAAAAGAGATGACTTTCCCTTTAACCCCTCTTAGTGCATCTCTGTTTGGATACAAGGGTTGTGGACCTTGTGGTCTCGACTTTGGAGCTGTTGCATGTCATACTAGTCAAGGAAATACAAGGAGTGTCGAGATTACGATATTGGGTGTGGTTCAAAGATTGTACAATGGGTATTAATATTTTCATAGGAATTAAATTTCGAATCTTTTCAATAATTTCACGTGACATCTAAAAATAAACAATATAAAATAATGTACATTACGAATATTATCGCGTAGTATTTATAGTTTAGTTTTTGTGACAAATTAATTCCTAAAAAATGTGTATAAATTAAAATTTTCATAAACTTCTTGTTAACATGTTGCTTCAAATTGCGTATAAAACCCTTTTTTTTTGGTAAATATGCATAAACCATCCAACCTATATAGTCAAGCTCTCAAGCGGGACAGGGCAAGAATTTGAGGTTATGAGGTAAAATATAAATGTTTAAAAATAAAAGAAACAAATATAAAATTAAACTATTTTTAAAAAACAATTTAAATAGGTGGACAAATGTGAAAAATATATTTTTTGAATAGTTAATTTAATCTAATTTAACTTCATTGGTTTAAAATTATTATTAAATTATTTTTTGAACGGTATTATTGAATTATTTAATGGAAAATACTTTGATGCACAAGCTTGTGTAAACTTTAGTTTACACAAGCCCTTTAATTTTAGGGTTTAGGGTTTAGGATTTTAGGTTAGGGTTTAGGGGTTTAGTATGTAGGGTATATAATTTAAGGTTTATGGTTAGAATTTAGAGTTTAGGGCTTAGGGCTTAGGGTTTAGGTTTTAGGTTGCTAGAGTTTGTGATTTAGATTTTAAATTTTATAAAAGGATTGTGTAAAAAAAATTACACAGCTTGTGCATTAAAATAAAACCCTTATTTAATTAGCTTAGAAAATAAAAAAACTAGTAAAGATAGAAAATAAATTCATTTGTTTTGTTATCACCTCTAACTTGTTGCATGCTATATAAAAATGACCAGTTTATTAAAAAGTCAGCGACTCTCTCTCTCTCTTCCCAAAAGAAAAGAAAAGAAACAGTCTTGGATTTCTTTTGTTTGCTTTTGATGCGGAGAAAAAAAGATTATATCAGTCGATGGTTTTGTTCTCAAACCTTGAAACAAAGAAAACCCTGTTTCTTTGCTTCCAATAACCAAAACCATCTCCTCAAAAATCAAAACATTTGCATGCTTTTTCACGTCTGCAATTAGCGTTGGTGCAGATTAAAGCTCAGAGCAGCGTTGGGATGGAGAAAATATAGATGTAGGTTTGTTTTTTTATAAGAGAGAATCAGCTGTTTGTTTCTTTACAAATGGAGAACTACCGAGGTGAAGGTGATTTAAACGACATAGTTCGGGCAAGTGGTGGTGGTCCATTGAGCTGTGTCACTAGTCATGGCTCAGCCACGGTTCATACTTCAGGCCGGCAGCAGTTCCCCTCCGATCCATTGAATCTACCATCTTCAGCCGTGGAAGGTCATGGTTTTAATGCTTTCGGCGACCCTTTCTCGAGTATCAGAGATCCACTTCTTCACGAGCTCCACATGGCTGCTGGTTCGACGCACTTTAGCAGGCGCAGCCCTAATTCAGCCGATCATCATCGTATTGCATCGAATTTCCACGGTTCAACAACAATCGTGGGTCAAAGTAAGCTGTTTGAAGAAGATACGCGGAGTCCTTGCAACATATTTTCTCGGGTTCAGATCTCCCCGGTAAGCTCAAGAAAGTTACCTGTGTCGCCCTGTGATTTGCCGACGATGGCTGCTAGTGCTACCACTGGTGTTTCCCGGGGGGGAATTAAGGCGGCGGCTGTGCTTCCGAGTGACGCCAACACCATCTCAAAAAGTAGCTTGACTGTTAAAACTGGCCCAGTGCAGATCTCATCTCCGCGGAATCTGGGTATCAAGAAAAGGTTAGGGTAATATTTAATTCTCTAAGCTCAACCTTCTTATTTAACTCTGAAAAAAAACCCTCAAGTAGTTACTAGTATGTTTTTTTATTGTTCTTCTGTGTCTCATTAATTGACGCCCATGATGCATGAATTAATCACATTTAGGGTATTAATGAAAATTTTGAAACATTGGGTTTTCTTTTTTTTTCTTTAAAAAAATCATGCAGTAGATGTAAGAAATTAGGGTTTATTGTGACTAATTAATCAAATCAACACTACATGTGCAGAAACGTGTCTGAATTTTATGCATTGGAGTGTATGATTTGTAGGCAAGTTTCGCTCACTCCGAGGTTGATGATATTAATGCTTAAACTTTTCTTCCTTTACCCACCTGAATATCAAGGATGATGATGTTCCGCTTTTAATCCATCTCCTGTGCCTGTAGATACATTGGAAGACTATTCTTTCATTGTTTGTTAAAAGATCTGGTTTCAGGAAAAAAAAAACTAATGCAAATTGTTGCACTGGATTTATATTATTATAAATATACAAATAGAAAGAGCCAGGTGAAAAAGGTGGTTTGTGTTCCAGCACCAGCAGCTGCAAACAGCAGGTCAAGTGGAGAAGTAGTTCCTTCGGATCTGTGGGCATGGAGAAAATATGGGCAGAAACCCATCAAAGGTTCCCCTTATCCAAGGTACATATTGTGTGCACATATAGATTATTATATTATATCAGTGAAACATTATATTACTAGCTTGTTAGTGACGTTATCATTGGCAAGTGAAATCATGATTCTTGGTTTCGTTGTAGTGTTTCTTAATAATAAAAATAATAAAAGACATATTTAGTATTTACTATGATGCACTCGAGCCGAGCATGCCGAGTTTCCTTTGCAGTTTGCACAGTTGTTCATCGTGCATGGCCGATGCTTTTCCTAATATATGCAAACATAAATAACCAATGTTTTTTTCAATCTCATTTGCTCCACTATCATGTTATTTTTTTATGGATAAAAATTCTCTGTCTCTTTTGAGTGCCTCAACATTAAAAAATTGAATTCCAAGCCATAACTCTAAATTCTAAATTTTAAACTATGCACCATATATCCTAAAAAATAAATCTTACTCTAAATTATCTAAACCTTAACAACAAACCCTAACTTTAAACTATAAACTTTAAATCTTAAATCTAATTTTTAGTGTAGGGCATAATAGAGGCACCGAAAGGGGAAGAGGATTTTTATTGTTTTTACAACCACATGTTAGTACGGGTGGAAATCGTCTACCTCCTAATCATACCTCCATTTATGCATTTACAATAAAAATAGATGTTTAGAGTTTAGAGTTATGACTTAGGGTTAGAATATAGGAAATTTAGGGTAGTGTGTATTTTTAAGGTGTAGGGTGTAAGATTTAGGATTTAAAATTTAGGGTTAGGGTTTCCTAATTTAATTTTTAAGTGTTTTTTAACCGGAGTTATAAATGGAAGCATGATTAGGAGAGGATTTTTAGATTAATATATATATGTTTGTATGGAAAGAAAATTATAATTTATATTGTGCATTTCAATATGGGGTAAGTGATTCTAGCGTAAACTGTATATTGCAGGGGTTACTACAGATGCAGCAGTTCTAAAGGCTGCTCGGCAAGGAAGCATGTGGAGCGAAGCCGAACGGAACCCAACATGCTTGTTATCACCTATACATGGGATCACAATCATCCATGGCCGACTCAAAGGAATGCTCTAGCGGGAGCAACAAGGTCTCACTCTCACCCATCCAAAACCAATAATGCTTCTTCTGCTTCCAATATGAATATCCCCAAGGATGAAGAGCTTAAAGAGAGCAGCAACGATGCATTATCTCCGACGACCGTAGCTGCGGTCAGCTCAACCGCAAGTGCCTCGGCTAAAGAAGAGAGCCAGGAAATGGACGATGCTGAGTTTGCCCAAGGAATCCCTCAAAACTACAGCCCCGCGTTATTGCCAGGCTCCCAGCAGGCCGAGGATTTCTTTGCTGAATTGGACGAGATAGAGACAGACCGTATTAACCTATTGTTTCCACAAGGATTCAGTGGTACCGACCAAGAGGAGCAGGAAGAAAAGAAAACGATGGTTTCTTTTGGTCTGTTTGATTGGCCGGAGAACGACACCGCAACTTTTTAATTAAAAGAAAACCCATCAAAAAGGGGTTTATAGCAACACCTTGATTTTGAAGCTTAATTCAGATTCAAGGTGTTGCTATAAACCCTTGTTACCATGGACTGTTATTATGACTTTCTAATCTTAGCTACTTAAATGATTTAATTTTTTTGGGTGTATTTTTGTTGCTATTTACCAGAATAGTACGGGTATCAGGGAGTCCCACATTCCTTTTAGATGGGACCGAAAGCTGAGGAACAAAACGTTTCAATATTGCAAACAAGTAATTAAAATATGGAATTATGATTTAGGATGACTTTTATGGATGGAATTATGACTGAATTATGAGAAGATAATTTGTTTAACTTTTAGAAATATAAGTACTAAAATATAGAGTTCCACAAAAGGAGCAGGAAATGGGGCTTACATACATTTCATTATCAGCTGCTGTTGAGTTCTTTGTTCATAGACTATAAGCTATTTCGTCTTGCCTTCGCTTGAGCATCCTTCACTTCCTTTAGGTACAGCCTTACAACTCGAGATCTGAAAGGGTTCATCTCCGGTCGGCCTCCGTTCTCCTCAAAAGCCACACGAAGCCGGCCGACCAGACCATCCAAGCTGCTCCAAGCTTCACCGATAGGGCAAGAGCATGACGATGGTGGTTCTGGTTCAGGCCAGTTTTGGGTGTCCCCGAACCGATCTTCCAAGAATTCAAGCACGTCTACGCCGCTGCACTTGGAGAGACGCAGGTCGGGACGATGCTTCTTCAGGTACTGCCCGAACGCGTTCCAGTCACGTCGCTTCTGAGATTCATAGCGGCTCAAAGCTGGGACGAGCAGTGCGGGTTGTGGCGATGGTGGGAAAAAAGGTGTCCAACTCCAACGTTGATGGTTCACTGCCTGGTTACTTCCACGATGAGAACCGCGGTTGGAGGAGACACTTGCTACGGCGGCGGCGGCAGCTACGGCAGCTGACATGTTGATTATAATTTGCTTTTGGGATTGCTGGCTAGCTAGGGCTGTGAAGATACAACAACGGGCGCATGTACAGAAACAGTAGTCGGATTAAGAATGATTCCTTTGCTTTTGTGTTCCTTGTTTTCTGCATTTAATTACAATTCGAAGAACAAATTGTTTGAAATGTTGATCGCCGGTACCTATATATATATATATATATATATGAATAAATAAACGTGTGTGTGAAGACAAGAGAATTTGTTAATAATTGTTCAGCAATACCCATATGGAAAACACGACCGGGAAACAAAGCTGGATCCACAATGCAGCCGATATGACTTTGTTAAGAAAAGCTTGTGAAAGAAACACGAAGACGGCAGGGGAGGACGCGGAAGATACTGCTTAACTTCGGTACTCCTATTTTATGCCCATGTTTAAAAAAATTAGAGTATAATATATTTTTTGAAATAAAATATAAAATATAAATAAAACTTAAAATTTAATTTTTTAATATTTAACATAAAAAAGGCAAATAAGGGAAGAAAATTTTTACCCCGGCATAAATGTTTAGAAGAGATTTTGTTTTTGGTTTACTTATAATATTAATTTATTTATATCAAGGAATGAAGTTTGAGTATTAATATATTTAATTAAGTTTAATTTTTGTTTCCTTATTTCTATATTATATTATTGAGAAACGTCGGTATACCTCATGGCGCAATGAAAAAAATTATTCGGCGAATTCTATCAGTGATCTATGTACAAGGGACGAATTCGAAGTGATTAGAGATGAAATATTACCTTAATAAATCTGGTATCTTGATATCCTTAGGGAGTTAGGATAAACCAAATCGAATCTGAGTTGTCATGATAGCGCTCCAACTTCTACGCAATCCACCCGAACCAAACGAACAATATTTTCTCTTATCTAATTATTAGATAGGTTTTTCGAAAAAACATACTTTGGTGGCTAGACCTTATGCGTTTATATAGCATTCAAAAACCTAATTTTAATTAAATTATATAATATATTTAACCGAATATAATTAAACATGTAGAATCTAATTCTACTTTAATTCGAATTCATTAAATATACAATATATTTAACTGAATACAATTAAATATGTAGAATCTGATTCTACTTTAATTAGGTTTCTTGATTCTACTTTAATTAGGTTTCTTTAAGGATATATATTTTATTAGTGTTTGATAATTACAATAATTATTTAATTATTAATATATATATATACGAGATTATCTATAATTATAATAATTTCGTCTTTAATAATTATTACGTGTACAACAAGTTTGTACACATGTTATCTAGTCGATATTTGTTCGTTTCAATAATAGAGTGTGACCCTTGTAGGTTCATGTAACGTTAGTAGTATATCTATAACAATTATAATAATACAAACAATGAGTGACATCTAGCAATACATCATTGCTACCTAAGTTATATGAAGTCGTGGTTCGACTTTACCTTTTTTTCATGATTAACTTCTTTTATGTATTAAATCATTTTGTCCTTATATCTAGATCGAACACAAGTAATGGATTAGTCACACTTGTATAGTCCATCTAATATTTCTAGATATCTTGAGTAGACTATGATAAACGAATAACTATGATATCTCATATCAATTTATTCGAGCATGGCTATGCATTTTCTAGTCTCACTCAATCAAGTGGCCTACGATATTACTCCTATCATGTAGGAGTGACAAATCCTATCTTGATCAACCATATTCCGCTATATAGAGTGTGACATATCCAATATCAATCTTTATAGTGTAGTCTGTTACAACACATGTTTGACTGCATCAAAATATGTCACTCTCGATATTGGAATAATGATGATCTCAAGTCTGAGGATCATACACTTAGTTATCACCATGAGCAATGTTGTGACTGTCACATAATAATCCAATAAACATGCTAATAGCGGGTCAGTCCAGTATGTCGTTCTCTAACACATACTTATGTATTATTTTTGACATCTCTATGTCAATAACAACACTTTGTTATTTATCAATCAACTACATACTAGTCTTAATATATTATTGTTGTTCATGCCCACAATAATTATCGACTAAGGACATTCAAGAATAACTATATTATTCTAAAAATTTTATTAGGTGTGGATGGATGAAAATCGTTTGCTCCTTTATCACGCCTCCTTTTATGTCCCACTTTAAAGTAATGAATTTAAGGTTTAGAATTTAGGGTTTAAGAAAATAGGGATAAAGTGTATTTTTTAGAGGGTAAGATTTAAGTTTTAACATGTAAAAATTATAATTAAAATTTAAAATTTAATTTTAAGTAATTTTTAGTGTAATACATAAAAATAACATAATTAAGGGTAGAGAAATTTTACCCGGTGTGGAGCTCATATAACTTTCGAAAGGAAACAACGCCACATAGGATCCAGATAAGATCGAACATGTAAACTGATGGACAGGTTCACGCGCTTTCTTCACGAGCAAGGCACGGATTCAAATGTCAACCTTGAAGTCTTTGAACTTTCCCGTTTACCATTGTTTTTGAAAAGAATTTTTAGGTGCAAAAACAATTTTAAAATCATAAGCAATTTAACAGATCGAAGTTAAAATTTTTAGCTTTTACAATTGTAAAATTCTCTTTAAAATCGAATTATAATTTTTAACATTTATTTGTTATCTTATAATGTGTTTATCTTACAATTTATAAATTTTTAATTTTTTTATTAATACACAATTATATGATTAATAAATTATTTATTAGTTTAATTTTTAATTTTTATGTATGTTTTCATGTTAAATTTTTTAGATAAAAATATTTTAAATTGTATATATATATATATATATTTATAGAACACATACCCTTATCAAAAAATATTTATTTACTAATAAAAATATTCCATACCATGGCCAGGTTCAACCATGCATTTGCAAGTTGTGTTTGTGTCAGTGTATCATCATCATCAATCAGCAGCATGACCCTCAGCTGTCTCTCCGGCACAAAACAAAACAAATTGTATGTTCTTTTCCTTCAGATTTGTTTCACTTTTTGTTTCAAATAAAATAATCGACGCCAACGGCTCAGCTGTGAAGTTTCATTTTTACGACACCGTTTCGAATTTATAATTTCTCTTGGGATATGGCACGAATGGACCTTGAACTATATATGGTACACCATAAAAATGTTGATTCTGGTACTTAAAGTTCATTCCGTCCATTGGAAAGATACTTATCGTTAATATTGTTAAAATCAAAATTTGACACATACCGATACAATATGTTAATATAATTATGAATCCGTCATTAATTGCCATTAACCACCAGCGTCAGAGCTCTGAATAATCCATTTTGGATTATTAATTAGGGATATAGGGGAGTTTGAGAGATATTTTGGCATCTAGTCCAAAATTTACAGGACCACGCCACCCCTTTATGGCGTGGTCACTTTTTAGCACAACCTCGCCACCTCCTTATGGCGAGGTCACATGGACCACGTACCTATATAGCCAAGTAACATCAACTTGAATCATGTAAAGTACGTGAGTTGCATGGTCCATGTGACCTCGCCATAAGGAGGTGACGTTGTTGTGTTAAAAAGTGACATCACCATAAGAAGATGATGAGGTCCTGTAAATTTTGGCCTAGATACCAAAATATCCCCAAATTCTCCTATATCCCTAATTAATAATCCAAAATGAATTATTCCTAAAATATACAGTCCGAAATAGAGGAAAACAAAAAGGAAATGAACCGTTGATATTTGTTGAAATAATGATTAAAATAATAAAAGAACGTGAAGGAAAACAAAGCACAGCCTCCGAGGAAAGTTGCAGATTCTCTACATCCCTTCATAATCTTAACTCCTTATATATAATCATAAATAAAAGGATAAAAAAAAAGAAAAAAAAGTGGTGATGTCAGAGTCTCAACTCTTTCCATGGAAATGGAATACTTACTAGTATTTCACTATTTCTTAATTAACGGCTCTTTTTGCTCGTTCTCTCTTTCTTTTTCTTCAACTACAGCTGTGTTCCCACATTCCTCATAAAGGAAGAGAGCAGGCTTTCTTCTTCTTCACTACTGCTTTGGCTTCTTCAACACAACCTTACTGAACCTTCTGCTGCTGGCTGGCTGTATCTTTCAGTTTGAAGGTTTTGTTTGGTTTACAAATCTGGGATTTTGATTTCACTCAAAATGGGCAACTTTCATTGCCTGTATTTGGTGCTGCTGCCACTCTGTTTTGGGTTTTTTGTGAACACTCTGAGTCGGGAGGATTCGGGTTCAGATGCAGTCACGGATGTTTACATCGTCACTCTTAAGCAAGCTCCTGCGGCTCATCAGTTTGAGGAACAGCTAAGAAGGCAGGGTCATCATCAATTCCACAATGGTTCTTCGCCAGGGAGATTAAACAGGTTTCACAAACCAAGGTGTGAAATCTTACCCTTTGTTCAGTAGAATTAAGCCTTTGTCGGCAACACTTCCTTTTTTAAAAAGGGTTTTCTTCTGAAAATTGTGATACCCTTTTTTGTATTCTTCTACTTGTTTTTATTAATTTAAGTACTTAGAATTTCTGAAGTGTCGATGGTTAATTATGATTTGAACAGTAAGGGATCCTCTTGTTAGTTGTTTCTTTCTGTGGGGCTTAGGGGAATTGGCTGTTAGAGAATGTCAAATCTAGCATATGTCCTGTCTTTAGTTTTGACAACCTCAAATTATGTTTTTATTTATTTTTTTTTTTTGGGGGGGGGGGGGGTGTGCATATTATTAGAATTACTACCAAAAAAGCAAAATTTCCTTCTGGAAACTATTATTTGTACTTGCAAAATATTTTTTCAAGATACACATTCTGGGTCTCAGCTTCACCATGTAGACACTTGACTTTCATAAATAACCAATAATTTGCCCACAATTTGCTGAATGCTGATTGCTGTGTCTGTTGTTCCCTTTCTACTTCTCTCTCAAGCTGTGCATATATCCCTTTTGCTTACTTGAATCCTTTATAATTATAGGTTGTTTGGAGATGTAAAATTTCAAAAAATTGACCGATTCTTCGTTTTGGATGTATTCTTTTATATGTAGGAATAATTCAAGATCTCATCCAAGTTTTCGGTCATATATTTCTCGAGTTCATGATTCTTTGTTAAGGAGAACCTTGAGGGGGGAGAAGTATCTGAAGTTGTATAGTTACCACTACTTGGTCAATGGCTTTGCTGTGTTTGTCACCCCTGAACAGGTATAGCATCATCAATCAACATTCCTCATAATTATCCATCATTTTGTCAAATGCTATCATCATCATTATCCTGCTGAGTTCTTGCTGAAAGTTATAGCATTTCTAAATTCTAAGTATAATATTTTATTTATACTTCCTAAATACATGATATATGTTTCACTTATCTTCTTTGTGTAGTTATGCATATCATTTAGGCTCTTAGTGTCTTAGAAGATGTCATGAATAGAAGCTTTTAATTTCCTTTTTAAAAATTTTGTTGTTATTTAGGCAGAATGATCTTAGTTCTGTTGTATTCTTTATTTCTAAGGCGAACAAGCTTTGGAGGAGAAGAGAAGTTGCAAATGTTGTATTGGATTTTTCTGTTAGAACTGCAACCACCCATACTCCACAGTTTTTGGGTTTGCCGAAGGGTGCCTGGTACCAGGGAGGAGGTTTTGAAACTGCTGGAGAGGGAATTGTAATTGGGTTCATTGATACTGGTATTGATCCAACTCATCCCAGCTTTGCTGCTGATGTATCCGAGCATTCATACCCAGTTCCATCCCATTTCTCTGGTGTTTGTGAGGTGACACGGGAATTTCCATCCGGATCATGCAATAGGAAGCTTGTTGGAGCACGCCATTTTGCAGCATCTGCTATAACAAGAGGAATATTCAATTCATCACAGGACTATGCATCACCATTTGATGGTGATGGCCACGGCACGTGAGTGAATCTTTTGCATTCAGAGTTTTTTTTAATTGCTTTAAGATTACAGGGGATATAAGGAACAACTTTAACCACTGGATCTTAGATAGAAACTTAGGGTTGGCATGAACTTATATAAAATTTATATTATAAATATTGATCTTAATAAATTTAACTATGCTGCTTACCACCAGACAAAAGATGCTATTATGGGAATGTATTAGAAAAAAATAATAGAAACTTGCAAGCCCTATATGCTACAATAGAAACTTGTAAGCTCTATATGCTAAAAAAACTTACACATGTACTTTTCCCTTATTTTATTCCTAGATTTTTAAGGGTAGTACTTCGCACACCTGTTGTCCTGATTAGTGCCATTGATTTAAACAATATATCATATTGTCTTTCCGGATGCAATAAAAGTCTGTTTTTTCCGCAATATAATAATGTAAAGCAAATTGCTTGATGATGGAATCTCAAAGATGGTCGTTTAATTTCTTGACTAATAATTGACAACCTTCTTCTCACATAATGTATGAACAACGGGATTATGTTTACCACAATAGTGTCAATGATGAATGATCTGCAATAACTTCTGGCTAACTGCTTATGTGCTGACCTAATATATTGGTTTCGACTCAATCTTCTAATGCTGCTAATGGATATAACATTAACGCAGGCACACAGCTTCTGTTGCTGCCGGAAACCATGGGATTCCAGTGGTGGTTGCCGGACACCACTTTGGGAATGCTAGTGGGATGGCTCCTCGTTCACAGTAAGTTTACAGATCCCTTTTTCAATTATTTACCAAAACTATACTTTGAGCATGAGTCATTTGCAGTTGTCATTTCATTCAGACTATGCATTCAGCTAGGCTGCTGAGTTTTGGGCATGATTCCAGCAGAATTTTCTGAGCCAGATTTACTATAAAGATGCATCAGTATTTCTGTTTAGTGATACTAATGATGTGGCCATGTTTTCCAGTATTGCTGTTTACAAGGCTTTGTATAAGAGCTTCGGAGGATTTGCTGCAGATGTAGTTGCTGGTATAGATCAGGTACGTCGTAGTTTGAAATGCAAGTGTTGAGTAGTATTTGGGTTATGTACTCATTCATGACCATTTGAAAACGAAAATTTAGAAACTTGCTTTTGGGAACCAATATTATAATACTCAGATTTTATCTGTTGTTTCATGCTATAACCCTTCAAACAAATTATCTGACCCTTTTCCCTCCTAAAATATTGCAAAAATTCTTTCTATACGCATATTGTGTCCATTGTTGTAAGAAGCCTCTTTTTTTTACATTCGCACCAAATCAACACGGCTCCTTTGTTTTAGAAGAAGTCCTTTTGTTAAAATCAGTGTCAATAAAGGAAATAAAAGCCATAGGTGTAGCATCCTAAGGCAACAATGAGAATTTCCTTAGGTCCTCTGGTCATTGAGAGGGCAAAAATGGTAAGACCTTGCATCCTTCTTGTAGACCTCAGAATATCAACTGCAAATAAGGGATCTTCTTGGGCAAGATTTCTTTTGGCTTAAGTAAAAATACTTCTATTTATTTATTTGTAAGAATTATCAATTGTTTTACCATGATACATTTTCAGGCAGCTCAAGATGGGGTTGACATCATAAGCTTATCGATAACTCCCAACAGGCGTCCACCTGGTATTGCAACATTTTTCAATCCCATCGACATGGCATTGCTATCCGCTGTAAAGGCTGGCATTTTTGTTGTGCAAGCTGCTGGCAATACCGGGCCATCACCTAAGAGCATGTCTTCTTTCAGTCCATGGATCTACACCGTTGGTGCTGCCTCTCATGACAGAGCATATTCTAACTCCATCATCCTCGGAAACAATGTAACTATCCCTGGAGTTGGACTTGCACGTAAGCTTACCTTTCAAACCTATTTGCTTCTTTATTTATCCAATGGATTATAAGTTTTTTTATTTGTTATGCATGCTTAAAAAACTGGCAATGAAAGAAAAGAAAAAAGAAGCATTGGATAAAAAAATTCATCCAAATTTTAGTTTAAATGAGCTCAGTCTGCTATTTGAGAGTAGGAAAAATTTTGGCCCAACTTTATCAAAGCATTCAGTATGTCAAATAGTTATGGGATGATTAACAACTAATACTTGTATGATCACCCTATCGAAAGGTTGTTGCCTGTTATGGCTATATTAAACTCAAAAGTATTTTTCTTATATTGTTTTGTTACTTTTAACTATTTTTCCATGCATATTCTTTTCTGTGCAGGGTTTTTGTTGTAAATTCCTCTCCTTCATTAACTAATTGTTTCACTCCTGAAATTTATGATTTGTAGTTCAATCCTTATATATCAAAGCCTATGCCACTAACCCATTGATGTATGCAATTGCTGTTATTATAAATGTCATGTAGAGTATCCACTATTACTAACCTTACATAATACTTACTTTCTTCCTCTTTTATTTTTGGCAGCGGGAACAGATACAGATAAAATGTATACACTGATCTCGGCAGTTCATGCTCTATGCAATGACACAATTCTTGCCAATGATATGTATGTGGGAGAATGCCAAGACTCCAGTAACTTCAATGAGGAACTTATCCAAGGAAACCTGTTAATCTGTAGCTATTCAATCCGATTTGTTCTTGGACTCTCTACAATCAAGCAGGCCTTAGAAACCGCAAAGAACCTCAGTGCAGCTGGAGTTGTGTTCTACATGGATCCTTTTGTAATTGGTTTTCAGCTTAATCCCACGCCATTGGAAAGGCCCGGCATTATCATTCCATCCCCAGAAGATTCCAAGGTGCAGATTCTACATATTTTTTCCACGAGGCACATGCACAAACACAAATGAAACATCTGATAAATTGTTACCAGTGTTAGAATTCGGAGTACCCTCTCTCTAACTATACACATGTGCACGAACACAAACACTATCAGAGAATTTACTGGTTTTTATAATTGCCGTGAGCAGATTTTACTCCAATATTACAATTCTTCTTTGGAGAGAAATGTACTTACAAGGAAAATTGCTAGATTCGGGGCAGTTGCAACCATTTCAGGTGGACTGAAAGCAAACTATAGCATTACTGCTCCAAAGGTTATGTATTACTCGGCCAGAGGACCAGATCCAGAAGACAGTTTTCTAGATGATGCAGACATAATGAAACCTAATTTGGTTGCTCCTGGAAATATGATATGGGCTGCCTGGAGTTCTCTTGGCACAGACTCCGTTGAATTTCAAGGTATTAAAATAGGGAAGCAGTGGATAGTTCAGTTAAATTTCTATATGAGCTACGTTATTCTTAAACAATTAACTTGACTTCTTAGGTGAAAGATTTGCAATGATGTCTGGAACAAGCATGGCAGCTCCTCATATTGCTGGGCTTGCTGCACTGATAAAACAGAAGTTTCCTCATTTCAGTCCTGCAGCCATCGCATCTGCACTCTCAACAACAGCTTCTCCTTATGACAAGAGTGGTGGCCCCATAATGGCGCAGCGTGCTTATGCTAATCCTGATGTAAACCAGTCTCCAGCAACACCATTCGACATGGGCAGTGGTTTTGTGAAAGCTACTTCAGCTCTTGATCCTGGTCTGATCTTAGATTCGAGTAAGTCATTCTGCTTTTGTCTATTAGACATTCAGCAGTAGTTCTATCTTCATGTGCATCTCGTTCTTACTATATGCTTGCTTGTTGCAGCTTACGATGATTATATGTCTTTTCTTTGCGGCATCAATGGTTCTGGTCCGGTGGTCTTGAATTACACTGGTCAAAACTGTCAGGGCTATAATTCTACGATTGGTGGTGCTGACCTGAACCTTCCATCTATTACAATTGCTAGACTGAACCAGTCTAAAACGGTTGAAAGAACAGTGACTAACATTGCTGGCAATGAAACGTACAAAATCGGCTGGAGTGCTCCGTATGGGGTGTCGGTGAAGGTGACTCCAACTCGATTCTTCATTGGCATGGGAGAGAAGCAGGTCTTGACAATAATCTTTAATGCAACAATGAACCACTCTGTCGCAAGCTTTGGGAGGATTGGACTTGTTGGTGACCAGGGTCATAAGCTCCACATTCCATTATCATTCGCTGTAAAATTTTCCTACAATACCACAAATAGCAGAGGGTTGATAAAATAGTGATTTTATTGTCCTTTGGTTTGTTGGTTTTCTTCTTTTTCAGCTCCAGCTTTCATGGAAGTAACCAATTTTTTGATTCGTTTATCCTGTAAATGCATAAAATCAAATTGTAATCTAGAAATAAAAGGATTAAATAATTTGTAGCGGTTCATTTAGTCCACTTTATGCATTCCTTTTTGCTTACTTCATCTGATCAGATATATAATTGTTGGTAAAGATTTCCACCTAAGTGACCCGGGTTCGAACAGTTTAACCAGACACATATACTATCTTGAACTAGAATAGAATGATAAAAAAAGGGTTAGAAAATGAAACACATTTAAACATTGTATAACGAGTCGGAATATTTGTATTTGATAAAACAGAAGTAATTGAATCAGCTAGGCAATAATAACTCAACTCTTCCCACCTACAATGACAATAATACAATTCCTTTGATATACTTCTTCCCTGACTTTTTGTTCACATTTACAGATTTCCAGCATCAAATAATGAGTCCCATGAGTTCATCGTTTCAATTGGTCTCAAGGTCCTCTCATTTTCTCAACAATGTGCCTACCCCTTTCCTCAATGTGACGCTTCTTCTCTTCAAATTTCTCTCCCATTTTCTTCGTCAAATCCATCATCCTTGCCCTCCTCCCCGTCTTCTTCGGCCTTGAATCATTGTCATCACCTACATCACTCTGCCTTTCAGACTCAGCCAAAGACCTAGATACAGACAGAGAATCTGAAGTTTCCTCTCTATTTTGCTGACGCGTTTCACGTGGTTCTTCAGTTGCAAGAAGGGGAGTTCTTAGATCTTGCAAGGACCTACTCTTTGCTGAAGAACTTGATGACGGCACTGCTTCAGACTCGGTGCCTGGTGCCTGAAAGGGATCTGTCTTTGGCTTTGGATTCTTGCTTTCTGGATGAGAACTCGAGGTTTTCCTGCTATTTTCCTTTGCTTCAGTGTTATTATCCGTAGCTGCCTCTTGATTAAGCCATATAAACGGGGCAACTTTCCTTGGGACCCAATCATCTTTTTCTGCTAACATCCAAGGAATGCATGCACTTTCACAGTTTGGAAGCACCATAGTTTCCCGTATAGCTGCCTGCACAAATGATAGAAGCATCAGCTGCAAGTTCACTTTGCCAGTTTCTTTCATAGCATTGATGCCAAAGTTCAGCAAAGAAAATTGGGACATAGCTCATTATATGTTTTCTATGGCTGAAGCAAAGATTCAAAGGTAGAACTAGTATCAGACCAGATCTGATCATATCTCAAACGAAAATACCTGAGATAGGCATGAGTGGACTTGTAAGAAGATGCGTGTAATTAGACAAAATAATATTATATAAATAACTGAAAGGACAATTTTAGCTATCAATTTTTTAGTCGTATGCAGCATCAAGAACCATATCATCTTCAGTCTTAAGATTCCAAAATGCCTAAAAACATTGTAGAAAAAGACCAATGGTTCCAAGAAATTAAAAAGGTGGAGAAAACACCCAAACAAATTAAAAGAAGATAAAGCAAAATTCACCACAAATTTTCCTGTCAGAAAAAAGCTTTCCTATTACAACGCTTTAGAACATAAGTTGTATTAGTCAATTAAGTGGGATATTAAGCCTTTTATTTTTCTTCCTACAAGAGCTGGTGGCTAGGGAATTTTATTTATATGAATATATAATGCCATTGTCAATGCTTAGTTCCTTATTACACGTTAAATGATGTCAACTCAGTAGATAAAACTGCTTTAAAACCAAATAAAATTACAATAAATAAATCTAAAACTAGGGAGATGTCTTTCAACTTTTATTTGTTTCACATGCGCAAGAAAAAGCGGAGAAAATAATCACTTCGTTTTATCTAAACTTTTTTCTCTTTCAAAACATGAATTTTGTTCTTCTAAAAATCACCAATTTTTACTCTTCCATATGGTGGGTGTGCCAAAATTCCAGTGAACACCGTCATAGGATAATCAATGCTTCAAGTGGAAATTTTACCTTAAACCGACTAATCAAGAATAAAGCAATATGTCCACTAGTTATCTTGTGTTCCCCAATAGAAGACTCAAGGACAAACTCTATGTCAGGCATGGACGTGAAGCCAAACCATAACTGATCAGAAGGGGGTGGCTTTATATATAACCGTAGTGTTCCTCGAAGGGATGCAACCCTGATCGACAAAGACAAAGGCACCTGCAATTTGAAAATGCAGGTCATGTTTGATTCTCAAATACAAGGTTGAAAGTATTTCAATTGGCTGCTTTAATATTCCATTTTTTCAATTTGCCGGATCTTAAACCATCCATTTTACATAAATACCTACATAACCCTTGAATGCAATTTTTTTGTTCTTCTAAGCAGAAACACCTATGTGTATAAAGAGATTATACACAAACCTGTGAAACCTGTTTGGCTACGGAATTTACAACAGACTTCCATCGAGATGCATAACTTGTTGTTGGTGTAGCTTTACTGCCTCTTTGATCATCTGAAAACCGAAGAGAGTGAAATCAAAAGATAAAAATAGCAACCACTATCCAGGCCAGATTAACAGAAAGAAGAAACAGACAAGTAGAGGATCAACTCAGAATTATACTTAGATAACTTAGGTGAGGCTACAGAAGAGATGCATTTGAAAGAAAAGCCATCTCAGTAGAAGTTCATCGACTTTGAATAAAGAAAAGTAGAAGGAAACGAGAGACGTGTTCAAAATATTAAGGTAGAAAATTCAAGAGAAAAAGAAGCGCAAATATAAGAGAAAAATATTACCAAAAGCAGATAAATTAGAAGATGGCGGAAACTAATAAATACAATTTACCATTATTTTCAGAAATACATTCATCAGCAAAAACAAGTGTGTAAAATTGTATTACTGTAAAACCTTCTCATATCTCTTCGCAGATACAACACAGGCAACCAGGAAAAGAAAAGTTCAACCAAGAATCACTTCATTTCTCTCCTATTACTTATTTCTTTAATTCTTCAAAGTACCAACCGTAACTGCTCCTTAAGCATATATTTAAATCAAACAAAACCAGAACCATGAGGTGCAACAAAGTTTTAGACTGTAGTAATGAAGCCTTAAAAAGCATACTTCAGAAAAATATCTCTGACAAAAATAAAAGAATCTAGAGATTAAACCATGAGATTTTATATTGTTAATCTGTTGTATTTATGGGGATTAGTTGCAATACTGTTATAGACCTCAGCTTTTAATTGAGAAGCTTAAATCCTTTTTAAGGGAAAACTCCTTCAATACATGGCAACACCAGGGCAGGGATTTGGAGTCAGCAAGGCTTTCCATTTAGAAATTTCTTCAAATTCCGATTTATATGACTTTCTACAGAGGCTGCTACTTGATCTTCACCAGTGTGTGTCCGAGTGCTTTTAACATAAATAGAAATCCACATTTTCGACAATTATGTTGTAATTAAACAACTAACAAGACACATTTATGCAGATATTTTGGGCCATGTTGATGGATGTGTATAAAAGTTAGCTATCATTTTTATACTAACCAACTTTAGGGTCGACCTCATCCTCTTCAGGAAGATTCAATTGCTTTCCAAAATGCTCAAAGCCTTCAAGAAGGTCTGAAGAGACATTTTCAACAGAATTTGGTTCTGAATTCGAGTCCACTAGGCCTTTTTGAAAATCTTGGTCACTAACTTCAAGTCTGGTCTCAACATGTAACAGAACTCCACCAGAATATTCAGCATCAACTTCGAATGCCCATACCTCATTCATGTCTGTAGGAAGAAGCCTCATTGCATGGATATAAGGTGGGAGATCTCCAATGTCCAAATCGGTACAAATGACTTCACCTATGTAACCAGGGGTCCTCATATTGGACAATGTTCTCTGTTATATCAAATCAAAACATTGATGCAGTAAAGTACACAAAAAAGAAAAGCACTCTACATTGACACCAAAATACTGGGTAAAAACCAAAACTTTGTTGGTAATTGTACTGATCAAGGGGACGCTGAATCATGAAACACGAAATAAACCACTTGAAACAAACAAAATATGTTTTCTTTTCCCTTGTTTTGGCTGGAAAACAAATCGAAAGTAAAAGAAAGAAAGGAAGGAAGTCTAGTACTAGTGAAGATCCAACCTGAATCCGTGCTTGAAAAGAACTTTTCAACCCTGCATTTCCTTTGATGTCAAAAAAGATTCGAGAAATTAACAAGTTCCAGCAGAGTGTCCCTTCATCAAAACTAAACTTGTCTTGTTCCGAATCGGCATCAGAAGCAACAGAGGCACTTTGACTAACTGAACGAGGAAAACCTTGCTGTGATGGAAATGCCATATTTTCTTCAGTTGAACTGTTTGGTGCTTTCCTTGCCACTGAATCTTGGAATGGATGTTGTTTCTCACAAGTCTTTCTATCTTCACGGGCAGTTTGAGATGTCCAAATTCCCTTATTTTCCATACCAGGCTTTAATTTGGAAAGCTTTCTCCAAAATAATCTAACTTTTGATGAAGAACCATCAAACTTACTTCCCTTATCCATTGGCTCAGCACTGAAACCTAAAGAAGGTTTCATAAATGATGGATATCCAGCATTTAAAGATGTCAAGTAAGCATGGAAGTCTTCATTCAACTTAGCAAACCAGCTCAGCTTTTCTTTATCCTCGCATGAGGCAAGACGAAGAGCTTGGCACCATGACTCCTTCTCCCAGGAAGTCTCCAGATAAAGGTAAACGATTTTACTTCCATTGTAGATGGGTGATGTTTTTCTTTCCACTTTTATCGGAAATCTCTTAGCCCTATCAAACGAATGAAACAAAGTCAAATATTTTCAAAGGCGTCAAATGAAGTCAGGCATCTATATCATTAACCCTTAACAATGGCAACATTGTTATGCCAACAAAATCTTGATTGAAAACCCAAAACTTTAACTCACAACTTGAATCAAAAGGATGGGACAGATAGGCTTGAGAGTTGAGACTGAAGTAAGAATCATTGCCGTACATACATGAACATTGAACATTGAAGTAAGGAAGAAGAGTGAAAGAAAGGGGCAAAATACCATTTTCTTGAAGGTAAATCAGTAGCGGAAACAGCCTTAATGACGCAGCCCTTAAGGGGAATGGTAGTGCTGGAAGAATCAGAATGCATGAAAACTAAGTTGTTTTCCAGGATTTTAGCTTGCTTTCGAGTAGGGGAAACCTCCAAGGGCGAGTCCTTTCTTCGCTTCTGCTCTCTGGGTGCTGGAGCTTTTTCTGATTCAAGAACCCAAACAGTCCCCTAACACAACACGATTCAAGAAAGTACAAATCTAAGCAAGAAAAGAAAAGAAAGATGAAAGCAAAGAAGGGGGAAGCCATACCTGTTTGTTGTAAGCGAAATCGAGGGAAGGTTGGGAGTGGGGATTGGAGGCAGCAAGAGATTCTCGTTTGATCCTTCGATTCAATCGATTTAACACAAACAAGAATCCCGCCACTTGCAGACTCACAATTGCTAGCACTCCAAGAACCAACCCAAAGAAGAACACACTCCACATCTTTCTTTGGATTCGATTCAATTCCTGGGGGAAAACGAACGGACTGACACACGGTCTCTGTGTATACTATTCTCTCTGAAACTGTTTATTCTTTTCTTTGCTTTGCTTTGCTTATTCTTTCCTTTTTCTTTCTAGTTTCTTGCTTACGCGGTAACTTAATTTAATAGTTAATACTTAAAACTAGATCCCTTTTAATTTTTTTTGGATAAATAATCCCTTTTAAATTAAATTCCGAAGGATCTTGCTTTTTCATATTCTCCCTTGTTATCCATTTCTCTACCTTTCAACGGACGTAGACAAAAAGTTAGTAATTATTTTTTATTAAATAAGATAATTATATTTTTTAAAATAAATATCAGGTTCGAATACATATAAAATGAAATAATAATAATTTTAATTTTAATCATTCAATCAATGTATGAATCTCTAATTATTCTCTATTTAAGTACACAAATAATTATAATTATGTTCAAATCGAAAAAAATGTTGTCATTTTGAAAATTAATTTGTAGATGGATATATTTTAAAATATGGTATTGGATGAATCTTGTGATATAATTTTCTTAAATAGATAGTATTTACTTTATAATTAAATTTAAATAGATTAAATCTAAACACACTTACTACATATTCAATTTAAATAAATATATTTGTAAAAAAATAAAAGTAAATTAGATTATTAAAGTATTGATTTTAATTTATTTTAACACATGAACAAAATATTTTATCAATTAAATAATTGAACTTTCAATTTAAATATTTTTAAATGATCCCTTAATAAATAATGTCGAGTTTCACGGGTACCATAAAAATGGAGAAACTAAAGTTACTGTTATTCAACTTCAAGATTTTATCATAAAATATTACCCCTAATTGTCCTGGTGGTAATGGATGGTGTAAATCATCCAGGTGACCCGGGTTTGAGCACCAGTTCAGCACACTGTGTACGCCTTATTAAAAGACTAGGAAAGTTAAACATATATTACCCCTTTATCACACCAACATATTAAAAAATGATTTTATCATAAAAATGGCACTTTTTTTTGGTTATATGCATATTTGTCTTAAGTCCACGTTCGATGTGCGAGGCTGTCCCTCCGAACAATGTCATTTTCAAAGCTCGAATTCACGTCCTCTCTTTGAGGGTGCAATGTGCCTTACCAATCCACCCAACACTTGTTAGTTTAAATGTCAAAGAGATGTATGTTACCTTTAATTAGTATAATCCGTGTTCTCCAATTCTGCCTATTTCATATTCAGCATTTATGTAATTCATCCGGCTCAAACGATTAAAATTTGAAAGACTAACCCCTGAGATCTTAAGTTCAAATATTGAGATGAAGAGAGGGATTATTTATGCATATATATATATATCCCTATCTGCAAATGTACCGAAGAAATAAATAGTTCTCCCTTTTCACTTCCTTTATAAGAAAATCTGCGCCGGATTCACACGACCAAGGGTGGTCGGTATGGGCATTGCTTGTACACCATTTTAACTCCACTATTTCCTGTTGTTGAGCTTTACCCCTACAGCTGGTTCTTCTGCAAGGGCGCGTTTACTATTATGGAGTATGGACATGAAAACTTGGTGTACATTTCAGTGTTCTGTTTTTGAAGTGTGGAGCAAAAATGGATTCTTTTATTCAAAATTTGAGAAAAACCTATTTAAAAGATAGGTACTAGCTAGAGTACATACCATGAAAATTACAAACTGAGATGAACAGTCCTCCTTGAAGGCTACAGATTACAAATGTAAATAAATATAAACAGTAGCATTCAACTGAAAAGCATAGTCCAAGCATTGTGGATGTGGAACATTTTCTGAATTTCCAAATCCAATGATTCCAGCAAAGAGTTGCATCTTAACAATAAAGACCAGGTTTTACAAACTTCAAAGAAGAGAAAAACTACAAGTGAAGCTATACATGCATATATAACTGTGATTGATATCTTGAAGAAGATTGAGGTCATTTCTATGTTTGTTCTATCAAGTTGTATGATTGCGACGAATCTTTTGAAAATCTGGGTTGCCTTTTAGATTATCTATTTACAGCTTCATGTTAATATTGCAAAGTGGACATGCATATATGACTGTTATTTAGCTTGTTGGACTTGGAACCAATCAAATATGCAGGAAACAGACACCAAACTCTTGTACATCGGGCATGCAAACAAACAAACAAACTCAGATTACACAACCAAAAAAGTAAAAATATTGTGTAGCTGCAAATCCAGAATCAGCAAGATGAGAAGGGACGATTTAAGAATTATATAGGTACTAGAAATCAACAAACCTTGCTAGGGATAAAGTTGAGGTTACAACACTTCATGCTTCAAGTTTAAAATAAACACAATATAGACGGATATTTCGATTAGGAAAACAACTAGCCTGATGGGAAAGGCTTGGACCTCCTAACATTTCACTTCATAGCCTGAGCTGCAGCTTTTAATCATCTTCTCTTTCCGGAGGCAGACCACAAGGCAGAAGCATTTTCTGCAGAATTAAGATCACATACAATTATACCTTGAACCTCATTTAGCCAACCGATATATTAAATTTTAGTTTGTCATTTAGTAAGATGATGTAAACCAAGATTCATTCTTACAGGGAGCAGAGGACCCCTCAACAAAACACACAGATAACATATCCCAACTATTGGCAACAGACAACATTAATCAAGTCCTATATTTTGTTCCATGTAAGGCAAGCCTTAAACTTTTTTCAAGTAGTATCAGCAAAAGCGGAAAAAAGAAAAGAAAAGAAAAGCATCCATGCCTCCACATTCCACAAAATTCTAAACCCATAAAACTTGGTTCAAATATCACACAATATACAACCGCCGGGCAAGCAAAGAAATATGAATCTCATAAATCCAGAATTTGGTTTACCTGCATGAAGTTGTAGCGCTCTCTTCCAATGGATTCATTTTCAGCCACAGCAAAGTAAGCCAACATTGGGTAATGCCCTATATATGATGCGTAGCTATCTCGTTGAATGTTCACCGCCCATTCACTGCCATCAATTGAACCAATGGAATATATATATCAGCAACACTTACTTTGGTCAGTTAACAAAAGAGAAGAAGAAAAAATAATTATAAACTAACAATCTGTTCAGATCAGCATGGCCAGTTCCGACGTATTTGGCTTGGAGATGTTCGAGCTGGGAATTGATGTTAAACCTATCGCTTGCCTGGCAACATTTATGAAAGTGTAAGAGACAAACATATAATCCAATTTAGGGTTTAGGGAATTAAAAAATGGTGGGACTTTTAAAATTAATCGAGAAAGGGAATTAGGGTTTTGATGGGGGAGACTTTACCTGCATCTTCTTTTTCAAAGCTCTTGAGAACGGATATTAAGGACTGGAGGAGAATTCCAACTAAATGTTCTATATATACTGTACACACCCCGCTGTTCCAGATAGTTGGATACCCAACACTACCCGACCCGATATGTAAAAAACCCTCGCTTATATTGTAGGCTTATTGTACAAATTGGTATATAAACTTCTAACTTTTTTTTGAATTGTTATCTGAATTTTTTTGTTCTCAAATTATACTTAGTTTGAAAAAAATCAAATTTATAACTATATTGACTTAATATATCAACAATCAATTAGACTTTTGAGTGATATTGTCAAGTTAAAATATAATATCATTAAGTGTCACATGTCACAACTTAATTGGTTGTTGAAATATCGCATCAATACCAAGTATCAATTTTTTTTCAAGTTCAAGTATCAATTTATGACCAAAAAAAAATATTCGTGTACCAATTTAAAAAATGTTAAATTCAAGTATTAGTTTGTGTAAAATAGTTTCTTTTAGAATTTAGTTTGTATAAATTCAAGTATTTTTTTAGTTTTTTTTAAATTTATTGAGGAAATACATTTGGCATGTTTACTCAAACAGTTCATTTTTATTCCCTTATATTCATCATGAGTTATAGACCCATTATGAGCACCCATTTCCCTCTAGATAGGATTTGTCAAAAAAAAAATTAAAATTTGTTTTTCCATTGATTATTTTGTATTTAAAAGGTTTAAATGATGGAGATTAAATGTGATATATGATTTTGAACTTACACAATTGTGTTTGTGTACATGAAAATCAAAGTGAGAATTGGGACCAAGTATGACTTTTTTGTGAATGGGGAAAAATCATATATATGTATATATATATTCATGGGTTACTTGTTGTTCAACCAATCTACTTTCAAAGTATTACTACTTGCTTAATAATTAATGTATTTAAACATGTCATGCCGTGTTTATATTTCCTGTTTATTTATTAGAGATATTGCTAATTCATATAATATCTAAAATTACCAAAAGCAAAAACCAGCCTTATCTGTATTACTGACAATGGGGGACTTTGCATGGGTGGCACATAATGTGATTTCAGGGTTCAAGCATGAAGCATATGAGGCCTGTTTCTTCCTCTAAAGGATTTGCTGAAAGAATGAACCTGAAAGCTGAAAACCAAAAAATAAAGCTAAGGACTAATTGTACTACTTCCTAAATAATCAACTCAGATGTTAGCAACCACATCCTTTTCACCCTTATTTAGTAGCTAAAGCTGTTAAATCTCCACCATCTTCGACCGATGTACGCGTTTCAAGGATCTCCGTTACATGCCACTCTCTATTCAGCACTTCATGCTTCACAGCGCATTATGTTCAACTCTTCTTAGAACTACCTGTCTACCTCTTCTCTTCATCAACTCAATGCTGACTCGCATCATCCTCTTCCTATTTTCTCAATTCAACACCAAAAACTTTTGCTTTTGTTTCCCCCCTACCCTACTGGCCAACTCAGTCTAACTCAGTCTAAATCCGTAATCATCTTAACCTCGTTGTATTAGTCTTGTGATTCCAGTACTCCGAGCATTGATGGTTTGGATCAAGAGCTTCAATAGCCTGGAAGACGGCAATTTGTTAAGAAATATACAACTGAATTCAAATGTCACAACTAAAACTGACAAAACAGAGTTAAGACAAATTTATGTGTCATTATGTTTGCTATTCAGATATATTCATGCTTCAAATGATAAGAATTTAACAATATCAAAATGTTTAGATAAAAAAAAATTCTCCAAAATATTATAGAAGTGGTGCTGTAACATTTACCAGAAAGCAACTCAATATCTGTGCATGCCCATTCATTAACAGCATCTACTCCTCCCTCCAGAGCTTTTACTAGCATTTGCAATTCATCAATGGTGTAGCGAAGGAGGACAAATCTTTCTTCAGTTTGGCACGAGCAAAAATTCTTTACATGTTTCAGACATGTGAATCGCTCAGGAGAGCAGTTGCAGCTGCAGGCAGACAGATGCAAATCATAGAAACAATAGGAACATTCCCTTTCACTTTCCAAATCAAAGTCTTTTTCAATCTTTCGTAAGGGTACGTGAGGTGGAAGGCAATTCACTCTTTCCTCCTCCATCTGCACTCTCGCCTGTTAACAGTGGCAATGTTACATTAATTAGTATACATAGTGGCATGATAAGTTTTTCACTGTATCATGTGCACATGCATTTAAGTAAATATAAAAAAAACTTTTCTTTCTCTTCTTTTGTCAGGAAGGGAGGAAGGAGAGAAAAGAAATCTACCCTAACAGCCTTTGTGAGCATTCCATCCTTTCCACAGACATGTTTCCACCTCAAATTTCCTGGAGTTTCTCTGCCAGTAAAAAACAACTCCCTCAGAGCTTGGATGGCTTGCCGAGCTGCTCCTAGGAGCAGCTTATCATGGGACAGTGATGTCCTGCGATGCTGGTCACTGTAGAGCTCCACTGCATGTTGACCATGTTCTAGCCAATCAACAGGAGCAACATTCACTGCCTCCGCACAGTTGAAGCCAATATTAAATCCAGAGTGATATGCCCTTGGAAAGGTAAGAACAAACTCCCCAGAACATTGTACAGCTCGATAGATTGGTATACCCTCAACTTTTAGAACAGATGGAGATAACTGAGTAACCTGCCCAAAGATGAATTGCAAAGTTCATGCATGTAATATGCTAATTGAATATAAAAATAAATAAATGTGATAGGAGGGAATGACAAGAAACAGATAAAGCATCTAGGAAAAAGTAATGAGATTCTTAAGATACTTAAAAAAAATCATTTCATGGGCTTTTGTTCTAAAATTTCAATTATAGATGATTTAATGGTGTTCTGATCATTGATCAGTATAGTCTTTGGTTAAAAACGCTGGCGGTGAATATGTATGAGTATCATCAGGTACCAACACAACCCAACCTGGCTCACTAGGATTACACTGAAAGATACAGTTGCACATTCAAATCAGGATAACTAACAGTTTAGGCTATGAATAAGAATAACAATTATACAAAACATAAACTGCCTGCTGACAAAGCAACCTAGATGCATTTCTTTCTTGTACCTGATTCTCTTAGATCCCTTGATGTCTTGGAACCCAAGGTCCCACATTTCTACATCTATGACCTATTGATATTAGTAGACACCAGAGAGCATGTTCCACCGTTCAAAATACAACTTCTTTAACATTATTAATGTCTTAAAATGTATAAAAGCCCAGCTAAGCAGGATGAAGGTGCTAGAGGAATTGGCATTTTAATTTGAAAATACTTGTTCCTCATCATCAACCTGATGAGAAAACAAACATGTCTGCAAGAAGCAATGAAAAAGTGTAGAGAATATGCAAAAATCTAACCAAATAAAATAAAGAAAAAAAGTAAAAGAAATGTCTCACCAATTCATGGAGTAAGTCTGGTTGTTCTTCAAACAAATCAGGGAGATGCTTTCTCATTGCAGCCTCCAAAGCGGAAGCATGGTTTTGAGGCACTCCATACCATATTTTTGGTTCACCCCAGTGCATATAGTTTAGCGAATACAGATGGTGGTCCTCAACATGCTGCTTGAACCATAATACAGTACAAATGAGTGAAATGAAAGAAACAAATAGGCATGGATCATTATTCAAATTGTCAAGCACGAGTAGTCACTTTTTACTCTTCTCCTTACATTTCTTTCTACACATAACAAATAGGCATGGATCATTAATTGCATATTTATAATAACAGAAAGATGTTCAAAATTTCAGACCTAAAACAAAAAGAGGGAATAAAGGTGGAAAAGTGATAACTTCCAAAAGAGGGTTATTTTTGTCCACATCCATGCATTATAATTTTTTAACTCTATTTCTAGCTGTTTTTAAGCCTTACCCAACAAAATGACGAGAAGCACATCCCTACATAGAGCCATGGCACTAGAACTCCAGATATATCACATCCTTCAAAAGATAACACAGAACCTTGTAGGCGTGGGAAATTATTTAGGTTCCAACCTGATGTTGCATATTTATCCGCATCATTTCCGGTTAATGTAGATGGTGCCTTGGGAAATCCACTGCCAAAAGTTCCTGTTTCCAGGTCTGCTCCATAATATACCTGAAATAAGATAGCAAAACCAAGTAGAAGTAAACAGAAACTTCCATGAATGAAATCTTTTAAGGGAGAGGACTAACTTCATGACCATATTTCATACCTCCACCTCATCAGTTGGCTGTTCAACTATCCTCCAGTATTCACCTTCAATATCCTCCCAAGAAGGTTTCCATTTCGAGTATTCAACCACGCCAGGCTTTGAATCCTCACCACAGTCCCTCTTAAAGTATGTCTCCTTAAATTCATTCGCATATCTCTGAAATTCTTCAAGTGTGAAGTCGGGTCCTGAACTGAAGCCAAACTTCTCATTGCTCTCAGAAGTAGATTCTACACTAGAATTGGCGCGCCTTCTAGTGGCTCCAATTCTTGAATGCCTCCTTCGTCTACGTTTTCGGCTTTTTCTTTTCTTTCTCATTGGCTCCCTATTTTGAAGCAAGTCAACTAGCTGAATTCGTGTTGAAAATTTAGCATGTTCCCATATACCTTTCTCTTTAAGAGGACAAGGTGGAGTCCAAGAAGGTGGTGGAACAATCCGACATATACCAAATGATTCAGCTTCTTCACGAATCTTTTCTATGTAGGCAAGTGTGTCTTCAAACTCCTAGTAAATGGAACATCATAAATTCTAAGTTTCAAAAGGAAAATATTGGGGAAAATAAAACAAAAAAGTTGACAACAGACTTTTACTCTTAAAAGAGAAGATTACCTCAACAGTTGGATAAAAGACTGGAGCATCATCAATGGAAGGCCTGCATGCTTCATCTGGGTCCCATCTTGCTGAAACCTAGAATTGATTTCATAAAGCAACAGAGTTTAGGAGGATAAAACTGAAGAGTCATCAGACAAGTTAACAATGTATCCAAGTGTGGAGCACTTTAAATAAGATAAATTATGTTTCTTGCTGCAAAAGTTTGAGTCTAAACTCTAAACACTTCTGCTAGGACATTTAAATCTTCAGTCTTCCAGGTATCATGCAAATATCCAATGCTAACTTTTGAATTACAAAAACTGAGTTTTTTTTTTTTTGAAATGGCCATCAAAATCCATGTAGAAAATCTAGACTCTTCTTAGATTCAAAATGCCTATTTTGAGATGATGTTTTTTAACATTAAAAAACATAAATTATTTATGATCAAACTATCGCAGTAGAACATATATGTTAGCAGAAAGAAGCCAATTTTAGCCTATTTGTTACATTGAGTCCACTCAACCGCACTAAATTACCTTTCGACTTCGAGGACTGCCTGAAAGCTCAATATTATCTCTTTTCATGGAATGTGGTGAAGAGTGGTCCTGCAAATAAACTTTTGTTAGAAATTCATATATTTTATGTTTCATAATCTTAGCTTGAACCAGATATATTAAAAAATTAAACCCATAACATAATGATAAATCGGATTGGAAATGACATAACCCATGTCAACACAGCATCAACCGATAAAAAGAAGATAACAAAAATGGAGTATGCCCTGGTTTTAGCCCTCTTTAAATCTCACTTGCTGCTACAGGTAGTCAATTTGATGGCAGGCAGTTGCAAAAAGTCACTTTAAAACAATTTAAGAACCATATCAAGAAATCAAGTGATTGATTTCGGTGTTCATTCATGTTAAGGATTTTCTGAATAACTTATGCTACTGTTTTCTCTAAATCAACAAGAGGAATTGTAAATGCCAATCAACGCTATAATATAGATGGTTGAGAATGTAATATTTTTTCATATTAATTCCATCTGTTCTAAATCAAAAGAAGAGAAAACTTTAATCAACGCTGATCAGAACTGAATGATCTGATGAACAATATCAACACTTTCTGAACCAAGAATTCCATAATGCCTATAAAATATTCACTTGAAATATCACCTATTTATTAAAAGAAAAAACATATCAATAAAAACTACTTCCAAAAACATATCACCTATGAACGCTGCAAATGTTAATAAACAGATCTGCACATCTAACAACATGGAATAAAAAATATATGAACAGAGGAAAGAGATAATCTAACCTCTTTCGAATAAGAATCTGCTGCTATTTTCAACTGTTTTGGGGGTTTTCTTCAATGCAGTGAAAAAATGAAATACACAAAATTCATAGAACTTGTCAAATGTACCAAAAACAAACCCTAATTCTCAGCACAATTTCACCGTAACTCTAAAACAAATACAAGCAAACTTTTATCCTTGTTTTGTCAAAATCTTAAAGGAAAAACAATAATATTTTTATTGTTTTTTACTATCCAACTCATTTTCTTTTTAATTTTCCAGAAATAAATAGCATTTACTATAATATTAATAAATGGGCTGTGAATGTCACTTTTATATCAGACTTTTATAGTATCGAAATCGGATTAATTAACTAATAAATCAAATATTGATGTTTTTAATTAACAATTAGTTGGTATAACATGATGGGCTGCTAGGTCTTAAATTAAGATTAGAGGTTCGAATTTTGACATGATAAATTGAAAAAATTTGGTTATGAGGGTCAGTTATAGTATATCTCTATAAAATTTGATTTAAATTAGTTTATCAATTAATAGATACATATAGTTAAAAAAATATTATTGTTTATATGTATAACAGTATAAGAAAACAAAGAACATATTATGTAGTAATTTAAAACTTGTTCCGTTCATCTGCCTTGATATGTTAAAACAAAAAATTAATAATTGAATTTGTTCTAATAAATACATTAAAAATATATATTTTAAATTAAAGTAGTACATAATAAACAGAGTACTATCTATTTATTTATATTTTATTATATTTAACACCGAATGAATTTTCCTCTGTTTTCCTAAATTTATGACAAAAGTTTTAAAATTAAAATAGGTTTTATTTGTTATAATAAATTTTTTAAAATTTTAATTAGTATTGAATACAGTGATGATAAATATTAACATTATTAGATAAATAATTATAAATCTCTAATATCGATAGTGTAAATCGAATATAAATATAAAATATTTGATTTAAAAATAATAAAAAAATATAATAAAAGAACAAAGCTAGTAGAAAGAGAGTGAGAGTGGGGTGGAAACTGGGAAGCGCGAAAACCGAAACGCACGCAGTATTAAACGGAATCCGGCAAACAAGTAACAAAACAACCACGGATTCTCCTTTGCTTGTCTTCTACTCCACTTCTACTCTTTTTATTTTAGATTTTTTCTTACATCACTGTAATAATAATAATAATAATAATAATAATAATAATAATAATAATAATAATAATAATAATAATAATAATAATAATAATAATAAGGGTAAACTATACCGGTAGTCATCGAACTTTTAGGGCGCTTTCAATAAGATCACTGAACTTTTAAAATTTTCATTATAATCACCCAACTTTTAATTTGCTTTCAATAAGGTCACTACCGTCAACCACCGTTAAAAAACGACGTGCCATGTTAAATTTAAGGGTAAAATACACTGTTAGTCACTGAACTTTTAAGAGGCTTTCAATATGGTCACCAAAATTTTAAAACTTTCATTACCATCACTCAACTTTTAATTTGCTTTCATTATCGTTAAAAAAACTTGATGTGACACGTTAAGTTTAAAAATAAACGTTTCCCACCCTATTTTATCTCCACGTCTTATTTTCTTCCATCCAAACATGTCTATCTGTCAGATACATTAATATTTTCCTTTGAACTCCTCACTATCCAGTGCATGACTCAGTAAAGGTCGGGCCTGAAGCATAAAGAGGATTTTTATGAGCAAAATTTTAGTTATTTCTTTAGCATTCCATCCTCGGATGTCTCCCAATATTTTTCTTGTTCTCACACATGTCGCATGCATGTTTAGATACATTCATATTTTCCTTGATGTGTTACTAGAGAAGTAATGACCTTCACAAAAAAAAAATTACAGCTTGATTTATATGGAAGAAAGACATGTTTGGATGGAAGAAAATAAGAGGGGAGAAAATATGGTGGGAAAACGTTTATTTTTAATCTTAACATGTCACATCAACTTTTTTACGGTAATGAAAACGAATTAAAAGTTGAGTGATAGTAATGAAAGTTTTAAAAGTTCGGTGACCATATTGAAAGCCTCTTAAAAGTTCAGTGACTAACAATGTATTTTACCCTTAAATTTAACATGCCACGTCAGTTTTTTTAACGGTGGTTGACGGCAGTGACCTTATTGAAAGCGAATTAAAAGTTGGGTGACTGTAATGAAAGTTTTAAAAGTTTAGTGACCTTATTGAAAACGCCCTAAAAGTTCAGTGACTACTGGTGTAGTTTTGCCCTAATAATAATAATTTAGATATTTTGACATAATGATACTGCAAAAATAATTAATTAATAAAAAATTAATTTTTGAATTTAATTTTGAAATATGTTGGGAATTGTATGATAAAAATGCTTAAAAAATCGATGGATAATATACTTAAAAAAATAAAATTATATAAAAAGTGCTAAATGTATAGAAATTATTATATGAACTCGACTTATCACGTTATTCATGGTCCAACTAATAAAATCCGTTCATCTCAAAGTAACTTTCAAATAACTGCTCACTCATTATTTACATGCAACAAAGAGGTAAAAAAGAAATAAATAAATGGATCATAATATTTTTCATAAATTAAGATTAATTTCATTTAAATCTAAGGTCTAATTACGCCACCAGTTCTTGTACTCTTTCAAAAATTTGAAATGTAATCCTACTTTGAATTTTAGGAATTATTTCCTTTCTATCGTTACGATCTCATGGCTTCGCGGTGGCTTGGTAGGCAGATCTAGTGCGTGATAGTGGCAACATTGGAGATCCTATTGCAACTCTGGTTGTTTATTTTCTGACTGTTCATCTCACTCATGCGGTGAATGGACGGCGACTTGCGTGGTGGCGTGTCTCGCTGCTCATATGGCTGGTTCTTGATGCTGAGACTGAGCTGATGCTTTGTTTTGCACCATTACAGATTTGACACCGAGATTTTAGTTTCTGTTTTGCTGAAGTTTTTGCAGATATGACGTTGGCTTCAAGGAGCAAAAGCGGTCCTTTCGAAGTCATCGGACACACTTGGTATCTTCCAATGGGATATTCAATGAAGAACCAAGACGAGATTGCTTCGACACTAAAACATTTTCTAAATGCTTTTCAATGGGACGCTTGATTCCCGGACTCACCACATTCTGCAAGCTTCGACACCTTTCTTAAAACGGTCCTTAGTACACCATCTGGTCTTTAAGATTCGGCAAGGACTCAATGCTGCTTTCTCTATCATTCCCAGCAACTCTGTGGCCTTTGCCACCTTTTACTGATGTTTCTTTGATTCTTTTAATGAACTTTGGCAACAATCACCCCTCCCCAAAGAAAAACACACTAAATTTCTGAAGTTTGAAGAATGCACGGACAAGCATGACCATACCTAGCTTGTCTATTTCAATACCTTAACTTGTACACACACAGAGAGAGACACACATAAAGGAGAGAGGGAGAGGGGAGTTGAACTAAAGCAGAGCAGATATGGTAATACATGATGTACATTCTACATAGATGTGAACGAACATTATTTCACTTCCGCAAATCATATCATCATATCGTATATAAGGGTAAATATAAAAAACACTTTCCATCTCTCATACACAATGTACATCATCACACATTTCCATACCTCATCATGAGCACGGACATGGATAATGGACAAATGTTAATGATTTCCATTTTCAACACAATATGCACAACTAATTGCCCTGCAATCATAACCGTGTTTGTTTTCATTCTCCACAACTAAAATCCAAAAAAACAAACCCCATCATTGGAATCATTTTTTGTCCGTTGTTACGCCAACCACCACATTGCTCACCTGCAATATCATAAAAGTTCATGACAACGAAGAACACACATAACGCAGACATGTACAGTTAAACTATATTTACCAATTTGCCACTCTCATCAACAGACATGGGATTCTCAACAACAACTGTTTGGCTCTGAGCACAAGGCATCAGTCAAAAGGTTAGATTCAGGTAACAGTCAATAACTCGAAACCATCTACATTTTAAAGGAAAAAGTGATATCAAACTTCAACAACTTACTGTCGAAGTAGATGTAGTCCCTGTGGCATTTGGTCTGCTTGCCGGAAGCGGAACCCTTACATTGCCCATCTGAAACATAAGTGAGAAATAGAGTGAGCAGTTAAACCACCAAATAGATGTTCTCTAGACATAAATATATAAGTCTCACCCAACGCAGCTGGTGCTCAAAAATATTTATCGCATGGACATAATAAGTAGATAAATAAGTACTTACTACTTATCCTTCCGATTAAATATAATACAATTCACATTCAAAGGGGAAAACATTCCAAAAAACAGCTTACGAGAATCAACAATTTGAAACATTAGACAAGGTGCACTCATTGTCATAGTAATATTAATAGGTTTAAACTATTGCTTTGTGAACATCATGTTAAGGAATTGCATATTTTAGAAATAAATATTCCAATCCATTAATATGGTGGAAATGACAGGGGTACTAATGCAATTCACATTCAAAGGGGAAAACATTCCAAAAAAACAGCTTACGAGAATCAACAATTTGAAACATTAGACAAGGTGCACTCATTGTCTTAGTAATATTAATAGGTTTAAACTATTGCTTTGTGAACATCATGTTACAGAATTGCATATTTTAGAAATAAATATTCCAATCCATTAATACGTTGGAAATGGCAGGGGTACTAACTAAAACTTCCCAATCTATTCCTGAACAACCCAAAGAGACTTAACACCTAAACTCACCCAAAGCCTTTTTCAGGAGAGGGAACTGACCCTATTTCCACTATAACTGATTTTGGCCAGAATCAACCAATAAACAAGAAAACATGCAATAATATAAGAAGTGAAAGAATGACAACTATCAAGCAATTTATAAATCAATATGGTCCTCTTTTAGCCTCTCGTGAAATGTGAGTATGTCTCCAAATCTCTGCAAATTCTAAGAAACATGTTCAACATCAATGATAGACGCAATAATGAAAAGTTGTGTCAATTCAATCATATACTTACGCCAACATTAGTAACATATTGACAAACAGCACATTTGACTGATGGAGCTCCAAATGGATACATTAGTGTTGTTCGGCAGTGAACACAGTTGATGTGAGCTATCTGGTTGGATGGTGCTTTTTTCATGGAAATGAAATCCAAGATGAGAAAAGAAAGAAAAAACAAGGTCAGTAAACAAGCTGGGGGGCATGAAATTAAAAGAGGGAAGGAAAAAATGAATAACAAACATTTAGAACAAACTATTGACAGGCAACTTGGAAATGCACTGATAAAAGGTTGAATGAGGAGCCAAAGAAGAAAATACAGTATAGTTCATACTCACTCCCAAAGTTCATAGAAGACATACAACCTCAGGCACGCTGACATTCTTTCAAACTAAAAATTCTACTTCGAGAAAAGACAGAACCAAAGTCCAAAATGATCATGCTGCTTTCTATAAGGAAGCATATTAGGATCATCTAGTTACTGAAATAGCTTAAATGCCGCAAACAAAGCTATGATTAACAACAACAAACACAGCCTAAAGTGCATGCCGCAACTGAAAAATTCCACAGCCACAGAAAATGATTAAAAATAAGATGTATGCATAATTTGATAAGAACAGCCTAATATCCAGATGGCAGACAAAGTTTGGAAACATTCTAAGATCTTTAACTACTAAAAGTAGCTCAGATTGCTAGTTAAAGAAAATGATAATATAAAATGGTCAAAAAAGACATCCATGTGGAACGCATTGTGGCACACTAAATACAGTATGGGGAAGCACTAATCAGAAAACATAACAAATTAACAACTCCCATTTTCTCCATAAAACTAAGCCACGTTCTTAAACTTGCTTACATTGCATAAAAAAGCAGAAGGATCAACCCACAAGCATTAAACTTATATCAAAACTCAAAAATGACTTTCCATTCAATAGCAACAATTTTGCACTTCCAAACATTATAACCATAAATTTAAATCATTTTCACAAATCATACCTGTCGCAAGGTTAACGGTGTTACAGCAAGAGCATCTTACACTTGTTGCTCCACGTGTATACATTAGCAATGTCCGACACCCCCCACATATTAGTTGAGCCATTCCCATCCCTGCTGTGTTAATTTAAAAACTTGGATTATCAAGCCATACGATTCTTCTCGAATATTGAACTTATTTTATTTACATATCTAGATAAGAGGTATGTTACCAGCCACCCTACATTATTGTTTTCTTTGCCTTAAATCAATCTCTTGTTTCTGTAGAAAATTCTATATAACACCACAACCATTAATAGCATTACCAGAGTTTCAAAGTATACATCAATCAAGGCAACCAAATGAAAAAAAAAAAAAAAGGAAAAAGAAGACAAATTTAAAAATAAAATACAGTAGCATTGCAATCAGACATCTGTTAAAAGGACCAGGAAAAATTGTGCCAAGAGTACTTCCATATTAGTTGGCAGATTATCACCCTGGAATTAAAGATTGTCATCACTCATCACCAATCTTACCAAGTTCTAAAAAAGCCTTTACATAATATGGTCCAAAATCCAGTTGCACGTTAGTACCAAACAAATGGAAGTTAATATAGCCAAAATTCCCAAATGTTGTGTGTAACAGCCTTGAACGGGTGGGCTACAATCAAGCCAAGTTGCATGGTGGATCTGAGAAGCTTGCCAAGATTCATACTTCCAACAGTTCCAACGGAGTATGGTTTATCTTAGGGACCATAAAATAGTTTAAGGTTTGTTTGAAGTGCTCATGCAATTCAAACTCAACTGTTATCTAGCTTATGCACAACCAAGTTCACATAAAGAAGTAGCTATGGAAGAAAGAAACTCTACAATGAATGGACTTATGTCCAACTAAAAATATATTCAACAATTACCCAAGCACACGTCAAAATCTCAAAAACAAATGCCAGTAAGTTCTCACTAACAAACTTTAACAAGTTTGATTTTACTATGTTTTGTTATCAAGCTGACTTGAGTTTAGTGGAGTCAATGCTTCACTCCAAAAGTTAACAAGTTAGATTACCGAACTTATACTAAATAGAGGTATATATTACATGTTTACTTGTTTGATATTGTATTCAGTTTGAAATTCTTAATGAGTTAGCAACTTGGGCAGCCAAATCCACCCAAATCCAATCACAGCTATTAAAACTTTAGCAAAGAAAAAACTTATGTGCTTTTCGGTAATTGCTATGCCATTTCTTTTTCTTTTCTTTTTCCTATTTGCTTTTGTGTAAACATTCCAAAAAGCTTCTATAAAGCAAAACAAATAGTTAAAAGACAAATCATAATTGATTAAAAATGAATAAAGGACTAAAATGTATCACCAATCTAACATTTTGACAGTATAGATGTCAAATCAGTCATTTTGTTATATAAAAACTGTATTGTATTTACTTCTTCAAAATATGTTTTTTTTTCCTCTTTTGAAAGCAAAAATGAAACGGCAAAAGTATGAACCAAAAAATAACTTACAAAATTCAGGACTTGAAAATGTTTGGCATCCTACAAGATTAAGTGAAGAGAGAATACAATAAGTCTTGGAAAATCATGGCAGGAATCAAACACCTCGGCAATTCCGAAAAATAGGTGATTGTAGAATGGTTAATGGACAAAGGAAGAGAACAGAATCAGGAATTACAGGACTCTGACAGTTTATGGGTGAGGGCAGTGGCGGATGTAGGTGGTGTTGAGGGTGGGCACGTGCCCACCCTGAAAAACTGAATTTCCTTTACTGTTTATCTATTTTATCGAGTGTGCCCACACTGAAATTTTATTGTGCCCACACAAATTTTATTTGTACCCATTTACGTACAAATTTTTTTTATGTTGTTAACACTTAACATATGTGTGCCCACCCTCAAAAAAATTTCTGGATCCTCCACTGGCTGTGGGAGAGTGAAGAAGTCAGTACTAAGGTATTTTCAGTTTTGACACATACATATCAGTGATATACTAACAAAAAAAGTTATTCGGACTAGGGTGTAAGGGTTGGACACGGGTACGTATCCTTGAAGGTCAGATCCCTATAGCCAAGTGGGACACGAGTACTTCATGAAAAATGCAGTCTGAGCAACATAGCTACACATTCTCAAACTGAAAAAAGGTAACAATGATGCATGTGGCCTTACTACATCTGATTAATTGCATTCAAGCAATCTTGTAATATAGCTGCTGTGTGCAGCTAACGACAGATTAAATCCAACCATAAGGACAACAAAAACTCAGATCCATCATTTGTACCACTCAAATAAATTCTCATTTCAGCATTTAGTAATAAAACCAATGAGCACTGTTTAGGCAAGGGGCAAATTCAGCAAATTTTCAAATAAGATTCAAGCATAATTAAAAACGGGGTCTGTTGGATCTCCATGGTCTTGATAACCAAAGTCATCATTTAGTTAATCAATAGGTACATTAGTTTCTAATAGGACTATTCAAGGAGGTAGGGCCTAAATCACTAGGTCAAATATTAAGGGGTGAAAAGGAACCCACTAAGCCAAGTATTCTTACATAAAGTAGTTCTCAATGCCACTAACACATATAGATAAGCCCGAAAAATAAGAGAAAATTTTCTAATTTTATGATGCAGATCTCTTTTGAGTTTCAGTAATAATAATCATGTTCGTGTTGAAGATACTGACAACTAGCAACTGTTCGCAACTTCAGAAAACTGATGGTTGATTTTAAATGTTCAATTAATAAGAATGAGAATTGAATTTTACCAGGGGGAGGGACTTGGGTAATTGTATTACATAATGCGCAGCAAACATTTGTAGCCCCTCTAGGATAAAGAAGAATGCTCCTACACCCGCTACAAACAAGCTGACTTTGAATATCTGCAGTCATTGTAAAGAATGAAGTAAAGAAACAATCAACATGACATCTAGAGGTCAAAATTTATAACATCCAAAAAAAATGCTAGTCAAAAGAAATAGAATAGTAATAAAAACATGTCTCAAAGGTGAAAGATTCATTTAACAACTAACATTCAATGGCAACTTAATGAGAGTTCTATCTCAAAGTACAATAATAGATATACTGCAATATGCATCACAATCACTGTAGAAAAAACTCGAGGTTAAGAATTTGAAATAACAAAACATGAGAAAGAAAAATCACTAAAAGATAACAAGTATTATCTGGTGCACAGTATTTTTTTTTCTTTAATCACTTTTTCCCTTAAAGCATTTTTTTCTCTTTTTTCCTTTCAATCATATAGTAGTTAACAAGTCAGCAAGATTAGTACATCAAATCTAAAATCCCTTTGTTTCCAATGAAATCCTAACATGAATTTTATCAAGAAAGAAAGAAATACCCGATACCCTTCCTTCAACAAGAAACCAATTCCAATTTCTTGAGGAGCAATCGAATTGAGACTTACAAGTTCCTGTCAAACAAATTAAGAACAAAAATTAGAAGTAATTAAGAGGGAAATTAAAAGAAATAGTGATAATAAGGAAGTGAACTTTTACCTTGAAGAAGAAGAAGAAGAAGAAGAAGTTGAATATCAGGACAAATAATAATCTTATCAAAAGGATAAATCCAAATGCTACGATTTTACAAATATGAGATCCGCGAAAATTAGGAATCTTGCAATTACGTTGATTTGTTTGCTTTTTCTTTTTCTTTTAGGAGATTTGGTTGACGTTTCTTAAGAAAATGTCGTTAGGAATTAGGAATCGGCCGATTTGGAAACACCAAAGCATAACTCAAAGCCTTGCGTATATAGGTTAGATAATAAAACTGCATCAAACCACAATTTTACTTTTGGTCCTCAAAAATTCGAAAAGAAAAATGGATAATACTTGGTAAAAGGATTTATATGTCCTTTCAATTTTAAAATTAGGTTAATTAGTCCCTTTTAAAAAAGTTATTTAATCCTATTAATTTTGAAAATGAGTAATTTAGAATAATTAATCGTATTTTTAATACTTTCCGTCAATTAGTCGTCTATTTAATGTTTTTTTTCATTTTTAAATATTTTCAATTGGCATAATAATAAAAATAACCTTAAATGTTTACATGTAACTTCAATTTGATCCTGGTTATAAAAAATAAACACATAATCTGCACTTTTCGCAAATCTTAAAGGTTGGATTTATTGCATTTTTATCAAAAACTAACGTGCTGTAATGTGTAAATATTTAAGATTAAATTTATTATTATGTCAATTAAAATTATATAAAATTGACAGCAAACATTAACCCTTGATTAATTATCCATAGTTGCATGCATTCTGTCTTTATATTCGTGTATATATATCCTACAAAGGGTTAAGAAAAATGACTCTAATAAAGAAATACAAGTTTTTATCTTCTTCTATTTTAATTTATTTTCGTTACGGTCATTATCATTGACTATGAACGTCGCTCTTTCATTCGTCGTCACTTTTGCTATCAACAACAATTTATCAATAGTATATTCACCCGGTAGGAGCACTTAAATAAGAAGCTTACTATTTTGGTTTGGAAAAATCACGAGTGCCGGCAAAAATGACAAAGAAAGAAGGAGAGACAATTGTCAATTTTTAGTTTAAAAATTTTAAAGTTTTTTGAAAGAAGATGACTTCAGCGTATCACATCGATATATTTTAAAGGTAGTTTATGGCAATGATTATAATAAAAACGAATTAAATATTTAATGATTGTATTGTAAGTTTTACAAGTTTTATGACCAAAATAAATGCCCTCTAAAATTTTAGTGGCCATCTATATAGTTTATCCTTTATTTTATTCCCGTGAAAATTTTTAATCTTTAAATTTATAATTTTATAAAGTGTCGATTTAACTTAACCACTTTTTTAGGTACAAACTAAAAGCGTTTTCTTTATAAGTACGGTTTAAAAGTTAAAAGTTTATTTGAATAAAAGTTTTTTTAAAAAAGGACAACAGTTTGGTTAAATGCAAATGATAGTTTAATAGGATAAGTATTTAATATAAAATAAAAATAAAAAGTTTCATGTGTTTTGTTTTAAGATTTAAGAATTTAGGTTTTAGGTTTAAGGATTTAGAATTTAGGGGTGTGGCTATAACTTAAGATTTACGGTTAGAATTTAAAGTTTAGAAGTTAGGGTTTAATGTTTAGGGTAATATGATTAAAGATTTATGTTTTAACATATAAACTTTAAATTATAACTACAATCATTCAATTATAAACCACTAATATTTAAACTATAAATTCTAAATTTAAATCTTAAAATTAAAACGTTTGTAAATTTTTTTATTTCAACTGCATGTATATAAAATAATTGCCTTTAATACATGGGCGAAGCCTCTATGAGGCTAGAGAGCTATGCCCTAAATTTTGAGAAATTCAAATTTACCCTTATTTTAAAAAATAATTTAGCCACTCAAGATTTTTTAAAAAATTCATATTAAACTTCAAAAGTATAAATATTTTCAATTAAATTTCCTCTTAAAATTTATAAAATTTATGATTAAATCTCTCAAAATTATTAGTTTTTTTAACTAAACCCTATTTTTTTTTAAAACTTCTATTTAAACCTCTAAATAATTAAAAAATTATTTTAATCTCAAACTCTTACTCTAAATTCTGCTACTCCCTTAATATAATAATAGTAAAGTTTTCTTTTTCTTTAAGTGGATATAATTCACTGTTATGTCTTTTTCTTTTTAAGTGGATAATTAAGGGTAACTATTTAATACTCATACTGTAGATATATAATTACTCGAGAAGTTAAAGCCTAATTTTTTATTCTTAAATGGATAATTAAAAGGGTAAAATATATAAATCATTACCCAACTTTGCTCTCTAACCTATTTTGGTCACTAAACGTTAAAAACGATCAATTTGCTCATTAAACTTTATACATTAGCTTATTTTGGTCACTCCTTAATGACATGAATTATTTTATTATTTTTTATCCTAACATGTCATTTTTATTAGGGTAAACTATATCATTGGCCACCGAACAAATTGGGGATTCCTATTTTGACCACCGAACTAACGAACTCGTCAATCAGACCACCGAACTTATAAAATCAACCTATTTTGACCACCGCCGTTAAAAATCTAACGGTGGATGACAGAACTGCCACGTGGCAGCTAACGGGAAAATTTTTAAATTACACATTTGGTCCTTGTTATTTACACATTCTTTCAATTTACTCCTAATTTTAAATTAATAAAATAATAAATTATTTAATTAGGTAGTGACACGTGTCAACACCAAATTAGAGGAGGAAAACGAAATAAAGCATAAATGCCACCCAGGGGAATCGAACCTGGGTGGCATAGGTGGAATGGCAGTGGTTAAGCCACTGCACCAAGCCCAACAATGTGCTTTAAAACACCCTACTTAATATATAACTCTTATTAATTTCTACATTTATAACCCAAAAGTTCAAACCCTAAACACTAATTTCACATATATAACCCTAAACCTTAAACCCTAAATATTTCAAATTAATTTTACACTCAACATTTCAAATTAATTTTACATATATAAATCCTAAACCCTAAACCCAAACCCTAAACTCTAAAGCCCAATTTAAAATATTTGGTGTGAAATTAATTTCACATATAACCCTAAACCTTAAACTCTAAATATTTCAAATTAATTTTACACTAAAAATTTTAAATTAAATTCACATATATAAACCTAAACACTAAACCTTAAACCCTAAATATTTCAACTTAATTTTACACTAAACATTTCAAATTAATTTCACATATATAAACCCTAAACCCAAACCCTAAATATTTCAAATTAATTTCACACTTAATTTCAATTAATTTCACATATATAAACCTTAAACCCTAACCCCTAAATATTTCAAATTAATTTCACACCAAATATTTTAAATTGGGCTTTAGAGTTTAGAGTTTGGGTTTAGGGTTTAAGATTTATATATGTAAAATTAATTTGAAATGTTGAGTGTAAAATTAATTTGAAATATTTAGGGTTTAAGGTTTAGGGTTATATATATGTGAAATTAGTGTTTAGGGTTTGAGCTTTTGGGTTATAAATGTAGAAATTAATAAGAGTTATATATTAAGTAGTGTGTTTTAAAGCACACTGTTGGGCTTGGTGCAGTGGCTTAACCACTGCCATTCCACCTACACCACCCAGGTTCGATTCCCCTAGGTGGCATTTATGCTTTATTTCGTTTTCCTCCTCTAATTTGGTGGTGACACGTGTCACCACCTGATTGGAGGAGGAAAATAAATTAATAAAATTAAATCTAAATAATTAAAGTCCTCCAATAAGGTGTTGACACGTGTCACTACCTAATTAAATAATTTATTATTTTATTAATTTAAAATTAGGACTAAATTGAAAGAATGTGTAAATAACAGGGACCAAATGTGTAATTTTAAAATTTTCCTGTTAGCTGCCACGTGGCAGTTCCGTCACTCCACCGTTAGATTTTTAACGGCGGTGGTCAAAATAGGTTGATTTTATAAGTTCGGTGGTCTGATTGACGAGTTCGTTAGTTCGGTGGTCAAAATAGGAATCCCCAATTTGTTCGGTGGCCAATGATATAGTTTACCCTTTTTATTAATATTACATGCTAAATATGATTTAAAAATAAAATATATATAAAAACCCTCTACAAGACTACAACAACCCACCTTCTTCACCATCTCGCCATATCCTCAACCACAACAATTTTCTTCTTCACAATCTCGCTATCTCCTTAATCACAACAGCTCGCTTTCTTCACCATCTCTCCGCTACATATGTACACTTCGATTGATAGTTGATTTACTTTGTAATTTCTTCAAGTTTCCCTAAAATGTGCCTATTCTCCCCTATATATTAACTACAAGTTATTGAAGAAGAAAGTCAACTGATATGCTCAATAACTGGAAGTTGGAGCTCAAGATCACCATTATGTTATCAAGAATGCTAGATAGTCAAATAAGCTTAAACAAATTTGATGAGTTTTATTTACAACAAGAATTAGTGCAAAAACAAACATGTTTAGTCTACTGTCTTTCTTTGCTCGTTGGGGTATTTTTTGGATTGAAAAGACTGTATTGTTTCTGCTGGAACAACAAGGAGGAGTGGCAAACAAATTATCTGATTTTAGGGTAAAGCATGATGAAATTTTGCAGTTGTTTGATGGATCCAAATTATCGAAATGTAAAACATGCAGGACCCTCTGATTCATTCCATAAAAGCAATTGTAAACAAATTGTTGAGTGGATCGAAAGATCGATATTTACCAAGATCGATATTTATCTATAGCCAAGTCCTTCAAGGCTTCAAGAGGTGGTTCTTGTGTGTCTTCTACTTTTGTTTGAATCTCATCCTCCTTTGAAGTTTGACCTCCATCAAAGGCATTTATGATTCCTACATTATCATCATCACAAGAATCCTTCCTAGGAAGGAGGTTATCATCGAATACAACATGAATAGATTCTTCTACTACTAAAGTTCTTTTGTTAAATACTCGATAGACTTTAGAGGTTAAAGAGTAACCTATAAAAATGGCTTCATCACTTTTTGCATCAAATTTACCTAAGTTGTCTTTTCCATTATTTAAAACAAAACACTTGCACCCAAAAGGGTGAAAATAGCTAATGTTAGGCTTTTTAGATTTTAAAATCTCATAAGGTGTTTTCTTTAAAATTGGCCTAATCATTACTCGATTTACAATATAACAAGCGGTGTTTGTGGCTTCCGCCTAAAAATATTTAGGTAAATTGTTTTCACAAAGCATAGTTCTAGCCATTTCTTGTAAAGTTCTATTTTTCCTCTCAACTACCCCATTTTGTTGAGGAGTTCGAGGAGCCGGAAAATTATGGCTAATACCATTTTCATTCAAAAATTCTTCAAACCCTAAATTTTGAAACTCGGTTCCATGATCACTTCTAATGTGTGAAATTCTAAATTCAAGATCATTTTGGGTTAATTTTGAAAATGTGATGAATTTTTCTAAAGCCTCATCTTTAGTACTTAAAAAGAGAACCCAAGTAAATCTAGAAAAATCATCAACTAGCACAAATGCATAAGATTTACCACCCAAGCTCATAGTCCTAATTGGCCCAAACAAATCCATGTGAATTAATTGTAAGCATCTACTAGTAGAAACATCATTAATGGATTTAAAGGAAGACTTATGTTGTTTACCCTTAGAGCAAGCATCACAAATTTTGTCATTTGAAAATTTTATTTTGGGCAAACCTCTAACTAGATTTAGAGAGACTAGTTTTTCCAAAACACTAATGCTAGCATGTCCTAGCTTCCTATGCCACAACCATGCATCATTTTCATTTTGAGCAACTAAGCATGCATGAGATGTATGTATGTCATCTAAATGCACCATGTATATGTTTCCTATGCGATGACCTATGAGCATAATATTATTAGATTTAATGTCTACAATTTTGCAACCATTTTTATCAAATAAAACATTAAATCCTTTATCACATAATTGACTTATGCTCAATAAATTATGTTTAAGACCATCGACATATAAGACATTTTCAATAAGAATGGTAGAGTGATTACCTATGGAGCCAATACCTTTAATGTGGCCTTTGGAGTTGTCACCAAATGTTACTAATCCTCCACTTTTTGGCTTTAAATCCATGAATCGACTCTTGTCTCTGGTCATGTGCCTCGAGCATCCACTATCAAGGTACCATGAGTTTTGACTTTGTGCTTTGGCCTTGTAGCAATGCTCCCCCTACAAACAAAGATATTAAACCTTGGTTTTTGGTACCCAAATCATTTTGGGTCCATGAGTGTTAGCTCCCAAAACCTTGGTTCCCTTAGGAATCCAAGATGACATAGCAATAATATTATTAGATTTTACAAGTTCCTTAGGAACCCATACACTTCTAATTCTTTTAGCTCTACTATGTCTAGGGTAGCTACCTTGTTTGTAGTAATTAGTCTTTTTCTTAGGTTGGTGTGTTCTAGATGATTCTCCTACTTCATGCTTAGCACTACCAACATTTTTTGAAGACTTCTTGAACTCATTTAGCTCACCCAACACCTTTTGGTGTTCACTATTACATTGAGATAAAAGATTATTAAGATCAACATTTTCATCTTAAAAGAATTTAAGTTCATCTTTTAATCCTAAAATCTTTTTCTCAAATTTAGAATTAGCTTGAGTAAGTGAGTCATTTTTCTCATTTAGTTCTTGAATAATCTTTTTATTCCTAATGACCGACTCCTTATACTTCTCAACTAATTCATCATATACCTCTTGTAACTCATCATATGCATCATTTAACTCTTCATATGAAAAATCTAAAGTAGATGAGTTAGAGGTTACCAAGGAGGAATCTTCCTCAAGTGCTATGAGACAAAGATTAGCCACTTCTTGTTCGTCATCCTCCGATGACTCCTCATCACTCCAAGTAGCAAGCTTGGCTTTGAGTTTCTTCTTCTTCTCAAAGCCCTTCTTCTTGAGTTGAGGGCATTCCGAACGGATGTGGCCGGGTTGTTTGCACTCATAGCAAATGATGGGATCCTTTCCTTCTTCTTTGTTCTTGCTTTTGAAGTCCATCTTCCTTTGGATTTTTCTTCCCCGGTTGGACCTCAAAAAGTGTGAGAATCGTTTGGCTATCATAGCCAATTCTTCAAGTTCATCCTCCTCACAAGATGAGCTCTCATCATGTTGTGAAGCTTTAGCCTTGAGAGCTATTCCCATCTTCTTCTTCTTCTCAACCTCAAGCTTCTCTACCCTTTTTTCTTCTTTCTTCTTCTCATCTTCCCTTCCTTGCTTCATGATCTCATGAGTAAGGAGAGAACCCACAAGCTCATCAAGCTTTAATGTCTTCAAGTTCTTTGCTTCGATGATAGCGGTTCTCTTCCCATCCCAAGATTCGGGAAGTGAATAGAGTAGCTTCCGGACAAGCTTGTCTTCCGGTATGATCTCTCCATAGCCCTTTAGACCATTGACAATCGTAGAGAATCGATCAAACATCTTTGACACCGTCTCATCGGGCTCCATCTTGAAGTTTTCATAACTAAGATTGAGAAGTCCAATCTTAGTTTCTTTGACATCATTGGTGCCTTCATAAGTGGTCTCAAGTGTGTCCCACACTTCTTTGGCACTTTCAATGGATGAGACCTTTGAGTAGATGTCCGGACCGAAAGCACAAAAAAGCATGTGGAGAGCTTTATTGTTGACTTGAATCTTCTTTCTCTCCTCTTCACTCATTTCAGCTTTCTTCTTCAACACCATCTTGCTTCAATGGAATGTATGGCCCATCCTCAATGACATCCCACACAAGATAGTCACTTGACTTGATGAATAGCCTCATTTTATTCTTCCAAAAAGAATAGTTGTCACCATTGAAGAAAAGAGGCTTGGTGGTTGATTGTGACTCGTACATGCCGGAACCGGAGGTTGAAGCCATCTCTTGATATTTGGATGATCGCACTCTTCCAAGGATCTCCTCTTGTGGTTGTTAATCCTCAAAGAGTTAAGCTCTGATACCAGTTGTTGAGTGGATCGAAAGATCGATATTTACCAAGAGGGGGGTGAATTGGAAATTTAAAGGATTGTAGTGGAAATTGGCAAATTAAAAATGATGAACAAGGGATTTAGAGTGGTTCAAGTTCCAAATGAACTCTACATCCACTACCTTAGTCTCACTAAGGATTTGCAACAATTTCACTAAATTGATCTTCCCCTTTTCTAGGACAAGGAGGCAACCCTTTACAATTTCGGTTGATTTTTCTACCCAAAAATCAACCCAACCCTCACACAAGAGAACAAAGAAATTTGTAGGCTAATTAGGTATCTCTCAATACAAATGATAGCCCCAATACAAGAACTCAACCCAATTTTACAAAGTATGGATGAAGAACACAAATTGGGATTTCTAGACAAATATGAAATTTGGCACAATTGCTTGGATTTGATGAATAAGTGTTTGCTTGAAGTTCAATAGTTGTTGCTGTAGCTTTCTGATGTGTCTTTTATACCTCTTCATTGATTTCTAGCCGTTTGGGTGGTTGGGGACTTAATTAGAGCCGTTGGAACCCTCTCTTACCACCATAAATGCACTTCTGCAGCTACCGGTATCGGTACGCGGGAATGGGTATCGGTACCTGTCTCAAAAAAGAAAGAGTCGTTGTGCACATTTAATACAGGGGTATCGATACGCGTGTAAGCGTATCGGTACGGGGTATCGAAACGGTAAGGGTCGTATCGATACTATTTTCTGAACTTAACTCACTATCCAACTCCGTATCGATACGATTTTCAATGGTTTTGCCTTGGAACACTTAGAAAATATTTTGAGTTTGAGTTTTATAAATCAGTTTCAAAGTGTTGGTGTTTTAAAAACTTATTAAGGGACTTAAAAACTAATTTTAAGTTTTACAAAATAATCTTTAAGGATTTAATTATATCAAAATCAAACATATGTTTTACACAAATTATTAAATTCAATTTGTTGTGAATAAAATAACGAAGAATAAGAACAAGAAGAACAAAGAGATGAGAGAAAGAGGGAGATTTATATTATTCTTAAAATATAGAGTTGTATACAATGCCTTCAATGAATCATCTATTTATAGGCATAAGAAGTACATAATACATTAAACTCTAATTCATAGAGATAATATTCCTAATAATAAATAAATCAAACTCCTTTGATAAAGTTCTAATCATGATAGACATCCACATAGATAAATATTCATAACACTCCCCCTTGGATGTCTATGAAGATAATGTGTCTCGTTAAAACCTTACTAAGATAAAAACCCAGTGGGAAAAAAAATTCTTTAGTGAAGGAAAAAGAGTACACACATCTTTGATACGCATAACATGTTGCCTCCAGGGACGGAGCCAGGATTTGAAGTTAGGGGGGGCAAAACATAAATTTTGAAAGGTGAGGGGGGGCAAATTCACAATTATCCCAATTTTTTCAAGAAAAATATAAGAAATTAAAGGGTAAAAAAAATTTCTCCCAACCAGGGGGGGCCCCACAGCCCCACCCATTGGAGCTGTGGCTCCGTCCCTAGTTGCCTCATTAAAAACCTTACCAGGAAAACCCATTGGGACAAAACCTTGGTTAAGGAAAAAGAGTGCAACGCGTATTTACTCCCCCTCATGCAAACATCACAGAAGATCTTTGAATCTTCATAATTTAATCTTGAATATCATTTTTCTAAAGATCGTGAGGGATGAAAACTTTGGAGTAATATGTTCCATGATGTATCCACTTTCAAACTGAGATATACATCTTGCGTTATCTTCACACAAGATAGCTTTTATCATATCTTGTAAAAGTAAATCCACATATCTTTTGGATATGTTGGGTCAATAGTCTTAGCCAAACACATTTTTTGGCTTGCCTCGTGCATAACAATTATTTCTACGACATTTGAGGAGGCATCAACGAATGTTTGAAGATCTAAATGTAATGATCTTTGTATATTCATAGATATTTCTTGACCAACTAATATATAATGCTTCAAGACCAAGAAAAAATATAATTATCTTTATTCACATCCAACAATCTTACAACTATTGGGATACTCAATAGATATGCTCTATTCATATTGAATCTTCTTTAAGATTCTTTCAGCTTATGTCTATTCATAGACAAAAGAAATATATAAAAATGTTCGATCTTCAGGTCGAGATAAACTTGATGTCAAGATTCAAGTACTTGTATTGAAAGTACTTCATGAGTTTCCAATTTGAAGCTCTTTAGGAGTTTTAAAATTATCATAATGGATCTTGATCCAAACTCCTTTATAAAATACATAAGAAAATCTGATCATTCTTATAGTATTTTCTCAATTAGTATTCACTAAGGCGATTATACCAAATGCGCCAAAATATTCATGAGACATGTCTAAATAAATTTCCTCAGAAATTTCCAAATGCTTATAGCATTTTAGATCCTTCAAGGATAAATATGGATCCGCAAATAATTAGACGCATGTAAAATTTTCAAAACTGCCAAAGTAATTGCATCCACCATGAAGTAATTAAAAATTCTCATAAATCATAGTTCAAGTCGTATTTACGACTACTTATTTGTGCCTCACTTGCATTACACCTTTAGGTGTTTGGACTGCTGGTCCAAATACTTCTATTTTAGAAGTTCAAAGCGTCTTTCAACGTTTGCCAATTCAATATCTATACTTCTGGATAGATTTTATACAAGATCCTCGATTTCTTTCTTTACTTCTATAGAAGTATTTTATGTAAAATTGTTTGTAAAATCGTTGTCGACAACTTTCCAATTTTCTGGTTCCATTCTCGTAATGACATAACTCATCGAGATCTCTTCAAGATTTCAATCTTTATTTCAGGTACCTGAAACTCTTATAGAGTTTTATTATTTGTTATGTCTTGGGTCTCTTCAGGAGCACCCGCCTCCAATATATGACCATCTCATACTACTTTCTATTTACGAGAATTTTTATCATTGGAACCATTCAACTATCATGCTTCAGGCATGATTTACATTCTCTCGCTCTAACATGTAATTTAAACTTAGAGCATTTCAGCTGGTATATGAGACTTAATTACTCTCATTGGGTCAGTAAATATGTCTGGCAATTGACATGTAATAACATGAATTATCTTATGAACTTCTAGTTCATATATGAGGATCTAGATAATGCTAATTCATTTTCCTCTATCCAGCTGATTATTATCTCCCCTGATGTTGAGAAAAATCATGTCACAAATGATTCTCCAATTAATGTTTAAGAATTTAAACATAAAAGGAGACTCGTACTCAATATATATTCTCAACCCTTTTTATTTACCCATTTTGTGTGTTGTGGTGGAGCAATTCATATCGCACATTCAAAAATCATAAAATGGGAAATATATGGTTTCTGACCAAAAACCAATCATAACGGGGAGTTTATTATAACTCGTTGGCTTGATGCGTATAAGTGTTGCTATATGGAAACACCATATAAATAATAACTCTTTTGTTCTCATAGTTTAGCTATTAAATAGGAGGCATCCAATTGAAATTTTGCTAAACTATATTTTTCATAATCAATAGGCTTTGTAACAACTAATATAGCCTAAAATATAAATCCACTAGCTTTTCAAGACGAATAGTTTAACTACATAATCTGAATCTTTTTAGAATCAATCTCACAAACTTCTGGTTGTAAGTCGATAAAACAATGTAGATGCATCTACTAAAATCATATAAAACTTTCCACATTTGTGGATATATGGGTCCATATTTCGTTCAGATATGCAAGACATACAGTCTTAACTTCAATACAAGAACTTTAAGTTCTAATTCTTTTGGTAAGTGGGATCATCTATATCCTTTGAGAATAAACAACACAAGAACTTCATGTTCTTTTAGTAAGTGGAATTTAATCAATTCCTTTAAGCAACACAAGAACTTCACGTTCTTTAATAAGTGGAATTTAATTCATTCCTTTGAGAATAAGCACCACAAGAACTACAGGTTCTTTTAATACATGTGCATGTAAATCTCAATAATTTCTGCACCATTATTGATCAGGATGGTCTAACCGATCATGCCAACTATATATATGTGTGTATATATCTCTAAATTTGTAAACTTATTGTTTACCATAACATGTAATTCAATCTTACTCGTACATGTCTAGTACGACCATCAAAATTGTTCCTTTAAATAGGAATATATTTAGCTCTTTCGGAGCTTCCAATTGAAATTATCTTTTGGTAGCAATATATAGCTCTCCTAGAGCTTTCAACTGAATTTTTGGCTACCAGAACTTATATCCATATTGGCTTATTTCAAATGCCAATTGATAACATATGTTATCTATAATTCCCAAAGGGATAGTTTGCGAACTCATATTGCTCTCTTTATGACTTTGACGAGTATAACGCACTGTGAATATGGAATAAAGTCCATTTGATAATAACATATTTGCTCAACCAGAGCCTTTTATGATATTAGTACTTCTGGATATAGTACTCACATTATTCCCTTGCATTTTAATCGAGAAATGCATAATTGTGCACCTTTCAAAATGTGCTTTGTTTCATTTACTTCAGGTAATGAAAATATGTACTTTGTATCATTCACTTCGAGGAATGAAAAGTATAAAATATAGCACGTCATATCAAGTCGATTATCTATCAGAGATAAACTTTTAAGTGCTCTTCCGAAGTATTGATATTTTAGTACTTTGAGAAATACTACTCATATTTTCCCTTGCATTTAAATGGGAAAAATATTTCTTATACTTAAGTACAATATGAGTACTTGCATTATCTGCTAGGCATAAATAGCCACAATTCATTGTATATTTTATTCTGGAAGTAATCATATTCTTCAAATAAATTAACATAAAGCGTAAATAAATAATATGTGAAATAAATAAACATAAAGCAAACTAACATAAATAAATAATAAATAAAACGAATTAACATAAAAAAAACAATTATTCATGTTAGAGGCTATAAGGAAAATAAAATAAATGGTAAATTATTCCCTTCAAGGGTTATGAGAAAATTAATAATATCTAATTGAGTTGGACCAATAACGCCATAATTATTTTCGCCATAAACAAATTTTGTTTATATTTTACTTCATTTATCATTCATGATTATGGATAAAGTCCATAATACTTTGGCATTTGAGAAGTGCGAAACCAATGATTTATAACATCACATTGGTAAAAGGATTTCACTTCCTTAGAATGATCTTTATCACTCTTGTCATCCTTATAACTTCGCTACCAGCGGGTAGAAGTATTCTTAAAACGACTATATTTTTCATGTGTATATTCATAGCCTCGACCACGACCACAACTTTTAATGTGATTTTTTATTCCTTCCATAATATAATCTCACATTCACTTCAGGGAATGGAGTAGAGCCAGTGGGCCTTTAAAACCTTTTTCACATATCCTTATCACAGAGAACAAAGATTTAATCCTCGTACGCGGCATTGTTAAACCTGTCCACAAGGTCCTTTAAAAACCTCCTTTGAGACCAGTAGCCTCGCAGAACGGGATGTCCAGCCAATTATACTTGGATTATATCGAAATTATGTCTCTAATTGAATAATGATTTACCATGTTTGCATTCACTTCAGGAGATGAAATAGATCCAATAATCACATGGAATAAACATCATGATTGCATTCACTTCAGGGAATGCCTCATCATTGATAATTGCATGGAATAAACATCATGCTTGCATTCACTTCAGGGAATGCCCCATTATTGATAATCGCATGGAATAAACATCATGCTTTGCATTCACTTCAAGGAATGCCTCCCATAAAACTTTTTGGATCAAAAAGAATTTTCGTAACTTGAAATTGGGAGAAGTCTATGGTCAAGTTTTTCAACGAAGAAGAAATATTGCTTTCGAGCAAATATAGACTTTATAATAATCTTCTTGTAAATTCAAAATCATCATGATTTATCACACTTTAAAATAATAATATAAAGAATAAAAATAAAACCAAAATTTACCGATATTGAATTTCGTCTCAAAGACAATAATGACGTAGCAAATGAACCAAGGCATCTTCTCATAATCCTTTTTTTACGCCATGTCTCTTTTCAACTCATTTGAATACATGTAAAACTAAAAAAAACGGTTAAAAGCATCAACTTTTATCAATAGAATAAAAAAATTATTTGAGACTAGATCAAAAAGTATAAAAGTAGTCATAGATCAAGTTGAATAAACATAACTATAAGTGATGTGATCAAATTATAAACAACCATAGTTAAAATCAAACGACATTTTGATGAATGTATAAACACATCAAAGTAACGTATTCCTTTTGTCTTTGATTCACATACAAAGTAATTGATACAAATAATAAAGTTATTTTATATCTCGAATTTATTTATATAAATTACCATAATAATAATAAAAAAAACAAATATATAACAATCACATGGCAACACAATCCTTGAATTGAATCAATTATAAATTAGAATGGAATAATAAAAACTTTAAATAAAACTAATATATTGTGTAATAAAATGTTCCAACTTGTGCGCTCAATAGCATTTAGCCGAAATCCATGAGGGCTTTAATTTGGTTTGCTTTATCAATCCATCTAATGAAGTACGACGATAATTTTAATTTTCGTTAATTCAAGAGTTACTTCAAGTATGAATAAAATAATAATAAATTAAAATAATAACCAAATAATAGATATGAATATACTAACTTTTTTAGAATGATAAATCAATCATTAATATATTAGTATATATATAAATAAGTAAAACATACCATACTTTCCAAGGTAAGCTGAATATATGATAGATGTAGACACCAATATCAAATTGAAATTCTTTTCGAGAATCACCAACAATAATCACAGTAATTGAGCGAGCGAGATCATGCTGATAACGTGTTGTGAATAAAATAACGAAGAACAAGAATAAGAACAAGAAGAACAAAGAGATGAGAGAAAGAGGGAGATTTGTATTATTCTTAAAATATAGAGTTGTATACAATGCCTTCAATGAATCATCTATTTATAGGCATAAGAAGTACATAATACATTAAACTCTAATTCATAGAGATAATATTCCTAATAATAAATAAATCAAACTCCTTTGATAAAGTTCTAATCATGATAGACATCCACATAGATAAATATTCATAACACAATTGGATTTAATATTTTTTTAATTTTAAATCATTTGGTATTTAATATTAATAAAATTGACATGTCGGAATAAAAATAATAATAAAATAATTCATATCATCTAAGAATGATTAAAATAGGTCATATATAAAGTTTAATAAGTAAATTAATCATTTCTAAAGTTCAATGACAAAAAAAGTCAAAAAGCAAAGTTAAGTGATGATTTAAATATTTTATTTTAATTAAAAATATATAACGGTTAAGTAAATCTACTTGTTAAAGGAACAAATTCTAACACTGTACAACAAATATAAACAAAGAAGTTATTTGAGCAGAGAATTATTTGTTACATGGTGATTGAGTTTTACTAATTTATTTATTTTTTCTTCAAATCTTCTCTATTCATATTTGATTAATTATGATATAAACTCAATAAAAATTATAATTAATAACGGATTTAAAAATAAACTTTGTAATTTTTATAAACTAAGTTAACATTGATTAACCCCTTTGCATTTAATGTTAATACAGATGATATTGGTAAAGCTCACGAAATAGTAGAATTAGTACTCTGCGGTACGGAAGGAAAAACAACCCTAAGCTTTTGCAATGATTGTACGGAAAATAAGGTCATTTTTGGAATTCTGTAATAAATATACCCGCTTTGCTTTGCACCGTCATCGTTTATTCTACGTTTCATAATTTTGGATATCAATGTAGCTGGATATCACATTTATATTGTAATATAATATTTAATTAAATTACTTAAAGAAATCAAGTTTATCCCGCTGACAAACAAAATGTAATTTATTTAAGGTTTTTTTATATCACAAGCGTCTTAGTTTTAGGGTATAATGAGTTAGTTTAGGGGTTTGAGTGTAGAAGTTTAGAATTTAAGGATAAATATTTCAATTTAAGGTTTAGGGTTATAATTTATGGTTTATATGTTAGGTTTAGTTTTAGGGTAATATGGTGAGGATTTAGGTTTTAACCTATAAACCCTAAATTATAATCATAAACCTTAAATTAAAACAACTATCCCCAAATTATAACCCCTACACATATACCCATATACACTACACCCTAAACTAACTCTCTATATACTAAAACTAAGGCGCTTGTAAGTTTCCACCGCTTGTGTATAGAATATTTATCTTTTTTTATAGTCTAAAGGTAATTATTGAGTAGTATTTGTTCATACATATTTTAAACAGTTAACATTGTATAATATTTTACAGACAAAGCGATTGAATATGAGTACCTAGAATGAATATCATTCGCTTTTTTACTGAGACCACTTGTTGGGTTCGATTTATTTAAGTTTTCTACTCTCAAACAACAAATTATTTTTTATTAAACAAAGACCTTTTACACTCTAAAGGTAAATACCTCGATTTAAATCCATACAAAATGAAACAATATGAACATCTTTGACTATTTGTTCAACTAATGATTCTCAAACAATAAATTATTTTTAATACATAATGAATATGTTCAAAAGAAAAAATAATATTTGATTAAAAATAATTTTAATATAATTTATACTTAAAATTTGATGTTGTGAATAAAATAAGTTAAGTTATTTTTATCTGAATTAATATGTTACTAAAAATGAATATATGAAAAACATAAAAGTTAACTTTAAAAAAGGATGTTGAATTACTTTGTTAACCTTAAACACAAGTAAAAAAACACCTATTTGAGAAAAACTAGGCTTAGTGGAAGAACTGTGTAAGTCAAAACTTCGTCGGGGACTAACATCTCCTCGGGACCCGGGGCGCCGTCGGTTCCGAGAGATTCGAAGTCCCATGAGGCGCCTCGCGGCAGCTACGACGCTTGAACTCCATACCACCACTCGCCATCAGCGATCTCAACGTACGTATCATTCTTCCCTTTATTTGCTTTTAGAAACTGCAATTGAATTTTCTCATGTCGCCTTGATTCAAATTCCGTTAGCGTAATTGTTTCAAGAGATTCAGATTTTTTTAATGTATTTGGTTAACGTAATTAAGTTTTTTTTTTCCTTTTAAATGTTGTGATTAAAAAACGTCTTTCTAATTTTTTATTGCAATTAACATTTGTTTCAGCTGTTATATTTTGTGATTCTTCCTTTACAATTTGGTATGGTGAAAGGAGAATCGTAGGTCTTTGATTGCATGGAATTGTAAAAAACAAGAAACAACAGTTACAAGTCAGAAAAAAGAAGATGATTATTGAATTTTAATTAATAGAATAAAATAATAAATGGCAGATTTAATTATGTCAGCTTCTTGTCTGTATTGAGCAGACAAGGGGGAGATGAAGCGAACTTTTCCAATCTGTTTCCAGCAACACCCCATGTTCTAGTTTCTTATTCAGATAACCTTATCACTTTTTCTTTTAATTAACTATTTGTTTTTTAAAACATTTCTGGCTTAGTCCTCCTGCTCACCTGATTTGGTATCTTTCTACCAATCATAGTTCCATTGCAACCCATTGTGTTGTTTCCTCTAGTTTTTGACTCCTTTTCTTTTGATTTCCAGCTCAGCTTGATTTGGATCCGGTCTTTTTCAGTTTGCCAAGAAAGTTTATTTTTCAAGGGAAAGTTTCAGACTGTTTTTTATGCTATGTTGAGGGGTTCTCAAGGGGAAAACTAAAATACCCAGATTGGATCCTTGAGGTAAATTGATATTTCTTGCTCCAAAAGGGGAATGCATGTTGTTGAAGTTGCTTGCTGAGATATAAACCTCAACCTTTTGTCTTACAATTCATAGATGAATTACTTCCTGTTCTGTTAAGGCTTGGTGAAAAAGGGAAAAGCTTTGTGACTTGTTTCTTTTATTAGCATTGGTTTGTTCATGCTATTTTGGAACCTTTCCATCTTACTTTCTTAGAAGAATTAAGAGAGAAAGGGTTTGGTAATGGGGAAGGTCCAAGGCAGAGATTTATTGTCTTTGCTCCTTGTTGTACTATCTGCAGTTTTTAAAAGTGGAGAAGCTCAATCGAAGTCTTTTCTGATAAATTGTGGTACTACGGATTCCAGTTTGAATGTGGATGGTAGAAAATGGGTAGGTGATTTGACTCCTGGTAACAATCTTACCCTTAGTTCTCCTGGTGTTGTTTCCTCTACTTCTGCACTAAGTGGTGATTCAATCTTTGCCCCGCTCTATAAATCTGCCCGGCTTTTCAGTGATGAATTGAACTACACGTTTAATGGCATTCAAGGGAACTATTTCTTGAGGCTTCATTTCTGCCCCTTCTCCTTTGAGGAACGCAATGTAAATGAATCTTCTTTCAATGTTGTGGCAAATGGTCTGAAACTCTTAGCACAGTTCAGTGTTGTTGGTGAGATTGCACACAAGAATTTGTATCTCCAAAGTTCAGGAAGCAATTCCAGCTCCATCTCTTCGGTTAAAGAGTATATTTTACCTATCAATTCTAATACGCTTGTAATTGAGTTCACCCCAACCAAAGGATCATTTGGTTTCATTAATGCTATAGAGCTGATTCCTATGACCGATAAACTTTTTCCAGATTTAGTCAGTAAAGTAGGTGGAAACGATGCAAATCTGAATCTAAGTGGAAGGGGACTTGAAACTATGTATAGGTTGAATGTCGGGGGTCTGGAGATTAATCCCAGTGAGGATTCCAATTATTGGAGAGCATGGGATGTGGATTCTGGCTATATGATCACAGCAAATGCAGGTTCTGAAATACATAACAGTTCTAATATTACCTATGCTTCTGCAAATGATTCTTCAGTGGCTCCTCTTCTTGTGTACGAAACAGCAAGAAGCATGTCTAACAACCAAGTCTTGGAAAAAAGATTCAATATGTCATGGAGGTTTGAAGTGGATCCTGATTTTGATTACTTGATCCGCCTACACTTCTGTGAGCTGGTTTTTGATAAGCCAAGCCTGAGGATTTTCAGAATCTACATAAATAACCGGACCGCGGCAAATAATTATGACCTTTTTGTGAAGGCAGGTGGAATGAATAAAGCTTATCATCAAGATTACTTTGATGCAGTTTCTTCACAAATCAATACCCTCTGGATTCAACTCGGTCCTGACACGGCAGCTGGTGCTTCAGGCACTGATGCTCTCTTGAATGGGCTGGAGATCTTCAAGCTTAGCCGAAATGGAAACCTTGCCCATGTGCAGAGATATGATTCAACTGGGAGTTCAAATCATCCTTCAAAGCTCTGGGTTCTCTGGGTGGGAATTGCTGCTGGTGTAGCCAGTGTTGCCATTCTTGCATTTGCTGTTATCCGTATAATCTGTTTCAGCAAAAAACGAGGAAAAGAATCAGGTGACACAAAAAACAACACTCCTGGGTGGCGACCATTATTCCTTCATGGTTCTATTTTAAATAGCTCTGCTAATGCCAAGCGATCATCTAGACTTCAAAATACAAGTGGATCTATCTCCACTGGTGGTGGCAAGCAATTTACACTTGCTGAGATTCGGGCAGCAACTAATAATTTTGATGAAAGTTTAGTGATTGGTGTAGGGGGCTTTGGAAAAGTATTTAAAGGGGAGATCGAAGATGGCACTCTTGCAGCCATAAAGCGGGCAAATCCGCAATCCGAGCAAGGGCTTGCTGAATTTCATACTGAGATTGAGATGCTTTCAAAGCTTAGACATAGGCACTTGGTCTCCATGATTGGATTCTGTGATGAACAAAATGAGATGATCTTGGTCTATGAATACATGGCAAATGGAACTCTTAGAAGTCATTTGTTTGGAAATGATGTCCCACCATTGACTTGGAAGCAACGGTTAGAAGCATGCATTGGTGCTGCCCGGGGACTGCACTACCTTCATACAGGAGCAGAACGAGGTATTATTCACAGGGATGTTAAAACAACCAATATTTTGTTGGATGAAAACTTCGTGGCTAAAATGTCAGATTTTGGGCTGTCAAAAACTGGTCCTTCTTTGGAACATACTCATGTAAGTACCGCAGTGAAAGGGAGCTTTGGATATCTTGACCCTGAGTATTTTCGCAGGCAGCAGTTGACTGAGAAATCTGATGTCTACTCTTTCGGTGTGGTGCTGTTTGAAGTTGTTTGTGCTCGTGCTGTTATAAATCCTAGCTTGCCAAAAGATCAGATAAATCTTGCAGAGTGGGCAATGAGATGGCAGAGACAAAGGTCGCTTGAAACCATTATTGACCCACATCTGAAGGGAAAATATTCTCCAGAATCAATGGAGAAGTTTGGAGAGATAGCAGAAAAATGTCTTGCAGATGAGGGGAAGAACCGGCCTACTATGGGAGAAGTTCTATGGCACTTGGAGTACGTGTTTCAACTTCATCGAGCATGGATTGGGGCCAACACCATGGATAATTCCTTCTCGAGCAGTCAGGCCTTGAGGGATTTGGAAGAGAGAGAAGCTGAAAATAGGCAGTTTGACGGAAACTCCGGTTTAGGGGTATCAGAACCAGAACAGAAGTTATAGGTGGGTCTGAACAGTTAGCTTGTCTGATGAAAGACAGTTGAAGAGCTGGTAATTGTATTCCTTTACAACATGAAACTACTAGTAGCTGAAAATTCTTTTTATTTTTGTTGTATTAAACTTGAAGTGTTTCCTTGTGTATTATGCTTACTAAGCATGCAGTAAAATGATTAAATCATGATAATGTCTAATGTTTTAATTGGTTTTACTTTTGTAACGTTTGCATGCATGGTTTTGTTTTGTATCGTGAAAATAATATCCCCAAGTTCAAGGTGGTGGTAAGTAGGGCGGAAGCTTGAGTTGTAGTTGTAGATCAATTGCCCATGGATTTTTTAGGGGTATTATGACTTATTTGGTAAGGGCACTGTATTGGCCTATTATGGATGTGACATTCTCAATCTAATTTACCTAATTTACTCTATTTACAAAGGTGAGATTTGAACCATTGATTATATCTCATCCGCTAGATCAACTGATAGTTGATGTAAAAGAAGTGCTCTTAGTAGGTCTAAAACACATGACCTAAAAGAAAGAAGGGAACAAAGATGAGCAGTTTAGTCAACCGGCCAAATGTGCTTGTTCTTCAAAATTACTCTTTAACTACAGTACTAAACACTTAAATTTTAAACTAAACAGTCTAAAAATATTTTTACCACATTTTTATAATACATTGTCAAACTGACCCTAAGTGTACTTATTTCTAAAACCGACGGTCTTACCAAATTTTCTAATTGAGAAAAAAGAACAATGAGAAACTGATTCCAAGAACTTGTGAAATGTTTACTGTAAAATAAAAGCTGTCCTGATAAACAAACAACTTTCACAATACCAGCATTTGATCCTCTTATTCTCAGAAACAAACAAGCAAACACCATAACACAAGCCCGAGTTCCCAATAGGCAATAGGAGAGAAACAGGTTACCAATGGCAATACAATTCCACACATGTAAACAGGCATTTAAAAGCTTTTAGATCAAACATCAAATTTACTGGCAATGCTGCAACTAAGCTGCTTCACGGCTTCAAAGTCGTAATCGTCGAGGGAGAAACTGCTCAGTCGATTAAGCATGGCGTCCTCGGTCATTTGGTCAAACTCATACCTATCTGCAAACAAGAAGTAACCCCCACATTCCCAAGCTGAGATTGCACGAGAGGCTGCACAAGTTTTCTGTTGGATGGATTCAAATTAATCCATCATCAGTGCTCAACAATATCGAATCCTCCGATTCCACATCAATTTTGATAAAAGAAACCAATCACACAATCTAGACTGATATGTACTGAAATTGAAGATGAAACAACTCATAGCCACATACAAATCTCTACAGATGCTGCACTACCCTATCATGCTCGAAATTAACTATAGTAATTGGATTTAAAAGCAAGCCTGTCCAGTTTATGAAATCAAAACTATCAGAATCAGTTACATATTTAACATCCATGTGTGCAATTAAGTACTCAAAACTTTCTTCCGTTGCTCATATTGCAGATCTCACAACAAGTAAATATATGTTCTTAGATAACAAATAGAAATTTGGCACATGTCCATATACCGACACATCACCGGTGTAATTTTCCTCCCTATTTAGCCTTTAACCCATCACATGGCATTATATTGACAACTGATGTTTCTATTGGGGTAATACTAATAGGATTATTATCCTATACACTGACGGTGGAAAACAAAGTTTTCACATAGTTATTTAGGGGTTTAGGGTTTAAAGGTTGGAGTTTAGGTTGTAGGGTTTAGAATGTAGGATTTATGGTTAAAATTTAAGGTTTAGGGTTTGTGTCTAGATTTTTAGGGTTTTAAGGTTAGAAATTTATATTTAGGCTTGAAAATAGGCATGCTTGTGTAATTTTTTTTCCACCGGCAGTGTATCAAATAAAACTAAAAGTTTTCACAAGCGCTTTGGTTTTAGGGCTTAGGGACGTAGTTTAGGGTGTATGGTTTAGGGGTTTAGGTGTATGAGTTTTGAATTTAGGGATAGTGAGAGGTTTAGGGTTATAATTTAGGGTTTATACATTAAAACCTAAATCCTTACCATATTATCCTAAAACTAAACCCTAACCTCTAAATACTAAATTTTAACCATAAACCATAAATTCTAACCATTATCCCTAAATTCTAAATCCTACACCTAAACTCTACACCCTAAACTAAGCCCTTAAACCCTAAAACTAAGGCGCTTGTGGAAACTTTTAGTTTTCACCGCCAATGTATAGGATAATAATCCAAGTACAAAATTGCATGATTAACCCAAAACTTAAAGAAACAACTGCCTTGAGAAGGTAGAATCAACTAACTACAATCTCGCCTTAATATGGTAATGAAATGTGTGTGTTCAATAAAAATTAGTGAGATATACAGTTTCAGCTAGAGGGAAATTATGCTTTGAACAAACATACTTACCTGAAGAAACAAAAAAATCCTTTTGCCAGAATCAGATATCATCAGATTATATTGAACATTCTTTTCATCTAAATGGAAACATATCTCAGAAATAGCTGCCGCCAGTATTTTGAGATTGTGGGTGGTCTTGAAAGAGAGGGTTTTAATAGGATAATCAATGATAGAACATATCTGAATCCCTCTCCTACCACCGCCAAAGAAAGTACTTACAGGCTGTAACTCCACGGGTAAAGGGTGAGGAAGGTAGAAAGCCTGCAACATCAAATAAGAGAATCGTGATAGCTATAAGCATGCAAGCATCCATTTGAGAAAACACTCACCATCCTCAAGGCTAAAATAACCACTGTTTACAGGTTACAACCAAGAGCTTCACATACCGTGAAAGTATCCAAAGCATTATACAAAAAGAACCAATAACTATGTAACCAAACTTGCATATTAGTTCCCCAAAAAAGGATGAAGTTAAGGAATTTTACCTCAAAATATACAGCAGAACAATTAGGTCTATAGCAATTGTAGAACAAGCGAAATGATTGGTTATTAATTTCTGCAGCAAGCCTTGTGGATATTTCAATGGATCTCGCATCAAGGATCGGATAAAGTTTGTTTGAGGCACAAGGTACAAGGTAGACGTGACCATATTCAACAGGAGTTACCTAGAAACCAAAGGGTCATGGATTAGATGAATATAACTTAAAGAACCAAACTCTTGGATATAACAGCCATCGAGGTTTAGGTACACAAAAAGGGAAGCCTACTGTTCTTCGTGGGTTACATAATTGTATTTTTCAATATCTTCATGTTCTCTTTAAAAAAGGATGGTGGCTTGAAGCTTAAAATGCTGGAAGAACACTCCAAAGCCACAAAAATAGAAGCTTTCTAGGAAAATCATGAAAAAGGGAACGGAAACCTAATGAAGATTAACACAATTGATATCAAGGTAGATACATAATTCATTCATGGGAAACCTAATTCAGAATAGATACAAGGATGCCACGCCCAAGTCAATGAGGATCCAAATATTCCAGCAACATCTACCCATTTCTAGTATATCAGTTATGTGGAACACCCCAAAGACTCCATGTCCCTTGTGTTGAAAGAAAAGATTAAACAAATTTCCTTCCGGACAATAGTTTTATAGCATATATCACAATATTGACATTATGGATATATTACCAATAACCTGTTGGCTTAGTGACAAGATACTTGTGCTGTATGGAATAAAAACTTGGGTTCAATCCCTAGCAACCCTACCCCTTCCCCAATTAACAAAACAAAAATATGGATAAATACCATCTTCACACGGGAAATACACTTAAGAGTCAAAAGTAAGCAGTACTTGGCCTTACATTGATGATCACTAAGATGGCACTGCCAGGCACAGAAGCCGAAGAAGTAAGCTCAGATTTTGCCTTCTTACTGCTGGCAAGACAAAAGAGTAGTTCTTCCGGGTGTTTCATGCAGTCAAATACAAGAGGATTGATCTCATGGAGTGTATTGCCCTCAGATTTGGACTGATGATCTGGTCTCTGCCCTTCATTCAATTGAGAAAGAAACTTCATCTTTCCAGTAATGACCTATATAATGAAACACATAAATTATGTTTACCGCCATAATTCCAGCTTTATATGAAAAAGAAAAAGAAGAAAGATAGAAACGGGAATTTTCAGAACTATCTAATACCTTAATTTCTGAGGTTGTGACGTCATATTTGAACAAATCTTTCAACATTCGGTCTTCCCACTGCAAAGCAACAGGAAAGATTAATAAAGGTGATAGGTATATCTTCACAAGTATGCTCCACATTTGTTCTATACCTGAGATAGCAGAACAGCATCCAACATACTTTGTTCTTCCTCAGCGATGCATGAAATATCTTCAAATGAAATGTCTTCCTCAAGAGATTGGCTACCAAAGCAGTAAATAGGGAAATGCATACCTGTAAATTTTTTGAATGTTTTCAAAACATGATTGAAAAAAAAAATACGCCGAGTCCAATGAAAACTCAGCCTTTCAGCATGTTCCAAAATTATATAGCCATTGCATCTATTTGTTTGACACATTAAGATGAATATTATTCTTTACTCCAATGCAAAAAGAATTGCATATCCTTTCGCCTAGATATCTAGAAAGCTTTGCTCAATGGGAAAATGCCAACTCTTAACATTTACATGCCACCTAATTTGATAAAGGGCAGCAAGTGTATTAAACTCACTAGGGTTAAGAAGCAAGCCTTATACCTTAACATGCTGCATATATGCCAAAAATTACCAGATTCATTGTTTTATTTTACCTCACACCTTCTAAACTCATATCAAATATGAGTAGAAAGCATCAAAATGTGACAAGTGACAACCACCAATTGACATTCTTTGGGAATGCTTTTCTTTCAGATAATTTATCCACTGAACTCTAAAGATGAACACAGGAGAAAACAAAAACAAAGACAACAGAATAGCTAACCTTGAAGAAATGAGCAAGAATGCTCTAGCTGCTTAAACTTTCCATTCTTCGCTCGAAAGCTTTTATCTTCAAGCCATTTCACTAAAACCATCTTATAAAAGTAGTCCTAAAACAACAACAAAACACTATAGCTCCACTCACAACTTTAAAGACGCTTGTATCAGCAGTTCAGCACCCACCACCAGCAAGGAATGTCAGATCTGCGGGATGCCCACCAGCTGAAGGTAGGGCACCACGACCACCGTGAAATGAAGGGGATGCAATCAAGAATTTAGGAAAAGCCTGCATACACTCTTTGCCCCTTCTTATTTTTTCACAAGGTTCTCTCCTTAGAGCCGTTTTTAAATTAACAAAGCCAGCCCGAATCGGACCAGCGGATCCACGCCTCCAAATTTTTTTCTAGGGCCAAAAACTGAAAACCATACGACAGCTGATCAAAACACAACTCTAAGATACAATAAACAAAAAAAAATAGTATAAAAACACGGAAGATGGCAAATAAGAATGCTCATTTATCTCAACCATAAAAACAGAACCTATATACATTTTCACTCCTAAGACACACCACAAACGAAAAGAAAATTAAGAAATTAAATAAACAATCATTCTATGATTCAATAATACGAATTTCGTCAACAAAATGTTTAAAATCAGCAAAAAATTAGCAGAAAAAGACACAGTATAATATATATACACATAATTATTTAAACAAACGGAACAGATCAAAAGAAGCTTATCGGTCATCATTCAGCGAAATTTACATTCTAACTTAGCCTCCCTGAAAAAAACAATCCAATTAAAAGCAAAAATTATCTTTGCAGCAAAAGAAAACTTCAAACAGAAAACCTTGAACATACATAACAAAAGCATCAGCATTCCAAATCAACCGCAAAAATTGTTATTAATATGATTCAATCAAAGCCAAATCCAGTGAACTAAATTTAAAGATGGAAAATAGAAAGTAGAAATTACACAGCTTGAACGGTGTCGCTGCTCCTCCGTGCTCCCCTTCGTCTCTCTCCTTTTCTTCAATCTCTCGATTTGATTCGTAATTGGTGACCATTAAGAAATCCTCATTTTCGTTTGTATCGAATAGCAAATTAACACGTGTCATTTTATGTTTAAAAAATAAGAAAAGGACGAAGATGGTAAGAACGTGAAATGAGCGGCGGCTGAGATAAGTTTAATGATTTAAAAAATGCATTAATATCCTATACACTGGCGGTGAAAGTGGAAACTGAAAGTTTCCACAAGCGCCTTGATTTTAGGGTATAAAGAGGTAGTTTAGGGTATAGGTTTTAGGTGTTTAGGTTTAGGGGTTTAAAATTTAGGGGTAATTGTTTCAATTTAAGGTTTATGTTTATAGGTTAGGGTTTAGTTTTTAGGGTAATATGGTGAGGATTTAGGTTTTAACCTATAAACCCCAAATTATAACCCTAAAGTTTAAATTGAAACAACTATCTTTAAATTCTAATCCCCTACTCCTAAACCCTTAAACCTTATACCCTAAACTAGCTTCTTATACCCTAAAACTAAGGCGCTTGTGGAAACTTTCAGTTTCCACCGCATGTGTATAGATATTTATCCTTAAAAATTAAACAACTATTTCTTATAGAAAAAACTAAATAACTCTATATTCCTATTAAATTTAAAGCTAGATAAATTAATCCCCTCACAGGAAAATTGTAGCCTCGTTACATTTTGAAATTGAGCAATAAAGATATTTAATGATATATTAACTTTTTGATGTAGTTTCTTTATGTTTTGAAAGTTAACGTGTTGAATGAAAATGGAGAATATTATAGTGTTTTAACGTAAAAATATTATAATTAAATTTTATTAAGAATTTAAACAAAAATAAATATTATTACGAAATTATATTAAAAATATTTTTTTAAAAAAATTATGATTACGTGGTAAAGAAAATGTCTTATGACCAACAAAATTTGTTCAAATGATAATTAACTTAATATTGCTTAAATAAATTTTGAGTTCGGGGTATTGTGTAGGTAAAAATTTTTTTGATGGAAGACTATCTTATTAAAACTAGATGTGCGATACAGTCAATTCATATTAGTTAAAAATAAAATCATAAAAAACATGGGAAAAAAAGAGAAAAATGTGTCATTCTAATATAAGTTATTGGATGAGTTGCTAAGTATTTCATATGAATATAAAATGATAGATATCATTATAATTTAAATTTGATGAATTAAATTATTTTAAAATGATTGTTATTAGTGAAACAAGCAAATGAATGAAATAATAAAAATTTGAATTATTTTAGGTTGGATTAGAATAGTCTCAAATTGAATTATTAAAATATTTTTTATTATCAACAAGTGTTAAGTACATTAATAAATCACGCTGCACTTTTAAGTCTTAAGGAGAAGACATGAGTTCGTACTTTAAAGACGACATTGTTGGAATTTAGGAGTGACAGTCACACGCCCCGAACATAAATAGTGAGACGGACATACATAATATCAAAAATATATATTTTTATTTTTGTTTAAAGATTGAAGAGGCAAGAAATAACAAACAAGTAAAAAGTTTACTTTTCATTTTACTCGAAGAAAAAAGCCACCGTAAAAAACCAACGGCTAGTAATTATATAACGGCTACTTCTTTTTGATCGTCATACGATTTTTCTCCTCCTAAAATCATCATCATCTTCACACTTTTTTCTCTCTCAATTTTCTCTCGGTTTCTCATTGTTTGCTGGAATCTTTCTTTCTTTCAAAGTAGCAACATAATTTTGAGATAAAAGTGGCTTTCCCATCCTAAAAACCCACCACAAGAGAGAATTGGAGAGAAACTCAACACCCACTTTCGTTAGAGGGGGAGGAATAATAGTTGTAGTATTAGCATATTGATCGAAAATTCTTCTTTTCGGCTGATAGAAACGCTTTCTTGGACAATCTTGAAAAGGGTTCAGAGATTTTGCTGAGAAAAAACAGAGGATCGATGTGGTCAAGCGACAAAAACTTTCCGGCGAGGGGTTTCTTGACCCCACAGCCACCTGCATGGAAGAAAACACAGTCCGCCGCCGTCTTGCCATTGTCGGAGAGGAAAAGAATTTCGCCTGCCGATAATGGAGATTTTCATGTCATTCATAAAGTGCCAGCTTCTGATTCTCCTTATGGCAGGGCAAAGCACGTTCAGGTTAATTAATTACACCACTTCCCATCGTAAATGAGTCTTTTTTTTTCATTTTTCTTCTTGATTATTGGTTCTTTTGTATGGATAAATCCCCTAAATTTCTTGGTATTTTTTTTCTTCACATTTCTAATGGATGCACAGTTGATAGACAAGGACCCAAATAAGGCCGTTTCCCTGTTCTGGGCAGCCATTAATGCTGGAGATCGTGTTGATAGTGCATTGAAAGACATGGCTGTTGTAATGAAACAACTGAATAGATCCGATGAGGCTATTGAGGCAATCAAATCTTTCCGCCATCTTTGTCCGCCTGATTCTCAGGAATCTCTTGATAATGTTCTTGTTGAACTCTACAAGGTAAGGCACCAATCTTTATTGAATTCAGATGAATGAGTCTAGTCTAGTTCTAGTACATGAAGCTTAGGAGCTCATGAGCAAATTCAAATCTTTTTAGTACACATTTTCGAGAATGTTATCATGGTTGATTACAGTAAATACCAGTGGAAAGAGCCAAAATTGTACCTTTGTTTACAAATAAGAGATTGAAATTGTTTGTTGTTGCAGAGGTCTGGAAGGGTTGATGAAGAGATTGAAATCCTTCACAACAAACTGAGGAACATCGAGGAAGGAACCGTTTTCGGTGGGAAGAAGACCAAGATTGCAAGATCTCAAGGGAAGAAGATTCAGATTACTATTGAACAAGAGAAAGCAAGGTGGGGATATATTGATTGCATTCATACCCTTTATTTGTTCTTATTCTTTCAACTTATAATTTCTGCAAATTTGTATATGTTTCAGGATACTAGGGAATTTGGCCTGGGCCTATCTCCAGCAACATAATTATGGAATTGCAGAACAACATTACAGGTATGTTTATATTCCCTAAAAATATGTATATGTTGTGTATATATACATATATTTGACATCGAGCTTGTATCATCACAGAAAAGCTATGTCTCTGGAGCCAGATAAGAATAAGCAATGCAACCTGGCAATATGCTTGATGCACATGAATAGGATTGGTGAAGCAAAGTCACAGCTTGAGGATGTTAAAGCTTCAGCTGGAACTGAAGAGATGGATGAATCCTACTCGAAATCGTACGAACGTGCTATGGAAATGCTGATGCAAGTAGAGTCGCAGTCAAAGTTAGAGCCGATGGTGGCACAGGAACCGGATAAAGGGAAAGAAACTCGAAGATGCTCGATGTCACACAGGGATAGAAGTTTGAAGGAAGCTAGCGCTTTCCTTCCCAGAAATGAAGATAATAGACCTTGGTGTATCGACAGGAGAAGGTTTCCTAATGTAGATGAGCAAAATGGTGAATCATACCATGGAAACCACCACCACCTTGAGAAGAATGATAACTTGTCTAGATATGATGACACAAGTTCACAATGCACACCAATTGGACTGAAAGGTAGTTTGCAGCCTACTCCACAAACCATGCTCACTGAGAAGTGGAGAAAAGGCTCATATTTCGGAAGCCCAAGTGAAGGGTCAGTGTATTCCAGCAAGCTGAAGGAAAGCTGTAGGTATTCAACTAGACAAGAAGTAGGTTCTTCACATAAGAGTATGCATGCTTCCTTAGCAGCTGCTATGAAGAACTCAGAAGTTCTGTTAACCCAACCAAGACGATGTTTGTGGGGTTTCAACACTCCAGATCAGAGGAGAGGAGGAAGATGGGGAGAAGATACAGCTAGAAATTCAATTCGAAAGCTATGTTTTGAGCCAACTGAAAGTGCCCCGTCACCTTCAATCCAGAATCTTAGAGAACGGCCTTCTTCGAGTAATGTGAAGCTCAAAAACTCTCCAGTTGGTGGTCTAGAGGAGGCTCAGGAAGGCTTATTCACTCAGCCAAGAAACTCTTCGCCGTGGCTAAATAATAGAGATCAAAGGAGATGGGCTGAAGAATCAAGCGGTGTGACTACTCATCCAATGCAAAGTCTTAATGTAGAGCCATCAGTTTCTTCTAAAGATGAATCAGAAATAGGACTGGAAAAAACTGCAAATGCTGCACCAAATAAGAAAACCTGGGCAGACATGGTTGAAGAAGAAGAGAAGGAAGAACTTCAGTGTGGAAGAAAATATCTGCAGAAGATCTCTGATGATGGGTTTAACAAGGACGAGGAATTCGGTGATGAAAATCTGAATTCCAACATAATTTATCAGCACCCTGATCATTCTAAGCATCATATTGAGAATATAACTCAACAACTAGTACCATTTGGTGTGAATGCCTCACCAAACAATGTGTCATCGAGAAGGAACCGGCTTCAGGTTTTCCGGGACATAACCAGTACATGAAGACTATTTTCATTTCGGCTATTATGTAGCTTTAGTTTGATGGGGCGTTTAAGTGTGATTTTTCTCTTTTTGAGCTTAGCCTTTCTGCCACAGCCACTATTAATTCCTTGTATCTTCAGCTTCTATTCATTGCATGTGTTGTAAAGAAGCATTATAATTGAACTCTAATAGTTGATGAGAATTCAAACGTCTTCTGTTAAAGTAGTTGAATTTGAACCCGACTACCCGAGCATTTTACTCGGTTCGAAAATGATTTTATGCTTTTAATATACTTTTATGCTCAGTAGTATTTTTATAATTTACAGACAATTTACAAAATTATCCAATTCTTAACCTCAAACAAGATAATTTTATTTCTTAAAATATAAGAAATAGTAGTAAACAATATGATCTTCAAGTCTTATCATTCATCAAAAGCTTTAGAAGCAAATGCAGAATCACAAGAACTCAATCCATCAAATATACAAGGTAGAACCCACAACAATCATACATATTATGTAATGTCAACTAAAGTTTGACAACATAAAACATCTCCCAACCACATCACTTGAGCAGCTAAATCATTCATGATCCTCTTCTTCTTCCTCCTCCTCTTCCTCGTACTCGTCGTCTGCGGTTGCATCCTGGTATTGCTGATACTCTGCAACTAAATCATTCATGTTACTCTCAGCTTCAGTAAACTCCATCTCATCCATTCCCTCGCCAGTGTACCAGTGCAAGAAAGCTTTCCTCCTGAACATTGCCGTAAACTGCTCGCTAACCCTCCTAAACATCTCCTGAATGGAAGTTGAATTTCCGATGAAAGTGGATGCCATTTTCAGACCCTTAGGTGGTATGTCACACACGCTAGACTTCACATTGTTAGGAATCCACTCAACAAAGTATGATGAATTCTTATTCTGGACATTGATCATTTGTTCGTCAACCTCCTTAGTGCTCATCTTACCCCGGAACATTGCAGAAGCAGTTAGGTATCGGCCATGGCGTGGGTCAGCAGCACACATCATGTTTTTGGCATCCCACATCTGCTGAGTTAGCTCAGGAACAGTCAGGTTCCGGTACTGCTGTGATCCTCTGGATGTCAGGGGTGCAAATCCAACCATGAAGAAGTGTAGTCGAGGGAAGGGAATAAGATTGACGGCCAGCTTACGGAGATCAGAGTTCAGCTGTCCAGGGAACCTTAGACAGCATGTGACACCACTCATGGTTGCAGAGATGAGGTGGTTAAGATCACCAACTGAGTCAAGTGCAAAGAAGAGTCAGATGGCAGGCAGATCATATATACTTGGGATTTGGGAAATTGATTCCATGGCAGTTTGTTCGACAAATAAAACTAGGCATTTGTAATGAAACATCAGAACTTACATGTTGGAGTGGCGAGCTTGAGGGTGCGGAAGCAGATGTCATAGAGAGCTTCATTATCCAACACCATGCATTCATCAGCATTCTCGACAAGCTGATGAACAGAAAGGGTAGCATTGTATGGTTCAACAACTGTATCGGACACCTTAGGAGAGGGGAAGACCGAAAACGTCAACATCATGCGATCTGGATACTCCTCCCTAATCTTGGAAATAAGAAGGGTTCCCATTCCAGATCCAGTACCTCCTCCCAAAGAATGACAAACTTGAAATCCTGTCCCAAAGGCACATAAAAGTGAGAATGGAAGGCAGACATTGTTTTGTTTTGTTTTTTTTCAGGTGAGCTTTCTGAGACCCTCTATGGGTAACAAAAAGCTCTGAAACAAGAACAAGTTCAAAACTTAAGATTGTATGCACTATGCACTACGAAGCTGAGCCGGTGATATCAACTATAGACAAGATTGATATTAAACATAATTACAGAAAACATAAACAAAAGGGTTAGATAATCAAGTTAAATTGAATAAAAAACGACAAGCTTGCAACATATGTTTGTTTTCTATACAAGCACAAACCAGGAACGGCTTTCATGCAAATTCTACAAAAAGCTAAATGCAAAATCAAACCATAATGCAACCACAAAAACTTCAAAGCAAGACAGGTGAAAATAAATTTCAATTCCTCAAGCACAGAGACAATGAAAGAAATCATCATATGGATTCGACGCCTTAACAAATTCCTACTTATATATCACAATTGTACTTCAATATGGCAATGTTCCATAGGTATAACAGAGAAAAACATATAATCTGAACCACAAAAATGTTATAGGCAAAATGAACCCAAGATCAAGAACAAACCCAATTTCAGAAAGCGAAAATTAATGAAAAATACAATAGAAATTCAAGGTGAAAACGAATATAACATGCAAATAAAAAGAAAGTGTTAAAGTTATAGGGGTGATTTATACCCTGCAAACAATCGCAATTCTCAGCTTCTTTTCTTACGACGTCAAGAACGGAATCAATGAGCTCTGCTCCCTCGGTGTAATGACCCTTAGCCCAGTTGTTCCCAGCACCAGACTGACCGAAGACGAAGTTATCGGGACGAAAGATCTGCCCAAAAGGACCGGATCTGACGGAGTCCATGGTGCCGGGTTCCAGATCCATGAGAACAGCGCGAGGGACATACCTACCGCCACTGGCTTCATTGTAGTAGACATTGATCCGCTCCAGCTGAAGGTCGGAGTCGCCGTTATACTTGCCGGTGTTGTCGATTCCATGCTCGTCGCATATGACTTCCCAGAACTTGGCCCCGATCTGGTTCCCACATTGGCCTCCTTGGATATGCAAGATTTCTCTCATGATTTCTTCACAAGGGTTTTGATATTTGGCTTCGTTTTCGTGGGAAAATAAGGTGATGATGGGGGAACGAAGAAAGTGGATTGCTTTGCCTTTTGTTGGGGAATGTATGGACGGGAGTGAACGTTGGAAGGGGATAAACTGTGTCGGCTATTTAACTCTTTGCTTTTAATAGATGAAAGAGACATCCAGACAAATACCTTTGTTCTGTAATTTGCAAAACAAAACAAAAATGTTTTTTTTTTTTTTGTAATAAAGTACATTTAACAAAGCTTATTATCATTTTAATGATTGGATTGGACTTGGAGTAGTCAATAATTGGACCGGTTTTCTGGCGACCGCCGCTGATAGTAACGACGGAGTGACTTTTTGGCTGGCCAAGCGGCTTAAGCACTGGCAAACACGGGCCTCCGAGAAAATTTCCATATGAATAGAGACTTCGCTTTCTCTGCTGAAAATGAATGAAAGCTGTTTGGAGATTTGAATGAGATAGTAAATAAAGGGTGATTGAAAGCGTGGCTTATCCTATAAAATATTGTAGAAAGTGAATGGTTTTTCATTTCAATGACTCATTTTATTGGACGTTAGTGATTTGCCACTTATCTATGTCACAAATTATTAATATTCGGAATGATTACATGATAATACTTTACTCTTAGGCTTATTTGAAAAAATACACACACCGTATATATTGTATTACTCGAATTCGAATCACCTAAAATATATTGTGCCACTAAGACTCGACGAGTTTATTTTTTAGATTTTTAATTAGTTTGATGTCTTGAGTCAATATGACATTAATTTAATTAGAAAATGATCAAAACTATCCTTATTGGTATGAATAATTAGAAATTCTTTTGAGGTTGTTTTGGTTTTCATGCTTATATATTATTTTGAGAAATTTTTGTGTGCTTATTTATAATATTTAAATAATGTAATAAAAATATTTTAATAAGGACCTTTATTTGAACAAATCAGAAAATATTAGATATTTATCTTAGGAAGCTTGGAAACCTTTAATTGACTTTTTGAAAGATTATGCTCTTATTTGAATATATTAAAAACACTAAATCTTTATTCGATCATCTATCACGGGCTTAATTGTTAAATAGGTGTCCAAATTATATATATATTTTTTAATTAAGTGCCCAAATTATTTTTCGGGCCAAATAAGTGCCTCAAGTTTCATTCCATGACCCATTTAAGGTTCATCGTTAATTCCCACCGTTAAATAACACGTTTCATCTTTTAAAAATTCTAAAAATGTATTTAAAATAAATAAAATTACTTATTTTTTAAAAATTCTCTAAGTTTTTCAGATTTCACAAAACAACCCCTAAAATTCCAAAATCCAAAACTTCAATCTCGATTTGGGCCGATTTCGCCGTCGATTGTCACGCAGCTGCCACCACATCGGTCACTGGACCATTATAACCATTTCCCCCATCACCCCGTCGTAAGAAATTGATCGACGTCATGCGAATCGCCGAAATTGTCGAATAGTTCTTTCGAATGATTCGCGACAATGGCGACAAGAGAGGCCGCGAACGACATGTAGATTGTTCGGCGAGGGGAGGGAGCTTCATTCCATTACCGGCAACGCGGCCGACGCCGGCGGGAGTGGCCAAATTTGAGGGGTTTTGGGATTTGGGGACTATTTTGAAAATATTTGAAAATTTCATGATATATTTTTATTGTTTTATTATTTTCATTTTTTTTATATAATTTTCAAATTTTTAGGAGATGACACGTGTCTTTTAACGGTGAGAATTAACGGTGAACCTTAAATAAGTCACAGAATAAAACATTATGCACCAATTTGACCCAAAAAATAATTTAAGCATCTAACTGCAAAAAAATAGTATGGGCACCTATTTGTCTGTTAAGCTTTTATCATGTAAGATCTTTGATTTTGGTATTACATGTGATCAGTTTAAATATGCATATTTGTTGTGCTGTGAAAATGTGTTGAACACATTAACAAGGCTTGCTCCAGGTGATTTGCGGCTTAAAAAGAAATCAAGGATAGCAAAAGACTATATGGCAACTTCAGATCATTCTGTCTCTGTATCTGTCATGGAACATTCCTCAATTTATTCAAACACGCGACATAAATCAAAAGCTTAATTTAATGGTTGCCCCCAATCTTCAACTCCAAATAAAATGAACACTTTCAGGAATTTTTGTTTGCCTATATTCAAAATTAACACCGACAGAACAAATTGAAGCCAGTACAATTACACTACACATGCTTACTGATCAAGAGGCAGCCACTCTATTTCTAAATAAATTTCTCCAGATTCAACATTTTGGAGCTGGAGTGATACTTCTTGTATCACCCTCCCATCAACGATGTTGACAATGCTATCCTCGATAAGGGCGTTATCACGGGACTTCAGCCATTTTCCGATCTGCATATTACCAAACATTTGCGGGTCCCCGTACGACATTGCAGATGTTATCAAGGGCTGGATATCGATCTCTGCTTCTCCCATTATATCATCAGCTGAGAAGGTGTCGTGATCATATACTTGCTACAGTGTAGAAGCTCAACAGATTAGAGAAACTCATTGTAATTATGCTTAAGATGGCAGAAAATCTTGTATGCAGATCAATCACATATCTTGTCTTGTCATCGAAAATAACAAAAATTGGTTTACTTAAGTAAGACTAAACTAGTATAATAATATCCAAGCATTGCATACTATGTAGTTTAATTGAAAATCAATATTACTCAGACTCGATTGTTAGTTTTGGACATGAATATATGTCCGGCATAAGTATGTTCGATTTTGACCAAGATTTTCATGTATTTAGAGTCCTTCAAGGATCATATCCCCATACCTATCTTTGCATGTGTATTGGACATTGTAAGCTTAAGTTCAAGTCCAAGCAACCCCCTTATATCAAAGGAAAAAGTGACAGTAATAACTAAAAGAGAATTTAAGTTGAGAATGTGCCTAATGGAGATGTAGCTAATAAGTAAGGCTAGCTTTTCCTGCCTAAAAATAATAACACCGGACCGTTCTACTGTTGGCTCTTGTGACTACATTTTTTTTCTTTTGAAAGGTAAGAGGCCTCATTAAAAAAACCTTCGACCAACACCGAGTCGAAACTCAGAGTCAGACATATGAAAGGGGGGAAAGAGTGCCCAAATAACTTTTACTAAAATCAAATAAAACTTTCCGAACATGTTCACAACTATCTGCTTGAGGACCATAAAAACGGAGCTTAGAAATGGAGGTTTGTTCATACATTGTTGATAATAACAGAATGCTGTCCCAAGTCCCAACTGGTTACTGCTTTTATGCACAATTGCACATACAGGCAACAAAAGTTGGCACGAAATAACCCACCAAAAACTTGTTCTCATGCAGGTCAAACTGATCCAAAACCTTGAAGACCAAAGCCCAGCTAACACATAGCCAAACAAACCCGAACCCAAAAATCCTTAACACGGCCAAATAATACAACTCATAAGACTTGACCTAAATCCAACTCCATCAGCCTTATCACCATGTACAGATCTTCATTTATAGGTAGAACCACAACTATCATATTAAATACATAAAGGAAGTAATAATTGTTAAAAAATAGTAGACTTTTTAACTACATTTTTTTTTCTTTTTAAAGAAACAACTACATAATTTCTAAATAACTGAGATTAGGGGGGAAAGAACTACACTTACCAACTTCACAGGCCTATAGTTGTTAGGAACGGATAGCATGAGTTCCTCATTCCAAACTGGATTCAAGTCGCTAGGTTTTACAGTAGTCTGAACAGCCTAATAAGATCAAGAGTCACCCATTGTTATCATGACTCATGAGTTAAAAGAAAAAGAACCATTCAAAGCAAATAAATCTTATCGTGTAAAGCATCCCAAATGGTATATGTACACAGAACCAATCTACGTTACTCCGATTTTATTTTTCTTGAAGTACTTGTGTCTATTATGTAACTGGAAATCGGCATAGAACTATAACCTTTCAAATATTCCTCCAACCAAATACATGAAAAAAACTTGGAAAAAATTAACATAGCCATGTTGGACACATACCCACACATATCCAATACAGCGAAGTTCACGTAACATAAGTACCAATTAAGAGGACATATATATAAAGTACAGCAAAAGCTTTAATAGAAGTCTGATGAGTATTAAATTGCGGCCACAATGCAATGTAACCGACGCATCGTAAGGGTTTTCGAGGTCCACGCGACACCACAAGAGTTGAGATTGACAAAAGAAAGCAAGAAGATAATGTATAGCCTTGAAAAAAACTTTATGAGAATAAAACAAAAGACAGGAAGCAACTAACCTGCTGCCCAAGAGTTAGGATAACATAAGGATCACTTGTCATCATATCGCGGATGGCTAAATTTGTGCCTTTTACTACTTTGACCTTCAGTAACCCAATAAATTCAACCATGCCTTCCTGTTATCACTTTCAGGTCAAACGGATTGAATTTATGAAGTGTAGCACCATTTTAAGTCCGTGTTGAGGTATTCAAATTGTTGGCGTTAATACTGACTTGACTTTTCTCACAAAAATATAGCCGCAACTGGCAACATTTCACATGAACCTTTGCCAGGCTTTACTGGTAGACTTACTTTTACAAAATAATTATAGACCAAGACAAATAAATTGAATGCAATTATCCTACAGACAGGATGATATAAAAGAATCTCATGTAAATGTTCAGCTCATGCTATTCAACAAGTGACCATATTATCTCTTAAAATCATTAGCAACATGATATTCCTTGTTCCCAAGACAGTGAATCAGATCGGAAGAAACAAAGAACAAAAGAATTTACCGATTTCTGTGATGAATTTAGGATAGTATCAATAATCTTTCCAGAAATGTTTGATTGAACAGAAGAAGAAGAACTCCTCCCTGACGTGATCCGCAAGCTAGGTTTCATAAATTCTTGAAGCTCATACTTGGCCCTGCAAGAAGATTTGAAACAAGTAACTACTATAACATCTAAGCGATGATAAGCTATCAAATCTGATATATGTAAACTAGGTTAAACAGTAGGTCACAAAAAGGTTACTGCAGTTTATGACACTGGCTTTCTATCTAAATCCAGTAAAGAGGTGCCCACAAAAAGCTGGTACATGAAAAATAGCTTTTGAACACATACAGCACCGGATATAAGAAAGAAATGCTCAAATTGATACATAGTGAATTGTCTGAATCTAACCTAATGAATCTCCTCCGCTCGTCATTACTAGCATTTGGACCAAGCTTTGTATAACCGTCAGATATACAAGCCTCGTAGATTGAATTAGCAGCTGAATTTCCACCAACTTCAATCATGGCATCAATATCTTCGTCAGACCATTCATCCAATGCCACAGATAGAACCTGAAATCATCGGAAAGTAAAAAAAAAGCCATACTAATGAAACTCTAAGCAAACCGCAAGACAGGGTAATTTACATTTTAGATCACTGAACTTAACATTCACTTTCATCTATATCACAAACCTTTAATTTAATCAAATTATATCATTCAACTTTTATTATTTATAAATTAAGTCACTTATATTGAAAGCATTAAATAATTCTAATGAAAGAACTGAAATTGACACTTTTATTTAACATTTTTTTCACATATCATAATCAAATGATGCTTAATTGATAATTTTAATAATATTCAAATTTTCTGAACATTTCATTTAAATAAGTTCAAAGGAAAAATAATTAAATTTCCTATAAATCCTAACCAAAAAATATTTAAATAACTAATTGAACATTATTTATTGATGATATGTGAAAATATGTTAAATAAAAGTGTCAATTTCCGTTTTTGTCATTAGAATTATTTAATGGTTTCAATATAAGTGAATTAATTTATAAATAATGAAAGTTGAATGATGTCATATGATTAAATTAAAGGTTTGTGATGTAAATGAAAGTGGATGTTAAGTTTAGTGATTTAAAATGTAAATTATCCCGCAAGACACTAAAATAAAGTTTCAAGTATCACATATTACGATGTAAGAGGAGCTGTAAGCATGATATACAGAGTATAGACATCAATGAGATCAAAACGATGATATAACATTAAAAGTGAAAAGAAAAGTGTAGTACTCTAAGTTAAACCCTTAAGTGGGGAAATTCATCACAATATACCACAGTTAAAATATTCTACAAGTACAATGCCCTAAGTTAAGCCCTTATATGGGAAAATTCGTCACGATATGCCACCATTAAAAGATTATATAAAGGTAACATAAACATATGAAAAATTCAACTGTCACAGTTGACAGATAAAAGCTTTTGTGCCATATATCAACTCTGCACGACAATTTGTGTGCATCTCACAAACCTCAGTTGAAATGAAATTAAACCTCAATATAATTAAATTTCAATCTTGGTCCATGAATGTTCTTCCAATAATCAACCAGATCAAGCCCATAGAACTTAGAAGCTTTCAAGAAATACACTTATGTGAACTACCAAAGACACCCGCTCTGGATAAATAAGAGATTATCTCAAATAGGCTAGCAGTAGACTATTAGTTAGCATATTAATTGATTATATTTGTTTTTGTTACCATTTATATCCTAAAACATTTTATCTATCAACTGTGTAAAATTCACAGGCATGCTGCTGGTTCTATCACCAAGGCACACACCTATTACCCCATACTTGGATCATCTACTTTTACAGAATTATCAAATTTATTGCACCTTCAATGCTAAACCTCGGATAAATAGATCGCCTGTGAGAAATTATACAACCAATTAACGATGAATACAATGAATAGCCAACAGAAAAACCCTAATCTGTTTCCCCAATCAGGGATCATTCCATGAGAAAAAATATTACATTACATGCAAACATATTAATCACCTTGGAGATGTGTGTACCGAGGCTTCTGTGCACACCGCAACATTTCAAGCATAAAAAAACTCCAATATTTGCTGATCTGAAAATACAATTCCCAAGTGATTTTCTTAATCCTTTCTTGTGCTACAAACAAACACATGCACATACACATGCTTGGTCATGTTCGTAACTATGATTTATGGTTAGGTTATAAACTTTTCATAAAGTGCATACTTCAATTTGCCAAAGAGGCGTGTATTCATCAGGTAAGCTTATCTCCTATTCATAGGATAAGAAATGAATAGGCAGACTCTAAATATGCTGTAACAGTAAAACTTACGCCCACTTTGGATCTGGAGCACCACAATCAGCACAAGTGCGGTTATCAGCCTGAGTCAATAAGCTCCTCAATCTTACTTTAGCTGCAGAGGAAATTCATATTTTACAAAATTCAGTAAAATTTAAGGAAGACCACAGGTACATACATTAACCTTAAAAGGAAATGTGATTTTACCTATAAAGGTTCATTCAAAAAAAGGAGATTATCTAATCTCTTACACTCAATGTAAATCCAAAAAGTGAACCGTTAAGTTTTTAGTCTTGACAGCACAAAACCAGGTTATAAGTGCTCCCCTTTTGTGGCAAATCAAATTTCTTCAAGGGTTACAGAGAGGAGAAAATAAAAGAAATAAGTGGCATTAAGGATAGGAATTTAGCCCTTTGTTCTCAAGCATCATTGCGACTCTTAGGCCTTCTTAAAAACAAGTTTTACCCTTTGCAGTGAAGTAAATAAGTTGACAACTGAATTCTACAAAGCAAAACCCAAAAGATAGCTTCTCTTTAAGACAAACATTACTTTATTTTCACACCCTATTTTATTTAACTTGGGATGTACAGGCCATCCATAAAACATTTTGACTAAGACCTCAAGCAATAACTTTGAGAAATGTGTACGCAAATGTCCCATGAATGATGCATACCTACTAATAAAAATATTTGCATATGATTGTACATTCGCAAAATTGTCTCGATTTATCCAGTGTTGATAGCGAAATTTCCATGATTCCATCAGCAACTTTTGAAGTAAAGCTTAATAAAAAAAATTATTAACATTTACACAAAACTTCCCAAGCTACCCAATCCCTTAGACCCTTACTATTTTCCATGGAGAACATGATTATAATCTATTTCAAATCATTCAACTGCATTGACTAAATATGAGCATCACGGATTGAAGTAAGATTAGCATACCTGAGGAAGCCCTTTTTACTCCACTCATTTCTTTGCTACCAACCCACAATCATTCAACAAAAAAACTGGAAAAACTGAAGAAAAAAATCAATCAGCTAAATGTATTGGGGAAGAAACCCTTGTAATTTACTAAATGTTAAGACTTTTCTCTGTTCCTATTGTGTTTTAAACAATCTCTAATTGATTTTTCCCTTCACAGCCTCAAAACCAATCACTTCATTCTTGAGAGAGATGAAATACCAGAGTGATATAATAACCATAAAATCAATTACTGTCAGGCAAATAAAAGCTTAAAGAATAAAAATATAAACTAAATGAATACTAAAACTACAAACGGGGGAAGAGATGGAAACCAACAATTTTTTGAAAATTGAAACAAAGAAAAACCCAGTTGTTAATTTTGAATAAATCGGGTAAAGGAAGTAAACTTTCGAAAGTGCAAAAATATATGAGATTGAAAAAGTTTGTAGATCATTGACAGAAGCCAGTGAAACAATAGATAATGAAATGCAAGATCTAAACGAGTTTGGGAACTTACCACTTAATTGAAACTGGAAACCCAACGAGAACCAACCAAAGTCAGATTTGGGTAATAGAGAGAGAAGAATAAGCTTTAGGGATTTTAGGTAATAATTCTTTTATTTATTTATTTATTTTAAGTTATGATTTTTTTCTGATATAAAGCTTACATTGGGAATGGAAGGGGTATGATCAAACTATAATTTAAATATTGGACAACTATTAATATAAGATTGCGTAGTAAAATAAATTAGAGAAATTAAAAAATCCAATAAATAAAACAAAGTGCTAAATGTGATTTGAACTAGCTTGAAGTTTCTGACCATTGACCCAAAAAAGAATAAGTAAGAAAAAGGAAAACACGAATTTTAGGCTCCGTTTGGTTCTAGAAAATATTTTCTATTTTTGTTTTCTGTTTTCATTTTCAGAAAACAGTTTTCATTTTCAGTTTTTAGAAAATTAGAAAACATGTTTGGTTAATAAAAATGGATACTTGTTTTTAAAAATGAAAATAATGAAAATGTGTTTGGTATCTAGTTTTCCAAAATAGAAATAAACAAATGATTGCTAAATAATTAAATAGTATTATTAAAAATTATTTTATTAAAATAAAAATAAAATATGATTAAACAAATTAAATTCTTGAAATAAATAAAAAATAATTCTTATTCTTGAAATAAATAAATATTACTATGACTACTTCTTAATAACTATATTTATCTTTTTGAATATTCAATTCTGTCTATAATTAATCCATAATGATGTCGCAATCTCCTCTCTAACTTGAGCCATTTCAGCAGTTCGCGACATATCAAATGTAATATGCTCCTCGTTTGACCCCGAAGAAGTTGCCTCTGTGTCATCAAATTCTTGTTCGTTGTCTCTTTCACTCTCTTCAAATAATTCATCCTTTTCAGCTTCTAGCCTGATAAAATTATGAATTGTACAACATGCTTTTGGTATATAACGTTGTTTTCTAAGAGGATAATTGGGCATATCTCTCAGTATAGGAAATCTTTTTTTCAACACTCCTATACTTCGCTCAATCACATTTCGAACAGAAGAATGCCTCATATTAAATAATTCTTCTTTCCCTCTTGGTTGATGTCTACCTATAAAGTCACGTGCATGGTACCTTTGTCCACGAAATGGTGCTAAAAAACCTGGTATATTTGGATATCCGGCATCAACCACATAATATTTACCTACAATTTCAACATAAAACACTTATTAATAAAAAAATTATATATAATACATTTTTAATGTTAGTCAACTAAATTTTATCAAAAAATAATTAAGCTAATAAAACATACCAGCACTTGGCATTGCAAGAGAAATTTGTTCATCATGATTACTTAATACAACATTAACAAAAACTCTAGTATCATGAGCTGTTCCTTCCCATCCAGCACATACGAATGTAAACAACATGTCATGAGAGCAAGCTACCAATACATTTTGTGAAAGATTTTGCTTTCTATTCCGAAATGGTGTATGCTTTGATGCAGGAGTCCAAGCAGACACTTCAGTTCCATCAATAGCTCCAATACAATCCTTAATTCATAAATATAAATAAAATCATGATATAAGTTTAAAAAATTAAAAAAAAATTAAAATGTATATATGCAAATATATATATATATATATATCACATTTAACGTACCTTGAAATAAGGAAACCAATTAGAATTTCTAGCAATTTCTGGCTGAACATCACCTCGATCTCTATGACAAATAATTTTAGTTCCCAATTTACATACAGCTATCAAAACCTATTGAAACCATGTTGATACAGTTTCGGTAGAATGTTGAAATCGATCAGCTATAAGTCTTTGTGTTGCATTCTGACCAATTATAAATAAAAACATTGCAACCGCTTCTTCTACTGAAACTTTTTTCTCATCTTCTAAAAGTTTATCAGCCTTCAACCTATCATAAAAATTTAAAAAAAAACATGTTTTTTCATGCGAAGCATTTTATAGCACACCGTTGGGTTTCCAGATAAAATCTCCATAATATAAGTCTTGCCATCTAGTATAGAAGTCCTGCATGGCATTTTAGGTATGAATGCATTGTAGTAATTAGGGACATATTTTAGAAGAATAAATTGGCCCATTTCATCATCTAAATCAGACGAACTTTCTGAACTAGAGCTCATTATAATCTCCTGCATAATATAACCATAAAAAATTTGTTAATAAAATATCTCATATATTAAATAATATAATGATAAAATGTCTTCAAATACTCTATATAATTAAATGATAGTTTAAAATATTATTACACTGCATAAAATAAAAATCAAATGATAATTAAAAAAACACTTAAAACTAATCAAAACTATCCACCCAATCCTTTCGCCTTGCTTCAGACATTTCAACAAAAATTTGTCTCCATTCTGCCGATGTAAACTTTTCAATTGCTTTGTTATAAGAACGTGACGAAACATACTCCATTTTTTCCAAAAGCTCCATACATATTCCAATAGAATAAGGATCAGGAATTGATAATTTGTATCTCTCAGCTTTTGCTTTAGCAGCTTCTTCTTTTGCACTTAATGTGGATGCCCACTTATCCAAAAATACTTCCATCTTGTTCATTTTATTCATCTTGTTAGATCGACGGTCTCCAAAAAACGACTCAATCTTATGCTTTTTACCTTTTTCGGGCTTTTCACTTTCTGAATTATTACCTTCCAAGTCAACATGTATAGAACCATATAAAAACTCCTCTTCCAAGCGCTTCTCTTCATTGGGAGACAGTGGATCTTCAGTGGATAACTGTTGGAGTTTTCCAGTTGCAGTTGTTGTATTAAATATTTCACCAAGTAATTCATAATCTTCACAACCTTGTTTCTTAAACTTTTTAAACTCTTTATGTTTCTGTAACATAAGAAAAAAACATGCATTAGATAAATAAATATTATGTATTTTTTAAAACTTTAACGAGAAAATAAAAATAATTTTACCTTAAAAAATTCTTCCCAGATGTCTTGTGATGCATGAACAATATTTGATGTCATATCTCATTTGACTCCGGTATGCCCAATCAATTCAGAAAAATGTCGATACTTTGTACGTAAGCGATTGAACTTACCCTTCAATTTGTCAATACCATAATCTACTCCGATTGCATCACATATCTCACTATTAATTTCAGACCATACTTCTTTTTTAAAAGTAGATGATTGTAACTTTCCTTCTCTAACTTTTTCAACTAAAAGTTGAACCAATGCTACCTCGTTCGCTTTCGGCCAATCTTTCATATCATCGGGATCTTTACCCTTTCCGCCCATCTAAATTACTATTTAACATACAAGCCAAACATAAACAAAACTATTATTCATAAACTAATTACTCACTAATCAAAAATACGTTCTTTAAGTAAACCCATAGATCCTTAGATCCACACGATACAAAAAAAATCACTAGTTATAAAAGCTACACTAATAGACATTCCAATACTAATCAATCCACAATTGTATATGAAAAAAATTCAAAAATCAACATCTACAAGATACAAGTTTCAAATATTTCAAAATATAAAATGCATTAAACAAGAAAGATACACAAAATTAATAATAAATTTCAGTTAGTTATTTACCCGGTAAATGTGAAAACTGCAGATCAGTTGCTATCTTAAGTTTATGAGTTTTAAAATATATAAGTCATTAATATTTATAGACTAGACGAAAGGGTTAAAAGGTAATTAAAAAATACTTTTAGGGTTTGAAGATATGCTAAAGAATATGGTTAAATGTCATTTAAATGAAAAATGTACTTTTTTACTCGGTAAGTATATTCTATTAAATTAAGAAATAAAGATTATTCCATTACACATAGATCATCAGAAAAATTAAATTAGAAAAAAAAAGCTAGGACAAACAACATCGTAATGCTATCGTTCAAATAGGCAAATTACATGTCCCTTGAAATAACCTTTCATGATGTATGTTAAGTACATATAATATAGAATTTTTATATACATAGTTACCACCAATCAACTAGACAAATTACATGTCCAAACTCTACTTACACAAGTAAAACTAAACCTTTTTTTTTTGCTAAGCCTTGCTTAGAATTAAGAAGACCATAAAATATAATGGTTCCAAAACAAATTTACAAGATCATCTCATTGCTACTTACAACTAATATCAATAATCACACTCTCGCAAAGTACAAATACTATATCAGTATAAGAAAACAAAAAGAAAAACGAACAGTCTGATACATAACCAAAATTAGAATTAAACTAAAAACAATATTATATAAATGTTATCATTGAATTAAATAAAAACAACACTCAAAGAAATATATTTTAATAGTAAAGGAAAGAATAATAACGAAAATTCTGCAAAATCTCTAATCATCTTTTAGTGGATATAACTCAAACCTCATCAGAACAATGTTGATACTCATATTTAAAAAAATAAAAATGTTATAACGCTTGGGTGTGGATGCCTATCGGAACATTCAGTTTTTTCGGTGAGATTTTTTATTTGATATTTTGTGAAGCACCAGAGAGAATGTCAAGTAAACTTGCAAAGTTTTTAAATTTCAGTATCATACTTATAAAGATGATAAATAAAGTTAGACATTGTCATTGCTTCGTCTTTTGTTTGCACAAACTATACAAACAGCACTATCACACCTAGAAAGATAAATTACGATTCTGCTATTAACAAAAAATCATAGTTTCAATACTAGCAAGGTATTTGGATTAAGTCATACATATATCTATATATATATACATATATATACATACATTCATACAAACGCAAACTTATTCTTGTAAGAATGTATGCACATACATAGAGAGAGGTTATGATTTATTTATTCACACACACTATACTAACAAACTTCATCTATGATATGCTCATACTCAATTCTTCTAATTTGAAGGGAGAAAAACTCACCTATACAAGCAGATTATATACAACATAAACTTGAACCATTAAAGATCCACATCAAATAACATAATCTTATAAAAGTTCCACTAATGCACACGGCCAAGAAACCAAACTAAGCTTTGATATATTTCTTCGTATTATTTTTAAATCTCGCAATGTTCAATAAACATTTGAATAGAACTATAAAAGTTTACTTACTTCTCTTTCTCTTGAATTATGACAAGTAGGTGAAGAAGGCCAACATGATCGCCAATCAAATACATCCATAACCATTGTCTCTAAAATGTGCTTTTGTAGTTGACTAGAATACCAGCAAGAAAATGTGAAATTTATAATTCATAACCACAAAAGATCTTTTAAGAAATTGTAAAAATTTAACAGTAGCCTGGCAAGTGACTTACATGTTTTATCGAAATTTCTTTGAATGTCTTGGCACTGCAATAAACAATCGTTTTCTCTCCAATAATAAGGACAACACAGAGAGATAAATGATATAACTATAAACAAATATCTTCCATGGTCAGGATTCTTTGGGGACCAGTCCCTCGATAAAGACCTCCTTCAAAGCCACCAAAGAATACAAGATGTTAAAAAACTCTTTCCAAACATTATACACTCTATCGTTAACATAACTATGGAGACCTCAAAATTAAAATAATCAATCTGCCAAACCATGCTAACATTTGCTTAAAAGGCTGAAAATCGATCTCTTAAAACAAATTCTTAGTCACCACGAAGCTGTTTTTTAAAGACCATCAATCACCCCTGAACCACAATGATCTTGGAAGACATGTTGAAAAGGGGGAAATCACAAATGAAATTTCACATAACATAAATATAAAAATTTTCACACACATATGAAATAATTGATCTAAAACTTGAAAAAAAAAACGTTGAAAAGGGGGAAAATAGAAAGACCCAAAAACTAATTGAAACTTTAATTGAAACAAGGTTTGACAATAAAAATGGCGATTAAGCTATGGAGATGGAAGATACGATCATATTCAAAGCTACTACACCAATATAATTTTTCAAAAGAGAAGTTTGTTTAAAATAAACGATTTTGTACCTTAAAGAATAGAGAGAACCAGAATGAGGATGGGCTACTGGGATCTACTCTTCCTTTCTGTTCTTCGCGATTATGATTTTTCTCTGAGTGATTGCAGAGATAAGCAGTGTCTTTTTTTGTGTAAGTTAAAAACTCCAAATCCCGTGTTTTCTCATTTTCTAAATTTCAAAACAGTTTCTAGGAAAACATAGAAAACATCTTTTTATTGTTTTCTAATTTTCATTCATTTTTATTTTTGTTTTCTAAAAATCATTTTCCATTTTTTTAACCAAACACATTTTCTTATATATTTTCTATTTTCTAAAAAAATGAAAATGAAAAATGCCTATATTTTCTAGAACCAAACAGATCCGTTTGGTTTCCCAAAACAAAGGTCATTTTCATTTTTATTTTCTTGGAAAATAGAAAACACAGATGAAAACATATTTGGTTGCAAAATTGGAAAACAAATTTTAGAAAATAAAAATAAAAATCAAGGAAATTTGAAAACATACAATTGACGTTTTCAACATTTTGTAAATTTTGTTTTGAAAACTTAGAAAATGAGAAAACACGGGTTTCACCTTTTATTTCACGCGAAATATAAAAAAACCTACGGATATCTCTACAATTTCAAAAGAAAATTTACAAAAAAATCAAAGACAGAATCGACTCTAGAAATTTCAAAGCTTCCTCTCCTGCTCACTCACTCACAACGACTCGAAGCCATATACTCAACAAATCGTTGATGGGTTTCTTCCTTTGATTCACATTGGCAAACTAAAAGCTATTATTTTTCTCAGGTACTCTCTTTTTTTCACTTACTTTTTCTATTTTTATTTTGTTATTAAATACAAAAAGGAGAAATCAATGGTGAGTAGTGTGATTTTCCTATTTTTCCTTAAATTTTATGCAAAATGGTGTGGCCCCTGTAAAATATTCATTGAATCATTGATGAAATTACCTGGGCAATATGTTGAGAGATTCAACTGATTTATCCTCAATATGGATAATAACTTTCCAATTGCATAGGATTATGAAATTAAGGATGCAATTTCCTATCTAATTTATACGTTTTTACAGTGTTAAATATTTCTTTAATTATAAATATATCATGGAGATGTTACTTTTATTCATTTAATTTTTTTTTTTTTGCATTGCTAGAATGTTTTTGCCAGCTACTTGAACCGTGTTGTGCATTTCATGGAACTTCCCGGTGAAATACCAAACAGGCAGGTTTTCCTGTTCATGATTATATTATTTTATTAGTTCATCTACTAAGAAGATAGAACAGAATCTTGTGTTTGCAGAACTTATTGGATAGGATGTTAAGCTTATTCTTTGTGGCCAACATTACTACTTTTTTGTTATTGGTTGAAAAGTACTATCTGCCCTTTCTATGTGTGTATGTATATATTAAAGTTTTGGTACTTTCTGAATATGTCATTTTGCTGCTGTCATTGTATCCTTTCAGTGATTTGCATTTCTTCATGAAGCAAAAAAGAGCTGTTCATTTCGCATGACTTTCTGGAGCTGGCATCTACCATGGCAGCCTAAATTTTGGATCACAACGTAGGTAAAGATTTAAATACTTGTTATTTCTCTGTCAACCATCTGTTTACACTCTTGCATTTGTTAATTTCTATTCCAGCCTTCTCCAAAATTAAATTCATACTTGATACTTCAGTTGCTGCTAGCTTTTTGAGTATGTTTTAGTAGTATTTCATTTTACTTTACCGAACCATAATGCATTTGAACTTGTTATCTCTGATAAATATTTATGGATGGGATCTCATTATCATTCGTTGTGGATATTTTGATCTAGTTCTCCAAATGGTGATGAAAACTTTGTGGAGAACAAGGCTCTCCTGGACTACGCAAAGTTGTCTACTGGTGCAGAAATAGTCAAACCCAGTTTCATGGCAGTGTCCGAATTTCATTTTTTGCTTCTTATTGGGAATAAGGTTAAGGTGTGCTGTGATAAGTACTTACGTTATATTTTTATTGCCTGGAGTGTCCATTTGCAGTGTTCTGAATTCAGTTACATCCATACTGGTAATGAGTTTTCTAACCAGTCTGAGACATTCTTAAGGCGGCCTATATGTTATGTCTGAAGGATCTTGGGATCAGATTTGTTAGTATTTATTTAGGATTGTTTAATTTGCTTTTTTCCCTGTTCTTTTAGCTTTTACAATCATGTAACCTTTGTTCCTAAATGTTGCTGCATAGGTTGTAAACAGAATTAGTGAGCAAATCATAAAGCAAATAATAGGTTGTAACCTTTCTTCCTAAATGGTTATATATATATATATATATATATATATATATATATATATTTGATTTGTATGGTTTATAATAATTTAGATGGGAGGAAGGGGTAAAGATATCGATGATACGAAAGATTGGCCGAAAACGAATGAGGTAGCATTGGTTCAACTTTTAGTTGGAAGAGTTAGAGAAGGGAAGTTAAAATCATCTACTTTTAAAAAAGAAGTGTGGGCTGAAATTAATATTGAGATGCGAGATGTAACTGGAATAGATTATGGTATTGATAGATTAAAGGGTAAATTCAATCGCTTACGTACAAAGTATCGTCATTTTTCTGAGTTGATTGGACATACTGGAGTTAAATGGGACATAAGGTCAAATACAGTTCATGCATCACAAGACATATGGGAAGATTTTTTTAAGGTAAAATTATTTCTATTATGTACTTAATATTTTAGAATATAGTTCAATTATTTTTCTAATTCACATGTTTTATTATATTGCAGAAAAATAAAGAATTCAAAAGGTTTAAAAAACAAGGTTGCGAAGATTATGAATTACTTGGTGAAATATTCAATACCACAACAGCAACTGGAAAACTTCAACAATTATCTACTGAAGATCCATTATCTCCTAATGAAGAGAGACGTTTGGAAGAAGAGTTTTTATTTGGTTCTATACATATTGATTTGAGAGACAATGGTTCAAAAGGTGGCTCTGAAAAAGGTAAAAAACATAAAGTTGATTCGATTTCCGGAGAGCGTCGTTCTAGCAAAGTGAATAAAATGAGTGCGATGGAAGTATTTTTGGATAAATGGGCATCTACATTGAATGCTAAAGAAGAAGCTGCTAAAGCAAAAGCAGAGAGATACAAGATATCAATTCCTGACCCTTATTCTATAGGAATGTGTATGGAACTTTTAGAGAAAATGGAGTGTGTTTTTTCACGTTCTTATAATAAAGCAGTTGAAAAATTCATATCGGCAGAATGGAGGCAGATTTTTGTTGGAATGTCTGATGCAAGAAGAAAGGATTGGGTGAATAGTCTTGATTAGTCTTGAGTATTTTTAAATTATTATTTCTTTTATTTTATGTGGTACAATAATAGTTTAAAATATCGTTTGGTTATATGGACTATTTGTTGACATTTTATTATTATTGAATAATGAGTATATCATTAACAAATATTTTATGGTTATATTATGCAGGAAATATTAATGAGTATAAGCTCTAGTTCAGAAAGTTTGTCCGATTTAGATGACGAGATGGGACAATTTATTCTTCTAAAATATGTCCATGATTATTATAATGCATTAATACCTAAGATGCCATGCAGGACCTCTATATTAGATGGCAAGGCATATGTTATGGAGATTTTATCTGGAAATCCAACGGTGTGTTATAAAATGTTTCGTATGAAAAAATATGTTTTTTTTTAATTTTTGTGATAGGTTGAGGGTGGATAAACTTTTAGAAGATGAGAAAAAAGTTTCAGTGGAAGAAGCAGTTGCAATGTTTTTATTTATAATTGGTCAAAATGCAACACAAAGGCTTATAGCTGATCGATTTCAACATTCTACCGAAACTATATTTGCATAGTTTCAAAAAGTTTTAATAGCTGTATGTAAATTGGGAACTAAGATTATTTGTCCTAGAGATCGAGGTGATGTTCAACCAGAAATTGCAAGAAATTCTAATTGGTTTCTTTATTTCAATGTATGCTCAAGATGAAATATATTTTCTGTAGATATACATTTTAATATTTTTTGTTTATATTTAAGCTTATATCTCAGTTTTATTTATTTCTATGAATTAAGGATTGTATTGGAGCTATAGATGGAACTGAAGTGTCTACTTGGGCTCCTGCATCAAAGCATATACCATTCCGGAATAGAAAGCAAAACCTTTCTTAAAATGTATTGGTAGCTTGCTCTCATGACATGTTATTTACGTTTGTGTGTGCTGGATGGGAAGGAACGGCTCATGGCATTAGAGTTTTTGTTAATGCGGTATTAAGTAATCGTATTGACCAAATTTCTCTTCCAATGTCAAGTGCCGGTAAGTTTTAATAGCTTAATTATTTTTATAAAAATTAATTATGTAACATTGTTTATATAATACACATAATTGTTATTTATAAGTGATTCATATTGGAATTATAAGTAAATACTATGTGGTAGATGCTGGATATCCAAACATACCAGGATTTTTAGCACCATTTCGTGGACAAAGGTATCATGCATGTGACTTTATAGGTAGACATCAACCAAGAGGAAAAGAAGAATTATTTAATATGAGACATTCTTCTGTTCGAAATGTGATCGAACGAAGTATTGGAGTGTTGAAAAAAAGATTTGCTATATTGAGAGATATGCCCAATTATCCTCTTAGGAAACAACGTTATATACCGAAAGCATGTTGTACAGTGCATAATTTTATTAGGTTGGAAGCTGAAAAAGATGAATTGTTTGAAGAGGGTGAAAGAGAAAACGAGCAAGAATTCGACGACACGGAAGCTACTTCTTTTGGTTCAAACGAGGAGCATATTACATTCGATATGTCACAAACCGCTGAAATGACTCATGTTAGAGAAGAGATTGCTACATCATTATGGATTAATTATAGAGAAAATTAGAATGAAAAAAAAAACATAGTTAGTATGAAGTGGTAATAGCTATTCGTTTTGTATCACATCTAATTATTGTTCTTTATTAAAGAATAAAAATTGTTTTTTATTTCAAAATTTTGATTTGTTTAATCACATTTTATTATTATTATTATTATTATTATTATTATTATTATTATTATTATATTTTTAATAATTGTATAATAATTGTTTGTTCATTTATATTTTGAAAAATCATATACCAAACACATTTTCACTATTTTCGTTTCTAAAACAAGTTTTCATTTTTATTGACCAAACATGTTTTTTAATTTCTGAAAATATAAAAATGAAAACTGTTTTCTGAAAATGAAAATAGAAAACAAAAACAGAAATTATTTTTAATTTCGATTTTTCATGACTCGGTTTTGTTTACATTTTCTATGGATTTCCAATAAATGAATAATCTTAATGCACTTTACATTATTTTATATAAAATAAATAAATATTAATTTTAACTGATATTTTAAATTGAGTAAATTATCTTAAAAAAATCACCACCGCAGTAAATCTATATACAATATTTGATTTTTTTACCCTCTCAATTTTTCAGGTCTTGCCTTAACTAATTTGTACTGACACGCATCGATTACCTGATTTTGGTGGGTGAGTCTTTCGGTCAAGATTTTTTTGCATACACAAAATTTCAAATTCAAACCATACTTAAACGGTACTAAACTGCTTACCACTTGAACCAACTCTTGTCGGTCGTACAATATTAAATTTACTCAAACGATTAATGAATTAAATTTCGGTGATTATAATAAAAAATACTTTAAATAAAAATATAATTATAAGTAGCAGAAAACAATCGATAAATAAAATAAAAGAATAAGCATGTGCATTACGAGAAGGGATGAGTTAAATTAGACGTCGTTCCAAAATACTTCTCAAATGAACATTAAGTCATTGAACGTAGAAGTAATGTCCAACGATCACACCAATCCCATTAAACGGTCTTTAAAACCCAATACCAATTCTACCTAAAAAGGTGCAAACCACAAAACTAAAAAATCTAACTTCTGTCAAATGATCATTTCAGTCTGACACCGGTAGGAAAATCAATACCGAATAATAATAATAATAATAATAATAATAATAATAATAATAAGTCTTTGTTTAAACGGTGCACAATTTAGAAGTCGCAATTGGACAAATTTATCCCTCTAAAATTGTTGGGATCTGATTTGAGCCCATATCACAAAACAAGGCTTGGTTGTACTTTCTATCTTCTAAGTTTTTTTTTTGATCGAAAAAGACTTGCCACAATCCATTAACTTAAAAAAGATCCAACAGAAACAGAAACCTAAGGGAAGGTGGGCCCGCCACAGCCCCCTTCCACCTACACCCTACGACCGTCGCCATGCACCATGCAAGGGCACTGGCTTCGCTACAACCAAACCCTAAAGTAAACAACACCAAGCGAAAGAAACACCAACACTCAGACAAAAAGACATGCAAGGGAAACAACAGACTCCGAACATCCGACATAAAACAAACGGTAAACACCAGACGAAACATAGGACAACTAAAAAATGAAACTCCCAAAACCTTCACCGGAAAAATGGAACTGGTAATATCTGAGAGCTCTTCCCAGAGACAGGCTTCCGACGTGTCATCGTCGATCCTTATCAAGACAAAACCAATTCTCAACCGTAATGGAGGGTAGGAGGTCATTGAGTTTTCCTTCAGCCTGGCAAATTCCGCACCATGGTGGACCTGAAAGCCGTCAGGACGACACCTATCCAAAAGCCTTGGATCCTCATGCTCACAGTGAGCCACCGTGATCCAAGGGGAAGGATTGAACCGCAAAAAGCACCCACGTCCCTTCCTAACCTGGGTTGCGCAACGTTTGATCATCATGATGAGCTCGGATAACTCCCATTGGAGTCATCCGAAACCTGAGAAGAATCCTTGAAAGGATTTGGATACGGAACTGTTTTCTCCAGAGGCACCAACTCTTCTCCATCACTTATTGCAATCTCTTCATTAAGAGAGAAGTTATCATCGATGCACATTGTTGGAACTCGAGTGATTTTTTTCCCGAATGAATCCGTCCCTAGTTGAATGAGCCCGGCTTCATCGATCATAACTCTGGTGCACTCCATTGCGTACTTCCTCCGTGCTGCTTTCCTTATCAGAGTTAATCTTCTGGATCCAAGTTCTAAACTTGGGGAAAATAGGGTGGAAATCGCCTATGTCTGTATTCTAATCATGCCTTCATTTATGCCTTCACAATAAAATTAGATTAAAATTTAGAGTTAGGGTATATAAAATTTAAGGTAAGATGTATTTTTTAGGGTATAAAATGTAGAGTTTAAAACTTAGAATTTAAAATTAAGGTTTCTAATTTAATTTTTAAGTGTATTTTTAACATGAAGCATAAATAAAAGCATGGTTAGACAACAGAGGATTTTTACTCAGGAAAATAATCCTAGCTGGATGGTATTTAAAACATCTAATTTAAACAATCATAAATGGAAAGGTTTTCAAGTTTATTGCACGGAATATCTAATTACTTAATCCCAGAAACGGCTAAGCTTAGCTAAATCAAGGTTTCCATGTGAACCCCATAAATACATACTAATTGAAAATGCCAACTTGTCTTCAAACAGGGCATGAGTTCGGGATCAAATACTGCAGAGCAAATCTTAATAAACCTCCACATGCCATTGTTTGTTCTTCTTCAGCTGTGAAAGCTTCTCATCCCAATTCTCTCCTCTCTGCTCCGCCACTCTCTTCAGCGTATCTTGGATCCCGGGCATCATTCCCCTGAGCCCGCAGAAATATATATGCGCTCCCTCATCTAAGAGCTTGAAAATTTCATCACTGTATTCCTCGATCTTATCCTGAACATACATCTTGCCTCCACCCTTGTTCTTCTGCTCTCTGCTAAGAGCTCGGTCATATCGGAACTGATCAGGGTAGTCCTCCAGGTATTTGGTAAACTCGTCATCGTAAAGGAGACTGTCACTGTTGGCAACCCCAAGGAAAAGCCATGCAAGGCCGCGGTACTTGAATGTAACATCTTCCATGAACATGCGGCGGAGGTAGCCTCTAAAGGGAGCTACACCAGTTCCGGTGGCTATCATTATGTGCTTGGCATTTGGGTTATCTTCAGGCAAAAGCATTATCTTGCCAGAGGGGCCTGCCAAAATATTCTATTTGAGTTAATATACGATAATTAGTTAGTTCCGATCACCAATTAACCTCTAAAATCTATAATTTAACTGACGGCAACAAGATATATATATATATACATATATATATATATAGAGAGAGAGAGAGAGAGAGAGATTAATGTATGAAAAAGGCCAGTGCTTATGGAAGCTCCACTTTATTGAAGGATCATACCAGTGATCTGAACTTTATCTCCGGGCTTGGAGTTGCATAGGAAATTGCTACATATTCCACTTTTTGAAGGATCCTCCTTTCCAGTCTCAGGGTCATAATAGACCGCACGACGGACACACAAACTGGCTGTCTTGCCATCAAAGGAATCTCCATACCTGGTTGACGCAATGGAATACAGACGAACATTGTGGGGAGAACCTGGTTTCTTTGGATTTTCACCCTATGATACAAGAAAAAAAAATGAGAAATGGGACAGAGAATAATCGGTAAACTTTAGATGAGAATCAATAAAGTAGAAAACTAAACAAGTTCTAAGAATACATTTGACTTCATTCTATGAGATCGAGAGCCACTAAAGTATACAATTGGGCAAAAATAGGGAATTATAATCAGCCCTGATAAACATTGCAATCTTCAATCCTCATATTCAAAAGTAAAAAACCATCTGATTCCTATGTCCAAACATGATCCGTCATCATAGCAACTTTACTGTATGCACTGAAGTTAAAATATTCTACTGCATCAAACTATCTGAAAACAGTAATAATTAAGAAAACAGCAACATATAGAGGAGACAAACTTACAGGAGGGATAACACCATAGCTCTGCCCTTCCCAGTATGGAACATTACCACCATGATCAATCACAATATGGCAAGTCTCACCGGGAGCTTTTGGACCGACAAGTCTCTCAACAGAAACAATTGTAGCTGTGTAAGGTTCCTTGGGCTTGAATAAATTTAGTGGAGGCTCTTTTTCATTTTCCAGCTCTGAAGGTGAAACTCCAACCTTGGATTTGCTGGCTTGTTGCACGGACATGCATACTATGTACTGATTGCTCTTTTGTGCATTTCGTGATTTCAGATCGAAAGATAAGTTGGAAGCCCATGACTTGTTACCAAAGCTTATAATGTTACTCTACAAAAAAAAGGCCAAATGCTTCAGTATCACAAACTGATTTACTTGCGTGATAAATAAAAGTAAGCCGGAAATCTCATTCAGGAAAATACTGCAAGCCTTGCTCAGTTCTTGCACAAACAATGCTAACAAGAAACAGCTTCATAAGAAAATTGTCAAATATTGTTGTCTACCATGAGGACAAATCGATGAACACAATGCTGCATTTGACAAGCATACACACATCGGCAACCGTCGATGTTCAAAGATGCACGTACACATGAAGCGCACATCTTTATAACAGACGAACACGGAACACTCTATAATGTTAATTAGGCAAAAGAAAATTTGCACTGCCAAATGAAGTTCAGCACCCTTTCTCCAAAACTGTATAGAAGCTCACTAGAACAACTATCGATTAAGTTTGAATCCGTTTAGTTTGTTTACTGTCAGCACAATTCAAATACAGGAGATTTTAAACCTGTTTAGTAGCAGCTATTACAAAAGAAAAAAGAAAGATGACGCCATTCCTGTTTAGACAAATCCACTCTCAGCCTCAGAGAATATAGAAATTTAAAATATTAACTGCATTTTTAGACCATTAAAAAGATGCTCAAAAGCATGGTTGCTGGCAATCAACGATCTTTAGCATTGAAGTAGTTAAGATACAAAAATTTCAGCCATGGAATCTAAATTCGATCTCCAAAAAAGATTTTCCTGATATGAATTTAAACATGTAACAGATCCTATACTATGTTCTAACTCTAATCTTTCGATTTTCCAATGATCTAAACAGTAAACACCCATTACTGAAACAGCTAAAATATCAGAGTACTGATTATTGAGTACCTTAAATACAGATCTCCTTATAGAAATGTCGTTTCCAGTAGGAACAACTACAGAAACCTGAAAAAAATAAACCCAAAATGTCAGTCTTGGATAAAACCCATTTCGATAAAGGTTGAGAACGGCGGAAGAAACGATAATAATAACATTTTCCCCTTGATAATTTCTGGGGTAATATTTTCTTTCCTTTTTCCTGGGAATCAAACAGAAAGGGAAAACTAAATAGGAAAAAATAAATAAGACCTGTGATACAGTAGAATAAGCCATGAAATAGAGACGAAAGAAGAAGGTTTCAGAGGAGAGCAAATTAAGGGAGATCTTTGCTTTGATTTGGTTTTCACTTGTCTTCTCTTGAGACGGGATTTAAAGGAGAAAGAAAATTTTGATGAGTGAGTGATGATCTTTTAGCGACTGCCAAAAGACGCTTCTCCTTCTGCTTTGCCTTCTCGGGTGGCAAAAACGAAATGATAAAGGCCTAAAATGGTGTTGACCGGTGAAGGCATAAAATGTTGAAGGAACCAGGTTTTGTTTTTAAATAATTGCAAAGGGTAAACTACATAGGTAGTTCCTCAATTATATGTTATGTTTTGTTAAGTCCCTTAATTATTAAAAAATTATATGATAAGTCATTCAAACTAATAAATTAGTCGGATGTTGTCAATAGGATTTATATAATAACAAGTCTAAACCTCAAATTTTACATTTTATTTTAATTTGATTTTAAATCTAAAAAATACCCTTGACATTTAAATATTATTTTAATTTATCTTTTAATTTATTCTTTAATATCACTGATCATCATCCTCTCATCATCGTCGCAGTCCACTCAACTTCAGTCAAATTTAAGATGTGTTCAGTAATACTTCTCCAATGAACGTTAGAGCGTCAAACGCAGAAACAATGTAAAACATGCACTCTATGTGTGTTGAACTGGTGTTTTCCGTTTAATTTATTGTTCAAATGAACATTTCGTCATAACTAGTTTTCTTAATTTCTCTACAAGTCTGGCGAAAAAATATGTTTGAAAATCACTGCCGAACGGATCCTCGTACCCAAATCTCCCTCGCTCAATACCCAGTACCAACAGCAAACATTGACCGGCCACCGGTCAACAACATCCACGTCGACCAAATCATATTGTTTGTTATATAAACGAAAGCTTTTTTGGGATTGTTTTACTTCTTTGGTTTTGGTGTTGGATTCTTTGAACCTGTCCATTTTATCAACTTATGGTGATTCATATTGGAATGTGAAATACTTTGAGCTGCTTGTTTTTACTCTAGTTTTCATTCCCAACCAATTCGAAGTTTTCATTTAAAAAAAAAAATCAGCGTCTCTGTTAACTTCTTTCCTTCAAATTTTCAATTTACAAGTAAAAAGAATATATGTCTATTAGTTTCGGATCAAAAAAAATCTGTCTATTTATAGCTCCATAATTATTCTCTTCAAAATATTTTTTGTTCTTTTGATTCTTTGTTTTTATGTTTTTTTTTTTTTTTGTTTTGTTTGTGTGTATACATATTCATGGTTGTATAAATATACGTTTAGAATCAAAGAATTTTTCTTATTTATTTATTTAGTTCTTATTCTTGATATTCAAATGAGTCTCATTTAACAAATTTATTGACTATTGATTGTAGACCCAAAATACCATTGGACTGAGAAAATTGTTGATTTTTTTAGAAAAAAATTGTTTGGATTATGAGAAAAAATGTTACTTCTTTGGCAGAAAATTTAGGATTTTTATATTTGTCTCAAATTCATTTCTTTTTTTTTAGAATTTTGTCAGAAATCGTGAATTATAGTATCTGGTGTTGCAAAAAATAAAGAAAAATTTGTAAACAATGACAATAGAGGAATAACAGATTACATGGTTCCAAACAACATGGGGCCCGTCCCAAACAAAACCATGCACGTACAAGGGGAAAGCCCAAGAACCAAGCCACGCAACATAGACGAGACAACCAAGCCAGGAAACGCCGAACAAGGGTTTTGCTGGCCCGAAAACAACAAAGCGAAAACGCACATAGACAAACACAGCACACCAAACCAGTAGCCGGAAAAACAATGATCAAACGCCAAACCGAAGCAATGGACATCAAGAATCCCATTACATTCAAGCGAGAGTTCTTTCCAGAGGCAGGCTCCCTCATTCGATCCGAACGAAGGTCTTGTCATTTTGAACGATGTTGGATAACTTCCATACTTGAGCTGGCACGAGATTACTCCGCCATAGGCTTCGATGAGCCACAGACATAAGAATGAGCTTAAAGAAGACGACACAATATTCTGGTATACTATAAACAAACAAGCCAACGAAGATATGAGGTATTTTAAGAGATTGTAACTAATATGTTGGAATAGAGATATTTTGTTAACAAACGTATGAAAAAAGGGACTAAAAGTGAATAATGAAAGAGAAGCAAACATCAACTTTTAAACTGTAATACAAAACTATTGGATAAAAAATTTTATTATTAAAGTCTTAGCCTTTGAGTGGAGAAAGTTATAGAGAAATATGGATATAAAAAGAAAGAACTAATTTTTCTTTAATTAATTGTAGGGATTTTGATTAGTCGACAGTGATGGATAACAACCAGAAAAAAAAGTATATGGATAAGTTAAATGAAAAAAAAATGAAATAAACAAGTTATTTTTAGAATTATAATTAAATTTAAAAATGTAAAACTTGAGGATTAGATGTGTCACTAACTTATTGAAGAAAATTATAAATAAAAAACATGTCCCAATAAGCCATTTGAAGGGGGTGATTTTGTTACTTATTGAAGGTAGGCATGAGACAGGATCATAGAACTCTAGTTATAAATAGGGTAATCTCCATAAATGGTCACCAAACTTTTGGTATATCTATACTTTGATCATTCGAATAAAAAACATTTTAGTCATTTAAATAAAAAAAATATTTTAGCCACCATTATTAAGAAAAGTTTCATTTCAGTCACTCAGGCATTAAACCCCTAATGACTTCTAAATAAACATACCCACATTTCATTTTTTAAATAAATAAATAAATATCATCCAATAAAATAAATATAAATTGTGAAGGTCAATAATCAAATATGAAACCCATTCTTTTTCATAATTAAGAGTGATTGTAATTACTATCTTAATAATTAGTTACACATTATTTTTCTGGATAAAAAATTAGTTCCACATTTCTTAATTCTATATTTTGATGTCATACATTAAATCAAAAAGTAAATTTTATTGAACGTAAAATTTATCAAAGTACCTTAGATAAAATTTGAATTGTCTAATAAATGTTGAATTGATCCACTCTGAAATGGAATATTTGTTTTTTGTTTGAGATGTGTGTAACACCCGGGTTTAGGGGTCGGGTGAAAATAATATTTTAGTATTATTTCGGGCTCAGTTTTATAATTAAAATAACCTTTTGGGCCTCGGGTTTTAAAATCAAACATTTTATTGTTGGACTAAATTGAAATGAAAATTTAATTTCGATGGTTTTTAGAGAAAAGGGGAATAGCTATCTCATTAATGGCACTCTTGTAAATAAATGGACTTGTGAAATTAAAAACCCATTTCTTATTTTAAAGAGATGATTCATCATCTTCTTCCCTCCCCCTTTCCAAAATTTCACGTCAAAAGCTCCTCTTTCCCCTAGTCTACTATTTCATCATCTTTCTTCCTCATCCTTGGTGATTTTCGAAAGGTAAACATATATTCGACTTGTCCTCTCTTTCCTCTACATGCTAGTACTCTTAGATTTCATTAAAACCCATGATTTTACATTTTGGTATTTTGAAAGTTTAGACTAAAAATACCATCTTTGTTGTCTTAAACTAAAGCTTTTGATTTATTAATGATAAATGGGTTGTTTACTATCTATAAGGTTCAACATATCCGATTTTTATATGGTTTTATGGTGTTTCCCGAAATTGGGTTTTAGGGAGGTTTTAGAGTGTTGAAATGTTGAATTTTGGAGGTGTTTTGTGTGAGAATTTGTGGGATGGTGGTTAGGCTATGTATAAGGGTTGTTTTGGAAGCTTTAGGGAGTAGTTTAAGTGTGGGAATCATCGGTTTTGGACTGTGCAAAGAGGCTGCTCGGGAATGGCTTTTTGGGGGTTGTTCTTGGTTCGAAAAACAAGTGTTTAATGTTTGAATTGTATTCCGGGTTTGCTATGTTGTGTTGTGGACTGATTCGAGGTTAATTCACTTGTGTTGAGGCGATTAGAAGCAAGGAATTGCGTTGGTAAAGCTTTGGGATCGAATCCGGAAGTGAGGAGGCTTGATTCGGCTTTGCTTGTTTTGCTTAAGGAAATGAGGTGAGTGGTTAAAATGTTTTAAATGGCTTTGATCAATTGGTTCGAGCATGTGAATGTGGAAATGTTTTCAAGTAACATTTGGTTCAAAGTTGGTTTTGAAGAAGTTTAGTTTTGAGCTTGAAAAGTCAACTTTAAACTCAAAGAGTAAGTGATGTGAAATGCCTCTTTAAATTTCCCCTTTATCATTGTTTTTCATCTCTTGAAATGATATTTTGTTATACATGAAATTCCAATACTTTGGGAAGAAGCTTGTTGCTATTTATTATATCGTTGCTCATGTATGATGGTAATAATGTGGATGTTGATATGCCTTGTAAGGTGTGAGTAAGTTGGTGCAAGTTGTGCACGAAAATGGTGAGTAAGACCATTTGTGATCAGTAAGATTCCAAGTAGTAAGTGATGCCTAATTGTAAATTTTGTTACATCTTGATTTGATTGTGCATGATATAGTGAGTACATGTCGTATGTTAGTGATTGTATATTGTGTTGCATGGTTGGTGTCGAACCTCACGTGATGGTTGTCGTTGCTCCGGTGATGTGTAGTCCCGCCGGTAGCGAATGGTATAAGAATCCGGTGATGTGTAGTCCCACCGGTAGTGACTAGTAGAAGAGTACTTTGATGTGTAGTCCCATTGGAAAACTACTAGTCGAAGGGTGATGTGTAGTCCCACCGTGTGTGTTTGGTTATGCTTGTGCATACCATGTGTTGTTCATGTGTATCTCACTATATCATTCTCTTTTATGGTTTTGCTTTAATCTAAGATCATACCTTTATGCATACTATGAAGTGTAATGCTATGATAAATGCTTATATTGTTGAATTGTGGTTGAACTTGTATGAAAGTAGAAGGATTAGGTCGTTGGATGATTTGTATGCGTTGACCTTCATTTCAAAGAAAGCTTTGAACCCTGCATTGTCGTAGTTATGTTTTAGAGCTCCGCTCACTAAGCTTTATGCTTACGCTCTCCTTTTTCCGACAATGCAGATCTTTAGCTTGGAGTTAGCAAGGAGCAAGATAAGGGCGTCCAAGCGTGTGGTGGTTTGCTCAAGTATGGTTTAATTAAATAATGTAGTAGTCTAGCAATGAGAAATGCTACGTGTTTTAGGAGCTTGTATCTAGACTCCTTTGTGTTGGCCACATGTTGTTAATGCCTTATGTTGATGCTTTGGATTGATTATGGTTTGTAATGCATGAATGCTATGATGAATGTTTGGGTATGGTGGCATGCCTTTAGATGTTTAGATTGCCTTGTCTTGGTGCAAACCTCATATGTTTTCCTTGTGCCTTTTAGGGCCTTTGAGTTCCATGTATGACTTGTATGCCTAATTGTCTTTGTTGGAATGTTAAGTATGGATGCCTCGTTTCATGTTAATTGCTATGTATGGCTCATGTATGATTGCTTGAATGATTGTATGTACGAGTCTTGTGAGTGTTAATTCATGCCTTTGGTTCCTTTCGAGCTTCTACATATGTCTATGCATGATCTTAGTGTTTTACATAGTTAGGGAGTCCTTAAGTTGGGCAGTAAGTGATCCCCTGCACTAAGGTTTCGAAACCATGGGTAAGGTTTCGAAACCTTTGCAGAAAATTTGGTTCAGGGGTCACTGCCAGCCAAAGTTTCGAAACCTTTGGGGTAGGTTTCGAAACTATGGTCAAAGGTTTCGAAACCTTCCCCAAGGTTTCGAAACCTTTGGTGAAAATTGGCTCCAGGGGTTTCTGCCAGCAAAAGTTTCGAAACCCTTGGTAGAGGTTTCGAAATTTCTGCTTAAAACTGCACTGTTTGACCCTTTTTGGCCTGTTTGAAGAGAAAAACACTTAGGTGCTAAGATGCCTTTAGTAAAGATTAAAAATTGGGGGTTTGAATGTTGTCTCGTGTGATATGTTCCGCTGTTTGATCTCTTAGAATTTAATACTCGAATGTGACAAGATTAAAATGAAAAAATAGAGTTGCTAACCGAGGGGGAACCTTAACGGGTTTCGCTTCGGTTTTCCCCGTGTAGCTCACTCGGACCGGTCATCCGGCCAGACCGGGACGAGGGGGTTACAATGTGGATATAAGATGGGACGAGAAGTTTTTTACAATTAATACAAAAAACTATGATAATTATTTGCCGAATGCCTTTCTATATAAAAGCGTGATTTTAGTATGGATTAATATTCTATACACTCTGGCGATAAAAACTGAAAGTTTTCACAAGCGCCTTAGTTTTAGGGTATAGGGAGTTAGTTTAGGGTATATGATTTAGGTGTAGGGGATTAGAATTTAGAGATAGTTGTTTCAATTTAAGATCGGGATTATAATTTAGGGTTTATAGGTTAGGGTTTAGTTTTATGGTAATATGGTGATGATTTAGGTTTTAACCTATAAACCCTAAATTATAACCCTAAACCTTAAATTGAAACAATTATCCCTAAATTCTAACCTCCTACACTTAAACCCTATACCATAAACTAACTCTTTATACCCTAAAACTATGATGCTTGTGAAAACTTTCAGTTTTTACCACTTATGTATAGAATATTTATCATTTTAGTATTATACGTAAAAATTAAAAAAAAAAACTATAAAAAACCCTAAGTTCTATTATGTACAAGTGTGGAAATGTTAAATATTTGTCAAATTTTCATGTTTATATATTTATTCATATTTAAAAAAACTAAATACATTAAAAATAATTAGCAAGATTTAAATAGAGGTGGAGCATAATGATTTGGGGAGTAAGTTTTTAAAAATTAGATATCTATATTAAAAATAAGAAGAACATTTGATGTATTTTTAAAGTTTATGACCATAGTTATAAAGTTTATTGTTTAAAATTTAAAATTTATTTTTTAATATGTAAAATTTAGTGCTCGTAAAATAACATATGATATCATTTAAAGTTCATTTGTAAAAAAAATAGAATAAAATTTAAAATTTGTTTTTCAGTACGTATGATTTAGTGAATTTGACAATATCTAACACTGCCTTACTCGATTATCCTTATCCCTAGTCATAAAATTAAAAAAATATTTTTTCTCAAGATAGAAAAATTCAATCTATAAAGTTTAATTACATAATTTAACGAAAAACATATTAATTAATTAATAAACAATTAAAAGAAGTCGAAATATGTCATAATTAACTACGTTCATAATTCTTACAACTCTCATTTTATACAAAAATTGAAGGAATAGTATAATTATATTCAATTTAGTGTAATATATAACAAAAATATTTAAACATATTACATATATAATTATTATACTCAATTTGAGATCTATTAATTAATTCAATTGAAAGGTAAACATGAAATTTTCGGGTATCCAGTTCTTAATTTTTTATATTTTTTATCTTTTTAGATTACTTAATATTTTTACCTTAGAACTATATTTAAATCTCTAAATTCATTCTATATTTGTATTATATGATTTTATGTTTTAAATTTTTAAAAAAACATATTAATTTGTGAATATGTAAGATTCGATATGAAACAAACAACAAAGTTTCTCTACTGCATTTATGTATTAGTAGATTTTTTAAAGTCTACAGCCTTGAAGAAAAAATGGGTAGATCAATACAATTGAATCATGATGAATGGTCTCATTTTTTGTTTTTTAATGCGTGATGTTGTTATGCATTAGTAGTTTTTTAATGTCTATTGTTTTTACTCTTTTTTTAAAAAAATATGAGATTCGAAAAAAAATCACGATCGAGATTAATTTTTTTAATATTTTTTATGGTTATAAACTTCAAAACATTAAATTTTTTGTTTAGATCCTGTATTATAAATTTTTATTTTTTATTTTTAAAATAAAAAAATAACAAAATAATGCGAACCAAGTACCCAATTATAAGGTACTTGATACTCACGGTTTAAGATACGGGCCGGTAAATATAATACCAAAATGTTTGGGTACTCGAATTTTTGAGTTACCCTGATTTGAAGACCCCTAACTTTAATTAAGCTATCGACGGTCAGCTGTCACCTTAAATTGCACCCTCTCACTTATTGGGACCCACTTACTTCGTGGTCAGATTCATTCCAGATGTCGAACGGTCAGCACCCTCACTGCCCGAAGTCTTTTCTGTTGAAATCTAACTCAATCCCGAAAGCACATTTCTATCCTCTGCGTGCACGTCCATGATAATCATCAACTTTTGTAATAGAGCAGTCTATCAAAATATTCATATCCAAATATTCTTTTGGAAGTATTTCAAGACTGTAGTAATTAAAAATCCTTTATGATATGACTTGTCAGTTTTAAATTAATGTAGCTATATAGAAAATTATATTTTGATTTAATTATATAATTTTTAAAAATTGAGTTATTTTCTTATCATGTCATCTTATATAGTGGCTTTAACTTTTGCTATATCAATTTAACATTTGTCACAATTTATTATTATAAAACTCCAAAATGTCATCAATCAACATTACATAAACCTACTTTAATAAATTGTGATATTTTTCAAACTAGTTATTTTTTCAATTAAAACGTAAAAGTTGTGTTTCTAACTTTTGAAAAAAGTGTTTTTAGTATATAAATGTTTTCATTTATTCTTTATATTTTACATTCGATTATATTTTCTAAAAAAAATCAACATACTTATCGTGTAGTTTATAAATTACACAACTCTTTATGTTTTAAAATTTATATATATTTAATTGAAAAATTCTACCACGTGCGATGAACATTGCTGAACACCACTAACGATGAATACCGCTGAACACTATTAATTTTTTTTTTAACTTTTTTAAAAATTTAAAGGACTAAAATTATAATTAAAATTATCTCTTAAAAATAAAATTAAATTTAATAGGTACTTTATAATATTTTTTAATAGATTAAAATCAAATATACCCAACATTCCTAAACCCTAACAAAAATCAATCTCTTAAAAAATAGAAATCAATTTATAATTTTTTAATAGATTAGAATCAAATATACCCAACTCTCCTAAACTTAAACCCTAACAAATTCAACCCCTCAAACTATCCATTTTCTGCATTTATGCAAATTGATTTTTTACCTTATACATATATCTTATCGACATTGCTACCTGTACCTTCATCTATATGCATTAATCAATCATGTGCTAAACTTAGATCTTAGTTTCAAATTGCTATGTTTTTTGATTTTAAAATACGACCATTTGAATTCTTATTTGATTCTAATTTATTAAAAAAATTATTAGAATTGATTAAAATTTTGAGCGTATAGTTTTTGTTTTAAGGTTTTGATTTTATTTTTAATAGTAAATATACATGTTTGTGATTTTTTTTTTACATTTATGTATAAAAATTTGTCTTCTAAACTTTCTAAAATTAAACACTCACTTTTTATAACAATATCAAATACTTAAATAAGCAAACAACACTTTCCCTAACACTCCATTAAAACTATATTTTTTTTTCAGAAAAAAAACTTTTTTGAAAGTAATTTCAACATGTCTTAAAAGAATGAAGATATAGATTGTAAAGAATGTTTGAAAGAAAATAATGGCAAAAATGGAATTTCAAATTAGGCTCCATGTGCACCCCCAATGCACCATAACTTTCTTTCTATATGCCAAAATTTACTAAATAAAATAAAGCAACAATTCCTTAACCATAACAATTCTGTTCCCAAACACACACGCCAAAGATTGGTGTTTCAATCCTAGTTTCAGCTCCGCCCGGAAAAACGTCAAACGATCGTCTAATAGTTCCCGGCGATTCTATTTGAGGTAAATTTCGATTCTCGCTAAACCCTAGCTGTGCTTATATCTCTTTCCAAATTCACTCATTTTAACGTTTCCTTTTCAAGGAAACACAATTTATCCATTATTGTTTATCTTTTGAAATTCGAATTATTGGGAAATTCTTTTCTTCTTCCGTTTGGATGTTGAGAAGGTTTGAGGAGAAGAAGCTGTGTAATTGTGATCATTTACGAATTTATCTAATTTATCGCTCCTTTTGAATTTGTAAACTCATTTTGCATGGAAATGACTTTGTTTAGGTTGTAGACACAATGATCCCGTTTTGTAGTTGCTGAGTTCATAATTATAACGGAGCTATAACTCGGTTTTCTCTTTTGAATAATTAATTACTTGTTATATTAAATTGACTTTTATTTTGACTTGTAGGTAAATTTATCTCAAATTCCGGCTCCTTTCTCTGATGATTTGCAAGAATTAGTAAATCACTAAGGTACTTTTTGCTACTCTTTTTTTTCTCACTTTCAAAAGTGTTCGGATGTAGAAGCAAGTAGATATATTTGAAGAATTTAAACTTAAGAAATAATTTTTTAGAGAAAAAAAACATGGTTTACTTTAATGGAGAATGGATGTGTTAGAATCTGTGTAGCGATCTAGCGTTTTTTTTCTTCAATTCTTAAACATTTATGACTATAGTAATATAAATGTAAAATCGACATAAATTCTAGCTCTCCTGATTTGATCAAAGTGTTGTGTTTCTTTATGCTTCCCTAACATCGACTCAGCTGGTTGTACTGCCTGATTTGAGTTTGCAGATTCTCCGCTTATCAGAACCTCATGACTTCCTCTTCGCATGATCATTCTGGTATTTCTTCTTGTCAAGTGCTATATCAACTTCGTGTTTTATGGTACCCGTGTAGCTATGTTCTTATGAGCTATGTGAACAGAAAAAATATTGAATTCATTTGTGGCATTTTCGTTCTTGAATTTGCTCCCCGCCCCCCAGGGTGTTTAACTGAGATTCAGTTTTTAAATTATGAGATTGGAAGGATCTTTACGGTTTCACCCTGTTGAATTCCTGTGTATTAGTTATTACCTCATTGCTATTTTATATGTCATGGCATCATGTTGTGAGGGTTTTCTTTGTGCAGTAGCCACTAAGGAAGCATAATGGGTAGTTTAGTTGGTATTTCTAGGGCTCCATGTAACTTGATTGTTTCTATTTTTGCCTGGATGCTTGCTATATTGTTTGTCTCTATGTTTTCATTTTATGACCTTTTCTTTGGTTACAGTTCACTTTGAAATTTACATTAACTGCATTTTATTAGGCATTTCCACACTGTTATTTTATCTGGATGATGGCTCCTTCTGTTGCTGTATCATATGAATGCAACAGGGCCTTTTGATGGATATTTTAAGAAGCATTGATTTATTTTACTTCTCAGCTCTCACTACTTCTACCTGCACTGCTTAAAATCTTTGTTGCTTGAGTGCTTGCGTTTTATTGACTTTGTTCGGTGTCTGCTCATAATTTAGAGTTCTCTCTTATTATGGTGTTGATCTTAACTAATTTATTTTTGCCAGACAAAAATGAAGTTGATGAACAGAAAAAAAATTCGGAGTTCAGGGATCACTCCTCATCTCTCGCAACAGGACTTTCTCCTTCTATCACAACCCCAAACATCCCCTACACAACACCTCAACATGCTGTGGTACCATCTTTAGAGATAAAATTTTTCAGCATTAACATTTATTTCATGTTTACTTTCTCTTTGAATTAACTTTGCACCGTTCATCGTATTGAAGTATAAGCGGCAAAAACAGTTTTTGAATCAAGATTTCAAGATACTTGATATTAATGCATTTTGAATGAGTTTGAAAACAAATGGAAGAAAATTAGCGGCAATGTTTCCATAATAGAGAATATTTTGTTTATCATTTTATATTTGAACTCGTTTTCTTTTTGTTTCCAAGGAAATGTTTTTCATTTTTTTGTTGCCAAACATCTGTTATTTTAATCTTTGAAGATGAGCATTTGGGTTTTCCTTTAAAACAATTTTTTAGCAATAATTCTGATTATACATTTCTTTGTTATCAATCATTTATTTAATTCAGTAGTTGTGTTTTTTGTTTGTGGTTCTAATATATTGCTCACACATAGCATTTTTGACTGGGGTAGAGGATCCTATTACAATGACCAAGGTACTTAGCTAATGAAGTCAATAGACTAAGTTCAAGTCCTGACATGACTTTTCCTGGTAACTCATGAATTTCTTTTTTGTTTTTATTGAATTTTGTAACTCATGAGTTTTGCTTGTTATAAATGGTTACCTTTCTGTTAGTCATGTTTTTAGTTTGGTGCTAGGACGTCAGCCTGTCCTACCCCTGGGTCGAGTCATATTTTTAGTTTGGTGCTGTTACGAGCCTTTGTTTAAGAATATTTTACATTGTTGAAAACATTTTTTTCTCCTGAAAGTTATATAGCTGAAACAGATTGCTAATTTTTTTACCTAGAGAGGTATCAAAATATGTTGAGGATCTCTGATATATATATTTTTTGTTTCCTTGGCTTATGAAACTGAAGGCACCAGCTGCTTACCCCTATCCAGATCCGTATTATAGAAGCATCTTTGCTCCCTATGATGCTCAATCATATCCTCCACAGCCCTATGGTGGTCAACCTATGGTACAATACTCTATTTCTCTTTTGTGCTAATTCTAATTATGGTTTTCAGGCTAAAGTTGGATTATCTTGTGCTTCTGTTTTAGGTACACCTTCAGTTGATGGGTATTCAGCAAGCTGGAGTTCCTTTACCATCAGATGCAGTTGAGGAGCCTGTCTTTGTTAATGCAAAACAATATCATGGCATCCTGCGACGTCGACAATCTCGTGCAAAAGCTGAATCAGAGAATAAACTTGCCAAATCTAGGAAAGTATGTTAAATTTCACTTCTATGATTTTCCTCTCTTTCTCTTTTCATTTTTTGGGTGGTGGGGGGCGATTCAAATAGTTGCATTTAATTGTGATATTGACTCTTTTTATCACCACTACAATGTTGCACAAATTTTGCAGCCGTACTTGCATGAATCCCGTCATTTGCATGCATTAAGACGGGCCAGAGGATCTGGGGGTCGATTTCTGAATTCAAAGAAAAATGAAAACAAACAGAATGGTGCTGCATCAGGTGATAAATCACAGTCCAATATCAATCTGAACTCCGACAAGAACGAGGTAGCTTCTGTGGAGGGCAAATGTTGAAAATTTGGAAGCAATAGGCAAAGATAGGCTTTGACACCAGCGATATAGTCTCGGTAGTTGGTAATGCTTCATTCTGTCTAGCTCTGTACTTAACAACTCAGTAGTGTGTATAGATTTCCAACTAATAGGCATTAGGCAGAGGAGCATAGGAAGAGTGTTGTTGAAGTGCATTAATCGTTATGCTGCACATTTTTTTTCCGAACTTGGATAATAAATTAGAAATGGTTTGATGGGTTTGCTTAACTTATATCAATTCTGCCTACCTAAAGGGCAGAAGAACCAGGCTCTTGGACTGAGGAAAGAGTAGGAGTTGAGAAAGAAGTCATGAAATGAAGAAAAGCCCAAGGTTTTTATTCCTTCCACAAGAAAAATGAAATCACCTTCCCATTTTCTCGTAATGCCGAGAACTTTAACCTTGGTCACCCAGGCTTCTACAAATAGGAAAAGCTCATCTAATGTGGTCACTGGTTGCTATGGCCGAATAGGGTAGGCAATGCACGTAGGCGTAGGTCTTCCACCATCGCTTCCTGTGTGCCGGTGATAATCAATAACAGCTTCCAATCACAGAATAAAGCTTCCCCAAAACAAAGCCAAGCAGGTAAGCAAGCCAGTGTAAGTTCCCTTCCCGGGGGTAATATGCCGGTATCAGTCCCTTTTTATCAGTATTTTCTTCAGTGCTATTATATTTACAGGCTTCCAGCCACCTATTTATTAGACATATCTCTTCCAGCCATTTGTACCTTCTTTCCTTCTTGCCTGCCATAGTTTCCCTCTTTCTATCGAACCGAGAAAGCAACCACAATCATGGGCGTGTCTGCACGTAGTTTGTTCTTCATGTATGGTTTCTTCGCAGGGAAAATGTTCAGAAGGCAGTTCAATCCCTCCGTAGCCAGGAAAAGATCAAGTTAGTAGCATGAATTAATTTAAAAAATGCCCAAGATTCTGTTATTGTTCCGAAATAATTTAATAACTCAAGTGTTAGCGAAAAAAAGCTCGACCACTGGGAGAGGAAAGTGAAAGGAAAGATCATATTTATTCAAGCATGTTTGGAAACGGCATGGCTAAGGTAAATGGGATGTCTTTGAGTTAAAAGATGCAAAATTGTTTGTCCACATTTCCATACGGACGTTAACATATATGGTCGCACGTTGCCGTGGGTATATTCGTGTAGGTTTAGTCAATTGTACCGTATAGAATGACATTTCTACATTATTTGGAGGGAAAAAATATAGCAAAAGATATTTCAACATTGTTGATCAGATGTGAATATGCTAATATTTCATCAACAGTTTTGCACTGTACATTTACGTTCTAGATAGTTTATGCATTTAACGCCAGAAGATGAATCCGTCTTATATTTATCTCTAGAAGTGAGCAATCTAATTTGAAGCAAATAAAACAACCAATGCATGCACGCAAGACACAAGTTCAATCAGATGAAGATTTTGTCCCATAAGTTGTCGAGTGTTCCCCCGAGATTTTCCCACCAAAGGCCACAATAAAACGGTTTACAGATTAGATCCAAAAACTTCCAGCCTTGCTGCTCTTTCTATTCTCATACGAAACAATCATTGAAGGAACTCTCCATTTATTTCATTTCACAACAGATACAAATCAATATACTAAGAAAAGAAGAAAAAACAACCACTGCCAAAAACTGCTGGACAAAGCAAGGAACCCGAGGCCGATGAAAGAAAGGGAATGGCATTCACCAGAAATCATTTCTATAAATTAACACTTGAGATTCAATGAAGGGGGAAAAGACAATAATGTGATATTAACACTAGCATGGTGTCTTCCATTTCCCGAGTCACTCTAAGAAGCTAGAAAACAAATTTGATATAAATGTTGATTTACTTGCTAGCATCGGCTATAGACAAGTCTAGTCACGCAGCTTACAGCCTACCTGCTCTGAAACTGAAGTTGGCCAACCAGAGACTTTGCAAGCATTTAGTGGGTGCCGAAAAGAATCATCAACTCCGATCAACAACCGTGAACACATGGCTGTGTGAGAACGGCAGATTGATCATCAACCAAGCAGTGCCCCCCTCCCCCCATCAGATCAATGTTGCCACGTAATTAGCTCAATTAAACCAATTCTTGAGAATTTTACCTTAGTTCTTTGTTTCCTTGGTCGGATCTTCAACATCTTTGGTAACCTCAGGGGCAGACTCAGTTCCTGAAATTGTCTCATCCTTAGTAACAAGAGGACTTGCAGATGGTTCAAGGGGGTTTGATCCGAGGTTCTCGTTTGTTGAGTGTGGAGATGTCTCCAAAGCAGTTTCACTTGCATTAACAGAGGATGATGAAGAGGGCTCAGTAGTACAATCTGGGTTACTATCGACCAGTTTCATTTGCACTTCACCATTTGGGACAATAGCAGATGCTTCATTGGAGCCTGGGGTCTCTCTCCATTCAACCCATGCGGGTGGTTTATCATTTCCACTGGGTCCAGCTTCTTTAGAGTCTTTAGACAGATCCACTATTTTCCCTTCACAAACCTGAGAAGATGTCGCGGTATCATCTAAATCGTCATCTCCACCACCAACAACATCATCATCTTCACCTTCACCGTTGACTACAGCAACTCGTTCAGCATTAGGCAATGCAGACACCATAGCACCAGTTGAGCATTCATCGGAAACTCTATCATCTTCAAACGCAAACCAGTTGGAATTTGTAAAAAGAGAACCGCTGCAGACAACAAAAAAATGCCCGCCAATCAGGTCAATAAATTGAATTAACATGATAGAAGTTTCAAAATGGTTAACAAAGTGAATAAATTCTAATTCCCACCAGTTAGTTCCAAAAAAAAGAAGAAGAAGATTTCAACGTACCTTTCTTGGTCGTCTCCTAGGCGCAGAGAAGATATTACAACCTCAGCAGATTCATCATCAAAGTAAACATCCTGAAAAGTACAACAGCAATAGTTTTCAATTATGCACAAAAATAAGTTCAAATGATAAAAGGAAGTCGAATAAGAAAGGCAGGGAGAGGGGATTTTTTTCACCATAAAAGATCTTTTTTAGAATACCAAAAATAACAGTGCAAAATTAGTAGCAAAAACTTATAATTTCACTGTAAAATGACATGTAAAATGCCCGAAGTGGAAGAGTCCTCAGTAAGTTTAGAAGGTTTTTCCACATAATTACTCAAACAGACCAACCGTCCAACTATTCAGATAACACGTAACATATACCTCATCATCTCTTTCAAGTGAGCCATGTACCTAAAACATATGAAAAAGATGTCAGCAAGTGAAAAAACAAACAAACAAATAGTCAACATTCTAAATTAGATGTCTACTTATTTCACACCAGAATAAATATATAATGACAAATAATAAAATAAAAGCATACCTAAACCAGTAAGATTTAAGATAAGAATACAAAGAAATAATCTTTGGGGTAATGAGCTAGTAAAATTTTTATTTGGTAAAGTGATTACAGATATACAGAAAATAAACAAAGTAGGGAAAACCACAATAACTGCACAAACAGCTTTGCAAAAGCACCAAGACATTTTTTAGGGACACAGGTTAAGGCAAGTCAATGAAGCATATCAAACAGTTTTGAATGTAGTTTTAATATGACATAATAAATTTTCTTGCATGGCTACAAAAATATATCAAACAACGGCTCATAAATTGCAGTATAAAATATATCCATTCAAAATGTAGAATAATTGCTACTACAGAATTACATATATTATGTTCATTCCATAGGTCTTGATATTCAATAAGTTCAAAAAATACAATTTAAACATAGCTGGATTAGTACAAAAGTTCTAGAAAGAACCTGATCCATATCATCGTTACTGTAAATGCCATATCTAAATGCCTGGCTTAAGTTATTCGCCAAGGCTGCAACACCATAATCCCTATCTTGGTAATCATCATCATCACTATCTCTGTTCCGATCATGTAGAGCAGTTGGCCTCCTGTTAAAATAGATAAAACCAAATTATATGAACTTTGAACGAGTAATAAATATTATATCAAGCAAAAAAAGGTCAGCAGGCAGCAGAAACTTCCATGCATTTCCCTTGCCTGTGTTTCACTATTTGCTTGCTACTAAACAATTCAACTTGCTAAAATCCCATTCAAAACATTTCCTTTTGTGGCCTGACACTGAAATTTATTCAAGCTCTTCAGCCTGGTGACTGAAGTAATTCGAGATAAATAACCGAAATCAATTCACAAGGAGTCAAGGACCATCTTAAAACGTCAAAACCCCAATATTTAAATAAAGGTAACTACAATAAAATACCCACAATAATTATCAAGGATAAATTTGCATTGCTCTGAAAGACGACTTGGGGCACATAAAACATTTTAACATTTCAAAAAGCTTTGAAGAGTATCAACTTAAATGGTAAAAAGAATCATGCATATATCTCCATAAATTTGTCCTTCCCCAACCAATGTTTTTTTCTCCCAATACAACTTTCTATTCATGTTTATCTTTTAGGTCTATAAATGTCTTTACACTAGGACTCACTCGAGATAGGCAGGGGTTCCATCTTAGACTGCAAGTAAATCCTAATATCAGATCAAGAATTGTAAGATACAGTAAATCTACATAACAGTTAGTGGTACAAACGCTTCAAACAAATAAGCTGGGCACATTGAGCAACTTGTATAGAGACATTGACTAGAAAATTAAAGCTTCTGTAGAAATTGATTTTACAATCCAATATTTAGATCAATCTCCAATCAATAAACTAGTGATTTTGTTCTTCTAGTTTGTTTTATTTCATTCAGGATATTTCAGCAGTAATTTATAGCAAATTTGCCAACTAGTTCAAAAGAAAATAGCATTTAGTCAAATCCTTTAGCATTCATCGATTATATCCCATAGATGTTATAGATGTTATACTACCATCTTATAATCCTTTTTTAACAATACCAAGTGAAACTAGTTACAGGCTAGAGATTTCATGAACAATGCCAGTGCCACCACTGGGGCAAGGGTAGTTTCATCAAGAAGGTTCCATCCTACAACATATTAATTTTAGTCACGCCAAAAGCTTCCATTCAGCCAAAAATATAAAAAATGCAGATAGCATAGGGATAAACGATAAAAACAAAATTTTAGGAAGTTGACATACCCACAAGCCCACTGGTAGACATTTTCTGCAGCATTACGCTTTGATAGGACATTTGTGCGCCAATCAACCCATTCACTGTTTTCCTGTCAAAGGACAAACAAACTAAGAATACAACTTTTGGAGTGTGAAAATGATTTGACCCCAAAAGGTTTCACATCAGGCAGCAATTGGCAGAAACTTTTCCCCTGGGAACATCTAATGGTAAGAACTCGGAAACTCAGGGTTCAAAGAATGGAAGATGACATACGAGAAGGCTACTCCCAATTGACACCAGACAAAAGGATGGTCCCAAAATACAGAGACCAATACGCAAACATGCAGAAAAAGAGAGAACAATTGGGCATGATATAATTTGGAACATGTTAAAACAATGTAGTGGTTGAATTAACGGATAAACGGTAAAAAAGTTACTATGTGTATTTTAACACATTCTTCGGTCCCAAAAAATATGTGAAAAACTCAAGTATTAAGAAAATACATCGACTGCACCCACAAGAATTAATCATCGTCCGATTTAAGAGTCCCATTTTCTTTTCCTTAGTTTATCAAGAGTACTTAAACCTAAATGTAGCACATAGCTTCACACTACGGCAACCTCTGATTGTGCATAATATTTATCAGACATCCCAAATAGAAATGCAGACTTATTATTGGATAGATTGCATGTTAGACATGACTTAAGCTCTACTTCTGACTCTCTAATCAGAATTCCAAATAAAAAAAAAGTTCGATTAATTGTTGCAACTTGTAATATACACTAAACATTTTAAGTAATTGAAAAGAACATAACGAAATATCTTCAAGAGATATAAAACCTGCAGATATGACTGAATTTCACCATTGCTATTTCCAAGCTCAACAAGTTTGTTAGACATGCGTGTCAAGTGTCCAATATTTCCTATCCTTGGCGGTGCTCTACCTTCAGCACTAACTGTTGGCTGATTAGAACAAAGGAAAAAGCAAACACCAATTCAGTAAAAGCAGTGGATAAAACGTTAACAAGCTCAAACATTAAAACTGTGGAATCAAGAAGTATGTTACAGAAATGTCACAAGAGCAAAGTAAAGCATGACATAGTGACAGTAACTACCATATTTGGATCAGAAGTTAATGTGCAATTCCTTTCGGCTTCAAGTATCTTTCCCAAAAGATTACATTCACATAGAAGATGCTCAACAAGTGGAACATTTTTGCTCTCTAAACATGACAGTATTATGTTCTCCACATGGTGGTGCAAAAAATTGTTGTATGGATACCTGTGTACAGAATTAATTAAGGGTGTGAGAAAGAGCGTCTAATCAGCAATCATATCATTGCAGAGCAGGAATGTACAACATACTCAAAGAACAAGTTCAAAATCCTTTGCACAGCACCCAGTCGAATCAATTCCTTTACAGCAGCTTCACTACCAACCGTCAGCAAGACAGAAATAAACTCTACAATCTGGAACATCCCATGCCAAATTATAAACAATTCTATCAATATTCTTGCATTGAAATTAAGAAGCTCAACTACCAGCTATAGCTGAGTCATGCACAAGGATGAACAACAAAAAGGACAATCACTCCTCAAAATTGAGAAAATGCATTTTTTTTAAAATACCTTTAAACGATGTTTCCCTAGAGGTGGCTGTAATTTTCCATATGTGGTTAACAAGGTTAACTCTGAAGATGAAACATCCAAAAGCTTCAATAACCCACCTGCAGAAGAGTAAACTGATTTATAAGTTCTCCTGTAGGATAATGATGGCCTTTTAAGTTTAGTCAAAATGAGGTGCTTGAGCCTTGAGCATCTGCCATGAGCTATGAATCAAGGACAAGTTTGAATCCCCAAAGTACAATATCATATCATTGTCAAAAACAGATATGCATTCAGCACAATAAGATACATCTGACAGAGGGGTACGCCGAAAACTAAAATGACATAAACTAAGGCGGTCAAGACATGCCAGAAATGGGGGGACATGGCGGTGAAAGGAACAAGATTTAGATGTCTAAGGATTAGATTAATTAGAATTAATATCACTACAGTAATGAACATATAATATAATATATATACATGCATGCATTTTTATTGCCATGTCCCTTCAAGCCGTGGGCTAATTTTTACTTTTAGATTGTCACCATGTCCTTATTGTATCATGCTGCAGTCCCATGTCTGTTTCCATGCTTCAAAGGTCATGAAACAAGAATGGGATGCTGTCTGTCTTTCTTGTTCTCCTTTAAAGTCAGTATTTTCATATATATAAGAAATAGTTGAGTGCTTCAAAAGCGTAATTGTATAAGGGATATGTGACACCACGACATCATATAATATAACATCTTTAGTTAATTCATTTTCCAATTCTAAACGAGGTGAAATTGCAAATGGATTTGTTATACATGTAATGGTAAAGAAGAAAAGATAACTTTCACCTAAACTCTCCAGCATTCCTTCAACTGTCTCGGGGTTAGCAGCTATCATTGGCCCTTGGGAAACTTGGCGGTATGTAGGATACACACCCATTGTTAGCCTTTTTGGATCTAACAAAGATATGCAGACAGACAAGGAATTGACCAGAACAGATTTTGGTCTAGATTCTTCCAAAGCATGACGAATTAGTCTCCCAGTGAAGCTTCATGACAGCACCAAGGGGAAAAAAAGAAAGATCCGAATTAAATGATTGATGAGTCAGAACACATTGTTAACACACACATCTAAGCAACATGAGAAGAAAATAATGACACCCACCTTGGGCTTGTAATTTTGGAAGCAAGAACAGGAGGAGCAAATCGTGTTATTGCGCATAAGGTTTCAGCTGCATTGGCATGCACCTCGGGAGAATCCTGTAAAAATACATTTGAACATTTTTCAAAAACTTAAACTACTAGTAGTGCCATGAACACCCTAAAGTAGAAGACAAGGTAATGTTTACATTAGGAACATCAAATGCTACATGAAGTGTCATTCAGACTGACATATTTTCTACTTAAAGGGCTCCTTACTTGGTAAAGGGTGGAAGGGATTGAAAGTGTCAAATCCTTTGACAAAGATCGGAGGGATATTACCCTAAAACAATGAAGGAGAAATACAGGCAAGAAGGTAAAAGCGGCAAAACAAGTTAAAGAAAACCTCCAACTACGCCACCCATAAAAGTGAAGAAGCCTCTAGTGAAAACTGCAGCTTGATGAGGTACGAGAAAAATACAATTTTGGTATTGCTCAAACAGTTAAATACACTTACAGAGGAGTTGAATTTGTCCACAATCATATCCAATATATTTGTATCTTCTATCCATTGCATTGATTCCTTGTAGTTTGAGTACATATGCTCATCAGCACCAATAAGACGTATTAAAACCTGTTCAACAAGGAAAGACTTGCATAAGCTAACAGAAACCTCTCACAGAATGACAGGGTGGAAACCTAGGATCACAAGTTTAATTTATTCATCACAAACCAAACTTTAGTAAACAACCAAATGCACAAGTAATATGATTATATGAACACAGGATATAAATATAAGAAACTTCTCAAGCTTTTGAGATATTCATTTACACAAAATAACAACAAAGATAGACAAACACCAACCTCCATTATTGAAGTAATGCCAATCAGATCAACTAGACGTTTGACAATTTCCTGATGGCCCTGGACAGCATCATAAAGGAAACAAATCAGATCAATAAAACAGATGCATCTTTGAAGCCAATTCAAAGGCAACAGCTTTATTCGCTATACACAGTATCGCATCAACTATAAGCATCCACAATTGAAACACAGCTTCATGGATAACAGGTGGTTCCGTTCAACAGGTATTACACATACAAGAGAGACCGCAGATTCATCTAGATTCCAAGGAATTCAACCACGTAAAGAACCCCAAATCCATGCTATATTGACAAGCATCAACATCTTAGTCCTTGTTATATACTTATATTACCTTAACATACTGCAGAAATGGCAATGTCTTCCGCAACAGCAAACATATGACAACCTAGCAAGAAAACCGAATATGAAACATACTGACATAGGCAACAAGATATTGAAAGTCCCTTGTATACTTAAATATGAAAGGAAATGTGCAAGAGCTATAAAGTTAAAGTGTTAAACATGCGAATTTTCGGAAGTTCAAAACAGGCTACCTTGCTGAAGTACCCAGACAGTGGAGTACTATGGGAGTGATTCGAATCCAAAAAAGAAAATAACAAATCCATTAACTGCAAACAAACAAGCACGAGCAGAAACTTACATTAGTAAAAAGTACAAATTCAAATACAGGGGGGAAAGGGGTCAACTTCTTACTTCCTCGTCTTCTACCAATGTTTTTAGTATGATATCAACCTCACACGTAAAAAGTTCACATGAAATAAAAGGAAACCTACAATCACACAAATCAAGCATTACAAAACAATAGTGTACAGTAAAATCAAGGGAGTCAAAGCAAACCAAATTATTTAAACTATTAAAACCTACTTGAAAGTTCGCTTATTATCAGCATCCTCTGGAGGTTCTACCACAATATATCGAAGAAGTTGTTCAACTTGAGCCTTCTCCCTCAAGCTGCAAATGAGAACAAAATATGACAGTGAAGAGAGCGGGAGAGAGAAAATAAATAAGTTGGTCTTTTACAAACAAACAATTTGCAAGGATCATCTTAAAATGAGCAAATATTCAAGCCTCCTACAACTCAAGCCATCAACATCCTCTGAATGGATCCCAAACAAGGCTATTTTCTTTGATAAGAATAGATATGAGCAGTGTTTTCAAGTACGCAAGGTGCACTCTAGGTGCTAGAATCATAGACTCAGGCATAAGGTGAAAAACAAGCACTTCTATGTGAAGAAATATGTATGTATGTGCCTATTGCCTTACAAAAAAAAGACCATCTAGCCCACTAGGCGCATACCTGATAAAATGCGCCTTGCTTGAAAGCGTTTAAAGACCTTTTGTTGTCTAGCACTAAAGAGCAAGATCAGACACACCTTGACAACACCAGATGGGGAGAAAGGTCAATTTATTCCTAATAAGCTTTTTGTGCAAAGAAAGGATCAGAGTCTATGCATCATCTCTTAAGAAATAGCTCACAGGAAATACAACTTTGGTACACAGCTTATGCAAGGTGAGGTAGCACTTAGGTCATTACCATTTATTTGAAAAGGAGTTACAAGCTCAGAAGGGTTCACATTCTTGTATGGGTAATAGAAAGTCAGCATACGACCTCTACCAATCTACAGATATAATGAATTCTATAGATTGACTTATATTTAATATTTACTTGCCACGTTAAGAAGACAAGAATCAATAATGATTCCAAAAGGTGAATGCCAATCTATATACCTTCACATTTATAAGAGACTTAAAAATTTCTTGCCCCCTTTATAGATTCTACACACACTGGGTTCAAAAGCCTTTGCCTAAGGCTTTTAATATTTAAATCTATGAACTATGATCAAACATTAACATAATTTCACACTTATAACAAAGCCCCGCATGGTGATTAAAGTAAAATAAGAAATACTTAAGCTTAGAGCATATATATTGTCTTATTGAAACATTATGGTATGGAACAATTTAAAATGCTATGAGATGAAAGAAGAAAGGAAGCAGAAGGGAGGCTAGAAGCTGTACAAGTTTATAAGACGCCCATTAAGAGCTTTGCATTCCTGAATAATTTCATCCTCGTCAAGAAGCTCCTGCAGTGTAAAATTGTCCTTATCTAAAATTGTCTCAACCTGCATTGATCATAAAAACGAAAATTGTAATAGAGATGGGGAGAAAGGAAGAAGATAGTGGGTAGAAAACAGTGGATGCAAATTAACTAGAAACTAAAAACTAACGGCAATCATGGCCTTGACCCTTAATATAATTTCCTTTCACAATGAGGCTTATTAGGGGCAAAATTATTTTCTGCTGCAGCTAACATGATAATGCGAACCTAAGAAGATCTGCTCTCATAATCTGACCTACTTGTAAGAAAAAAAAATTGGGTCCAACTATTTCTGTTTCTTTGAATATCTTAAACATACTTATGCATAACCAGAGGAAACAAAAGAACAAGATTTCCGTCTAATGATAGCAGTCAGAATAATACATTGATGCTCAAGAACAAAGGTCGAACTTCACATTTGAAAAAACCGCCCATTGGTTCGAAATGAAACAAGTGTACTAATTCTATCCCGCAGCAAATGCCGCCTGACATTTTATAAACTTGATTTAAATAGAACAATCAACGAAGTTGAAAAATCTCCAGAGAAGAAGGCCCGTACTCTATATATATTGGACCACTATTCTAACAATGAGGAGTATCGAGTACAAATATTTTTAACCAATTCCAGAAATTGAAACACAATATTTCAAGATTATGTTTCTTGCAATTTACCAGCATCCAAACAGAAATTTTACCAGCAAGAAAACCGAGAATTCAAATTAACAATAATGACATACCCGTCAGCGCATATCTAAAATAAGAAAGATAATCTCAAGAAAACGCGAAACTCACAGGAGACGCAGTGGACAATCCGGCCATACGCCAAAACATCTTTGCGGAAAGATAAACAGCGAAGAACTCAGATCTGAACCAAACAAAAGAAAACCCTAGGAATCGGCGAATTTTAACCAAGAAAACGAAAAGATCCGCCGCAGCGGTAACCTTAGCAATATGAACCGTACGGATTCGAAATGAAAAATCAGAAAACCTAAAAATGGATGTTTCTGGGATTCGATCAAGTCGATGGATGTGCGTGCGGGCGAGAGAAGGAAACCAAGAACACACACCCTGTAATCGCGGGATTGTTTGGAAAAAACTAAAAATGAAATAAATATAAGCATAATTTTGCATTTTTAATAATTCATTTTATTGTCACATCTGAATTATTATTGGTGTTGTTTTTCATTTCATTATTAATTTAGTGCTTTCTTTTTTTTTTGATCAAAAAAAATTTAGTGCTTTCTTTTTCAAATTAGTATAATTATTTTCTCTATTCCATATAATGAAACATTTAAATATTCCATATTTACTTGTGAATTATTATTATTTATATATTTTTAATTTATTTGTTTTATCATAATAAACATAAATTACTATATGGTGGAATTTTAAAAAAAATAGTAATATTAGTTTTGAATAAATAATATTAAATAATTTTTGTGGGCAATGAAAATGACCGTAAAATATATACCTAATAAATAAAGCTAGAAAGATAGAGGATTATTGTCCACTTGGTTGAGGAGATCATTCAATGTGATGTTTTTTCTTTTTCCCTTATTTTCTTTTATTATTACTAAAGTTAAAGGGGAAGGGAGAGATTTCATATGGTTTGAGCCTTATGTATACGTGTTGCAAAAAATTTCTTTATGATACGTACACAATTTACAATTTTGAAATATAAAATAATTTAGAAAAAAAATTGACACATAAACTTGTATAATTATTTTTTTAATATAAGTCTTTTAATTTTAGAGTTTAGGGGTTTATGTTAAACAATTTAAAATTTTAGGTTTATAGTTATAATTTAGAGTTTAGTGTTTATGGTTTAATATTTAGGGAGTTAGAGATTTAAATTTTAGATTTTTATAATTTAAATATGAATGACTGTGTAATTTTTTATATAGCTTGTATATCAAAATATGACAGATTATTTAAAATACAAAACTTAAATGTATTTTATAAACCTAAAGTACACTTTGGGACCAAAAGGAACAACTCAAACACAACATTCATAACAATGGGTTTATAATTAAAAAGTACAGCGATACATGAATATTAGCAACGCAAAAGATAGATGCACAATACCCGCATGTCCCACCCAGAATTTGAGTCTCCACAACAGTTAAGGTTAGCCATTTCTGTCCTGCTCCGTCTTATCCCCAAGAAGATACCTTAATTACGTGATCTGATCTTGCCTTATCAACAGCTATCTTACATGTCCGAAGTAACTTCGACTATGAGAATAGATGGCATGTTTGTCGATTGTGTCCGGCTCCGTGGCACTTGCTGCAATGCAAAAGCCGCTTAAAGGGTCCTTTATGTGTATACTTTTTCTTTTTCCTCTTGGGAGGATCGGATACATGTCGGAGAGCAGGAGGGCGTACTTCAATTTTAGAGGATTTCTTCTGCACAGCCATATTTGCTGTTGCAACTGGGTTTATGGAGTTTGAATATGTTGACCGGAAAGCATCGACTGTGAAGTACTCGGAGCAATACTCATATAAACTCCTTCCTAATTGTTGTAGGACAGCAACAGCATGGCAACATGGAAAACCTTTCAGTTGCCATTCCCTGCAGCTACAATCCCAGAGATCAATGTTCACTACATATATTGCACCCAAACTGTCACAGACTTCGAAAGTGCTACCATGTGACACTGGCACTTGAAGCATGTTAGCTCTCAAAATATGTTGTTCTAATTTGAACTCCACGGCAGGAGTTAATTTTGTCAACCATTGGCTTGAATCTGACTTCTGAGTACTCATCAATTCCATAATCTTACAGCAAATGGTCTCAATCAACTTAGCAATCGGTATAACTGGAAGTTCAGTTACCCAACTATATAATGTCTCTGCAACATTTGATGAAAAATGTCCATATCGAGAACCTTGAAAAAGAACATTTGACCAGTGTTCAGGTCCGCTTTGCATGATCCACTCACAAGCCTCTGGTGAAATATTTCTGATATACTCGATAGATTTTCTGAATCCATCAAGTGTAGTAGCACGAGCAGCATCGTAGAAATGTGTGATAATTACTTGAAGAACTTCTTCAGTACACAAGCCATTGAAATCCCTTTTTAATCCCTCTATCAGATGATGGAGACAATAACCATGGTGTGAATTCTTAAAGATCATCGAAATAGGCTTTCTAAGCCCAAGCTGTCTGTCTGCCACGAACGTTACTGGTTGGAATATTGAAAGTGCAGATTTCAGTTGCACCAAAAACCAATGCCAATTATCATCATTGACAACATCAACTACAGCAAAAGCAACAGGGAAAATGCCCTCATTTCCGTCTAAAGCTGTAGCAGTCAGCAGCTCGGACTGATATTTTGATTTTATGGTCATAGCGTCAAGGAAAAGGAGGGGGCGGCAGCCATTCTTGAAGCCATGTAATGAAGCTTGCAATGCAACAAATAGAAGATGGAAGCTTAAGTCCTCCCTGGTGATTAGAGTTGCTATGCTCCCAGGATTGTTCTCGATGATCTGCTTAAATAGACTAGGTAACTGATTGTAACCCTCGTCACGTGGAACTTGAGGAGTCTCTTTGGCAGACTCTAGTTCGCGCCACACATGTGCATATCTTGCTTCGATTCCATAATCCTGAAGAATTCCATTGATAATTTCCCTTGGATTAGCATTAGGTGAATGTCGTAATTTTTCCTTTACAAGAAACTTGACCAGTTTACTAGAGACCTTGGGATGCCGAGATGAACTTTTTCCTGCTCCGCATGTATGAGTTTCACTCATCTTTTTAATCACAAACAACTTTGTGGTAGATAACCTTGCAGCTTTAATGGTCCAATGGCAACCTTCAGCGCTGCATTTTGCGATTATATACCTAGACTTATTAGTCTTAAAGGTATATTCAAATCCATGAGCTATGGAGAACTTATTCAGAGCAGCACGAAAATCGTGAGCGTTATTAAACCACTGCTCCAGACCAGTTAAGCAATTATCCCACGATTTAACAAGTTTCTGAAGTGCATTAGCATTATGAGCTTCAGGAATAGAGTTATTTGGAGTGTCCGTATCTCTAGTAAGAGAAGCCAATGAATCAAGCTGCTCGGTGTCTCTAGAAATAGAAGCAGCATGAGTAATACTAGTAGGAGTCACAGGTTCATCCACCATTCGGGACCTGCAATGAATCCACCAAAACCACATAAGATTAAAAGGGTGATACAAGATAATGACATTATTCAACCATAGGGTTGGACCTGGTTGCCTAATGACGTTAGCTTGAAGATGAATTTAGTTATAACCACAAGTCCACAAGGCATCTTATTTATTCCGGGTAGGAACCACTACAATTCCTCATTACCTAAGTATTGTAAAGTGAATACTACCTACTGTGGGACATAGTCAACTGGTCACTTGTTTGATTCTCATTTGTTGAGACATAAACATCTACAGTTGCCGAGTTTCCATGAAAATCCAGCAAGTGCTGCAGGTCTTTGTCATTAGAAACCGTGATAAGCTTCTTATTGTTGTGTGGAAGAAAGTATTTAATGATCAAGGAATCAGGATCATAATTCCACATCTCTGCCACTTCTGCTTTCAGCTCGTCAAATTTGCTTTCAGTATTTATACTAGTAGCATGAGCTTCTTCACCACAATATGACAAGGAACCATCATCACTCAATGTAAAATTTCCCCCCGAACGAAAAATCACAACAAGCTTTCCCTTAGCCATGCCTTTTCACAGACTCTTAGAAAATATCCTTCCCCTGCGCCCAAAACAAAAGGTAATAAGCAAATACTACAAGAAACCAGTCTTTTAGGTAAGAATCAAGTGGTATCTAACAATATATAAGCTTGTCATTCAAAATAATAAGTGACAAACTTGTATTTCATCACTTGTTCATGTTGTCACTAATAACCTTGTGACCTATGTTACTCCAATTCTTCATTTCCTGGAAGCCTCATGTTAGGCACATTTTTTTAGAATGATGTTAGACACATATTCAAACATGGATATGGGGATATAAACCTTCAAATATAAGGAAAAACTTAACAAAAAATTGAGCATATCCGTGTCGGGCACATATCTATATCCGACCCTCACCCTCCGAGCAACATAGCTTGTGACTCATCCGTGGTGACAAGAATTTTAACCATTGCCAACCAGCCAGTACTATTAGAGAGGAAAAACTTTAGAATTGAGCACCCCTGGCTGATAAAAGCCAGCATTAGAACAGCAGTTTTCATATCACACTGCTGAAAGAACAAATTACCAAGATTTACTACAAATTGAAATGGGACACATTACTATCAAACAATTTCCATAGTCTTAACATTTTTTACCGATAAAATTTTACTATCATGTTCATTATTTTCAAAAGTCCATACAAAACAGCATTAAGAAGAAAAAAAGCATTCAGAATCTAAATTTATTTTCAAAAAGGTGAGAAATGAACTCTGTTAAACAAGCCCCCATTTCAGATTTTTGACATTGAAATCATGTCTAGATTTGAATAATATAATAACATCAAAACGAGAACATTGGGAATGCAGTAGCGGTATACTGGCCTTGAAACAACGGTAGCAGCACCCTCCGAAATTGCTATCCACAGCGATAGAGATGATTCAAACACACGTAGCGGTGTCTCGGGGTTTCAGATACCACCGTTGTTGCATTTTGGTTCTGTTACAATTTTTTAAAATTTTCAAATCAAAATCCCAATCCCTACCAAAAATTAACCATAATCAATCAGTAGAATCATAACCCAACAAATTTATGCTTTAAATAAGAGGGAGAATAACGCGAGGGGGAGATGAGTCAGTCGCCAAACCTGAAGTAAACTGAAGCAGCGCAAGAACCAGGAGAAATTGGGAATTTGATTTTTGACATCGCACATCTGTAAAGGTTAAAAGTTAAATCTTGCCGGAATGATTTTTTTTTTTTTTTTTTTTTTTGGGGGGGGGGGGGGGGGGGGTCTATTGGTAAAAATTATTTTTTAGCTGATAAGTTCATTAATTTTAATAGTTAAAGTGGACAAGTTAGTGCAATATTACCATTTCGAATTAAATTTAAGGAAATGGAGTCTTTAAATTTTATTTTAAAAATTACGGCAAATTAAACCGTAGAAGTGATGCTGAAAATAATTATATTAGTAAAGTAGACTTCTTTTTTATTAAATATTGATATATTACATTTTATACTGAGATTTAAACATATACAAAATAAAATAAAATAATTATCTTTAATCATTAGACTAATTAATAAATTTCTAAACGATTATTATTTTATCACATCATTAAATACTTAAAAAGTAAAAGATTTAATTTATTCTGCAAAAATAAAAAAATTATTCTCACTTAAATGTGATGTCAACTTTACTTTTTATATTTTTAATATTTTAAAAATAATGACATGAGAATTTAATAAGTGGTCTAATTGAAAAGTGGTTGATGTTCATCATACGAGATTCAAATTCAATTGCTTTGTTTGCAAAGTGCATATTGTCACGGGACTAGGTCAGATGTTGGGCTGTGACAATATGCATTATCAAAAGGTTAAAAATATTGATATATTAGTAAAGTAGACGTCTTTTTTATTAAATATTGATATATTACATTCTTATACTGAGATTTAAACATATACAAAATAAGACAAAATAACTATTTTTAATCACTAGACTAATTAGTAAATCTCTAAACGTCTATTATTTTATCACATCATTAAATACTTGAAAAGTAAAAGATTTAGTTTATTATGCAAAAATAAAAAAAAATATTCTCACTTAAATGTGATGTCAACTTTACTTTTTATATGTTTAATATTTTAAAAATAATGACATGAGAACTTAATAAGTGGTCCAATTGAAAAGCGGTTGATGTTTATCTTATAAGATTTAAGTTCAATTGCTTTGTTTACAAAGTGCATATACATTATTAAAAGGTTAAAATTATTTATGAACATATATTAAAATTAAAGACTTAAAAAATATTTTAATTGTATCTAAAGATCAAATGATTATATTAATAGAAGTAAGGGGCTAAACAGATTATTTTAATTTAAATCATTTCTATATGTTTTTAAGAAAATTAGAAGAGAAAGTTAACTAAAATTGCGAGTTAAGGAATTTTATATTAAGTTGGATCTTTTGTAATCAGGGTGTTTATCGAGTTAGTCAGTTATGAGTTGAATAATGTTTGATTTAACTCAAAAATTGTTTAATTTGTGTTCGACTCCACTCGAGATTCAATAAGTTCGGTAAAACTGTGTTCGACGCATACTTGTCAAAAAAAACTTATTGCTTGACTTAACTCCTTGCTCGGTAAATACAGAAAGCTTTGAAAATCTGACTCTCAAAAGTTTTTGTGTAAATTACTTAGTAAGCCACTACAGTTTTTTAAAATTTTCAACTAACAATCAAACTTTTCAGAACATAATTTTTTTAAGGTAGCCACCAGAAAATTATAAAATAAATTAACGAGATATTCACAAAGTTATCGAGTAAGTTAAATCTTGCTAGACTTGACTCGTTAAGATTCAAATTAAAAATTGATCGAATTTTAACCGAGCCGGACTCAAGCTGCTCAGCTCAATTAGCACATCCTCAAGTCTATGAATGAAAGTATTAAAATTATTACAAAAAAATTATAAATATTTTATAAAAATACAAATATAGTCATCTAAACAAAAGTGATTTTCCTGCAGTCATTGTTGGACCATGACAGCAAGTGAAAGTGCAAAACCCTGGATAAATAAAATGTAGCATCAGAAACCCGTTGCCCCAGAAGCCCAAGTAGCCGGAGCAGCAGGTTACGATGAAGAAGGGAGTTCAACTTGTGAAGCGACTGTCTCCATCTCTGTCCACCATCTTCAATTTCAATTCCGCCACTCACTCTCTGCCTACCACCTCTCCCTGGTGGTCTGCCGCTCAACATCGCGGCGTCAAAGTTAATGCAATCCATGTAAATCACTTTTACCTTTTCGTGAACTTCATTTAGATCTCCATCCTCACGCTTCTCTATTTGAATTTCTCTTTTCCGCTTTCTCCAGTATTGGTCCGCATGTTATATGCAATTTCGCTTCGCGATTTTCATTTTGCAGCAGAAGTTTGTCTTTAATCGGAAGAGAATGGGACCTTTGATTTTTTTTAATTTAATTTAAATTTTTTGTTTTGATTTTTTTAATTTAAAAGTCTTTCTTTGTGAATTGTGATCACTCCTACTCGTACTGCAGCTAAGGACTGGGAATGTAATTGAAAAATCAGGTTAGCTTTTAATGTCATAATCCGAAATTTATTTATTTTTATCTCATTTTTAATACACTAACTGATGCTGCTTTCAATCTATGAATGCCTCAGGACGAATCTACCAGGTACTTTTTCGCATTTTGTGCCCTTAAAGATTTGTTTTTAGGCTACTCGGCGGCTTAATATTTGTTATATAACTTGTTTTTAGATAGTAGAATCAGAGCATAAGCAGCGAGGTAGAGGAGGTGCATTGATGCAGGTTAGCTTGTTTAGTCGTATGAATTTTTTCTTTAACTTATTTTCAAAATTCATAGTTACCCTGTTGTAGTGACAAACATATATAATGAAAGGAGAAAGGAGAACTTGCCAAAACTCTACAAAAATTAAGACCAATGTATAATATAGATAATAAAATTGTGAAAAAATGTATGTTTGGTGTACCATTTTTTAGTATAAAACTTTTGTTTGATTATTTTCTAAAGATTTATACTGCCAATATCTCCTTTTCTTTTTTCTTTTCCCTACAATCTACAGATGGAGCTTCGTGATGTTGACAATGGAAACAAAGTAAGTTTACGGTTCGGCCCTGAAGAGACTGTTGAAAGTATGCATCGTAACTTATTGAATTCTTTACCCAGTTGGCTTAAGTTTATGGATTTTTGGGATATGGTTCTGGTATTGCATTTAGCTTGGCATTTAGATGCAACTTAAGGTTGTTATTTATATGTGTTTGGTTAATGCCTTGTTATTTGTTGCAGGAGTATTTGTTGAGGAGAAGTCTTTCACATGTTTGTACACAGAAAATAGCACTGCATTTCTGATTGAGTGAGTTTAATTTGATTTTTCCATCATTTTTAAGACTTTCAGAAAATATTTTGCATTTAAAGTGAAGGGAAAGTTCTGCAAAATCAATGAGTTCTATTTCTTTTGTATTGTTTTTCAGGCCTGAGACATTTGACCAACTGCAAGTACCATTAGACTTATTTGGCAAGTCTGCTGCTTACCTAAAAGGTTGATAAAATTAAGACTGCTTTGTTCACTGGTTGTGTACTTGGTCCGCTGGAAGTAATTTTAATTCACCTTCTATAACTAGTTTTAGCATGCATCCTAAACACCTTTGGAAGCTGTTGCCTGTGTGCTCCACTTGCTTAAAGCATTAAGCCCTAGTGTTTTATATATTTCCTTCTTTTCTTTAAGTATGGTTGTGGACTTCTTTCGTTCTCCTCTACTGGTGTTGGGTAGAACTTTTCTTTTATTACAATTTCAGTTCATGATCCGTGGTTGTTAGTTTCCAGGAGTTGACTTGTATCGTCTCACTAAATATTATTTCATTCATAACAGAGGAAATGAAAGTTAGACTACAGTTATATGATGGAAGACCGTTGACTGCAGCAGTTCCAAAACGCGTGACATGCACTATTAAGGAAACACAAACTCCAATGAAGGGGGTTTCAGCCACCCCTCGGTATGTATTTCAATATATTAATGCTCATCTGTCCTTAACTATATTACTATATGTTATTTTGTTAACCCGTTTATGCCTACATCCTTTGACATTATCTATTCCCCATGTATTATAAAGGACCAGTGGAATTTTATTGCACTTGCATGTTATGAGCCTTTCTTTTCCTTCAACTGAATATATTTATATGACTATTCTATTAGTTGGATTGAAAACCAAATTATAGTTTTGGAATGATTTTAAATGAATTTTATTTTGAGCTGGGGATTTAAAAGCTTCAAATTCATTTGTACCTTCAAGATTTTAGCACCCAACCAAGTTTCCCTTTATTGCAATGCATACACTCTCTACCTATTGATGTGAATAGTTAGCAGTTGTCACAGTAGATTTATCATTTATGCAAATAAATATATTTTCAACAACAGCTCTAACAATCGCTCTCTTGCTCTCAAAGGCATTTATAGATTAAATCGCTTTTGTTTCTCAACCCAAACAGTATTTGCATTTGAAAGTTGCAACCTTAGACTCCATTGAATTTTCATGGTCGAGTATGATAATATTGTTACTCATTTTTTTTTCTAGTTGTTTTCTCCCCTTGTTTTACTTCATAAAAAAATAGTAAATGATTGCTTGTGATAATTCAAAATGTAATGTCACTGCATTTTGGCATCATCGTAAATTTTGTTTAAATGGCAATAATCTCAGTCAAAGAATTCCACTTGCTAGACCTCTTGTAGACTTTTAGACTTCAAGATTTTGTCTTTATACTTCTAATTGGTGCAGGTATAAAAAAGCTTTGCTGGACAATGGCCTTACTGTTCAAGTAAGTCAAACATGCAGTTGTTTTCTGTGTAGTTGACTCTGTTAAAAAATTTACTTGTGGGCATTTCACTTCGCTGTGCATGTAGATTGCTATATATTTGGTATAGTAGAATTGCTAGTGAAGTGGGAGTTGAGGTTTATAATTCCGTATTGGTGAAGCTTTAAAGGACAAGCTTTCTTGAACCTTGTGCTTATAGGATTCTACGGTGATCTGATATGCCATTTTCTCGTTTTAGTTATTTGTGAAAATATTGTGACCCTTACCCGGTTCCAACTCCTCAGGTACCACCCTATCTTGATACGGGTGAAGAAATAATTATCAATACTGAAGATGATTCATACCTTGGCAGGTAAATTTCACTATTCTATTCTTCTATAATAAATTGCATCACCTGCTTTCTTTGCATCTCATATTTGGGGCTCTTTGTGAACATTTGGTTGCTTTTAGAGAACAATTTGGTATTTTTAATTGGAAGGGGAAACATTTTGTATGTCAGGAATGTTTTATCTGCTTGCTTCTTGCGTTTAACGTCTCTTTTTTCCTTTTATGTTTTTTTTTCAGGGCAAACTAATTGTAGTCTTTAGATTTTAACAATAGTTATTATCTGAAGAAGAAGGGGAAGAAGATTTTGAAATTGATGGTGTGGTTTTAGTCCGGTTTTAATTTTTATCCGAAATTTGGTTGGCTTCGATAAAGTTGTAGCGAGTGAGAAACGCTTCGTCTATGCTTCAGACCGTAGGAGGAGCATGTGATTTTTTTCCTTGGAGAAACCTACAGAAGTTGTGTGTCACATTGGATAACTTAGTTGAAACCAATAGGAGTAAACGGGAGCGCCAAGCAATAACATGCTTCTATGCACATTGTTGTCACCAACATGCTTCTATGCTCGTCTTTTTTTTTTCTGTCTTTTAAGGTAATTTAAATTTTAAACCACTGAACATTCGCTTTCATTTACATCACAAATCTTCAATTTAATCAAATTACATCATTAAACTTTAATTATTAATGAACTAAGTCACTTGTACTAATGTTAAATAATTCAAACGAAAAAATTAAGATTAACACTTTTACTTAATATATTTTTCACACATCAAATGTTTAATTAATAGTTTTAATATTTTTTTATAAGAATTTACTATGTATTTTATTTAAATAAGTTTAAAGAAAAAATACTTAAACTTCCTATAAAACTTAACAAAAAATATTTAAATTGTCAATTAAATATTATTTACAGATGATATATAAAATAAATATATGTTAAATAAAAGTGTCAAATTTATTTTTTATTAAAATTATTTTAATAGTGTCAATATAAATGGTTTAGATTATAAATAATAAAAAGTTAAATGATGTAATAATTAAATTAAAAATTGTGATGTAAATAAAAATAAATGTTAAGTTTAATAATTTAAGATATAAATTACCCATCTTTTTTATCAAACTAGTATTATCCGTCCACATTCAGATACGTAAATTAATTTAAAATTTAAAAGATGCGTTTTTTTTTTGTCAGAAAGGAGATGGATACATATTAAATTATTAATCAATCTTGATAAAGCCGAAACGAACATCTCAGTCTTGTTTTTTTTATCTGCACAAAACACAGCATTCCGTGCAAACTGAGATACCCATCTCCATTTGGACCTTTAACAGCCTCATCGGTAGTGGTACGGACTTTGGCATTGAAAAATTGACTGTCTTTTCCCGGCTGTTTACAGAAAAATTTAAAGTAGACAAAAAAATTACTGAATCATGTATGATAGATATTTATTTCTAATATTATTTCTAATATTATTTATTATTTGAGTGAGAAACATAAAACTTAAAATGTGTCAATTTTGAAAAGATTAACTCTGAAGTAACGAGTAAAATATTAAATTTGGGAATAATCTATCAATGACTTGTTCAATTGATAAGGCTGCACAATTTTTTAAGGAGCCAAGTCTACACAAAAATCACATTGGGTTAGAAAAATAAGACACGTTGTAGTTTTGATATTATAACATTCAATATAAGATCAACTGATAATTAATTAAAAGATTTAATTTAAATATCAGATATAAAAATATAATATTAAATAAATAGACTTATGGGTATAGCCATTAAATTTTTGTAAAAAATCAATTAAGTTTATGAACTTTTTTGCACCTAATTGAGCTATTATACTCTAAAATTTCATCAATTCACCATTTGACCAACGTTTCATCAATTCACCCCTTGACCAACGTGGACTGTTAAATCTAACAGTTTTTTTTTATAAGTGGCGGATGCAAGTGTAAACTTGTGTGAGCACTAAAAATTTTAAAGTTCACATATTTTGCTTCATTTTTTAAAAATTTTATGATTTAGTTCTTATTTTCTTTTAAATTTTATGATTCGTAATCGCCCTGAAATTTTAAAATTTTTATGATTATGCCTACCTCAAAAATATTTGACTTGTGCCCACCTTGAAAAATATTTTTGGATCCGTCACTATTTTTGATCAATTGGTAAAATGTGTCGTATTACAATATTTTTTACTTAACATTTTTAAAAATTTAATTTGGTGTTTAGGGTTTGTAAGTTTAGTTTATGAGATCTATAATTTGATATTTAAAGTTAGAGATTTATATTTTAATTTTTAAAGAGTAAATATGTAAGTTTATGTAAATTTTTTACATAGCATATGTATAAAAAAAAAAAAACTACTCAATTAACTATGCTTATCTTTCTGTTTCACTAACTTCACTCTTTTGTTTTCTTAATTGTGTTGGTGTTATCCAATGACGAGACTTACTAAGGACTAGTGGGGTAATGGTCCCCGAAAAATAATAAGATAATGATAAAATTAAATTTTAACTATTTTAAAATATATAATTTATTGTTGTTCTCCTTAAATTTATTTATTTTAATGTTCATTTAATAAATAATGTTAAGTTTTATCGCTACATACCTTCGACCAACTCTTTGATTCTCTAATGGCCATATATATAGAGAGAGAGAAATATCCGTAGTGCTTAATCCATTGATAATAATATAATAAATTACAATTAAACAAAAAGCGCTCATCAACCTCAGCCTAATTAACTATTTTCTTCCTCTTTCTCATAAATTAAAGTCCTGTTCAGCAAAAGAAAAAGTTTGGTGAGAGCAAACAGGCGATTGGAGTATAAGTTAAAATTTTCAGTTGTGGCGAAACGTCAGTTTGAGAGTTAAATTCGATGAAAAAAATAAGAATTAGCGTTCGTTTGGTTGTCTGTTCAACAACATTTTTCCGTTTAACGTTGAAACGTCAATCTCATAATTATTATTGAACGAAGCCTAAGCCTAATAACTTCTGTCTAAAACTTTTGCTATAAATGGGTTTGGTCATACAAAACTTGCTTAGAAAAATATAAAATAAAGGTTTTATATATTAATCGCCGTCCAAGGTAAACATTGCAATATTGCATTCCAGCTTTTTTTAAAAAAATATTTTTTTAGGGGGCTCAGTGATAATTCGTCCCAATTGATATACACTAATAAGTTTAAATTTAGCACTATCATTAATATTTAAAATATATGCTTTCAAAAAAATATATGCTTATAATGCAAGTTAGATAATGGCTAAACAACATTGTCTCAACCCACTATAAACACCAAACGTCTATGTGAAACAAATTAGAACAAAAAAAACAAGATTTGTACGATAAATAACAACTTGGAAAATATATTAATATATGATTGCGTTGAAATTTATATAAATTAAATTATAAAATAGCTGGCATTCTGCAAAGTATTTATTTATCGAAGGAATTTTTTTTATTAATGTTGCCTTTTGACAACCGACCACAACATTAATTACTTGTATTCCGTATGTTACCTAAATCTAATTATAAAGTATACTACAATACAACAATATAAGCATAGTGTCTTATTTTTCAAATAGGTAATGTATATGATGAATGAGTAATCAATTCCCAATTTCTCAAATCCCAATTCCCAACCACTAATTACATTTCATAAAACCAAACCCTAACCACTAATCTCAGTGGGAAGCCCACTAAACACTTGAGAGCTATACGAATGGGGAATTAAGACCAAAGACAAAACTCAATGCCGAGTGAGCCAATGTCATGCCACTTGCACTAATTGCATGTGATTGTCACGCTTTGAAATAGTGATTTGTGACTAATCTAGTGCTGGCTTAGATTTTCATTTGTTATTTAAAGTTTCATTGTAATTTTTAATTCAATTTGGATTGTTAAGATTGGATGTTGAAAAGTTAGCAACTATTTAATCCTTGCACAAGAGGGGAATGGCATCACTTTGAGTGTTATAATTTTGTTTTTGTTTTTATTTATAAGGGAGAGGATTGTATAAGATCGAATCTAAAATTTAGTATCGGTTAAAATTTCATTCCGACGATTGTTTTTTAACATTGAACCACAACCGAAACTTAATTCGTATTAAGTACTTTAATTAATCAATATAGAAATAGCCATTATATATATCAAATTAGATCCAAAAGAATTATTATATTTAATTTTCAAATTTGGTCCGAACCAAGTTTATTAAACAAAGCTAATAATGCAATGCGTTTAATTCAAAATGGAGCATGGTGTGCTTGGGGTATAGATTTAAATATTTACTAGTGATAAAAGATTAGTGATGTATAAGAGACAATTTTAATAATGCTTGTAAGTGGCAAAATCAGCATTATTTATTGGAGTTATTTATAAAGTTTACACTTGATAATAAATTATATATATATTTTTTAAAAAATATTATTATCTCAATTAAAATATTGAAGTTTTTAATATTTTAAAGAGACATGAACCCATCAATCCCTTTTATCTTTTCCCCTATGTTCTAAGAACAAAATTCAAATGGTAACTCGAGAGCAGTAGCCACTAGCCATACTATTAGGTGAAAGAGACATCAATTTCGTTAGAAATAATACAACGAGCTGTGAAACAGAGCTAGAAATAAAAGAACATAAATTCTCTGTTACTTTTTGTTTCCTTTTATATGCTTTAAAGTTAAATAAATTAAATTCGGGGTTTATGATTAAGGATTACAGTTTAGAATATAGAGTTTATTTTTTAAGATTTAAGATTTAAGATTTAAAATTTAAATTTAAAATTTAAGTTAAAACTTAAAAATTTAGGTTAAGGGAACGGTTGTTGTTCTTAAAGATTACGGGTTCGAGCACCAGCAGCTGCAGCAGGGTGATTGAGCGTTCATTATCAAATGGTTGAGAGTATATTTAGAACAGATACTACTTGTAATCACTTTAGCTTTCATAAAAAAAAAATACTGCAAGTTATGTTATGACTTGTGAGTGTTTAATGTAAAAAGCTTTATTTATATTTTACATCTATACGCCGAGGTTACTATTGTTAGATAGTGGGCAACGGCTACAAATTATGAACATTTTTTAGTCATAGAAGTCTAGAGACGAAACTGTAACTAAATATTATAAATGTAAATTATTTAAATCCAAAATAATAAACATTCATTAAATATTTAATCCAAAAAATTAAACGAGATAAAATTTTAATTTAATGTAAATTTCAATTTATGTGTTATATATATCTTTATCATTTTGTCGAAAAGTAATTTTACGGTATAGACGTTTATGGCCTCCTTTCTATACTTTGCGATAATGATTTTTCTGGCATTACGACTTTTACCACAACGATGTTTTTCATAGATCAAATTATTTCGTGAATTAAATTTTACTTGATTGTCTACGGCTCCATTCAGGGATGGAGCCATGATCAGTGGTTAGGGGTAAACTTAAATATTTTGAACGTGGGGCTAAATGTATAATTAATCTATTTTAAAAAATTTACTTCACAAAAAAAAAATTGGGTATGAGCCCCTCCCGAACCCCATGTTCCTCCGTCCTTGACTCTATTACGTGTGTCCGAGATAAAAGTTTGGTATAAATGTATTGTCATATTATTAAGTACTTTAATTTAAGTTGTTATAGTATGATTTTTTTAGTATAAATGTGATTGCGTGAAATCAATAGTTTGATTTTATTATCTATTGCGATGCTGTACGTATATGTCGCCTGAATTTTATTAAAAATAAAAATAATCCAAAAAAATGAAATTGTAGCAAAAAAAACATAATAAATCTAAATTAAAGAAATTTGAAAACAAAATAATAGACTAACAAAATACTTTCAATGGGTTGCAAAACAGAGATAAAGATGAAACACTGGAGAAATAGAAGCAGAGAGCAAGACTTCTTGCCTCTATCCACCTACATGCTTCATGATTGAAATAGAAGTGATGAGCAAAACTAACAATCTTAGAGGTTGCTTCGTAAAACCAATATGACTGCATCGACAGACGAACCATAAAAAGGGATCAAACTACTGAAGATCACCGTCAGTCCGTAAATTAAAGCCGAACGTCGTGAAAAATGTATCCACAAATACAGATCTACCACAACGGTAGTGGGTAACGTGTTATAAGGCATAAGTGTACCACAAGACAAAAGAAGAACGTGCCATAAGACAGAAAAAATGCTTCAATGCAGATAAAAATTAAAAAAACACCGAAATATATAAAAAAATAATAACTTAGTATAAAAATAAAAGAAAAATTTACCGACATAACAACCAACATTAAATCTGACGCTAAATTAAAAACTGGACTGTAATAGGAGAAGCCGCGCTAACCGTATAGCTTTAAGATGAGTGAAAACATGAGAGAATTAATAAGATGAAATTTTCCTTTTAAAAGAGAGATTTGTACATGGTGAAATTGAACCGTACTACTTATGATATGCGAGTGTATAGCATAAATTTACTTTGGATACCAATGTGTGTCGTTTGACCAAAAACATATATGCAATGTTTGGCAATTAGTAGATAATTTATAGCAGATAGCGAATTATATTAGCTGATAGTTGATTGCATTAACTGATTTGACTAGCGGAATGTATTAGTTGATTGTATAAAAGTGTTTGGTAAAATTAACTGATAGCTGATAGTTGTTAGATTATTTAAACAAGTAAAATGACATATAAGGACATGATTATATTCAATATTTGTTTGAAATTTTTTATTAGTTATCAATATTTTGTATCTAATTAATTAGATTTATAAAATTATTTTTAATATAACTTTTCTAAACATATTTGAATGATTTATATATTAGTTTATTATTTATATAATTATTTTAATATAATTTATTTAATTAATAAATTTAAATACATATAAATATGTGATAATAAAAAGTAAATAGGATTAGCTTATAAATAGGGTGAGAAAATATTTAATTTAGGTTATTTTGAGATTTTTGGTAACTAGTAAGGGTAAAAGAGTCTTTACAACTCTAATATCAAACCTCTAATCTCAAAAAGCTCGAGCTTTTTTAAAATTAGCGGTTTTACCCCAATCCGCTCTTTCAATCCGCTATTTACCAAACAACAATATTAGTGGATTTGACTGGTCAAACCTCTAATTTTTACCCAAACTTTTCTTTACCAAACATGGCCATAATCTCGTAAAGATATTGTTTATTTTCTAATTTAGTTTTTATTTTTTTTCCTAAATAAATTATCATCACTGAATCGTACGATCAAAAATATCATTGAAATTGAGTGAACCAAATTCTATTAAAAGATTATAACGTTATTGATGGTTAAAACCGACGTGTATGGCTGGGTGTTCGATCGAGTTGAGTATAGTAACAGAGTTAAAAAATTTATATAGTGGGGTTAGAGTGAGTATGAGTTAGAGGTGTATACGGTTCGGTTTCGGTTTAATTCGGTAAGCTATTTTAGTAACCATCGATTTTCGATTCGGTTAACCTCGATTTTCGGATTTTCCATATTAACGTAAGTTTTCGAATTTTTGTATTTTATTTTGACAAATAACTTTATTTAATGACTTTTAAACAATAAGTGTTAGAGTTTAAAAGTGTTTTTCATAAATATTTATTAAAAACTTAATTTTTATGTAAATAATAATAATTAAAAATGCATCTTCAATATTTTAAGTATAAAATACATATTTTTACATTCGAAAAACAATTATAAATAAAATAAAATATTAAATTCGGTTCAATTCGGTTCGATTCGGTTAATCACGGTTTGCAAACTTATGAACCATAAACCGTCCAAACGCCTCGGTTCGGATCGATTTTCGGTTTTGCGGTTAACCATGCTCAGCCCTAGTATAAGTTATGTGAAATTTCCATAGTACTAGAATAAGTATATTTGATACAAATTATATTAACTATTTCAAAACCTCGTACCTAAACAAATCAAGTGTGGTCAATTGCACCCTTATATTTCCATGTAGATTTGCTCATGGTCGAGTTGAGTCAAAAAATTTCGAGTTATTAAAGTTTGCAAGTCCTATTTTACGATTCAAACTTTATTTGAAATTGTTTCGAATCGAGTTTATGAAGTTCGAGTTAAGTCGAATCAAGTTGAGTTTTCGAGTTTCTGTACAAATTTAATTGTAATTATTTATGATGTTATAATACATATTGATTCTAATTTTAACGACATATATGATATACATATATATTTCTTTATATTTTCACATGTGATTTACATAATATATCATGCAAAATTGACAGACTTGATTCGAGTATGAAAACTGATCAACTAATTACTCAAAATTTCGAGTTATTCGAACTTCTATTTTATAATTCAAACTTTATTTGAATTTTTTTCCGAATCGAGTTTATGAAATTACGAGTCAAGTCAAAATGAGTCGGTTTATTTCGCTTCAAGTGAGTTGAATAATTTAATTTTTTCGAATCGAGTCAAATTTTACTCAGTTATAACCACAGTTTGGTTGAGTATATCAGCGGCTGGGGCCACCAGCACCATCTGTAGCCGCAAACACTCCCAAACTTTAAAGCCATAAATGATAAATCCATTTGCCCCATTTTTATATGTTTAATGGAGCATATAAAACTGTAAGCAGTCAAGTGGCAGAGATTTGAAAACAAAACTGGTAGCCTTTTATATATTGGTGTTATTAGTTTTTTTAAAGTCAGAAAATTTAAATACCGGAGTTAAAATTTAGAAAGTGTTATAAAAATTTTAAGTGGGTGTTAATTTTCTCCAAGGGATATCAATTATTTTTAACATTGTAAATTAAATAATTTCTTTTGTTTAAAGTGTGTTAATTTATTAATTTCAAATTAATTTATTGGGATGGGACGTTTAAGTAATGTTAAAATTTTATTTTTAACATTGTGAATTAAATAATTTTTTTGAGTATAAACTAAACAAATTGAATTGAATGATTTCACTACTGTAATGAACTTTACACTATTATATCCAGATTAATATGTTAATAAATTAAATATTCATAATTATAAAAACACCGGTGTTAATTTTATTTTAAAATTCTTATTGGCTAATAAAAATATTCTCATAGAAAATTTATAAAGAATTTTTCTTAAACTTTGTGTGTCAATTGGCATCCCTATCCAAAAGATGGCTTCTCCCATAGATGTTACCTTAATATTGTTTGGCTGGCATTTGAATTATTATTAAGAATTTTTAGTGTTCAATAATTACACAAATTTTAATTATTATTATTTTTAAAGAGTCTAAAAGTAATTATAAAATAGTATTTATTTATACATATTTTTAATTTTTACTACAACACACACTTTATAAATAAAATAATTGAACCATAGTCTCTTAAAATAAACATCATTTACTTTTTAATAATTCGAATTAATTTATCGTTCATCGCAATAAATGGTGGCCGCACTTGAAATTAATTTAAGATGTTATGTGTGTGCTGTCAAAGTCACACCACTAAAAGATTTCAATAGGTATTAATCACAGCACAGGATGAGGGTTCTGGTTTCTTCATTCAATTCCATTTATATATTAATATTAAATTACACGTGGCACCTGTAACCATTCCCAATTTTCTCAACTAGCTACTAGCTGATTGTTTTCCTATTCATTTAGCCTTAAATTAAGAAGGAATGAAATGTACGTTATCGGTACAATTGAATGCTTGTTGTAGACCTACGCAAAAATCAATCTAATCAGATTTAAAATTCTGTCTCAAAACTGGTTGAACCAAATCCGGCCTGGTTTAGATTTATAAATAATGAGAGAAAAAAATGTCAAATGTGTGGATTTACAATAATATTACGTAACCATGCTAAGGTTTTCCTTTTTTAATTCATTATATCTTACATAACTTGAGCAATGTTTAATCTGATTTAATGTTTGAGAATATCGTATTTTTTGGTTGCCCTTCTGGTTATTTAGATTTTTTTTGGATTAATATGGACCGATCCGCGTTGCACATTTGGTTTTGGTGAGCGACTCTTATCGTGGAGATTTTCTACATACACAAGACCTCAAACTCAAATATGTTTAAGCGATATCAAATTGCTTACCATTTAGGTGGGTATTTTACATTTAGACCATCAAACTTAACATCTACTTTCATTTACATTACAAACATTTAATTTAAACAAATTACATCATTCAATTTTTAGTATTTATAAACTAAGTCACTTATATTGACAACGTTAAATAATTCTAATGTAAAAAATTAAAATTGATATTTTTATTTAACATATTTTTCACATTTATAAATAATAAAAGTTGAATGATGCAATTTGATTAAATTAAATTTTTGTGATGTAAATGAAAGTAGAAGTTAAATTTAGCGATATTGAACTAACTCCTATCGGTTAAAAACAACTGTTTTTTTAATTGTGTACCAAATCTACAATATGCATTTACTTTTATATCGGTTTAGAATTATTAGATTAATTAAGTTTAATGATTAAAATTAAAATTATTAAATTAAAAATAAATTATTTTTCGTGGATATATTCTCATTTCTTTCCGTTAGTTTTAATTATTTTTTAATTTATGAATTTCAAGTAAAAAAAATAATTAACGTTTTCTTATATTATATCATTAGACAATGATAATCTTACAAGTCATAGTCGAAAGAAAGAACGGTGCTTATCCTTCTTTATTATGAGTTAGGACTTATGAGATATGTTTTTCCCATTTAATCAGCGACATATGTTATCTACTCATTATTTATATGTCATAAGCTAATTCATATTTTATATTGGTCAAACCATCAAATTCACGTAATTGTAAGGGCTTGAAATCACCTACTATTTTCGGTGTTTCTATTTATGTTTCTACACTCAAAATTAGTTTAGAGTTTAGTGTATTGTTAGGATTTAAAGAATTTAAGGTATGATGTATTTTTAAGGTATGTGATGTAGGGTTTCGAATTTAAAATTTAGAATTATGGCTTGAAATTTAATTTTTTAATATTTTTTTAGTATTTGAGCATATATAAGAGCACCGAAAAGATGACAAATGATTTTAATCCAATTGTAACATGTGTTGACCCTTTTTTCAACATAGAAAACCACTCAGTATATATTATTCAGCAAGTGATGGAACATGGTACAAACACCACTACAAGTTATTCTTTTACATTTATTGAAAATTATGAATATATTTAAATTTATTAAATTAATAGTTTAAATTATATGTCAACAACTACATTATATATAAAAAATAAATTTGAGTTGATTGAGTTTTATTTGGTTGAAATTAACATTTAAGTGTGGGCATGGAAGATGAATTGTAAAATTTTTGGAGTTTTTAAAATGTTGTCATTTTGAAATGATGTTGATTGTTTTAGAAAAAGCTAGACTATCATAATTTTATGGATTTAAAAATAATTATAAAAGAATTTAGCGATATCAAAATAAAATATTTTTAATAATATAAAATATATTTCAAAATTAAATAAAATGATAGTTTGAACTTTAATTTTTTTACTTTATAATGGGACCGTGTGCATTAAATGAGATATTGTTACGAAAAAAAATATCTTTGGGTCAGATTTGAATAAAAGATTCATATTGTTTTCTGAAAATAATTCAGTTTTAAATTTAAATTTAAATATTAATATATTATCTTTTATAGTTTTGAATAAAAGTTAAATAAAATAACTTAATTTTTAAAATATAATTTATTTCAAATATAAATTTAAAATAAATTAACTAGTCCCACGCTGTAAAAATTATGTGTAGGTTTCTAATTCTAGTTGATTATTGAGTGATCACTTATGTTATTTAAATAAATAAATAATTTTTTATCATTAAAGTTTTAAAAATTTAAAAATATCATTGAAATATAACTAATACAAATTGATTATTGAAACTTATTAAACTATTAAAAAAATGCTTATCTCCTTGTGTCGTAATAGCAAAGGTAGATGTTTATTATCTCTTAAGACCCGAATTCGAGCCGTTAATAATACATGTTGTATGTGTTACCCTTACATTACACCAACATATTAAAAAAAACTATTAAAGAAATAAATCAATATAACCGGGCATCTAAAGTCGCGCGAACACGTTAGCGCTGAATTTGTATTTGTAGAGCCGTAGCCACTTTTACATTATTTCACTTTTATTTATGGCTATGGTAAAAAGGAGGACAGCTTTTGTGTATAAATTCTGATGACCATTACATTTCCCTCTTTGTCCAAAAACCCTACATACCAACAAAATCAAATCCAACAAATTCTCCATTTCCCCCCAAACTGAAAAAGCTCTCCCACTTCTCTCTATTTTTACACCAAAGCAAACCAAAAAGGAAATCTGCAGGCTCGTAAGTTCAGGAGTCTTTGAAATAGTAATCTACATAAATCTGCTCGATAGTTCTGGTCCTCTGGAGTTGCCGAGCTAATAATCTATACAAATTTTGATCCTCTGAGATTAAGAGGCCGTTTTCTCGTCTTCTTTTCGTCTATTAAAAGCAACAGCCTACGTCTACGGTTAGTTCTATTCTAACTTTTAATTTGCTCTTTCTCTGCTTTGGATGGAATTTCCTTTCTGTTGTTGATTCGTTGTTGTTTAGTTTTATTTTTGATTTTATTCGGGATGTGATGCAACGGGGTAATAATTCAACTAATTAAGAAAGTTAAAACTTAAAATGGCGTAGATAGATTACGGGAAATGCATTGAACCTGTTTGATCTGTGGTTGGCGCGGCGGCAATGGGGGACATTGGCAGGAGTAGAAGGGCGAGAAATGAGAACGCTCCGATGACGAATGAGGAAGAGTACCAGATTGATGAGTTCAGAGAAGGAACTATATCGTCGAGAGGAAGCAGATTTAATCTGATAGCTAATGAGTTGGGATTGGTCGCAGCTCGTGCTCGGAAAAACTTGAGTCGCCAATCTTTATTCGATGGAATCAAAGGCGGCCTCCCTATTCATCCCGACAACAGGTAAATTATTAGTCACCTCTCCATCTACCATTATTATTATCGGGGATAATTACATTTTTAGTACACCACCTTTACCCGTTTTACTATTTTAGTATCTATCTATTTTTTTTGACAAAATAGTAACTAACATTACATTTTGTTTCTATTTTGATACCCTGCTTTTAAAAAAATTAACATAAGACTGACTAGGAGAGAGAAAATCACACGTGGCATGCTGCCACGCCATTTTCTCTCTCCTAATCGACATGCCATGTGTGTTTTTTTAATGATTTTTGTTGATGTGGCATGCCGACTAGGAAAGAGAAAATGACGTGTCAACATGCCATGTGTGATTTTCTCTCTCCTAATCAGCCTTCTATTAATTTTTTAACGACGGGATACAAAAATAGAAACAAAACGTAACGTTAGGTACTATTTTGCCGAAAAAATAGGTAGGGTACCAAAATAAGAAAACAGGTAAAAGTGGGGTACTAAAAATGTAGTTATCCCTTATTATTATTAGAATTTGAACACCGAGTAAGAAATAATGATTTTTCTAAAAATAATATTTAAGGAAGCCATCAATTTTTTTACAAGTAATTTCCTAATAAGTAATTTCAAATTCAAGCACACACTTAATATCAAATTAGATGGAGACTTTCTCGACAAATAAAACAGATTGGAAAATCTAAAAAATTTGAAGAAAATAAGTAAAGCTAGTAACTAATTAATAGCTTTTTAAATGAAAAGAGAGGGAGAGAGTTAAAAATGATTTTTATTATTTTAAAATAAAATTACGTAGTTTATTTTTTATCACTTCTCTACTGAGTTAACCTTGCTTCGTTAACTGAACCAGATATTTTATTTTACTGTATATATAAATTGTGATTTCATTTTCTAATTTTTAAACGGTAAAAAGAAAACAAAATAACGTGACAGTTGTAGATTGAGTTTTTTAAGCCGCAGGAGAGCAGCCGATATTGCCTTACGCGTGGCGTAATGCAGTTGGGTTTAAATAGCTGTGTCATAGTTGGCCAAACCAAACTGTCGTGGTCACTTGGTTTTGACTTTTAAAAAGTAGACATGAGTCGACGGCTCAAATGTTTTGGTAGGTCCTTTTCTTATTTTTGCTTGGCCGGATTCTTGGGGTTGTTTAACTTAAAACACCTTTTAATTTTTGTCACAGTCCACCAAAGATAATCACTACACCTCACGCGGCTCACGGTTTGACTGTCACGCTAACCCTCCAATTCGATAATTTTCATTTAAAAATGAAAAAAAGTTATATACATACACGTAAAAATATATTAATTATTTTTATTTCAATTCTTTAAACCACCACAAATAATTATATTATAGTATATATTTTTATATGAATGAAGTAAAGAAATCAAGTGCAATTTTCACAAGTGGTGCTTTATGAATTATATATACAGTGATGCTTACTTGACAGTCGGATCACATGGCAATTGCCGATTGATAGGCTGACAAATTAAATAAATTGTTGGGCCGTCATTTCACATCTGTCATGAAATTTGAATCTTTTGTAATTCTGTTTTTTCAATTAATCTAAGTGATTAGCATCGAATAAAAAGTAGGATTAAGAATAATCGGTTCGGTGAATAGATATGTAAGAGTGACATGGTAATGATAAAATAACCAGACAATCGATCAATTTGGAGAAATTATAAAATTTGTCCTATAAATGAGGTGGCAGGAGTAACCTATGATATAATTTTAGTTTCAGAAAAATTATATTATAGGTCATTCCTGCTACGTTATCCATGAGACCAACTATTAAAAACCATTCATTTCATTATTTTTTTCATGTCATATTTTTACCAAGTGAATCTTCACTTGGTAAAAATTGTTTTTAAAAATAATTTATAGTAAATACGAGTGAAGATTCATGTGGTAAAAATATGACATAAAAGTAAATAATAAGATTGATGATTTTCATTGGTTGGTCCATGAATGACGTAGCTGGAGTGACCCATAATATAATTCTAGTTCCATTATTTTAATATGTGCTTGGAGTAAAAAAAAGAATTATGTTTCTCAATATTATAAAAACGTGTTCAATTAGAGTTTAGATATCGTTTTCCCTAAGATCAAAAGATGGTCATTTCTAAAAAGAATAGTATCCTATTCATTATTGCTTGTTTTTTTTAACTCTACATGGTTAAAAAGTCAATGCACGTTTCTTTTTTTAAATATACTATAATAACACGTGTTACAATGTAAACCCTTTCGATATAGTTTAAAATTTCTGATCTTTGAACCCAACAAATCGTTCAAGTAGAAAAACGGACGTTGTTCATCTTTAGAGACGTGTTTAATCGTTTTGTTTGTAAGATGTGTGTGCATTGTTAAAGAGTTAAGAATATCTATGAACATGTACTAGCGTGTAATCACATTTAGACTATTAAAAAAAGTCCGGTCTTGAATAGATATACAAATTCTCCCATAAAACATGTATTTGATATTATCATATGGTAAATATAAAAATATTATTTACTGTTAGTTCAATAATGAAAAATAATAATCTATTAAATATTTAAATTTCATCATTTATAATATTTTTAATATTACAAGATAATTATAGATATTAAAAATTGATTTAATGTTAGATCGAAAGAGATCTGCTCTAATTCAATCCAATGGTTACATCTAGCTTGATTTAAGGAAACACACTATTTGCTAGCAAGTTTTGTTATTTATTTATTTATTTTGCCTAAGGATATTGTTCTGTATAATCTGCATTAACTTTCAAGACAGGTGTACCAGCCACGCCGTCAAGATGACATTATGCAATAGATAAGATCCCTCTGGCTAGGAAAATTGATATTCATAAACGAAAGTGATAAATAAATATGATTAATAGAATAGAGATATAATAACGAAATTAGTTAAGTGGTGAGCAGCTTAATGTCATTAAAACTATAAAATATATCTCAAGTTTGAGTCTTTGTATATCTAAATTAAAATAATATAGAGATATCTTTTCATGGCTCTCTTTTCTAGTACTAATCAATAATCATAAATGGTATAAATAGCCATTTTCAGGTTTTGCTTGATTGGGTAATAAAAAAATAGAGCGTAATAACGGGGCAGAAAAATAAATTTCCAACCAAATTTGAAAGAAAAAGATGAAAAAATATTAAATTGTTTCCGCACTAAAAGGGTATTTGTTTTTTATTTGGCTTTAGGATAAAGTAGCTTTTGGCCTCTGAGCTTGGTAACTTTTCTTTACTTGATTCTGATTTTTTTTTGTCTACATTGATCATTGAACTTGAATTTTTAGCTCATTTTAGTTCTTTTGAATGAAGTGACACAATATCATAGTGCCACACCATCAATGCAGGTGGTATCGAGCATGGACAAAGTTCATACTAATATGAGCTAAAAATAAATTTTAAGGACTAAGCTGAAAATAAGTTGTCAAGTTCATGGACTAAAAATTGTTTTATCCATTTTCTTTTACGATTGTTTTAACATTTGAATGACAAAGGATTGTTCTGTGAATGTGATATATATATTAAATGCAGGTGGTATCGAGCATGGACAAAGTTCATACTAATATGGGCGTTGTACTCTTCCTTCTTTACTCCCTTGGAGTTCGGGTTCTTCAGGGGATTGCCAGAAAATCTTTTCATACTGGACATTGCAGGACAACTAGCATTCCTCCTTGACATTGTTTTGCATTTCTTCCTTGCCTATAGAGACGCTCAGACCTACAGAATGGTTCATAAGCCCACTTCTATTGCTATTCGGTTAGTTTTTCTTATGTTTTCCTTTCTCATTTAACCTATAGACATTTAAGCTGCTTTATTATGCTGTTCGTTGGCACTTGCCTCTATATTTGTCTTGTTTTTTCTCCCTCACACTTGCATTCTTTCAAATCTATCTATGATTTGCTACTGAGCCTTGCGCTGGTTGTATTCCCTATTGTATCGTTGCAGGTACTTGAAATCTAGTTTTCTCATTGATTTACTTGGTTGTATGCCTTGGGATTTGATCTACAAGGTATTGCTTTCTTCCTCCACCCATGCCTCATTTCCTCAGGTTTATATATAAATTTAGTAACATCTCGTTCAATAATGAAGAACTTGTGGGGTCTTGCATTTCTTTGCATATGAATTTGGGCATGTATAAGCTATCAACAAATTTGTGTATATCTGTATCTTAAAAAACTATATCTAAAAAAATCAGTGTTTTTGTGTTCATGGAGAAATAAAAAATTAGAACCAATGAATATTCAACATGAAAGATAACATATTAATTTTCTCTTATTAGAGCAATAACAACAATTTGTACTTAAACATAAGTTAAGGGATTTTGAGAAATGATGTGGTATTCTTTTGAAATATTAACATATTTTTACAACAAAAACATCCTACAAACTCCCTCTCTTTTACCCCTTATGTTTTTTCTTTGTATATTTTCTAAAATTAGTTTGTTCTATCCATGTGCAGCATGTTAGTTAGACACATAACCTTCAACAAGTAATTTCTAATTTTTTATATGCATGGTGATAAACTTTTTAACATATATGCCCTTGAAAGAGTTGGGAACAAGATCATGGTATTGTTCCCTAAATATAATTCCTCAGACAGCTTAACATACCATGCATTAGATCTTTTTAGAAAATGAAACACGGATATGACAGAATTTGCTAGGGTTATATCTTATATGATTACTTCAAGCTGTAAATTTTTAGTTGTAGCTTTCATATTAACCATTTTGAGAAATTTCTTTCAAGCAGGCTTGTGGAAGAAAAGAAGAAGTGAGGTATCTCTTATGGATTAGGCTATATCGGGTTCACAAAGTCACCGCTTTCTTCCGAAATATGGAGAAGGATATACGGATTAATTACCTTTTTACAAGGATTATAAAACTTATTTTTGTTGAACTCTATTGCACACATACAGCAGCTTGTATCTTTTACTACTTGGCTACCACACTTCCTCCTGAAAAAGAGGGGTACACATGGATTGGAAGCTTAAAGCTTGGAGATTATAGTTATTCAAACTTCAGAGAAATTGATTTGTGGAAGCGGTACACAACTTCCATGTATTTTGCTATTGTCACGATGGCGACCGTTGGTAAGTAACCCATTTAATTGAATTGAATGAAAATTGCTAATGTGCTATACTATTATAGTTGCAGCATATATGTGTGTTCAGTTGGTTTTAAATCCGTTCTTAATTAATCTGGTCTTTTGTGACAGGTTATGGAGACATACATGCGGTCAATTTGAGGGAAATGATATTCATAATGATATATGTCTCATTTGACATGATTCTTGGTGCTTATTTGATCGGTAACATGACAGCATTAATTGTAAAAGGATCCAAGACGGAGAAGTTCAGGGATAAAATGGCAGATGTTATTAAGTATATGAACAGAAATAGACTTGATAGGGAACTCCGTAATCAGATCAAAGGCCACTTGCGCTTACAGTACGAAAGTAGATACACTGAGGCTTCGGTTCTTCAGGATATTCCCATCTCTATCCGAGCTAAGGTAACATATAAATAGTACGCAGTCTGCTGTTCCTTTTATATTTCTGTTAGCACATAAACTATTTTTACTGAAAGAAGGGAAAAATATCAACGTAAATGAAGAAAATTCCAAAGTTCCAATCTTGGATAACCAGATACTAAGATGCAGTATTTATCATATATCAGATCCCAGTGGAAGCTACGTGAATAGATTATAAATTATAATGATATGGACAATATCTTTTCTAGTTAAGAAAGATAATAATCATATCTATTTTTGTAGATGTTCTCTTCATTGGTATTTTCTCTAATGCTCAATACATTTATTTTTATGCTTTTCTTTCAATGGTTTCTATTTTGTTTGTGGTTTTGCAGATTTCCCAATCTCTTTATATGCGATACATTGAGAATGTTCCTCTTTTCAAGGAATGCTCTTCAGAGTTTATTAATCAGATTGTAAGGTTTCTGTTCTCAAATAAATGCAAGTTGCTTAAAGATACAGATTTCTTTTATTGTTTCTGATTTGGTAATAAATGGTTCATATGTGCTGCTCAAAGCTCATTTGTGCTTTGTTGTATTGAACTTACTCTGCATCATGTTTTATAAAAGAGAGTTGACATGATATAGCAAGCCAGGAGTGCTGTTTCAAATGCTTATTTGAAGCAGCATGATTTCATTTTTCCCCCAAAGTAAATCGGTCTCTTGGACTCGATAATCGTTTTATATAACCAAAAAAAATCATCAAATGTTTGGCCTGTCTATTGCTGCATCCAGATTCCACCTTCACAATAACATAGAAAAGGAGGAAAAGAAAGAAAGAACTTTTAGATATGAAGTTAACGCTTGATTCTTTTGATCTTGCAGGTTATTAGACTCCATGAAGAATTTTTTCTCCCAGGAGAAGTAATAATGGAACAGGGAAATGTTGTAGATCAACTTTATTTTGTCTGTCATGGTGTGCTGGTATGATTCGTTATGTTTTTATTGTGTGGTCAATAAAATACATTTATATCTTATTTCCCTACTTCTGCCTATCCCCAGATGTCTCCTAAGCCTTATATACATATACATATATATATGTATTTGTTAACCTGATGAAGCTGGTCTTTCGGCTTGGTGTTTAGCTGCTGGGATTGGCTTTCAAATATTTTCTATTTTCCATGCCACAGAGTGTCATACATGTGCTTCATCATGCCCTTCTGATTGTAATTGTCATTGTTCAATACCGTGTTATACATTTCCTGCACAGCCTACCACAGACTTTAATTGAGTTGTGATCTCAATGTTCTCATAAATTGATTAAATGATGCTTAACCACAGTATCTTTGTACAGGAGGGGGTTACTATAGGGGAAGATGGATCAGAAGAGACTGTTTTGCTTCTGCAACCCAATAGCTCATTTGGAGAAATTTCTATACTCTGCAACATCCCTCAGCCATATACCGTTCGGGTTTGTGAATTATGTAGGCTTCTGCGGTTGGATAAGCAATCGTTTTCAAATATCCTCGAGATATATTTCTACGATGGAAGGAAAATTTTGAACAATCTTTTGGAGGTAATCTAGTTGCCTCATATCTCTATTGCTTATACCATGTGTCTGCACTGCTCCTCTATGGCTTTATCAGAGAAAAGTGTACACAGGGTGTGTATTCCATTTGATCAGACATTCAATTGAATATACATTTGATAACCTAAATTTGCAGGGAAAGGAATCCAATCTTGGAGTTAAGCAACTGGAATCAGACATATCATTTCACATTGGAAGACAAGAAGCTGAACTAGCTTTGAGGGTGAATTGTGCTGCATATAATGGAGATTTGTATCAGCTCAAAAGTTTGATACGAGCTGGAGCTGATCCTAACAAAACAGATTACGATGGAAGATCTCCCTTGGTAAGTATTATTATTTTAACTGAAGCCTTTAGGGTGGTCTTCAATTACATTCTATTCTAGTTCTCCTTTGATGAGATCTTCAGATCATGCATAGATGCTTCTATCTATTACCAGCACTTTGTTACTGTTAATTTATGCTAAATTGATATATTTCCAAATAATTATGATTACTTCATTTTTTGGCATAAACTATGAGGTTAGATAGTTTGCGATAATTGTTCATTCCACGGTCTGAAACCAAATCTATTACATGTGTGGTTACTATACCTAAAGGCATTTTTTGCACATTATTTGAAGCTTTAAAGAAATGTCTTATCTGAAACCAAATGTTTGTTTTGAATAGCATCTTGCTGCATTGAAAGGATACGAAGATATTACAAGTTTCCTTATTCAGCATCCAGTAGACATCAATATTAAAGGTGATTATCTGTTATGAATATTTTAAAATGTTACTTTAGTTAATTAAAACTGTAGTCTTTATCATTTGATCTACTGTTGTGATGATAAACTAATTTTTTTCTACAGATAACTTCGGGAATACACCCTTGCTAGAAGCGATAAAAAATGGACAAGACACCGTTGCTGCTTTGCTACTTAAAGAAGGAGCCTCCTTAAACATAGATGATGCTGGTAGTTGTCTGTGTACGGCAGTTTCAAAAGGGGACTCAGACTTTTTGAAAAGGCTTTTGTCTAATGGAGTTGATCCTAACTCCAGAGATTACGACCATCGAACCCCACTTCATGTAGCTGCTTCTGAGGGCTTATATTTGATGGCAAAGCTTTTGATAGAGGCTGGGGCTGGTGTTTTTACCAAAGACAGGTACATTTAGGACATTGATCTCTCTTAGTTTTTATGAATGTGATCATGTTTAGCTTATTCATCTGAGGTTATTTGTTTCTAGATCTGTCTGGTTTGTAACTGGATTTGGATCAACAGTTAAAATATCACAATATAGTTGCTTATAATATTTGCATATGAATACTTCATAATTAGGCATATGAAATTCCAATTGTATGCTTTATTTTCTAGAACACTAATCACCAGATGGTTTGACTGCGCCGTATGCAGTTATTTTGTCAACCAAAAACCTTAGATGTATTTCTGATTGCTTTATTTCAGTGGAGTTGTATCTTTTCTGGTATTTCTGCTGTATTTGCTTCTATAGGTGTTTGCAGGGTGCTGACACATATGCCATAAACATTTGCATTACTTCAGCATCATGAGTTTTTTCAACAATTATGCCTTTCTGTGCAGATGGGGCAACACTCCACTTGATGAAGCCCGGATGTGCGGCAACAAGAATTTGATCATGCTACTGGAAGATGCAAAATGTACTCAGTTATCAGAATTCCCTTATTGTTCGAAAGAAATCAAAGGTATAGCCGAACCTGTGTGACCACATCCTAATTTGCATTTCACATGATCCATGTCATTTACTGATCATAGCACTGGAGTTTCAACTCTACTACCATCCTCTTTCCATTACATATGATTCCACCTTTGCTTTTACCCCCTTAGTTTCTTAAGTGGTAAAAAGCTTGATTTATTTGTATGGCTAATACCAGATAAAATGCACCCGAAGAAGTGCACGGTTTTTCCTTTCCACCCTTGGGATGCTAAAGAACAGAGGAGGCCTGGAATTGTATTATGGATCCCACACACGGTGGAAGCGCTTGTTACAACGGCTGCCGAGCAGCTAGAGTTTGCAGGTGCTTCTTGTATATTGTCTGAAGAAGGAGGTAAAATTCTTGATGTAGACTTGATTGATGATGGACAAAAGCTGTATCTGATCGGTGAAACACAGTAGTTGGTACCATAGGTTCATTGTGATCAAGTTTGTAACCATATCGCTGCTTTGTTCTTGTACCACGTCCGCCTCCAGGTCCACTTGTAAATATGATTTTGCTCTTAATAAAGTTGTTGCATCCCTTGAGATTCACCCTCACATCCATCCAACATAGCCGAGATTCAAATCGAGAGATAAAATCTGTTGATACAATATAAAACTTTCTGAAATTTATAAAACTTTATAGAATCATACCCTATATTACACTCTCCTGACACTATTTAGTCCTGACATTATTTAGAAATGTGAGATTTTGCAATGTAAAAAAACCCAACACAGTAATATTATACCTAATTTTAAGATTAGATCCCCATAATCTTAGATAATACAAACTATACATAAATGTAATGTTTCCGAACGGCTCTATTGGACTTCCCAAACCGAACTGCTGCTTGTGGGCTTCCCCTCAGTGTTGCCTTTTGGGCAACCTGCACATGGTCTCGACCCGTTCAGCATTAACCCGTTACTCATTAATTCCTGAGTCAACGTGGACATTCCCTTCTGCTCCCAATTATCGTCTGTTAACTTCATTAGGCTTCTGTACGAACCAACTTGGCTCAAGTGGTTAAGAGAACGATTGTTCCTCCTAGAGGTCACGAGTTCGAGCACCAGCAGCACAGTGATTGAGCGTTCATTGTTAAATGGTGACTTCAGTTTATAGCTTTCATAAAAAAAACTTCATTAGACTTCTCGGCCGATGAATCCATTCCCCCCCCCCCCCCCCCCCCTTTTTATTCGAACCCCTAATTCCCCCCCCTTTTGGCCAAATCCCCAACTCTTCTTCCATATTCATGACCTAAATTTAAGATTAGATCCCATAATCTAAGGTGACTTCAGTTTGTGCTAGAGATGATTGCAAAGCAACGCCGCGTCGGTTCCTTTTGAAAGTTGGACGTTCGGCGCAAATCCCCCAAGCCCAGCTGCAAAACTGATTCAAGCCTTCTCCAACGCAGTAGACAGGCTTAGAAAAATGGTGTAACATTAAAGAAAAGGCCAATATACAGCCATTACCAAAGGGTAGGCTGAGCCTTAAAACATTGAGAACCAAATGTAATTCTGGCAACTTGTATAAGCTTATAAAGAAGGTCTAGTAGCGTCCATCAGACATATCACCGTAAATAGGTTAATAAAAGCCCACAACTAATTTATCGCAAAAATTGGTAATTTTGGTAGTAAAATTTGTACAAGGATAACATTCTAAGCATGATCTTAATCAGAAACTGGGGAATGAACCTCAGCTTTTCATAAACATTTTTCTGAACTCGTCATTTGATTTTGGCTTCTCGTCTTCCTCTGTCCTGGTTCCTGCTTTGTTAGCGGTCCATCCAAGTGCTTTAACATTTCTTGGCACTGCAAATGTGTTCTTCCCCTTGAGCTGGATGTGCTCCTCACGCTTACGGCCAGTGGATTGTGGTGCACGAGATGCTCTAGATCCCTGTGAGTTTTCACCAGATTCTTTAGATACAGAACTCCTATGCCTTCCACTTTGGTTGCTAGCATCTTCTGCAATTTCAGTTTAGACACATTAGAATCTAACCAAGCAAGCTATAATGTAACAGGGATACAGCAAACCAGAAAAATAAGCAAACTTAATATAATCGTAAAACTAGGATGAAAACAAAAGCAAAGCGTGAGTTATGTTATCCAAACTCAGAGGGGGTATGCTTAAGTTTTGCCAAGTTTTTTTTTGCATATATTTAGAGAACCATACCCCACTCATGTCCGAATATGCCTCTGACACAGTACATAAAGAAATAGAGCCTAGATAACATAAAGGAAGAGAAATAAATGTGTAAACACACACACACACACACACACACATAAATCATAGTGTGTCTCGTCTCATTTGTAGCCAACCTAGCAGCAGCTTCTCAGTCAAGAAGGAAAAAATCCCCTATCTTTCAAATATGGAAGGAGTTTTTACAATCACTCAAGGGCTTGTTTCTTTTTTTTTTCCTATTGAATATTAAGCACATCTCAGACCCCTCTATCGTCAACACGAGAAGGGAAACAAGAGAGAAGGAAGGTATAAGACGATCCCTCATTTAAATAATAACCTTCAAAAGAAATCGTTGCAAGCCGAATCAGCTAAACATGACTAAGACATATTTGACTTTCAACCCTGCTTCCACTTCCTCTCAGCGCATCTTTCCTACTAGACATTTTATTTCCAATGTTTAATAGGCATACAAGTCTTCAGGACTGAATATTCTCAATTTCAAATTTAAATGTCCGTGCATACAACACAGTGCACGTTGACAAGGTTTGTGATCCTTTTTAACAGATTGGGCATCTGTATCAATAACTAGAGAGATATATGCATCAGTGCATAATTGTAAATGTAAACGAAAGATATGGAAAAGGAAGTGGTCCAAGGACAGCGGGGAAAGTGTAAAATTCACATCCCTTAGCTTACCTCCAGGTGCAGTACTAGAAAAAGATTCTCTCTTGCGTTGATTTGGATTTGACCGTGCAATACTCAACTTCTTTCCAAGCAACATTTGCTTATTCTTCGCTAAAGCTGCAGCAAGGTGTTCATCATCCTCAAAATCCACATATGCCAGTCCCTTCAAAATTCAATAAAGGCCTAAAACGTCACTATGACAGATAGATAGCTTCAAATTCATGCATTATTTGAATTTGAACCAAATTAGGAAATAGGAACCAGACCTAGGCACTTTTTGTTAAAAGTTTTCCATTATCTCAAGCTCTAAACCCTAAGCACTAAATTTTAGTTCAGTAGTTTTACATACAAATATGTATATAACTGTGCTTACTTTTCTTGTTTCAACATTTATCTAAACATATATTTCACGTTACCACAAAGAGTGTGCCATGGACTAATCTACCAAAGGAGTAAAAATTGCTCATATAACTGTACAATACGATCTATACTACTCAAATATGGAAATTCCAGCCTGAACACCAGACTGACTTCTAGGAGTATTTATGCAGCCAGTTTCTTGTTCAGAACAAAAACAAAAACAACAAAGCACCTGCATGTGTGAACAAGTACACACAGTCAGGGGTAGAGGGATAGAGAGAGAGACCCTTGATTTTCCAGTGAATTTGTCGAGCAGAATACGAATTGCAGTGACCCCACCAACATCACTAAAGAATTGATGTAGATCTTCATCTTTTGTCTGCTATCCAAAAATATAAACTTGTCATCATCCGGCAGTAAAACATATGAGAAAAAGACAAATCTATATGTTTATCTGAAAGAGGAAAAAGCAGATGAAGAGCAGCATTAAGGGTTCCACTTACCGTAATGTTCATATTTGATACAAATGCAGTGCACTGATCTGTATATAACCTAGATTTAGCAGGTTTAGAGTCTTTCATCTGCTTCTCATTTACTTGTTCCTCAACCTTGCCTTTTTTCTCCTCCCCGTCATTTACTTCAGCTAAGTTCAGCCCTTGTGTGTTCTCTTTCGCGTGCGGTTTCTTATTTTGAGAAGTATATTTTTGCTGCTTTGGTGGAGACTGATTATCAATTGCACTTGAACTTAATTTCCTCTTCTCACGAGCCGTGTTCTTAAGGGTCTGCACTCTTTGATCTGTTGCTCCAGTGAAACATTTAGATTCCTGCTGCAACCTAAACAATTGCAGCTCCTCAAGACGAGGTGTAACCTGAGAAATGGAATGGAAAACAAGAGTAATTCTGACTTTGATAAACACAGGCAGGGCTATTCATGAATCAGATTACACTTTTTCTTTTCAATAAAATATCGTGAAGAGATACACTCAGCACAAGAAGATGTTAAAATGTACTAATATGCCTTATTTAGACTTGAGAAAGGTAGTTTCCTAAGGGCAGGAGAAAGAGTACTTGCATAGATTTGGATTAACGAATCATGAAGCTTCTTGAGCATACTTCACTCACAAACTGACTTAACTGGGATCAAAAAATATCAATAAACAGCAATGGCTAATGACATCAAATTTAAAGCAGGAAATAGAAGTACTGAAAACACAGAATCAAGTCTGATAGCTTTTTGCCAAGTAAAGCCAATGAAAAATATTAAAAAGGCATAGTGTATCTTTGTTAAACATCCCCCTGAAACACAATAATGTAAATAAACTATTGTTGCTCAAGACTAAATAGTAGGAGTAGAAAATTTCATTGATAATGGAACCAAGTTTTGCACGTTGCAACAGTTAATTACTAATGATAGAATAAACAAAATTTAATCAGATCTATCATTCTTTTCACACCTAATGGCAAATCTCCCACCTAACCAAAGAATAGTGAATGCAATAAAAAATTATATACATGAATAATCAGGATAACAGATTTAGAAAGTAGACAAGACTAGAAATGGTGGTAGACATGATAATCACCTAAATAAGCATTAGGGCAATTGATGGTGAAAACAGGTGATTCAGGATTTCCACTTTTACTCAACAAGTATCATTTTATTTTTTAGAAGATGAAGTAACACAATATTTGCTTCTTGTTGACTAAACTACCTATTCTTTCAAAAACCTTTGATGTTAAATAACAATGATTGCGGGCCAAAATATAAAATCTTTGACATCTTCGAACCTATTTTGCTACTTAGCCCTATGTATTTGTTGACTTGATTTCAACCCATATATAAGGAAGTGTTGTTCCATAATCATAAAAGGAATGGTGTTAACTATCTGAAGCAAAAGAACAAGAACAGCAGAACTGGGAAAAATAGTAAAACTTAGTACCTTTTGCTCAGCATGGTTGAGGTCTTCTAGTGTTCCAAATTCCCTCTCAAAGCGCAACCAAGAATGGCAGATGTCCTGAATGATTCTGTTTTTTAGGAAGGAATCTAATTTAAAGGATATTGATAAAGCAACTGAAGTGAATTCAGGAGTACAGCCTAAAAGAACCAACACAAATTACAATCCCAAAAGATATATTCATCTTACAAACCAAAAGTAAAAAACAATAAGTTAATGTAGACACTCTAGTAAGACTAACTGTAAAATTATGTGAATAGGACCAATACAGGTTGTCAGCTCTATCAATTGAGAGATCAAATCAATTAAGCTTCAAAAAGATGACAGTGATGAGAGGAACAATATGATAGAAGAATATTAGAACTATGGTCTTAAGATGAACTGTAGTTCAATCTAATAACATTTGTACCCACGCACATGCATAAACAAGTGCCACAGGCCTAATCAATGTTATGAAAGGCCATTAATTTGGTAGATGAACAAAACCAAACTATGACAGCCTCTACTGTACTCTCTTTCTTATGTTATGCACCAAACCCTCCTAAAACCACCACGACAAAAACCATGACAATCACAACCTACTTCACTTGCTTGTGTTACTCATTAAACCCTCCTAAACTCATATCCAACAACTTGTCATTTTCTTTGTTTCCCACTCCATAAAAACCCTGCAACTCTATATCGGAAAAGTTTAACAGGTCTAACCTTGATGGGTTATTTTTGAAAATATTGTACGCTGGTGAAAGTTTGAAGAGAATTATTCAATGGTGCTGCTGAATGAGAATAAGTTTGTGCAGGTCTATTACCCCTTATCACTTTCGACTATTAGTAATGGAAGAGACCTTTCGCCAAGTTCATCTCGACTTCAAGCTTGAGGACAAGCTCTTTGATGAGCTTAGATGGCGATTTATTTCTTTCCTCAAGTTTCCCTGATTATGCTTTAATTTAGCTGATTTATTTCCCTTCCAAAATAGGGTTTATATTTATGTAATAAGACTAATCCTTATTTGAGAGGACACATGAAATAAAAAAAATGCTAAGCAGAATTTTTATCAAAAACCCTAGAGAGACTTGTGTCTCTCTCTAACGAATCCTAAAGTTTCAGTCTCACTTTGATGAGCTGAATGGTTACAATCTCCTTTTGATGAGCTGAACTATCGAACACAAACAAGTGGTTGTAAGCATAATACCATTTCTGTATCATACTATCAACTAGAGATAGAACAGGTTAATCTTCAAACTGCGAAAATTCACTTCCATATGATAGAAAAGAAATACAATCTTTCTTCCAATTCACCCACTGCACAAAACTTCCATTAACCTTTCCCTTTAATTCTGGCACTTTGGATATTTGATCTCAATGTAGGGTTAATCTCTAGCTCCAGGCTAAAGCCTGAGTAGGCACAATTCCGCAGAGATGTCCTAGTTACCATTTTATTGCAAGCACACAACTTTTCCACAAACAAGGTAAACTAATCAAGAAGTATGAAAACAGTATATGATCTAAATTTTAATGCTATTCCAGTCTTGTGTTTCTTTTCCACACTAGTATATTCTCACACTAATGCGCTGCATTCAATAGTAGGAATAGAAAAAAGCAAGAAAATATACATGTTTTCTGCAAAGATGGAAAACAAGTCATTTTTTCCTAACAAACCCACAAAACTGAAGAAAGCAAACATTTGAAGATAATCAAGTCCTACAAATACAAATTATATTTACATTTATCACAGAAAACATACCTCTGAACCTGTTCCACTAAATCTTTTGCTGTAGCATCTCTTATATATGGCCCTGGCTTCATTTATATGATCTAATTCAATTTCCATTGCTATATAACTTTGCCATGCTTCCAACATTGAACCACTGCACAGATAACATTCACAAAACCTGTGAAAAATCAGGTTGTTAAAATAACCATAGAATTATGCATGCAAGCTCTGAACAGTCAAACCAGCTTTTAAGCAAGCTCTCCCAAACACCGCGAGCTGCATTTAAATCATTTCCCAATTTCAGCTCTAAATGGGCCCAATAAGCATACAAACGCAATAAACCACCAGTGTTCTTCATGTGTGGTGACAAATAATCTGCTGCTTGCTGAAAGGAAGACCACATAGAGTAAAATTCAAGCATATAAAAGGGATGTATTACAAGCCCGTACAACATGAAGACCATGAATTCCAAAGTGCTTTTACATACAATTACAATGACTTTTAACAAGGCAGTGTACTTATGTTACGTTTGGTTACATAGGTATTAACACAAGGAAAAAGCTTAATTATTACATGAGTTAAAATACTGTCATAACATAAAGAAGAATTAGTACAAATCTAAACTTGAAAATAGAAATATAAAGTAAAAACTCAAGTAAAAAATAATACCTACTCAAAATAAACTATGTATTCCTTCTCTTCGTTCAAACTTCAAACTAAGTCATGTGAGTGGTTAAAAATTACCAAGTGGGTTAGTTTATAACTAACTCATGCACTAAAACATGAGGAATAAATAACAACCCTACCAAACGTAGCATTAATGTGCTGGATAACCTTCAATCACGCTTCCTTAACTATGAAATTCATTTTAAACATGGAGATGAAAAAGTACGCATTCAAACCTGAAAAGATTCCCTAATCATTGAATAGTTCAACACATCATCTCCACTAGCTGATGAAATTCTACGCCTCAAGCCATCTACTCGGGTGAGAAACAAATCAAGGTACTACAAAAAACAAAATAGATAAAAAAAAAGTATTCAACACATGAACAGTATCAAATGAATTCACCACATAGATGGATAAATAAATAAATCCATACCTCTTCAAGGGTTGAAAATGTACATTTGAGGGACTTCTCAAATGCCTGAAATAAAGTTTTTAAAAATCAATTAAATGGCCGTAAAAACTCCAAAGCCACCATCCAGTATATTTGGATGCAGAAATAAGATCACATTACATGATGATGGGAACATAGAGACAAAATCATGTTCACAAGGTAGCAAACAGGATTTTGTAAGTGTACTGTTGTTTTGATAGGCCTGCATATATTCTCTCCACATTTTCACTTTCTTCTTTTGAGCTCTTAGTAAAATCTTAGTGCAATGCTTGATCAGCACAAACAAAAAAAATGCATACTCATTTTCCCTGTTCAACTGATTTTTAAGAATTTCCTAAAGCTCCAAGCCAAAATTCAGGTATTATATGTAGGAGCTATAAGTTATCCAATGATAACTAAAGATCAAGCTTCAAACAACTATTTGATGTTTTATTATGTAGTTCAGACAGAGAGAAGGAAAAATAATCTCTGAAAAACACAACATACGGCAGATATCTCTTTCTCAGAAGCAAGGCCACGCTCCAAACACAGCAAATATCGAACCCAAAGTTCTCCAACCCAGGGACAGCTTCTTGTAGCCCTGGAGTAAACATCCTTCACAACACTTCCCGCCTAAAAGGACAAAAAGAAAAGAAACAATAGTGTCTAGTATGGCAAACTCAATTGTAACTTGTAACAAGTAAAGGCAAGAAATTTAATGGTTAATTGAATAATGGCAAGTGAAACCAAGAACCTTCAAGGTTTTATCAAGATAGCGAGTATAATGAAGCCAGAGATCAGTTGATACAGGAAAGTCAGTTATGGCTCGTTCATACAGAATCTGAACTCGGGCTGGATCACCAGATGATTTTTCAAAATCTAAGTAGCTCTGCAACAAATGAATTAATAGTCAATTTAACTGGGCAGAATTACACTAATGCCAAAACTACAATAGGGTAAAGAAGAAAACAAATATTTTTGTCTCATAACTCATAAGAAAGGAGAGACAGTGCCTTAAAGCATACATGAAGAAACCAAATTTGACATCAGAGTTAGTACGGAATAAATGAATTTCCACACAAAAGAGATTTTAGAGTATGATATATATACCATGTAATGTTGGAATCTTTCAGACTCAGAAGCATCCTGTCTAGTAATCTGTTCTTCAAGATGTGCACGGGCCTTGTACATCTCCTCTGCCTTCTGGTAAGCTGAAGCAACATGGGAAGAAATCCCTGAAACATCATCGGATTCAGCATCAAGAGTATTTCCTTGCTCCGCCTCCCACGCCTTGTAGGCTAGAAGAGTAGACTTCAAGTTAGCAAGGGGAATAGACAAGTAACGATGGAATACACTCCGTATGCGCTGGACCTGTTTCTCTTTAGCCTGAACAATAAACGGATAGTCAGCAGTCCAACTCGAAAACATGTTCTTTATGAGAAAAGTATAAGTGTAAAGAAAATAGTATCATGCTCGGACCTGGATGTCAGATTGGTCAATAGGTAGTAAAATAGCTTGCTCAAATTGGGTATATGCATCCCATATTAGAGAGCCTTGAGAAACATGCAGAGCAGCGGCTGTAACAGCCCGTTCAAACAGATTTCTTGCCTTTGAAATCCCATCGGCTGAACAATCACGCACTTTTGGATCATGTTCTTGCACATAATTTAGGTACTCACACCAAAGGGGGATAGACAAATAGTCAGAGATGCCTCTCTCGTAAAGCTTCTCGACTGACTCGAAATTGGAATCATTCGAAAGAGAAGCTTCGTCTTTGGCCCATTCTATCCACATTTCAGGACTCAGTGGAAACAATGTATTCATGTTTTCCCTTGCTTCCCGTAGCTTCTCTATTTCACCACTTCTCCTCAAAAGCTTTATGTACTGTGAAATCGAATCGATTAAATCAAATTACAAGAAATACTAGCACTGTTAGTAGTAGGAAAAAGATGTTTACGTTTACTTTAACAAGGGATACTAGTGTCTACCTGGACATGGGAATCGTAGTTGGAAGGATTGGTGGAGAGCTCGTATTCTAGGGTTAAGAGTTGCTCCTTCTGATTGGCTTCATCTTCTGAATCGCTTGACTCCGAATCGCTGCTGGATTTCCGACTGGTTTTAGGGTTTTCAACAGTATTTCTCTCGTCCATTTCAGTGTCTTCCCCCACGGAAACTGGTGATTTCTCGAACTCCTCCATTTCCCTTTCTTTCTTTTGCAGTGTTTTTCCTTCTCCTTCTTTAATTTAAGACGGCGCGGGCGTGGGCGCGTCGCTTTTTATCAATACTAGCGGTTAGTTTAGGAAAAATCTCATTTAAAAAAAAAACAATTAGGAGAAAATAGTATATTTCGAAAATTGCTACATTTGTTTGTTATGTTAAAGAAATTGCCACGTTTGTTTATTTTTAACAGTTTTTTTTATCAAACTTTGAACGGTTATTGCTCATCTTTGTGTCTTTGTGGTAAAGGTTGATGTTTATCATCTTTTGGGACTCGGGTTCGAGCATCAGTAATGTCATGTTGTGCGTGCCGTCTTTGAAAAGACTTAAAAAGTTGAACAGATGCAGAACTAGTGTAGAATTGCCATGTTGTGTGTGCCGTCTTTGAAAAGACTTAGAAAGTTGAACAGATGCAGAACTAGTGTAGAACTAGTGCCCGAACTCAGATCATACAAAGGTAGCATCTGTTTATTTTTTTTTAATCTTGAGATTTTACCTTAATAATTCTATTTATTTTAGCATCTATTAAAATAGTGAAGTTTTTTTATATAATTATTAGTATTTAATTTATTAGTTGAATACCTAGAATTATGTATTATAAAAACTCTTTAGGGTCTATATGTTAAAACTTAAATCCTCACCATATTACCCTAACCTATACCCTAAAACTAAAGCGCTTGTGGAAACTTTCAGTTTCCACCGCCTGTGTATAGGATATTAATCAATTTATAAATAATTGTATTAAATGATAAAAGTATTTTATTCAGTTCAAATTATAGCAATGTGAACGGAGCAAGTCGGGTTGGAGAGGGACATTCACATAACGAGCCTATGTTGTACATGATCTAAATTCGCCAATCAATAGATCGAATACCGGCGGTGTTTATAAAAAAATTTAAGTCTACATCAGTGAGCATTTCAATCAAATGCGCACATGTTGCATATATGCATATATGTAAGTCATGCCTATCGATGTTTCCTAGCACCATGAGTCGACCACTCATTTGACATCAAACTTCAAGTCATCAACAAATTTTAACTTGATTTGCAAAAACCTGTTAGTTAAAACGCCAGAAGACTGATTAATGAAATGAAGTACTAGAAAAGGGCATGAGCCAACTGCTAAACTTACAGAATTCCCAGCTGATGAAGTTGAAGAATTTGGAACTCGATTTTTTTTTTGCAGCAAGGTACCAACTATACATAACCTAGTTCTAGTGATAATACAACATGTCTGGAATCATTGAGACATATGCAGCCAAAGGTAAACTGGCACAGATTGGTTTGGTGTAATCGGTTATCTCTTGGACCACTGCACTGGACAGATAACCACCAAAAAGCAGAATGCATTATAGAATCTCCGGGGAGTACCTGTTTTGCAGCGAGGAGACCAGAGATCACTCGTTTTCTTCGTTGCAGATGCTCAAACGGGGAAAACCCATTCAACATACAGTTTTAATAGAAAAATGAGCACATGGCAAGTTGAGATGGCTTTGGCAATAAGGGGGCTGAACGGGAAGCAGCTAGTCTTGGTAATACTGCGACTGGCCTAGAATGCACGCATTTAGCATATACAACAAGAGTGGAAAAGAAGAATGAATGCAAGACGAGGTAGACAGGGGCAGACACTAATCTGGTTGATTTTAACTACAGTAGGCGATATATTGATAAATTACATTCTGCAGATCCTATGAATAAGCAGCTATATGATACTCGGATAGTAAATGTACAGTAGGTAGTTATAGGCCTTGCTGAATCAGTATACAGTTTCTATTTGTAGCAATAAAAACTACTTATCCCAAATACGATCCAACCTTAAACGAGAGTGAAAAAAATTGATGCCTGCATCCATGATATTCAATTATCTGTGCATAAGACGAGGAAGAAAAAGGTTATAAAAGCATGAACATAAATGAAAAGAAACTGAATTTGATTATTGCGTGCTTGAAAATTCTTCACACGGAAAGGAAGAAATAGTAGCCGAAGCAAATAAGAATCAAATTGTCGAAAGAATAACTTCCTTTAAAAACCTTCTTTTTAACAGCTTGCTGAAACTACAGCTTTATGAAGAATGTTCACATGGTACGGAATGGTGTTTTCATCATGACTTTGTTGTGAGAGTGATGAACTAGATCCTAGGTGATGGTAGCAATTTTCAGTTACTAACCATGCTTTTAAATTTAGCTAAACAACTCAATGCTTGCTCAAATTCACTCTCTTCCAATGCAACAGTGAAGCGGCAGTAACCAGGAATTCCCGTCCATGAGCCACTGTTGACGCACAAGCCTGTAGCCTTGGCCATGGCTTCCCTGATGGTTGTGTCATTCAGCTTAACTTCATAGGTGGCATCCTTTTCACCACCGGCGGTGTCTGAAAGCCTCAGCTTCAGAGTCTTGTCGAGGAAAGAAGGCTTTCCCACCATTGAAACACCAGCACAGGGTTGAAGCACATCCCACCCGCATTTTTCAAGGCCCTGTTGAAAGAATTACAAAAAAGGGTAAACTGCAAAGTTTGAGGAAAAAGTTGTCTCTTACAAATCTAGAACTCGAAACAATCCACTCAAGGACAATAAATAAGATTATTCCAGGCATGGAATAACTTGATTTGGAAGAAAATGAGTGTAATTGCTGTCAAAACAGAGTTCAATAATTGATGTAGATCAAGTGCTTGTTTTTTCTAAAAATTTAACGGGATAAGGTATCAATCAACGCATGCTTTAAGTATATTTTTACACTTTCATAAAGAAAAAAGGCATATCTTTCATACCTTAATGAGAGAAACTAAGTTATATACAATAGATCATATGAGTGAACACATTGGGGTGTAGTAGGGGAAGAAGATGATACCTCTTTCAAACGCTTAGTCCTGGTTTCCAAAATTCTTATTTGTTCTTTGACAACATCCAACATGCCTCCTTTCTGCTCTCTCAGAGCCAGCAACTTCTTGATTGCATATTTCTCTGTGCTATGGGGTTTGCTTAGGCCAGGAAAGCTATGAAATGTATCAATTAAAAGTGGTTGGTTTAGAGCCACAAACGCAAATTTGAGTGCTCCACTAAGTAGTTTCAGAGACAGTCCTCCAAGTAGAGAAACACAGCAAGTGGGGTTGCCAGAGGAAGATAGCTTCGGCAAGAATCCCTCCAAGTTCCAGCCACCCCAACCTTCAAAGTCAAATTCCAGTCCAGAGAATGAAGTATCAATTACCACTCTTGCCCCAAATTTTGCACAAGCAGTTAAGATGTCCTCCATCTCTTTGTTGCTGTAAATTAAACCGGTTGGATTGATTGTTGGACCAGAGATATATACCCATGGCTTTTTCACAGTCTCAAGTGCTTTGTTGAGTATTTTCTCTGTCAGCTTAAAGCCTTCTGCAGAATTTGTAGGAATGTTTACAATGTTCGCTTTCAAAAATTTGGCAGCAGAAACAAGATTGCCATTTGAGCCAGCTGGAAAGCACATAGTTCCACCTTCATGAATGCAGCAAAGTACGAGCTTACTAAAAAGGGCTTGCAAGCAGTCTGAATATATAAAAGCTGTGTTACTATCAATTGGGAACCCATAGTTGCTCCTAACGAATTGCTGTATACTAGGAGTGACATCAATTTCAGACTCAGTCAAATTTTGTCGTGCAAAACTTTCAAAGATAGCAGCTTTAACTGGAGAAGGCATTGGCAGGAACCATTGATCCACATCCAAATGTATAAGAGAGTTCTCATCACCAGAAATGGATAATTCAGCATTATTAAGGACTGAGATTGCTGAAGTTGAGAACCCAATCACCTCAACTGATTTGGACTCTTCAGATCTCTGTAAGAAAGTAGAAAAAGCTCTTCATATGAGAAGAAATCTTTAGATTCAGAAAAGCTAAGACAAGGTAAAAATTTCACTATATATACATATAACCAACATGATAGGAAAATGAATGATACCTAGAAGAATATCTAACGTTCTCCTGCGTTACTCAACAATACCAATTGAGCTAAACTCAATTGGTAAAAAACTTGGTAATTTTAATTCTAAGTAAAGTTTTAAAAAATAATTTGTTTTCAGGTTGCCAAATCATTTCAAGATCTAAAATTAGTCCACTAGGTAAAATTTTTGGTAATAAGGGTTGCTTACAAGGTTCAAACCTCTCAAACGTTTTTCATACTTTACAAATCAGAATTGGATATTGGATATCGAGGGGCTGCCATACAAATCTGATTCAGATCTGACACGGATAGTAAATCTCCTATCAAATCTAAAATTTTCCAATATAAGGTGTCTAATGAGAAGATATCGAACCAGAAAGTGCAAATATCCAATTTTTACTTTCCATTGCCATCCCTATCCCCATAAGCTGTCTCGCATCACTAAAGTGTGTCAACTCATGCAAGCTCTTAATGCAAAAAGCACAATGCCCATAAATCTATCTTCTTATTTTGCAAGGTGCATAAGCACACCCGAAAGTTGAAACACTAAATTCAAAAGAAATGTATGTAGTGCGCTACATTCCTTTTAGCGGTTGACTTTACTAATTATCAAGAGATATATGATTCCTAGTTACTTTTGACGTCTATCTGAAATGGATCTATACCACTAGTAAAGTAAGTGCAAGAATGGTGATTTCTAATCTATATAATCGGAAGTTAATTTACAAACCTCTAAAGGTGGACGTCTGTCTGCAAGTTGAAAAGCTAGAAGCTCGTGAAACAGACAGCCATAGTAGTACTGGCTAATCAATGATGTATCCCCTTCAAGTACTTCCACAGTTTTTGACAAGGCCTTCAAGATAGCCTTGTCTTCTGAAATAACAAAGGCAACTTCCAAATCTGAATAAACCTGTGAAAAGGTTCAAGCCGCAAAATATGAGAATTTGTCGAATAATAAACAAACTAAAAAGATACTTATTAAAGAAGCTGAAACTGAAAGTCAAATTAATAGAAAACTACTGGAGTCGCCCTGTAAATAGGAAAAGCCCATGTTGATAGTTTGACAGAGTTGCCTTAAAAATATACCTGATTTTTTACCAGGCCACAAAGGATTGCTGCATGTGATGGCAGAGGAGCCCCTGATAGATATTTAAGTACCCCATTGGTACCTGGAAGGCTGGATAGATCAAAGTGATCAGATATGTCTAAGAAAAGACGAGACCCGATTTCTCTGGTGGCATCTAATAACTGCACAAAAGCTGAACTAGTAACAGACTCAAAATGGGCTATCCCGGTAACCACGACCTGCGGCTTCAGCTTTTTTATCATCTCTACCATTAAATCTGAATGCCGTGGTGCATCAATGACAGTAAGAACATCCTCTGACAAGCTAGTTTCTGCAGTCTGGAACATGGATATATAAAACTCAGCAACAACATTGATGAAGAGTCAGTTAGACTTGTATTGTTTCCAGTGTTATATATTAAACAGGGTAAAATTTTATTTTGCAATGTTATTAGAGTTTAGGATATAGTTTATGAATAATTATGTTACTTCAGCTTTGAGAAGATTTTAGATGATGAATATTAATATTGAGATCTCTCTATTGGATCTTTCTGGTTTTCCCCTAATTCTTCTATTTCTCTCTGTTTCCTCCTTTTTCTCCTCTGTTCCTATTTATTTAAAATTGAATGTCCATTTTCATCACTTTCAAAAGGGCACAAAAGGTTCGGAATAGGGTCTTTTCTTGCTTATTTTACAAACTTTACCCTTGAAAGTTACATAAAAGCCAGGGAGTCCTGTGTATAATTAGCATATCAATGTGGCCAAAACTGGAAAAGTGTTTTCCATCTTGGTAAAAACAACCTAAAACAGTAAGGTGGAAGAAGAATTCTTTCTCTTTTCCCATATTTGTTCTACATCATACATTCTCAGGAATTCTGGTCAAGTCAATAACAAGCATATGTTTACCCGTATAGGCTATCAATGTGTGGTGCTTGCTTACAAGTTCAAGAAGTAAGGACTCAGGGGAGTCTGAACATATATTTTAGGAGGAAAAAGATGCAACTATAAACTTCACAGTGCACTTGAACTTAAAAAGCATCTATCGTAAAATTCATAGTCAATACTCCTAAAGAGGGCTATGTCAAATGTCAATACCTCCATTGAAGAAATGTGTAGCACATGTTAGCAACATTGGCTGCGGGTGCAGGGAATAATAACAATAATAATCTTAAGTTTGTCAATTCTAGGCCAGCGGCTGCATGAAGGACAAAATATGTGAACATCTAATTTAAAATTAAAAGCATCTAACTCCAAAATCCAGCAAGTTAAGAAGCTTTTATTGCAGTGCTATCTATCTGACAGCAAGATCCTTCTTACAAAATTTTCAGTATAAAAGTTGAACCTCCTCTCATGAGGCTAAAATAATATTACTACAAACAAAGAAGGAAGAGATTCAAAAAAAACAAAGGAATTTTCATCATCTTGCACTCCTTGTTCACGCTTCTCTCCAAGGTGCGTGACAAGGCCTAATGCAACATTTGAGAATAAGATAAACATGACATACTAAGGATTACAGAGCATCACTAACTAGTAACTAAGGTGTAGTTGAGTCAATGACTGACAAGCTCAAGCCCAAGGTTGGCTTGACTAAGAAACTTAAAGTTTAAGCTTGGGTCTATATAGTTTGTACTCAAGCTTGGCTCAATTATCTACCCAAACAAGGAGCTTGAAGGTAGACTTCTCCTCCAGTTAGAACTAAAATTCAAAACTCAAATAATTCCTGTAGAGAAATTAATACTATATTTTATTTGTACATGTATAAGGTTAATTTTTTTCAAAGCTCCACTGGTGCAGAGTATTAAAACACTCAAATGAAGATCAACTCATGATCGAAGTGGCAAGAGGTTGAGCTCAGCTCAACGGAAAACAGGTAGAGTCTAAATAGTGGAGCTGATTTCAGGTAGCTCAAAACTAGCTTATTATAGAAAATAATAAGGTAACCATACCTCAACTGCCAAGGATGTTAACCATTTCCTGGGTAAATTTCGGGTCAGGTTCTCATCAACAATAGCAAGACGGGGGGAGAACAGCCGAAGAACGTTCTCGATTGCCACAGTCCTCGAAGGAAAGATAACGACATTCTTGCATATTATAGAAAATAATATGTCAGAAGTACAGACAATCAATAAGGTAACCAGATAAGCTAAAACAGCATTTGCTAGTGCACTACTTCAAAATGCAAAAACATTGTACTGAGGTGCTAACTACTTTCAATTATGAACATAAGAGAAGATTGCAGCCATATGATGTATAGTCACTAGCAATGTTCAAGGAATTCAAATATTAGCATCAAATAGAAGATGTTGCCAAAAAAAACTTACACCTGGTATTATTACAAAATTTTCAAGCCACCTAACTTGTTGGCATTAAAAATAGAAGATGAAACTCGAAAGGCAATAATCACAATCGGTATTAAGTAGTACTGAAATGGAAAAGCCATAAGGTCACCTTTGATGCTAGTTTATTGTTCAAATGTCACAAAGTTAAGCTAAAAACCCAGAAACTACAAAGGAGACCATTGAATAAAGAGGCTTATTACTTTACATTAATTTCCAGTATGCCCAATCAACCATTATTAAGGATAACCTGATAAGGTTTACTTACCCACAGCAGATATGACTAAAGAAATTGAAAAACTCTTAAGTGGATGAGCCTGAGTTCATTATTGTTGTATTGTGCACAAGGATACTTTAAAAGATAAAATATTCTGATATTCCTTTGTTGTCAAAGTAGAAAGGCTAACAACAAAGGACCAAATGGCTACAATTTAGCACTTGCATGATAGGAGGATGTTGCAAACATGGAAATTGACACTCTTTATCCCATTCTACAACAGAAGCCAAAAGGAAAATTCAGTGTACCATAAAATAATACAACAAGAAGAATGCATGTTGAATTATCTCCAAAAATCAAGGCGCTTGCCTATATGAAAATGAAAATACAAAGAGCAATCAGGCTACTGGATCAATATGCTTAGATCATATCAAAAACTTAAAGGATGTAGATATTGCACGAGTTTTCAACATTTGTATAATGATTCCTCAGCCTATCCTTCCCTACACAAACCATCCTTTATCAATTACACATCATAATAACTTGGTATAACAGAAAATCACAAGATTCTACATTTACAAAAGAGAAAGAAAAATCCACCAAATAATTAATATCACATTTGAGGGAAAAAAATTAAGGGAAGAACATAAAATTATCTTACTTCATAAGTAAGGGGAATATGGTGATACGTTTTCATAAACCGAGCAATCTGATTGCGAAATTTTTTGCATCCAGCTGGTGGTTCGTATGGGAAGTACGAATTCTCTTTCAAAGTACTGGCAAGATAAGCCAGGAACGAAATCTTCTCATCCGCAACTAAATCGTCTTCAAAAGATAAATCTAAAGAGCTACTTATCTCTTGGAAGCCACTTTTGAGAAATTCAAATATCACCTTGATCTGTCAGTTTAAAAGAATGATCAGCCATTTTATACTTCCCAAGCAAGGCTAAGATACCCACTAACTAAAAGCTAAAATCTCTATGAAATGCCGACCTGCTTTGGTTGACGAAGTTGACAGCTGTAAACTGATAATCCGTGAGAGATTCGGCCACCAGCCTTTCCATAGGCCCATGCTGTTCGAGCACAAATAGGCTGATCTCCTGAAAGCCCCATAAAGAATTCAAATCGGTGCGGACTATTCTTCTCAATTTCTACTAAAGCTGAAATATCCGTGTCCCCAGCCTGCAACAAGATCTTTCGGTTGAGTACATCCGGGTGAAGAAATGATTACAAGCTTAAATGCATTTACTTGCCTGAAGAACTTTGGTTTGCCAAATCCTGGAAACACGGAAACCACGCCTTTCGAACAGGCGTTTACAGACTGCTTGTCCCGGACGGCCTCCCATATTGAAGATCATAATACCTGCAGGTTTAATGACAGAAATTCCTTCCTCAACTGCCCTGGCAATCAGACCTAAGCCAAATTGATCCTCAACAAAACCCTAGATAGCAAAAATGAATGAAATTAAAGTTGAAGCATTCAGAGAGGAGATTTTTAAATTTCTTCGTAATCTTTTTATAAGAATTGAACTTATACATGATATTCACAAATTTGACAGCACACTTGTTGCCTTAGCATATTACATAAAGGAAGGATTAGGGGATTGAAAGAAGTTAAAACACAAATGAGTGATAACTAGACTGCATTTGGTTGTTAGTGTTAGAGAGAAATCAGAGTTCAAAAATGTTTCAGTACAGAAAAGTCTTAATAACTTTATGCAACCTAATAAATCGTAATGTGCCTAGGCTTCCAGAGTTAAGCCAAGCTGATCCTGACAAAGCTCCAAATACAGAATAAGGGGGGGAAAATAGACACCCACAATGATCATTCTTTCCAACAACTACAAGCAATGAAACAGATACTGGAACAAATACATTGATTGATCTACTTTAACTACTTAGTATAGTTTACCATTATAAGCAAAACTGAGCATATGAGATTTCTTCGTAGATGAAAACATTATTGTCAAATATAAGTCTGTTAATGGTTACAGAAAGATTGAAATTGAGTTCATGGATAAGGGACCGTATTCAAAAAGAAAATGAGAAAGCTTCGGAGCTTTATCTCATGTCCTCCAGATTCGTGGAATTATCAGTTCTTTTTCCTCTTATTTCAAACCAATAACCATCTTTCCTTGGATATTCCAATCTGATTCACTGTACCAAAAAAGGAATGAAAACATTCCATTTTATTTCCAAATTCAAGTTGATCACGGGAAACATATTAAATGAAATGGGACTTTTAACATCCAACCAAATTCCAGGCATGTGCCCAACAACATTAACTTACACCACTGAGTGAAAGTAACTAAAAGCGCCAGCTGCTAATATGAATTTCTGACGTTCAATTATCTTGAGAAGCTCGCAAACTAAAGTGACAGGAATAAATCACAAGAATTTCTATGTGAAAGCTAGCATACAAGGAGCCAGCATGTCCACCTAGCATATCAATTTGTACATATAAATCATATAAAAAAGCCAAAAGTCTGTCCAACTCTGTTAATCAACAAGTGAACGGATGACCCTTGCATTTCTTTTGAGGAGGACCAGCCAATGTTTGTGTGTTGGTTATAAGTTAACTGTCCCAAAGAATCTTATTCATGAATACAACTATGCTCGAGTAAATAGTAAAAAATGTGTGTGTAGCATGCTATTAATTTTCTAACAAACTAAAACACTAAATAGCATGAAAAAAATAAAGAGAAATCCAACCTGAAGTGCACAATAATTACTCAAAGCGTGTAGAAATTCCTCGCTTGCATTTTCTGTGATCAGTTTCGACATTGCCTCTGGGTTTGGATTAAGAATCTGCAAGGGAAAAAAGAGGATAGAAGCATTGAGGGGACTAGGATTTTATGTAACTTCATCATTCACTACACATCCATATCAGTTACCAACTGCAACAGTACCTGAGGTATGCATCCAACAATTCGTTCAAGTTGAATATCGCGTTCCCTACAATAAGATAGCAGGTCAGACTCATAAAACTCCACCCTATCAAGTAAGGTTTTCTTTTCTATGTCATATATTGGTTGGCCTTTCTCATCAAAAGCATTCATGTATAAGTTTATCCAAGAAACCTTCACTGCCCGTGGATTTATATCAAGGCCATAGACCTGCAGAAGATTAATTCAGGCACATAAAAATGACACTTACAAGGATTGAGCAACTATTTGTCTATGTATAAGGAACATTCTATGTTTGTGCCAATAGGGTGAAAAATTACAAATGTAAACCTTTTCAGGCAACCATTTCTCAGCAATGGCTATAGTTATCCATCCGTTTCCACAGCCAAGCTCAGCAATTGTCTTGTCCTTGAAAATGGAATCCGGATGTCTATTGAGTCCTTCATAAAAGGTAAATGACCAGTCTTCTGGCACAAAAATGCTAGGGATCACCATCATTGTCAGTTTCTTCCTTCCCCGATAGCCTACACTTAGTGCAAAATATGTTGAAGCATCAAAAACTCATGAAGCATGACAAGCATATTACAGGCTATAAATCAGAGGTAAAAGGGGTTGCAAAAGTTCCCGTGAAATTTAGCTGCAAGAAACATGATGTATTTTGGGTTGAAGAACACCCAGATTTGGGTTTTTTCCCTGTTATCTACAACTAAGTGTCCAGTCACATATTTTCAAAGAAAAAAAAATTGACCAGTCACATGACTGTTGGCATTGCAACACTTGAATTTAATCTACCAAATTGTTATCGATCAATGATGCTATTAACATCTAATAAAGTTTGAGATTATATTTATAAAAAAAAAACTAAAACTCAGATGTATAATAATAAGGAATTATATAATTTGGCGTAAACTACACGTAGAAAGACATGAAATCGAGTGTACTTAAACACTTATATCTTTCAATTTAAGAATAAGGTACAAAAATATATATCTCGTGTTTTATATGGTACCTACGTTTCTATAGTAGGTGTCAAATCAGTAAATTTAGAAATACTATATTAGATTAATCAATATATCATAATAAATATTTTATCAAAATAAAAATACCAGAAGTGATCTTATCTTTCTGAATTAATAGATCTACCTAAACCAAAATTAATAGTTCGGCTAGTGCAAGCGACTCATCACTCAAGGGAAGAGGTAGGTAAAAAAAGCAATTTTGATTCGAAGTAAACGACAAAAACCAAACTTACTCTCGGGAGCCGAAAATTCCAGCAATCTTGATTGGTTCTCTTGAGTCTTGATAGACGATAAAGTAACGAATAAAAACAATCAATCAAAAGAAAGATTGAAATAGTAGAATATCTTTTCTAACAGAGAGAAAAAAGGCAAAAGTATAACGTTTTTTAGAACCAAAACTCGTATGTTATCTTGAGTTTTGACAACAGTGCCTATCCAAAGTATATATTTGGTCTCTTGAGTACGAGAAGAACGGTTCATTTGATTTTGATTTTAAAACCAAGAAACACTTTTCTTCCGTATTCTCCCACTTTCTTTGAACTAAAGATTTTTGAAACCGGAAACATTGAGCATTTATAATTCTATCCTATGGAAAGAAGGAAAGAAAGAAATTCAACGGCAAAGGCAATGTAAAAAAAATTGCATCGGAATTCGGAACACCTACCTTCATACTGCTCCAAGTAAATGTCCTGGATCCGGAAATGGTACTTGTTGAAGCAATCATCAGATGATCCGACCCGGGAATAAAGATCAGAAAGGAAGACCCGGGCGTCGACGCGGGACTTGGGATCCTCAAGCCTCTCCAGAAGCGATCTGAAGGCAGCGTATGCAGCATCACCGGATTGCTGGCACTGCTTCAAAAACTCCTCCACCGCCATTCTCACTCACCGCCGGTTCTTCTCTTTGGTTTAAGAGACCAAATATATACTTTTTGCTGTTTGGTTTCCCGATTTTACTTCGCCACAGGATAGACTTTACTATTTTGGAAAAGGCCTGGCCTTCAAGTTTTTAACGCCTCGCTGCAACGTTTGTTTGTTTTACGTCTTGTTTTCTTGTTAAATTAAAATCATTTAAATGTTTTTTCGAGCATTTTAAAAATATATTTAAATGTTTGACTGATTAGTAACAATCAAATCTATATTATTTTATCCTCACGCGGCAATAATTGTTTCCACGAACCAACTGCCTCCATACGTTTGTGAAAAAAATAATACATGTTTTTCTCAAGTTGCTCATATTTTTAAAGTAATGTGGGGTCGGTTGTGATATTTAATCTAAAAATGATAAATTATATAAATGACCGATATATTATAATTTTAGACTCGATTAACAATTATATTATACTTTTAATTATATATTTGGTCCTCTTACTTATATATTTTATTAATTTAGTTTTAATTTTAATTTGATAAAATTAATTAAACATTCAATTGCACGGTGACACGTATCAACATCTTATTGGAGAATAAAAATAAATAGAAACAAAACTAGCTTTAGGTGGAATCAAACTTGGGCATAATTGGGGTTGCTGTAGTGGCTTTGCCACTCTTCAAAAGCCATTTTTGAGATATAAAATATAAATATTTAATTTATGTCATAGTTGGTTGTTTATGCTAGGGAAAAGTAAATAAATATGGACTAACGAAATTTGAATATGACACACTTATAATGCACAAAAACATCCAAGCCAATATATATTTTAACTTAAATAATATTTTCAATATTTATTAAAAATTTAATTTAATTAATATATATATATGAAATTATATTACAAATTTAAGATTTTAAGATTATATTAAATTCATTTAGTGAATCCAAATTTACGAACATAATTCAAATGAATTGATATAATTTTAAATTATAATTTAAACTATATACAAAATATTGTTAACTTTAATATAATTATTATATTTATTTCATTGGCTTAGATTTTTTTATGCATTATAAGTGTGTCATATTCGAATCTCGTTAATCCACATTTATTTATTTATTTTCTTGGCATAAACAACCAATTTATGACATATATTAAATATTTGCATTATTCCCTCCTAGAACTAGTTTTGCTTCTATTTATTTTCACCCTCCAATCAAGTGACATGTATCATCACCTGATTGGAGGATGAAAATAAATTTATTAAATTAAATATAAATAGTTAAATTTCTTCAATAAGGGGTTGACATGTGTCACCGCATAATTGAATGTTTAATTAATTTTATTAAATTAAAATTATGATCAAATTGATAAAATGTATAAGTAACGAGGATCAAATGTGTAATTATAAAAATTATTACTAACTGTCGCGTCACTCCCTCCGTTAAACTCGAACGGTAGGTGGTCACATTGAGTCTATTTTAATAGTAAGGTGGTCTAATTGCTTCAGTTAGAAGTATAGTTGTCAAATTAAGTTTAAAACAATAATATAGTGATCATTTATATAGTTTACCCTTTAAATAACGAGACATTTTTTAAAAGTTGTTATCTAAAGTTTTTGGTGCACAGTTTTTGGTGCACAAACCATATGAAAGCTAGGCTCATTTGGAATGCATCAAAGATGAAATGGAATCAAACAGGAATATTATTTTATATTGATGTCCTTTGGATCGCACCACACATTACCGGAACTTTATGCACAAGTGGGCGTATAGATAGATACTGAGTGAAAGGTACTTCTATAAAAAAAAAATTTATTTCTTAATTAAAAATAAATATAAAAATATAAACAATTAATTGGTCCATTGAGATAGGACAATAAATCTCTTATACAATCTTATACAAGGTTAGAGGTTCGAATTATGACAGTATGAGTGAAGCAAATTAGGTTAAAGGGTGCCCCGTGATACGCCTCTACCGTACCCAACTCGAATGACTCAACCAATGTGTGTAATGATAACTGAAATCTAACAAACGTTCAATGCAGTGATAAGACATATTGTATTGTCAGAAAGAGAATTTATATTGTCCGGAGAGACAACCACAAATCCCAAAAAAGGATTAATCTTCATGGAGCATAAAAGGGTATCTTGGTTCCACCCAAAAAAAGTCATAATAAAATTGGGAAGGTGAACCAAAGACTATGGTTAACATCTCAATTCTTCATACGAAATATACACACACACACTAAATGTGAGTCGAGCCAATATAGAAAGTATGATGCATACTTGGCATTCTCTGCCATCTAAAGTTGAGCTCGAGAGTTTGGCCAGGTAGAATTTTGAGAAGCCTCAGCAAACTCAGGGGGTGGCACAGGGTGGACGGGGATATTCCGAGCTATTCGCAGACTAGTGTCAAGAGATGCCTCAGAAGGTAGCACACTAGATGTAGAAGTCATGGAGTTCATATTGGGTAATGAAGGTACTTTGATAGGGTAAACTTCAGTGACTTCTTCAGTGTTCTCATCCAGATATACAACATCCTGCATAGTGAGTTGATGATATTCAACAACTTCCCTCAGGAAACGATTCTCACGTGCATAGATAGAATTCTCATGAGCTAGCCGCGCCTTCTCTGCCAACAGCGTCTCAAGTTGAAGACGAATCTGAAAATGAAAATAAAAAAAAATTAAAATTTTCAGAATGGCTTACTGCTTACATGTCGAAAACTTAATTACTTCCCTTATCACTTCCAATCCACACTGGAAACTAAAGATAAACTCTTAACTTTGATACGAGTGGGATAAAAGAATAAAATGTCTGGTTAGCTAAGCTAGAAAATCTGATCATGTTTACATAATTTAGTGCTCAACGTTGGGCTGCATGATATGCCTAGCATGATGATGCTGATGTTATTTGTCATAAAACACATTCCGGCTTATATGAATAATGAGGCACATTATGCAACATTGTAAACTACAGGAAGTTCTTATTAGGCTATCCTTCATTTTACTCCTAGTATACTTTCCCCTCATCCAGTGAGGAGACACTAGAAAATGCTTCATGCATCAGCCCCTATCATTTCAGAAATCTTATTGTTACAGAAAATCAAGTTTGGTTTTAACTGCATTTTTTTTCTTTATTTTAGACTTTAGTTCAAAAAATGGTAAAAGTTTAACAGTAGGAGTATTCCATATGTAGTATGAACAATTAATTTCTGACTATTTTTTAATCAAATTAATAGTAAGATGTTAAAAATGCACTCGATCAAAAACAAGTGGACCATTGGTCCATCCAAGGAGTAAATTTGAACACTATTGCAAACAAAAAAAAGAGATATTTTTGACATCCAGATCCTTCCAATGGGTAACATATAATAAAGGATAAAATGATGAAACTGCATACCAAGTCATCGTCATCTGGGTTATCTCCTCTTTCATGGGTCTCACGAAGGATTTTATTTTCTTCCTCCAGCTGAGCACATCTCTCCTTTGCAAAAGCCAAATCAGCTTTAACAGTTTTTAGCTCCCGGAGAAGCAGCTTTGACTTGGCAGCCATAGCCATTGCAACCTGTTAAAAAATTAAAGAGCCAAATGATGCATCCAATTTTCACACAAAATTACAACATAAAAAGTTAAAAGTAATTATTTTTTGGAGGAAAAGATGTATACAACTTATTCCACAACTATAAAACAACCTATCTTCCACATGATGAATACTATTTAATTTTATATTGTTCTTGCTCTTGAATATATGCCACTAAACTTATAAACAGCTTTTCAAAAAAAAAAAAAGGGTTTCAAGACATCAGTAACAGGAGGTTACATCAAATATAGGAAATAAGGAAGAAAAACAATCTTAATTTCTATGCATGTTCAAAACAATTGTTACTTTTATATTGCTAAAAAATTCTGAAACCAGGCTTCTAGAGCTAGAAAACCACAGGTTACAAGCATTGCACACAGAAAATACATCCATCATATGAACCAGTGACACAAAGCGGCCACCTTACGTCGCGAGATGCCTTCAATTGAATTTCCATATCAGCTTGGTGCTGCATCTGTGGTTGTTTAGCAGCCTGATTTGGTGCCATAGAACCAATAGGCTTTTTCCCTATATGCTTGCGGGTTTCTTGAATGATGCCTGCTGTCCGATTCTCCACAATCGTAAGACCCTCCTGAATGCAAATCAAAGAATGAATAAACTACAGGTTTGTAAACAATTTCAAGACATAGATTAACATGTGCCAAAAAATGGCAAGAAATAGTTTAAATAAATCAAAAGCGTCCTTCAATTTCTCTTTTCCCCTTTCTAATTATGAACAAACAATTTACAAAATCAAGCTAACCGATACTGGGAACATTTATATATTTATTACCAACAAAAAAAAGTAAGGGGATTTATGAACTGACCTCAACAGATTTACCAATGTAATTTATGGATGAAGCAATTGCCCCTAGGCCCTTCTGCAAAGCGGGATTGTCTGTTTTGTGATGACTATCATGCGACTGGTATACATTACGGTACTGCAGATTTACCAATGTAATCTATGTTAGCGCACTTGAACAAGTAATTATATCAGGAAAAAATAAAATCCAAAGCAAAATAGCCGCAAGATATTGGATTCAAACCTTCTCCGGGGTTGGCCCTTGATGCAGCTCTGATTTAGCTTGTCCACCTGACTCAAATTGGGGGTGCTCATTTTCGTCATCCAAAAAGGCTTTAGCTTTCCTAGCAAGAGAGCCCCAAAACCCTTGCTTGGATTCATCTAAATTTTTCAACGAAGCATATTGATGAGGCTTGGAGTCCTGCAGTAAAAAACGAGCTCCATTAGAAAAGCTTGGGGTTTGAGGAGGAAAAATATTGTAATAATCAAACATAAGGATTAAAAGAACCTTGGGGGTGGCGGTGGGAGCAGAAGAGGAATGAAGGGAACCATAGCCGTAAGCGGCGGAGAGAGAAGAACCTGTGCGGGCGGAAGATGCCCTTATGGCTTTGGCTGTATCCACTTCTACGTCTACCAAATCATCCGTTGTTTCTGGTGCTGAAGGCAATATTCCCAGCTGCTGCTGCTGCTGCCTCCTTCTGTAAGCCATTTCCTTCATAATCCTTATTCCTATTTATTTGCTCAATCCATCTTACTGAACTTTCTTGTTCCTGTTAGCTTCAATCTCTCAAGTCCCAAATCTATCGTTCGATTCCCGATTCCCAAAGGTTAAAACGAATTCCCTTTGATTAAACCTCTTCTTACTCTGTTGTCGCCAAGCAGGTAGGCAACTGAGCACTGGCAGCAATGCGATGTCAACGCTCACCGTCCACCAAATTTCAGCTAATCTGCCGGTCTTATTAACTTCAGTCGCATGCAGGCCCATAGGCCTAGGCTTGTTTTGTGGCGGATAGATCCCTGTAAACCCCCATTAGTTCACATTTGGGCTCGCGGCCTTCATTGCTTGCTTTCCGCCTATCCTGTCCACTACTACGTTCTTTTTCTTTCTTCTCCTTGCTGGTGGAAACTGGAAAGTTACCTCCATTCTCATGCTGGAAGCTTTGGCATTAAGGATTATAATTTTTTTTCTTTTACTTAAATTCAATTATAATATAATATAGATATTAATCTAATTTTTAATATTATATTCTTTCAATAATGGTAAATTGGGCTATTCAAACATTTTTCAAATACGAGACACGACTAATAGGGACGGAGCCAGAATTAAGAATCGAGAGACAAGCTTAAATATTTAAAAAGTGAGAGAAATAAATTATAATTAATTTATTTTTAAAATAATTATACATTATAAAAGTAAAAGAAAAAAAAGAGTTGGTCGTTGGGTGCATGCACCCCTCCTAAGGACATGTACCTCTGTCCCGGAAAAATAAATATATGATTGACATTATTGTTAATACAATATATAAAAAAACGTGAATGTAAAAGTTTTTAGCGCTCAATATTCTCGATTTATAGATATCTTTTTCTTTGTTTTTTTATTTTATTTTGTCCTCTAAAGACCTAGAGGCCATAGATTTACATTTGAAAAATGAGGGTAAATTTTTGAAAGCCCTCAAATTCTCACATCAGCGGGGAAGGAGGGACATGGGTTGAGGGGGCTATGCACCAACTCCAATTTTTTTTTTTTTTTTACCTTTGTAATGTTAATTTAAAAAATAGATTTAAGTATATATTTGTTATCTTTACTTTTTAAATATTTAAATTACCTCTCTTACCTCAATTATGGCTCAGTTCCTATACACTATTATAAGTTATTACCTTAATTATGACTTTGTTCCTATACACCATTATAAGTTATTACACGTGACATGTATAACTAATGGAATAACCAACAAATATAACCGACTAAAAGATATTTTAAATCTTGTCGTGCGTCTTATTATTTTAAAATTTTTAATCGTAAAAGGTATTATTTGTCAGTAAGTGTTACGTCCGAGAAAAGACAAAATTATTAATTTTACGTCAAAAAAATATAGAGTCTTAAATATATAAGCACTACACATCTTATTAGGCATATTTTTTTGGAAGAAGATAATGGCGTCGTGACAAATGGTAATGGAGCAATATTTTAACTGTCTGATTTTACGCCGAGCGCCCATGAGTGGGGTAGACAGGGTGGACAACCATACAATTGGCCAATCACGAGAGTGGAAGCTCGTAACGAAGGCGTCACGAGATTAAATGAGAGAAAAAGTCACGTCTGAACAGAGGCGTATCATTAATTTCACGTGACGTTGAAAATGTTACGTAAGATTTTTGTTTTAATTTTTTCTCGTCGTCTCGACACATAAAAACAAATAGGTTTATTATTATGTTAACAAGAATATTATGTGACTCTTGTAAGAAGATATTTATGGTGAAATTGATGCTATCCTTGCATCGCACTAGCATATTCAAAAAAAAAAATATAAAACTTGTTCAAAAATTTGTTGTTGACTCGCTAGTTTCAACAACGCTTGGTCCGTCACAATAACACTTAATGGTGTCAAAATATAATAATTTGTAAATTTTAATTTATAAAAAATATTATATAAAAAATAAAGATATAATTTTTTTAATTGGGTAAGACCATGGATAATATTATATAAAAGGAATAATTTATAAAAGAAGCATCGTTAAGATAACATGTCACTCGACTATATTTTTTTATAATTTTACAAATATAAATGTCTAATTTTTTTTCTTCAAACTGTGGTATTATAAAAGCACCATTGTTGGAATAAGCAGAAAATGGAATAATTTAGTTTTCAAGCATTACATTACTTACAAAGTCACAATTCAACATTTCGATATGTCCTAAAATTGCTAAGATTATATAAATAAAAAAATTAGCTCAAATTTGACCAACTAAGTTTGATTTAGCTACTGGTTGGTTATTTATCAAAAAGAAAAGAAAATTATTGTTTAGTAGATAAAGTGCTAGGAAATAGATAAACAAGTATAAAATATCTAGTTGGTTGATTATAGTTCGATTGACATTATTGTTAATACAATGTACAAGACGGTGTGAGCTTAAACAACTTTAAACGTTCAATATTCTCTATTTATATGTATCTTATTAATGTAGATTTAAAAAATGAATTAATTATTTTGACTTTCTATGTAAAAAGGTATTACTTAACGGTAAGCATCATTTAAATATTCCGTGACTTTTTTTTATGCCACAAATAACTAATTGTAACTTCCAACGAATGTCGGAAATGTTACGTAAGATTTTTGTTTTCATTTTTTCTCGTCGTCTCGACACAAAAAAATAGATTTATTACTATGTTAACAAAAATATTACATAACTCTGGTAAGAAAGTATTTATTTTGATTTTCTATCATAAAAATGTATTATTTGTCGATAAGCATCATTTAAATATTCCGTGACTTTTTTTCATGTCACAAATAACTAATTGTAACATCCAACGAATGTCGGAGATGTTACGTAAGATTTTTGTTTTTATTTTTTCTCGTCGTCTCGACACAAAATAATAGATTTATCACTATGTTAACAAAAATATTACATGACTCTTATAAGAAGATATTTATTTTGACTTTCTATCATAAAAAGGTATTATTTGTCGGTAAGCATCATTTATCCGTGACTTTTTTTATGTCACAAATAACTAATTGTAACATCCAACGAATGTCGGAGATGTTACGTAAGATTTTTATTTTTGTTTTTTCTCGTCGTCTCGACACAAAAAATATATTTATTACTATGTTAACAAAAACATTACATTACTCTTGTAAGAAGATATTTATTTTGACTTTCTATCATAAAAATGTATTATTTGTGGGTAAGCATCATTTAAATATCCCGTGACTTTTTTTATGTCACAAATAACTAATTGTAACATCCAACGAATGTCGAAGATGTTACGTAAGATTTTTTTTTTATTTTTTCTCGTCGTCTCGACACAAAAATAAATTTATTACTATGTTAACAAAAATATTACATGACCCTTGTAAGAAGATATTTATTTTGACTTTCTATCATAAAAAGGTATTATTTGTCGATAAGCATCATTTAAATATTTTGTGACTTTTTTCATGTCACAAATAACTAATTGTAACATCCAACGAATGTCGGAGATGTTACGTAAGATTTTTGCTTTTATTTTTTTTGCCGTCTCGACACAAAATAATAGATTTATTACTATGTTAACAAAAATATTACATGACTCTTGTAAGAGGATATTTATTTTGACTTTCTATCATAAAAAGGTATTATTTGTCGATAAGCATCATTTAAATTCCGTGACTTTTTTTATGTCACAAATAACTAATTGTAACATCCAACGAATGTCGGAGATGTTACGTAAGATTTTTGTTTTTTTCCGTCGTATCGACACAAAAAATAGATTTATTACTATGTTAACAAAAACATTACATGACTCTTGTAAGAAGATATTTATTTTGACTTTCTATCATAAAAAAAGTATTATTTGTCGGTAAGCATCATTTAAATATCCCGTGACTTTTTTTATGTCACAAATAACTAATTGTAACATCCAACAAATGTCGGAGATGTTACGTAATATTTTTATTTTATTTTTTCTCGTCGTCTCGACACAAGAATAAATTTATTACTATGTTAACAAAAATATTACATGACCCTTGTAAGAAGATATTTATTTTGACTTTATATTATAAAAAGGTATTATTTGTCGATAAGCATCATTTAAATATTCTGTGACTTTTTTCATGTCACAAATAACATCCAACGAATATCGGAGATGTTACGTAAGACTTTTGTTTTTATTTTTTCTCGCCGTCTCGACAGAAAATAATAGATTTATTACTATGTTAACAAAAATATTACATGACTCTTGTAAGAGGATATTTATTTTGACTTTCTATCATAAAAAAGTATTATTTGTCGGTAAGCATCATTTAAATATTTCGTAACTTTTTTTTATGTCACAAATAACTAATTGTTACATCCAACGAATGTCGAAGATGTTACGTAAGATTTTAGTTTTTATTTTTTCTCGTCGTCTCGACACAAAAAAGATAAATTTATTACTTTGTTAACAAAAATATTACATGACTCTTGTAAGAAGATATTTATTTTGAGTCGCTGCATCGATGTTATGAATAAAGTAATTTGTGTCGGGATGATTGCTCATATAATGAGTCTTTATATTATTCGACATGCATTAAACAATTAATTCATTGAGTTGGATACCGATTGTTAAACACAAAAGTATATTAAAAATTTAAGAATATTGGAATGCTATTCATTAAATAATAATTAGGTCATTATCTATTTAATATTTCCTGCACTTTTTATTAAAAATTCAAACATATAAAGATAATTATATATTTAGAAAAGAATTATTTTCTTATACATTGACAATTAATTTTTTTTCTCATATATACTTAGATTTTAGGGTATAGAAGATATAATTTAGTGTTAAAATTTTAGTGTTTATAGTTATAAATTTTAATGTTTGAGAATAAATATTAAGAAAAAAGTTCAGTAACTAAAACAGAAGCAACTAAAACAGAAGAGTACGTCGACTCATCCCCTTATTGCACATACTCATATAATAGTAAAAGCATAACAATGTTGCAACCAGTGCAGTACAGTACATTGCAGTGCAACATGCATGCTTTGGTTCGATACACACATAAACTACATATTTGCTACGACGGTCTTGCTTATTTGAAACTGTAACAAACTAAGCCAGCGTTGATAAAAGGAACTAAGCGAGGTTGACGGGGTACATATGAGCGGGAAGCCTGGGCTTTGCAACTGCAACCAGCGGCTTCGCCATAAACAGACTGTCCTCGGCCTCGCTCAGATCGACGGTCGGCCCATTACCTTGCGGGATGCTCCAACTGAAACACTGCAGCAGCCTTGCAAACACCATTACCGTCATAGAAGACCCGAGCAAGATGCCCTTGCACCCACGCATGCCGGTGCTGAAGGAGATGAAGCGTAGGTCTGCGTCAGTCAATGTCAGTGAAACCCCATCCTCCTTGAGGTGCCGCTCTGGCTTGAACTTCAGTGGCTCTTCCCAAACTTTAGGGTTTCGACCCAGAGCGGTGCGGCTGAGGAGAACATGACTCCCTTTAGGGATGAAGTATCCTGCAACGGTTGTATCCTGCAGGGAAACGTGCGGGACGTTGAAAGGTGCGATTGGGTGGAGCCTAAAGGCCTCTCTGGCGCATGCCTTGACGTAGTTGAGTTTGGGGAAATCAGCTTCTTCAACCAGCCTCTCCTTTCCAACAACCATATCTATCTCCTCCGTGGCTTTCTTAAGCATCTCCGGTTGGTTTAACATCTCAGCCATAGCCCATTCCACAGCGTTCGACGGGTTATCTACCGTCGCAATCATAAATTCCTACAAAACACAAATTTGACTGAGAAAAAAACCATGAAATTTATGTGCATGTGAAGGAGAGAAAGGTAGCTTTAGCTTACAGCAATTTGAGCTTTGATCTCATCCGCTGAGAGTAGGGTTTTACCCTTGTCATCTTTCAAACAAATCATGACATCAAGCAAGTCGTCTGGGTCCTGCTTGACAGTCTTCTCACCATTTTTCCACTGTTGAATCCTCTCATCGATTATGGGATCGTGGTATTTTCCAACAACCCTAAGAGCCTCCTTCATAATTTTCTCATGTCCATCCAGGTCTAGCCCTTTCAACCTTGGAATATAATCTGAGACGCAAAATGCGTATAGATATGCAAGAATAGTGAAAACGGCACTTACATGCTCTTCTTCTTCAACCCCAGGCCCTCCGTCCGCTTTACCTTTCCCGAAGTACCTCCTGCTGAAAAGCAGCTGTCTGGGCACATTCCCGCAATATTGTTGTGCTGCCACTCTCACATCTACCACCCCACCTGCAGACATGCACAAGTTATAAATGTAACGCACGAGGTTATCAGCTTCTGAATCCCTTTTACTTTGAAGCTTCCGGTGTCGGATTGGGGCAAGCAATTCATTCACCATCACTTTCCTCATCTTCTTCCACTGATCTCCCATGGGCGAGAGAGCTGTTGTTAAGAAGCCTTTGGTGGTTACTTCAGCGGACATGATAACCGGTCTGGACGCGAAAACAGCATCCTGTGTTTTCAAGAACTGTCGGCTGATTTCAGGACAAGTGACGGGGATTACATGCACGTCCCCAAAGCGGATACACGCGATTTCAGTTTTGGCATCTTCCATCAGCTTGTGTATCCACCTAAACGTAGGCCTGTTTCGTACCATTTCCGGGAGGCTTCCCACAATCGGCCATGGTTTAACAAGGAGGGGCGGGAGATTGGGTTGTGCACTTTTGCTCTTCTTCCCTACAAATATGAACTTGTAGAGACAGTAGAAAGCAAAAGCCATGGCCACAAGTGTGATGGAGAAGCGCATGAAAGCAGTAGGAAAGGTTGAAGACACATTGCTCAACTGGTGGGGAAATGCAGATGCAGCAGCAGCAGCGTTATCCATGGCTGGCTACAGAAAACTATTTGTGAATTGTGATGATTTGAGACGATAAGTGCCAACCTTATATAGAGAGGTTACAGTAGTGAAGGAATCGAGGGCGAAACTGAATTAAGCGTTTTTGTCACTCCAGAACAGAATACATTTAAGTATGAAATTAATTCCTTCCAGATTCCCCGCATACCCCTCCCAAAAAAGTTTTTTGTTGCAGGTCCACTACTGAAAACTTTGTTACATTTCTCTCTCTTTTATTCACAGGTTAATTGGATATTGTTTAAAATATTTTAATATGGTAATTAGATTTATAAAAAGTAATTTTCTTTAAATGCTAATAAATCTTATAAGGAAAATAAATAAAAAATATTTTCCTTAAATGGTCAATATTATAACTAATATTTTCAGTAAATGGTAATTATTATTATAAAATCATATTTTAAGAAATGTATGTGTTTTATTTTTAAAAAATTGTTCACTTGTTTTCACACTACTTGAGTACTCCCTTCACCAACCCCCACTCTATTTAAGACCCTTTTTTTCTTCTTTGGTTAGATATTTAATACATCTTCAAATAAAACAATTAACTATTAAATTCGTTACTAATTGCTTCGTGTCAGGCTAAGCTGTAAAAATTAATTTTCCTAATACCATCCCACCTGTAGTTTTTTTGTGGCTAATTTAATTGAATAGAAATCATTTTATTCTTTTCGGTATTTTTATTTATGTTCTCATACTAAAAATTTAATTTAGGGTTTAAATTATAATTTATGGTTAGAGATTAAGAAACTTAGGGTATGATATATCTTTTAAGGTGTAGGCTTTAGGATTTATAATTTATGGTTAGAGTTTGAAATTTAATTTTTTTCGTATTGAAGCATATAAAAGATACCGAAAAGAGACAGGGCACTTTTATCCAATTTAAATATATTTGAATTTAAACATTTCCATATCCATTCACTACTATTTTTTTCGAGGATTAACCATTCATTAATAAAATGGATTTTCAAATGATGATATGTGTTTTGTTTATTTATTTAATCATTGAATTTTTAAATATATTCGTGTGACACAATATTTCAACTTTAATCTATTTGTCAATTGAATCAAAGTTTTTTTTGTTGGTTTTATTTCTTTTTTCTAGTTATTTTTTATTTTAGTTTTATTCGTGAATAATATTTTATATTAATGTTTCACATATTTTGTTTTTAGAGCTGTAAATATAGCATGATTGACATTGTTGTTAATACAATATACAAGAGGATGTGAATTTAAAAGTCTTTAGCGCTTAATATTCTCAAATTTATAGGTATATTTTTCTTTTTCTTTATTTTTTTTGTTTATTTTGTCCTCTAAAGACCTAGAGGCCATAGATTTACATTTGAAAAATTAGGGTAAATTTTAGAAAGCCCTCAAATTCTCACATCAGCGGGGAAGGAGGGACATGGGTTGAGGGGGCTATGCCCCAACTCCAAATTTTTTTACCTTTGTAATGTTAATTTAAAAAATAGATTAAGTATATATTTGTTCTCTTTACTTTTTAAATATTTAAATTACATCTTTTGCCTTAATTATGGCTCCGTTCCTATACACTATTATAAGTTATTATCTTAATTATGACTTCGTTCCTATACACCATTATAAGTTATTACACGTGACATGTATAACTAACGGAATAACCAACAATTATAACCGACTAAAAGATATTTTAAATATTGTCGTGCGTCTTATTATTTTAAAATTTTTAATCGTAAAAGGTATTATTTGTCGGTAAGTGTTGCGTTCGAAAAGAGACAAAATTATTAATTTTACGTCAAAAAGAAACATGGAGTCTTAAGATATATAAACGATAGCACTGCGCGTCTTATTAGACATGTTTTTTTGGGAAGAGGATAATGGCGCCGTGACAAGTAGTATTGGAGCGATATTTTAACTATCCGATTTTACGCCGAACACCTATGAGTGGGGTAGACAGGGCGAACAACCGTAACAATTGGCCAATCACGAGAGTGGAAGCTCGTAACGAAGGCATCACGAGATTAAATGAGAGAAAATATCACGTCTGAAAAGAGGCGTATCATTAATTTCACGTGACGTTAAAAATGTTACGTGAAATTTTTATTTTAATTTTTTCTCGTCATCTCGACACATAAAAACAAATAGGTTTATTATTATGTTAACAAAAATATTACATGACTCATGTAAGAATACATTTATGATAAAATTGAACCTATGTAAATACCAATTTTATAGCATCATACACGTGAACCAAATACATACTAATTTCTTTTTAAGCCCTATAGTAAAAGAAAATTTTACAAACATGATAACAGTGAATATTAGATACTTCACTTCCTCCCCTAATTTTCCTTTATATTGGACAACGGACTTACCCTCGTTTCAATGCTACAAACCCAGAAAAAATGTGCTTAATTGATTTTCCATCTTTTTCCTGTACAAAAAAGAAGGGTATAAAACCTGTTCAAAAATTTGTTGTTGACTCGCTAGTTTCAACAACACTCGTCCGTCACAATAACACATAATGGTGTCAAAATATAATAATTTGTAAATTTTAATTTATAAAAAATATTATATAAAAAATAAATATGATATGAATTTTTTTAATTAGGTAGGACCATGGATGATATTATATAAATTGAGTAATTTATAAAAGAACCATTGTTAAGATAACATGTCACTCGACTATATTTTTTTTTATAATTTTACATGATATAAATGTCTAATTTTTTTCTTCAAACTGTGGTTTTATAAAAGCACCATTGTTGGAATAAGCAGAAAATGAAATAATTTAGTTTTCAAGCATTACATTGCTCACAAAGTCACAATTCAATACTTCGATATGTCCTAAAATTGCTAAGATTATATAAATAAAAAAAGATTAGCTCAAATTTGACCAACTAAGTTTGATTTAACTACTGGTTGGTTATTTATCAAAAAGAAAAGAAAATTATTGTTTAGTAGATAAGGTGCTAGGAAATAGATAAGCAAGTATAAAATATCTGGTTGGTTGATTATAGTTTGATTGACATTATCGTTAATACAATGTACAAGACGGTGTGAGCATAAACATCTTTAAACGTTCAATATTCTCTATTTATATGTATCTTATTAATGTAGATTTTAAAAAAAATGAATTAATTATTTTGACTTTCTATCATAAAAAGATATTATTTGTCGGTAAGCATCATTTAAATATTCCGTGACTTTTTTTATGTCACAAATAACTAATTGTAACATCCAATGAATGTCGGAGATGTTACGTAAGATTTTTGTTTTTATTTTTCTCGTCGTCTCGACACAAAACAAATAGATTTATTACTATGTTAACAAAAGTATTACATGACTCTTATAAGAAGATATTTTTTTTGACTTTCTATCATAAAAAAGTATTGTTTGTCGGTAAGCATCATTTAAATATTCCGTGACTTTTTTTATGTCACAAATAACTAATTGTAACAACCAACGAATGTCGGACATGTTACATAAGATTTTTGTTTTTATTTTTTCTCGTCGTCTCGACACAAACAAATAGATTTATTACTATGTTAACAAAAATATTACATGACTCTTGTAAGAAGATATTTATTTTGACTTTCTATCATGAAAAGGTATTATTGGTCGGTAAGCATCATTTAAATATTGCGTGACTTTTTTTTTATGTCAGAAATAACTAATTGTAACATCCAACGAATGTCGGAGATGTTACGTAAAATTTTTGTTTTTATTTTTTCTCGTCGTCTCGATAAAATAATAAATTTATTACTATGTTAACAAAAACATTACATGACTCTTGTAAGAAGATATTTATTTTGACTTTCTATCGTAAAAAGATATTATTTGTCGGTAATCATCATTTAAATATTCGGTGACTTTTTTATGTCACAAATAACTAATTGTAACATTCAACGAATGTCGGAGATGTTACGTAAGATTTTTGTTTTTATTTTTTCTCGTCGTCTCGACACAAAACAAATAGATTTATTACTATGTTAACAAAAATATTACATGACTATTGTAAGAAGATATTTATTTTGACTTTCTATCATAAAAAGGTATTGTTTGTCGGTAAGCATCATTTAAATATTTCGTGACTTTTTTATGTCACAAATAACTAATTGTAACATCCAACGAATGTCGGAGATGTTACGTAAGATTTTTGTTTTTATTTTTTCTCGTCGTCTCGACACAAACAAATAGATTTATTACTATGTTAACAAAAATATTACATGACTCTTGTAAGAAGATATTTATTTTGACTTTCTATCATGAAAAGGTATTATTTGTCGGTAAGCATCATTTAAATATTGCGTGACTTTTTTTTATGTCAGAAATAACTAATTGTAACATCCAACGAATGTCGGAGATGTTACGTAAAATTTTTGTTTTTATTTTTTCTCGTCGTCTCGATAAAAAAATAGATTTATTACTATGTTAACAAAAAAATTACACGACTCTTGTAAGAAGATATTTATTTTGACTTTCTATCGTAAAAAGGTATTATTTGTCGGTAATCATCATTTAAATATTCCGTGACTTTTTTTTATGTCACAAATAACTAATTGTAACATCCAACGAATGTCGGAGATGTTACGTAAGATTTTTGTTTTTATTTTTTCTCGTCGTCTCGACACAAAACAAATAGATTTATTACTATGTTAACAAAAATATTACATGACTCTTGTAAGAAGATATTTATTTTGACTTTCTATCATAAAAAGGTATTGTTTGTCGGTAAGCATCATTTAAATATTCCGTGACTTTTTTTATGTCACAAATAACTAATTGTAACATCCAACGAATGTCAGAGATGTTACGTAAGATTTTTGTTTTTATTTTTTCTCGTCGTCTCGACACAAACAAATAAATTTATTACTATGTTAACAAAAATATTACATGACTCTTGTAAGAAGATATTTATTTTGACTTTCTATCATGAAAAGGTATTATTTGTCGGTAAGCATCATTTAAATATTGCGTGACTTTTTTTTATGTCAGAAATAACTAATTGTAACATCCAACGAATGTCGGAGATGTTACGTAAGATTTTTGTTTTTATTTTTTCTCGTCGTCTCGACACAAAGAAATAGATTTATTACTATGTTAACAAAAATATTACACGACTCTTGTAAGAAGATATTTATTTTGACTTTCTATCATAAAAAGGTATTATTTGTCGGTAAACATCATTTAAATGTTTCGTGACTTTTTTTATGTCACAAATAACTAATTGTAACAATCAACGAATGTCGGAGATGTTACGTAAGATTTTTGTTTTTATTTATTTTGGTCGTCTCGACATAAAAAAAATTAAATTTATTATTGTGTTAACAAAAATATTACATGACTATTGTAAGAAAATAGTATGCATTTGGTTCACATGAATGATGTTATAATATTGGTATTTACATACTTGAGGTTCAATTTCACCATAAATATCTTTAGATAATTATTTTAATAACTAAAATAAATATTTGAAGAATTTAAGTGATAAAACATAATTTACCTTATTTTTAAAATTTTATTCCGAGAACTAAAATTAAATTTTATAGAATTTTCAGGGGCCCGGATCTCAACCAGCCCACCTATCTTCACCCTGGTATGTATATACAATTATATAGAATAAATCGAAACCCAAATCGATTTCAATTTCAATTCGAATTGGGCCACAATTGAATGCAACACCACCGCCAACAATAATAGTGGTAGTAGAGATGATAATGGGTCGAGTTAGGCCGGATTTTTGGTCGATCAAAAAATTAATACATTTATTTAAATTTTATCTGATTCGATATTTTATGATATTCTATCTTATCTGACTCAAATTCAAATTTTAGAGTAAAAATTTAAATTCAACCTGACCCGACATAAATAAAAATGGTCTCGATATAATAAAAAACTAATTGAAAAAATATAAATAAAAAGAGAGCATTATAATAATTATTTTATTTCTATTAGAGAAAATAGAGAGATAATTATTTCTATATAAAGAGGGAGCATTATATATTAGAGAGACGGGAGGGAGAGATAGGGACATTATAGTAATTATACTTTAAATTAAACTCGATTGACCTGATCTTATCATTTAAAAAAATCATACTCAAACTTAAAATTTTTAATAAAAAACCTGAACCCATCGGATATAATCAAATGTCCATGAATGTGAGGAGGGCTCATTCGGAAATGAACTTCCGCTGCGTCCATCATGATCATGATGATGCCGCCGGTGGAGGATCCTCCGTGGCTAGCTTCGAACAGTTAGGATTCGACCCAAGGATGATCTTTTCTCCACCTACATTCACGTCGCATCTAAAGGAAGCAGCACCGTAGCGAACGAGAGAAGTTGACGTCCTCCTCCTCCACCACCACCATGTCTTCGAGACCTACACAAAAAGCATAGTAATTGGGTGGACGGCAGCGTTTACGGCTAAACAATGGACGCCAGGAAAGCTAGGTCTCCTGATAAGTTGGCTCATCTCGGGAGCTAAAAGATTCCTTCTTCCTTAGAAATTTTGCGATTTTGCAGCAAATGTTGGCATGATTGCAATTTATTTTATTTGCTTTACCAGCACTTTACTACCAGCAAAACCATATAAATTTCAACAGCGTCTAATGTTAGATATGATTCCTAAGAAGAATGTATTTGAGAATAAATTGGAATTGTAACACCCACAAAAAAATATATCAGTAAAATGGGATTGGTGGGGTTTGATCCCACGACCTCACCCCTCCCTTCCCCCTTAGATGCTAAACCATTGAGACAAGTGCTCATTTCTGTCATATTTTGCATGGAGAAATATTAGAATCAAGTTTGAGCGGGATATTAAATCAAATTTAATATCCCATTTGACCCTTCAGATCTAAGTCTGGTGAAATAAGCATCTAGAGAATTCTAAGAGCCTCTCACCTACCCTTTCTCCGTTCAAGCTCCGACGAGCTCTCGCCGGCCGTCCGTGGCATCCGCCGTCCCCACCATCGCCACCACCGCCCCATCGCCACAAAAACCCGACCTGGTAACCCTTGTTTCTGTCTGTTCTTCGCACGAAAATAGTGCAAAACCGTTCGGCTTCACCAACTCCGATCTGCTTCACCGTCGCTCCGTGCGCGACACCGCCGCTGCCGGCGTGTAGATCGTCTCACTCCGGTCACCCAACCTCCGAGCACGCGCGTTGTTGTGCTGTCGTTCACCGTATATAACGGTTCGAAGCTCCAGCGTTTAAGTTGTCGCAACCGTCCCCCTCTATTTCCGGCCGATGGAGGAATCCGTTCGAGTAATGGGTGTGACCGTTGAACTCTCCGTGTCGAGCTGTACAAAACCCGACCATTTGTTTGGTTGTTCAACTCCGGCAAGGGCCTCGCCGGAATATCGCACCTTTCCGGCCGTTATATCTCATTTAGGTAAGGTCCGGTGAGATTTCCGTCTGGTTTCGAGTTTAAATGGTTGGGTTTTGAAGTTAGTTTAACGGGTTCTCTTTTCCGGCAGGATCGAGGCGTCTGGGGTCTCCGATGACCTTTCCCGGCGATCGTCCGACGATCCGCAAGTCTTAGGTGAGTGAACCGGTTCGCGCATGGCCCAATTGCCTGAACCGGCCCAACCTAGTTCGAGCCCTGTAATCCAAGCCCAAATTTGAGTCCGGCCCGAGCTGTCCGACCCGACCCGTTAACCCGTGTCAGCTCGTCCGAGTCAACTCAGTGAGTCAACTCGTCTGAACCAACTCAGTTGACTGCTGACATCAGTATGACATCAGCTTTGACTTGGACCGTTGACTGCTGACGTCAGCATGACGTCAGCGTTGACTTTGACCGTTGACCAAAAAGTCAACTTGTCTGAAAACTCATGTTTTATGTTTTTCGACGTTCTGAGCCCGTTTTTGAAGCCTGTTTCGCAAAATTTTGACCCGAAAGCCTCCGAATCTGACCTTGAACCCGAGGGTGCTTATGTATTTAATTATTTGGTTAAAAGCTTTGTGAATAAATTCTAATCTTGGGATTTGTGTATTTGAAGGTACTCGTAGTTCCTGGAATACGATTTGTTGAAGGATGTCGAATCCGGGTTCAAAGGTGTTCTCATGCTGTACACGGATTGATCGTTGTAGCTCGGAGCCAAGGTAATACATTACTACCTTCTGCATGCTTGCAAAACTTTTTGGTATTCGGTTAATGCTTGTACGACCATGACTGAGCAAGTAATTAATCCTGCTACGTCAATCAATTAAGAAATAAAAATATTAATGGCCAAAGCAAATATTCGAATAAAAAGTTGATAAATCGAAAGGACTTCCGAGTTCAATAAGCGATTAATAAAAAGGGTTAGTCTCTAAGTCTTATTATTTTGGCTAATGAATTACGAAAATGCCCTCGATGTATGAAAATGGCTAAAATACCCCTATTAGTAAGAGTGGTCTGAGAATCTACACTAGATTCGGTAAAACAACTGAACCTTCTGAAAATCTTGGAGTTTGCTTGGGAAGTTATAGTAGCGAGGCTTCACCTTTGAGTCTGCAAATTTGCTCAGATCCCTTTTGAGGTTGAATAATCTCTGATGACATTCACGAGAAAATAATTGTATGATGGATTAGTTAAAGTCGCATAAATGGCTGAATTGATCGAAATATCTATAATGACCAAAAAGGAAATAATTATTCCTCGGCACTGATTGCCCAAATAATTAAAATGATGGATTTACCCTCGAGAACTTTAACGAATGAATAGATGGAATAACCGAGAAATTCTGAATAATTAAAATTTCCAATAAAGGCAAATAAATGTAATGACTCCAAATGTGGTAAAATACAACCCGTGTCAGTTGGTCGATTCAGATACCATGATGATAGTGGGAGAATACCGTGTGAAGGCACGTTGAATTTATTTGGAGAAAGTACATAGTTAATAGTGAGAGAAACATGTTCTCCTAAGGCACGTTTGATATTTTGGAATGAGTTCAGATACAATGCACATGCTTAAATATTTGGAAAAATACTACTCGAATATATGCTTAATTTCTGGTAATAAGTTCATTGGACGATTGGTGTAGGTGAACTATTGTTGTTATGCTCTGTGGTTAGTTCTGAGAAATGAATGGTCGAAGTATACCTATCCTGTGAGATAGTAAACTTTGTGTTAATGTGTTCCGATTAGTTCGAAGGTGCTCGGAAACTTGACGAGCAGTTAGAATTCCTAAATTTTGTACATCCCCGTTTATACCTTGTGGGTTTAAATTACCAGTTTACCCCCTGAAGGTCAAAATGACCTTAATACCCTCATAGGCTGTAACATTTAATTCTGCTCACGATATATCTGAAATCCCAATGATTCTGATGCATCAACTCTTAATGTTGATTCAGTCCGTCTTATCGAATTCCCCTATTCGCAGGGACCTCGTTCTGAAATTAGTTCAAAATTGTCAAATGTCATCTTTCTGATATCTATCAAGTACCTCTAAGAAATAAATTGGGCCATAAAGCCCGTACCATGTATCTGTAAATACTTTCTGTTCTAAACCAAGACAATATGCCTAAAATCTTAAAGTATGATATTGTAATACGAAAGGAAAGAAATTCTCTGATTTCTGACATCTGTTATGAAAAATATATCTGATATATGACATTGAATACGAAATAATAATAACAATAATAATAATAATAATAATAATAATAATGATAATAATAAAATAAATTTGATACATGTCTTCTGGTATAAAATAGATTCGATATTTATTTTCTGCAATATTGTCTTCTGAATATAAATTGAAATCATCTGTGGTATATTATCTGGATATGAATGATGATCTGTAGGCTCAGCGCTGGTAAGTCCTTCTGTACCTAAGCTCCTATGCCCAATGGGCCTAGGGTAAGTCTTTCTGGACCTAAGGTATCCCCTTAGGTAGGCTCCTACGCCTCAGGCTTAGGGTAAGACCTTCTGTATGCTGTTCGAGTGGAATTGCAATTGGGGTTCGGTTGGAGGGTAGTTAAGTAAGTTAATAAAACTTGCTGACATCTTCTTACGCATACCCTACTAAATTAATGTATTAAAGTTGAACGCTCAACAAACTTATAATTCACGTTTAATAAACCACTTTGAACTCTTTAATTCAACTTCTGAAATCTGAATCTCTTTTGAATCTCTGTTTTAAACTCACATCTTGAGGTTCGGGTGATCTAATAAAGAACAACTTTGTTACCTTCTGGTATAATGCTTCTCTGAAATCTCGAATCGTCAATTTGAGCTTATCGTTACCTAGTTCTTCATGACAGTGTTAAGATTGCCATATCTGCTTGTGCTTTTAGCATCCCTTGGTAGTTTGTATTACTGAGCTTTTCGAAGCTCACGTCGTTTTTACCATCACAGGTTAGAAGATCGACCCTGTCGCAACTGTCAACATCGATATGGAGTTTCTTCTACTTGCTTGCGGAGTATGGTATCTGTGTAATTAGGGGGCATGTATGTCACTTCTTGATTTACGTTCGAGTCTACAACTTGTTTTAGCAATTTGTATCATAGTTTTTATTTTGTAGTCTGAATATTTTCTGGAATTGTATTCTAATTCAAATGTTGATTTATGATTTTAAATGGTTAATGATTTGTTTATTTAAAATTTTAATGTGGGTCGCTCCGGTGACTCTAATGTAACTTTCTAGGATCCGTGGTAACGCATAGGCGGGTCTAGGGGTTACAGGAATGATAACATGTTGACATGGTGCCGAGGAAAAAAAAACATGTTTACATCGGATAAAAATTGTCTGTCTTTTTTCGGTGCCCCTACTTATGGTCCAACATTAAAAAACGTAACAAAATTAAATTCTAAGCCCTAACCTTAAATTTTAAATCATAAACTCTACACCCTATACCTTAAATTTCCTAAACCCTAACCCTAACCCCTAATCTAAAACCCTAAATCTTAAACTTAATTTTAAGTATGAGGCATAAATGAGAGCACCGAAAAGAGGTAGATGATTTTCCATCCGTTTGACATGATTGACTGCCAACTCAAAAGAAAAAATCCTTTAAACTTGCTTATTTCTTACAGAATCAAAACAAGTTATATTCCATATTTGTTGGATATAAACTTCTTCAAGTGTTTATATGGTGATTTAAGACGAACATAAATCATATCCTTTTTCGGTGGCGCTATTTATGTCCCGACATTAAATTTTTAGATTAAGTGTTTAAGATTTAAGGTTACAGTTTATAGTTAAAGTGTAGAGTTTAAGGTGCAGTGTTTATTTTTAGGGGTTTAAAGTTTATGTTTTAGGGTTTATAATTTAAGGTTAGGCAAATGCTTTAGCTTTTTAGTGTTAGGGGCATAGTTAGGACATCAAAAGGGACACATGATTTTTGTTCAGTTTAAGAGTTGTTCATTTTGAATGATTTTTGTTCAATTTAAGACTTATTCGTTGTGCTGTAATATTTTTAATTGTTGTTTTTGTTTGTTGTTCTTCATATCGTTGTTTTGTTTGTTTTCTGAATTTGTTTAACCTTTCCCTGTGTTTGTGTTTCTGGATTTTTGTAACCTTTCCCCTTTTGTATGTATTTTCTTGTTTTGTTCTATGAATGCTAGTATCTCTGTTCAAAAAATATCTACGAAAATTTTCACCTTTTATTTTACGTTTTGCCCTAATCTTTCCTATAAAATGCAAGCTTGAGTTAATTATTCAACACACAAAAACCATGTCCTTTATGAAAATGGTAATTTATTTGAGATTTTTTTATTGAAATAATTTATTTGAGTTTCATCCTCCTTATTCATGTGTATGAATATGAAAACTCTATATTAATTTTAGAGACGAAGTCCATTAAACGATTACATTGATCATGATGAAATCGTTTCTAAAGTATTAGTTATTATCAAATATCACAACACAATAAATCTCTTTATATTCTACGATTTAATTTTTTATAATATTACTAACATTTTATTTCACAGTCGTAATATTTCAAACACTAATAAAAAAATACAATGAAAAAGAAAGGAGTTAGGATAAATTCAAAAGAAATATACGAAGAGGGCTAATGCTCAAGGAAAAAAAACTCCATATTTTAACAACAAAAATAAAGATTTAAGATGTCATAACAACTCAGCAAAACGTCAGCATATATCGTATTGATTTTTTTTCTTTCTAAATTAGCCCTGTGTGTATGTGATTCGAGGGGGGAAATGATGGAGAATTGAATTACTTTATTGATTAATTAATTAATTAGATGAAAAGGAAGCATGTGGCATAGTTTTCAGTCGCATGTACAGGCTGACCGCTGATGGAACATGTTGAATTGAGTCCTGGTCCAGTGTAGATTGCTTGCTTGGGTTGATTTACTTTTTTTTGTTCAAAGTGATAACTGGCATTCAAACTTAAAGGAAACAAATACACACAAACGGCGATTCACCCATTACATCAGGACCGATAGTGGCAAGGGTGAACCACAAACGGAACAAAAGACAACAAACCAGAAACCAGAGCAAAATGCAAGGAAACCTAAACACATCCAAAAAAAGAGAACAAGAAACCATGTCGCCAAACACGTAACCCATGCAAGGGTTGCAAAGACAGCCATAACCAACAGAAAAACTGAAGGTTCTTTTGGCAAAATCACAAAGCCGGAAGGAGCAATTACTTGGGCCAGAAAATAACATCTCCGAATTTGCAGGAGGATCATTCACCGGAGCAGCGCCTGAGAGCTCTATCCAGAGGCAGGCTTCCGATCTAAGTAGAACGGTCCTTATCAAGGCATTTACCTCAGTGAACCACCGACAGAAACGAATAGATGTAGCAAAACCCAAAACCTTCCATGGCCGATGCACAAGACCAAACAAAACCGAAGAGAAACTACTATACGACCGAAACTTGCACCGCGAAAGCAACAGGATAAACGACCAGTACCAATCCGAAGAAAAATACGAGCCTCTCGGGTCCCAACCAAAGCTACAGACCATCCTATCCTGTGCCTTAACCACCATCCAAACTCCATCAAAAAACCATCTCTTATATCCTGGGCCCGGATCCCAATTAAATCTTATAGGAGTCAAATATCATGATCCACCAAGACTCCACAACATAGTGTTTCCTGCAACACCAAACTCCATAGGATACAAAATTAAAAGGTGGCTTAAAACCAAGTCCTGAGCCCCCACAAGAGTTGACTCTAAGCTTAGATAACCAGAAGGTAGCCTGTAGGTGAGAAATCTCTTTCGTAGAGATTAATAAAAATTTTCTAAGGTTCGCTTCCCCAAGTCCCAGAAATGTCTCAATATAATAGCCTAAAAAGGCAATTTCTTGAGACAAAAATCTCCTAAAGAACAGACCACCAACCTTGGATTTTGTGCCGAAACACCAAAATGCAGATAGGACAAAAATTTGGTCCAGCCGATAAGCCTGCTGTGTCACCAGCAACCTGTGAAAATTCACAGCTTCTTTGATAGCCTCGATTTCGGCGCCTTCATGTTCCCTCGCTCGGAGTCTCACCGTGTTTGCCGGAATCTCCGCCGTTGTGTCGTCGTCCGTCCCGACACTATGGGGTGTAAATCCCTCGTAAAACGCCGGTTGCGACTTTAATTTAATTGTTAGATTGTCGAAACCTGCAGCTTCATTGTCCTTGCACGGGGAGGAGTCTACCGCGTCGTCGTCTTTGCCCAAAGGAAAGGGAGAGCTTACAGACCCATTCGACAGCGTCACCGGTGAAGAAAACGTCATCTCCTCCAGTAAGCTAATACCGAAAAACCAGAGCTGGGATAAGTGGACGCTGGACCTATTCTCAACCAGAAGCCAAAAGTGGCGGTGTTCACGCCATAACCTAAAGAACAGGGCCCTAGCTACAAGACGAACTCTTTCCGAGCACACCACCGACGGCGGTCGAAGAATGTTGCTTCTGCGAGACCAAATCGTCGGAAGAGGCCTTTGGTCTGGTTGAAATCTATAGCGCAGCAAGGGAGAGGAGTAGTCGAAACAAACCCTGTCTGCCAGCGAGCCCCCGAGCCATTTGCCCCCCTCCCGCGTCCAACCGGGACTAGTAGATCTCCGAACCACCTTCCAAGACTGCTCAACGATCCACTGCAAAGCCGACAGTGGAGCTGAGGAATGAGAAGCCCACTCCCGAGACTGCCACACGATCAAAACTTGCACCGTTTGATGCACGAACTTGAAAGAGGAAGACCTTGAGTTCCGGTAAACGCGGCCGGAAAAGAAAATGACACAGACCATCCCCAATACCCAATGATAAGAGCTCGAATTTTATCTTAATGTGCTTGGGTTGATTTACTTATAAACATGGTGGCTATCCATTTAAATGATCATTTACTACAACATCTATAGTAGGAGTGAGCATTTGATAATCGAGCCGATTAAAATTTTTTGAGTTATTTAAGTTTATAAATTTTATTGTATAATTTAAATTTTATTTAAAAAAATTCAGTTTGAGTCGAGTTTTTAATGTTATGTACAAATTGATTCTAATTTAAACGAATTTATGTAATTATATATATGTATTCATATATTTTTTTCTCATGTGTGAATAAGGTCTATAATGTTATTTAATAAAAAAAATAAATCATCTAAAATTTTAATCATATAAGGAGTCAAGGAATTGAAAATGAATTTACAACAAAATTAATGTTGAGAGAACAAATTGAATAAAATACAAAGTTAGGAGACTAGATTGAAAAATAATAATATTTTTTTGTTAAAAATATGAATGGAATTTAAATATATATTATATAGCAGTAGTGAAGCATGTGGTTTAAATTAAAAAGAGGAATTGGAGAAAAGAGGAAAACATACAAAGTTGAAGCGATAATTGTAAAAAAATAAAATTTATTTTTTAAAAATATGAATTGAAACTACATAAGTATTCTACAACGGTTTAAGAGCATGTAGTTTAAATTTAGTAAAAAATTGACTTAAAACAAATAAAAATTGAAGAAATGAGAAAATCATACAAAGTCGATGGGCTAAATTGCTAAAGGGTAATTTAAAAATATAAATTAAAGTCAAATATGTATTCTACGTTGGTTTAGGAACATGTGATTTAAATTTAGTAAAAAAATAGACTTAAAATAAAAGAGAAATTAAAGGGGAAAAAAGAAATCGTGAACTATATTGAAAAACTTTAAAATTTAGTTTTTCAATTTATCGAGTTGTACAAACTCAAACTCAAAATTTTTATGGGTTATTCGAGTTGACTCAAACAACTCAACTCAAATAATTTAAAATTAAAAAAATTGTTGTACTGGAGGATGCAACTGTAATAATTTTAATTAATTAATTAGGCTTATATACGTAGTTCATTATCTATAGTGCTGAAAAATAGCACAAGATTTAGCTTCTTTTTAATGTATCAAAGCTAAAATATTTTTTAGCATTTTAGATTTTTAGCGGAGAGAAAATGTGCCTAATGTGGCGTTTGCTAACAGTGTCTTTAGAGAGAAAACGTCATCGTTTTCTGATTGAATATGCAGTACGAAAGGATAAGAAGAATTAAGACATGTCGAAAGAAAATTATAGATATTACAAAATTGTGGATTAATTTATATATATATAAATTAGTTCTTTTATAAAATACTTTTTTATATTTTTTTGAGGTCAAGTTTTAATGCTTGTTTAAATGACATTGACACCTATAACTACCAACATGATATAAATATTAATATTTAATATAAAATATTATATAGTATAGTAACTACTAACATAAAATATATTGTTATATGCATAATATAATATATAGAATTGTTTGTTTGGTAAAATAATTTTGAGCCGCACATAACATTTGGTTGGAGTCATATCATATATATGTGTCATTAAATGGCAAGTATATGTTGTGAATAGTTGAGGAAAAGTAATAGAATTTTTATTAGACCAAGCAAGTATGAGGAGAGAAATACAGTAGAAAAAAGATGAGAAGAGAAACGATAATAAGCACTAGATTTTTTTTATAACCCTCATTGCACCCCGGCCACTGCTATATAAATCGTTGTTTTGGTATTCTGTTTTTAGTCAAAACTAACGTGGATGAAGCACAAAGTCAACGTACTTGAAGAACTATTGTGATATATTCTAAATTGCTAATATAAAGCCCAAAGTTTCTATCCAACCAATAGATTGTGTGGCCTATTCTTTTATAGTGACATTATCATTCATTTTTTTTGTTCAAAGCATAACTTACTTCGATTACGAAAAAAGGGCCCGACCCCATGCACATGAAGTGCATGAAACAAAGAAACATCATAAGATAAAAATCTAGAGGCAATTCAGCGGCGGAAAACAGTATCCATGCAAAGCCTAGCAATACATAGGGGATACAAAACAACGGTGGCATAAAGCCTAGATAAATGAGACGATTGAGATGCGTAAGAATTTGGGAATGATCAGAAAATCCCAGCATCTTCCTTACATCACTACCTAGCTATACACACATAAAAAATTCGGGTAGCAAAAATTTTGCGTCTCTCTTCGATGTCCTTTCTATGTCTTAACATTAAAAAATTAAAATTTTAAGTCTTAAAACTTATACATTAGACCTTAAAAATACACCATGTCCCAAAATATCTAAACCCTAAACCTAAACATTAAATTTTAACCCTAAACCTATTTTTTAATATGAGAACATAAATAAAAACATTAAAAAACACGATTTTTATTCCGAAAGTAGGATCAAACTATTATTGTATTGATATAGATATAAATGCATACAGATAATTAACAGTTAACACTAACAGAATAGAGCAAGTACATTTATCCGATTGGCCAAGTTGCTCATTATTGTTCCCTCATTTTTCTTAAGTCGTGAGTTCTAGACTCACTATGAACACACATTCCTTACCCTAGAGACTAGAGTTCCCCTTCCCTCCCTTCTAGGTAGGATTATGATTAGAATTAGGATTTGTCAAAAAAATACTAACATATTAAGGTAAAATAAAATTTACATATCCATATCATTTAATATATATATATATACATGAATAGTCTTAAGGTAATTACAAAATAGTATTTGTTCATGCATTTCTTAACCCTTTGATGTGCCAGGCACCTTACAGACAAAATGAATCGAAACTGAATCCCTATGATAATTGTAGTGGAGGATGAAGCTGTAATAGTTTTAATTAATTAATTAGGAAAACTTACAGACAAATAAATTATTACAGTTGCATCCTCCACTACAATTATCATAGGGGATTCAGTGTAGATTCATGCATATCTTTTTATTTGGTCACTGTAACAATAGTAATTGTGACACTTACACTTTTCACAAATGAATTCTCACTATAAGTATACAATTGTGACACAAAGTCCATTGTTAGAAAAACTTTGACACATGATAGTGACGATATGTGAAGTGGTCACTATTATTTGATATTTGTTGTTACAATGAATTACTTGTCACTTAAAGTTTCACTTTTTTGTTGTGATAAATTTTGTCACCAATAAAAAACTAAAAGTAATGACAAATTAGACATTGTCACAATGATAACTTTAATTTTTATAATTATTTGTCAAAAAGTAAAATATTTCAATAGTCTATACTATGTGTAAATTGTTGTTTTAGTCAATCTATTTTGATCAACTTTAGTCCCTATATTTTTCAAAATTTAAAATTTTAATCCTTATCCCCATGGGACACCAGCAATATGACTAAATTACAAGGACTAAAAATGATCAAATTAAAGAACAAAAATTAAATAAGCAACTTATGTATAACAAATTAGCTAAAATGAAAATTTTACTTAACATATTTAAATACTACCATTCATGTCAGGATCGAAATTTCAAAATTTAAAAAGTATAGAAATTTAAAGTGACCAAATTAGAGTACAAAGACTACTATGTATTTTAGTATAATCTATGATAGATTTTTTTTGAAAATTTTAAAAGATATTCCATTTTGATTAGTTTTTTTTTCAAAAAAAATCTAAATAGTTTCTTCAACATACGTACTTAATATAAGAAACCATAGAAAAATTATTTAAATTATTATTATAATAATTAGTGTTATAATTAATAAATATTTTTAAAATAAATAAAATTAACTCCAATTACAATTAAACCTAAATATTATTTTTCTTTTAAAATAGTATTAAATTTCTTGCCTAACCTAGTGGATAAGTATTCCACTCTCGCCCTAAAAGTTCCATGTTTGATCCTTCTTGAAGCCATGCATTGTATTTATTTACTAAAAAATGATATATGCATATGCTACATCATCTATAATTAAATTTCTGTGATCTAATGAAAACTTAAAAGTTTGCTGACAGTATTTAAATATGTATTTGTGATAGAATGTTTGTCACTAATACAAATAACATTAGTGTCTAAATTTTAGTCACTATTAATAATCTTTTGTGTCAAATAGTGTGGTCATAAAAAATATAACTATTGTGACGAAATTAAGAAAGTTGTCACTAATATAATAGTGACGGAATTATTAGTGACGACTCAAAAAAATAGTCACTGTAAATTTTAGTGACTAAATTTAACACTTGTTGTAACTATTTTCAATGTCACTAAAAATAGATTTTCTTGTAGTGAAAAGTAATGAAATTTTTATTAGACCAAACAAGTATGAGGAGAGAAATACAGTAGAGAAAAGATGAGAAGAAAAACGACAATAAGCACTAATTTTTCACAACCCTCATTGCACCCCGGCCACTGCTATATAAATCGTTGTGGTGGTATTCTGTTTTCAGTCGAAACTGACGTGGATGAAGCACAAAGTTAACATACTTGAAGAACTAAGTTCCTATCCAACCAATAGATTGTGCGGTCTATACTTTTATAGTGACATTGTCATTCATAACAGTATAATAGATATGGCATCAGAATTTAGAAGGAAAACATGAGACTAGATAAATGAGACGATTGAGATGTGTAAGAATTTAAGAATGATCAGAAAATCCCAGCATCTTTCTATGCCTTAACATTAAAAAATTAAAATTTTAAGTCCTAAAATTTATATATTAGACCTTAAAAATACACTATACCCCAAAATATCTAAACCCTAAACCTATTTTTTTAGTATGAGAATATAAATAAAAACATTAAAAAAGTACATATGATTTCTATTTCAAAAGTAGGATCAAATTATTATAGTATTGATATAGGTATTGTTAAGATCTTAAACAGATCTTAGACTTAATATGAAAGGATGAAGATGAAATGTGAGGGAAGGAGAGACGATACTCTCGTTTTTGTTTTATTGAAAATTTAACCGTAATATTCTCAAAGAGAACCGGCTTCTTATATACAGAGTGTTAGAGAGGTTAGGCTGAGATAACGGTACTAACAGACTCCTAACCGTTTCTCTACCTACCTTTCTAGAAGAATCAAAACACAAATGGTGCAGCACATTCAATTCAAACTGCACTCATTTCAGAATAATAAAATCTACATTATCCTAACCTTACCTTTTAGCTTTACACTTGTCATTCCCCCAGCTTCACCAACCGAGAAGATCCCTGAAAAAATTTCATTTTTTCCTTCCTTTAGTCTTCATTCCCCCAGCAAAATGAACTCTGAAGATCCGTAACAAACTTTCCACAAGAAACATCACGAGAAAAAATCCTGTAAAAAGAAACATAGCCAACGCAAAACACGAAAGAAATGCAAAGAACATAAAAAATTAAGACAGAGGAAGAACAACAAGTTTTTGTCTATGTCTGTGAAATGCAGGGGCAGACAAAGGCTTGGTCAGGATGTCAGCTAATTGCTCAAACGCTGGAACTTCATTGACTTGAAGCTTTCCTGCAACCACTTGTTCACGCACAAAATACAGGTCTAGCTCAACATGTTTGAACTTAGAGTGTATAACTGGATTGGCTGAGACTGCAACAACACTTGAGTTATCGCACCATAGCACAGGCAAGCCATCAGATTGAATATGTAACTCACTGAGTAAGGATTGAAGCCACATAACTTCGGCAGTAGCACATGCCACACTCCTATACTCAGCTTCAGCAGTGGATCTAGAGATCACTGGTTGTTTTCTTGAACCCCATGACACAGGATTGCCAGCAAAAAATATACAAAAACCAGACGTTGATCTTCTATCATCAGAATCCGAGCCCCAATTAGCATCAACAAACCCCTCAATATGTAACCTGGAGTGATTTGAAAACTTGAGACCATAATCCACAGTCCCCTGAAGATATCTGAGAATTCTCTTCACAACATTGAAGTGAATGTCACTAGGATTTTGCATGAATTGACATACTCTATTCACCGCAAAAGCAATCTCTGGTCGAGTTATTACTATGTATTGTAGAGCTCCCACAATGCTTCTATATTCAGTAGCATTTTCAATAGGACTACCATCTTGACTAGACAGTTTACAACTAGACACCATAGGAGTGGGAAGACCTTTAGCACCATCAAAGCCATATTTGCGCAAAAGATCCAAAATATATTTTCTTTGACTCACCATCAAACCATCAGAAAAGTAAGTGACCTCAATGCCCAAAAAATAATTAAGTGTACCAAGATCCTTCAAGGAAAAGGTCTGATTAAGTCTGTCAACAATCTCTTGAACTTCAAGATTGTTAGAACCAGTCAAGATGATGTCATCTACATAAACAAGTAGATAAACCACAGATTGAGAAGATACCTTCACGAACAAAGAAGCATCAGATTTTGTTAAACTAAAACCATCTAACAAAAGATACTCCTTCAATCGTTCAAACCAAGCCCTAGGTGCTTGTTTTAGACCATAAATTGCCTTATTCAATCGGCAAACTAAATTCAAAGATGAATCCCCCTGTTCATACCCAGGAGGTTGAACCATATACACCTCTTCCTTCAAAATGCCATTCAAGAAAGCATTATTGATGTCAATTTGCTTCAAAATCCACCCACGAGTGACAGCCAAAGAAAGAATCGTACGAACAGTCACATGTTTCACTACTGGACTAAATACCTCATAGTAGTCAATACCAGCTTCTTGAAGATATCCTTTGGCTACAAGCCTGGCCTTATATCTATCCACTGAACCATCAGGTTTCCTTTTTATCCGGAACAACCATTTGCAATTTACAGCCTTTCTATTCATAGGTAGTGGCACAAGTGTCCAAGTCTCATTCTTAACTAATGCATCATATTCAGCTTGAACAGCTGCCTTCCACTGTTGATTCAACATGGCTTCTTTAATAGTCCTTGGCTCAAAGTCTGAACCTGAACAACTAGAAGACACTTGATAAATTTTGGGCTTATAAATCCCACTCTTGCTTCTTGTGACCATGTGATGACCAACACTATTAGCTTCATTTGAACGACTCAACAAAGGTTCTTGAACACAAGAGGGAATGCAATCCCCAGGTTCCTCTGTAGGTGCCACTACAGTATCTACAGTAAAATCCACAATACCAGCAATATTGTCTTCTGTAGACAGTCTTTGTGCAGGAAAATTACCTTCCTCAAATAAGAAATCACTGGAAACACCATTCACAATATCTTCTTCATGAAGCACAGCCCCTTCTTCAGGTATATCACCCTCAATGAAAAAATCTCTAGACCCTTCTCCAAAAGAAGGTTCCACAGTGCCTTCTTCATTGGAAGAAACATCACCATGAGCATTACTCTGAGTGGAAACCCTTACAGCAGCAAAACTTTCAGAGGCAATAGAAACTCCTACTGTAGTACGCACAGGAGCCTGATCTGGACCCACATCAGTTTCTACAGATAAATCAACACCACATCTATTTGGACTCTCACAACCTTGAACCCCTATATCAACATCATTAATCTGAACAACATTTTCAACAGCAACAACATCACCATTATCAGAAACAGGAGAATTATGAGCAGAAACTCTAGACTCATGTATAACATCTGCAACCTCTTGCTGATCATGTAACTCAGGACCAGTCTGATCAGAACAAGGCTCAGCACTCATGGGAGCAACACCAGATGGATTAGATAAATCAAGAGCAGGAGAGGAACAAGAACCATGAGAAAGATTGTTGAAAAGGGAACCAGTGCCACATACCACAGGTACACTAGATGAACAAACTTCACTTCCTCTGGAGAAACTGTTAACTTATGTAAAAATGGAAAACTAGACTCATCAAAGACAACATGTCTAGAAAACACAATCTTCCCATCACTATTCAAACACTTATACCCTTTCTGAAAAGAGTTATAACCCAAAAAGATACAACTAGAGGTTCTAAAATCAAATTTGTGATGATTATATGGCATTAAGTAAGGATAACAAGTACAACCAAAAACTTTCAAGAAAGAGTAATCAGGCCTCTTGCCATATAATTTTTCAAATGGTGACAAACCATGCAAAACATCAGTGGGCATCCTATTAATTAAGAACTCAGCAGAAGTAAAGGCATGATTCCAGTACTTTAAGGGTAAACCAGCCTCAGCAAGAAGAGTCAAACCAGTATCCACTATATGCATATGTTTCCTCTCAGCCTTACCATTTTGTTCAGATGTATGAGGACAAGAAACTCTATGCTGAATACCATTTGAAACTAACCAGGTCCTTAAAGCTAAATATTCAGTCCCACAGTCAGTTTGTAAGTTCTTAATCTTTTTACCAAACTGAACCTCTATCAACTTATGAAAATTAATGAAACACTGAGCAACATCAGACTTCTTTTTAATTAAGTAAAGCCAAGTGTGTCTGTTACACACATCAATGAAAGATACATAATAAAGATAACCATCAGAGCTAACAGAGGCAGGTCCCCACAAGTCAGACACAATGAGTTCAAAAGGTTCAGTATATTCAGTTTCAGAAGAAGAAAAAGGAAGCTTATGTGCCTTTCCTTGTAAACAAGCAGCACAGACATTATTCAAACTTCTAGACTTAGTATCAATGTTGCACAACTGCATAACAACACTAACAACACGACTAGAGGGATGGCCTAGCCTCTTATGCCACAAATCAAAAATATCTGAAGACTTAGAAACATTATTGACCTGAATTCCATGTCTTATTGAGCAGCAATCTGAAGAAGTTGAATCTGGAGCAAGAAACTGGTACAACCCTTCATGAGTGAGCTTCCCTTTCAGAAGGATCCTCTGAGTCTGAGTATCCTTAACATAACAGCCATTAGCATAGAATTCAACACAAACATTGTTATCACGAGCTAGCTGAGAAACAGACAACAAATTCTTTTTAATCGATGGAACATGTGGCAAATTTCTCAGAACTAAAGGTTTAGACTGAGTGAAGAGATAACCTTGACCAGCATGTTTAATAGCAACACTATCACCATTTCCCATGAGAAGAGAAGTGTTACCTGTGTACTGAACTCCTGAATGCAGATTGGACTGATCAGCAGTCACATGGTGAGAAGCCCCAGAATCAGGGCACCACACACCATGAGACACAGATGAACCACCAGGTGTACCCATCATAGGAACATGGGAGAAATGACTAGCAGGTTGAAACCCAGAAGTAGGATGATCATTAGTAAACTCAACACCAGACCCAATTGCAGAGGAGACTTGTTTGGTACTAGCAGGAGAAAAAGAATTCATCCCTTGACCAGCTATCGAAGAAAATTTGCCTTGATTAGCAGAAAATCCATTACCAGAAGAAACCTGATTGTACAATCCAGTACCAACAGCACAAGGAGTGAAAATATTTGGTTGACCACCAAAGGTATGAGTATACGCTTGAGCTGGCTGGTTCACAGGTCTAGAGTTTCCTACTGTAGGAGCAAGACTTGTGTTCTGAGGGGAAACATAATTTGCACCTTCACTTTGATTATCATCTTCATTTGCAGCATACCCAGTGTAACTCAAATCAAACCTATAATAACACTTTTGCACAGTATGGCCCATACGACCACACAATTGACATTGTGGTCGATTCGATCCATACCTTCCTCGACCACGACCTCTGTTGTTAGGAAAACCACCACGACGGCCTCTAGAATAAAACTGATTACCTCCTCCTGACTGAAACTGACCAGTTGAGTTATGAGAACCATGAGACACAACACCTCGATTCTCATCATATGAAGATGTGTTACCCTCATCACTCTGAAGAACCAGATTTGCATGAACAAGCATACTATCTTGATGAAACATTTGCATTCGAGCCTCACAATCCAACAACATCTCAGTTAACTTTTCAAGAGACAAAAACTCCTTTGAAGCAAGAGCTATAACTGACTCAAACTCTACAGACAAGCCAACAAGAATGACACTAACATGCTCTTGCTCAGAAACAATACTACCAGATGCATTTAAAGTATCACAAATCATTTTGATTTTAGCTAGATACTCAGTGATAGTTAGGCCTAGTTTCTTCTGCGTATGAAGACTATGCCTAAGAGAAGATGTTTTAGTTGTAGAACACGCACCAAACATACGAGTAACAGTGGTCCATATCGCACGAGTTGTAGTGCACCCAGTCAATTTGAGAAGAACCTCAGAGCTGATAGTTGACAGCATCCAAGAAGCAAGAAGCTTGTCCTACCTATAATATGCAAGATATTCAGGATTCTCACTAGTCTGTCCTGCAGCATTAGTCAAAACACGACTAGGAACAACTGTATCATCAGATAAGTAGGGAAGCAGACCATAACCATCAATTATCAACGAGATCTGCTGTTTCCACAACACATAAGTGCTGGCAGACAACTTCACAACATCAATTTTAGGAATCTGTTGAACGCTAGAAACATTCATAGCATTAGTCACCTGACCAGAACTAGTATTAGAGTCATCTGATCCTCCTCCTTGAGTCATTTTCACACAGGCAAATTATCAAACAGATTGCAGGCACACAACCAGAGTACACCAGATCACACAAAATCAACCACGAACGATAACCAAGGAAAACAAGAAATTCAGAGTCTCAACGATGTTTCAATTGAACACAGAAATTCAAGAAAAACTTCAATCAACACCTAAAGGATATCACAGATTGAGTCACTAGTTTTACTCTGTAACCTATGAGTCTTTGCGAGTAAACATTCTTATGACCAGAAAAGAGGATAATCCTAGATTTCAGAGGTGAAGATTGATGCAATAGAGACAACAACCAGAAGAAAATGAATCCAATGCAATCGCGAGACAGTGAATCAAGAGAAAAGGAGAGAAAAACACAAAACCTGACGAAAACCGAGCATAGAAACCACGAACGCTCAATCCAAGAAAAGGAAAACTGATCGGACGATAGCGGAAGACAAATCTCCAGGAAGAACGACGATTGATACCATGTTAAGATCTTAAACAGATCTTAGACTTAATATGAAAGGATGAAGATGAAATATGAGGGAAGGAGAGACGGTACTCTCGTTTCTGTTTTATTGAAAATTTAACCGTAATATTCTCAAAGAGAACCGGCTTCTTATATACAGAGTGTTAGAGAGGTTAGGCTGAGATAACGGTACTAACAGACTCCTAACTGTTTCTCTACCTACCCTTCTAGAAGAATCAAAACACAAATGGTGCAGCACATTCAATTCAAACTGCACTCATTTCAGAATAACAAAATCTACATTATCCTAACCTTACCTTTGAGCTTTACACTTGACAGATATATATGCATACATATAATTAACAGTTAACACTAACAGATTAGAGCAAGCACATTTAGCCGGTTGGTCAATATGCTCATCATTGTTCCCTAATTTTTCTTAGGTCGTGGGTTCTAGACCCACTATGAACACACATTCCTTACCATAGAGTCTACTTTCCCTCCATTTTAGGTAGGCTTATGATTAGAATTAGGATTTGTCAAAAAAAATACTAACACATTAAGGTAAAATAAAATTTACATATCCATATTTGAATAGTCTTAACTCTTAAGATAATTATAAGATAATTTTTATTCATGCATTTTTTAACCCTTTAATATACCACACACTTTACAAATAAAATGAATTGAACCTAGGTACTCTAAGATGAATAGTCTTAACTCTTAAGATAATTATAAAATTTACATATCCATATATGAATAGTCTTAAGGTAATTACAAAATAATATTTGTTCATACATTTTTTAACCCTTTGATGTGCCACACACCTTACAGACAAAATGAATCGAACTTGAATCCCCTAGAATAAATAACATCCTCCTTTTTCTTCCCTCCGATAAATTCCTTGTTCGCCTTGGCTTTGCCTTCCAAGTAAATTCCATCAGCGTCAGCAGTTGTGACTCTAGGACCCACAATTCTATTTTTCTACCAAACATTATTACAAAACTTGTTTTTTTGAATAAAACATTATTACAAAACTTAACATGAGCTAACTGACTCTATCGATGTCACTTTTGCAACTTTTGTATGCGTTGCCAAAACCAAAATCCAAATACAGTCAAAGCAACTGTCGATGCCAGAAATGAGGAGCCTACATTGTTATTTCCACCCCATGAATTAGTTCCCACGTACGTCTCCACATGATATATTCTTCTAATTATATATAAAATTATAAATTACATGACAAATAAATAAAAGAATATATTATACAACTGAAAACATAAACCGAACAAAAATTCGTTGTGATCTTTGTAAGACGGAGATTTTTAACTCTTTTATTTTCTCTTGTTGATGCTGCGATTGTTTTTTATATCGGCTGCGATCCCAATGACCAATGGCCGACGGCATCCAACATGAGGGCCGGGCTGAAGACAAATTGTCAAACGGCCCAACCTGCTTTTTTCATCATAGCCAATAAGCACCGGACAAAATTTAAAGTCAGCTTATGTGTCTAATGAAACAAAAAATTATTCGATATATTCGGCTCACCACGTCATTCGTTGTCTCATTCAATAAGGTCCATCCATCGGATAAAAATTTTTTGTCCCTTTTCGGTGCCCCTACTTATGTCCCAACGCTAAAAAACACTACAAAATTAAATTACAAGCCCTAACCCTAAATTCGAAATTCGAAATCCTATACCCTAAAAATACACCATACCTTAAATTTCATAAACTCTAACCATAAACCATAACATAAAACCCTAAACCCTAAACCTAATTTTGAGCGGGCATAAGTAGGGGCACCAAAAAGGGGCAGAAGATTTCCATCCCCATCCATCTCATATTTTTCTAAGGTGAATCTTCATCTCTTTTATATGTGTAAATAAATAGTTGACGGTTATTTAGAAGTTATTATGAGATGAATGAACCTTATTGGTTAGAATCACGAATATCATATGTTAAACCAGGTCGATCTAATAATTTCTCCTAACGCAACCATTACCAATCCAAAAAGGAAATTACAGATAGGAGAATTGAATATCACAAGCAAGAAAAAGTAAACGTCATTTCCATGTACAATCAATTTCAAAACATCATCAAAAAAGTTGAAGAACATATAGCGTGCAAGACTCTTATTAATCAAAGTAATCAACTCAATTCATGTTCCTTAATCGATATAAGCGCTATGAAAATTTACAAAAGCTAGCTAGGTTTTCATGTATGTATATTAACGTATAAAATATAACTATCTTCTTTTTTTTCCTATGATTTCAGTGAGTTGTAAAACTTTCGGGTACGACCATAAAGGATTAAGGCGAGGAAAGTCCCGATAAAACAAAGTGTACCCCATAAAACGAAGGTCTTTCTATAGCATTCAATGCCGAAGCATTTTCCCTCTGCATTTCCTTCCCTGTGATAAACAATGGCAGCGAGGTAACCGAAGAGGAAGGATCCGATTGGGATGTTGGCCACCACAACATTATGGTTGATGCCGAAGTTTTTTGTCCCGAACAGTTCGGTTGTTAAGGATACAGATATGGAAGTAATTGCCCCGGTACAAACTCCTATGATGGCGGTGCTGGTGTACAGCCATAGCTCGCTACTGTCGTCGATAAGTAGTAAGAAAAAAGCTACTCCTGTTGGGGCCATTAATGCCACCACAAATGCAGTTCTTGGTATCATGTATTGGCTCCTGAAATTTCAGATTTTAATTAATATGACTACTTCAATGCATGATCAACCCTCAACTGATTTCCATATTATTGCCTTAAATGTAATGTGATCATAAACTGTGCGATGTTGGACTGTACTGAAGATAAAGGGAAGTTATTAATTACTGGGAGTTGGAGCTTGGATTATCTTACCTTGAGAAAAAGTAATCGAAGATGGATGGCATGAGACGGCCAAAAAAACCGAAGGAAGAAGATAAGGAGACAAGAGCAGACGCCGAACAACCGCGAGATTCGGCTATTTGTCCCAAGTTGTTGAAGAACACCAAGCCGAGTGTAACACTGAAAAGATAAACAAAGAAGTACAACCAGAAGCTAAATCTCCTTAACATCACCTTCACACCGATCTCCTCTATTACACTGATTGTCTCATTTGTTTCACTTACGTTGTCATCTCCGATACTACTTTCGGTTAGCTCTCCACTAATTTCTACACTGATTGAACTGATGCTTATGCTTTCTCTGATCTCTTTCACCCCACTCTCCATATTGTCCATGGAAACATTATTAATCTCTTCTATGTAAACCTTTTCCTCTCGGTTTATGAATCTGTTCAATATTCTGGCTGGTACAAGTTGCCTGGTTTGATGTCTTAGTCCTACACCTAGAGGAACCAAGAGTGGGGCTATTAGCAACGCTGCCATACCAACTGCGCTAGTTAATGGTGATAAGTTGCTTGATGCTGATCCCAGGCTGCCCACGACAGCAAAGACTCCTGTGGCTGTTGTTATGACAAGAATCACTATGAATGCAGCCTTGGGCCTATCTGTCTTAATAGCATTTATAACTCTAATTACTGGTGCAGATACGACACTAACGGTGAAAGGTAAGATGGAGCTAAGAATAAGATAGGCTCTTGCTCTCTCCATGGCTGAATAAGGGAAGACAACATCCACAATATCTGTATAGATTTTTGCACTTAATCCCAGGTAGCTGCCGGTTAATCCTATGGCGAGTTGACGGTCGAGGGGGAAGTTTCTGATAGTAACGATGTAGCAAACGGTATTGATCCAACAAATGCTATTGCCGGCCAGAACAGTGAGGAAGAAAATGGCACCGTATGACAAGTTGGAGACACGGCCTATGAGGAAGAGATATTGAAGTCCGTAACCGATCAACCCGAGAGAAGAACCAAGGATGAGGACGAGCCACATGGGCAAGTTGTTGGCCGCTATGCCTGATAGCCATCCGAACAGCTTACCGGCATCAGAGGCAAAGGCAAGGTTATTTAGCTGGATTTGTGAGATGGAGAGAAGATGCTTGAGTTGGGATGAGTAAGCTGGGAAATTGGAGTTGGTTCCATTAATGGACTGAAGCCAAATGATAGCAACTAGGCTAAGCCATTGAAGAAAAGTTCTCGGCATGGCCAAACCTAAAGGTGAAAGCCGAAAGGAGAATTAGAACTGATAAAAAAAATACTTCGGTTTGTCTGTGTTGCTGTACTAATGACGTATTTAAAGGGGAGAGATGGAATCAGTGTGTTGGCAATAGAGAATGACACAAGACGTGGCTTTTTCTCGACAAGAATTAGGTTTGTTTTTACCATCGGCAACCACACATCGTACAAAAAATTAATGAGTATTATTTTTCCTGTTCATGTTGTTAATTGCCTAATATAAATGAAGGTAGATGAAATGAAAGGCAATGAAAATTAGAAGGTGGGGTAAAATTGTAGGATAGAAATCATCTTTCCCTAAGTATGTTCTTATTTGTGCCTACACTTTAAAATAGTGGGTTTAGGATTTAAGGTTTGAGGTTTAAGGTTAGGGTGTAGTAAATTAGGGGCAGTGTGTATTTTTAAGATTTATAGTTTAGGGTTTAGGATATGAAAATTAAGATTATGGGGTAAGATTTAATTTTTAAGTATTTTTAGGCAGAAGTCATAATTAGGGGCAAAATTTTTTTACTCAAAATTGTATATACGAGTTTTAATGGTGACATCATCATGCATGGGGTGAGATATGCGACCCAAATTAATGTGCATAGGCCGGATGGTTAATTTGAAACAATGGAAAACCACAAACACTGGTTTGGTTGGGCCCACTTTTTCGGCAGATCTATCTAGTTAACCTTGACTTAAATTAAAAGGGAGTAAAAAAGTAATTAATGAGGAGTTTTGAGTTTCTTTTTGTTAAACCAGCAAACAACAGTGGCGATTATTTCATTATCGGCAGCTAGATGTTTAATAGGAAGAATATCCTTTACATAACAAAGATGTGACTTGAGAGAGAAAGGGCGGTGTGTTCAAACCTCAGCCTCAGGCTCGGCCGGTCAGCCTCAAGGTGATGAGAGATGAAATCACCTCCTAAATCTTGCGTGTGCCCACATATTGAAGTTGGGGTCTTTAATTTCGATGGCCAAACATTAGGGGAACCTAAAGCTTTTAATCGGTGTGTGTTTAGTTTTGTAGTGGTAGAATTGATTTTGGATCATCATAATTTTATAGAATTAATTTTGTGTATAATTGATTTAAAGTAACGTGATTTATGTTTGAGTGTTTTTCCTTAAAAATAACGATTGTGTAAAAATATAGTGTAAAAATCACGACGAAACGCAAAAGTTATTTCTACCTTGCTTTTCCTTTACGTTTGGGGTCTAAAATCACATTTAAATTTTTAAATTCAAAGATATTGGTACGATGACCGAGACATATTTTTTCGTTCAATCGGGATTTTTAGACCCCAGATGTAAAACCAAACATGCAAGTCAAGTGGGAAAGCACACTCTCATAAGTATAACCCCCCAACAAGGGCATGTACCTACAGGGAGACCCAAATTCTGGGACTATTTAATGTCCCAGTCCACCGTCCGCAATTCCTATTTTTGCTGCCTCAATAATTCCTATCTTGGACACCTTGTATATGCATATTTTGTTAATCAAGTATGAACGCACACGCTTAATGAAGTTGACAGTCTCTTACTTGTGAGGCAAATATAGCTCCCAAGTGTTTCTTGATTTCATTATTAGATAACAGCCGTTCACAACAAAATTGATGCTAACAATTTGTCTCCTCAAATACATGGACTGAAGTTTAAAAAGTAAAAGTAAATTCCAATAGAGTTAAATATTTTATCCATAAAAGAAAACAAAATTTGCAAATATGAATATAGAAAGAAAAACCTTAAGATTTGCTGTATGACTTGAAAATAATGAATTAAGGTAGTGGTGAATTATTTAAATTCTGAACCACACTGATAGTACGGATAATGGTTAATAAGAATGTAATAGACTAGGTGTGTTAGAGAATAAAGTTGAGAAACAAATTAACCGAGAGCTATAAAGAGAACAGGAAACAATAATTCAAATAAGTATAAATACGAATAAAGTTGTCGGAAATTTAGTTCAGTTGTCGGGTTAACTCATAACCTATTAAAATTAAAATAAAAAAATTAAAACGGGCGAGAAAAATAAGAATTCACTGTATTTTTAAAAAAGGGAAGCACTCAAGAAAATGTTAAAAGAAAACTCTTTAACTATCTCCAGATCTGATCCACCAAGTTAAATTATCTGAAAATAACTCAAAATTCATGTCATGTTCTACCGTTGTTTCCACCAACTCTGCTTTAATAAAGTAGCACAACGTGAAACATGTCTAAAAAATGGAGAATATTTAAGGTTTATTTGTTTTATAGATACGCTTCCCATGTTCGTGGGAATAGCCTAAACCAAATGTCTGACCGGAAAGCCAAGAAAGATTGAAAAGCAAAAAGGCCAACTTTCCCCTGAGAATGCTTCTCTTCTTACTAGCCTTTTCCTGCAAGTGCAACTCTAAAGCATCACTTGCAGAAGCAACCAAAATTGTTTCATGTGCATAAAATGACAATATGGGTCATAAGGAAGGAATCAACTTCTGTTGTGTGTAGTTGTAAACTATTAAGTAGGTAATTCAAGTTCGAATTTTGAAAATGACATTAATAAGAGAATCAATCATGAATCGTTAAATGGACATATAAGATTACCGGCTCTAGGTGTCATGGGTCGAGTTTTGCTCTGTCTTACCTTTAACCGTTAGGTTAGCCTTAGAGTAACTACAGCCACATGAGCCTTTGTTGTCGTGGACAGTCTAGGATTAGCATGAAGCAGCTTATCAGTATCACCATTAACTAGTGCAGTTGGTAAGTATGACACCGTTGCTAATTTGCTATTAGCCCCCACTTCTAATTCCCACAGGTCTAATAATGTTTTCAATAACTCTTATATAGTATTTTATATTGTTTTTATTTTTAATATAAAATACATATTTTTTTATTATAAGAGATTGAAACTAACTAATTACAAATCTTAAATCATAAATGTTCCAAGCATTATTGTATGAGTTGATTTTTCTGTTTCTTGCAACTTTTTACTCGATCTTAATTAAACTAAAAACACACATCTAATCAATGTTAGAATTCAGTTACACTATACAAAACCCACAAAATTTTACACTAATCGAGCAAACAAGACCATTAGGGCCAAAAAAAAACTTCAAAATGTTGAAGCCAAAACATAGCAAGAAAACTCCAGATCAAAAGATCTCGACATTAATGAAACATTAAATCTCCTAACAAACGAAACACAAACAGTCGAACCCTCCCGTCTTAAGAAGCAAAAGAGGTCACAAACATTTGGGGTTGCAGTTGAAGAACCGAAGAAGCGAATTCATTGTGTGTTGGTTGAGACACATGCCCATGCCTTGAATAAGAAACACAAAAGTTATCAAATAAATCTAGGGGAAAAAGTATTGCACCAGCCGGGAATCGAACCCGGGTCTGTACCGTGGCAGGGTACTATTCTACCACTAGACCACTGGTGCCAGTTGTACACATTCAGCTTAAATTATTATAAAACATCATTTATAAGCAGAGTGTGGGTGTAACAAGGAGGAAAGAGAGAAGGGTGAAGCGGGAAATGGCGAATTCTATCTACAGGGCCTGGAGTCTTCAGTGCAAGCTTTTCCGACCCAGTTTATCAAATAAACACTCTGTTCCAAAGAAGAGTAACTTGCTCTGTTTTGCTTCACCAGAACTCAATCCTATCCGGTGAGCACAATTTCAGTTACCCTTTATTTGTTTAATCCTAACTTCCTAAGCAAGCTGACCACAAGTGTGGTGGTATGATTATCTTAACACTAACGAGTTGCCACAGCACTTCAATTCTCATGATAATGGATTACTAACCTTTTTGTTTGCAAATGAAGACAGAGATAATGGATTTGAGGACGACGAAACCACATTATTCATATGAATTCTAATGTTTTATTTTAACAAAAGGGAAAGATTGGCGAGAATGTGACACTTGATTGAAAACGAGTTAGATTGACGAGAATGAATAAAATAAAAAGAAGGTAGTTCCATGCATTATTCAAATTGAAGTCACCACCACCAACCTGGATTGGTTGAGGAAAATATTGAATCCTCATGCACCCACGAGTAGTGTTCACAGACTTGGAACAACAGATGAGTAAACAAGACAGGCTAACGGCCATGTCTTTTCGAGATGTCCTTGATGAAAGCATCTACATTAATATCCGAGGATCCGCCTTTTGCAATCGCTACTCGACATGTTTCTCCAAGTTTTGCAGCCCTTTCTCTCATTTCCGTCTGCTCATCGCTCTCAAAATCCATAAACTTCCGCACAAGCTCTGCAATTTCTTCTCTCGTCACCAAATGTTCACCTTGGAATTCACCTACCTTGTTCTTCTTCACTCTCCACCCGATCTTCCAACCCTCTACTATTTGCTTACTATTCGGAATTTGGTCCCAAAATATGGGAAAGGTCAGCGCAGGAATGCCGGCATACGCAGCCTCGAGTGTGGAATTCCACCCACAATGCGTCCAAAATCCTCCAACAGAAGAATGGCATAGCACCCTCAGCTGATCACACCAAGGAATTACTAGTCCTTGATCACCACAGCCGTCTTTGAATCGTGAAGAGTCGCCTCGTGACACCCACAGGTACCGAACACCACTATGTTGCACCCCGGCTACAATTTCATCCATTTGGGCAGCCGAAACTGATAGGAAACTCCCCATGGATACATACAGTACTGAACCTTTAGGCTGCAAATCCAGCCATTGAAGGTAGTCAGGACCATTAAGACTAGTAGTTGTTGAAGAATGCTCTTTCAGGTCAAGGTACGGTATGCTAGGGCCGATTGCATAGACGGGAAAAGGTAACTTTTCACAAAAAGAATCAATGACTTGGGATTCAAGTTCGTAGACAGAGGTGAAGAGAAGATACTGTGCTTTAGACATTGATGAAACACAATCCAGAGCAATGTTCAAGACTTGCCGGCCATTACCATAGAAAATTGTTGGTAAATCTGCTAAACGTGTGGGAGTAAGCCCCGGGATGTAATCGACAACTTCATTTCCCTGCTCTAATGTGCACAAGAAAGAGGCAAGTAAAGCTCAAATTACACCCATTCGTACCTAATAGGAAGCTGTTTGAAATCCCAGAGTTAAAAGTGGCTGAGGATTTCTATTTAAAGAAAAAAAGAACACAAACCTGGAAAATCAGCAGGGAAATGGTGGTTTTCGACGAGGAGGTTAAAGTGGTGAAAAATGGACAAGACAGAAGCGGACATGGTCCAAAGGGAAGCCACCGGAATATTCCTTCGTCGCCCCACTTGTAGCGTCCAAGGCAAATAGGTATCAGCTATAATCGCGGTGACCGGCAGTTCAACTTCAAGGCGAGCAAGGAGGTCCTCGAATGGAGCTTCCATCTTGGTGAGCACAGCTGTGATGAAGGCAGGGAAGTCCTTGGCTCTAACAAGTTCAGATGGGATTACGTTGGGGATTGTCCTAAATCGGACGTTGAGCGGCTTTTTGTCGGAAGCGATGAAACCCAACCACTCTTCGGTGACAACAAATGTGATGAGAATGTTGGGGATTTTAGAACAAAGCAGCTTGCAAAGGTTCATCATCGGATTGACGTGGCCCCTGCCAGGATAAGGTACGGCCACAACGTGACATATGCTGCTTGATGATTCCATCGCCTGCGAATTTTGTTTTCGGTGTCGGTGACTGTTAGGTTGAAAACTTATCGATGACCGGAGCTGGTACAAGTGAAGGATTTGCCGCTTAATATCATGTGGCTCAAATAGTTAAAATACTTAATATCTCGTTACACCTTTATTTTGTCTTCTATATTATTATTTTTCGGAATTTTTACTTCTATATTACTTTTGAAATTTTTTATTTCCCCTCACATTATGGACGAAAAATAGGGATGAACATTGTTGGAATTGTAAAGAATGGTTGAGCACACAACCCGAGTTTAAACGTTGTTTTTCGAGTTATGTCACTGTTTAAAAACTAGGTGCTTTTCTTCTTATTTTCAATTTTGGTCGAAGCCACATGTCATGTACTGGGCAGCACGTGCACTGTTCAAAAACGAGTTGCCATCATTCCCTCTGTGAACAGTGCAGCGAAATGGCAAGCCCTTAGATTTTTTTTGATCGAATATAAAATAGTAAATTATTATTATTTTAATATTAAATTTAGAGGTAAAATTAAGGTTTTATGTATTAAAAATTTAGAGGTAAAATTAAGTTTAAATTTTAATATTTAGTGTTTTGGGTTAGAAATCTTAATTTTTAATTTTATTTCAAAAAATATTTTACACTATTTATGTATTTTTTAATTTTGAATGGTTATTATAGATAAAATTTAAAAGATTTAAAAGAAATATTGAAAAAAAAAATTCAATTCTGACTGGATGGGTGATTTTGATTAACCTCTTAGTCTTAAAATTGTCATGACAATAAGTTACAATTTGAAGTATCGTTTGCCGATATGTTTCGAATCGTTATGTTTTTATATATTTTGTGTGTAATGAATTATAAAGAATTTTGGTTTGTATTTAAATGTTTTTGTTTTTAAATTTTGAGTATGTTATGTATTTGATTGAGTGATCAGTCTTTTCATACTAATAAAAAAGATTTGATTTAAATTCGATCGAAATGTTTAATACATAATACGGTTTAGGGAGTGAAAAAATTTGATTCACTTATTAGTCTTTTCAGACTGAAAAATTCAATTTGGATGGAACAATGATAAATCTATTCAATCTGGGAAAAAATTGATTTAGAGGTATACTAAAAAAAATTATTTTAAAATATTTTTAATTGATATAGGTGCAAGTGTAGCCGTGTAGGTGCAGGAGTAAGGTTTAAGTGATATGAAATAATAGTGGTGTAGGGTTTCAGTGATGTGAAATAATAGTGGTGTAGGTACAGGTGTAGGGAAATATTAATTCGATACTGATTAGTCTTTCAATACTCCATTTATAAAATTTAAAGTGTCAGGCGGGAAATATTAATTCGATCGAAGTATTTAATTCATAATACGATTTTTAGAATGAATTTTTTTTGATTCACTGATTAGTCTTTTTAGACTAAAAATGATTCAATTTTGATGAAATAATGATAAATCTATTTAATCTTGAATAAAAAATGATTTAGAGGTATACTGAAAAAAATTATCTAAAATATTTAAAAGTAATACTAGAAAAAATATTTGATTTTGATTGGAATGGTGAGAATAATTTTTTTAATTAATATATGTGCAGGTGTAGGTGCAAATGTAGGGTTTCAATGATGTGAAATGATAGTGGTGTAGAGTTTTAGTGATGTGAAATAATAGTGGTGCAGATATAGAGTTTCAGTGATGTGATATAAGTGCAGGTGTAGGTTTCAGTGGTGTAATAGTGGTGTAGGTGCAGGTGTATGGTAGTAAAAAAATTTAATTGTTATAATAATTTTAAATTATGTAGGGGTAGTGTATTTTTTTATTGAAAATCTGTTAGTGAATATTAATTTTCGTGTAGAGGTATTATAGGGAAATATTCAAGTTGGGATTTTTTTTAAATAGGTTGTGTTAGTGTTGAAGAATGTAATTTGATAGAAAACTTTTTACTAGAAATTTGAGTAAAGAAGAAGAAGGTTGGAAGAAAAAAAAATGTAAGTTGTTTTGAAATATTATTTTTTTATCTGTATAATTTTGATGTTATTTGAAAATTAATTGTAAATTTTTTTTTGAATATGCAGAGAAAATGAGCAACAACAATTGTTTTGTGATTGTCCATTACAATGGACAAATGGTAAAATCTGATGTTGGTATCATATTTCATTCGATGAGGGCTACGAAGATGAGAACTAACAAAGAAATCACACTTCAAATATTGAAAGATGAGATATCGGAGAAAATTAAAGCTCCAATTCATAGTTTGCGGTACCGGTTGATGACATGTTCGAATCCAATCATATATTCCGCGATTGCTCTCGAAGATAATGAAAATGTGAAAGTTATGATCGTAGAGCATGAGTCAATGAAAATTTGAAATGTCGAGTTGTTTGTTGAGATGCTTGATATTATCGGCCCCTCTAGAAATGCAACCGAGGAATCTAGTCAAATGGGTGTCGGTAACGAAATTGATATATACGGAGGCAGTTTTGTTTCAATGTTGGCAACTAGGACATCTAGTGAATTTCATGAAGGTTGGCCGTCAACATATGCTCCATCGTACGGACCGACTATTGATGCTAATATTGCACTTGGACGTGGCTGATGGGGAAAATCATTAGAAGATTCCAGCGAAGATGAAGATATTAGGGATCCTGATTTGTTCCCAAATAACGTAGTCATGCATGAACAAAGGTTTCCATAAGCTTGTAACAAGTTCAATTCTCCACTACTTTATTAGAATCGAGGTGCAAAAATCATTAGGTCTTTTATTCAAGGTGTAATGTGGGTTTAGATAAAAAGTAGAAAGATGGAAATAAAAGGCAAAAGAAGATGATCCATGCAAGAAGTTTCAAACAATAAGCACGAAGACAAAAGAGGAGTTAAAAAAAAGGGCAAGCAAACATATTTCTTTTTCTTTTTTTTTTCTTTTTTCGAAACTGTTTTTTTTCTTTTTCCTTTTTTTTCTTTCGAAGCAATTGCTTCTTTTTATTCTGTTTTTTTCTCTTCTTTTCTTTTTCAATTATAGGACAAGAAAAATTCTGCCCTTATTCAAATACAGCCCCTTTTTGTCTAGCAATACAGTTCTAGCATTTGATCAATCAAAAAGTTTGGTTGAGGGTTAAACCAAAAAAATGGGTTGTAAGGCTAACAAAAGGCTCACTAGGCGATGATGAAGGGTAAAATAGAGTGAAAGGGATGGAAAAGGTTAAAGCCTAATGCCTAAATCATTTTAAAGCACCTCGTTCTTAGTGTAGTCTTGAATTGTAAGCAAGCCACAAGTTCTAGATTCCTAAAATTCAAGATGACACTCTCAAGCAAAATAAATGAGCATAATATGAAGAATGCATGCTCAAGGCTCAAAGTCTCACAAAATTGGGCTAAATTTGATTAAGCTAGGCGAGAAATCTAATCAACACAATCAAGAGTAATTAAAAGAGAATGTCAAGCTGCAGATTACCCGTATCACTTGGTTATCAAAATACTTCAATTCAATCATTCCTAAGCACTAGAACGAGTACAATATGCTAGATAACATGTAATGGCAAGAAAAGTTCATCTCAAGTTTAATCGAAGTCAAACATATTATCAAACAAGCATAGGACAAGTGGTGTTGTTGCACCATCCCCCTCACTTAAATGAATTGCCCCAATTCAGAAAAAATTAAGGAAATAAAGAGAAAATAAGGGCAAAAGATACTCCCCGTGGATGTAGAGTGAGTCGATAGGAAAGGTGCACTGTGAGTGGCTCGGATCAACGACGGCAAAGGGCTTTGAACCGGCGGTGCTGTTGGAGAGATGCAAATGGCGGCTGACGGTTGGAGGTGCGGGGACATAGTGCGTTTCTGCGTAAGGCGATGCCGTCCGCCAACTCCAAGGTCGGTGGGTTGAACGGTAGCCGGTTTAGGGGATGCTTCTCTCCCTTGTTGTCGGGTTCGGACCATGGATGGTTTGGGTAGGGGGCTATCGGAGAGGGAAAGAGGAAAAAGGGAAAAGGTTTCAAAGGGGGGAAAATAAAGAAAAGAACTGAAAACAATTCTTACTTTATTTTATTCCTATGCAACCGGTCAAAGGGTTTTGAAAATAGATGGAAAGGGGTTTGCTATCATGCGCCATTTTTAATGGAACTGCAGCTTATGATCGAAGAGTGCCTGCTGTGTGAAAAAAAAATCCTGCAGAAAAATTATTAAGGTAATTAGAAAAAAAATAATAAAGGAAAATAAATAAAATATAAAAAGAAAGGAAATTAAAATTAACGAAAATAAAAAAGAATGGGTTGCCTCCCATTTAGCGCTTTGTTTAACGTCGTTTAGCTCGACGACCTTTGCTAAATTTTTTGTTCTTCAAAAGCAAGTTCTTCAAATAAACAGTGACGTCCATCCCTTGCCGTTTTAACGCCTTCCTCCATCTTTTTAATTGTGCGCAAAACAACAACTAAGTTTCTACCTCCTTTCCGATGCGACAACTTATTCAAGATGATGTTTGGCAAAGTTTGGTTGTCGCCTAAAAATATAAAATTAAAGTGATCTAACTTCGGCTTTGGTTCCTGCAAAATTGAGGGAAAATGTTTAGATCTGGTTGGAATTAATCGAAAATCAGAAAGGGAAGAAAGATTTGAAATGATTTCGCCTTTGTTTTTATCGTCGAGATCTGCGAATTCCCTACAAAAGTCATAACACAAATTAGTTTCAATCAAATCATCAGCTAACAGATCTATAATATCAATGAAATTTAAACTTGCGACCGAATCAGGATACTTCATAGCTTTATACATATCAAATTTAACTACTTCCCCATCAAATTCCATAGTTAAGATACCGTCGCGGACATCAATCTTTGTATGCGCAGTTGATAGGAAAGGTCGGCCAAGCAAGATTTCAGATCCATTATTGCTGCGATCATTTCCCATGTCAATAATGTAAAAATCAGCAGGAAAAATAAGATTTTTTACCTGTACCAACACGTTTTCTAGTACTCCCTCGGGGTAGATAACTGAACGATCAGCTAGTTGAACCGTCACTCGCGTTTCTTTCAATGGTTCAGTCGAAATTTTGTTGTAAACGCTTAACGGCATGACATTGATAGATGCGCCTAAATCGCACATCGCCCTTTTTATCCCAACATTCCCAATTTTACAAGGAACCACAAACATACCTTGATCCTTGTACTTTGGCGACAATGGTCTTTGAAGAATAGCCGAAACGTTCTCACCAAGGTTAACTCTTTCATTCCCAGACAATCGCCTTCGGTTTGTGCAAAGATCTTTCAAAAATTTTGCGTACTTAGGGACCTTCTGAATAACATCCAAAAGTGGAATGTTGATTTCCACTTTTTTGAATACATCCAAAATTTCCTTCTCTTCCTCCTTTTTATCTCGTTTCGCCAATCTACCTGGAAAAGGAGGAACAGGTTCGTAAGTAGAAACAAAAATATTGGATTTAGAGTTACTTGCAATGGGTGGAGACTTTTCGTTCTGGTCCTTCGAAGAGTTGCCTTGCTCGTCGGATTTTTGCTCATCTTGCTTGGGCGGTTTAGGCGTTAAAACTGTTCCACTACGCAAAGTTATCGCACTAACGTTTTCCCTTGGGTTGGTTTCGGTTTGGGATGGTAACTTTCCCTGGGATTCTATACGGCTAACGGCTTGAGCTAGTTGGCTTATTTGTTTGTCAATTTGTTGGAGGTGGGATTGTGTTTGGGTTTGGAATTTTTCCTGCGAAACTGCCAATCTCTCAACAATAGACTCAAGCGAGGATTTTTGGGGTGCTTGGTTTTGGTAGGGAGGTTGTTGCCTAGGTTGATAATTCGGGTTCTGATTACCGTAGCTCAAGTTTGGGTGATCTCTCTAACCGGGATTGAATGTATTGCTATGTGGGTTATAGGGTCTTTGGGGAGGTCCAGGAAAGTTGTGTATGGCGTTAACTTGGGCACCAGACGTATCTCGCAACAATGGGCATAAGTCGGTTGCGTGATCTGGCATAGTGCATATTCCGCATACCTTAGCAGCTTTTATCTCCCCTGAAACAAGAGAATACACAATATTAGTCAAATTATCAATTTTATTCTCTAATGAAATTGTGCTTACTGTGTGAACCCGTCGGTTGGGTTCACTCGTAGAATTAAATTGTTGTGAATTTGCCGCCATTGTGGAGATTAATGTTCTTGCTGCAGTAGGGGTCATATTAACAAGCGCGCCACCACTTGCTGCATCTATCATCTTTTTGTCCATTGGTAACATTCCTTCGTATAGGTATTGAAGGAGTGTTTGTTCGGATAAGCCATGTTGCGGACAGCTTGCGCACAGCTTCTTGAATCTTTCCCAATATTCATGTAGGGATTCATCGTGCATTTGTTGGATACTCAATATGTTTCGCCTAATTTCTGTCGCTTTTGTCGCAGGGAAATACCTGTCAAGGAAAACACGAGAAAGATCAGCCCATGTATTAATAGAATTCGGAGGTAAATAAAATAACCATTCTTTAGCCATTCCAGCTAAAGAAAAAGGAAATGCCCTTAGTTTTATCTGATCCTCTGAAACTCCTTGCGGTTTCATGCTGCTGCACACCATGTGAAATTCGGCAAGGTGTTTATGTGGGCTTTCAGTAGAGAGGCCATTAAAGGTGGGTAATAGGTGAATTAGGCTCGTTTTGAGTTGGAAAGGAGTATCGCCTTGAGGAAAAGTGATGCAGAGTGGTTGTTGCACGGTAGGGGCTGCGTTCAGCTCTCGAATTGTTTGGTCTGCCATCGGTTCTGGTTCTTGTGTAGGTACTTCGACTGTTGTGGTTTCGGAAGTGGATTCTTGTTCGGATCGTCGTGTGCTTTGTTGCTTCTTTCGTCGAAGTGTTTCGCCGTGAGTTCTACGAGCGCTTGCTTCAATTTCCGGGTTATATGGAGCTAAAGTACCCGGGTTCTTCCTGGTCATAAAATAAAACAAAAATCAGTCAAAATTGCCGAAAATTAATCTCCCCGGCAACGGCGCCAATTTTGACAAGTCGTCGTTAACCGGTCAAAAATAAATATATATAAATCCTCTTTCAACGATAAATAAAATAAAGAAATTGAATAAGTATAGGGAAAGAGGGTCGATCCGCAGGGAGATTAGCTGGAATTGTTGACTTGAATTTGTCGAGTCTGAGTTCCCAGGAATATCTGTAAAAACGAAGAAATAAAAGAAGGGGGTGATATGATTTTTGGAGAAGTAATAAAATAAAAAAAATGATTAAAAGTAGTAAGAAAAACCAAGTGTGCAAATCAGCCTCGAACCAGCTCCTTCAATTCTTTCGATCATTGAAATAGATTTTTATTTCGGGGATCATGTCGGTTACAGTCTACGAGGCCCAACCCGTCGTAACTTGTTCTTCTCTCGAGTAACCAATCCTCCCAAGTCTATCTTCGAAAGACGGTTCTTAAATAAATCAACCACGACTATCGCCGTTAAAGTATTTAGAATAAAACAGGAAAAACCCGACTCAGAAATTGTCTAAAAGTAGAATCGCTTTTGATTTTATCTTTCCTTAGCGGACCGCCGCTAAGAGTGTTCATAAGAAGTCGAAATTTTCCACAGGCCGATCCTTCCTCCCAACTATGTTTTTAAGCGAATTCAGACCAAAGGGCCCTTTTTGATATGAAAAATGTTTAAAAACTTTAGTAAGGCCGATTGCCAAACTATCTAAGCAGAAAGATAAAAATGATTTCCCCAAAAGAATTTAAGCAAGTTCAATTCTCACGAATCGAATTGACTCGGCTGGTTCTTGGCTTAAAGGATTTAGCTAAGCATGATATTAATTATCATATTTAACTTGATTTTAGAAAAATAATTGAATAACATAAAACAAATGAAACAAGAAAATGAAGGAAAATGAACTTGGATTAAACTAGAAGTGTTTACAAAGATAAAAAAAAAAACTCAAAACTAGATGATCTCAAGCCTTCACCAAAGGTTGGTATTTATAGGCTTTAGATTTACAAAGATAAGAGATAGGAAATAATTCAAATTCAAATGTTGATTAAAATTCAAAAATAAAATTAATATGGATAAAAGCTGATAAGTCTGATCGGATTCTTCTTCCGGAACATTCCATGAGCTTCTAGAAGTTGCCACGTCACAGCCACGTCACTACTATGTCACTGCCACGTCAGATGCGTCGTGCCTGGTGTCATGCCCATGATGCCAGTCATGACAGGATAATAAAAAAACTGTAGAAATGCTCCATTTTCACTGCTATTTCCAGAATTGGACCCCTGCACAAAATGTAATGAAAACAGTATGTATTAAGCAGCAAGAAGTCACAAAACTTAAAAAATTAGCAAGTGAAACATGACAATTTTGAGAACTCATCAGTTGGTCAAGCCACTAACTTCGGTGTTGGAGAATTTGTTCCAACCAGGGGCGACATTACATTATACGAAGCTCCTGCTCATATGCACTAGGTGGATTTCGATGCGATGAGGCACCACAATTTGCTTGAATGGTGATTACGATAGATCATATGATGAGCTACCAGTGTTATTGATGACAATGACACAGTTCATCCCAGACACCATAGTTAGGTATCAAACAAATGATGCGTGCGACCGACAAAGACAATTGCTTCAAGGGTATAAATTTTTTCATCGACTATTCTGGCTTTCAAGCCATGCATTGACGGCTTTTCGTATTGTAAGCGTATGATCCAAGTGGATGGAACGCGACTTTATGAGAAATACTCTCACATACTGCTAGTTACAATTATACAAGATGATGAGAGCAATGTCATTCCGATTGCATTCACAATTGTTGAGGGGGAAATTGATGAAGCTTGGTATTTCAATTTGACAAATTTACGTGAGCATGTGGTCTGAGAAGACGGGGTTCGTATTATCTCAGATCGAGGGACAAGTATTAAAGCAACAATTAATCGAAAGTGGAATCGTTGGACACCTTCCCATGCATACCCTGCATAATGTGTTCGTCACATCGGAAAGAATGTCACTGAAAGGTTCAAAAATCATTACCTTCACAATGAGATTATGAGTACGGGTAAGTGTCATTCTTTCAAATTTCGATTGAATCAGAATTTCCAACCTGACACTTTAAAATTTATAAACGGGGTATTAAAATAATTGTTGTTTATTCAAATTTATCAGAATTTTTTTACTACCCTACACATGTACCTACACCACTATTACTTCACATCACTGAAACCCTACGCCACTATTATTTCACATCACTTAAACCCTACTCTTGCACCTATGCGGCTACACCAACATCTATATCAATTAAAAATATTTTAAATCAATATTTTTCAGTATACCTCTAAATCAATTTGTTTCCAGATTGAATAGATTTATCACTGTTCCATCCAAATCGAATTTTTTCAGTCTGAAAAGACTGATCAATGAATAAAAAAATTTCACTCCCTAAATCGTATTATGAATCAAACATTTTAATCGAATTTAAATCAAATCTTTTTATCAGTCTGAAAAGACTGATCACTGAACCAAATACATAACATACTGAAAATTTAAAAACAAAAAATTCTTATAATTCATTACACACAAAATACATAAAAACATAACGATTCGAAACAAATCGGCAGACGATACTTCAAATTGTAACATATTGTCACGATAATTTTAGGACTAAAAGGTTAATCAGAACCACCCATCAAGTCAGAATCGAATCTTTTTTCCAGTATTTCTTTTAAATCTTTTAAAATTTATCGTATAATAACCATTCAAAATTAAAAAAATGCATAATTAGTGTAAAAAATTATGATAAAATTAAAAATTAAGAACGCTAACCTAAAACACTAAATATTAAAATTTAAACTTATTTTTACCTCTAAATTTTTAATACGTAAACCCTTAATTTTACCTCTAAATTTAATATTGAAATAATAATAATTTACTATTTTATACTCGATCAAAAAAATTTAAGGGCTTGCTATTTCGCTGCACTGTTCATAGAGGAAAGGAGGGCAACCCGTTTTTAAATAGTGCACGAGCTGCTCAGTACGTGACACGTGGCTTCAACCAAAATTGAAAATAGGGAGGAAAGCACCCCGTTTTTAAACAGTGACACAACCCGAAGAACAATTTTTAAACTTGGATTGTGCTCAACCAGTCTTTACAATTCCAACAATGTTCATCCCTATTTCCGTCCATATTGTGAGGGGATTTCTATTTTTCAATAATTTTTAACCATCATTTTTTCTGTTAATTTATGTATTGTTATTATTATTAAGCCATAGCTACTTCTACAAAAAAAAAAGTAACTTATGGCGACATCAGTTTTGATGTTGGTTATAGGCATTCAGTAATTATTTTTTTATTTCATTTTTATGTTCATATTTTTAATTTTAATAATTTTGTCACTGTGACACGTTTTTTACCTTTTGATATGTATCTCCTGTCTTTGGCACGTTTTTATTTTTTTATTCGGTCGTTTTGACTATTTCTTTTTTTATTATTTCTTATCAGGGTTAGATTTGACGTCGTAGTGATTGATTAAGATGACACTCTTTAATTATCTTGTTGATATTTCTATTTTGGACCCTCGAACTAAATTCGAATACGAACTCACAATCATTGTTCTTGTACGCGATTGAGTGGTGGTAATGGACCATGTTGTCAAAGTGTTTTATTATTGTAATATGCATTTTTCATGTCATTTGTTGTTGGTTATTTTAACTTTCATCATCGAGCGTTGGTAATGTTTGTATCTATTTTGTTTCAAGTCTGAGTTAGAATTTTACCCTTTCTTTGTATGGTCTTGTTTGTGATATAGAGACGCTAATTTCTTGTTCGGATCAAGTTTGTTCCTATTTTAATAAAACTAGTGTACTCAAATAAAAAAATGTATTGTTATTATTATTATTATTATTATTATTATTCACTAGTTATTTTACGGAAAAATATTCATGCATTAATGGTGAAAATATTTATTTTTCAATAAGTGAGTCTAATTTATAGTTTATAAGTTTGGTTTAAAGTTTAGGGGTTTATGTTATAAAATTTATAATATAATATTCATGATTAAAATTTAAGCTTAAAGGTTAGGGGCGAGGTTTAAAATTTAAAGTTCTAAAGTTAAGGTTTAATATTTAAATTTTTAGATAAATTAGACATACTTGTAAAAAGATGGATGAAAAATGTTTTCTATTTATAGTGTGACTAGATGCATTAAATGATAAAAATTAAGGTAAATTTTAAAGATTATCGGTGCTAATGTACGTGGGATTTCAACAAGGAATACCGAAATTGTTTTTTTTTTCTCTGATACTAATTCTACTTAAAAAGTGAGAGAAAGAGAACTCTAACGGGAAGAAATAGAGCATACTTAATAAGTTTATAACCCATGACCTCCACTTAATGGGTCTATAACCTATGACCTAAAGGAATTTGAAAGAATAAAAATAAATAATTTGACCGATCATCAAATGTGCTTACTTTAAAATCATTTTTATTTTCTTGTATATTTTAAAAATACTATTACTTTATTATTAAAATATTTTTTAATTTTAAAAACATTGATAAAAATAAATCGCATCATTGAAATCTCTAAAACTATTAACACTCTAAAAATCAATAGTTTCTTTATTATTATACAATATCAATAAATTATACGATATACTTCCATTATTTTTTAACTAACAAACCCATATAAATTTATTTTAATCAGGTAAACTCAGCAAGTGTCACAGTGAAAAAGCGAATAATGTTCATCTTAGAAGACCCGAATTTAAATCATTTTATCTATAAAGTGTATGTGCATTGTTAAAAAGTTAAGAGTATATATGAACATATACTACCTTCTAATTACCTTTAGATCATTCAAAAAAATTATTCTAAACATGTGATGTTATACGATTTTATTGACTATGCATAGATTTTCAGGGTTTATAAAATATAAATTAATAATTCACAACTTTCTAGTTTCTATGGCCTTAAAGCCTATGGTGTAATTGGTATTCTCTTTCCTTTGTTTTCTTTTTCTAAAGAAGAAGAGTCCAAATCAGAGTGGATTGCAATGTGGCCTAGAATGGTGGACTAAAAAGAGAAAGAAATGGGCTGTTACAATGCTCGCAGTAACCCCACTCCTTGTCTTTGAGCCAGGACCACCTAAAGTTAAGGTTACTCAAATTACTTCACAAAATAAACATTCATTTACCAAAGTTTCGGACTTGTCAGTTGTCATAGGTTTTGTTAACTAGAATCATCATCAACCTTCACCGTCCGAGTTGTAAGTGAGAATGATCCGATTTAATCCGATTCTATCTAAATATAAACAACTCAACTTGAAGCGAAAAGAAAAAGGACATTATATAACACATCTATGCATAAAAATGTTTCGTTAAAATGTCACTGTCAACTAATGCAAGAATAATGTGGTGGTTGGGTTGCAATATTACATAGGATGTCTATGGACATCATGTTGGAAATGTCTAATCCTTTTTTCATAATTAATAATGAGAAATCTCTTTGCAAAATATTTTTAGTGGATGAACCTCTAAACAAAAAACGACTGTAGATTGACATTAAAAAAAAGAACCCACCAATCAATATCAATGTAGAAATCAAATCATGAACAAAAGGACAACTGGTCTAGTCTCCACTTGACCTTTCGAGTTACAGTAAATATACAATAAGAAAACTATCCCAAGGCCCCTTGGGCAATTGTGGTTGCAGTCCATCTCAAAATGCCAAAATAGACCATTCTCTTCTCTTTTGGTATGATTATGATTAAAGATTTTGGAGTGGCAGGGTCAATTCATCTCCATAATGGAGCTGAGGCCCACCACAGAAAGTTTGGGATGAAAAGATATTTGGCAATGGCCAATAGTTGAAAAGATATATATTTGCAGTGACACAAACAAAAAGCATATATTAATATTATGCATGCAAAAAGTCTACAGAGTAAAAGATATTTTTATCAGATATTTGAATCCCTGTGTTTGGAAAAATTATTACATAGTCCTGAACACGGCGTCATCTATAGTCCATATTCACTAAAAATAAGTCACATAATTTTTTTTCATGTCATATTTGAAAAAATAACATGGAAATTACGTGGCTGAATTTTAATGAAAGAGACCATGTATGACGTGGTAGTCTGGGACCATGCAATAATTTTTATGTGTTTGGGTTATCTTCTCTCAGCAAACTCTCTTCACAAACCGGCCCTGTACCAACCAAAAGTAGCATAGCATAACTTAGCATCCGAAATTACTTGTAATTTTTAAACCAGAAAAGAAAGAGACGAGGACAAAGTACAAACCTTGAGCCTGGGTCGTTTATCTGCATTGAGTTTGCGGACTTGATACCTTATCTTCTTGCAGAACAATCTAGTCTGCCGCTTCTCTTTGTATCTAAGAACACTCGCTTCCCTTCTTCTTCTTTCTTCCACTTCCATCATCGGCACTTCTCCCATCTACACAAATTTAATCTGATATTTCACTTACAATTTCTTATCCTAGAATGCAAAATCCTCTGTTTTTTTACATATGGTAAAGATGCTGATAATTAACAGAAACAAGAATTAGCAGAGGAGTTGGTGGAATACTAACATAGTAGCCATTGCCATTGGTGGGAGTTGAAATGGAACAATCATCAGCCCATAGTGGCCCACGATCCGACCATGCATCCAACACATCTTGGTAATTCAGATTCAGTTTCAGGGATGCTCTTTTCTCATCATCTAATTCCCAGAAACCAAGTTGTTCTGTCTTCACAGCTTGGTTATATTCGTTTTCTTCTTCAAAGTATCTGGAACTGTAAACCTTGTGGTTTCCCTCCTCCTCTTCACCTTCTTCTTCTTCATCATCCGCATGGTGGAATCCGGTTTCCCAGTCCATGAAGTCCCAGCTGAGATGACTGTCTATCTTATCCCCCGACAACTCTCCATTTTCGTCCCCCAAAATACCATCTAGTTCGTCGATGATATCGATCTCGCCGTGTGCGTAGCTTCCTTTGGTGTCGTCGAATTCAGAGGGGGTGGCATCCGGAACTTGTTGTTCTTCCTGCTTTGGGCTCCTTAACAATGAATTGTACCCCATGTAGCTTCCTCTTGTGTCTTCTCCCTCTACTCTTAGTTTTACTCCCTCTTTCATATATGCACGGCAATTTTAACTTAATGGATTGAGAGATGTATTTCTTTCCGGGGGGTTGGAAAAATGCTTTTTTAGATCCTATGTGGCACCTTATCCTAACGCTATTGGTCAATTCGCTACTTAGGCTCCTCTGATTGGCTATCGGGTTCCAGCTTGGAAATAGATAGTGGGTCTTTTTGCTGCATGTGATTGTGAATTGGGACCACCTTTTTATTGTTCAAAAATTGATATACATACGATTTTGAAGTATTAACTACAAATGGTAATGAACATCTCTGTGTCTCCATCCGATGGGAGAAAGGAGAAAAATAGGATGTTCATCCTATTAAGAAGCACGTATTTTCCCTCAGCACCGAATAATGAAGGAGGGAAAACACGAAAATGGAAGATGAGAGTGAGGGAGGAGCGTTTAAGTTTATAGCCTGGCCCAGAGTTAAGGGTTATGTTGGGGCTGCTCTTACCCTACTTTTAAGTGCCTATATTTTCCCTGTTTTTTCCACATGTCGTATTTTTTATGACTTTCATATTATCATGTATGTATTACATGTATGGTTTCATTTACCATCTTCTCCTGTTCTTTTTCATCATTTGATTTTAAGGAAATTAAGAGGAAGGAGTTAAACTTTACATGGTACATCAAGAGCAGATTTAGGAGACACTGTCGGTGCTGGTAGTAGTAGAACACTAGGTTTAAGGGGAAAACAGGAGAAAGAAGCAACAAGACAAAGGCACGGCCACAGGGAGAGTTAATATCAACCAGGATTCTTCAATATCGGCCAGCATAATGATTAATACATATGATGTATATGTATGTATATATATAGGTAAATTTTTTATCAATCCACTCCTGATAAGGTTAATACAACTAGTGACCAAAAGAGAAGTGCTAGAAGACAAACTAGACAACCTTGGCAAAGGCGGTCCTGTAGGCTATTCCAGTGTATGTTATGCAGTGCACATGGTTGTCGAAAAGCACGTGTGAGGAGATGGAGAAATTAATTCGTCGATTAGTATGTAGTTCTAATGATGGTAAAAAAGGAATTAGTTTCGTAATTTAGAAGACGGTTCAGAGGCCTATGAGTGAGGTTTGGGTTTTAAAGATATTTTCTAGCAAAATAGAGCGTTATTGATGAAATTTGGGTTTCAGCTTTTAAAGGATGTGGATAGACTTTGGGTTCAGGTACTTCCGGTGAAGTATAATTGGGAGGAGGTGTTGATGTTGTTGATCCACCGCACAAAGTGTTCGAGACTTTGAAAGGAGTTAATGAGTGTGTGGGTGGATGTTAATGAAAGCGCATCTTGGGAGATTCGCGATGGAACATCTACGGATTTCTGGTATAATAACTGACTTGATCCGAATGGACGGTTAATCTTTTCTTGGTTACCCGACTCAGCGCCAAGGCCTACGATGATCGCGAATTTGGTTAAGGATTCGGGGGACTGGACTGGGACATGTTAGCATCGAACTTGCCTAAGGATGTTTTGGAATATTTGGCGACAACAAAACCACCTCGAGCATCATTAGGGGCTGATTGCCCTAGTTGGCGATGGAATGATGATAGGGTATTCACGCTTCGGTCGGCATATGACTATCTGGTTAATAGAGCGGTGGTGGATCCGGAAAATAAATGGCGAGTTATTTGGCAGTTACGTGTTCCTCAACGCATACGAGTCTTTATTTGGCTTGCGGTTTATCAGCGTGGCCTTACAAATGTGGAAAGGGTAAGGCGACATTTAGCGTTGCCATAGGAGTATGTTGTTTGCCGGAAGGATTCCGAGGATATGGATCATGTTCTTCGACAATGTCCGATAGCGGTTGAACTATGGAAACGCGTGATTGACCCCGACCATCAAGGTGTGTTCTTCCAAGGTTCGTTTGAGGATTGGATGCTACGCAACCTTGTCGAGAGCAGTACTAGGGTGTCGACGGGCGTAACTTGGAGTATTAGATTTTTGGTGTATTGCTGGTTGCTCTGGAAAACACGATGCAACATGGTCTTAGATGAGAGCTTTGTGTTAAGGGAAGACATATTGAGCCGAGGGGATCGCTTGGTGGAAGAGTGTGGTCGAGCATTTTCACCAATGCGACAAGAGGAGACAAGCTAATCTCGTTCTTTAGTACATTGGTCTGTACTGGCGTCGGGTTGGGTTAAGCTCAACGTTGATGCTACGGTAAACACGAAGGATAACCGGGCAGTAATTGGTAGAGTGATTCGGGATGAGACGGGTGAGTGACTCTTCGGTTTTTCTAGGCATGTGGGTAGATGCTCAATTTTCCTAGCGAAATTATGGGCGTTGCATGATGGCTTGATCTATGCATGGACGAGGGGCTATAGATGTGTAGAAGTTGAAACGGATTGTAAGGAGATCACAAGGATTATTGGGGGTAAATCGGCAACTTTGGCCGATAGTGTGCTGGTTGAAGATATTGGGGAGTTGATTTGTCGCGACTGGCGAGTGGTGATCAATCATGTCAAGCGTGAGAGTAATGGTGTTGCCGACAAGCTTGCGTCCTTGAGTCAGGATGGGGCCTTGATGCGTCGCCTTACTTGGAGTCGCCTCTACTTGTGATGGTGTTGGGTGCCGCGGAACGTGGCCTGTGCTTGCGAGGGGATTTGGAGGTGGAAGCCGAGCAACACTTAGGCAATGGTGCTGAGGCTCGATGGCATGTTGATCTCGGTGGTTAAGGGGGTTGTTCGTGTAGATTGTTCCGTGGTGTTTAGAGGCATGGTTATGGTAGTTTTGTGATTAGGCTTATGTAGATGAGGTTTTGCTCGCGTTGTTCTTTGTCTTGATATTCCGATAAGTACTATTTTCTCCATTTTGGTTTAGTGATTTTTAACGAGGCCTATAGATTTATCCAACTCCTTTCTATAAAAAAAATATTAAGTGAATCATCAGGGACAGCTTCTAAATTTGACTTCATAAACATACTTGTGCATTAATAAACAAATAAGGTTAAATTTCTCTGCTATTAGTCCATGGGAAGGTATTGCCCGTTACACTAGAGTTTAATCGAGAACTGAAAACGAAGGTGGTACGGTTCCCAGTGTGATGGGATTTTTCCCTTCCCATTTTGCCCTTTAATTAACCATGGAAATGAATAATCATTCTCTTCTTTATTTGACCAAGACAAAAACAAGTTGCATGCACTTAATTATAATTAAGTTCAAATAGACTCTGTTTTGAGAATAGGTCTTGGATTACATTGCTGTTGCATCTTAATGCAAAGAATCTGAGCCTGAGCCTGAGCCACCGCAAGTTGCATTTTCAACTGCGAGACTTGATTTTGAAGGACGGATATGGCCCCAACTTGATTTTGCAACTGTGTGAATGAATTATATTGTGTGGGTTAAGATAATAATTAGAGTTAGACTAAAGTAGCACAATTGTTTGAAAATAGATTAAGATGGAAAAACGAGGTTTAAGAAGAAAAAATTATATTGTTTGGTACTAATTATTAGAAATTGTGGTGTGTAATTACAATGACAAACAGTATGTTTAGAAAAAGTTAAAAATCTAACCTTGACTTGATGAGAAATGAGCTCAGTGTGAATCTTTTGTTGATAATGGCAGATATCACAATCGCATGCAGGGGCGAGCCATTCGGTGATTTGGGTGTCGGGTTCATAATTCAAAATTTTATATAAAAATATTCAAAATTAAATAAATAATATTCAATTATATATAATGTCAATTTTTAAATAATTTTTTGACTTCACCATGAAAAAATGTATATAAATAGTTTAATGTGTCATGCATATTATACGGATCACGGTGAAGATCGAGGCCAATTTAGATAAAAGTACTAAGAATATAGAAGTTGCACCTCATCTTTCTCCGAGGAAACGTTTTTGTCGTAACTTAAACATTAGTTCAGTTTAATATCTAAAGATTTTATAATTAATCACGTTTAACCATAATTGTTTTCTATATTGATGTCACTTTTGTTTTTCGTTTAATTTGATTTCAGTCATAAATTTTGAATAAACTATTTTTAATGGTTTACATTATCGATCTGTCTTATTTTAATTATTAAACCATTAATTGATGTTAATTTGATAATCTGACACGCTAAAATATTATTAATTTAACTTTTAAACTTTTATTTTTATTTTCTCTAAAAAAAAACCTAAAAACCAAATTTCTCCCAACAATTTTTTTCCATAACCCAAACTCTAACCCTATACTCCCTACTTCCGCCGCAAAGGCTTTAGCAGATATGATATTTAATGAATTAAATGTGACACAGAGCCCACAAAGGGACTGATTTAATTTAAATGAGTTTCTGTTGGGGCTCAAAGCCCACAAATGGGAAAATATTGAAAAGATGATTACAATGTAAACGTGCTTGACAACTAATAAAAAAGGGATAAAGAAAACAGCAACCGAGATCGTATCGACGGCGAATCAGTATGGCCGGTCGTAATCACCTAACGCCGCCGTCATCTTTAACCCGCTCCATAACCGAACGCCACACCAGCCATCAACACCACCACCTGGAAGACCGAATTGCCATCCAACACCGCGAGATCCAATCCCTCCTCCTCGACAACCAACGCCTCGCCGCCGCCCATGTGGTTCTCAAGCAGGATCTCGCACTCGCCCAGCAGGAACTCCGCCATCTATCGGCGGCCGCTGCTAACGTCAAATCCGAGAGGGACGCGGAGGTGAGGGAGGTCTACGAGAGGTCACTGAAAATGGACGCCGAAGCGCGTGCCGTCGATGCGATGACCTCTGAGCTGGCTCGTGTACGAGCTGATGTAAATAAATTCATAGCGGATAACCAGGAGCTAAAGGCGGAATTGGAGGGTGTCATCGATGAGCTAGCCAAGGCAAGAATGGAGGCGAAGCTAGTTCCCGTACTTAAGGCGGATATGGAAGCTGTACGGAAAGAAATCCATAAGGGAAGGTAATCCTCTGCAAAGTTTCTTCTTTTTGAACAATTCTCTTTCTTTTTTTGAACTGTGAGTGGAATTTTGAGCATTATTCATTGCCACTTTGATGATTCTATTGGAAATTGTTTGATGATTTCCAGATTGCAAAGACAAGGGTTTTTGAAAAGCATGTCCTCAGTTTCATGTCTTTGATAAATGCTATCTGATAATTTGGTGCATGAGTCGAGAGGCTAACTGCAAATAAACTGAACATGAAGATTAGCTTTGATTATGAACTAGCTAAAGATTGAAATCTTTAGTATGTGATACTTTAAGAAATGGCCTTAAAAGTGTATTTAGATTTGAGCATAAGGGATGTGTACCTCCAAATAACCCCATCCTATCATTACTCATGCTGATGGGTGAGGATGACTTTAGGATACCAGAGAATGCAGTATACTGAAATGGTTGCTTGGTTAAGAATGCTTTATGATGGATTCTCACATACCCATTTTTTTAAACTGCATTTGAGTAATTCTGGATCGGTGAATTCGCTGACTCCACTTATTTCAATATAGATGTTTAGTGTGTGTCAATACACTAGATAGCGAATGAGAACTTACAATTGAAATATTATATCCTTCCACCATATAGAGGCACCAATATTGTTACCTTATAAAACCATGTTTCTGCTTGTATAGGGCTGCTATTGAACTTGAAAATAAGACACGTGCTAGTAACCTTGAACAGCGTCAGATACTGGAAAAGAATATGGCCCTTGTGTCTCGGGAACTAGAAAAACTACGATCAGAACTTGCTAATGCGGAGAAGAGAGCAAGGGAGGCAGCTGCATCAATGACAGCAACAGCAAACCCCCCAAGTAATGTGATCTGCTTGTCTTGTTCTCTGCCAATATTAATCCTTGGATAAATTCTTGACCTTCAACATTTTCTTGCATTCAGACCCCACATACAATGGAAACTATGGAAATATTGATGCCAAGTATGGAGGAAGCTATTCCATGCCTGAGGTATGTTCTGTTTCTGTTAACATTAAGCCTATTTTCTGATTTCACTTTAAATCTGCAATCCAATATATAGGTGGAAATGGTAGACAACGTGAAATTTGAGAAAATAACCCGAGCAAGTACAACTGTGGAAACATACCCTTTGATTGATTGACTTGTACTTTATTTTATCCGTGCTACCGCGCCTTCTACCATTGTTTAACACCGGTGACTGAGAAATGTTTTATTCTTCATTTCAGGCTGGTGCTGCATATCCACAATTCGTGCCTGTAACCGGAGCTGGGATGATGCCCCCTGGTAGTATAGAGGGCCAAGGGTCTCATACACCTAATGTGAATGGTTTACCATCTGTGTCGGGTGCAGTTTCTTCTGTTCCTCTAGAAAACAAAATAGTTCAGCTATAGCCACTTTTAACTTGTATAATACCCGGATTCTGTATTTATAATTACTTGGGTAATTCTTCGGTTAACTTAAAAAAGCAAAATGTGTATTTGCATGATAGCATATATAGATCGCGCATATTGGAATTGATTTGTCTGCGTTGTGACTACGGTAAGCTTCATCACCTAACCTATACTATATCTTCATTAGAGTAACATCAACATTAATACAAGCCTACAATATTTGTAAATATATATTACATAATTAAGGAAAAACAGGAGCAAATAAATTGATAACATTGGGAATAAAGAGTGAAGCTTAATGCTTCATCCATCAAATAAGATTTAAGATAATTTTCTGCGGAATACAAACAGACAAAAAAGTTATTCAAAATGGCCCCTAACCATATAACTACTAACAGTATGAATATTAGCGCACCATAACAACTAGAAGACAATAACATGTCCCCCGCCCATAGACGTAAACTCCATCTTCTAATACTTGACAATACTCGGAGCACGGCAGCAGCCACATCACGTATGATCCATATCAAATGCCATATTCAACCAACATACGATCCCAAATCAACCATTTGTCTAGTAAAACTACACGCACATTTAACTAGTACCATTTTCGGGTTGGAAAACATCACTATAATTCAATGCCAAAACAGAAACAGCACCTACATTAAAAGCACAACGCCTCAATACTGTGATCAGTATATGCTGCCAACAAGCATCCACAACTGATTCTTCAATTGTCCAACATTAATGAATTTAAAATTTTCAAAAGCAAATGATAGAAACTACTTCATAGCCTGGGTGACAAAATCCCATCATCTTCTACAACATGCACTGGCCTATATAATTCACAAGTTTGTTCCACCGCATTAAATGGTGGGCAGATGAGCAACAAAATCAAATCCCCCACCAAGGGTTTATTCCCAAATAAAAGGGTATACGTGATTTGAAAGAGCAGCACTCACCTGAAAATATCAACCTACCTTAGCAGGAAGCAATTTGAAGTTAATCCACTTTCTTCTATAAAAAGATTCACACAACTCCAATCAATCCAGTGCCTAAAATAAAACCCCTCCAGCTGACAGTAGACAAAGGAGAAAAAGGGTATTGCCCAAACAAGTGAACAACCTACCTCTCAATCTCCTATTCAAGGACAACCCTGTCCCTGTGAATGGAGACACAACTACAACCCTTAGATCATAATCCTTAGTACAGAAAATACTCAAAGCTTAAAGTCTCTCAGTATGGACGCGAACGGTTTCCACCAAAGTGATGTCGATCTGGCCCAGATCCTCCATCCCTGCGCCTGTCCCCACCACCACCATAGCCACCTCTACCGCCTCTGTTAAATAACATCATTCAATAATAAAGCCTCAATAACAAACGATATATTAATTCCAAGAACATTTTGAAACTTTAAAAGAAAGACGGTAAGCTTTCTATCGTTTACTCCACATTGACAAGCTTAAGGGACAACCTAATAGTACCATATGCAAACCACGTATAAGTTGTGGAAGAAAGCTGCTAAAAGGAGTAAGAGGTGATCATATGAGATTTGGTTTCCAAAGTAAATTAAAGTAAAAACTTAAAAACTAGGAATTCAACATGGCAACATACAATTTAGCAGAAAGAGAAAAAAAGATGATATATGGGCATCGTAAGTTCATAAACTTCATGTTGAAACAATTAAAGATATATATGGACTAAAGAAAAAAAAATCAAGGGTTAAAATGATACCCATGATCATATACTTTAGGCGCAGTCTTCTCAGCCATTGTCACACTGATTGTATTGCCTCTGAGGACATGATCTGAGAGAGAAGATTCCACAAGCGTTAGGACAATCATTGAAATCAACAAACTAAATGAAGAATAGTTTAGTTGTATACTGTTAAAGAAACCGCCAGCAGAGTGTGCAGCTTGAGGATCCTCATAAGTCAAAACTGCATCACCTTTCTGGTTTCCTTTCTCATCAGTGTATATTTTAATATTCCATGGCCACTGATCTTTATAGCCACGTTTCTGCTTAATTCTTCCAACCTACACAAGAAGTGACTATCAAAACAAGGAACAAGCTAATAAAACAAATATAAAATGAACAATTATATTAAAAAAATTATACAAGCTCCAGAAATAAAAAAAACACCAGTATGCGATAGATGACATAATACCCATCAGACAGCACATTGATTTAAAATATAAGATATGACCATTACTTGTCCAATTCCGCCAAAAAGGTCTCTTAATTCTTCAATAGTAACATCGGGTGGCAAGTTTGATATGTAGATTCTTGTGTTGTCACAAGAATCCCCACAGGTGTCATCACACTGCTTGATCTTAGCTGGTGCATCAGTAGAAGGGCCACCATAACCACCTCCCTGATGTCGAGGGCCACCAGACCCATAACCACTGCCATATCCTCCAGGATGTCCACCCCGACCACCAGTCCTTGCATCACTCAAACCCTCACCACCATAACCACCTGCTGGGCCTCCATAAGATGGAGGGTATGCTGTTGGTCCACCGGTATAGCTTGTAGGTGGAGGAACTGAATCCATTCCATAATTTGTATTCCCATCATATGCATTAGGAGGAGGCGGGTAACTTCCACCAGCTGCACCACCATAAGAACTGGGTGCTGGAGGAGGAACATGACCGTGCCCACCATCTTCCCCCCCTTGACTACCTCCATAGGAACCACTTCTACCGCCACCGCTTCTATTATCATAACTCCCACCTCTGCCTCCATAGTTGTTACTCCTCCCACTATCATATCCACCTCTCATCCCATCTCCTCTACCTCCACGATTACCACCATATCCCCCACCGCCACCTCCTCTGTTATACCCACTACTACCACGATCACCGGAACCCGCAGGAGAGGATGCACCGCATTTGTTACACTCAACTCTTCTTGCAAAGTTCAAATTCCCACAGCTACATAGACATACCATTTTAAATTTCACAAATCCAGGCAACTAACAGTAGCATTAAAATATCAGCAAACCAAAACTTAGCTCTCTATGACTGACAGTACAAATGCATACAGAGGGGGAAAAACTTCCATCCAATTAAAAACCAAAGGCAGAGAAAAGATAAAATTACCTGGGGTTCGGACAAAGCCAATCACCATCTCTGCCTCCTCCACCACGGCCACCCCCTCTTCCACCGCCACCCCTTCCACCACGGTCTCCTCCTTGATAGCCTCCACCGCCTCCTGCAGAATCAATTTCCAATATATTGAAAACAAGAACAAAGATAAAAGCAGGATCGATCACCTTATAACCCAACAAGACAACTATGAAAACTTACGAAAACAACAGTAACCCACAAAGCAACAAAAATAAAATCATTAAGCAAAATGAAATTTACCGCGGTTTTGAGAACTACGACCGTAACCTCCCCCTCCCCCTCTGCTGCCACCACGGCCACCGTAACCAGCGTCCCCTCCATTACCGCCATATGAAGGCGGGGCAGCTTCGCCTCCGTCTTGACCGTACATCCTTTAAAGATGTATCTAGGGCTTTTTGGAATTCTCGATCTTATGAGAGAAGCAATAAAGAATAAAGAGAACTGAAATGTTAGAATATAAAGGCCTTCCTTTCCGCTTGTTTCTTCTAGTTCTAGTGCACTGAGTGGCTACCGAATCCTCTGATTGTGTTTATAGTTTGAAGCCCAACTCAACCCACCATTGCTTTTGGGCCATTGATGCAACCCCCAGGCCCAGACTCAGGCCCTTTTAAGTACACTTCCATACTTAAAATATCATATAAAAATATTTTATTTTTTATTTACTTGTTTATGAAAAAAAAAATTATCATTTTTTTTGAATATGCTGGTGTGGTTACAATGTAATATATGTTTAATTTTCTTAGCCTTTAATAAGGCACACATAGACCTGGCAAACTTGACCCGAGACCCAAACTGAGACTTGATTTTGACCTGAACATGATGATCCGAAGTTGACCCAAAACCCGAAATAAACCGAACCGAAATTGAACCGAAATGGACCCGAACCGAATGCTACCCGAACCAAATGGACCCGAACCGAAAGCTAAATCGAATATCGACCCGATTTTAACCCGAAAATTAAGGTAAAATAAATGAATAATTTATTTTTAATATTATCTATTTTTAACAATATAATAAATAATAAAATGAAGTACGTTTTATTATCTTTTTGTACTATACCATGAAAGAGAGAGTTGCTCTTGTCAAAGTTGTGTTATAATATCATTTTACGTTTAAATATTAATTAAATAAAACTTTTGTCCCTACTAATTTTTAAATTTAGAATTTTAACGTACTATTTTCTCTCCCAATATTTAATCTTAAGCATAAATCATAAACAATAAACCTTAAGCCATAGAAATTAATCTCATGAACCAATAACCTTAAACAAAATCATAAACCCTAAATCATTAACACTAAGCCCTAAAAACCTAAAATGTTAACCTTTAAGCCATAAAAATTAATCTAAAATCAATAACCCTAAACCATAAACTAAAATTGGAGACAATTTTTACAATCTTACCATAAATATAGCTAAAACTGTAATTAGAGACCGTCTTGACAATTTGAAAGTAGAGAAATTTGAGAGCTTGGTGACCAATTTTATAATTTCACCATAAAATATAGAATAAAACTGAAATTGTGGACTAAATTGATAATTTAGAAGTGGAGAAATTGGAGAGTCCAGTGACTAATTTCATAGTTATACCATATAAATAAACATGGGTCAATTTTGGCTAAAAATTAAATCTTATAAATTAAAATGAATAAAAATATCATTATATTAAATTAATAGACTAAATTACAAAGGTTAGTTAATTTTGACTAAAAATAAATTTTTAGAGACTAAATATCACTACGAGGAGGGGATTTCTATATCCGAAGTCTAAACCGCGGGGATACTTGTGACTAAATTAAATTAAACTAAAATTTAAAGTTGAATATTAGTACTAAAATGTAACATTTTAAATGCAACATGACCTAAAAAGTAATTAATCTCTAGCTTAAAAATTGGTGGCTTATTTCCCTTCAAAATTTTGTCTTTTCCCTCTCTATTTTTACCAATTGTCTTTTTCTTTTTCTTTTTTTCAATCTAGCTTAAAAATTTGTGGCTTGTTTCCCTCCAAAATTTTGTCTTTTCTCTCTCTATTTTTACTAATTGTCTTTCTCTTTTTCTTTTTATTAATTTAATTGAGTTTCAATTTAGATTAATTTAATTGAAATTTCACATTTAGTTTTATAATTATTTTAATTATGTCCATGATTTATGCTTATAGATTTTAGTTAGCTCAACTAGATCGTAAGTTTAATAAATTAATTTATTTCAGACATTATTATTATTATTATTACATATAATAAATTTTAATTTAATATAATTATACACAAAATTTTAATATGGATACATGAAGCTTTGATTTAAATATTTAATCAAATTCAAATGTATAGACTAACAAGTTGAATCAGAATTAATCTCATACATCAATAACTCTAAACTAAACCATAAATACTAAACCTCAAACCCTAAACACAACTCAAACCAAATTGACCTGAAAATTTAAATGTTGACCCAAATCGAAATCGACCAGAATGACTCGATATTGACCCGAACCGAAAGCGACCGATCCTATATTGACCCGACCCGAAAACAACCGATCCGATTTTGACCCGATTTAATACTCGAACCGGACCCGACTCATCACAGACCTGAACTCGAACCGAATCTAAACTGATTCTAGATAGACCCAAAACAATCTGAACCGAACCCGAACTGAACGACCCGATTGCCACCTCTAGGCACACACATAGTGCTCGAACTTAGGTCACCTTGATGAAATACATCATCCTTTACCACCGAGACCACTCTACGGCTTCAAAATTTTATCAAATATGATTCAAAATACATAAAACAAAGATTATTTCATCAAAATACAATACATAATAATTAGGGATGGGCACGGGTTGGGTTTTTGGCCCACCCGCACCTGACCCGAACACATTCTTTAAAAAACTTGACCCGACCCAAAAATAAATACACTAAATCTGACCGACCCGATATATAGAAAGTAAATTAATTTTAAGAACATAATTATAAAAAAATAATTTTAGGGGTCTTAATTGTAAAAATTATAATTTGAAAGACTAAATTATAAACTAAATTATAAATAAAAAATCAATTTTAAGGGCTAATTATAAAATATATATATAAAGAAGGAGTATTATTATAAATCTCTAAAAAATTAAAAGAAAATTACACAATTAACCCCTATTAAGGTTGGGTCGAATATTTTTTATTTTAAATCCAAATCCGACCCAAACCTATTTTTTCATTAAAAAATTTAGTCCGATCGAGTAAAATGCACACCCTAATAATAATGTGTGCCATTCAAACGTATGCGGACAAATTCCTTTGGATCCCATACATCATCTACGCTACGCCGTCACATCTACTATAATTTATTCTGTATTTAATATGCATAAATTGCATATGCCTGTCATGTAGTTTTAAATTTAAAAAATGCAAAATATTTTAACATATTTAAACTAAAAGAAAAAACACCTGGACCCTGCCATCTACTCGATTTTGCAGTTAATACGATATTTCCAAGTTTAGTCGAATATCCCTGTAAATTAATTACTAGTCGCTGTTCCACAGGTGCAATTTATGATTCAGGTACTTAAAGAAGAAGATTAAGGCATAAATATTGACACTATGATGAGTTGTATTTAAATTTTGAGAGTTTTTATATCACTTTAAAATAAACACTAAATAGGAAAGAGTAGATTAAGGCTTGGTTCAACAATACATATAAAACAAGTGTTTCAGTACTATAGAGAAAAGTATTGTTGAACAGACCATTAAACGGACATTCGTTCTTGTTTTTTTACCGATGAAGTAAGAGGCATGTGATTCTGATGTACGACAGGTTTGATTTACCACATTTATTCATGTGCCCGATTTTGGAGTAAAAATCTTTTGCTCTTAACCATGACTCTTCATATGCTCCCTACTAACAAATATTTAAAAATAAAATTATAAGCCCTAACCCTAATTTCTATATCCTAAATTATAAACCCTAAAAAATACACCATACCCTTAATTCCCTACATCCTAACCCTAACCTCAAACACCAAATCCTAAACCCGCTATTTTAAAATGAAGGGGTAGTTAGGAGTATACGATTTCTATTATCGACTTTGATGTTAAAGATAAATGACTGAAACCAAAATGAAAAGAAACATTTCAATAGATCTCATCGATTGGCACCTAAATTGTCACGAGTATTCATTCATTTATATTAATTCAACTACTTGCTATCATCATATTCATATCTATTATTAATTCAATTTGGTGCCAAATTGATTAATACATTTTCCAAGGTTGCTCCATGGCGCCGAACAAGTGCCCAGTAAACTTTATCCCACTGGCACTTGTCGCCATGCTTTTTCATGCCTTTATTGCTCACATCGATTTCTTACAAGCTTTTGCTCGATGGCACCCTATATGGAACTGGACAAAGTTGTTTAACTGGAAGACAAAGATGTTCGCTGTCCCAAAACATTACTCTGCTACTTCGCTCTATACTGCACCCCCAATGCCATAGAGATGATACGATGAAGACACTATCCTGAGTTTGACCACCAAAGAGATGAACTGAAAACCATGTCACTGTAAACTACAAAGGGCAGAAAAGGGTTCGTAGGCCCCTTTTAAAGTTTGATCTGTCGACCAAATCATGGCACTGGCCAGTTCACGTAAAAAAACTATGGTTTATGAACGGTGAAGTTTAGGGCATTACCCCCACGTGTTAAGGCGGTGTCCGTTCAATTTTGTGCGTATAAAACAGGGCATGGTTCCTTTGTTTGGATGCAATTGTAAGCTATAAAATTAATTAACTATATGTTCCTTTCAATCCATGCCTCAATAGGACAAGACTAGTCGAGGGAGGTGCCTCTAGACAACCCCACCGCCCACCCACTTTCTCTCTCCGATCCATTTCCTAAAATAAAATCAGTTAAAGTCGGTCATTGCCCTCCACACCCACGAGATTAAACCATGAAAATCCCAAAGTAGAGACAATATAAAGAAGTAAATCAGCAGTGCTATGAAGGGCTTCACCTTTTATACCAAATGAACTGCCATGTCATATTTTTTACCCCTAAATACCGTTAAAGTCCCTCACCGTCTCTCACAACTATCGTCGTGCAGCGTCAACAGTTACGAGTACCATCGTCAACCAGTGGCGGAACTTGCAGTAAAAGTTTGAGGGGGCCAACTAATTTTTTTTTAAAAATTTAAATTCTTAAACGAAAACTTTTAAAAATTTTGAGGGTTTAACAAAAAAATTTAATGATTTTGAGAGATTCAACGATTTTTTAAAAAATGAGAGTGAAATTAATTAAAAATATTCAAAATTTTAAAACTTAATATGAAAATTTTAAAATCTTGAGGGGCAAATTAAAATTTTTAAAAATTTAAAAGACAAAATTCGAACTTTTTAAAATTTGGGAGGGGGCCGTAGCCCCCACTGGTCCCCTAAGCGTTCCGCCTCTGTCGTCAACGATAGTTGAACCACTAAAGTTTTTCGTTCAGAACAAAAATTTGGGGTCCCTAAGTATTCCTCTTTCTATATTCCAACGTAAAAATTTTAAATTTTAATTTTTAAATCTTAAACTTTAAACCCTAGACTCTAAAAAATATATCATACCTCAATTTCCTTAACCCTAACTATAAACGATAACTTTAAACCCTAAACCAACTTTTTTAAAGTGGAGTACTAAAAGGAATAAAAATAGTCTGCCTTTTTTTGGTGCTCCTTTCTATGCCTAATACTAAAAAAAATTAAATTACAAGTACTAATCTAAATTTTAAATCCTAAACAATATACTCTGAAAAATATACATTACACTAAATTTTTTAAACTCTAACTACAATCCCTAACCTTAAAACCTAAACTTTAAACATAATTTTTAGTGTAGAGGCATAAATAGGGCACCGAAAAGGGGTAAACGAATTATATTCCACTAAAGGTGGTTAAAGATTTCCGTGATAAAAGATTTCCATCCATTCTAAATAAAAATCGTCTACCTCTAAATATGTCTCTTTCTATACCCAACATTAAAAATTAAATATCAAATCATAACCCTAAATTCTAAACATAAGCTTCACGTTACTTTTAATAAAAAAAACTCTCAAACTTCACAAATATAACCTATTAACCTCCAAATTCCTTTAAAATTAAATTATTATAATATATTATAAATAAAATTTCTTAAAAAATAAGGTAAAGTACACTTGTAGTCACTTTTGTTTTTTTGGTCACTAATTTTGAAAAGGTTACATTTTAGTCACGGGCACTATCGCTATGATAACTTATTAGTTTGATGAAGTAATTTGTTAAAAAAGGTTTAATTTCAAAATTGACCCTTGAACTTTTAAAATTTTATTTTTTCATCATCTTCAGAAAAACCTATACAATTTTTATCCCAAAAAATCCTCTAACCCTAACACTCATTTTTTTTGTCACTACAATCTTTGTGTGCCCATTGTTCAAACACAAACATCAACACCCTCGCACTCTCGTCGTTGTGCGTTGTGCCGACAACCACGCCCTTATATTGAACACTAGAATGTTATCTTCATTGATCGCTTAAAGCCAAACAATCACTCGACTCCCTCTATTCGATGTTAGAACCAAATCATAAATTAATATAAAATCTAAAACTCAGGATCTATCATGTCAAATCATCAAGAACAATAAACTGAATAAACCGAGTGCGGAAGCGTACCTGAATTCATTGATAGATTAAAAATCTTGAATCTTGATGTTGAAATCTCAAATCTTTGGTATTGATCTTCCAAGAAGATAGTTATCTCTTAAAGTAAAACTCTCTGACGGGGAAGGAGAGAAAAACAAGTTAACCTATTTCTTGGGACCACTACCTCTTTATATAGTTGATTTAATCAACTATTAAATATTTATAACTCTGCCCCTCATTGAATTATAAATATGTCTTATGGTATCTACACTTTTATTTCCATGACACTTTAATACCTATGACACACCTAACATAATTGGTCACTTGATTTTGTGTCATACTTTATAATAGCAACATACATTTTATATATGTGTCCACAATTGCGGATTTTAATCCAACATTCGACTCCCTCTACTTTACCACGCCGTGCACTTAATGAACAATGTTGTAGCAACTGTTGATGCACTTGGCGGGTTCATGGTTAATGGTTAGAGTCGTGGTTGTTGAGATAACTCTTAACCTCCTCGAAGTTCCACTTCATTGGAGATAACACAGACAACAATCGATGGCGGCAATGATGGCAACAAAGGATGAGGCTTAGGGATAGAGAAAATGAATTTTGGGGAGAAAAATGTTTTCTTTTTATTTTTTTGTTTAAAAAGTGAACAATGAACTTTTTGAAACTTCAAGGGTTAAATTTAAAATTAATCATTTTCTTAACGTGTCACGTCATTAATCTAGTATGAATTAACAATCAAGCGATCAAAATGCAATGAACTGATAACATATATATACAATTTTTTTAAAAAAATTATGTGATCAAATCAAACAAATGGAAAACAAAAAGGATCACCCATGTACTTTACCCTATCTATTTATATGAGGTGACATAATATAGTAGTCTCAAGAAAGCTCGCAAAGAAAAGAAAAAGAAAGAGGGAGCATATTTTGTTGATTAGATTTATAGACAAAAGGGATCTACTATAGCTTCCCTTTTTGACTTTATATGTGTAGAATCAATAACAAATACAAATAGCTTTGTTATATATAAGATGGTATTAGAAATAAATGTTAGGCTTTACTTGGTACGAAAGATGAAAAATTTGTTAATCAAATGTTTGAGATTTATAATCATCTTCTTACTTTGAATCTTAATCATTTGATTAATAAATTTTCCATCATTCATACCAAATAAAGCCTAAGCAACGGAAAGAGCAGAAAGCCTCCCCAATTATTTGCAGAGCGGATCAAAATGGTTGATGAAAAGAAGAAGAAAAAGAGGCAAACAAATTCACACCAGAATCAATTTATGATCACGGGAAAAGATGAGGGGTTACGTTGGAGTGTGATTGGTGGGTCTATCTAGCCTAAGCTTATTATAGCTAAACAGAATATTATACAAATTGGGTGATATCAGAGCCAATTAATAATAAGACAATATATACTGGTTAATGCAAATGCCATGGAACAGAAGAAAGAAAATTAAGGGTTGGCCACAGGTCCCTTTCACTCTGAGGTTACCCAAATAAAATAATAATGGCAGCAATCACTAGGATTAGTTTAAATATTCATATATCCTTTTCTTGTTGTTTTCATAGCCGAGCTTGAGAGGATCGGAGAAGCAACAGGGAAATAAAAGAGAGGGTAAGATCCAAAAGAAAAAAAGCAACTCAGGACCCAAAATCTTACATCAAAGATATAGAGGAGAGCACCTGACACTGAAACTTAAAAGTGCAGACGACTGCAAAGATGTAAGATTTCAGTGAGGAGCACGTGTGCTTACATATTACATTCACAGCAGCTATATTTGCCCTTTGAACCAGAAATTTTGTTGTAGCCAAAGATTTGTCCAATAAGTGTGTCTGTGTGTGTGTTTTCACTCTTCTTCGTGTCTCCACACTTTGGGGTTTCTTAGATAGATACAAATCTTAACCCTACACTTAAAAGCAAACAAGAAAGAGATGCTTGAAGACTCTCTCTTTTTTTAAAGGAGAAGATATGCAACTGTTCAAGATTTAATGGTGGATTCCTTCTACATTGTGTAATGTATGGCCATAATGGCAAGGAAGAAGAATAACCCAAAGTAAATTGGTGGGTTTTTCTTTTCTTCTTGTAAAAAATATGGGTTTTCTTCTTTGTAATGAATTCCAGACAAATGCATGCATGTGATTGGGGCTTGCAGGTCAAAAGGAGGAGGGAAACAGAAACCCAAAATAAATGATGATAAGTAGCCAAGTTTCCATGGTGACATGATGGGAATGCAAAGTTACCCATTTTCTTCAAGACTACTTGAAGTTCTTCCTAAATTCTGCACATCAAAACTGCTAAAAAAAACATATATACTGTGAAAAGAAGCAATCGATTAAAACTTCTTCCTAAATTCATGCATAACAAGAGAATATAAAAAAAATCTTGTCAAGCAGGAAAATAATTGGGAGATCCATTGGAAAAAAAGATTAAAAACTAGATTTTAAACTAAATTTGGTTCATAGGATATCAATCCAATATTCAGATAGAACCGCCAGATATATACCTCATAATAATAATATACCATATAACAGCTATTAGGAGGAGGAGGAGGAGAAAAGAATAAAATCAGTAAAATAAAAAACTATACGTTAGTAGTGGTAGCAGCAGCAGCGTCGGCGGTGGCAGTACCAATATTAGCCGCAGTTCCACCGGCACTATCATCTCCGCCAGCGCCGCTACCCGCACCACCATCACCAGCTTGAGCGGCAGCCACCGACACATTGACACCAACAGCAATAGCTGTGACAGTCGACCTTTTTCGCTTCCTCTTCTCGTAAGGAATCCCTCTAGCTTTAGCCTGCCCTTCTCTCACTTCCCTCAAATAAATCCTCACAGCCCTTGCTGCAAAAGGGTTTGATTCTGGACGTCCGCCGTTTTCTTCATAAGCAGCTCTAAGCCGTCCGATCAGCGCGTCGAGGCTACCCCAGGCTTGCTTGAGTGGGCAAGAGCAAGGAGCTGGTGGGTTTGGATGTCCGAAATAAGGACAACCCGTTACGTGAACCTTGGTTTTGCCAAACTGGTCAAGGTATTTCAAGAACTCGATGACGTGTGCACCACTGCAACGAGCTAGTGTTAACGGAGGCTTATGGTTCTTCAAGTACTGCAAGAAAGTATTCCAGTCTCGACGCTTTTGTGACTCGTACCGACTCGGTGGAGCTGGGGAAGAAGACGACTCACCAGCAGCTCCACCTTGTTGTGAAACCGTGGGCGGCGTTGCTGAAGCTATAACCACACCGGATGATGGCTCGTTGATGCTATTCGGGTCGGTTGCAGCACCCCCTACAGAAGCAGGATCCATTAACAAACAAAGGGATGATGTTTTGGTTATCTTGGTGGCTTCTTTGACTATCGATCACTTACAAATTGACATCTCTATCAGTAGCCATGGTTTCTGTTTGATCGGGAAAAGAGTAATAGTGTATCGGGTTCATGGAAAGAACTACAGACTACTGGCTCGCCGGGCCCTGTGGGATATTTTCACGGGAAAGATCTGCTTGTTTTTTTTTTCCTTTATTCGTGATTGTGAGAGTCGAGATAAATGATTTTGAAGGAAGAAAAGAAATAAAGACGGACAAAGATAACCAAAAACAAATGGATGATGGGACGGGCAAATACAAATCATTAAAACTAGTTTTTATTTTTTGTGGAAATTACTGTAAAAGAAGGGGGTGAATTGTGAAATGGAACTTTATTGTGTTGTACAGTAGATTATGAAATGGAGTGAGAAGTACAGGGTTTCACACAGAAATGGAATATATGATAAATACCTCACATGGTGGCTGGCCCGGCCCTCGATGGTTCACTGTTCCCCGGGCGGCCCCGCCATTCCTTTCTACTCACCATCATCGATTCATCTTTGTATCCGAATGAGATCTATTCACCTAAGTGTACAATGTGTGTTATATTCATCATATAATCACATCAACCTATTAAAAATATTGTTTATCGACAAAATTTTAATTATTAAATTTGTTTGAGTAAATACTTGACAATTTTATTCAAAAAAACGAAAATTAAAAAATATGATTTAAGTAATAACAAATCTATAAGTAAGTTATCGGAAAAATGTTAGAAGCTGAGGAGGAGTGTAAGTTGACGATGAGTGTTAGAGTTTTTATTCAATGTGTAATTAGAGTTTATTTTTAATTAGTAGTTTAGATTTATTAGAAGTCTTATTGAAATTAGGAATAAGTATTATTTAAATTAATGATAAAAGTGTAGTTTTAGTAATATTAAAAATCTATATCAACCTATTAAAAGGCTTACTCTGCATACATTTGATAATTAAGAATAATAAGAAAATATAAAGAAACACATTGTTCTCTATGGGAAATATCTCATTCATCTTCTTAAAACAACAAATCTCTAACCACATGATCAAACACAAACCACCATTATTCATTGCATCTCCGACCACCATGACCCCTTTCTCACACTATACACACCAAACCGCTTATCCAAAAAATCTATAAAGATTATGCTAATATCGAAGTATGTCGATCATTTTTAATTGGTTTAATATAAAAATAGGTGTTCAAATTATGTTTTTTGAACTTTAGGTGTTTAAAGTTTCAACCGTTATAAATGTAAGTGTCCGACCGTTAAAAACCGTTATCCAATAAAAACATGACACGTGGTATATTTTTTTATTAATTAAAAAATTGAAAAAGAATATAAAATTAAAAAAATTCAAAAAAGTCTCAAATCTCTCGTACCTAAAACCACAAATTCTCTAAATTGTCGTTGTTGTCGTCGTCGGAGGCATCAACACATTTCTCCTAACCACTCATCGCCGACAATCAACGAGATGTGTTCCAACCGAACGACGAACGTGGATGGCTCTAGCCGAGCAGCGTCCGATGGACACACTTACAAGCGGTTACCGGCGATGGATGGTTGAAAAAAATGGGCGATGGCCTCCAGAGACGACAGTGATAGTGCTCGGCGATGGTAGCAGTTGCAAAAGCGACGACAATTTAAAGAATTGTGATTTTGGGTATTAGGGATTTGGATTTTTTTATAATTTTAGGAACTTTGAGTTTTTTTAATATATTATTTTTCAAATTTTATTAATATAATAGTAAAAAATATGTCATGTGTCACGTTTTTATTGGGTAACAATATTTTTAAACAGTGTGGCACTTAAAATTGCAACGGTTGAAACTTTAATCACCTATTTACCAATAAATATGTTAGGCGCTTAAAGTTCAAAAAATGTATAGTTTAGGCACTTATTTTTCATTTAAACCTTTTTAGATAATTATTCGATGCACTATGGTGGAAAACACAAAGTTTTCACAAAACACCTTAATTTGAGTATTTAGAGATTTAGTATACAATTTAAGATTTAGAGGTATATGTTTAAGAGTTGTAGCTAGAATTTAACATTTACATGTTAAAACCTAAATTCCTAACATATCATCTTAAACCCTAAATCCTCACATAAACCTTTAATTCTATCCCTTCAACTTAAATTGTTATCAAACCCCCCTAAATTTCAAACTCATAAACTAAATCATTAAAGTCTAAAACTAATGTATATGTGAAATTTTTTGTTTCCACTCAGAGGTGAAACATAGGCATGACTAGGGGTCATAGCCCCCTAAATTATAAAAAAATATTGAAATTTTTATTAATTTAAAAATAATTACCTAAAGATGTTAGAGTTTGAGACTTATATTCCAGAACAGATTGACATGACAATATAATTTTTTAGAGTTTTTAACAATGCAATTGAATTTTATTAAAAAGTCATAGAAGATTCGTTTAATAAAAGTCATGGAAAATATCACAAATATAATGCATCCAGAAAGAAGAGTAATAAAGATTAGTCTATTAAAATTTCATATAAAATCTATAAGTGTAAAGAAAAGTATATAGTTCCATAGATATTAGCACACTGTCAAAATTTAGAAGCCTTCCCAAATCTCTTTGTCTATATCCAAACGAGATATATTATATTATGGGGTGAAAAATGAGTGATGAGCGAGTCAAACTATCATACAGGTTGCTCCGCTACCCAGGACTTATTACATCGTCAAACAACCATCAACCGAGTGGGGATTTATCTTTTTATAACCACCGATTGTCTGACAAAATTATAATCAGAACTAGTGTCGTAAAGATCTTTGTACGAGCATCAGACGACCACTAAGACATGTTAAAATCATACTAAAATGACATAGAAAAAATATACCATAAAAATAGAGATTATTATTAAAATAACTTTTTTATTCTTATCTTGCTTTGAAGACGTCTTTCAAAATTACTTTCAAGACCGTAAAAAAAATTATTTCATGAAATGAAAAAAATTATTTATGGTAAATTGTACAGATCACCACTTAACAATCTTTTCACTCCTATTTTGGTAACTAAACTTTCAAAATTCTCTATTTAATAAATGAACTTTATACATTGAACGTTTTTTGTCACTTACGAATATTTCATTATAATTTTAACATGACACGACATTTATTATTATTATTTAATATAAAAATAATTTATAATTTAAAATAAAAGAAAAAAAAACTAAATTGTCCGTCAGCCACCATTCGCCGCCACCGCTGATGGCCGTAGATGGTGGCCGTTCGGTCCCAAATTTCACCAGTCACTTTGTCTCACTTCCATGAGTCTGAATCTAACCTATATTTTTGTCGGGAAGTGCTATGAAATCAACGAAAATGAGATTGAAAGTGAGGAAAGCGAAACATTTATATCGAGATTTGCGAGTTTCAGGATATTTTCTAATGAAACAACTACAAGATTCGAACTCAGCGTGTCAAAACGAGTCGCCCGATGCAATTTGGGGTCAAACGGCCACCGATTTTGAAGGTCGTCAATGGTCGACAGTGATGACAAGCGGCGACGATTGTTTTAAATATTTTTAAAATGTAATAATATTAAAATATCATTTTATTATTTATTTTAAATTAGTTTTATATTTAATAATATTAAAAAATCAAAAAATAACAATAATATATTCGTAAGTGACAAAAAAACATTTAATATATAAAATTCAATTATTAAATATTTTTTTTTAAATTAAGTGACAAAAATAAAAGTGAAAAAATGATTGAGTGATGACTGTAAAATTTACCCAAACATTTATTTTATCTCATAGAATAATTACTAATTAGTTTCACGACATTATCTGGCTCGACTTCTTGTCCGTACAAACAAGACAAAAAGGATTGCGTGTGAAGCACAACGGGAGCTTGAGAATGCGGGATGGTCAGGGTGCAGTTAATTGGTGCCCGCTGGGCGCTTACAGAGTTGCCGTTTTAAGGTGGTGACAGTGTATGCGTTTTCTGTCAAACTTTATTTCTGACTTGCCACGTGCATCCAATACCAAAACTCAAATGTTTTACTATGGCAATTTTAAATTAAAAACCCTTTTTAAATATTTAATTAGAAAAATAACTTCCTGCCAGTATTATTTGAAAAAAATATTTTTAAACTGTCTACGTAAAATTAACTCGTTTTTTTACATGATACGAGTTTAAAACTTATTTTTCTAAAAAAGTGAGTTTTGTGTTTTGTAAGTTAATAAAAAATATTACTAATTTATTGTGTTTTTTAATATATAACTCGTTTTTTATAAGACGTGAGTTCACCTTATTTGGACCGAAAGAGGATTATTTTTCTAAATAATTATGGCATGGGTCGTTCTTCCAATTAAATATTTAAAAGAGGTTTTTGATTTAAAAATACCGATTTTAAAGGTAAATGATGATGTTTTTTTAAAGCTAAGCTGATTACAAGTAATATATGTTCTAAATATACCTGTTGTAATTGTTGGTGCTTGAACTCGTGAGCTCTAAGAACAACAATCGTTCCCTTAACCACTGAGACAAGCTGGTTCGTGCAATGATGATGTTTCTTTAGATAATTTACATGAGTAAATTTATTATAAAATATGTATAAATTTTATTCGTAATTGAAAAGATAAAACATATGATATTATTATATCACATTAAAAAAATAAAAAATAAAATGATTATACCAGATAAAAATCTAATCTTTCTGTGAAAAAACATACCAATATTTCTATAGAAAATTATAAAGAATTGCAATGAAATCCAATGTTTGGACTATTAATTAAAATTGGTCACCCTTTGATCTGCATTGTAATTAGTGGATTTGTCTATATATGATGTTTGAGTATTTGATAATAATTTGTTTCTATAAGGATTTGTGAATTATATATATAAAAAAACAGTAATAAGCGCAATGTATCATCATGCAAGTAGCTATGGCTAATGTAGACATGAATACGACTATGTATTTTGGGACACCCAATGTTCGGCAATTATCATGCATCCGTTCCTCATTCTTAAAATTGGAAACTTCAATCAATACTTTTCAAAGGTTGGGCTAAGGCCTAAGTAACAGAGTTGGGATTTGAGGCAAAACATGAATATTTAAATGTGAAGATAAATTTATAAATAAATATTTAAATACTTAAAAAAATGATTATTGTTTTTAGATGTCACGAGTTCGAACACCAACAGTTATTACAGAGTGATTAAGCATGCATTGTCAAATGGTTGAGAGTATATTTATTCAGAATAGATATTATTTGTAATCACCTTAGCTTTCAAAAAAAATCTAATCACTTAATTATAGGTTTAAGAACAAATATATCACTTAATTAAAATTTTGTGACAAATAAATCACTCTATCATTAATAAAGTTGAAACAATTGTTTGGTATAATAATAATTTTAGTCTCCGAAACTTATACATTTATTAATTTAGCCATAATTTGAAATAATTCAAGAAACTTAATCATTCATATTTAAAAATTCGATATTGCACCATCTTGGCACACCCTTCGACCACTTACCACAATCAATGCTATTGTCCATCAGTTTGATAATCAACATATGTGATAGCTGGACACACATAGTCACTTAACTACTGGACAATTGATAGACTAATAGAATAGACTCATTATGACTTTAACGTCGCCTGCTAGTGGACACAATCACTTCACTAATGAGATTTTTAAATATAAAGGGTTAAATGTATTGAATTATTTCTAATTAGGACCAAATTAATAGAATGTACAAGTTTTGAGGATTAATGTTGTTATTATATATAACCCTTATTTCAAATTTAATGACAAAGTGACTTCTTAGTCATATAAATTTAGTTGAGTAACCTATTTATTTTTAAACTTATAATTGAGTGACTGAATTTTTACTTTGAAAAGAAAAATAACATGTGTGTTTTTAAAATTAGGGTAAACTATACTAATGACCACTGAACTATGGGGTTGGTGTCGATTTGACCACTATATTTTCAATTGTGTTAAATATACCACATAACTATTTAATTGGTTCCAATGTAGCCACCTGCCGTTAAAAAAACGAAAAAGTTAACGGGATTGTTAAAATAATTGGTGTAATTACACATTTAGTCCCCTTTATTTATACAATCATTCAATTTAATCCTAATTTTAATCTAATAAAATAAATTAATTATTCAATTAAGTTGTGACACGTGTCACCACCTTATTTGAGGAATTTATCTATTTTTATTAAATTTATTTTCTTTCCCCAATCAGGTGGTGTAATTATTAGTGTCACCACCAATGAAGTAAGAAAAATGAAATTTTAGAAGGTGGCCTTAAGAAGAATTGAACCCGGGTCACTAGGTAAAGAAAGCAACACCGTTGCCACTGGGCTAAGCATGTCTTTTGGATATGGATTACCAAATATTCTATATGTGTTATCCAGTGGCAGCCATGTTTTCCATGGAAACCTGAAACACCCATCATGTTTGCTTTCTTCCCACCATTCCCATTTCTGACATTGTTGTTCATTCTACCATAATTGCTGGAAGCTGCAGCAATGTTTCCAACACCTTTCTTGCGTGCTGATTCTAAGAGATCCATTGAATCAGTTACTTGGCTTTCTGTTTCTTTTTCATGATTTCATCACCCCACGTTTAGTGATGGAAAACTTAATGCCATTAGCCATTGAGTGCAATGTTTTATATCTTCAATATTATCCAAACCTTTTATTTTTCCTAAAGTACCAGATTTCGGTATCTGGACTGAGACTGACACATGTTCGAAAATGGGTACGAGGGGTCTTCAAATGTATGAAAAAGCTTGGAAAAATTATACCTTTGTTGTACACTTCGGTGCCTCTGCAACTTAGCCTAGCTTATTTGATGGGAGATATGCAAGATGATGTATGTATTTCAATTAAGTAGCCATCTATTGTTTTTATCTTTGATGTATGGAGATATTTGAAATTCTCTCTGCATCATTAGTTTAATGGATCTTTGCAATAAAGAGTCATAATGAAGTAGATTGAATCAGCCTCCACTCACTTTGTTTCAAGAACATCACATTTCGACACCCATAAGCTTGCTGTGTCCAGGAATCAAGCCATAACGCACAATGGACTGAGGTGTCTGAACAAAGTAGATGTGTTGCAGATGAGAACCAAGGGAAAGGTTGTTGCTATGAAACCTGCAAACCACAGGTTTTCCGAGAAAATCATCTGCGGGACAGGGATGAACATAGTGTTTGTGTCAGCTGAGTGTAGCCCGTGGAGCAAAACCGGCAGACTCGGTGATGTACTCGGTGGCCTTCCTCCAGCCATGGCTGTAAGTAGAGATTTACATTTTACATAGTGTTAAGTGTTTTGCTCCTTGTATATGATTTTTGGCTTGATTTTGGTTCATTACAATTCAATAGGCCAACGGACATCGTGTTATGACAGTGTCTCCTCGCTATGATCAGTACAAGGATGCGTGGGACACCTTTCTTTGACTTTTATTTCTGAGGAAGACGATGACTCCATGGATGATTATGATGCAAAGAAAGGTGTTGGAAACATTGCTGCAGCTTCCAGCAATTATGGTAGAATGAACAACAATGTCAGAAATTGGAATGGTGGGAAGAAAGCAAACATGATGAGTGTTTTAGGTTTCCATGGAAAACATGGTTGCCATTGGATAACACATATAGAATATTTGGTAATCCATATGCTAAAGACATGCTTAGCCCAGTGGCAAGGGTGTTGTTTTCTTTGCCTAGTGACCCGGGTTCGATTTTCCTTAAGGCCACCTTCCAAAATTTCATTTTTCTTACTCCATTGGTGGTGACACGTGTCACCACCTGATTGGGAAGGAAAATAAATTTAATAAAAATAGATAAATTCCTCAAATAAGGTGGTGACACGTGTCACCACTTAATTAAATAATTAATTTATTTTATTTGATTAAAATTAGGACTAAATTGAATGATTGTATAAACAAAGGGGACTAAATGTGTAATTATACCAATTATTTTAACAGTCCCGTTAACTTTTTTTTAACGGCAGGTGGCTACATTGGAACCAATTAAATAGTTATGTGGTATATTTAACACAATTGAAAATATAGTGGTCAACTCGACACTAACCCTATAGTTTGGTGGTTATTAGTATAGTTTACCCTTAAAATTATAGTTGAGTGGTTTAATTGTTATTTTTATAAGAAGAATGACCAATTTGTTTATAAATTTGTAACTAAATGACACGTGATGTAATTTATCATGTATATATATACACCTTTCTTGTTTTTCCTTTGGATTATCGGATTCATTTTTTTTCTTTTTAAGACAAAGTGGGTCCAATATGTTTACGTTTTTATCTTTCTTTTTCTTTTATATATTTATTTGGAGAAATGGTAGTTTTGTTTTATTTATCATAGAATAATTAATAATTGAATTCGTCGTTTTTAAAGATTGAGTGCCGACATAACTCTATGTAGGTTGGGAATCGGTTTGTTCGGGAATAGTTTTGCATTTCTCACTTCGTTCTTAATATTTGCGGTATAATTTTTGGTAATTTTCATTTCATGTTTCGGTGAATTTTATCGTTTTCATTTTCATACCCATCGAGTCCCTACAATTTTCGGGGAATACCCATCTCTAAAAGTTAAACAAAATTTACTACATTAACCAAAATATATGGTCCATTTCAATTTACATGTGGTTGAAGAGGAATAAAATTTTTAACTAAAATGAACGATAAAAATAGAGAGATAGATAGATTATATAATTACCAAAATATGGTAAATTACTAGAGAGATCACCAAAACTTAATAAGGTTTAAACAAAAGACACAAATATATTGATAATAAGATAGGTAAGTTAAGTATAGATGTAAATGAGAGTTAATTTTATATATTTTAAAGATTTTGTAAAATATCAGGGATCATTGTGGATATTTTTCGGGGATCTTCACAGTTATTTATATAGTTACGGTTCGGTTATCCTCACGGTTCGGATATAGCGATCGCCGTCCCCATCCCCATTTGAGCTTCGATAAAAAAAACTTTTCTCATCTTTATCCCCGTGGGTGAAGGTTTCGCTTATTCTCTATCCCCGTGAGTTTGAATCCCACAATTTTCAGATATTTTTTTACCTAATTCCACCCTAACTTTATGCCCTATTTATGTTTTTAATAATTCATGTTTAAGAGAAGGGTAATTTACTCTTGATGTGCATTGAACCACAATCTAAAAGAGAAAAAGATATCAACTAAATTTTTTTAACCGTAGGCTTTAGATTTTTTTGATTATATGTAGTAATTTTAAAACAAGTTATACGGTAATTATATTTAAATCTGTTAAAAATTTGCATTGAAATTAATACCTTTAACAAATTCTTATCGGCGATAAACATTAGCAAGTTGAGTATACAAGTAAACATAATATAAATACTAACGCATGTGATTAAGTAGGTACAATTCCATGACCAAATAAATAAGTATTTTTAAACAACTAAAGATTAGGTTGAAGCAAGAGGATTGAGGAGCTTAGTTATTCCCGTGATCCTTTAATCTTTCCCAATATGAAGAGACAAAACACGACATGATTAACAAGATTTAAAGTTTGTGTATCAGTGAATTTAATATTCAAAATATTATTAACTCTAGCCGCTCTCTTAATTGTCAAAATACTTTCAACCCTAGCGGTTTTTTCTTTTAACAATCCCTTTGATCTATGGTTGACAATTAATTTTAATATTATTTGTCGACTACTGAATTTATTAGTTTTTTTTATTTATTATTTTAATAAGAATTTTTTTGTCTTTGTGACATGTCTTTATTTTTATTTTATGGTTTGATTCATCTGTCTTTGTGGCATGTTTCAGCATACCCTAGCGATCGATTGTTGTTCGTACAGAGATTTAAATCATTTAATCGATGCTAGTTTCTGATTTATGTTTTTGTCAGTGTCACTTGATAAGTTATATCCCCACTCGGTTGATAGTTGTTTGTCAATGAAATCAGTCATGAATAGCGGTACTTTTTGTTTGACAGTTTGAATCGCGCACCACTCTTTTTTTATGTATCTGATTTGGATAGAGATTCAAAAGGCTGCTAAATTTTGTTGGTTAGCTTATTTCTATAAAAAAATTCTTTTGTTTTTGGGTTGTAAAGATTTTCGAGTTGTTTAATCCAAATATCTTTTTCTTTGGATGCATTGTGATTATGATTTTCCTATAGATTTAATAAAATTTTAGTAATTTTTATATAAAAAAACCACGACATGATTGCCAAAATAAGAAAACAAGACAAATAAACAAGTGAGCTGCTTACACAATATGGAATTCGAAAAAAAGGAGCTTACATACTCCTGATCCATTTTATTGTTTAATTATTTTATTTTTAGGGAAGGAAATAAGGTTGTTCAAGTTCGAAATCTAAATCTAAACTTACATCTCGAAGGAGATATTGTTGGAATGTGAAAATACGAACTCTGAATATAGACCATAACATAGACAAACCCAAAACAGAAGGATTTGAAGATGGAAATGGAAATAGTTTGTTGGTGGGGGCCGGGGGTTCATTGATTGGTAGGTTTAGAGGTGGTTGGGAGGGTGGCAGTGGGATTCTACTATGAATCTTGTGTCATTAATCACTGTAGTCTCGGCTCTCCACATCTTTTAGACCATTTCTGAATATCAAATATTGTCCATTCTTTCAGATGGACGCTTAGTCTAAAGTGAAGGACAAGAATTTTGTGAACTTCATAGGCTATTGCCAAGAAAATGTGCCTTCCCCAAGAATGATGGTTTTTGAACATCTACACAGTAAGTCCTTTTAACTTAAATCTGTAGCGTAGGACAAGTATGCTCCAAATGAGATATGGCCTGGATGATGCTGAATAGCGTACTCCTTGAGCACATGCATCAGCTAAGTCCCCCTATACCCCACAGAAACCTGCAGTCTTGCTCAGAAGATTATGCTGCCGCAGCCAAGGTGGGATCAGCTACCATGGAGCTCTTAGAATCCTAACCAGTAGATGCAGAAAGAACAAATAAAAATGAAGATTATGCTGATGGTTCATTCATTATTACCAGTCATTTTTGTCTCAGGCTTAGATCTGCAATAGTTGTCTGCTAAATCCATTCTAATGTGCAGAAATGAAGAACTAGTAAATCAACAACTCTAGATTCAAGAATTGTCTGTACGATAAAAACAGCTTGTTCCAGTAAGGTCTGTAACAGCTAACAAAGAACCAAAGTAAAAAACAAATAAAAATGGATAGGCTACAACAACAGAACATATCAGAAGCTCTGATTATAACACATAAATAAGTACATGTATATTCAAGGGATAAAAAGGAAGAGAATATTACCGCAAAAACATGCTTGTAGCAGTAGGCAAGTCTCATTAGTTACATTTAGAGGAAATACTTCATTATGCATACAGTAGCCATAATACAATATATACACGCACAATATTTTAATGACCCAAAGAACAAGATGCTAACCATGAATCTCTAGTGTTGAAAGTTGGCCTGCATATCTTCTATAAGGCCATCTAAAACTCAGGTTCACAAAACTCCTACGCTTTCCCAATATATACTTGACCTAGAAAGTGTATTGAAAATTCCATTCTTAAACCTTTAAAGCATTCTTATAACCCAAAGCTTATATTTCTTTATATACAGATATAAAAGGCAAGGTCCAATCAAGCTCGCATCATATAGTCGTTTGCAGAGATCAATATAAGTTGCAACGTTTCCCGGCAGGTGGATCCTTTTCCTCAGTTCCTGCAGAACAGCTACCCTGTCTAAATACTCGGGATATAAACCCAAATCAAGCATTTTGACAACCGTTTCAGCAGCATCACCTATATGCCCTCCTTTAATATAACCTCTCAATAACCAGGATAAAGTTTTCCTCCTACGCAGGGAGCTTGAAACCTCAAATCTAGCAAGCAACCGTGATATTGCACCTCTCTCCTTCTGGGAAGCACAAATAGCTAAAACAATGTCGTAAAGGTCTCCATCAGCCTCTTTACCAGCAAGCTTCATCTCCCATAGCTGTCTTTCGGCTCCGAGTCCATGACCAGCACAAATATACATGGCAAGAAGCCTCTCATGGATCAACCCATTAATTGAAGAACTTCCTTCTTGAATGGCCCAATTAGACAATTTAATGCCATCAGCAAGAAGATCGGATTGATACTTTTCTATAAGCTCTATATTTTCCATATCAAGTTCCGCAACCAAGCCAGACCTTGCAAAACTTTTCAACTTTCGCAAGGCTTTTGCAATTTCGTTAAGCTCTTTGACTATTGCTGTCATTGCAATGAGGTAGCTGTAAATCTCAGGCTTCAACCCGGATTCTCTAAGGTCAATCACCAATCTGATGGCATCCCCATAGTTACCCTCAACCTGGCAGAACCGAGGTAAATAGATTATTGACAAAGGATCACGGGAAAAATACGGTAGGAGAAACATATGGAATTACAATTAACTAAGAGAATTAAGAATTTGCACAGTGCAGGGTAAAAACAAGAAACCACAACATTCAATTAATGTCCCGACCAAGTATAACATAGTGATCATTGTATGGTCGAACTTCTCAACCCTATGGATGATCAAGAAAGTAATGAGCCATACATGCAACAAACAAGAACAAGAAATACTAAACAAATGATTAAGCAAGCATCAAGCATTATTTCCAAGAATAAGAAGGAAAAATAAACAACTTAGCAATAACAGTTAACAAGGAACAATATTCAACTAGCCAATATCAAGCAAATTTGATTCAATAGCATATTACATTAAAAGAACAGCAAACTCAATTTCTAGCATACTAAGAATGCATACCATCATCTTCCAAGCAAGATAGCCAGCCGGCCCACCCTTCTGTCCTTCACCATCATCCTCTTCATATGAAATTCCCCGTCTCAAAACTTCTTTCACAAATATAACAGCTCCCACCCTTTTATCCATCTCCCAATACATTGAAATCACCTTCTCGATCATACTAAAACCCGGTTTCAACCCCACGCAATCCATGTCTACAAGGAGATCAACCACATCACTGACATCACCCTCTCCTTCAATCAGCTTCTTGGCCCAACTGCACATAATTGAAACCATGAGTTCCATTGTCTCATTATCAACCTTATTCTCCTTTCTGAGCCACTCAAATACTTCAAGGGCGCACCAAGAATCTCTCCCTTCTTGAGAAAAATAAACTAGAACTAACTGTAACTCTCTTGATGACAACTTATCATTCATTTCTTCAAGAACATCAGAGGGTTCCCTTGTCATTCTCTCTAATTCCTCAATTGCCTCGAAGAAGCCTTCGCTCATTTCATCTTCATCATCACTCGTTACGTATTGGTCCAATTCCACCGACGTCAAGATCCTAAATTTTGCTCTTCTTTTTCTAAGAACAGAGTTTGGATATCGGTGGCAGCAGATGGTGGTCGAAATTCTTCCAAGACTACGTTTTGAAAATAAAGTTTGATAAAATTGAGAAGCCAGAAAGCGGCGCCGATGAAAAGGCAAAGATAATTCAGTCAACGAGGTGAACCCACGAGCGAAGGCCATCAGTGGGGTGTGTGAAACGTTTGGTTGCCTAGAAGAAAAATTTAAGTGAAAAAAAGTGGTAGAGGCAAACTAAACAAAATACCCAAGTCAAAAGATTCCTCTTTTCTTCTAATTTCCTACGATTTCTCGGCATCCAAACAGAAACCCAGGGTAGTCCCAGTCGGAGAAGCTGAAGGTAAGACGAAAAGCAACATGAAAGTGGAAACAAAGGGGGGCAGATAATAAGATAGTCTGGAATTGAAGAGAAGAGATTTGGGAATTGGGCGGTGTTGGTGTGTGAAAGAAGTACTAGTTCTTTTCAAGGCCGAAGCTCGACTCACCAACACCTGCAGCTGCAGAGAAAGCTACAAAAGAAGGGAATTCTGTCGAAATTTTTAGCGTGAGACGTGTCAAAACACCGAACGTCGACTTCCAGCACATATTGTAATCATCGGTGCCTCAGTTTATCTTCTTCCTCAACACATTAGTCTGATTTTTCCGGGTCACTTGTTAGGCTGATTTTGACGCTCGGCTCCTCCCTACCCCTATCCCGAGCGATAAACAAACATGGGCTCATATTGGATTTTGGCAGGTCTACATTGGACTTGATTTAGAAAGCAAAAAGCTTGGACCTTTTCTTAGTAGCGGATATATAAAGTTTGTTGGGCTAGATCCGGCAAACAGTTTGTTCATAAGTCATGGTCATCATGGATGCATATGTGGCATGATGTTACCATGACATGCATGGGAATGCGATGGGTAGAGAAAAGACAAACATACTCATTCCATGATATTGGTTTGATCCGCATAAAAAGGGTTGGCGTATTCTCCTACACTATAATATATTACGTTTAGCTGACATCCTGCATTGCCCCATGAGATTTAAATAATGGTAGGAGTTGACCCTTGCTACAGTTCCACTCATCTAAGCTTCTCAAGACTCCATATGCACATCAAACCATGATTTTTTCCCCTGTCCTGTTTTGATCTTCACATGCAGGTCTAGAGACCTCAGTTTGGCCCTCACCTCAGAAAATCTTCCTGCAGTTTTTTCTTTCCTTTTTTTTACACAAGCAATTTTGTCAAAAAACAAATTGTATATGCACGATCTGCAATACTGTTGCATGTATATATACATTATAGTTATTCATCATCAGCTTCCAGTTGGTCATGTTGTCTCCTCCAGTGCATGTTGGCCAATATGCCACGTGAAAACTTTACAAGAAGAATCTCCTTCAAAATCAGCATTTTTTCACAGAAAAATCATATAGTAGTAATTAATATCTTCCATGAGAGACTGAGGAACCTTGGAAGAAGCCAAAAAAAAAAAACTTAAATTTGTTGTTATTACTAGGAGCGGTCATTGGTAAGGGACAAAGACAAATCCGTGACCACCGACAGCAAGAATCAACAGCACGGTCTTCCTTAACATTTCTTGTTTTAGAGGGTTAATTAATTTATCCCACATTGTTTTCATCTTGTTCTCTACAAAGCCAAAGAACAACTGTGTTCTTAAAGCTCTAAAGATCTGTCAATAGTTTTCTACAAAATGTATTTTATCTTGTTTGCCTGATTTTATATCTTTTGCTTTTAACCCAGATACAGTCAGGACTTCATCAATCATCCATGGATGTGCATGACATGTATACATGGGTCATAATCATCAAGAGAATAAGATATGGGTCCACTATGCATATAGAAAAATACATTTCCATCAAGGCTGAGTGTTAGGGTTTGTACTTTCTATTTGGATTAGTTTGGAAAACCAGCTCTACACTCTTCAACGCCATGGAAACTTCTTTACCAGACCACTGTTTGATCACTTCTACTTGAATTGTATCCTTGTACTTCTCTCGCAATACTAATCATGCACAAGATCATTAATCCATTAAACATGGATGAAGATGAAGAAGCTGATTCTGGAAGTAGTAAGACCAGAAGCAGTGCAAGCCCAAGCAACAGCGTAGCTGAAGGAGGTGAGAAGAAGGCAACTAGTTCAAGTGGGGTGCGGCCCTATGTAAGATCAAAGATGCCTAGGCTGCGGTGGACCCCTGAACTCCATTTTTGCTTTGTTCGAGCGGTGGACAGACTTGGTGGTAAAGAGAGTAAGATGATTGAATTTCTTTAATCTACTTTTTGGGGGTTTGATTTCCATACCTTTAATTAAGCCAATTATTTTGATATGACCCTTGGTGTAGGAGCAACTCCAAAATTGGTCTTGCAACTAATGAACATCAAGGGTCTTAGCATAGCTCATGTCAAGAGTCATTTGCAGGTATGTGTTCAAACATTAAATTCTTTTGAAGAAGATATATAGTACAGAAATGTGATTGTTCTAATTTCAATTTTGGTCATTGAGCTTCTAGATGTACCGGAGCAAGAAGCTTGATGATAAGGGTCAAGGTACAACTCTTGATCATATAAAATATAACCTGCAATTTATATTTAGGGCTAAATCTAATCTCATGGTATATGTATATATGACAGTTGTAAGCAACAGTCATCTTTTGGGAAGTGTAAATTACAGATCTCAAAATCTTTGGTATCAGTCCATGCTTCATGATCAAAGAGTCATCAGGTAAAGACTATAGATTGCTAAAATTGCCTGGATTGAGCTTTTAGTACTTTTGCAAACCTAAAGGCTAACATCACTGTCATTAACATGTATATAGTGATATTTCATGGAGTGCATTTCCTGGAAACCGAATGCCCCAGCCTTACACGACTGCTGGTCGCATGAATAGTACAAACGGAGCTGGTTTACTCCGTTCTGACATGAGTAAGGAACTTGGTTCAAGAGCAAGGAATGAGGTTTTCTACATGAACAACAACTTCAACTTCAATCAGCAGCCTGTTAGGGAAATGGAAGATTGTGAAAGCACCGGAGCAGAAGTGCAGCCGATATTCATGCATCCCTCTTTTGCAAATGAATGGCTCGGAAGAGGAGCAGAAAGGCAAATTAGAATGGCCAAAAGAAAAGCTGATAATGATGAGGACCTTGATTTAAGCCTGTCACTGTGCACAAAGCTGAGGCAACAAGTTAGGAGATCTAATGAGGAAGAAGCTGCCAATAGCAGTTTGTCTCTTTCTTTATATTCTCCTTCAAAGCCTGAAATGTACTCTTTGAATGTAAACTTGAAGGAAGATGATTCTACAGCGTATCTAAAACTGGCGAGTACCCTGGATCTGACTATATGAACTTGAGAGAGTTCCAGTCAGATCTTGTTGGTACTTGTACAAGAAAAAAAAATATCTTCATAGATTGTTGTCTAGCTATTTTCCATCCTAATTAAAATGCATGCGTTTGCAATAAAAATCCAGTTGCCCTTTACTTCGAATCCGTGATTTATCTCAGTTTAAGCCCCTGGTGGTCTCGAAAACCCTAGAAGGAGGCGAAAGAAACGAAGGCCGTTCTATTCAGATCAGATGCAGACAGGGATGGACGGAAGGAAGTCCATTCTAACTTAAAGTCCTGCGTCAGTCCCTAGATGCATGCTATTCTATGATTGTAAGTATAAATTGATATTAACCTCTGTAGATGTCTATAGGGATTAGGGTGTTTAAGGAGTCGGTGCACATCCAAAAAAGACAACACGGACTCGTGGTCATAACGCAAACATGGCGGTGGGAGATCATGACAAACATCCAAGACCAATAATATTGAGTAGTGAGATAAGGCAGGGCTAAGCTGATACACGTGATCAGCATTTACTATAATCAATCCTGAAATATAAAGAAAATCAAGGATGATTCATTTCATATAATAGAAATAGTCCATGAGGTTTTTCATCCTATAAAGAAAACAGACAGACATCAACATGCAAACAGAAAACGGAAGGATTGCAGAAAAAAGGGTGAACTGGGAAATGATATGAAGCATCAGTTGACATGAAATGGAAGTCATTGCTTGCGGGTATTGAAGTTGAAGATCTTCTCAAGCTCTCCAAAGCCGGAGCTAAAGCTTCCGAACTGCTCCTGTTGTGGCTGATTCGGGAATGGTTCCGGTCCAGATTGGTCCAGGCCCACATTTGTGAAGTCTCCTCCACTGGCTTCCCAACCAGGCAGTGGCAGCATCATATGCCTAGGATCTTCCGGCTGCAAGTTAAGCAGGTTCAGCCTCTTCATCTCCTCCGCTATGTAATCCACTTCACCATCAACTGCAAATATTAATAATCAATTTCTCAGGGTCGAAATCGTCTTGGTTATGTTGATTTGGTGAATTAAGTAGATTCATATTTTCAGTCATTTTTTGTTAGTGAGAATGTGAGATGTTTCTCGAGTTTGTATTTGATTCTGTTATTGTAGAATAGAAATCCTCTACCATTTTCATTACCCCTATATATGTCATACGCTTAAAATTAACTTTAGGGTTTTAGGTTAGGGGTTGTGGTTAATGTTTAAGGAATTTAGGGTAAGGTGTATTTTTAGGGTATAGGGTGTAGAATTTAGGATTTAAAATTTAAAGTTAGGGCTTATAATTTAATTTTATAGTGATTTTTAGTGTTGAGGCATATATAAGGGTACCGAAAAAAGACAAACGAATTTCTTGTGTACTTTATAAATTATTTTATGTGATTTCTAATTAATGAATGAATTATTTGTTTTGGAAAAAAAATACAAGAAAAATTTAAGTTATATCCAGAAATGGCAAATATGTTTACAAATCTAATTATTTGATATTTATCTCGCCTACAATTCCACCCCTTATTACTTTATTTCTTTCTTTACTATACTTACAGAGAAACTACCATTGTCTATTTAAATATTTATTTATTATTATTTGATCGGTAGGTATTTTTAAAATTATATTTATGTTCAGCTCCGATAACTAAAATTAATTATAGATTAGTGATAAACTTAACAAGTAGTCTCAATAAGAAAATAAATAATGTTCATACGGGTTGAATGGTTTTGTCTACAAAGTGTGTGCACTGTCAAATAATTAAAAATCTTTATGAACAGATGTTATCTTGTAATCACTATTAGATTATTTAAAAAATTATTATAATAATAAAATTATTAATGACATATATGCTAAAAATATTTTTAAAAAATAAGGATTCAAGATAAATAAAAGCATCGGACAATCATTTCATCGAATGATCATGAGCTTCTGCTTTTCTGGAACAAACAAAACTATTCAGAGCCGACTCTTATAAGAAGAATATTCTTTTTTTTTCACTAATATTTCTTGAATTCACTTTTTCTTCTGATTTCATTTGATTTTTGTTTATCTTTTCGGTTTTATTGTTTTGGTTGTTTTAATTGGCACATGTACCCAGATTTCTCTCCTAATAAAACCAAAAGGAGTAGGAATATAATTATACCTCGAAATGGAAATACAGCTTAATATTTTAATGTAGAGTCAAATTAAGTTGAACACAAACAAACGAAACCGAAGTAACTGAATCCAACATATCAATCATTTCTTCCGTCAACTACCTCCAAGAGCGACTCTTTGACCACTCACAAGTCACAATTTTACGATGTTTTTAAGGTTTTCGTTTCGCTTTCGGTCTTAATTTCTGTGTTTTTTTTATTCTTCAATTAACCATGTTAATAATTTCATTTCAATATATTGTTGTTGATATGCATCAGATTAGTTCATTGTTACCTTGGTCTGAACTAACGTACAAAGGTTGTCCGGTTCCGGAGTTATTCAAACAAGGATTGATCGGCATCTGCACCGTGGGCAGTCCATGTTCCCAAACAGCCATATTCTGCGCCCTCATTTGTTGCCTCAAATTCAGTTCCCTCAGCCTCTTTACTTCTGCTCTCTTCTCTTCGATTTCAGCTGCATCACCAAAATATAAACAAAACTTATTCTTGTATTATATGCATGTAAGATTGATTCGTTTACGCACGTATTTTCATCATTGTATGAGTTCAAGTGCATTACCATCCACCATAATTCTGTGGTTAGCCAAAGCTAAAAGACGGTTCTGCAAGTGCTTTTGCTCATTTCTCAATAAGGTTTGCCTGTCCTTTTCCATTTGAACTTGAGAGGAGAGCACAGCAACTAGATTCTGGTATTTTTTATCACGAAAGTTTCATAGATAAGTGAAACTAATTAGATGTGGAGGGAATCCAAAGAGAAAGATGGAGTTATGTTCACCTGTAGAGATTCCACCTTCTTTTCCATATCAGTAAGATGTTGAAGCTTCCTGATTCTTGATCTTTGAGCGGAGAGTCGGTTTGAAATGACCCTACACAACAAAACAAAGGTCCGTCTAAGATATATGTAGGTTAAACGAAAGAAGACAAAACGAAGTTACCGTCTAAGCTTTTTCTGGTCCATGGTTTGTTCCCTGTAGCGATCCCCACGGCCTTGAAAAACATTGCCCACCGCAGTGTTGGGAAAAGGTCCGATGTTCAGTTTCTGGGTAGGTGGAGGGAACAAGGTTTGATCTGCCTTGTTTTTCTCACTTCTCAAGCTAAAAGGATTGAACCCCGGGAAGGAAGGGGCCTGAGTTCCACTGCTGCTTGCCCCAGCACTAAAGCCAACACCAGTCATGAAATAGGGTTTTTGACCCACATAGTTAAATGAAGTAGGAGATATAGGAAGTTTTGCTGGAGACAAGAAGCTGAAATGGTTGGCACTGGCACTGGCACTGGAACCGGCACTGGAACGGACACTGGTGGCAGCAATAGGATATTTAGGCCAGACTGAAGCAACAGATGGTATTTCCCGCACAACATTTTTGTTCTTTCCGTCCATGTTTTTCAAGGCGCTAATGTTGCTTTCAACCTGCAAACATGCAAAACAAACAAGCATTACTAGCAAGGAATTGAAATCCAAATCTTACAAACAAAAAATTACTTTCAACTCATACTAAGTACTAACCCTTATGAAGATTCAAGTTCTTGTGCTTAAGAGTCTGCCATGGCCTTCGTATTTATACACAAAAACCTGGCACATTACCATATATGATGCATTGTACACCCTATCGTGATTAGCCATTTGCTGGGCAGACATAGAGCAAAGCTGAAGTTCAAAACGTACGTAATTCAAAATACAAAATTACCCACACTAAACAGACTCCAAGATAACTGTATAAGTTGGATAATCTAGTAAATTCAGGTTGGTTTATGAAGCTAGCCAATGATTGTCATGAACTCCACTTTTTTCCTTCTCACAACACAGTCATCCTTATCACTAAGAAGGGTAAATACTAAATAATACCCTTTTTTATTTAATGGTAATTAAATCATACTCCTATTAAGGTAAAACATATATCTGTCTTAATTTTGATGCATAGAAAAACACAACACTCTTGTAACTGAATTCTGCCCAAGTTTGGAACCCAAATAATTCAAGCAATTTTTATTTATCGAAACCATGCCACAGGCACTGCCGTATTAGCTCTACTTCATAAACATGTAATGAAAAATGCAGGTTTTGATGTAATGAGCTCCGAGCAGCAGTCTACTATTCCATCAGGAATTCAGCCTCCTCGATAAGTAGATGGTGTTGTTGAAAATTTCAATGTGTTGTATGAACAACTTTTGACATGTAAATGGTTTTAAGTGATCAATGAAAATAACGATTTTAACGGCCGATTAAGATACTTATTAGATTTAGTGGTCGATGAAAATAACGATTTTAACGGCCGATTAAGATACTGGTCAGATTTAGTGGTCGATGAAAATAACGATTTTAACGGCCGATTAAGATACTTGTTAGATTTAGTGGTCGATGAAAATAACGATTTTAACGGCCGATTAAGATACTTATCAGATTTAGTGGTCGATGAAAATAACGATTTTAACGGTCAAGCAGAACACGTACTATTATGAATTTATTCACACAATAGATCAATGAAAATAACGACTCTAACGGTGAATTAAAATATCATCATAGGTTTTGTTTAGATATAATAGTAACGTCAGCTATTGGTTAAATAATATATCGGACAATGTTCGGTGATAATAATAGAAATTTTAACGGTTGATTAAAATATCATTATCAATTTTGAACATGTTTAAATAAACAATATTTTTCTAATAAAACTAAATAGTTTTGATATCAATGTTAAATTAATACTTCATTAACATGAAATGTGGAATTATAGGCAAATGTGGCTTATGAAGTTGCTAGTATATGAAATTCCTTGCAAGCCTTTATTTGGTTATAAGGTTGAGAGCTGACGTGGATTTCAGTAACAACCAGCGAAGGGACGTTACAAACGCACCTGCACACAGGGGACGTTACAGTTATGAATGAATCACACGCGTTCCCACAGCACAAACTTTTTATTCACAATTAGACAGTTAGCCGTTGGGTCTCTTGCAACAGAGAAGATGCACCCTTCATAATTTTATATAATATAATTTTTATGGTTATAAAAAATGATAATGTTCGACAATTAATTGATAGCTGATAGTAAATTATATTAATTGATAGCTAATTTGATTAGTTAAATGTATAAAAGTGTTTGATAAAATTAACTGATAGCTTATAGTTGTATGATTATTTAAACAAACAAAATGACATATAATGACATGATTATATTTTATATTTATTTGAATAGTTTATTAGTCACCAATAATTTTGTATCTATTAATATTATTTTTAATATAACATTACTAAGTATATTTAAAGTATATATATATATTAATTTATTATTTATATAATTATTTTAATATAATTTAATTAATTATTAAATTTAAATACAAATATAAATGTGTGATAATAAAAAGAAAAAATAAAAAATATTAGTTTACAAATGTCACAATAGGGTAAAATAGTTTTTATAACTCTTACGTTAAAATCTCTAATTTTAAAAACTCCTATTAGTAATTTTTTCAAAATAAAATGTTTTATCTCGATCCGCTATTTTAATACGCTCTTTACCAAATATTTAAATTAAAAAAATTTAACCAGTCAAACCTTTAATTTTGGGTTAAACATCCCCTTACTAAAGAGAGCCATAATTATTTGAATTATGAGAGGCCATTTTTTAACTTAAAAACGAACAAAAAACAAATACTTATCTTTATCTAATATTTAATGAATAAGTTCATTAATAACTACTACTATATATTCTTTATGAGGCCATTATTTATATAATTATTTTTAATATAATTTAATTAATTATTAAATTTAAATACAAATATAAGTGTGTGATAATAAAAAGGAAAAAAAAGTACTAGTTTACAAATGTCACAATGTAAATATGTGAGGTTAAATAAGTCTTTATAACTATAATGTTAAAATTCTTCATTTCAAAAACTCTTATTAGCAGTTTTTTTAAATAAAATGTTTTATCTCAATCCGATATTTCAATCCGCTCTTAATCAAACATCTAAATTAAAAATTTGACCGGTTAAACCTCTAATTTTAGATCAAATATCTCTTTACTAAGCAGAGTCATAATTATTTAAATTATGAGAGGCAATTTTTTACCTTAAAAAGCGAACAAAATCAAATACTTATCTTTAGCTAATATTTAATGAATAAGTTCATTAATAACCACTACTATATATTCTTTATTAAGTGATTTTTGCTGGCCATTATCCCTTACTGTATCATAAATATGAGGACAATCCTTGCTTTTTGAAATTAGAAAATGGAATTGTAAGTGAAAGTGGCAATAGCTTAATTCTTATCCGCAAATATTCAGATTCGCCTTCTTTCAGGTTTGTGGTAAAATATGGTCTTGGAAGTCGTAATTGGCCTCGAATTCAGTGGCTTAAATTTTGCCCAATTGGGCTTGCTGTCCTTTTGTGCCCATACGGACGTCGTCCGTATTCCGGAAACATAAGGAAGGCATAAGTCAACATTGGAATACCGGGTTCTTATTTCGTGCCTCTACTTCTTCAACAAAAACCATTCGTCCTTTTTTAGATTAAAATTCCTCAATCCTTTTTATTGTTAAATAAGCTCGTTTAAGATTAAGGTTAATATTTAGTCGTATGGGTGTTTGATGTATTTTTAATGTTTACAGTTTATTGTTGAAAATTTAAAATTTATGGTAGAGTTTAAAATTTATATTTTTTAGTCACTACTGTAAAACAGGTCTTTAGCGGTGTTTTTTTAGTCTTATAACGGCGTTTTTTTAGTGTCGCTAAAAACTCCCCTGCAGCGTTTTTTTTATATAAACACCACTATAGACATTGATAGTGCAGCGCTTTTTAACAAACGCCGCGAAAATTGTTATTTGTGACGTTTTTATTTCAAAACGCCGCGACTTCTTTAAAATTAGCGGCGTTTTGTCTCAAAACGCCGCAAAAAGTGCCGTTATATACCAGAATTTGTGGAGTGAGCTGTGTTGAACATTAAAAAATGACATCAAAAGAGACGGATGATAATCTTAACCTTAATTTGTAAATCTTAACTCTAAACCTCAACATTTAACTTGATATAGATAAGAGCACGAAAAAAATAGTGAATTTCTATCATTCTTTGTATTATCGATTCTAAACTGTTACCAAAATAGTTTTCTCGTTTCTAAAAATTGACTATTAATACTATATTTATATATTTTATTATTCAATTTATATTATTTTTAAAACCAAAAGTTATTCTTTAAAATTTAAAATTTCAAACAAAATTTGTAATGTGATTTAAAATCTAATAATACATATTTTTACCATATAAATAAAAACATTATTTTTTTTAGAGAATTACTAATGTTAAAAATTATTTCTAATATTTATTGTTATTTTTAAAGATTAGTGGGGAGAAATAGAAAATAATGTTTTATTTGAATACAAAACATTATTTCAAGGATATTTTAGTCTAAAGTAGTGGGAATTGTTTAATACCTAAAAACAGTGTGAGAATGTCATTGGTGAAAAGAAGCTACTACTGGAAATATAGTATTACCCTTTGTTGGGAATTCTCCTAAACTAAATGCAGGTATATAATTCTGAAAAAAATTATTCCCTTTAGTAATAATCTTTTCCGCGAACCAAATATCCCTTAAACTTAAAAATTAAACTATAGTGAACTTTTGAATAAAATATACCTTAAAATGAATAAAATAGTGGGGTTTTGATGGCCCACCAAACAGACAATCTCTTTCTTCACTCGGCCCACTTCCTCATCAGAATCGTTGAGCTGTACAATAGTTATAATTGACGGCTCTAATCGCTAGTGTTAGATTTGTTCGGGAATGTTTTTTAAAGGCTCGTTGAGTTGGGTTTTTTTTAATAATTTTTATTTAAGAGAAGTGGAAAGAAAAATTTTGCTCCCTATTAGGTCTTAAACCGGAAATTTAGAAGAATAAGAAAATATTAACTGATAATTTTAATTACTTTTTCAGAAATTATTAACTTATTAAATACATAAACAATATCGGTCACACTAAACACACAAAATGATTCTTTATAGTTCAATTTTGTCTCAAAAGTTACATAACACAGAAATTGAAAAACTCAATTTTTGATAATGCTTATTTTCAGTCTAATATTTATTTCAAAATTAATACCGAACGAAACCTTAATATATCAACAGAATTCCTTGACGTGGATGTCCACAAATGTAATAAGATGTAGTGGATCACTCATTTTTCTCATTAAATTTTATTAATCTCATCGATTATCGTCTTTTCTTTTATTCACAGCATCACCTATTAGCTGTTGATTTTCGTCTAAATCAAAATGAGTGAATCACAAAGCACCAACCATTGATTGTTTCATCCAAATTTGAAGAGTTAAACCGTCAAAAATCACTACAACCCTTGTTTGGTACCATCCGAATTTTGACATCAACAAAAATTAAAAACTATTATCATAAAAATAAGTTTTTATTTGTCAAACTCAAAGAAAAAAATTAAAAAAAAAACAAATTAAGAAAAGTCGACTAAAATGCGTTCAATTTCCGTAAGCTCTCGCTCTCAAATGTATTATGTCAAAAATCTGTTCTTCGTTCATATCGAGGCACAAATACTTTAATCTCTTAATTAGTGGGATTTTACATTGTGGACATATTTTAACAATAGCAATTGATTTAGTGTATAACACATAACTTTGCTTCAAAGAAAATAAATTTTTTTGAGTTTAGTCTGCTAACTAAGTAAGGACACACCAGCAGACAAACTGTTCGAATCTGAGTCTCTTACGAATAACAACGTTTCCTTTTTACATCGCTATTTACAAAAAGCAAAGCAAAATGAAGTGTTCTAAGATCCCATATCAGAATGGAGGCTTTGCTTAATCGAATACTTCCCATTCTTGAGTTATTATTGTAGATGCCGGTAAGGGGGATTGGGCTCCTACTACTGACTCAAATGCCTCCCATTTGCTACTCACAGCCACTGCATTGCAACCACTGCTGAAGGGATTGGAGTTTCTAGCCTTCAATTTGTCTAGCCTGTCCACTAGTCCTTGCACTCGCCGGACCTGTGCAAAAATCCAATGTTTTCTATTATATATCATTCTGCCATCAAACTGCTAAGATCTCTGCTTTCCTGTGCTGTGATTCGAGCTGAAAAACGGTTGAAAGATATTTATCAACAGGAACAAGCACAATTATTTGTACCAAAAGGGTTTATGATTAGAGCAAAGAAAAAAAATTGAGCATACATGTGTCTCACTAGTAAGCATATAACCGGATAACGACTAACCTCGACCCGCCTCTGGACTTTGGCTTCTCCATCAGCCTCAATTGAATCTAATTGGAGCAACTGCACCATAAGCAACTCTGTCAAGACAAGGAATTCGTTTTCTACGACCGTGGTACCTGCAACAACAATTGCCTCCAAAGCAATGACCTACCAAAGTTTGATCAGTAGGTCGAAAAAGTGTCGATGTTTGTAACATGGAAAACTAAATTATAATCTCTCTTTTCAGCGGATGCTAACCTTCTCGGAGAGTTTATCAACCTCTGATCTAACCTTAGCAACCTCTTCACAGACTTTTAGCAGGGTTTGATTTCTATTCATCTCCTGGAGCTTCCTCTCTTTGCTAGCTGGGTCCTCTAAAAGTACCACCTTTGACATGTCTTTTACTCCTACCATGTGCAAACATTCTCCATCATCCTTTTCTTTCCCTTGGAACAATAGCCTTTGCTCCTTGGGCTCCAAACCGGTTTCTTGTGCAAGAATTCTTTTCAGATCCCCTTCAATTTGAACCAAACTATAAGAAGAGGAAATATAGAAAACACAGACGTATGAAAAGATGGTTACCAAAAGTGGATTGAGCAGGCAGAGGTATATCATGGTGGGAAGAGCCATGAGAAACTTTGATGTTGATCACAGGAGCAGAAGAAGCATCCCCCATGTTCCTCTTTTGAACAAGCATGCCACCAGGCCTAAGCTCCCACTCTATCTCCCCTTTAACCACATTCTTCACCACTACCCTTTTTGAAGACGATAATCTTTTCATAGTCAGAAAATACCCAGAATTAGAAAAAAAGGTGGAGTTGGTTGAGAGAGAGGTACGAGTCTGAACTAATTGCAATAGCTAAGTCTGAACTAAAGAGGATTGAGTAAGCAAACAAGAGGTGTTTTGAGACAAAGACGCTCCAACTTAACCTTTACCTTCAAGCTCCTGTGTACTGTGTTTACTTACATGTAGAAATCGTGATTTTGATGGAGACCAAGACCATAACATAACAGGATCGTGATGTTGGAAAAATCCCAGAGCAGATGGAGCCTAAATGTGCCAGGTGGAGGGTCCGGAGGATGAGAATTATAAGATCCAACGGCCCACGTTGGTACAAGAAAGTATATCACATGATGTAACTGATGAGACTGGAGGGTCCAATGCTTTAACTTGAGTTCAGGGGAAGCCTTGATCGGTGCTAGTTGAAGCCTTCTTCTTACAGCTGAGGGTATTTCTTCACAGAATTTAAGGCATTCCAAACTCAGAATATGGTGATGGGAATGACTTAACTCCCAAATCTATCCAACTAAAGATAGATATAAATACACACACATGTACTGGTTACAGAGAATGTTATAAGATCCATTCCACTCCTTTGGATTTATACAATAAATATAATTTCCTTTTTAGTCAGGAAAGTAGGAATTGATGTTGAGTGATTGACTTGGTTACAAGTTATTTACCACACAATATATGATTTTTTTTAAATTTAATAAAAGTAATGTATTTAATGATTTATTAAAAAATCGTAATAGAAGAACGAACCAACTTGCCTCATTAGTTAAGGGAATGATTGTTGTTCCTAGAGGTTACGGGTTTGAGCACCAGCACCTGCAGAAGGGTGATTGAGCATGCATTATCAAATGGTGGAAAGTATATTTAAATGGTATATATGTGCAATTTCTTTAGTAATACTTAATTCTTACACCAGTGCCTGCATCTTGCCATCTGCATGTTTATTATCTTTCTCTGATATATCATTCTTATTTTCAAGATTCAATGCTTGATTTACCTCAATCTGCATTGTCTTGTGCATCTTGACACTTTCTTCTTCAGATGACTCCGAGTCAGCTGCCTCTAGTGGTTTATATTTTCGGAGCTCGATCCCCAACCGGATGACTTGTTCTTCGGTAAGCTGTATTTTTCTGTTAGCAATTTCAAGTTTTTCCTCATACTCCCTAATTATAGCAAGAAGTTCAGAATTTTTATGTTTTGCCCCTCTTACTGAACCATCTGTATTTTCTTCCTCTAACATCCGTAGCTTTTGTTTCACTTCGTGGAGCTCAATCTCCAACACAACCATTTGTGCAAATCGGTATTCAACCTACACAAAAACATAATTGGTACTTGTACATAAAAATATAAGGTTGCAATACTAGAACATTATGAACTACATTACTAGTAGAGTATTCGTATATGACATGTATATATAGCTGGTAAAATGAATGGTTCAATTGATTTGTTCCGTTCCATAAATATCAAAGGGGACATGGACTCTTTGAACAAAAAAAAGAAAAGGGGACATGGACTCCAGGCTCCAGCTATAGTATGAGAAGGTGAGACCACGCGCATTATTAGAGCGAGTTGAGTTGTACACGGAGTTGAAAGACAAGATTAAGAGTATTAGTAATTCCATTATTTGTCCAACTTTGAGAACCAGACATCCAGCTGTGTTTCGATGCATCTCGTCATTCTAAGACTAATTTAATCGCAAAAGAACGAAACTTTAGTCGCAAAACAAAGACAGTTTTTGGAAAAGGAAGAAACCAAAATCAGATAGAAACGGATTCACCCAAAGCGCATTGATTTGATGCTGTTAACCAAAGAAGTCGCAAAAATGTGCAAATGTTAGTATTTATATTGTTTCCGTATATTAGCTCTCCCCGTCATTTCCCTACCTTTTATTCTATACCCGTTCGACCTTACAAATTGCAATCTCACATCCGGCTTCAAGTTTGATGGACCAAAGTACTAGGCAGTTTGCTTCCACAAATGTGCCATGTATTCCTTGCTTGCCATTCGGCTTGCCTTTACTTAATCCCCTTTTATTAGGCTGCCACGTCAACAAATGATATGCGAATTGCTAACAACGTATAAGCCAAGTCCCTCACCTACATGCATAAATGATCGGGCCAAAGATGCTTGGTCTAATTATAAATTTTTGGGGGTTTTTCTTTATGCAGTCATTTCAATACCGTATAAATAGAATAGGTATCTGAATTATATAAAGCCAACTCTGGCAAAACCAAATTCCGTCTCACCCGAACTTCAAAATATTGAGACACAGAGATACATAATATAAAAAACCAAAAAAATAAGTTGTCTATAACAAGAACTCTTTCAATGCATGGACTGAGCAGCAATATAATTTTGCTACCAGGGAAAATCCAGTTGAATAAACCGTCCTCGACACTTTCCCAAAATCCCAAACAAAACTCTAACCATGCAAACATGACTGACATGACTCAGGGTTTGACCAACCCTCGACACACAACCAAACCTAAGGACACAAAGGACCTCGACCATTCCGACCCATATATTACGCATCTAGCTTCGATCCCAAGAATACGCCAGACATGCATAGAATCAGGTGACAGACAAACCTCACCCTGTTCGACAAAAGCCTACAGCATGGAAAACAAACCAATCTCCCGCCTAGGTAGAGGAAGCTGTCTCCCCATCTTTCTTCTCACTATCTGCTTTTTCTGTATTATCAACTTCTGTTTCCTTCTCTTCCTTTGTAGCAACAGCCTTCTCCTCTCCAGCTTTATCTTCAGCTTTCTTGTCTTCAACGCTCAACTTCTCAAGTGACTCGGCAGCTGCAGATGCATCTTCATTTTCCTCTTTCGGATTTTGTGATTCAGCTACTTCTTGGAACATTTCCATAAATGTTTTGCAATCTGTTTTAAAGAAAAATGTAAAATCGGTAAAAACCAAGAGGCTTTATTCCCTCAAAGCAAAACAAACTTTATAATAAAACAAAAAAGAAGCCAAATCACGTAGAACCACAACAAGCCATCAACAACCCCGATTGAAAAACATTTCCGTTAACTGCAACTGATATTCTCAATAACATTTCCCCGCAAAAGAAATAATAAAAGCCACTCTTAACAGTTTCAGTTTTCATGGCAATATCAAGCCCTCCAGCAAAGTTATTATGTTAAAGCACCAAACATATACGTAGCTAATTTTATCATGCCTAAAAGACTTACAAATTCAACTCAGGATTCAACCATATGCACGATAACAGATAAATTTCACAAGCAACAACAGTTTATTATAAATTTATTCACTTGGGATCCTAGAGCACACAACTTATTTAAATGACATGTGTCATCAATATGAAATTCAATCAAACCTTATAACATCTTAATAGTACAGCAAAAATGGAAATATCAAACCAATAAAACCACAAAGGTCAGAAAGCGAAAATGCTTCCGATTTCCATCAAAGTCAACATGGGCTACAGCGAAAAAAACTGAAATCGACAGAAAGTTTAAATTAAACGGGACTATAGTGTTACTCCACATTTAAGAGTTGAAGTTATTTGCCAATTCGTGCTATAAATTAGTAAAATGCTATCATTTTTAATCAAATACATGTTTGAAACTGATACCAACTCGAACAGATTGAACAAAAATTAAAATTTCAGTTCCTATGAATTTAATTTTTGAACCTTTGAACTGTGCTCAACCAAGCTTTCAAACATTCAATAAGGATTAGAATACCTAATTAAAATGTAAGTCACTAACTACTTGAAGAAAATACCAATGCTCCACTACTCCAGTATGAAATTCTGTTTACTTACTAAGCCCGTACAGATCCAGATCCAGATCCAGATCGCAAGATTAAATAATGAGTTGAAATAGCATTGTTTCAATTTCATTAAGCAAAGTAGCAAAGTGATTTAGAGTAAAATATACTCACTTTCCACAGATGCAAAACGAATGCAGAAAAGTTCATCTTTCAATTCACCATCTGCAAAGTCAGAAGCGTGCCATAAGCAGGATTTATCATTCCCAGCGTGCTCCTGCACCGTCATCGTCGGCAACACTGCAAAATTATGAAATGATCAGAAAATAGAAAAGAAAAACAGAAACAGAATTGAGGAAGTGAAAAAAGAAAGAAGAGACGATACCTAGATGATTGGCGCAGATCTTGAGAGTCTTAGATTGCCTCATAACAAGGCGAACTTTCCCCGTCTCTTTGTGCTTCAACAGCTTCACAGTACCAGCGCCTCTCTCTTTCCATTGATTTGATTCTTTATCAAAACGATACAGCTTCGACTTCCTAGTAAATAAAATTGTGTATATTCTTATAATTAAGATCTCCAGATAAATCAACGAATATTCGAATCGGAAATATAAATAAAAGAAAATACTGACAGATCAAGGATGGTATCTTCGTTTTCCTCGCCGGTGCTAACAGCGACTTCCTCGAGCTTGACAATAGGGGCGACTTGTGCTCCGGTATCTTCATCCTCGGCGGCGGGAGCTTCTTCGTCATCTCTGTGCTCGCGATCTGGTTCTTTGCTTGCCATAACTTCTTTTAGGGATTAAGAATAAGAAAAGGCAATTATCAGGCCGTTAGGGTTTTATAAAGGGGGAGTAGGGGAGAGTGAGGGATGAAGAAGTGTTTATTTTGAAATGTTGCAGCCTGGGAGGCGGCGTGATGTTTACGCAGAATGCAAAGAAAAGGAAGGGTGTTTTGGGGATGGGGCGCATTAATTCTAGTCCAGAATAGTGGCTTCATGACTTGGGTTAGGAGTTATTCCAAGTTTAAACAAACAAAGGTATGAAAGAAAACTAACCTTAAGATAAATATGTAAATTACTTTAAAATTTTAATCATGCAAATCTGAATTAAATATACTTACTAAAATTGTAAAATAACATTCTTTATAAAAGAAAATATGACGTTAACATTATAAATTAGGGATATGTTTTAAAATTTAATTTATTAAGAATTAATAATTATATTCATACATGTAGTTTTTTTATTTAATCACGATATTCGACTAATTGATCGATAGTTCAGATTAAATTTTATAAAATTTTCTCAACCTAAATTAACTGGTTGTTGGTGTAATATAAATATATTTTATAATTCAAAATTAAACTTCGCTAAAAAATTAAAGAAAATTTTCTAAGATTTTATTGTATTTTTTTCTTTCTTTTTCTTAAAGATTATTTTTATTTATCTTAACTATACGATCTTTTAAAACTTGTACATATTAAACAATACAATTTTTAATTCAATTTATCAAACAACCGTTAGACTAATATTTACTATTTAATTTTAAACAAAATATCAAAATAAAATTCTAATTTACATTCATGACTTATTTGTTTAGTATTTAATTTTTAATTCAATTTATCAAACAACCGTTAGACTAATATTTTGTTTAGTATTAAATAATGATGAAATACAAATTTAAAACGAATATAGCATAATAAAAAATGAACTTAAAATTTTGTTTTTTCTATAACTAAAAGAAATAAGAAAGATGATTTCAAATGTGAAAATAGATTTTTTACTTGTACTTTCGAGGTGGCAAACGGGTCATATTGATCGAGTTAGGTTTGGGTCATTTCGATTCGGTTTAAGTTCAATTTTAACTGCATTTAGTTTCGGTTTTGTTTGGGTCGAATTTGATCTGGTTTGATTTCAAATCGGGTCTATAGTGATTCTGATCGGGTATCAATACGGATCAGGTCACATCAATTTGGTTGATTTTTAGGTCAAGTATTTTGGGGCGTGTCAAGATCGGTTCAATAGAAGATCGATATGTTTCTGTTGGATTTTTCAGGTCGAAACAATTTCTTAAATCCATATATGGTTTTATAAAGCCAAATATATTTAACTTTTTAGTGAGTTGTGCGATATTTCACATCAAATCTTTCATTATTTCTTTTAACATCTATTATTTATTTTGGGTTGACTTCGGTTCTGGTTACTTTCAGTTCTGATGAAATCGATTTCAGGTCCTTCAATTCGGTTGAAAATCAATTTAAGTATGTTCTGTTCGATTGAAAAATCAAATCGGGTCTATATCGATTCATCTAAAAATCAGATCGGTTTCATTTCGATTCAGTTTATTTCAAATCCAAATCATCATGTTAGAGTTTCAAATCGGGTAAAATTGGATCAAATCAATTTGCCACCTCTACTCCAACGTAACAGAAACTAAATCGGTAGAACCACAAGCTCACGCCAGCAAGCACAAACACACATCACAAAGAAACAATTCGCGATGTTAGAAGAGCTGAGTGATGAACCACCTTAACAACTGCGTCAAACAACGAGGTTCTATTGATGGATGGCTATCAAACCACAGCGTCAAAATAGATTTTTTACGACCTGTACTCTCCTAATAAATAATAAGCTCGACGGATTCTTTCATCATAAAATAGATAAGTGCAGTAATTAAACATGAGTTTTTCCATCATGGAATAATTTCTTAATACCGTAGAAATAAAATGTGTTTTTTATAAAGCTAGCACCAACTGAATCATAGCGCCAATTCTGGCAAACCAAATTCATTTTTCAACCAATCATTTCTCTTGAAACACAAAAAAAAAAATCAAATATTACCCCCCCCCCCCCCCCAAACCAAAAAATAAAAATCTTTGAATGCATGCCCAGTTGAATAAAATCTAGTGGACACTAAAAACACAAACGAAACTCTAACCATGCAAATGTGACTGACAATCTGACATATGACTAAGGGTATAACCAAACCCTCGACAAACACCCAAGTACACAAAAGACCTCGACCATTTCAACCCATAAACTCCCATCTAGTTTCACCTGCAGGAATATGCCAGACAAGGCTTGGAAGGTGACAACAGGTGTGTAATTTCTCCATATTAGTCAAAAGCCTATGGCAAGGAAAACAAACCCGACCTCGTTTCAGGTAGAGGAAGCCGTCTCCCCTTCTTTCTTCTCACTATCTGCTTTTCCTGTATTCTCAACTTCGGCTTCCTTTTCTTCCTTTGTAGCAACAGCCTCACCAACTTTATCTTCATCTTTCTTTTCATCAACGCTCAACTTCTCAAGTGACTCAGCAGCAGCAGATGCATCTTTGTTTTCCTCTTTCGATTTTTGTGATTCAGCAACCTCTTCAAACTTTTCCATGAAGGTTTTGCAATCTGATTTTAACAAAAAAAATAGTAATATCAGTAAAAACCAAAAAGCTTTATTCCGTCAAAGCAAAACAGTCATTGTAATAAAATTGAAAAAAGAAGCCAGATCTCAAAGAACCATTGTCAGCCTTCTACAATCTACACCCAACTTTGTTAACTTTAATTGATATTCTCTTAACACTTTCCAGTTCCAGGCAAACATTTTTCATGGTAAATCAATCTCAAATCATTGTTATTACATTGATTAAAGAGAAATCATATGTATAACTGATTTTAACGTCTAAAGGACTTAAAAAATCAGCACAAGGATTCAATCAAGCATGATTATGACAAGAGGTCCGAAGCAACAATAGTTAAATTTAAATATCTTCAATTGAACATCCTAGAATACATATCTAAATTCTAAATGGCATTTGTCATCAATAAGAAATTAAATTTAACCTTATACCATCATATTTGTTTTCAAAGAATGTAAATATCAAACCCAAGAAAATCAACATGGGCTACCTGAGCACTGGAAATTTTAAGTTCCCTGCAAATTTCAAGTAAACAGGACTGTAGTAGTACTCAACACTTAAGTGTGAAAGTAGTTCGCAACTTCATGATATAAATTTGTAAAATGCAATCATTTTTACCAGACACTTTTTAAAATCAATACCAGCTCAGACAGAAATGACAAAAAAAATCAGTTCCTATTAATTTAATTTTGAACCTTTGTATTGTGTTCAACCAAGCATTCATTCGGTCAATAAGAGAAGAAAAATTAAGTTAGAATGAAAGAACAAGTAAACAAAATGCTAGTCAATAACTACTTAAATATCAATGCTCAACTAGTACACTCTATGAAATTCTGTTGAGTTAATAAGCCTTGATGTGCAGATCCAGATCGTAGTTTAATTGATTCCAATTTCATTTAGCATGGTAGTGAGGTGATTTAGAGTAAAATATACTTACTTTCCACGGACGCAAAACGAATGCAGAAAAGCTCATCTTTCAATTCACCGTCTGAAAAGTCAGCAGCGTGCCATAAACACGATTTCTCATTACCAGCATGCTCCTGCACCGTCATCGTCGGCAACACTGCACAATTTTTTTATTAATAAATTATGAAATCCGAAAATAAGAAGATAAAAAACAGCAACGGAATTGAGTAAGAGAAGATACCCAGATGATTGGCACAGATCTTGAGAGTCTTAGATTGCCTCATAACAAGGCGAACTTTTCCTGTCTCTTTGTGTTTCAACAGCTTCACAGTGCCAGCGCCTCTTTCTTTCCATTGATTCCCTTCTTTATCAAATCGATACAGTTTCGACTTCCTGGTAAATAAAATCATGCATAATCATACCATTCAGATCTATAGATAAATCTACGATTATTTGAATCGGAAATATAAACAAAAGAAAAATACTGACAGATCGAGGATGGCATCTTCGTTTTCCTCGCCGGTGCTGACAGCGACTTCCTCGAGCTTGACAATAGGAGCAACTTGAGCTCCGGTGTCTTCATCGTCTGCGGCGGGAGCTTCTTCGTCTTCCCTGTTCTCGTGTTCGGGCTCTTTGCTTGCCATAACTTCTTTTTTCTTCTAAAAAGGCACGAATAGGGCGTTTTAGGGGTTTTTTTTATAAAAAGGGGAGTACGCGAGAGTGAGAGACGAAGTGTGTTTTTAACTGCAGTAGCCTGGAAGGCGGCGTGAGATTTACGCAGAATGTAAAGTAGTCAGGGTTTCTTCGACAATAATGAGAGAATTTGAGTGTTTGGGTGGCGGATCGCCTTTATTCTACTTCGGAATAGAGGCTTCCTAACAAAGGTTGGGTTTTGAGAGCTGTATGGAATTGCTGGCTTTTTGTGTTTCCCTTTTTCTCCTAATAAAAAAGAGTAAATATATAATTAGTTACCTGAATTTAACAATATTTTTATTTTGGTCATTAAATTCTAAAAAAATGATTACAACGTTAAACTTTTTGTTTATTTTTAATCACATTTATATTAGATCTTAACTGGTTGGATTGTGTGACATTTTTTACTGGCGTGGAAGTTAAAATTGATTTTTTATGTAACGTTTGTTTTTTTCTTCAGTTTTTATTGTTGTCATATGAACTACCGTTTTTTAATTACTATAGATATTGACAAACTTGTTTAATCGTCTCCCTCCTGACTGGGTTTTTTTTCAAAAGCCCTTTTATACTAATGAAACTTCAACATGAAGATTCTATAATTGTGTTATGATGTTTTTTATATTTGAGGATTTTGGGTAACTGGTTGAAAAAGACAAACAATGCAATTCGAAAATAATCTAATGGGTGATTAACGACGAAATTGAATCATTAAAAAATTATTTTTTTAGCTTAATTGTTGATAGTTTTAAGTAAATTTCAAGAGAAATTAAATAAATAAGAAGAAAGATCAGAGAAATAGAAGTATTTTCGTATTAACTATGTCGTGAATGGTAATGAAGAGTTGGCGACAACCATAAAGATTTTACAGTTTCAACAAAAAATATATAAAACATTCCGACGAAATAACATTTAAGAAAAAAATATTTTGAAACAAATAATTAACGCACTAATAATTTAAAACGGAATTGAAAGCAATAATTTTAAAATTGCAACATTTTATGTCCTTTTACCAGAATAATTTTTTATTTGAATTATATTATTTTTATTCAATCATGTGGAACCTCACACATCTTGATTTCTTCGGGATATCCAATGAAATTCATTCCCGGGAAGCCAATGAGGCCATCGGAAGCACCCTCATTAGAGGTTGTTGTTAGGAGAGCAAAATCCCCCCACCACCACCCCTTGCAATTTATTGACTTGAAACCTTAAGTGATTTTTTTTTTAATTCTTGTTAATTTGTTTGTATGTGTGATAGACTGATTTTTAAATAAAAATGAGTATAATAGTCTCAAAATCTATGAAGTACAATAACATTTTTATTTTTCTCATATGCTTTATCACTAGTCCATAATCAATCTTTTGCTTTTCCTTCATAAGTATTTAACTAAACTCAATTTAAGACCCTTTTTTCTGAGATCATGTACGATCCTACCTATTTCACATGTTCAAAATCACTCCGGATTATATGGAAATAAGTGTATTTATCAACGAAAAAAAGATAGTAGATGGTTCTTTTATTCGGATAAAGAAATGTTATATTTACTTGAATCACTTATAGTTACCATGGACCTGGATTGAAATTAGTCTCATTCTCCGACCGATTATGTGTTTTCAAATTCCTTTGGTTTCCATTAAGGCATCTGTTGCGGGGACTGTTTCCTGTCAATTGTCATACAAGCAAAGTATGTATATCTTAATGGATAAGAATAAGTAAATTGAGATTAAAATTGGTGCACTTTTGATGAATGGAAAGACCATCCACTCACACAGCAACTTGTGCGATGAACCGATACAATCTTGTGGCGTGCCTTTTCCAAATGGGCAATAGCCAAAAGTGGCCGTCAATAAAACAGCACCATAATAGCTGATACTAGGAGGCAACAGGCAGGGGAGTTGGATATTTGTATGCCCTTTCGGTGCAAACAGATTTTAGTCTCCAACATCCTCAACTTGCATCTTATTCTTATCTTTTCCATCTTAAAAACACTTTAAACAAAGTTAAAATAGCAGTACCATTTCTTGAACTGTAGTTTCAATCTCTAGGATAAAAAGAGGTCTTGGTCTATCTTAATTTACTAAAATTTGATCCTTTACAATTATAAAGTTTGTTTATGTCCTTGCATGGAATGATTGGTACCCAAAGTTCCCAACAAAGTTAAAAAAAAAAAAAAACTTGGATTATAATTTGAATAAGAAGTTGGCCAACACCCTTTGAATTGTTCAAAAAATGTGTGCCATTACCAATGTTAGTGATCTATGACAAAGACTTAAACTTTTGTCGAATGCCTTTAGAACCACTTTACCTTTCAAACAAGGTTTGATTTGAATTTTGATCTTCAAAAAATAAGTGACCGGAATCGCATGACAAAAGAAAAAGTCTGAGAATGAAATGTGAAGAATATGAGTAATTGAAAAATAGCAATAAGCTGTATCTGAATATTCTTAAATTGCACAGAAATAGTTGTAATAATAAATTACAAAATATGTAGATTCCCAACTCTCCCTTCTCCACCGCTAATTCCATCTTTTGTGACTTTTCCGGACGGGACGAATCAGCCCAGCACCTGCACCGTAGCGCACCACTGGACCATTTTTGCCCATTCTCACCCTTGTAATGACCACATTGCCACTCAACAGTGTTACTGCTGCTAATGCCATCAAACGAATCGAACAATACCAAACCCGTCCAAGAACCCGAATATGCAGAACTTGTCCCCTTCATTTCCTTCTCTGTTCTCATCGATTCCGGGTATTCCGTACTCGTCTCTGCGTCACAATTCGCATATGATTCAGGAGCGTAACTCCTAACGGCTATCCATCCATCTGATTCCCAAATTAACCTTGCTTCAGTCGCCAATTTACCAATCCTCTCTCTTGCCGAAGCTTCAGAATTCTCCGTATGTTCGTCTTTTTCGAAATCGGAGCTGGCGAAATCGAAAACGCTGCGGGGAGATGTTTCTCCGATCATAATCGGTGCTGAAGCCGATGATATAAATGGATGCTGCAGCAGTTGATCGCAGCTCCACCTTTGGTTCCGATCCCTTCTCAAACACTTATCAACGAAATCCTTACCGAGCTCGGATAGCTGGGTCGGTAACTCCGGCAATTCATCTGAGTTAGCAATTCGATTTAGTGAGTTGAAGCCTTGGTCCTCCCAAGCCGGCTTTCCGGTGACCATCTCGATGACGGTGCAGCCTAAGGACCAAACATCACTCTCCGGTCCTTGATACTCACCGCGAATCACCTCCGGAGCCATCCAGAGAGGGCTTCCACGTGGCGATATCATGGACCTACACGTGTTACCCGAGCTTTCGTTTTTAATCTCAGCCATCGCTGAGCCGAAATCCGCCAGCTTTACGGATGTTATATCGTGGCCCACCAAAACATTTTTTCCTTTCACGTCACAGTGAACCATGCCTTCACCGTGCACGTAATTCAACGCCGAAACTAAACACCGCGTGTGCCACCGCAAAATCTTCTCCTCCACGTCAGCCAACCGGGATTTAACAATAGCTTCGTCAGCAACGGTGCCACCAGATAAGTACTCAATGTGAAGATTCCGGTAAGTCGTCGCCGGCGAACCGTCCACGGTCACGTCATCGCCGAGATACTCAACGACATAGGGAGAGGACAGCGAACGGAGGATCCTAATTTCGTTATCCAAAGACTCCAACTGGGTAGGAAGACACGTTGCTAAGTCGACGGACTTAACTGCAAAAAAGGCACGGTCGGATTCATTGGTTGCCAATGTTACAGTTCCGAAGGAGCCTTTGCCTAAACTCTTCCCTCTAGTCCAAGATATTTCCTGGGTACTGCTGATCTTTTTCTCCATCTCTGAAACTCAAAAACTCTCTTCTTTTTCGGTTTGTATTTCTTGAGGGCCCAAATGGAGTATTTAAATAGCCAGTCTTACGTGGAAATTATAAGTGGATAATTCGGAAAACGGTTTGATAAATGGCGCCACATTTTTTTTCTTTGAACAAGGCATGTGTTTTTGATGTAAAAGAAATGGAGGGAAGAGTGGTGATCCTGGATTTTATCCTTAAACGGAGGGACACGTGGAGTTGATGAAAGCCGTAGATTTGATTGGGAATGGGCATTTTACTTGCAAGATTTGCTCTCGCCTTGTCGGGGGATTTGGAGTTTTTAAACATGTGGTTGTCATGGTAATAGCTTACACGGTTCATTGGGAAGCAAGATTGTAGGCGAGCAATAGAATATTTCCAAGCCAAAACCACCCACTTCAATCTTTAAACGTGTCTCGAGAATTTATGTTACCATCTCATTTGTTTACTTAGCAAAGAATTAAAATTGCTGAGAGAGTGGAAAACAATGGTGTTACAATGGAGACTGTTGTTCGAAGCCTAAGGCCACACGATTAGCTTACATGGCAAAGAATGATACGTACAAGTCGCAACCATAAAGAATTTAATAATTTTAAAAAAATTGTGAATTGGTTGAGATTATAATTGATGTGGTAAGTCAGATCTATAATATAATTTTTTTCGGTCGTAGGAGAGAGGTGCAAGTTGTGTCAATCACCCCAAGGAGGCAAGGATGCTTGTGTTGTGTCTGGGTTTTGCACTTGAAGTGAGAGTTTCAGTAGAAGTCTGTTGGCGTGCGTGTGTATACCACCAGCCTCCAATAAACGAATAAATTGGATTAATAAAGGATCAAGTGTGACGAGATAAGATTAAATTGGATTAATAAAGGATCAAGTGGGATGAGATAAAATTTGATGACCAAAATAATAATTGGGTAAAATTCATAAATGAATCTTAAATTGTTTTAAAATGTTTATTTCATCATTCAACTATTAATTTTATAAAATAATTATTAAATTTTGTTTTTTAATGGATATTAAGGGTCAGGGATAGAGCCAGAATTTAGGGTTGGAGGACAAATTATAAATGTTTGAAAGTGAGGAAGAAATTTATAAATAAACCAATTTTAAAAAAAAATTAAATAAGGGGACAAAGATGAAAAAAATTCTTCAAGGGTGGGAGGGTCCATACCTGTTAAGGGCTAACATGACAGTTAAGAAAATTTATATAATAATATATTTAGTCTTTCATATTTTTACATTCAATTAATTTAGTCATGATTCAAAAAAATTCAATCAATATATCTTTATTTTTTATACATTCTATCAATTTGATTCTATTTTAATTGAAAATAATTTAATTAAAATAAGTAAAAGATCAGGGGATTTAAGATAAAATATTTTCTAAGGCGATGGAAGCGGCGAGAGAACAACAGAGAGCATCGGAGAAGGAGCAACATCGTGCACCGGAGAACGATCAACAGAAAACTCAGTCAAGGGAACATCAAAAATCAACGGAACAGACTCAGCAGCGAGTACCAGCAAGAGATCAGCAAAGAACATCAGAATATGGAAGCCAAAACCACAGAGGAACTCACTATAATGGTAAACATGAAGGATACACATCAGAAAGCACAGTCAACCTGTTTGTGCATAATCTTCCACCGGCACTCCATTGGAAAGGACTCTGGCATGTTTTCGGGCGACACGGGGACATAATCGGAGCATACATTGCCAGAAAACTTGATAAATTCGGAAAGAGGTTCGGTTTTGTAAGATTTGCAAACAAGGAGGACGCTTTCAGGGGAATAGAAAGACTCAACGGATATCACCTATCTGGCTACAAAATCAATGTCTGCGAAGCAAAATATGGTGCAAGGAGCCGAAACCAGGGGAATCAAAAAAATCATTTCCAGACAAGGGCCAAAGATCCAGGGACAAGCAACCCAAAAGCTCGAAGAAACTTCCAGAAAATCCAAGAAGCAGCTAACACTACTCCAGACTCATCTGGCAGCACTTACATTGATACCCAAACTGGTAAGAAGATTAGACGCCTTGTAGGACATGTTGATGAAGAACAACTGGCTAGACTAAACAAATGCTTGGTAGGAACAATGGCCACAGTCTGCAGTACCTCAAAAGTCAAAGAAAGGCTACACGATTGGAGTCTTGGAGAAATTGATGTCAAACACCTGGGTAGTCGAAAATTCTTACTCGAGATCAAAGACCCTAACCTCTATCAATTGCTAGAAGATCTCAAATGGTCCTACCTTCTTGAAATCTTCTCTGAAATAGAACCATGGTCAAAATCTTTCAGAATTTCGGAAAGGATAACGTGGATTCAAATCAGAGGAACACCATTACACTGCTGGAATTACACAACTTGGAAAAACATTGCCAACATGTTTGGGTCTCTTCTTGCAGTAGGAGAAAATGTCACTTCCCCAAGCAATGGTGAATCGGCAAACTTACTCATATCAACAAACCAAAAACATCAAATCTCCGAAACACTAGAGATGGAAGTGGGCCGTGATAGTTTTCTTATCCAAGCCACGGAGCTGGGGATATCTGATTCAACGATTGAGGAAAAGCTTGGTGGAAACAGTAACCACGCACAGTCAGAAAACCAGGAAAGTATGGATACTTCCTCGTCAGAAAACTCTTCGGATTCTGGCCAGAGTAATTCAAACATGGATTTGGGAAACATCTCTCCAAGGAGGGAATTCGATGCGTTGCCAGAAAACTGTATGGGGAACATTTTCAATTCCGGCACAGATTCTCAGAAATTCAATGAATGCAGACTAGCAGGCCTTTCAGATATGTGGGGAATAGACACCAATAATGTTACCTCGACTCAAGCCATTGAAATAACAGCCCTCACCGATTCCCAAAACCTAATTACAACCCCCATTTTAAACGTGGGAAATATGGTAACTACTTCGGTTGAACCCCCAAGGGCCTTAATTGTGGATGTGGGGATTGGAATCGATAATGACGTTGGCCCACAATCCGAATCTGATCATTCCAGCTGCCAAGCTATGCAAGACATGATTGCTATGGGCTTTAAAAAAAAAAAGAACTAGCCCGGATCTGTATACAAAAGGTAGACGATATTATCCCGAATCCATCACCCTGGGCTGAAAGCGTCGACAGGCTCAACAACCCCTCCCCTGTTCCTGTGGAATTAACCCCCCACTCTTCAGACAATAACCCAAACACTCATCTTCCCCTCACCATCTATAAACCTCCATCAGAACAGAGAAAGCTCCTCACTCTGAAGAAGACTAAAAAGAAGAAAAATAACACCTCGACTTCAGATCCTGATGAAGAAACCACATCGAATCCTGGTATGAATTCAAGATGGGAACATATGACCAAGAAAGCACGAAAAACTCTTTCGCTTGGCAAGAACCTGGGTATCCGGTTCATAGGCTCTGAAGAAGAAGTGGTGAGAGAATTGGCTCGTTTGGAATATTGCGATCAGTAAAATGAGGCTACTCTCCTGGAATATCAGAGGCTTAGGTTCCAGGGTAAAAATCTCAGAAGCAAGAAGAATTGTCCGGGAAAACAATATTGACATTGCATTCATTCAAGAAACAAAAAAAGAAATGATCACAATAGATTTGGTGAGGAAATTCTGGGCAGATGATAATTTTGACTTCAGGTTCGTAGGATCTATCGGCAAATTATGGGGTATTCTAACTATCTGGGACAAGAACAAATTTGAAGAAACGTCCTGCACAATCAAAGAAAGCTTCTTATTTATCGAAGGAAAATGGCTGCCTACAAATCTACAAATTGCTCTGGCAAATGTGTATGCCCCTTGCTCAATCCCCAATCAAAAACTTCTATGGGAGGTGATTAGATCTCAAAAAATTGCGTCACGTGTTTGTTGGTTCTTGGGAGGAGACTTCAATGCAATCAGGAAATTGTCTGAAAGAAAAAGTGTCTCCAACAGCAAAGCAGGTATAAAAGAATTCAATTCTTTCATTGACGACTGCAAATTCTTTGATCTGCCGCTGATTGGAAGAAAATATACCTGGTACGGCCCAAACAATAAGAGAAGCAGGATTGATAGAATCATGGTAGAAGAAGACTGGCTTTTCAATAACTCTGATGCTCAGTTAAATGCATTACCTAGAACAGTATCTGATCACATCCCACTCCTTATGACAATGGAGAAAATCGACTGGGGTCCTAGACCATTCAAGTTCATCAATGCTTGGACAAATCAAGAAGGTTACGCCTCTATCGTAAATGAAGCCCTTGGATCCACTACCCTTACTTCTACAAATCTGAGCCTCAAACTGAAATCAATCAAAAAGGCACTGAAGCAATGGAACAAAGAAACCTGCATCGATTTCGACCAAAAAGCGAAATCAATGATCAAAAGAATCAGTGAAATTGAAAACTTGGGCGACTCAAGCTCTCTCAATGAAGAACTTCTTGAAGAACTCTCCCATTGCAACCTGGTTCTCTGGGACTCCCTCAAGGCAAAGGAAGATTTGTGGCGGCAAAAATCCAGAATGACTTGGCTAAAAAATGGTGATGGTAATACTGCATTTTTCCACAGAGCAGTGAAGTTCCGCTGCAAAAAGAAATCAATTCTGGGAATTAACTTTGATTGTCCTGGTGAAACAATCCCCAACATTCTGAAGCAAAAGGCACTTGAACACTTCCAAAACCACTTCAGCTGCAACAAAAGAAACTGGTCTGCCATTTTTGATCTCGATTTCTCTAGACTATCGGAAGAAGAAGCAAAAGCATTGGAGTCACCTTTTTCTCTGGCAGAGATAAAAGAAGCCGTATGGAACTGTGAGAACACAAAAGCACCTGGGCCAGACGGATTCAACTCTTTATTCTTCAAGAAAAGCTGGAGCCTCATTCACAAAGACTTAGAAAGGATGATGGAAAATTTCCACAAAACGGGGAAACTGGAATCGAACATAAATTCCTCATTTATAACACTCATCCCGAAGATTTCTAGTCCTACAAGCATCTCCGATTACAGACCAATCAGTCTGATTAGTTCCCTATACAAGATCGTGTCAAAGCTTCTCTCGCGCAGAATCAGCTTGGTGATGAACAAGATAATAAGCGATACTCAATGCGCATTCATAAAAGGAAGGCAAATATTCGACGGGATACTAATTGCAAATGAGATAATTCACTCCTTGAAATCAGCTTCAAACAGAAAAAAAGGTGTGATCTTAAAACTAGACTTCTCCAAAGCATTCGACTGTGTCCGATGGGAGTTCTTGGATATGATACTCGGAAAAATGAGATTTGAATCAAAGTGGCGAAACTGGGTTCTGGAATGCGTATCCTCGACAAAAGTCTTAGTATTAATTAATGGCTCCCCTACAAAAGAATTTAGAATGCAGCGCGGATTGAGGCAGGGAGATCCGCTGTCCCCGTTCCTCTTCATTATAGTCACGGAAGCACTACACAAAATCCTTGTAAAAGCCGAAGCAATTGATCTGATCAAGGGTATCACTGTAGCAGCCCCATTTCAACAAATTACCCATCTCCAATTTGCCGATGACACCATACTATTCCTACAGCCAGAGAAAAGATACATTAAAAACGTGAAGAAGATCCTACGATGCTTCGAAGTATGCTCAGGTTTGAGCATAAACTTTAAAAAATCTGGAATTGTGGGGATAGGTGTTCTACCAGAAAATGTTAATGCTTTAGCTAGCTCTTGTGGATGCTCAGTCATATCAATCCCGTTTACTTACCTCGGAATCCCCTTGGGCTCGGATCCAAGACGTATTGCAACCTGGGATCCAATTATAGAGCGCTGCAAATCCAAGCTTGCAGGATGGAAAGGCAGATCACTCTCCTTTGCGGGAAGAGTTGTTCTCATTAACTCTGTGTTATCAGCTCTTCCACTCTATTTTATGTCAATCTTCAACATCCCCAGAGCAATAATAAAAAAGATTGACAGATTAAGAAGAGAATTCCTTTGGGGCACAAATAGCGATGGCCATCAAAAACTAGCCAGAGTTGGTTGGGGAAGACTATGTCTTCCAAAAAGCAAAGGTGGTGCGGGAATCATAAACATAGAGGCTAAAAACAAAGCGCTTCTAGCAAAATGGGGTTGGCGTTTTGCCAACGAAAATGAGGCCCTATGGCGTAAGGTAATCCTTCACAAGTACGGACCTTTCTTGCCGTCCTGGAAACCACAAATCGGAAATTCAAGCAATGTGTCTAACATTTGGAAAGGCATCATGAAGAACCTTTCGAGTGAAGATGTTGCAAACTGGATGGATTTCGATTCTTATAAATGGCAGCTAGGTGACGGCAAAACCATCCTCTTTTGGGAAGACTCTTGGTGCGAAAGCAAACCTCTGAACTTTCTATTTCCAAGGCTCTACCGATTGGTGACCAAGAAACGTGCATCCGTTGAAGAGGTCTTAAACTCAGAAGGTTGGCAAATGGAAAATTGGGCTGATCTCTTCTCAAGACCACTACTGGATCGAGAACAGGGCATAGTCAATAAAATTAAAGAATCGACCAAGGCTTTCAAAGTAAGGAATGGGGTAGCTGATCGACTTTTCTGGGTTCATGATACTGCAGGTATGTTTTCTGTAAAAAAACTCTCAGAACTTCTGGTTTGTACTAATGTTGAAGATCCTGACTTCAATTTCGACAAAGTCTGGAAAATTAAAGTAACGCCAAAAGTGAGAAACTTCCTCTGGATGCTCATAATTAAGAGATTGCCGACAAAAGAATTTCTCATGAAGAGAGGAATTATCATGACACACGAACATCTCATCTGTCCTTGGTGCGAATCCGGAATAGAGGACATTGATCACCTCTTCATTCTATGTAAATTTGCTGATGGTTTCTGGAAATTATTTTGCTCATGGTGGAAAATAATCTGGCCATTCCCTTCAAATGTGGAGATGTTCTTCAATTTCTGCTTAGATTTACACTGGGAAGATAAATTGAAATCGCCTTGGTTGACATGTGTTGCTGCGGCCTTCTGGAGTTTGTGGTTAGCAAGAAATGAGAAGCTTTTTCAAAACAAATCGATAGCTTGCCCAGAACTACTCTTTGTTGTTAAGATGAGAGCCCTGACCTGGTTTAAAGCTACTAATCCGGACAACATGGGGGATGAAAAATTCTGGTGGACCAATCCCGGCAAAAGCATAAAAACTCCAACACCAGGATTGTCCTTACCCCATCGCATAAACTTGGAAGAAAACTCTTTATTCTTCAATGTAGATGGAGCCGCTTCCTACAATAAAGCAGGTTGTGGTGGTATTTTATGCAGCAAAGATGGTTTGATTAGAGCCATGTTCTCAGGACCAACATCTCCCCAGGGACCAGACTTTGCAGAGCTGTTTGCTATAAAGACCGCCCTTCAAATTATCTCTGATTCAGGTTTGAATGTTTCAACTCCACTGATAATCGAGACAGACTCACAAGTAGCACTCAATTGGATTCTCTCCACTCAATCAAGACCATGGAAATGGTGGAATTTGTTTGAAGAGATCGACAAACTTCGAAGTGTTAATGGCCAAATTTCGTTTGTTTATTCCCCGAGGAACTTCAATTCAATGGCCGATCAGCTGGCCAAACTGGGTTTGCAAAGGACATCTCTGTTTTCAGCATGGTGGTAAGCCATAAGAACTTAATTTCGTGGTAAACTATTGCACGGTGGAGATTCTGCCAACATCCCACACGGAATTGCAAACAGGGTCAGTCTTCATGGACTCGTAACCGCAGATTTCGCAATTGGCTCGATGGCGGTAAGAAGAATCAACATAAGGAGAAATCAGATTTGTATCGTTCCTATTAGCTTGTACTAGTCTTAAGTATCCTCTCACCTCTACAGTGTAACAATCCTCCACCATCATATGTGTACTCTTTTCCTCCATCTAGGTTTTAGGGAGGTTTTTAACGAGGCACATATGCTGTTTCGGCGAAATATTAATAAAAATTCAAATTGCCGAGCAAAAAAAAAGTAAAAGATCAGGGAGATGAGGGACTCAAACCTGGGGAAGGGAGGGAGATGGATCACTTGACTAAGAAAAAATAACATATACAATGAGATCACACTAGATGTTCAAAAAAAATATATTTATTTTTCAAAAATGTTTTAATTCAATCATAAATATATTAATATTGCATCGGCAGTACTTTTAATTAGAATGCCTAGATAATAACCTGTTATTAGTAACCTAACCAATAAATATCAGTTTCCGAGTACCTGTAAATAAAAGAATAAAGGTGAGTGTAAAATTTGCGCGGCCATTTTAATTTTTAGCAGAAAATCACGGTCAAAATTGCGGATACGCGTTGTGTTGGTAGTAATTACTAATTAGATGGTTTGGTTTTGCCTTTTGCCCTTTGAGAATCTACTTCGGTGCTAGTGAAAAGCGATCCAATCTAACGGTCATGATTCACGCATTGCATGTGCGGTGCTGAATGCTGATTGTGGATGAAATGTTTGAAAGCGTACGTAGTGAGCTCCCTTTTTCTTTCCCCCTTTCACAATTTTGATTCCCTTGACTGAATTGTCAAAGCGGGTGGGCCGGCGGATATGCCATGTCTCCCGATGCTTGTGTTACTTTAACACTCCCAATCTAATACAGAGAAAAAGGCAGAATAGCAATATTCCACTATAATCCGGCTGTAAACAAGGCATCCCAGTTTGGATAACCTACACCAATTTCCTTACTCAAAGGGAAATGCCAGAATTTTGTTGTCCACGTAAATTTTGTACCCGCAAAAAACTTTAAGGAATGGAACAAAGGGTAGCCCCACATTATATCCGCTAATGCTTTAAAAAAGATAAAAGAAAAGAACAATATTTCCGACATGGTTCTATTTTTATATTGGGAGAATATCCATTACATGGAACTAGCAATGAAAAATCCAATGTTATGTTCAATTGATGAAACAAATAGCCGAGTAAGTTAGTTTGCAAGTCAGAAAAGCAGCGAGGTTTGTTCCCGGGCTGTCAACATTTGACGTAACAAAGCAAGGCACAAAAGCAGAACATGAACAGTCTTAACGTGCTTGAACACCAAATTCTTCATGTTCAAACACAAATCTAATCGAAACTTGTTATCTTATAAATAAATAGATACTTTCCTTCGAGTACAAAATCATATGCTTTCAACTTACAAAATCTCGTGTAATTGTCACGCAATTCTGGAAGTTGGGTTGATTTATGCTGCTCACTGTTGTTCACGTGGGCTTTTGTAGACCCTTTTGGTCGACCGTCCGTGAGCACAGATTAAGAATCCTTCAAAACAAGAAGAAGAGATTTTTCATACACGTTACACATTGCATGTGGTTTTGATTTTGACAGACACTAATAAAGTTTGAACACTGAAAACAAAGAACATGAATACAGAATGCAAGCCAGCAAACACCTCAAGTTGCTATTTCCACTAAAGACTGCGGTGGTTCTAGGAACATGTGTGATGTAGGAATATTAAAAAAAACAAGAAGCAATTGGCCATTTGGTCTGTTTCTCATGTGGGTCAGATTTAGACAGCTGATGACTATACACGAAACATATGATTCTGTCTCCGATGCCAACTAACTTGGGTGGGGGAATATACTTTCCGGCATCAGGAGATTTCTTTTCCGTTTTGTGCTAAAGATTTGGTCAAGGATTCAATGTGAAGTAGTGGTGTTTATGGCATGTTAAGCGTTCTGATGTCAAATGACTTTTTTGTTGTAAATTTTTACTCTTAATTCCCTAACCTCCATCAGAAGAGAACATTATAGTCTTCTCAAATCCATAATCTGTAAGAATTTGGCCATCATGCATAAGGGATTCAGGTAAATACAGACTGTGCTTTGTAGGAATGGACTGGAAACAAGGGAACATCTTTTTATTCGGAATTGATTTGGAATGCGCATGTGTATATGTTGTGGCAGCCGACAGGAGATTGGTATTGCTCTTGATTTTTGTTCTGTAGGTAACCACTCACAGTCACATGTCTCTGCGGCTGCGCTATGTTGGGCCTGGAATTGTTGCCCCTTTTTTCAGTCTAATCTTGACCCAAAATTGGCAAGCCACAGCCCACAATGTAGAACCAAACATGAGTTTGACGGACCTGAGTTTTTTCTTTTCATTTTAGAACTGGGCTTGAGGCTCAAATCTTGAACTATGTGACCCACCAAAACAATCTTGCTAGAACCAAGAGACAAAAGACTTTCAGCTCACATTATTGTAAAAAAACCCCATTTTGTGCGTTCTTTTAGATTATATCTCATTCTTTATTTGGAGTTAGACCTCGGCACCATGGGTGTGTAATGCGGAAGCATGCGTTATTTTAGATTATTTCTCATTCTTTAACAATTAATAGATTAGCAAATGGAGATCCTGGTTTGATTTTGTGGGATCCACTAACCCCACAAGCAAGCCTCATAAATAGGGGTGAGCGTTCGATCGAGTCGAGTCGAGTCAAAAAAATTTGAGTTATTCGAGTTGACGAGTCATATTTTACAACTCAAACTTTATTTGAATTTTTTTCGATTCGAGTCGAGTCGAGTTTTCGAGTTCTATAAAAATTTAACTGTAAATATTTATTATGTTATAGTAGGGTTTGATTCCAATTTAAACTCATTTCTCTAATCATATAAGATATGCACATATATATTTTTTCACATGTGACAATATTTCTTCATATTTTTATATATCAGTATGTATATATCATAAAAAAAATAGAGGGATTCGTCTCGAACTTAAAAATAAATCCACTAATTACTAAAAATTTCGAGTTATTCGAATTTCCATTTTACAAATTTTATTTGAAATTTTTTCGAGTTATTCATGTTTATGAAATTTCGAGTCGAGTCAAGACGAGTCGAGTATTTTTGGCTCGAGTCGAGTTAGTCAATTTTTTCGAGTCGAGTTTTGCTCACTCCTACTAATCTTCCCCATTTCAACAAATCCACAACCAACCCTTGTGCCTCAAAATCTATCTAATTTTAATGTAATCTATCAATTCTCAAACAGCACACATCTTAGTTAAGACTTAAGACTAAAGAAGCTAAAGTTACATTCAAAGCTCCCTTTCACATCATGGAGCAAAAAACCAATCTCAAGGGAGAGAAAAAAGTGCAAAAATCTTCACCGAAAAACATTGGCAAAAATCCAAGAAAACAAAGCTCTTGTTGACTCTCTGAAACAACCCTCTGTACAAAAATGCCTAGATCAGTCACCATTCCCTGATAGGCGGATTTTCACCTAATAAGTTTTTAATGAAATTAGTAATAATAGTATTTTAGACTAGTCTTGCTTGTCGTGGCAGTCAATGAAGAACTAATCGTTGGTATTTGGTTTCTGAAGGAGAATCAGATTCAGAGGCATCATAAAGACCCCTTTTCCTGTTTGCGTTACCACAGGCGTTAATGCTGGTCAAGGAGTCTTGGTGGAGGTGTTGTGGTGGTGGCGGAGGTGAAGGAATGGTGACGGGTGGTATCTCAAAGGACTCGAGCGGTGGTGGTGGGTGTCTCCATTCAGGCAGTGGTCCTGCTAAAAGAAGGGTTTGCAAGAGCGGGCCAGCTTTCATCACTGCCTGTAAAAGCTTTCCCTTCTCGGGCAATGGCTTATCAGGCACTAGCTCCACGGATTGGCACGGTGGCGCTTGTGGTTGCTGAACAGGAGACGAAACAATGCTCCCCTCACAGTCAGAGGAGGAGAAACCATTGTTGGAGTCGATTCCTCTTCTGCGTTCATCCTCAACACCAGAAACTCCAGATAGAGGAGCAGCTTGCTGAAGTAGGAGTTTCTCAAGGAAAAGTTTCCGACATTTCTCCTGTGCTTCATCTCTCTCTCTCACTGCCTTGTTTAGCAACTCTTTGAGTTGAATTAATTGGTCATCTCTCTTTCTCAGCTCCCCCTGAGCACCCATCCTTGTCTGTTCCAGCTCCAGAGTAGTATAAAAAAGAGAATACCTAAGCTCTTCCATTGTCTGCATAATTACAACACCAAATTCCCACTTTAGACAAGAATACAATGTTAAAGAAAAACCCCATTTCACATGATCAAACATAAGAAAAAGAAGAGCAGCAAGATTCAAGAATGTGAGTTGTTTACCTTTCCTTGATTGAAGTAACTCCAGCTGAAAAATGGACCTCTCTGACTGTCCATGTACTCAGAGATGGAAACCTCAGAAGAACTGAACTTGAAAGTGATTGTTTTTGCCGTTAGAATGTGAAAGTTGAGAACAAGAGAGAGAAATATGGTGTTTATGAGTGGTTTCTTCCAAGTCTTATAAGGGGCAGCAGCAACTGTTCTTTTCGGTTCTTTTTCTTCTTTAAATATTATTGGGGTTTGACAAAAAGCAGAAAAGGGCCAAAAGCCTACAGATTACCCAATTCTATCATCCTCCCATGGTTGGTCACTTTGGAACTCATTCCAGTTCATGACTGGCTAACTTTTTTTTTACCAAGGTAAAAAAATTCACTTGAATTTCTTACCTTAAAAAATGTATGACTATTGAATATTTTGCACATCTAACACTAAACTGTTTGCATGATTACAATTTTCTTCTAGAATCTTTATTTTTCTACAGCCTAGGTTGTAAATGGAACCATGCTGTCTATTTAACCCATTTTCCTCCTTTCTTTTTTTGGCCAAGACCCATTTTCCTAATTTCCATTTATTGGATTTTGAAAACCTTTGTAATAGGAAAAAAATCATGAATAAACTCTATAAAGATTTAATCTTTTAACCATAAGGTTGGACACGTGTAAAAAAGCAACCTAAGGTCCGAAGCTGTTGAATATGGTTGGATTTTGGTAGTTAAAATAAAGATGCCATACCCCCTTTGTTTAACAACAATTCAAGGACTTAATTAGTTTAATTTGTCAATGCCCAAGAATTTTTTTTTAATATCAATGCCCAAGAATCTTGAACAAGACAATGTTTGGTTACAGTCATATGTCTATAAATTTATTTTTTAGTACAAAGTCATGGTAAAATAGATTTAGGTGTCATCATTTTAGAAATTGGAAATTAGATTTTTGTTTTATTGTGCTATAAATTTATCCCTTTTTTTCACTGAATAAATAAATAATCTGCCCCATATTGTCTTGTTTCTGTTATTCTCTTTTGGGGTGGAATAATTTCTTGGCACGTGCTGCGACTTGGTAGTAGGGGTGGGAATTATCGGTATCCGGTTCATTCGGGTACCTCAATTTTCGGCCCGTGTCTCGGCTTATTTCATCCGGGTACCCGAAACACTCGGGTAATTGGATACCGGGTACCCGTTTATTTTTTTAATTTTTTTAATTCTATTTTAAAAAAAATACATATTAAACACAAAAATATTTTTTAAAAAAATTAAACTTAAAAGTATATAATACAAACATAAAAAGAATTTAGGGATTTAAATTTAGTTTTAGAGTAAAAATATTAAGAAACTTAAAATAAAAATATAATTAAAAATATACAAAAAAAAAATATATTAAATGTTATCGGGTCGGGTCGGGTACCCGATAACTTAATAATCCCAGGCTGTGTCCCAGGAAAATTCTCGAGTCGGGTACCCGGCCCGGTCAAGTGATTTAAAAAAAAATTACTTGATATTTTAAAGTTCGAGTCGTCAGGTCGGGTCAAACGGATCGAGTATTTTTGCCCCCTACTTGGTAGCAAAGAATAATGTTTGGGTACTAAAAAATGAAGAATTTATTTATCATATTATTACTATCTTATAAAGTTGTTATATGGAATTGTGAATGATTTTTTGTGTGAGTGCTAAATTTAGAAAACAAAATTCAGCATGCCTTTATTGACAAACAAAGATTGAATTTTGCAACTCCATGGAACTCGTTTGTTGACTTAAAGAATGTTTGCATGTGCAATTTTCTTTTCTTTTGGAATGTATATTACATTTAGAAGCGCCTATAAATCTAGAAAATTTCTATTTCTGTGTGTTTGTCCCTCACTCATCATGTTCATATGTGTGGAGTCAATGGTTCGTTGCTTCAATGGTCTATAAAGGGAGCTGGTAACCAAACTTTCTCACCAATATTTTCCCAAGAAAGCTCATGGACCCTATTTCGAACCATAAAAGTCCTCATTTTTGTAAAGTGGAATGCCTCCCGTTTGACTAAACTCGTGACCCTTGTGCTACCCAAACAAGTTTCCAATTGATTAATTATTTACACCCTTTTATAGATAGATTATTATTCCATGCATTAACAATAAAGAAATATTCTATAAGGAAGTCTAAAGTATAAATTAAATTAAAATTAAAATTAAAATTTTTAACCTTGAACCTAAATCCTAAATTCTAATATAAACCCTAAAGTATAAATTCAACAAAATTCTGGACTTTATGTTTGATTATCCTGAGCAATATTGCAGCACATGTGTCACGTTCAACAGCTGAAGCAGAGTACCACAACCTTGCAGATGTAGAGTGTGAAGTAATTGGGGTTTAAGTTGTCTTGTCAGATATGAGAATGGAGTTTGAAGAAATTAAAAAAAAAATTGGTGTGACAATACTAGCACCATTGTTTTGGCTGCTAACTCAATTCTTCGTACAAAAATCAAGATTGTGGAGCTTGATTTACATTTTGTTCGTGAAAAAGTCCTACGAAGACAGCTGCAAGTCAACTATGTCCCTGCCAATGTCCAATGATCAAGTAGTTGATATTCTCACCAAGCCTCTTTATGTTGATCGTTTTCAGCAGCTGAGGCAACAACTTCAAGTCTAGTCTATTCAACAGATTCAAGAAGTGGAGAAAGTGAAATGAATATTAGAATATAAACCTAGTTTCATTTTATTGGGTTGCCGTTATAACAGTCAAACAACACTAAAACAGAAAGAACAATCCAATAGTTTTCTGTTGAGTTATGGGCTATATTAACCACTTAGGTGGCACTGGCTCACTACTTTTTTGGCCAACATTTTATTATTCTCCTTCATCTTTTTTATCGTGTTTTTTTTTCTGTCGTTTTTTCTGTTCATCGTTATTTCAGTCATTATTATTATAGTTTCCGGTCATCAGGGGTCTGTTTAGAACTAAACATGTGATCCTTAAATTTGATCAATTTGTGAAAAATAAATTTTGTGTTGAAATATATTCTCTTTATAAAATAAAAGAAAGGTTGAACCTATGGATAAGAGAAGTGTTATTATTTGAATTTCTTGGGATAAGAAATGTTTAAGTAATAAATTGAAGGGTATGATATTTTTGAAGTAGGAGAATAGGAATAGTGGTGAAGAAAAAATACCAAGGCAGTAAAATCCAAAAGGGAGGGAATAAGATGAGAGCCGCGGCTGGCTTTATGTCCCTATCAAATGATCTAAAGGGGAGTGAGTGGTATTATCTTTATCTATGCATGTCCATTAAATTATTGGATGGTTTAAACTTTAAGAAAATCAACCTGCATATGTGGGCTTGCCTTAGGAAACGGCAAACTCAAGCATCAGACAACTCCCTCCTTGTTTTGACAGGGAAAACACTGTGTGTTCCTGCCATCATCATTATCACCCTTATTTCTTAATGATTCTGTCTTCCAGAATCACAAATTTCGGCCCTTTCCCACTCGCTTACATGCTCAATACTCTCCGGATATACCTTAACTTTCAACCCATGATTTTAACCTTTTTGTAAGGTAAGCCACAATCCCTATTCACTAGGGTAAACTCGTATAGTATTTGACTATTGGAATCTCAACAATGTGTGGTGGGCTTCTAGATAGAAATCAAGTAGAGTTGAAAATTTGCACAAAAATGTCTTCCGGAGTATGATTTGCCCGTGGCATGTGCTTTGTTATGAGATAATGATAATAATCATCTGCCCCCAAAGTATGCCCCCAATAAGCAGAAATAAGGATTTGAAAACCCAAGATATGGCTAGAGATCCTTGAGTTGCTCCTTATAGGGTATGTAGGAAAAGTGTTGCTCAAATACACAAAGTGGAGACAGTATTTATCATTATAGGATTACTTTTACCAACACCATATCATTTCTGCTTTAAACTATTGTTTTTTCGTACAAAATACTTACCGTATAGTCCAATCCGAGGTTTGTTTTGGAGGGACCCATTTTTACAGCCCCCACGATTTCGTCTTTTGTTTTAGTGCTTAAACCATGAATGTGAAAAATAAAACAAGCATGGGTTTATCCAATCAATTTGGTAATTTAGTGGAGAGGTATGGGTTTGCAAAACATTTGGTCTGCCAAATTAGAGTTTCATCATCAGTAGTTACTATGAAAATATCATGTTCTAAAAACGAAATATAAAATTTAGTAATGTAAGCAAAATTTATTCTTTTATTAAAACAACTAAACGCGGTTATAATTATATCGTATATAATTGTAAAAAGAAAGAAATGTTGACTGAGGTTACTATGAAGCAATAATAAACCCACCAAGATTCAAGGGTGAAATTGAATGAAGGGGGTTAGCGAATTTCTTTTTAGGACAGTTAAAGGAATCCATTCTACGAGAAGTTTAAGTTGTTAATATATACGTTGTTCCTTTGACTATCACTTTGTTAATCATCTTATATGTGTCAAAAGGTTGCTCATGTTTTGGAATAAGTGTGAGAGTTCATTCTTTTATGTATATAATCATTGATATTTATATATTGATCGACTACTTTACATCAAGTGTCCATTTTATACGAGATTAATTTTCTTAATTCAATTTATTTCATTCACAATACTATACTAAGATTTAAACTTTAATTTTTACTAAATGTCTAGATCAACTAATAGTTGATATGAAACTAAATTATTGATTTCAATATATTGTGTTCGACCTCAACCACCAAATCCTGTTGCTATATCTTTGTTTTTTGTTTTTATCAATGTTGCTATGTCTTCGTTCCTACAACAGATGTGTATATTTGCATGTGACACTAGATTTTGTACCACGCAAAAAATATAAGAAAATTTATATAACGTGATTGATTTTAAGATTTTAAAGATCTGAATGTGACATCAAACTAAGATTTAACACATTACGTTGTTACCTAATGCAATATATATATATATATATATATATATATATGCGCGCAAATTAAATCAATTTGATAGTATGTTATTGTGGCAACACCCAAACGCCAACAAAATAAAACTGAAATTAAAACTCTAATGCATATATTTAGAAATAAATAAATGAGGAGAGAGTTTTGTCTTTCACGATTATTCAATATATTTTAGAATTGGAAAATTTAAGTCCGACGTATTAATCGAGGGGCCAGTAAATTAATTTATAGTACGACTAAGATTACAATATCATTTTTTTAGGTTTTTAGGCGTTCATCGAGCCGTCGAGCATATTATTATTATTATCTATTTCACATAATGATTATAATAAGAGTGAACTTGTGGTAAAGGTAGATGTTCATTATCTCTTGGGATTTAAGCTTGAGCTCCAATAATGCATGTTGTGTGTGTCGTCTTTGAAAAGACTAAAAAAATTTAACAGATATTACCTTTGCATATCACCAGCATATTAAAAAAAGGACTTAATACCCAAATAGGTGCCCAAACTATGCTTGTGGATCAATTTTGGTGCCTAAACTATTTTTAGCTCTAAATAGGTGCTAAAATTTTCAATTTTGGTCCTTTTAAGTGCCTAACCGTTAGTAAAAATCGTTAGCCAATTAAATTGTGATAAGTGGCATGTTTTTAATTTCTTTTAAATTAATTTTTAAATAAAATTCAAAATTTAATTTTCTAAAAAAGTAAACAATTTTAAATCTTTACAAAACAGTCCCAAATCCCAACCTAAAACCCCAAATCTCCAAATTACCGTCATTGTCGCCGTTTACTACCTCATCGGAGGCCACCACTATCGATGCCGAACCACCACGACCGTTTCCCCCAACCAACCATCTCTGATAACCGACGATAGGTGTGTCGGCGACTTCCTTTCGCGATTTTGGCTTCTTTCGACGTTAGGAAGCCGATCGACACACCTACCGCCGTTTACTGGCGATGAGTGGTTGGGGAAACGATTTTGGTAGTCCGACGGCGGATATGGGGGCGATGGCGAAACTATTGGCGGTGGGTTCGGCCAAGGAAGTTAAGGATTTCGAATTTGGGGCCATTTTGTGAGTTTTGGGAAATTTATGGTTTTTTTAAATAAGTTAAAAAATTAAATAAAAAAAATATTTTTGAATAAAAATAACGATAGTTAACGGTTAGGCACTTAAAATGACCAGAATTGAAACTTTAGACACCAATTTAGAGCTAAAAATAATTTAGACACCAAAAATGATCTACAAGCATAGTTTGGGCACCTATTTGAGTATTAAGCCTAAAAAAAAGTAAACTTTCGTATATTTAAGGAGTTAATATAATTTCGCTATTTAATAAAAAAATACATGTAAATACAATAGGCAGATGATGTATTAGGGTTTGGAAGTGGAAGATCAAAAGTGGGGTCACAACGGCTACTACCTGTCGGGTGGGAGCCACAGCCCACAGGGAACATCATGGTTGCCGACCCTATTGATTTAGCCGTGTGGGGTCCTATTAGATAAAAATGTTAAATTGTAATAAAAATAATATATATTATAGCTGATTAGAATTGGGACTAACGATTTTGCCATCGCCCCTTTATTCATAAGGTGGCTCGTCATATCATTGATTTGGATGTTTGGAATCCCAGGCGGTCGTTACTTGTGCAAAAGCTAACACAACCCAAGTTTATGTTGTTGTAATTATTATGCCTAATCTACTCTGCCTCACTTTTAATCATATTATTATATTAATTAATACTAATTTAATAAGCCAACTAAATTATTCGAGTAAACTTCCATTTCTCTTTTTAATGGAGGAATGGTATTTTTTTTAATAGCAATAGAGGAATGGTAGGTTTCTTTGTTTTGAGATTTTTTTTTATATTGTAGTTCTTGGTTTTACTATGAAACATGTTTTTTCCTTGTCTCTTGAGAAACTTTAAAAAAAATCAGGGCAAGGGGAATGAAAAAAAAGGTTTATTAGAACGTGAATTTTCTTGTCTAAAGAATTTGTATTTAAAAAAAATTAAACTCTATTAAAAAGAAAAAAATATTAAACTGATATATATATATATATATATATATATAATAACACACAATCATTTAAAATACTGATGTGATATTGATTGATTAAAATAATAATATTTTTAACTATAAACATGTTGATAACTTGTTTGGTTGTTGATATAATTTATTACAGAACATACTAGTTTAAAAGAGTCAAATTTAAATATTAAACTGAAACAAAAAAAAGTTCAAACACTAATTTAAAAAACTAATCGATTCAAATATCATTTTCTATAAGTAAAAAAGAAAAAAAAGATAAAAGTTTGCTAGTAAGGGATTGTTTTAATCAAAACAGAAAAAATATTAAAATACTTAAATTTCTAGTTCAAATTTGATATTGGATATTATATATATCATATATGCTTCCTTCGATCATATATTGATTTGTTATAGGAAGAGTATTTGATTATTTTGTTTAAATTCAGTTAAATCCATTATAATTAAAAACACACACAAAATGGTTGGTTTTTCTCTCAAATTAAAAATCGATATTATTATTTTATTAAATTTATTATTTATCATTTTAATTTTAAATTATCATAACTCTTTTTTTTGTTATGCTGCATTATTTCAATGCCATATAATTAAAAAATTTATATGTACGTGTATAACCAAAGGAGACATAAATTTAAAATATTTAGTACACTTATACTAATTATTGATTCATATAATAAACCATGACGAGTGAAAAGTAATTCGTAAAACATGTTAAATATTATATTTAATTTCTAAAACAAGTGGAAAAAATAATTTTCCTTTATGTCATTTCATTACATATTTTATAAAAAAACAAGTCCGAACGAAATAACGCGGTTTGGGTCTCAAAAGTCTAATAAAACGACGGCCCATTTTGTCCCCTTACTCAAAATTGTCTTTTCAAACTAGCCTAAAAAAACACAACTCAATAAATGGGATTTTGCCAAGTGGTATCTTTCCATTCATCAAAGATTAATTTTATTTATTTTTCAACGTTTATAACTTCATATTATATATTTTTTTTTGAAAATATAACTTCATATTATATGAATGATAATAAGTAATAACGGGGGATCATACTATCAATAAAACAATAAACACCACATATATGTATATATTAATATTATCATCAGATTAAAAAGGGAGTTGGTCCCACACGGTTTTGTAATGTAATGAAGAATTTGGTGGTATAAGAGTTCACATGCCACACACAAATCACAATATATGGTGACTGCCCACAAATTGTCTGCTTATGATACTTTTAGTGTATAAATATAATATATATAGAAAATTTTATAACGGGTTACGTAAATCGTTGAACACCACTAACACAATACATTTCAACTTTGTTTTGAAGAGAGTAATACCTACTTTACTTGATGACTTCGAAAGATGCAATTATGCAAGTGGCATAAGGGAGCTTCAGTAGATTAATTGCATGTTGAGCCTTTGAAATTTTAATAATTATTTAAAAATTAATAATATTTAACGGTGTATTGTGTTAGTGGTGTTCAGCAATATGCATCGCTCGTTCTAGACTCATCATATATATATATATGAATTGTTAAAATTCTCGTCTACTGTCAAGTTCACATGTTTTTTTTCTTTTTCAAAAATAAAAAATTATAATATGTGTCGATTGTCATTCTTCCATCAACATGGAGTATTTGTGTAGATAAAATAGATTTAAGTGGATTTGATTAGATGTCTATTGAATAGATTATATTAGACTGGATTCCAAATTAGATATCCCATGCTCCATTCACATGTTTAGCATATTTTCTATTTTAAATGTGATTTTTTAATTTTAATTTTTATCATTTGAATCGAAATATAGGAAAACAAACGTGATAATGTAAATGAAATGCGAATGTACTAAACACAGAATATGGTTTTACTGGGAAAAAAATTGTTCGAATCAAATTGATTATTAGATATGGAAGCAAAAGTTTTAACATATTAAAGATTAAGGTAAAACCAAAATAACCTAATTTCATTAGAACATGATAAAGAAGATGAATTCATTGGACCCAACACAATTTGAGATGTTATGTCGTGTCATGAAACCGAAGCCCAATGGACAATGGAAATCCAAAGCCCAATATTTCTAAGAAGCCACCAAATCCAAAAATGGAAACGACAACGAAAGTTGTCTGGATCTGGGTGGCTGTTTCTCTTTCGCACGTGCAAGTGCAACAACAACAAAAGAATCACTAACATCAACTTAAATCGAATCCCGAATTCAGTTCATTTAGAACGGTTGAGGAATCTCATTTCCCTCCCCTTTTCTCTGGGTAGTATTAGGATTAAAATTAGAATTTGTAAAACAAAAAAACTATTGAGGAAAGCCAACACACCGCTAAAAATGAAGGAAAATTAAAATCTTCTGTCCATTCATTTAATGCCAGAAAACTGAAAATAAAAACAAAAGATTTAAGATTTGGTAGAACATAAAAAGGATACTTTGACTTTCTCTCTTCAATAAGTTTCACGAGTGTCATATTTTCCTGGTTCAAATGTAAACAACCCCATTAAAGAAAAATAACAGAGTAGCCCTAAGTTAAACAAAAGTTACATGATCGTCAAGAAAAAACATATAAATGAACAAGACCCAGATAAGAAAATACCTGAATTAACTGATTAATGTAGTCTTCAGAATCAGGAGAAATTTGCTCTTGGGTTGTGACTGTGTATTGGTGATATCAGATAATCTCTTCCTCACTAAGCTCCTGAAAGATGATCTCTTGGCCATTCTTTCGCCTCCCATTCTGCAACTCAAAACTCGATACGATACGTTGAAGAAGATTAATGTTAAAGAAACAAAGGAACGAAAAAAAGGTGCACCGGGGGAATTTAACAAGGAAGTGGGAACTGCGAAGATTGAGAAAGAACTGAAGTTTAATCTTTTGAATGAAGAATAAAGAAGCGAATTTAGAAAAAAAAATTTAATTCTAGTTTGAATGTGAGACAAAAGATTGGATTCACAGAGAATAAGAGGAGTAGGCTTTATTCGCAACAAAAAAACATATACAGGTTATGGGCAGCCATCCCTTTAGAGAATTTTTCAAGCATCTCTAAAAGCGTTACTTACAGTTGTTATCCGTATATCTTTACTTTGAGTTCATATACACACAATATTTCTAATACAATTCACTAAGCTATTACAATCATGAGCAAATCTTCTGAACTTCTTACGATCGCGTTCCTCCCAAATGTGGTAAACAAAAGAATTCCAAGCAAGCTTACAAATGATCACAGCCACCTTCTTTCCCTTCAAGTGCACGGAAAGCCAAGCCAACTCAGCTTCCCACTCTAACACGATTCTATCAATCTCGTAGAGCCCTAAAATAGCTGCCCATAATTGTTTCGAATAAGAACAACAACAAAAAAGTGATTTTTAAATTCTTGCTCTTCCCCACACAATAAGCATAAAGTGTCCACATTAAGCTCCATGCGTTGAAGTTTATCCAGCGTTGGTAGTCGATTTAATAAGGCCATCTACAGAATCACAGAGTGTTTTGGGATACGTGTACCTGACAAGACCAACTTCTCCCACGACACCTTTGGTCTACCCTCCCGAACCACATCCAGATAAGCCTTAAACTTAAAGGTCCCAAAGGATTCAAGCCCTGAACCAAAGACCTCATTTTCAACATTTTCATGAGGCACCAACTAAACCAGTGCTTAGGGACTATTGTCAAATAGTCCAAACCTTTGAACACATAAGTCCTAACCCATGCAACCCATAAGGATCCCTCTGCAGATAACAAGTTGCGTATAAGCTGAATAATGCAGGTCATGTTTCAGGAGTACAGATCTTTGACACCGAGACTACCCTTTATCTTAGGCCGACAAATGCTTCCCCATCCCACACGAGCACCATGTGCATATTCATCCTTGTCACGCTAGAAAAAGCTCATACATAACTGTTCAATTCTCCTAATAACACACTTAGGCAAAATAACTTGCCTACACTAGTAATTAACTATACTGAAGATTACAACATTAATAAGCTGCACTCCACCAGCATAACTAAGGTGTCTGTTAACCCAAGTCGCTAACCTTTTTTTAACCTTCTCTACAAGTACAATACAATCACTTTCAAATAATCTTTGAGTGATCAAAGGTATCCCTAGGCATCTAACAGAGAGAGATCCAACCTTAAAGCCAATAATAGAGCCTCAACCAGCCTGTTGTTCCATTGAAATCCTAGCAATGAGCAGTTCATATTTGGCCACATTGAACTTAAGCCCAGAAAGGTCATAGAATTCTTCTAAAACACATTGAACACCAAGTACAGAATCTAAATTTCCTTTGCAGAAAATAAGCAAATTGTCTATAAATATAAATGAGTCAACTTTACTTTTTTGTATTTGGGATAAAATTGGAACACACCATTCTCAATAGTAAGATTTAGTAAGTGAGAGAGAACGTTCATTGCCAAAACAAACAAGTAGGGGGAGAAAACGTTCATTGATAAAGGAGTAGGCTTTGTTTTGTTTTGCTACCTCTTTGATATTGGGCCTTCTGAAATGATACGAGGTTGGCAGACAGCCGAGTTGAAAAGGAAAAAATGCCACACATTACAAAAGATTGGGCCATGGGTGAATAATAAGTTGGTTGTTTCATTTAAAATTTCCAAGCCTTCACATGGAAACATGGGTGTATGCTTATAGATTTTGTCCCCTTTACCAATAATTGAGCACAACCTTTTGTGAGTTTCCATTTTCCAACACAAACATAAACATTCGGCCTAGCATGTGCTTGGACAGCTCACACTTCAAAGCTGTAGTGGGGTCGTTGCTGCACTAAATGTTCCCTCTCCTTAGATTCATGGCCTCTCCAATGGGGACCCTTTCAAGCCCTTTTCTCCAATGCTGGGCAGAGAGCAGCTATTTCAAGCATTTTGATGGACGCAATTCGTTGACAGATCTTTTTTTTCAAAGGAATATGATCCAAATTAATAGTCCAGAGTGTCCTCCATGTTTCCACCTTTTTAAACGTTAATTGCAGTGGTCCACACAGTCACAGCTCTATCCATGTAGGAATGGAAGAATTTGTTTATTTCACTTTGTATTGCGCTAACTGTTGGACTTTGAGGTCCTTATTAAAGAGTATGCAGCTTTTGTTTAGGATTAGTTTTTTGTATGGAAAAAAATCATCAACTTTAGAAGTGTCATGACTCACTAGACCACTAATTACTTTAAAAAGTGTTCACACCTTAGGTTTGGGGATTAAAATCTTTCTTTCTATTCCACTGCTTGATGTTGTGCTGATCATCTCCAACTGGTATACTGCAATCTGACTAATGTTTGAAACCAGATGATTTGAAGGACCTTTATCCTAATTAAAAGCTTTTTTAGAAGCATAATTAAAATCAAGACCACCACCATGATAATGATATTTCTCAACTCCAAACTCCCACAAAAAATAAGAAGAAAATTAAAAAAAAAGGCGGCTGCCGGACTCAATTTGGGTCCCCCAAGGCCAACCGAGATGGGGATTGGGGGGAAGATCATGCTTTGGACACTCCCTCAATCAATTTAAATATGTGTCGTTATAATTGCCAAGCAATCCTAACTGCTGGGTCCTCATTTATTTTGCCACTCCTCCCTACTTGCCGTGTACGAGACATCTAAAACCAACAGGAAAATGGATCATGTTCAGTTCTTGCAAATGTTATTAAGAAAAGTAAACAGGTCATTAATGCCTTAAAACAGTTGTAGAAACAATGGATTCTCTAACAAACGCACATGCAGAACGATACACAGTAAACAAACAAGCAGGCGGGCAGGGTCAAATGCTTGTGGACACATCTGCAGAATACAGCCATTAATCTTATTCACATTTTCTCTATTTTTCTACACTGTTCAAAGTCAACAATTTATTCTTTTCTTATATCTATAATCTAATCGAATCGAAAAGGAACAATTCCCACCACCGTCACTACTTAATCTATTCGTGATATATATATATATATATATATATATATATATATATATATATATATATATATCAAAAGCATAGGTTAGGTATGTAATTATCGGACAAGTAGTGTGAGAAAATAAACAACGATATTTAACTTAGTTAATGGTGTGTGGCATGCTGCCGAATTTTATTCCTAAAATATATGTTCTGGTATGATATAACATTATATTAACAATTGGTAAATACTTAGTCTTATGCCGTGCAGTGGTAAAATATATTTAATGTACTGGAACCTAAATTAATTTAATTATTGTTTTTGGATATGCTGGTGTGATGCAAGGGTAGCATATGTTTAACTTTCTTAGTCTTCTCAAAAACGTCACACACAATATGCATAATTGGTGCTCAAACCCGGGTCTCAGAGGATGATAAACATCTACCTTTGCCACCAGGACATAAGGGGATGAGCAATTTAATCATTGTTTAAAAATACACATGTTTGTATTTGTTGGATAAATATTACGTGACCCGTACAAATAGATTTTCTAATATGTTTAGGGTGATCTTTCTATTTGCCTATTTTAACTTGATAAATACACAAGTACAGAACTTATGAAAATCCTCTTAATTCCTCAACTTTGAATACATAGAAGATTAAAAATGATAGTAAAATTTTCGGACCTTTCGGCACATCACCAGGAGCGATCCAATCCTATTGAAAACATGATTTTATAAAAAAAAAAATTCTACAATTGATAATTATGCACAATTTATAGTTATGATAGAATTAGACTAATCAACTTATTAAATTGATTGAAACAAAAATAATGATTCGACCAATTGAATTGATGAGGTAACTTTTTAATTACTTGAACTATTAAAAAATCGAAATCAAATTGAAAATAGACTATTCAATCGATTTACCCTATCAAGTATAAAACTATACTCGAATCTGGTTAAACATATAGTTTTAGAAATCTACTAATTGACTTAATAATTAAAGATGTTTATATTATTACATTTTATATGAGTTCGAATTTAAATACAAAAATATAATTTCTTTTATTTAATAAAAAAATATCGTTTTAAAGTTGGTGATATGAAGCGATGAAGTAAGGAAACTAAATTCAAATATGTAATACTATAACTTTTTTTGCAAACGAAGAGATGTACAACTGCCACAATTCCCATATTTAAGAACCTAATAAATATCACACGGATTTCCCTCTTCAACGTGGCAGTGGCAACCATGGCAAAAAAGATCACAACCGTTGATAATAAAGAAACCCTAAATTAACATAAAACCAAACAATCAGGGGTTTAATTTTCCAATCACTGTCATTAATCTTAAAGCTAATCGGTTAAACAAGACTAACTTTTTAATTTACCAAAAAACTTTCCCAACATGCTACCTCCATATTAGTTCAACAAGGTCATTCATGTCATTAAACACATGAAAATCCTCACGGGACCAAAAATACAGCATAGAAATTAGAAACCCAGACCTGACCGAGTTCCATTCTTCTTCACACGCCATGTGACTTCTCTGCTCTCTCTCTCTCTGTAGTTAAAGGTTCTGTTTTTCCAACTCTCCTAATTTTTTCAATGATTTTTCTTATTTGTTAAGATAAGCAACAAAATTTAAAACAGAATCCCTTCAATCTTTCTGCGCTCAAAAACTTCCTCTGTTTATTATTTTCTGGTTCTTTGTTTTTTATCATTTCAAATGAGATGATGGCTTCAGAATTGCAGAAACCCACCAAGAAAAACAGAGGGTTCTATGTTAAGATGAGGATACTACACAAAGGCAAACAACCAGAAAAAAGCCTCTTTTTCAAATATTACCAATGGATTCTTTGGTTTTCTTTGACTCTCTATTTCCTCACCTCTTTCTTCATCACTAACAAGCCAATACCTTTGTCGAAAACCCATGTCTTTGGTTCCAAATCCTCCTTAGCTTCTCGTGTCCTGTTTGAATCTGTCAACAAAACTAGTCAACAACCCAAACTCAAAAACCCAGGTTTTTCTTCCCCTTCTTTCTCCATGCTTTTTTTTTTTCATTTTTCTTTTGAAAATCAATGTTATTAATGGTTTATTTTCTCTCTGGCAGTGACGTTCAAAGACTTGAAGATATACATCTACGAGTTGCCATCGGAATACAATGAAAACTGGGTGTCCAACAAGCGATGCAGCAACCACTTGTTTGCCTCAGAAGTGGCCATTCATAGAGCCTTGTTGAACGCCTACGAGTTTAGAACATTCGACCCTAATCAAGCTGATTTCTTTTTCGTCCCTGTTTATGTTTCCTGCAAATTCAGCACCGTTAATGGCTTCCCTGACATTGGCCACGCCCGCTCTCTTTTATTCTCCGCTATCCAATTTATCTCCTCTAACTATCATTTCTGGAACCGCTCCCAAGGTTCCGACCACATCTTCGTTGCTTCCCATGACTACGGAGCCTGCTTCCACGCCATGGTAAGAAATAAACCGATTTCCACACAAAAAAGGTCTTTAATAGTATCCTTAATCCGGTTTTTATTAAAATCTGATTTCTTTTTTAGGAGGATAGAGCTATTGATAATGGGATTCCAGAGTTCTTGAAGAAGTCGATAATACTACAAACATTCGGGGTTAATTACAAGCACCCTTGTCAGGACGTTGAGAATGTTCTTATTCCGCCTTATATCTCGCCGGAAAGTATAGGGAAGACACTGGAGAAAGCTCCGGTGACCGGAAATCGAGACATCATGGTCTTTTTCAGGGGAAAAATGGAAGTCCACCCTAAAAACGTTAGCGGGAATTTTTATAGCAAGTAAGTTGTAAAATCGAACTTCATTGCATGTTAAGATTACGTGTTTATTCGTATTCTAATGTTGTACTGTTTGTTTTATTTTAGGCGGGTGAGGACGGAAATTTGGCGAAGGTATAAAGGAGATAAGAGGTTTTACTTGCAAAGGCATAGATTTGCCGGTTACCAGTCAGAAATCGTACGGTCTGTGTTTTGCATGTGTCCACTTGGATGGGCCCCCTGGAGTCCAAGGCTTGTTGAGTCCGTGGCTTTGGGCTGCGTCCCGGTGATCATTGCAGACGGTATCCGGTTGCCGTTTCCCTCCGTCGTGAACTGGGCTGAGATTTCCCTCACGGTGGCAGAAAAGGACGTCGGGAAACTGGGGCATATTCTGGAACACGTGGCGGCCACCAATTTGTCTGCCATTCAGAAGAACTTGTGGGACCCGACAGTCAAGCGGGCCTTACTGTTCAATGATCACATGCAAGAAGGAGATGCCACATGGCAGGTTCTAATTTCGCTTTATGATAAACTAGACAGATCATACAGGAGATCAAGGGTTTCGATCCAATAGGAAGAAAACACGTCGGATGGAGGTAAATATGGCAACATGGTGTCGTGCGTGGTGTTTATAATGGAGGACAGCTGGCTGTGGTGGTGGCTTTGTCGCCGGTGCCATTTAATCAGAGGTGGTCGCTGGACCCACATAAAAAGCACTAGAGTTTTTTTTTGTTCTTTTTTGAGATATTTTTTTTGCCGTTACTAATATTGTTAATATAAAGATGGCCAATGTAAATGAAGAGAAACAGGACTTTTTGGTAAATGACGCACATGGGATAGTTTTAGCCTTTTAGGACAAGACAACCTGTATGAGCAATCACTTAATATTTTGTGCATATGTTTAATTTAAAAAAGTTATTGGAATCTGGAACCATGTTCATGTGTTCGAGATGCTAAAACCCTGCAAAGTTTAGAAAAGAAAATAAAAAAGTGTATATACCTTGAGGAACATGAATGAAAAAAATAGCTTTTGTTATTGGGAAAAGCGCACTGTCCTGCAAAGTGCAGAATGCAGATGGCTTGAAATTAAAGTAGTAGGTAGCATAATTTTGTGAGAAAGATAATTGTAATGGGCTTTTAGTGAGCCAAAAAAAATTGGTCGAGTAATTTCGTATCATTTAAATAGATTATAAGTTAGAGACATTTTATATACAAAAATTAATATTAAAAAATAATATATTAGGATAAAAATGGGTTGAAGAAGGGATGAGGATGGGCAGTGGTCACGGGATAGTCTGAATAAAAGCCAAGAGAAGCATTGCGGGGATAAGTGGGGTCAAGGAGCTGATGATGAGCCTTTGGGCTTTGAGTTTCGGATATCTTTGTTTTCTTTTTGTGTCAGCACTCAGCAGCAGCCAGCAGGGGTTCCTTTTACAGGTTGCTTTCACTCCATTATTGCTTCTTCTGCTTTGTTATGTGGGTGGATGGATTGGGATTTTGAAACTTTGAACTTCAAAACACCACTTTATTTACGTAAACTTAAGGGTGTTTCTGGTGGCCAAAATACTGTGTGGCTTGGCAGAATGTAAAAGATTCTTCTGTCTTTTATCTGCTACCACGTTATTACTTATTAGTATAGAGAATATGGAACTTCGGCGTGGCCATGTGCCACTGCTGGAAAAGAAGTAAAATTGGAAAAAAAATCCGACCTGCCGGATTCGAACCAGCGACCTAAGGATTACCAGCTGGAACTATCCCACTACAGTCCTCCGCTCTACCAACTGAGCTAAGGTCGGTTCTGATTTATTCAGCATAAAGATTTTCTAAACTATAAAATAAAATACTGGAATTAAAATGCAATCATCTACTCCTACTACATGATAAGACTAGGTTTCTAAGGCAGCTGCTAGCAAATAGCAATCATCTTCAAATGACATGTTTAGTTTCCGACATGCATGGAACAATGCGACCAAAAATAAAGAATGATTCAAAAATGAACATCATGCTCGTTCTTTATTTTTATTTTAGAGAACAATTAATGTGTATTGAACTCATATTTTGATCTAATATAATCATCTTCAAAACATAACAAATCTTTCAATTTTTTTACTGACAATAATTTTATTTTATTTTCCGAAAAAAGCCAAATATCTAGAATTTAATGAGTTGATAGTATATTAGCTCGATTTACAATGATATACGAAAAGCACTTGTTAGGCTTGATATTGAACTTGATAAATGATGGGCCATCAGTCCATCACAGACATGAACATGTGTAGGTTATAACTTGTAAGGGTAATTGGGCCTCATTTCGGATGCTCCCCATATTTCTTTTCTTGTGCTAAAAGACTATAGTATATACGTTGATAGTATCTTCATTCAAACATTTGCTTTTATTATCAAATCTTACACGTAGCCATACAAATTTAGGTACGTATAGCTACTTTGATAATGTATAGGTCAGATGTCTTTTTACATATTTTGGCATTTTAATGAATTTAATCATGAACTCAAAAATAGTATGAGTGAAAAAGATAATAATATTTATTTTAAGAGACTTGACTTCAAGCATTTTTATTTATAAAATACGTGTGACTTATAAAAGAGTTAAGAAGAAAATATGAACATATACTACCTCTTATAAATTACCTTAAGACTATTGAAAAAAAATCATATCAGTATATACGACATAAATTTTGATATCTTCTCATTGTTTCAAATTAAATAAAAATACGTTACAGTTTCAAGCACGACCATTAGGGGTGTTCAAAATTACCCGACCCAAACTACCTGACTACCCGAACATAAATGACTGGGTATTTACCTGGAAATTTTTTTACTCGGGTCGGGCCCGGGTCAAAAAATATGATTTTTTCGGGTAACGGGTTCTTTTATTTTATTTTATTAGATCACATAATATTTTTACTTTAGAACTATATTTAAATTCCTAAATTCATTCTATATGTGTATTATATATGATTTCCTGTTTTAAATTTTTCAAAAAAAATATATTAATCATTGAATATGTAAGATTCAATATGAAACAAACAACAAGGTTTCTCTATTACATTTGTGCATTAGTAGGTTTCTTTAAAAAATATGAGATTCGAAAAAAATCAGGACAAAGATTAATATTTTTAATGTCTTTCTTATGGTTATAAACTTCAAATCATTATTTTTTTGGATCATGTGTTATGAACTTTTAAGGTTTTTTTAATTAAAAAATGAGAATCGGATACCTGATACCCGAGTTTAACAGGTACCCGGTATTCACGAGTCGGGACACGAGCCCACAAATTTAATACCAGGATTTGAACACCCCTAATGGCCACCCATGGCTATTTTTTAAATTAATTTTATAATTGTACAAATATTTTATACGATGTTTAAATTATTTATAACTCTAAAGTTCAAATTTATTTAGTTGAAGGTAAAATTATACACTTAAATACATTTCAACACTAAATCTCTCTATATATTTTTTTGACTAATATTAGTTCTACTTGTACCTAGAGAAGGAGAGGGAGACTTTAGGAGAAGGAATACTTTTGCTGAGTCTTGAATCCGAAACTTATGAGAAGGTGAATGAAACAGATGAGCAGCTCTTACCAACCGACAATCAACGCTTCTAATAAAACTAAAACCCAATGGTATTATGTACTATAAGAGAAACATTTTTTTCCATTTCCATTAATAGTAGCAAACTAAATACAAATATTCATTCATTCAGACACTTTTGGGCCCTTTCTTTTTTACCTCGTTCAAACAAACAATGCAAACACCCACAACAAAACAATGCAAATTAATAACACAAGCAGACGAGTAAATCTTAGAGGGCTTTGGACGTTGCGCCTGTTCCTCGCAAGCAGGCCCCATCTCTATAACCCCCTTACATTAAATAATTTGTCGCAATCTTATTTAGCACTCCGGCGTTTGAGTATGATCCCTCTTTGGGTCATGGCAATAGTCATACACCAAATAGTTCCTTTGCACCCAATTCAAGGCCATCACTTGTTGTTGACTAAGGCTGCCGGAACCCGATGGAGAGGCCGTGGGCGGGCGGCAAGAGGCTGGGCCATTGGCGGTGCAACCACCTAGTTTGAAGTTTGTATACTTACCAACAAAGGGTTGGTAGCTATAATCTGCCTTGTATCTTCCATTCTCGGTGGCCCAAGACGATGCATCCCATATTGATCCGTACACCCACATAGGTCTCGTGGGAAATGTGGCTTCACTCTTCCTTTGGTACCTCCTAATAGGCACATCATCTACAAAAAATCTGTTGATTCAATTGATTCATAAAATCTATATAGTTTAGAGAAACGAATTGCAGAAATTAATCAAATTCGTAAAATTACAAGTTAGATCACACTTACATAATCTCAGTAGGGGTCCACAGAATACCATAGTTATGGTAGTCTTGTGTAGGATCAAACCATAGATGAAATTTATGTTCCCTCCCAATTAAATTCCCATCCCCACTTCCTCTGATGTACACATTAGTCTGCAGAGTATAGGGCTTATCCGGTGTTGTTCCGAGGAACTCGATATCAATTTCATCATGGTTCCCAGGGTGATCTTCACTGTTTGAAAGCTGCCGGTTTTTCGAATCGAATTCAATTAGTTAAGCAACTTTTTAGCTCGTTAAATTTAAGTGTTAAGATTAATCTTACATAGAAAGATGTAATGACTCCTGCTGTATAACCTGGGTGGAGCTTCACGGCTGCACCAAAGTAACCAGACTGATAGGGCTGAAGTGACTTGAAACCACTTCCTGTTTTCACCATGAATGCAAAACAATATCATCTCCAAGACCAGGAGAAGAACACCATGATAATAAAGAAACAGAAGAAGTGAAAAAACCTGAGCTTTTATCAAGCCAGATTGTGAGTGAACCCTGGTCTAGTCTCTGATGCTGAGGACCCCATTGATTTCTAAACCCTTGGTTAAAGGTAACAGAAGTAACCCTGGAGCTGGGGGAGTATCCAGGGGAAGGAAGGCCCTGAGCATTGCTCAAGGAAATCATGGAAAAACCAAGAAGAAGATAGAAAAGAAAAGGCACCGAGCACCAGGCCATACCAGAAATGAAACAAAAGAAATAGTATAATATTAAATGCAGATTTGGACCTGAACTTGAAGGTTTTGAAATTAGGTTTGTGTATGGAAGAATGTAGGTATAATGTTGGTATAAATAAGGAGATTGAAGGGCCCAACATGCAGGTAACGTGGCAAGTCGAGTCGATGGGGAAGTTATGCCTGGTGAAATTGAAAAAAGAACATGGAAAAACTGAGGATGAATATGAGAATTAAGATTTACTGTGAACTGTTGATCTTGTGATATTTATTTTTTGGCTCTTCTGGGAAAAATTGCTGCTTTTGTTTGCTCACATTGTAAACACATGTAAACGAGAGAAAGTATTGGGAAGTTTCACGGGGCAGTGCAGTTTGTGTTTGATACAGTTTAATAAACCTCAGAAAATGCTGAGGATACTATGCTCAAATAATTCTTGGATACCTGTAATTATTGTATAGTTGTTCGTATACTATAAGGATTACATTAAAACTTGCTTGGTACGAAGGATGAAGATAAAAAATAATGAAAAATTGTTAATTAAATAATGAAGATTCATAACCACTTCCTTATTTTGAATCTAAACTATTTGATTAACAAATCTTCTATACTTAATAGCAAGTAAAACTTAAAAGTACATACGGCGGGATTAACTTTTCGCTAGTGTGTATAGAATTATACATTATGAGGGTAAAAATCCTCTGTCCCTTAATCATGCCCTCTTCTATATATGTTTTATACTAAAACTTACTTAAAATTTAAATTCTAAACCCTAACTCTAATTTTCACATCCTAAACCATAAAATTTAAAAAATACGCCATACCCTCAATTCTCTAAACCTTAACTACAACCCTTAATTCTAAACCTTAAACCCATTTTTTAAAAATAAGAGCATCAAAAGAGGTATAATTTGGAGCAGACAATTTCCATCCAATGCATCAAATATAAGTAATACATCATATATTATATTGGTGTGAAGCTGACATGAGTAAGGTCCACAGCCACAGGAAAGAGCAAATCTGTCAAGAACTGGTCCCTTGGAAAGATACAGCGACTTAAGCTTTCTACTGTGGTTAAGATGAGAACAAAATCCAGATTTGATCTCTATAAAGAGAAGTGAAAGAAACAAAACGATCTTCTGACCCTAACTTTTTCAACCGTGGCTAGTAAATTTTCTATATCTTATTAACCGGGCAATGAAAAGGAAGAGAGAAATTCTATTTACTATAAAGTTTTATGTTAAATGTACAAGAACGGAACCATACATCTTTGTTTTGTGTTTTGAAGGTCGATAATCAATATTTTATTGCAAAATATGAAGGGCTGGATTCGTTTTCATCCAACTCCCTGTCTGCGACAGTCTTACAAAATTTTCCACCCTTTTGTCTAATTTGTTGGCTAATAATTTAAATAATCCAGGCTTCAACTTCCCATTGGCAAGACGATTGACTGGCGGCCTCTTTATTTTCCATCACACATCGGTTGATCAAAAAGTCATTGCATATTTTCACTCCAATACCCATACCGACACTTGCTATTTTCAGTGACAAAAACGATTTAATATATTGGAAACCCTATATTTGGATTTAACATCAAAAACTTGTACATGTTCAAACAATTGTCGAGCTACTTGTGTCAATAGGTCTATTATTATGAATACTGTTTAACTTTATTGATTTATTACATGTAAAATTGTTAATTTCTAACTCAATAATTCGGCTCGAAAATTTAGTCGAATTATTCTAAAGTAACTTCTCAACTTCTATAGTGTATGATAATTACATTATAACAAATTAATACTAATTGAATTGACTTGATGAAAGAAAATATGAATAAAAGAAGTGATTAGATATAATATTCCTACTGGTTTTATTTTCATACCTGGTAGAAATAGAGAGAAGTAACGAGACCTAACCCACCCTATAAAAAGGGCAGTTTTTAGTTTGAAAATGTAAAAAAAAATTGAAATGATTAATTAAATTTTGCATTGGAATTGGACAGAAATAAGCAAAGTGAGTTATTACTACACCAGGGGATGGATGTAACCCGAAAAGATGGATGGATAGCCACCGCTTGGACGGTGAAAGCAAAACTGAACGATGGTTGCTTGGAAGCATAAACGACGTAAATGTAAGAGAAAATATATTAATACTTTGGGATAGAAAATTAATTAATCAAATGATTAAGATTTTTTTAATATAAATAAAAAGCAAGGTCTAATTGTTACGAAACAACATTAATTCGCCTAATCAAAACTCATGGCTCCTGGTTAAGGAGAATAAAGTAATAGCATCCGACTATTGTTTGGTTTTTGTTCAAACATAAGCTGGTGTTTTGAAAATATACCGATTCTGTTAGCTTTTACTTAGGTTTAGATGTAACTATATATTGCAGGTTAAGGTTTTGTGATGAAATGGATAAAGGTAATAATTAAAGAAATATATTTAGTCGGATGTTCATTTTCATTTTAATATACCTTTAGGTTATAGTTTTTAGACCCGAACAACAATTATATAAATAATGATAATAATAATAATTTGCGACGCCTTTTACATCACTCAAAATCACAATGAAAGTTACATGCACTCAGAAAACTTCCAACATAAGCGTTTACATATTGATTGTGCTGAAAATGTTACCAACTTTATTATTATTATTATTATTGATAGATATCAATTTCAAACATTAATTTGGTACCTAATACTTATAAAAGATATATAATTTCCGGCACATATATGAATATGAGAGTGCATCTTTCGTAGACGATAATAGCATGAAGTTGACAAAAACGGCCTGGTTGGGACGACTGCGGTAGCCGGTAAGGGTAAGGCCAACCCTACCTGAGTAAATGCATGGGACCTCTTCCGTCACCGACAAGACAACAGGCTAATTTAATCAAATATCCAAACTCAAACCTTTGAAATTTTGTACGGGTTATCAAATATTTAATATTATTGTATTGTTTTGAATTTTAAATACGGTTTAAGCTAAAAACAATTTCGTATCCGCGAATCCAAATGATTTGTGATTGATTTTCCGTCAATTGTGCATTAGTTCAGTTGATATCTTAGGTTCGAATGTCTTTAATCATGTTTAGTGACCAAAATTTATAACTTAAATAAATGTGAGAGACAAAAAATGAGTAGTTTAGTTAACCGGCTAAATGTGCATAAAATATTTTGGTTCAAATGTTTGGTTCGTTGGAATTGAATAAAAGATGAATAAAATGACATGTATCGGGAATGAAATAGCGATATACTAGGCATTACTTAATTTGAATGGTTCAAATGTAATAAGGGCAGTTCGAATGATGTTAAATAATATGAAAGGAATGATGAGAAAATGTCCATTTTACTCTAAAAATGTAAAATAGCATTTTTATTAACAAAAATTAATTTAGTGGAATATTCATTATAGAATGTTAAAATATCTTTCAATAAATAAAATTAATATATTTAAATTATATAATATTTCATTATTATCCCTAACGCAGCTGCTTCAATCTTTTTATGAATCATTTCAATTAGCCCAATAAAACAAGGACTTAGTTATAGTTTGAAGCCCAACAAAAGAAAGACTGTTGTTTTTATTTATTCCTTTTCCAACACTCAATGCAGGCATGCAGCTGATGCCACTTCACCCTTTTCTTATTTTAGTTTTATTTTAACTAACCCAATCATATATTGATTTGACTATTTAACTTGTAACTATTAAAAAATATTTTTATTTTAACCTTAACATTATGAATGCAGAAAATTGAGTTGAAAAAAATCATTTATATATTGAACTTATACAAAATTAATCTAAATTAACCGGTCAATGAGTTGAATACTAATAGTTGAAAAAAAGCTTTAAACTTTAAATTCAATATTATTTTAATTTTGTTGTTAAGATTGTAATTTTATTTATTTTCATGTGTAATATGAGACCTATCGCATCATCATTTAAACTTTTTCCTATTAGAAACACGTCATTCTTTCTCTAGATGGTAATGTAATATAATCACATAATGTCACAATATCAAAATTATTAAAAATTTGAATTTAAAGGCCAAATTAAAAATGTTCATATTTGATAACTGATATGTAAAAATATGTTGAATGCCCAATTTGTTAGATGTTATGTATTTTTGAAACTAAATATTTTATTTTTATTAAACCAAATTCAAAGATTCCATTTGTCGGAGGACTCGTTTTCTAGAGAAGTTAATTCGGATCGATTAAAATTTCACTATTTAATTTTCTTTGTGTTTATTAACTAAAAGTAGTAGCCTTTTACAAGTAATAAGGCTTTAGGTGTTTTTTTATTATCAAAATAGTATGATTTTTATTGAGATAAAAAACATACAAAAAATAGCAACACGTCTTATTAAAAACTTCCATATTTCTATGTGGAAGAAAAGAATACAAACGTGTTATTGTATATACATAACAAAACACACCCTAACTCGCATTACAAAGAATTATCTAAACGAATATGACCAAACCACACCCACACTCGCATCACCAAGAAGACCAAAACCACACCAACATGGCACAACAACAGCACCCCCCAACACCAACTGACAACTGACAACCGTTGTACCCAGCTCGCAAATCATATACTTTGACAGTTCCACTATCCAGCGCATTCATTCAGATGTTCGAATCTCGGCGTTGTGAGTTATACAAAAAAATGTTCAACTTCAAAGTTATTTTTATGATTTTTTAAATTTAATAATATATATTATGTGTTGAATGACATGTTTCTAGAGCAAAGGTGACTTTTATGTAACAAAGAAACAAATAAAAAGTAAGGGCTTTAATCTCAATTTTGAGAGTACCAATAAGTCAATAACCATAGGGACCCTTAATGAGCTTCATCTTGCCTGACAGATTGATGCAAACCAAAGCTTCTAATAAAATCATGTTATAATGATAAATTTAACTCGTAATATTTACATTTTATATCAATTTGGTCTTTATTATTTTTTTAAGTTATAATGATAAATTTAATTTTTTAAAAGAGCTGAATAAAATGTTATTTGAAATATTGGCCAAAACATTATTTTTATTATAGATATTTATGTAAAAACGTGAGCAACTGTTCGCATGTACCTTATGTTGACAATAACAATATTTGTCTAACAAATAATTGAAAAACTATAATTTTTTTAAAGAAATAGCATGATGTAAACATTGATGTCATGTTATTTCCTTTAAAAAAAATTAACAATTTGTACGAGTTCATATTCCGGCATTTACTTTAGGAATGTAATATTTTTCTACTTAATAAAAAATGAATGAGTTAAATTAGATCCTTTAACTCCATTTAACAGTACAAAGTAGGAGAAATTTTTAGATGGACCCGGCTCCTCACGTCATTCGTGGTCTTAGCCAATAAGGTCCATCCACTTCAAAATAATTACCTAATAACTACTTACTCTCAATTAACATGTAGGAAAGAGGCAATAATTCACCTTAGAAAAAAATTAGATATGGATGAATTTTATTGGCTAGGAGCACAGATGATGTGGTGAGTCGTGTACAGTTCAGGAGAAAACAATATTTTGAAGGAAAAATCTAATAGACTATCGATAATATTCATATTGTAATTGCTGGGAATGAGCCTCTATGCAGCTACATCATACATGAAATATATTACTAGTATATTCTAGTCAGAATACAAAAGAGACGTGGACGCACAACATTATTGAAGATGTAGAAATCATAGGCAACCTTCGAGCTTTATTCATGATATATAGCAACAAGCCAACAACACTTGTTAAAGGAGGCTAAACAAAGACAAATTCAGATTCTTCACTTAAATTTTCATGATAAACTTGTAGTACCGTTGAATAATGCAAGAGAAACATTTGTGAAATTTTCATGACGCATTTTCACTAATAACGCCAATACACTGACCTTGGCTAACAGTGCTGATCCACCCAAAAACCCTCAGCTTCTTGCCTGCAACAATAACCAAACATCAAAAGGCGTAGGTGCTTTATTTTGGATAAGAAAGTGTTTTTCTTTATAAAAGCAGCAGTTATTTGGCCTTAGAAAATCAAATCATTCAGTCAAAACGGCATATCGTGTACTGTCCGTTTATAGTTCAACAATTGTCAGTAAAGCGTGGAATAACATAATCATTAACAAGATAACATTCCTGTTGAAGATTTGCAAACTATGGAGGAATGGATTTGAACCGACAATGAACAGGCTAATTATACATATGATCCTAGTAAAGCCATGTATCGTATAGTTTCCGAGATAAAAGGAGATTGAGCTGAATTTCAGCGTATTGCAGAAAAGCGATTGTTCTAGCATTAATTCGTATGATTTCCAAGATAAAAGTGATCTAGTTAATTAAGCGTAAATACTAAATAAAGACCAGTTTTCTAATTTGCAAGCAAAGCCTAAATACTAAAATAAAGTTAAGTCAAACATTCTCCGAAACCTCATTCCACTTGCAGCAATCAAAACTGTATGTTAAATCGTAGCAGCTGAGAAAAAAACTACTGTAAAGCTGAGAGATAACTTCTCAAGCGTAAAGCTGTGCAAGATTGCTGAAGGAGCTTCCGAGAGAAAAAAAAAAAGTTGAGCACTTTTGTAGAACTGGCTAAAACCTACAGCAAATCGAATACCGCTACAAAAAAGACGAGTGTGTTCAATTTGGGAGTGGGGTTTTTTCATATATGGAGTAGTAGAATTTCAAAGGTAGTTGATTTGAATTCGTTCCATCCTGAAAAAAAAAATATTACGCTGATGTCTTATGATTCTTATCTAGGGTTCTTGAGCTTTTGACCCCCAACAGAAGAAGGAACATCAAATTCGTATTGAAATATTACGCTGATGTGGTATTTGATGTTTTACGGAGAGAAATAATACTAGTCAAAGCCCCGTGCACTAAATTTCAATACTTCCTTCCCTTTCGGGTTTGAACAAAATGAAAAATATTCCACTTTCATGATACTTATGAATCGTATGATCTTTGGAAATCAGTCTAATCTTAGGTCGCCCTCTTATCAGAAACACAAGCTTTTATTCCCCAATAAAAATAAATAAAATAAAAATCTTTCCTGTTGTAGAAAGGAAAAAGACATGTATACAAGGAGAGAATAATCTTGTTACCTTGAGAAGCCCTAGCGATGAGTAACGAAACCTCTTCAAAGCGTCATTACCAGGCTAGCTGGAAATCTTTATCCAGGCCCTCGCTAGAATCTAACACAAGAAACCAAGGAGTTGAAAAAAAAAATAAACACGAAAACACACACACACATATACCCACTAGAACCTGAAGCTAGTTCCCATGGAATTGCGAAGTGAAATGGACTGATGTGTCTTAGAAAAAGAAGCCAAAATGGCTTTCAGCTGCACCTGCACCTGCACCTCCCTGGTCTGGGTCTTATCCTGTTTTCATCTACAGCACAAACACATCTGCCATATAGTTTCTAAAGCTGAAACGGATAAAAAAACAAGGAGGTGCAGGTGCAAATGCAGACAAAGGCTACATCTCAGCAAGGCTTGGTTGCTTGAATAACATTGACAACAGACAGACAAGGCTAGCCGCTAGCCACCCCATCTTCCTCCTCTCTGACACAAAAACTTATCCACTCTATTTATAACAAGTTGGGAGGCTTCAAGAAAGAGATGAGAAAGTAAAGCATATTCACACAGTAGGCAGGTTTATCTTGCGACTCGAACCTGGGTTGAGAGGTGAACTCTAACCCATGCTTCGAAATCCTTGGGCCATAAACCAAACAGGTGGAGAATTTGACCCCTTTTTTTAGCATAAATTTGATTTATTGCTTGTTAAACCAAAAAGAGAAGTTGTGGATAAAGATTTGACAAGACAGGCCTCCATTATTTAATGTCTTTATGCGAGGCAAACTATATTTATGTTTGTCCAATGAATCAACTGGGGTCGGGGGCTTCCTCCATGCCCACGTGATGCACACCCATGAGAGCACGTGGGTTTTTCAGTTTTCTCTAATCATGAATCACCACGTGTATACCACATCTGCCAGTTCACTTGAATGGGAACTGCTGCCTCGTGGGCTTCGTTGTCTGGACCTGGAAGAAACCTAAGTATTTAATTGTTTAAAATTTAAGGTTTAGTGATTCAATTTAAAGTGAAGGGTTTAGGAGTTTAGGTTTAATTGTTTAAATTTTAGGTATTGTTAATAGAATTTAGGGTTTAGGGTTATAATTTAGGGTTTATAAGTTAAAATTTACATTCTCAACATATTATACTAAACCCTAAACCCTAACCCTAAATTTTAAATCCCTACACCTAAACTCCTAAATCTTACACCCTAAACTAAATCATTAAACCATAAAACTAAGGCGCTCGTGCCAGTGTATTGGATATAAATCCTTGTTATTTTATAGTGAAAAATGATGTAACAAAAGTATTTAAATGTTGTTAAGTGGTTCGTTTTAGTTTTTTAGATTTAAAAAATAATGTTAAAAATATTATCAGGTGTCTCATTATTTTTTAAATTTTTTAATATATTAAAATAATATTTTATATTATCTAATTTTTTGTGAAATTATTACCAGTAAATAGAAAAAGGAATCTTGGGTTTCCTTACAACACGTGCACTGTTTTTTCCCACTTCAAAGTTTAAGAAAACTAGAACCTAAGATATATAATAAGTGTAATTATTTGATACTTACACTGACGGTGGAAACAAGAAGTTTTCACAACCGTTTTAATTTTAGGGTTTAAAGACTTAGTTTAGGGTGTATGGTTTATGAGTTTAGATGTATGTATTTTAAATTTAGTAATAGTGGTTGAAATTTTCAGTTTAGGATTATAATTTAGTTTTTATAGATTAAAACCTAAATCATCAATATATTACCCTAACAACTAAATTCTAAACCCTAAATTTATTTATAGTATCAAGATTTTAATTATTAGTATAAATAAATACAAGAATATTGTGATTTTATTTTAACATCGTCCTTAGAATTAAAAAAAAAACACTATTGAAGATATTAAAGAATAATCTTTATTATAATAATGATAATAAAGAATAATAAAAGGCATTTTGGCAAGTGGAAAGTGGAGATCTTCCACAAATGCTCTCTTTCGTCTTTGTCTGGTAGGGAACCCAGGCAAGCTAACCTTAGGTTGTGCTTGTGCATATTAAATACTTAGGATGCCATCCTTTTCTTATATAGGTAGTACAGTAGTTTTAGTGGTATTATATTTTCTATATCTTTATTCTTTTTCAATATGTTCGTGTGATTACATGAAGTACTTATTCACTTTTCTTATTTGATAGTGCACACACGTTATATGCACATAATACTCGAACTCGGTTCACCTAAATATAACATGTCATTCTTTACCACTAAATCCACCCCATGGTTCCTATATGTTCATTCTTTTGTATTAGTCCGAAAATTGCTACAATTTTAGCAAGACTCTGGGTTAGGTTTTCAAAGCTGAAAAACAAAAATGTTAATGCTTCACTAATGATTACTATGTTAGTATTACTTAGGGATAAAAACCTTTGTTTTTTTTTTATGCTTCAACATTAAAAAATTAAATTTTAAGCCCTAATCCTAATTTTAATAGTAAAAACATTAAAATTAAATTTCAACCAAGACCGAACCCTACATTCTATACCCTAAAAATACGCACTACCTTAAATTCCTTAAACCCTAACTTTAAAATTTAAACCTAATTTTTAGTGTGGGCATAAATAAAACACAAAAAGTGCATAATTTCTATTCATTACTTAATACTAAAAATCACAAAGTTGTTTCGGATTGTGTTATTTTTGTTATACAAAACATTAGTTTTGGTAAAATTTTTGGTAATTTTAGATATGAAATAAAAACATGGAGCAAATAATATTTTCCCAGGTTATTATTTGGTACCTCGTTATTAAAAAGAATTTCACAAGCGGTGATAAAATAATGACAAGTGTTTTTAAATTATTTTTAAAATTTTAAAATAGAAATAAACACGACGCATTGTCATCCTTTTATAATAACTTGTGAAATTGATTTTTTTTCAATCGATAATATATAAACTAATAATCCTATTTTTAATGAGCATGACTAATAAGTTTTATTTGATATATAGGTTATATTATTGTTTGAATAATAATAATAATAATCGTTTTTTTATCTTAGCAGTTTGAGATTTTATTATAAAATATAACAGTCAAATTTTATATTGTGTGACTCGTTAAAAAATTCTCAAAATTTGAATGAAGGAAAAAAAGTACAAACAACAAGGTATAAATTAGAAATGCTTGACATTATCCATATAATTGATTTACGATACAAGTTGGTTTTGGATTGAATTTGCGATAAGACATGCACATATCACCCAACTTGAGTTGACATGGATGATAATTTGGTGAGATCTCCCAAAGGTTTAAGCTTTACTAATCACCAAATACAAATTGATGCTCCATAACCCTAAGTAAATTTAGATGCGCATATTGCTGATCTTGGTCTCCGAAAGTAGTTAGTGCAAGCTTATGGGTTTTTTTAATCCAAATTAAGTTGCTTGATCAATTCAAAACAGGGGATTAGCAGTTTACAACAAGAAAAGGAAAAAGGTGTTAGTTTTGTTGGATTGTTTGTTGAGATGAAATAAAGAGAAAAGGTGTCCTGGTTTATTACCTTGTATTTCGAAGTGGCTCCACAGTGCAGTTAGGTTAAAATAGTGATGATAGTGGGGGGAATTGTTAAAAATCGGCATAGTACATCTGTCCCCGCATATGGGGCCCGTGTCATCACATAAATCCAGCTAGCTCTTGTATGTTTCCTATCCATGCACGTGCAGATTTTTGATCTTTCACCCCACTCAACATTAAAATCTTTCTTTTTAACCCAGGATACCAATCGCGTTCCAGTCTTCCAGATATTTGGAAGAAACAGATTGCGTGCAGATAAGTGTTAAAACATGACAATGACAATACAACCATAAGACATTTTATGTTTATGTTTTTATCATTCATCTATACTTGACTGTGTTTATGTTTACATTTATATTTTTTATGTGTTAAAATTAGAATATATATATATATATATTAACAAGCCCGTTTCTGAGATTTTGGTGGCCCATGGGCAAACTTAAAAAATAGGCCCCTAATTACGGGTGAGCGTTCGATCGAAAAAAATAAAATTTAAGAGTAGGGTCATAATAACAAATATTAAAAAAGATAGACACCTAGTAACAAGTATTGAATAAAAGGCCTCATAATAACAAGTATTGAAAAATTTGTACCATAATAACAAGTATTGAAATAACAATAAATAATAAAAATAGGCCCCTAATTACAAGTATTCGAAAAAATGAGCTTATAATAACAAGTATTGAAAAAGATTATACTCCTAATAAAAAATATCAGAAAAAATAAATTTTAAGAATAAAACTCTAATAACAATTGTTAAAAAAATTAAATTTTAAATAATAAATATTAAAAAATATTAACCCTAACTATAAATATTCGAAAAGTGGGCCTGGGCTGGGTAGGGGCCCTGGGCGGGCGCCCCTACTGCCCATGCCCAGGGACGGCCCTGTGTATATATATATATATATATATATATATATATATATATATATTGAGAAAAATTTTATAACGCTCAACGAACACCGCTGAACACCATTAAATTGATTAATAAATATTAAAAATTTCAATGACTCAACATATAATTATATTTTTTGCTCAATAAAAATATTATTATAAGGAGGGAATCATACAACGACAAAACCAAGTTAAACCTCGTTAAAAAATCTCTAAGTCTACGTGGAAGAAAAAAAATACTCAACAAAGTTTAAGTAAGAGAACCAAAGACGACAGCAACATACCCGAAAACAAAGGGAAAAAACTATTAAACAACAAAATCCAACTAATGACTAGTGGATAACTTGGAACCATGATGCACGCCCAACTCCAGTTTTGGTCAAGACATGAACAAATGAGTTCGCCTCACGAAAAACATGATAAAATTCAATCTAGAACAGTAAATTACAAGCCTCATCGATTAAACGAAATCAATTTCAGAAACCTTAGTTAATTTAAAAAAATTAAAATCCTAAACTAACAACTTAAAACCCAAAACTCAAAACTTGAAACCCTAAACCATAGACCATAAAATATAAACCCCAAACTCTAAACTCTAAATTCAAACATTAGGTTTAAGCTTTATTGTTTAGAATTTATTGTTTATGGTTCGTGGTTTATGGTTTATTCTTTTTTATTTTTAAATTGATTAAGGTTGGTATTTGATCAAATTATTTAAAAAAACAAAAAAAAACATAATATATATGAAAAATAATTTAAATGAAATTTTATTTTAAATAAATTATAATTATATATTGAGTCATTGAAATTTTTAATCTATATTAATTAATTTAATGGTGTTCACCGTTAGTAATATATAACGGAGTTCGTCAAGCATGGTAGACTTATCCATATATTAATCATATGTATTATGTGGTTTTGGCACATTTATACGTTTGTGTTATTTTTATGGTGTTTTTTAATTGTAGTCTCAGTCTATTTTATATTTTGTCCAAGTTTATTTTGTTTTATGTTATTTTTCACGTGCTTTTAAAGTGTATGTGATTTCTGAACAAAATACTTTTGCCCTTATGCAGTTATGCTCGTTTAACTTTCATGCTCTACACTAAAAAAAAATGTTAAAAGATTAAATTCTAAGCCCTAACCTTAAATTCTACATCTTAAATCTCAAACTCTACACTCTAAAAATACACCCTATCTTTAATTTTATAAACCCTAACCATAAACCCTAATCCAGTTATTTTAAAGTGAGGCACCAAAATGAACATAATTAAAGAGGAGACGATTTTCATCTCTGGTTTTTTGTATGTTATTTTTTTCATCACTTGTGTTAGTATTATTTTGTAAGATTTTGATTAAGTTCATATACATGTTGATGGTAAAAGAGGGATGATGATAGTTGTTAGACTTCTAGTCGATTTATATCTTTTGATTTTGAAGAACTGCGATTAATGGTGAAAAAATAGGAGAGAAGAATGAGAGGAATGTGAGGTTGGAGAGGATGATTCCTCGTAAGTGAGATTTTCAATATCCATCTTTTCCTCTTATTTGTGCGGACATAAATTACCTTATATGAACTGTTGACTATTGATGTGATGAGTTGATACGATAAGACAAGTACATTAAGATAAATTTTGGTGTGTTCATACACATATTGTAACAGTTTTAAGTTTAACTACAAATTAAGTTATATATAAATTAAATTTTTATACATACCATAAATGAATAGAAATATAATATTTAAAACTTTATTCTAATTTTCTAATGTATAATGAGCAATAATGGCATAGTCTAGTGCATTATTCAAATTGATATCCACTTTACCAATAAATTAAGAAAAATACTTTGATATACAAGTTTTTGAGTTTAAAGTTTAATGGTTTAGTGTGTAAGGGGTGGAATTCAAAGTTTATGGTTAGAATTTAGAGTTTAGGATTTAAGGTTTAGGTTTTAAGATGCTAGAAATTGAGATTTAGATTTTAAACTTTATAGGAGGATTATGTACACAGTTTGTGTATCAAAATACAACCTATAAATTAATATCAATTTTTTTGGTAAAAAAATTAATATCGATTCTTCACAAATACGAGCGACCATCACCAAACTTTAGGTTTCGCTTTTGGTAATCAATACTTTGAAACTATAAAAGGAAAATAATTAATTATTATTTTAAGCTTGTTTTAGATAATCCTAAATCAAATATAATGAAATTTAAATTTGAGATGTAAAAATTTTAAAATCACAATATTACTATTTAACTAAACTTTTTATTAGCTTAATAGTGATGTTTAATTAAACCTAAATAAGACTTTGATGAGATAAATAGATAATTTTTTTATTTAATTACTGATATCTATTATATTGTTATGACTAATCTGAATCAAATACTAAAAAGATATAATGATTTATTCAATACAAGTGAGAGTATTAGACCGACTTCAAAAAGACACCATCTTTATTAGGCTCATACTCACTCATGTGGTCTAATAGGAGCCCAAAACTTATAGTTGGCCTTTTCATATGAAAAATCCATTTTAAATATTTATTTTGAAAAATAATATCTAAATCGGTCACTTTAAAAGAACTTGTATTCTATAAAACGTGATTCTATACCTCGCTTTCTGCAGGAAGCGAGGTCCTTCCTACGTGGAAGGACTTTTCAAATAACCCAATTTAAAATTAGGGATAAAGACCTTGCGTTCTGCACATAACGAGATCTCGATAAATTAAGATTTTTATTTAAGGAAAATAAGGATTTTTTCTTAAAGATTTGTATTAAAGATTCTTATTTAATGATAATTAGGTGAAATTAAAATAATTAGGATCTTTTTCAAACAACTAGGATATTAAAAACGGTCAAGAGGACCTTGCTTTCTGCAGAAAGCGAGTTCCTTGTATTGAATCCCGCGATAAATTCACATGTTCGTTCAATTTCTCGGGGACCTCGTTATATGCAGAACGCGAGGTCTTAAACCCTAATTTTAAATTAGGTTATCTGAAAAGTCCTTCCACGTAGGACAAACGTCGCTTCTTGGAGAAAGCGAGGTCTATAATCGCCTTTTACGGAACGTGAGGTCTTCTTACGTTGCCGATTTGAGATCAACTTTCTAAATAAAGGCTGGAGAAAGTCATTTCTCTAAATAAATATTTAAAATGTGGTTTTCATATAAAATTGCCCTTATAGTTATATGGCAATCATCTCTGTTTTACTTTTTCCAACTAACCAATTTTTTTTTGAATTAAAGGGGAAAGCATCTACTACATGCCTCATTAAAAAACCTCCCTACACCTAATGGAGGAAAAAGAGTACATGTAATAGAGCTTGTGAACAAAGTATCCGAATAAAACATAAAACAAACCCGACCAACCAAGAACTAAAAAACCTAACTACCAACACCAGCAGAACCAGATCGCCTAGAGTGGTCTTTTCCAAGAACTAAAAGACCACTCTAGGCGATCATATGCCTTCTCCAAATCAACCTTTATAGCAAATCCGACCAACTGTTTGTGCTCCGCGGATCGAAGGGGGCTTGGGTTTAAAGAGTTTGAAGTGTCAGAATGAGGCGTTTCTCATGAAGCTTAGCTTTATTATGATGACAGAACCAGATCGCCTTTGGGTGCGTATCCTTCGCTGTAAATATGGCATTACTGATCTCATGACGGCTATCCTTCCTCGTGGTAGAGGTTCACGGCTTTGGAGTGGTATCGCGCTTATTTGGCCTGATCTTTGTCGGAACATTACTTGGAGCTTAGGGGATGGCGAACATGTTGATTTTTGGAAAGACGACTGGGTTGCCGCGGTCGGTCCGTTGTGTCAATATGTTGACAACACTAATATCCCGGATACCTTCACTTCCGTGAGGAGTATGACAACACATGATGGACAATGGAATTGGCCTATGTTCGTGGATTTATTACCGTTTGATGTGGAGCGCGCTATCACGGCTGTTAAGCCACCTTCGGCGACTAACTTGGTGGACAGGCCGGGGTGGAGTCGTGAGCCAAATAAGGGTTTTTCGGTGCGATCAGCTTATGGGGTTCGTGCTCCGCCATTGCAGGTAGTTGTTGATCCGATTTGGAGAGTGATTAATGACTTTCACGGTGCGCCTAGGGTTAAAATGTTCTTATGGAGGCTTTGTCATGGTCGCTTGATGACTAATGCGGAAAGGGTTCGACGACATGTAACCGACAACGCTGCCTGTGTTATTTGCGGGGCTGTGCAGGAGGACCTAGCGCATGTTTTTCGTGATTGCGTGCTGACCCGTGGGACGTGGCTGCATCTTGTGAAACCCGACAAAATGACTGATTTTTTCCATTGGGATATAAAGGATTGGATCATGAAGAATTTGACCGATGCTACTTACTTTGCGAACTCCCCTGCGGATTGAGACTTATTATTTACGACTATCCTTTGGTTAGCTTGGAAGCGTAGGAACGCTCTTGTCTTTGGGGCTGATTTAATTGATCAGGAGCCGCTGATTGCTCAAGCAAAGCGGTACTGTCATAATTTCCAGCTTGCTTATGCGTTGGAGAATGATCGAATTCGTCAGCCGGGAAGTGTGCCTGCGGTGCAGCGGTGGAGCCGTCCGATAGAGGGGTGGTTAAAGGTGAACGTTGATGGTGCTAGAAATCCCAACACTGGCTTGGCGACATGCGGTGGTGTGGGAAGAGATTTTAATGGTCGTTGGCGATTTGGCTTTTCCAAACGCATCGGTGCTTGTTTTATTTTTGATGCGAAGTTTTGGGCGGTCTTTGAGGGGCTTGCTACGGCTTGGTCCCTTGGCTATACGCGGGTAATTTTAGAAACGGACAATCGTGACGTCTTTCATTGGTTGTGTGTCCGGGATCCTACTCGAATTCCGTCGAGTTTAAGGGGTCATATTGTTGATTTGTTAACTCATAATTGGGAGGTTAAGTTCTCTTGGGTAAGGCGCGAGGCTAATGTCATTGCGGATACTATGGCGAAGAGGGCCAATGAGTTACCACTTGAGTACTACCGCTTTATCGATCCGCCGGCGATGATTGTGGCTGCTGTCCGTGCGGAGGCGGAGGTTGCCGTGGCCACGAAATATGTGTAGACAATTATTTCATATAATACAAGTTCATTTTTTTTATTTATGTTCGAAATTTATAATTTTTCCTTTCAACAGAAAGTTCAAATTTAATTTTTTTCTTGATTGAGTATTATGCCTTATCATTGTTTGTTGGTGTCTCCTATATTGTTGGTCCAAAAACGTTGTATTTTTTATTGTATGCGAACTATTTAATTTCATATAAGTCCATGGAGCCCAGCATTTACAAGGTCGCTCAAATAGCTTTTCATCCCTGGGTTAGGTTTCTGTTGGGCCAATGCTTTACATTATTATGTTTTAGTGAAGTAATTATTTGGGTTCCATATATTGTTAAGAAGTTGGGTGGGTCCATAACATCGATATAAAGGATAATAAGCCTGATATTTATATTTTTAAAATTATCTAAATTCATTTAAATTTTGAATCCATTTTTATTTATAATTTATTTAAATATAATTATTTGGTTATAATTAAATATTATAATTCGTCAAATATCAGAATCTATAAAAAAAATATAAATTTTAAACTTTATATTCTAATCCGCAAAAATAAAATGACCCCCTTAAAAATAAACATATACTTCATTTTGTAGTCTGAAGTCAAATTTCAATATCTGCATTTGTAAGTCGCAATTGTATAAATAATATGATTCATATAATGGATATCATACATGTTTATACAAATATACTTTAAATAAGAAATTTTAACATTTGAATCTATAAAACAGAATTAAACATTCTTATATATTTCCAATCCAAACTGTCATCCTAACCATCATCAAAGTAAAATTCAATGCCTATGGTCATGGGTCTTGGTTTTTTAAAGACGACCCACTAACAACTAACAAGGCCGTTCTTTCAAGTTTATTGCATGATTTAAGTGCCACATTTTTAGCTTCACATGTCATAATTAAACTCCCGATGGTTTTAAATGTGCACACAAAGCAAGTTTGGTGAGATTAAAAGTAGGGATGACTACATTTTTAGTACCCCACCTTTACCCGTTTTTTTTATTTTGGTGCTTTACTTATTTTTTTGGCAAAATAGTACTTAACTTTACGTTTTGTTTCTATTTTGGTACCCGCCGTTAAAAAATTAACAGAATACTAACTAGGAGAGAGAAAATCACACGTGGCATGCTGCCACATCATTTTCTCTCTCCTAGTTAGCATGCCACGTAAACAAAAATCATGAAAAGCACATGTGGCATGCTGACTAAGAGAGAGAAAATGATGTGGCAGCATGCCACGTGTGATTTTCTCTCTCCTAGTCAACTTTTCCTTAATTTTTTAACGGTGGGTATCAAAATAGAAACAAAACGTAACGTTAGGTACTATTTTGCCAAAAAAATAAGTAGAGTATCAAAATAGGAAAACGGATAAAAGTGGGGTACTAAAAATATAATTATCCCTTAAAAGTATTTGCTACCGGAGTGATGGATAAAATTGAAGTGTTAAAATAGAAATGAAAACAAGTGAAGGGTACAGTGCGTTAAAGAGGAGGCAGGTGGGGAGGAGTAAAGAACTGTTATAGACAGCTGCATAAATGGACAGGTTAGAAGGAAACAGCCAAGGCTGAGCCAAACCCACCTCACACAAATTTTAACGCTTTTTTTTCTTACACCTCCCACTAATTTAGACCGATATGAGTCGTATGCTTAGTTTTGGTGGGTAAGTTTTCATGCGGTGATTTTTTGCTTATATAATGTCTCGAACTCGAGACTTGATTAAGCGATATCAAGCTACTTACCACTTGGACCAACCCGTTAGTTTATTTTATGCTTTTTAAGTTTAAATCACACGTGAAAAAAGAAGATAATGTTCATTTTAATTGACCTGAGTAGGGGCGTAAACAAGCCGAGTCGAGCTCGAGTAGTGCTAAGCTCGGCTCGGCTCGTTGAGATTTCGAGTCAAGTTCGAGCTTGAGTAATTTCTAACAAGCCTGAGAAATATGAGCTTGATTCGAGCCCAATCGAGTCAAGTGTTGACCGATATTTGACCGCATTAGACTCGAGTAACTGTTCATCTGTCAGGTCTCATTTAAAGTCATATGAAGAAAAAAACTTTGATACACAAGTTGTGTAAACTCAAGCTTGTTAATTTTAGGGTTTATGGTGTTAGTTTAGGGTTTAGATTGTTAGGTTTAGAATGTAGGGTTTAAATTTTAGGGTTCAATACTTATGTTTATGGTTTATATTTAGGGTTTTAAGTTTAAATTTATATTTTAAATTATAACAAATAAAAAATTTTAGTATATTATATTTTCGAGTAGCTCGTGAGCTTTTCGAGTCGGGTATCAAGTAGTTCGGCTCGTCAAAATCTCGAGCCGAATTCGAGCTCGAATCGAGCTTTGACCGAATCGAATTACTCGCTCGAGTAGCTCGCGATCTGTCTGGTCTCATCTAGAGCTCTAGACATGAGTTTAATCGCACCAATATTTTCAATTTTTTTAAATCATTAGTATTTCACTCCACTATGGCATCTCCTCCTATATATACACCAACTTATCTGACTCCTTTGTTTCCTCCTATTTCCACTCGTCACAAAACCACTCAACAACACCGTTGTTTACTCACAATGGGAGAGGTTTGTTACCAAAAACTACATCCCTCATTTCTCTCTCTTTTTGCCTTTTTCATTCCTTCTATTTTGATTTATATGGGTTGTTCTTTGTCTACGTTGCAGAAAAACAATGGAAACAAGAAAGCTGGAGATAAACAAAACAAGGAAAATGCTTCCTTGACCGTTGTTCTCAAAGTTGATTGTCTTTGTGAAGGTTGTGCTTCCAAAATCCTCAAATGTGTTCGTGAATTGGAAGGTACATACATATATTAAGGTTATGAGTATTTTCACTCTGTTAATGGGGTTTACATTTTTTCTTCTCATCCTCTGTTTTTTTTTCAGGGGTGGAAACAGTGAAAACGGAGAGCAACTCAAACAAAGTGACAGTGATAGGAGCTGTGGATCCAACAGCCATTAAAGACAACATTGCCAAGAAGTCCAAGAAGAAGGTTGACGTCGTTTCTCCTCAACCTAAGAAAGATGATAACAAAGAAGATAAAAAACCTGGAAAAGACAAAAACCAGGGCTCTGATGATAAACAAGAGAAAAAACCCAAAGAGGTGTTTTTTTTCCTTTCCATTTTGTCGTTCTCTAATTTAATTTTGGACAATCGAATAACTTTGTATTTGCATGTTGGTTTTGGAGTGCTTTCAAATCAACATCCCTGCAAAAAATTAGTAATCTTCATTTTTTGTTTGATCAGGCCCCGTTAACGACGGCGGATCTGAAGGTGCAATTGAAATGCCAGTGCCAGGGGTGCATTCTAAAGATTCGCAGAATTGTCTTTGAAGCCAAAGGTGGTGGCTTTATCAATTGTTTTGGGCTGTAATGTCGTTGGAATCTTGTTTTGGTTTCTGACTTTTGATTTTCGACGGCGATACAGGAGTGCATGAGTTGAAAGTAGACACGCAGAAGGAGCTGGTCACGGTTAAGGGGACAATGGATGTTAAGGCCTTGGCCGAGGCTTTGAAGGAGAAGCTCAAGAAGAATGTTGAGATTGTGCCGCCGCCCAAGAAAGAGAAAGAAAGCAACAAGGACGGTGGCAATGATGGTGGTAACAGTGGCGGTGGAGGTGGCGGGAAGAAGAACAAAAAAGGTGGCAATGGCGGCGGGGATGGCGGGAATGATGCTAATTCTAATGCTGCTACTGATGGTGGTAAGAATAAGACGGAAGGCAATAGGATGGAGTTTATGGTTCAACCTGAATATGGATATGGATACACGCCCTGTTACCCTGGGTACGGGCAACCGGGTTACGGGTACTATTACGGGCAGCCAGTCCCGCATGGATATGGGCATTGTTACCCGGGATATGCACCCAACTATCCAGTGTTTGTTCATCCACCTCACCAGATGTTTAATGATGAGAATGCTAATGCATGTGCCATTTTGTGAGAAGAATCCTAATCCTAATCCACCCATGGCTGTTCATTCACCTCCAAAACCAAATGGGATGTTCAAGTGTAAAAAAGAAATGAAATTTTTGGCATCTTATTTTGTTGTTAAACAAGTTGAATATTGGCATTTGTAATGCGATACAGATTAGTAGTATTTTGTTACCTGGCTTTTGTGTTGTTGTATTTTTGTTTTCCCTACTGTTTTTACTATTCGGCAGGCTTTGTTTGTCCTGAGAAATGAGAAACCATAAGAGAAACAGCAAAGCTTTCCTTTTCCTCACTGTAAGAAATGGCACGGGAAATGAATAATTAAAGCATCTTTGCTGTTGTTGATTGCTGAAGGGGTCATTTTTGCATAAAGTAAACATAAAGGGGTGTTTTGAATCGTAAGGATTCGACAAAATTGGTCCATGAGCTTGAGAATTCACGCTGTGTCCTGATTAGCTGGTTTGGGAATCAATTTCTTCGTTTGTCCTGATCTGGAAGTACGAATAGGCCTCTAATTCTTTATTATTGTCTTTTTTTTTTATCCAAGATGGGGGATGGATGGGCAATATGTAGCATTTCCTGGAACGTACACAGGGCCAGTCCCTGTGGCTGTGCCCGAGTTTTACAGAATATAAAAGGGGACACAACAGTTACCAGGACAGTCTGCAATAAGAAGCCAATGTTTCATGTTGTATGTTGCCCTCACCTTGTTGTACGCTTTGGTACAATTGCCACACTTTTATGAAAAACAAAATTACAAAATATGGGGATGACAAGTTCTGGACACTGCTGACTGCTGTTGTTTTCATTTCCAATCCTAAAACTTAAAACACTTCTAATGTAACCTCTATCTGTAAATTATATACAAGACTACATTTTCAGTCATTTTCAGAAATGGTTTCCTTGTGCCAACTGTAGTCCTTTTCAGTCTCTTTCAACGAAACTGTCCTTATGTGCACCTATCATATCATTATTGGTGATGTTGTTGGTATGCATGTACATACACATGCCATCATGATGCTGCATCAATGTGGCATTCATGCAGCAAAGCAGCCCACGTGAGAGGAAGTAAGCTCCATCAAAAAGTGGATTCAAGAGGGAAAAATGAGAAAGAATACATTTTTATGCATGCGAAAGCCCTTTTTGATGCATATAAAATTTGAGAGAAGCATTTACAAAGAGCTTAAAGCAAAAGAAAGATTCATTCTGCAACTGTGAGCAATACATGCATTGAGCATTGTTTTGAATGCTCTCTAACCGAAGCTACCTTTCTCCGGTGTTAACGGTCCAAAAATTTTATGTGCTAATGAATGATGCATCAAAGTTTGGCTAATTTATGAATGATAACATTGGATTGGACAATGCAGAGATAAAAAGATTAAACAATTTGAATGGCTGGAAAAGATGATAGTACCACTTCCATTCATCTCAGGTCGTTGAACCGCGACTACACTGGCAAATTCTATGTAGGGATACATTTTTCCTTGCATAAAAATGTAGCAAAACAAACACTATAATTCTATATCCAACTGCCATGAGGAACAATACCAGTAAATTCTCCCACTTGGAGTTGCTGTTAGGAGAGATATCGTAAGCACTATGGAGTGCTTGAAAACCTGATATGGTCCTCACCTGTCCGATGGAAAAATTCACTCCTAGATACTCATTCTCCAAAAGCCCCTACGGCAGAAACATAGGTCACAAGTTTTAAAGATTCTTTCAGAAATGATAAGATTGCCTAGAATGGATTCTCCGATTTCGGAGTATGAGCAAAATTAATTTTGATGTTAAAGAAAATAACAAGATGCCATGTGGTTTCTCATAAAGAATAAGTGAACTAATGCTATAAACATGCACACACCTGGATGGAGTAAGTGTGGAAAACGATGTATGACAAGGGATATGCCCACACAGTTCCAGGCAACTCATTTCGGATTCTGAAAAATCCCGCTGCTAGCATCAGTAACACCTGAAACATGATGCATTTAGATCACAAGATTAGCAAAGCAAAGGCTTGGTAAAAGCTCAAGACTGGAAATGAAATTATTTATAACTGTACAAATATTAATAGTCTTTCAAAGAGTGAAAACTGACATGTATGGTTACAAGTGTTAAGACACTCCGGAAAATATTTTTCCACAAAGAAGCAACAACCAGCATCAATCCTTCATTTACTAAGAGGCACACGAAGAAATTCAGCACAAAGTACATCAACAAGCCGAATTCATCTCGTAATCCTATTAAGAAATAGAAGACGAGACTTGATGATATTGAGATGAGGAATAGGAAGGGAATGCTTGAGAGTAGTTGCCCAAACAGAAAGACTAAAGTTCCTGAATGTTGGTTTGACTCCTCGCTGACATATATCTGCAAAAAAAAAAAAAAAAAACACAATCTCAGCATGAAAGAAAGAAGGAAAGGGACCGATCATGCAACTTCAAAATTTGGTAGGAACTCAATTTTTTTTGGTTAAGATAGGAGATGAGGTATTCCAATAGCTGAGCTCCTTTAGAGGCAAGATGTGGCTTCCATTAGGTTACTGAAGCCATTATATTCAAACCAAAAAAGAAAAGGTAATAAAGAAAAGGATCACCTTGACTTCTTTCATTAGAGCAGGTACTCCAGCAATGCTTAAAAGCGAAGTAAATGATACAAATACAAAAATTGCAGCAACTCTTGTCTGCAATAAGAAGAGATAAAAGTAAGAAATGCAACCATACTTCATATGTGAATCAGTTATTCTTTTCAAATAATAATAAGTGAATCAGTATCAGAATATAAATCCAAAATGCCAAACTTCAAAAAACATGATAGAGTAAGCAGTCAGCCATGCATCACAGAGGCAGGGCATGAATCATTATGAACTACTGCATATCAAAAACTGCATTTTCTATGTGCTTATAACAAAAGGTTCCTACTCTAATTAGCTACAAACATGCCCATCCAATGCATCACTAGTACTATTGGTTCATCAATGGATGAAGTAAATTGACAAAAATGTCTGGTAGCAGAAGAATGACAGTTTTAAAATCATTTAAGGTTACTTGAGACAATTTCAAGTTCACAGAAGAAAGTAGCAGAGAAGACGAACCGTGCAGATCAAAACTATCAGCAACTTACCACAAAACCATGACACTAGCACATAATGACTGGCAAACCATCTACAAAAATGTAAGCCTATAACAGTATGGTGAAATATCATCTCGACAATAAAAAAGATGCAACTATAATAACTATTGATATGTGCATCATGTCCATATAAATGTTTTTTTAATCATGAACAAATGGATTTACTCACCACAGCTGAGGACAAAGAATGCCCCAAGCCAGAAAATATAGTTCCAACACACAATGCAAGAAGCATATAAAGAATAAGACGAAGCCAGTAGTAATTCCATTCCCTTGACATAATTAGTAATGATCTCCACGTCAATACTGCAATTCGTGTGGCATTGCCAGCTTTGCCCTTGCTTTTCAGAAGTGGGCCTTCCTGTAGAATGCAACAAAAGTGAACAAAAATAACAAAGGCCGACTAATAGCTACCATAATACTTGCGGAAGTCATGCATGAAAAAATGCAAGGTACGTGGTAAATATATATCAGCCAGCTACACCCCATCATCCACTTGCCTTTAATTTGTAGGTATGAGATGTATTAAATTGGTCCTACTAATGTATAACGAAACAGTAATATTTGGAATCAGCAGTATTAGTTTCAAATCTAATACATGCCATGAATACGAACCAGTCATACATGTAACTAACGCTTCCTATTAGTCAAGGTGAAGAAATAGTAAACTGTTCGGTTCAAGATAAATAAGACCACATATTGTACCTTTTCTGTAAGTCTCTGTATCATAGTTTCAACTGCAGCGGCGTCTGCTGATGATTTATATGTTGCCTCAAGAGTACATATTGCAACAGCAGTATCCATGTTCACAGATGAGAATTCCCCATTGTCGTTCTGTTACAATGTAGCAGTTCATATATAAGTAAATTACTCAAAAGTATCAGCAATAAAGACTTGAAGTCTTTTTTCAATATAAAATACTAAACTATAGAAAAAGTTCAGATTGATAACACCTCCATTTTAGTAGAATCAAACTTGGTAAGACTATTTTCTAATTTAAAAGACATAAGAGGGGCATTAAAAAAATGAAGGGCAAGGTGCAGTTCATGGTAGTACCGAATATGCTATAGTTGTAAAACAAAATGATATGATGCACTTCGTGAGCACTTTTAATCATCTTAATTTACATTTAGCCAACACGAACCAACGACTTTTGAGATCCGACTCAAGTTCGAGACTTTTTTCTTACTCTTTTATTTTTTGGTTTTACTTGTTCTAAGTACCATTAAATTTAAGGCTTTGAATTACAATATACAGAATGAGAATCATTCATACCTGCCAATTTTTGCACATTGCAATGATCCTGTCAAAATCAGTATTTATGGCACGTAGAAAGTGATCTGAAGGACTTTGCATTATTGGGCAAGGAAATCCAGCATTTGAGAAGTGCTTCATCAAGAAAAGAGAGATAAATTATAATCACCGGAAGGAAGAAAAGACGATCATATGAAACATTAAAAGAAAATAAGTTTCAATCTTTCTAAATATATCTATCTTATTTTACTTGCTCCACATTATCTTTAAATAAACCTTTTTTTTTCATCCGCATCAAATGATGCCAATATAATGAAGTCACTACAAATTGAACATCAAAGCAAAGGAATGACAAAAATAATTATATTCATATTACTAATTACCTGCAAGCAAGCTAATGTTTCCCCGAAAAACAGGGTGTTTCCATTTGAAAGCAGACAAATACGATCAAAGAGACCAAAAACTTCCGTACTGCTCTGATTAAGAGTGAAAATGAGAGTGCATCCTGTGCTTGTAAGTTTCTTCAGTGTTACCATCATCAAAAGGGCAGAGACACTGGATAAAACAAAATACTAAAACTTAGCTGTAACATCGTAAATAATCTTGATTCTCTGTAACTTAGATGGCACACCAATCAGAAAGTAAGCATTCTAGAGCATGCAAGAGAAAAGCAATAAGAAAAACAAAACATGGTTAAGAGTTAAATTAAGAAAATAAATAAATTAATAGGCTACCTATCAAGATGATAAAGAGGCTCATCTATAAATAAGATATGTGGCCTCATCACAAGTTCCCGGGCAATGGCAACACGTCTTCTTTCACCTCTAGGCAGCCCTTTCATATAACAATGACCACCGATCAGTTTGTTTGCAAAGTCACCCAATGACATGGCATGGATGGCTTCCTCTACAACACTCTTTTTCTGACAAAAAACCCCAGGAAGTTGGAGCAAAGCCGAGTAGTATAGATACTCCCGGACTGTGAGTGGGCCAATTAGAGTGGTTTCTAGATCAACAAATCCCTGCAGATTGGATTTTCAAAGTCAGAAAACCATCCTTGAAAGAGCATACTTACCTTCACCAGCAAAGAACTGGCTCTATCAGCCTACAAACTATAGGAAGCATCGAAAGCAAAATCTAAAATTTAACCCTTCATAAAATGCAGCTAAAACTCACATATGAACCATAAGGCATGTGCATTTTCGCTCCATTCACAAATATTTCACCATACATTTTAGCAGCGGGAGGTAATCTTCCTAAACTCAAGAGAAAACAGCATTTAAGTCTTAAAACATCCCAAAATAATCATTATTAAATGAGTAGCAAACATCAGAGACATGCTAAGAGACCTGCAATAGCCCTCAAGAGCGTGGATTTCCCAGATTTCGCAGGACCCATGATTACAGTCATTGTACCAGGTAGTGCATAACCATTTGAACTCTTCACAACATTTTCAGAATATTTCCTTTTCCCCTTTATGGCAACAGTCAAGTCTTTCCATGCAACTGATGCCCCAGCAATTTTTCTTGCAGCAGCTGCACCCTCTGGCAGGTGCGGTGAAGGCAAGGACACACTATTGAGCTTTGAGGGAGAAGGCGAGAGTGGAGTGGTTGCGGCATTGATGGAGTCGCCTCCTTCCTCCACCGTGACATTAACATCTGTATCCTCCCACTCAGGCGAATCCTCGAATGAGATAGGTTGTCCGAGAGCACCAGGCTTCCGTAAATAGAAAAGGTTAAATGCAGGCACCCTATTTGCAGGACTACTGGCCGAAGAGGATGAAGACCTATAATTGTCTGATTGAGACTGTATTTCTTCCATTTGTTACTCCTGATTTCCGGATGTTCTGATGATAAAAACGGATATTGTCAATTAACTGTGAAACTTCCTAGTTCCCCCTAAGGGATTACATCAACTTGTAACTGCAGGCAAGATTTAACCATCAACACTTTCAGTGCTTTCACCACTCCTAATAAAAACACCATGTAACCTGTTAAATAATAACTAGTCTTAAACAATAGTTCTGAAATTTGAACTAATTCCCCTCAGAAAAAAAGGGTTTAAAAGATGGGGGGGGGGGGGGGGGGGGGGGAAACTCAGCCTGTATTCACTCACTATTGCGGAATAAATAAAAACAAAGGATTGTCCATATCCTTTCAAACAAAACCAGGAAGATCAACTTTCATGAAGATAATAAATGAAATGCAACACAATCAATGAAGCATAAATACAAAACCAAAAAAGCCCAATATCTTTAAATTACAAACAACACACCAATCCACATCAAACGTAATCTAATCCACACCAAACCACACATTTGATACCATTCAAACTACCCAGTACTCCATTTCATTGACCAAAACACACACAAGAGATTACTCCAAAAACGAAAACTTTAACCACAAAAAACACAACTTTCTAGCTAATAAAAGAAACCCACAACGCTATCCGCTTAAAGAAAAACAAAACCACCATTTCTTGGTGCAATTACTGATTGTTAAAGAAGCTGATGCTTAGTTACATATAACCAACCTCAAAGCTTCGAACTTTTTGTCTCTTCTTAGTAGCTTAAGCACCCAATGGCAGACAAAATAAGCTAAGACTTCTGGATAGTGAGAGGAGGAAACAAACCTGGATACGAGTAAGAGAAAGAACTTCAATGGGAGAGAGAGAGGGGCAGGAAAAGGAAAAGAGTGAAGCGAGTGAGTGGAACAGAAAAGAGCTTGGTGTTCAAGCCTGTGTTTTGTTTTATATAGCACATAAACGGATAGATATATAATATTATTTCTTGCTTTGTTAATCATTGCGTGTCATCTCTCTGTCAACTCTGAACTCTTTTGTTTTCCAAGGCTGGTTTTAATTTACCATGAAGAAGAACTCAATGATGCTTGTTTTGCCATCACACCATTCCAAAACGCTTCATTTTTTTTTATAAAGAAAATGTTTCCCATGACCAATTGCATCTAATTTTATGAATGTGGAAATTGGAAATTTGGAATCCATCAGCTATGTTCTACATAACTCATATTTAAAGAATTTTTTTAAAGAAAAGCAATGGGCAGGTAATTTGGTTCGGTTGTTTTGGCGGGATTCATTAGTGCTTTGTTTCTTGACTAGATAGTGCTGTATATTAAAAGCAATACAAAGAACATGTGGGCCACATCATCATACTCCTGCAACTTTTACTTTTCATTTTAAGTAGTGACTCTTTCTACTTCTTGTATTTATCTAAATTATTTAAAAATTTATTTATTTTATTTACATTTTTATGTCATGAATATGATAGGGGTGCATGGCACTAATGATTTTAATTGTCTTGTAATTCAAGGAAATAACAATGCCCTGTAGGGACAGTGGTGTCCTCTCATAATTCCATTCATGAATATGATATGCGTTTGCTTGGAGCGTGTCTAAGGTAAGGCATGTTGCGGTTCAGATATCTAACAACACCAACTGAAAATATTTTAAATTAGTGGTTAAGTATCGAAACTTTGTTTCAAGTATTGATACTTATCGTTTCTGATAACATTTTAAATTTTTGAAAGTAACGAAACTTGTCTCTAAGTATAAATATTATTGTAAGACACCAACTAAAAATGTTATAAGAAAATATAACATTTTTAATTTCGTATTTTGTAACATTTTCAGTTGATGTCGCATCGTAGTCATATCGCGACTATGTCGCACCGTAGAACTACCTGCTTGCTTACCTTTTAACTTGTTTGATACACCTCATCATTCCCATCTAATCATTGGGTTTGGTTCTCTGTGTCCTTCTTTCTCTATTCTGATCTAAACAATTTAGTTAACATAGATATTTACCGTTACTTTACCTTTTAAATATTATATTAAACGGTATATTTATATAAAATAAATAAATTTAAACAACTATGTAATTTTAGATTTTTTGTTCAATTGAATTGGGTGCTTTGTTTACTAAACAATTGGACTGATCATTTATTATTTTATATTCAAACTTTGGGGAAAAAATGCAAATTATCTAAAATGAATAAATTCAATATGAATTTTAAATAGGTATATCAATAATAAAATATAGGAATTGAACCGATCCAACATAAGCGAAGCAATGGAATAATGACATGAGTGCGCTCCTCGCATGGCGCAAAACTTCATTCATATCCTTGGTGTTGTGCGGTAATCATCCCATCCAACCCAGCCCATAAAAGAAAAAGTATTGTCCATTTTGTTCTTTTAGCAATTGAATCAAAACTTAAAAATAATCATCACGCCTCATGATTTCGAAACGTTTTTCTTTGGTTAATTTCGACCTTTATTTTTACTCCATTCATTTTTTAATAGTATAAAGTGATTACAAATAATATATGTTCATACATATTCTTAACTCTTTGACAATGTGCATAAATTATGTAGACAAAACAATTTAAACTCTTATCTTCTAAGATATATATCATCCGTTTTTTCACCAGGACACTTGTTGGGTTCTATTTTTTTATAACCTAAACAATAATAATTACATTTATTAAGTCAAATTCTTATGTTAGCTCTAAATAGGTTATAGGTTTAGTTTCTATTTTCCTCTGTGATTAGTTTTAATCATTCATAGACACATTTGAGTTAAGATTAAAATTTCGAAATACAAAGAGTGTATGACTAAAATTGACAAATTTAAATATATGAACTAAATTCAAAATTTGTACATGGTATAGTGTGATATGACAATAATTTATGCATTTGTAACGTTCAAATATCGGTTTCACGTTTTGCTTTAAATTTCGGGTATCAAATGTGTAATTAACCATTCCTCAAATAAATAAAAAAGTATTTCTCTTTTCAAAATTTAAATCATTCACTTCATAGTTTGGGGATGGTAAAAGTTGAAGCCCTTAAAAGGATTCCTCGATTGTGAAATGCCCAAAGTTGAACAGGAATTATATTGTCCAAAGCCCAGAGTGCTAATTTTTACTAGCTTCTAAATGTTTTATACAAATTTATATATATTGAAGTCACTGGCGTAGTAAGAGGATCCGTGGCGCAATGGTAGCGCGTCTGACTCCAGATCAGAAGGTTGCGTGTTCGATTCACGTCGGGTTCATATCCTGTCTAGCTTTTCTTTTTCACCGCCACTCTTACCACGTTCAAGTTACGTTCTTTGGCCGATTTTAATCTTGATTTGATTTCAGTCTTCATTTTTGTATTCATGCTTACTAAAGATTCTTCCATTTGTTCTTTGGTGGCCTATCATGCCTTTTTGAGTGTTTTGCTTGCTGGACACAGTGTCCAGTAAATATTGATATTTGTGAATATTTGCAGGGCAGAGAGAGGTAAAGAAGAAGATATGTAGGATGAAGCAGCAGAGATTGAGTCAGTCAATCAAGTTTGCTCGAACAGCCAAAAGTGTCTCCTCCTTGTACATATAAGATCATTTGGACGTATACTATAAGCTAGGACAGCCAAAAACATCTTGGCAATTCATACATATAAGGCCAAAGACATAAGGCATTATGCCCCCTTCATCTCCCAAGAAAACAATAACAAAACTCAAACCTTTATTATACATATATATGGCATCAATAACTTACATAGTTTCTCTCAAAATCCAACAAAACCATGGTATCATCAGGGTATAATTTTCAGATCAGTGGGGTTTTGTAGCACAAGAAGAGCCAAGAGTTTGAAAGTTAACATAGCGGCTTGGAGCTGAGGAATGGCGAAACCCTTTGGGCATGCAACCCTTTACTTCCTTGTCACGGTTAACCCTGTGCTTGTGATTCAGAAGTACCTGAGGATTAATCTTCACGTAATCAACGGACGCAGGCCTCATTGTGCTGGGAACACTGGATGGGAGGATATAGCGACCGGCGCCCATGGTAACATCCCAAGAAGAACAAAACATCAGAATCACATACATGAAAATGATACAACATTTTGCAGCACACATTTTGGAGGGTTTGGTTTCCCTGTGAGTTTGAGAAGCTATGCAAAGGAGGGTGGTGTTATAAATAGGCTCGTGAGTAGGTTGAAATAAAGAAGAGGGTAATGACACAAGTCATAGCTATAGCGTTGCATTAGGTTCGAAGATTGATGTTATGCTGAGTTGGGTACCTTCTTTTTTACTGTACAAGGTATTGGGATGCCCGTGAGACTCTTTTATTACACTATCAAACCAAAATCAGTTGCTCCAAATCAAATGCCTTAAATCTAGAGAGTTTCTTGAAATAGTAAAATATTCTAATTTGGTCGGTTTCATTAAGAACTATAAGCTCATTAGTCATTACATTACATTACATGCAACGTGAATCCCCCGTTTTCAAAAGAAAGAAAGTAGCAATAAATGGTATTCAGAAATGGCCAATAAATTTGTTGGTTTTGTTTAGGACAGGTAGCTCAAACTTCTTTGGCTGGTTGGCAATGTTGCTAGCAAAACAAGCAAGTTACCTGTAGGTGGGAGAAGGTGCAATGTTAAATGAACGTAGAGGAAGGGGCCTTAATGTCAAGATTTAATGTTTAGTGGTGTTGAGTGTTGACATTTAATTATTTAGATGCATTAACTTTGTGGGAGTAATTTCTCAACCAGTCCTGCAATTTCCTGGATGCAAATTGGAGACCGGTTTTCACGTTTTGTCTATGCATCTCGAAGCTTGTTGCCGATGTATATTGAATAACTGTCTAGAATTTGTGGCCCTTCAAATAAATGCACAATTAAGATTCGTAGTTAATTGTTGGATGGCACTTGGGAAATTATATTCTTCATTGAGGGCTAACATGGGGTTTTACACGACAGCGTGGATAAGAGACATGAGACTCGAAAAAACAGTTGTTCTGTTCTGTCAGCTGAAGAACTAAAAGAAAGACCCATTTCAAATGGAGCTCTCACTTCAGTCTTTGAGTTTTGCATCCTACTGCAAGAGTAAGTCTCAACAAACTATAAACTCTCATTTATTTGATATATACATAAGATTTAGTGATAGACCTTCTTTTAGGTTTCTTTTGTTTCTCTTTCATTATGAACTTAACCGCTCTAGCTTTTATGAAATCAGCTGGCAGTGGTTAGTTGCTGCAAATGCACTCACCCATTAAAGAATCCCTAATGGAAAATTGGCAATTACCCATTAAAGAATAGGCCTTGGTCTCCAATGGGTTGTTGCTTTTATTTGAATATATGAATTTGTATGGTTCATCTGCTGGTAGGTTTCTGAAAACTCCATTGACCATTCATTGTAATCTTGATGAAGAAAGGTTTGTGGTTTAATGGTGCAATTACTTAAGCTAAAGTTGGTTGCTTGAACTTGTTTTTTCATGCTATTGATAATTGTGGGTGGTGAAAGGAACACTAAAATAGGGTAGGTTGGGGGGTGGGGGTGGAGACACTAGAGGTAATGTTAGTTGGAGATTATGCTTTGGTTTGAATCTTTCTGATTTAGAGTTATTGTATCTATGGTTATTTGTTATTATTAAGGCTTTTAGGGTTTCCGGATTTTAGAAGCTAAAGTTCTTGCCCCACGTCAGTGAAGTGCTTGGTATCATTACTGCTAGTGGTTTTGGAAGGGCAAAACTTTGTGTTTATGGACATTTTTGCTGAAGAGTTGAACGTACGGTCTTATTACACAAATTTAACGTTAGGGGTTATTAAAAGCAAACTTTTGATATGCCCCAACTTCTTTTAGCAAATAGCTTAGATAATTTAGAGTAAGATGGAAACAAGTTTCAATTCCACTGGGAAATGGGCTTTGGTTTCCTGTCTGTTCTGTTCTTTAAGGTGGACTTTGGATTTGATCACAAAGCTTCCATGTTGTTGGAGACTGAGTTATGCTGGTTGATGATTTGATTGTTGGATTGTGGCAAATTGTCATTTTGCTTGAGCTACACAGATTTGATTGATAAATTCTGAATAATATAAAGTAAAAGGACTTTTGCTGATATCCTTCTGATGTTGTGCAGCATTTGGAGATTCGTGGCCAAAAGTCCAGAGTGCACTGGATTATAGAGCTTGTTCCTTGATCATTGTGAAACCACAAGAACATAGAAGAAAATTATCCACACGATCTCCTGCGTTGCCGGAAACAGCTGCTTCAGTAGCAATTGCTGCGGCAGTTGTGGGTGGTGCAGCGACATTTCTTGTTAGGAGAACTAAAGCTTCTGATGCAACTGAGGTTTGTACTTCATGTTTCCTCAAATTCTAGAAAACTTGGATTCATAAACATTGAAGAAAGGAAAATATTCCTCAAATTTGTACTTCTTCAAATGCATTTTAGTTTGCTCATATTGGCGTTGCTGCAGCCTTCACCTCTGTTTGTTTGCTTTGACATAGAAGGTTCCTTCGACACCATGTGAAGATTGTGAGGGTTCTGGGATATGTTCAGAGTGCAAAGGCGAAGGATTCGTGCTGAAGAAAATGTCAGATGAAAGTGCTGAAAGGGCAAGACTGACAGCAAAGAATATGGCCACTCGATACACAGCCGGGTATATCTCTATATGTTTCCTAATGAATTCTTCCCCCGATTCGTATGCGTATTGGTTGTGATGTTATGCTGCATTTGAGCTTTAATCTTCATTTCAGGCTTCCCAAGAAATGGAGCTACTGCACAAAATGTTCTTCCACTCGATCATGTACTACTTGTGGAGGCAGTGGAAACTTAAGCTAGCCTACTACTACTAGTTTTGCTCAAACAGCAATGTTGTTTTTGGCCCAACGCACAATGTTGCTGCCCCATCACCATGGAGGATGAGAATCAAGTTTCTGCAAAGGATACCTTTAAGATGATGTAAATAACATTCTCTTTCAGAGATCATATATATACATTGCTTCTTTGTTTCATTCATGCACCTAAACTAAATCATTATACTCTAAAACTATGGCGCTTGCGGAAACTTTCGGTTTCCACGGCCTTTGTATAAAATATTTATTCTTAGAAATTTAGTTAAAATAATAAGGAAAAAACTTCGACACAAATTGGGTAAATTTTAGTTTACACAAGTTATTTAGTTGTAGCGATTATAGGTTTAGTTTAAGGTTTAAAATTTAAGACTATTGTTTAGAATTTTGGGTATAGAGTTTAGAGTTAAGAGTTTAATTTTAGGGGTTAAGATTAAAAATTTAAGATTTAAGTTTTATATTATAAGGAAAATACTTTGATGCACAAGTTTGTGTAAACTTTAGTTTACACAAGCCCTTTAATTTTAGGGTTTAGGGTTTAGGGATTTAGTATGTAGGGTATATAATTTAAGGTTTATGGGTAGAATTTAGAATTTAGAGTTTAGGATTTAGGGCTTAGGTTTTAGGTTGCTAGGGTTTGTGATTTAGATTTTAAATTTTATAAAAGGAATGTGTAAAAAAAATTTACACAGCTTGTGCATCAAAATAAAACCCATATTATAAATATGCAGGCTTGTTTTACATAGCTTGTGTATCAAAATTTTATGTAAATAGTAATTAATTTTATATTTATAAATTAAAATATATCTGAAGTGTTAACATTTATATTTTAATTTCCAGTTTAATATAAATTTAAATATTTAATTAAAAATATTTTTATATTAAAAGCTCATTCATCTAAAAAATTTATATTAAAAAGTTATGAGCGTATAAAATCAAAGTTAAGAGAAAATTGGACCCAACAAAAAGTCTGGGGTTAAATTGTACACGAGAACCAAAATTAAGAATCAAATTACATATTAAAACCAAAGTAGAAACAAAAAAGGTATATTAACCCTTGAACAGCGGCGGAAGATAAGGGTTTAAGGGGTTTGGTCACCAACTTTTTTTTATTAGGAATAGTATAGATTTTTTCAGAAAAAAAAGGTAAAATTATTTTTATAATCCTTCAAAGTTAGTAAAATATTAGTATGATCCTTCAAAAAAATTAATTTCTTTTTGACCCCTTTATAAATTTTTAGTTTTTTTAAATTTTATTTTGGTCCTTTTATAAATTTTTAGTTCTGACTCTGCCCTTGAATTTATTATATTCTAAGAAAGATTCTTTTTCCTCTTCATTTTTTTGGAAATATTGATCGTTAGAATAAGGGCGAGAATACGAAAAGATTCAAAGTAACAAAGGGAAAGTAATTGATTAAAACGAAAATGGCAAACCAACGCATATCCTGTTCCTGTCAACACATTAATTTTATGTTCTTTTCTTTGGCCTTATCCTTTAGTTGGCAAAGCTAAGTCAACTCCTCCTATATCTCAGGAAAATATATTCAGGATTCCCTTTCATTACTCTATACTATAATATAACTTTCACTTTCATACTCATTCAAATAATGCCACCTCTGGATTGTTCATAGCTAAGTACTTATGTTTAATATTCAGGAGTTGAACCAATAATTCACCTAAAATACTCAAATCATGATCACAAATATCTGGTTTTTTCTATAGAGATATGACTCAGCTTCATTCTTCTTCATTTGCAACAGAACCTGGAATCTTTCTTATGGATACAATCAGATTCTAGTTCATCTTTAAAGTACAGAACTGGTTTTCTTAAAAACAAATTACAAAACACTAAAACGTTCCACAACTACAAGTACAGAAACAGAATAACATTTTCCTTGTATCATAATTCATAAGCTATATTTTGATTGTACTGAGTTCAACATGCATATTAGAGTACTCCTCAAACATGGACTGGTGTGGAATTTGGCGGCGTAGGAGCTGATGCAATCTTCCTGCCGCGTTCGGACCGGCTGTTCTCTGCAAACTTGAGACTCCCCTGGTGCAACCCTTTCTGCTTCTCCTCCTCATTCCATTCAGAGCTATAATAGTGATCTTCGGTGCCCTTTACCACATCCTTTGAAGGAGGAAGGAACATGCTACCCCATTGTGGGAAGTGAACCAATGTCACAGGAAGGGTGCAGGCCACAATCATGACTCCCATCCAACTAAGACCTGCTGCTGTGGAGAATCTTGTTGTTGAGAAGAAAATTAGCTGTGTCAATCCCGATCCAAAGTTCCCTCCTGCTCCGGTCAGGCCCGAAATTATTCCCAACGAACGTCTCGATATGAATGGGATAATGCCAAAAGTAGCACCACATGCTGCCTGAGCTCCAACGGAGAAGAGAATCATTGATAAGATAGCTGTCGGAAGTGTATTGGCACGTCCGAGCCAGATACAGAAAACGCCTCCTAAGGTTTGGAGGATCCACAACACCCATAGCCTGCCCCTCATCCCAAAGTATCGACCTGCTACATCGGAAGCATAACCACCAAAGGGCCGAGCGAGAAGGTTTGCCATTCCAAAGGTAGCAGCAATCGTTCCTGCGGTCCGGAGTTTGAGATCAAACCTGTTGTTGCCGTAGAAAATTATGTTTAGTTTATCAGTTAAAAGATGGTGTTTCATGCCAGAGGGGATCTCAATTCTCACCTATCATAGAAGTACTCGGCAACAACATTATCAGTGGACAATTCAACTCCCATGGAGTAGCCATATAGGAGGACAAAGATCCAGGTCCTGTAATTTGTAACAGCGTACCACAACACCTGAATAATGATTTGGAGTTTATTAGTAAAAAAATTGACATATCAGAGCTTTTAGCTTTCGAGAAAGATTAAAAGTGTGTAAAGAAACTTACCTTAGAAAACTTATCTTTTGCAACATCACCCTTCTTCTGCAAGGCACTAAGGTTACCATCAGGCAAGTCTTGTCCAAGGGTTAGGACCAAGATGCCCATGATGATGTGAAACGACCCGGGAATGAAGAAGGCAATTCTCCAGGCAGTGAATGGCGTTGCACCGGCTTGTCGAATAATGTCATAAACTAAGGGCATTAGAAGTTGAGTGGCGCCTCCCCCCATGTTTCCCCATCCGGCTGCAGTTCCATTGACAAGACCGATAATCTTGCTGTTAAACATTGTGCTCATCCAGTACTGGCAAGACACAAATGTGGCAAGCGAGAATCCAATCATGAACCGGACGGCAATGTAACCTCCGGCATTCGACACAAATGACATACAAAAGACAGTCGGAGCAGATAACATAACCAGAAACGCGCATCCGTAACGAGGCCCCAGTAGGTCACAAACTGCACCCATTACAAGCCTAGAGAATATACTACCAGAAACAGAAGCAACACCAGCATTACCGATGTCTTGTTTAGTTAAATTCAGGTTGTCACGGATTATGGGAACAAGGGGTGCAGCAGCAAAGGTGGAGATAAAACAAGTGAAGAAGGAGATCCAAGATAGGTGAAAGGTTCTCATGTGAGGGTTGGCAAAAGAGAAAAGCTTGAAAACTTTGGCCTTGTGCTCTGAATCCACTGGTAAATCAAATTTGGCTGTTGTATCGGTTGGTGTGATTGGTGAAGCGACTGAGAAGGCCAGAACTGGTTCTCTGCCGGTCACTCCATGCATGGAGCTTCCTGGAGACCCTTCAATGTCAGCCATTTCTGCTTCTTCAAAGAGATAAGTTGGCAATAGGAAGTGTTTATGTTGTGGTGTAACAAGGGATCCCAACTCTAGTATATTTATAATGGAAAATGGTTCGTTGACTTTGTAAAAACCCTAAGTGAGCTAGTGCTGGAGAATCCTAGCAATTGGGATTCCAGCTAGATACGGGCCTTATCGTATATCCCAAAGGGTCAGTTTGCTTGTTCATAACCAAACATAACTTAATGTTTTCTTTTTTTTTTTCTAATAAAACAGCGCTCCCACTATTCTGTAGCTGTTGGATGGTCGTTGTAAACATGTTTGACTATCTCCCTGTGGTTCAATATATTTTTCATAATATTTGCACAGCCTGGTAATATCAAAATCAAAAGAAGAACTTGACTTTCTTCATTGCCATTTGATTTGTATGAAAAGGCCATATATAAAATAATTTACTATACCAGACATGAGCCAGGGCCCAGGAGCTGTGTTTTGAAACAAACGGAGAGCCGTGAGTTGAAAGACAAGTGTGCAACTGGGATGACAGTTCCAACATCCTTTGCTGAAATTCGAGCACACAAAACATCCAGGGTATTAGATTTTGGATAAATATTCTGTACACGTTGGTGAGTTCACAAACGCCTTAGTTTTAGGGTATATGAATGTGATTTAAGGTTTAAAGTTTAGGGGTTTAAGTGTAGGAGTATAGAATTTAGGGATAATTGTTTAAATTTAGGTTTTAGAGTTATAATTTAGGGTTTATAGGTTAAAACCTAAATCCTCATCATATTACCCTAAAACTAAACCCTAACCTATAAACCCTAAATTATAACCCTAAACCCTAAACTTAAACAAGTATCCCTAAATTCTAAACCCCTACACCTAAACCTCTAAACTCTATACCCTAAAACTAAGGCGCTTGTAAAAATTTTCAAATTTCATCGCCTGTGTATATGATATTTTTCCATAGATTTTTATCAAAAACAAATATGCATTAATCATTGACTTCAGTTAAATGTTTAGATGTTTTTGGAGTATAAAATACAATGTTTAAATTATCTATAATTCTCAATTTTTAAATCAGAAATAGATAATTACGATTATGGATATTATAACTGACGCTCAATCGAGTTAAATATTTTTTAAAGTTTTCAAATTTGGTTAAGAAAATAAAATGAAACCAGTAAAATATTTTTTAAATTATCACTGTTCTAATTTAATCTAGAACAAGTACAAAGGTATAATATTAAGTTTAATAGAATATTTCATGCATTGATCGTAAAAATTTTGTTTCCACAAGCGTATCCAATTCAAAGTTTAGAGTTTTACTTTCAGAGCTTATGAATTTAAGAATTATGTTTAAGGTTAAATTTTAGTAGTTAGAAGAAATTATTCTGGGTTAAGAATTAAAATTCTATATTGTGAGATTTAAATAAACACGCTTGTATAAAAAACAAATATTAACCTTAAATTAAATATTCATATCTATTGTTCAACTCAAATCAAATCAGCACAACATTAAACCCTAAGTTTAAATATTCATGTATCATATCGAAGCAATAATGGTCATCTTTCTGTCTTTTCTCTTCGGTATAATTTCAGATATTATTTAATTTCCGTCCAAAAGTTGGAATTTTGGGTGCTGTAAATTGTGGGTTTTAATCTTATTTTATGTAGTGTTAGAACTAAACCTAATTTGTTAGAGCATTTAAAATTTTAAATTTATTGAAAATATTTAAATTTTAAATTTATGAGAACCAAAGATATTTATACTAGAGAATTCATATTAAAAAAAAACATGACCTCAATTAATCCTTGTTTGTTCTGCTCTGATTGATACCAAAAGAGATGAATCATCGTTTTTTGACGTACGAATTTTCACTCTGACATTGGTTTTTATGTAAATGGAATCGTCATTTAGGTTGTAAAGATGGAGAAACAACGCAATTTGGTTACAATTATGTTTCTAAAAAACTCAAAGTCTCCGAAGTCGCAATCAAGGACTTTTTTGCTCCCCTTTTCCCCACATCTCATGTCTTAGCTAATTCCAAAGATGAAGGGGTAGCTTCTGCACCATATCTTATATATCAGACATAATCCTATACTTGTGCTGACGCAATGTACCCAATAAGTTATTAAAACGTGTATTTATTTAATATGCTGGGCTTATGTATACAAGACAAGTCAACTTTCCCTTAATTATTTAAAAATTTGGAATCATAAAATGACAGGCATATTAATAAACAAACTCCGCTTAGATTCTTTTCTTCATTTCCAGCATCAACCTGGAATCCTGGTTATGGATATTATAATATCTTGTTTCATCTAAACAACTAAGCTTAATTCAGAATACAACTGATTATTCAACAAGATGGAATATATTGGATTCCTTGATAGCTTAAACATGGGATGGTGTGGTATTTGGCGGGGTTGGTGCTGAGGCCACACGCTTCCCGCGCTCGGACCGGCTGTTCTCGGCAAACTTGAGACTTGACGAGTGCATGCCTCTCTTCTTTTCGTCCTCGTTCCATTCTGAGGAGTAGTAATGTTCTTCGGTGGACTTGTTTACATCTTTTGAAGGTGGAAGGAACATGCTACCCCATTGTGGGAAATGGACCAAAGTAACAGGAAGAGTACAAGCCACAATCATCACTCCCATCCAACTAAGACCTGCTGCTGTTGAAAATCTTGAGGTTGAGAAGAATATTAGTTGTGTCAATCCGGACCCGAAGTTTCCACCTGCACCTGTTAGACCCGAAATGATTCCCAGAGATCGTCGTGAAATGAAAGGAATGATGCCGAAAGTGGCTCCGCATGCAGCTTGAGCTCCAATGGAGAAGAGGATCATTGCCAAGACAGCAATGGGAAGTGAATTGGCACGGCCTAGCCAGATACAGAAGACACCTCCACATGTTTGAAGGATCCATAGGACCCATAGCCTGCCTCTCATGCCAAATAACTGAGCAGCTTTGTCTGAAGCATATCCGCCAAAGGGTCGGGCAACCAGGTTTGCCATACCGAAGGTTGCAGCAATTATTCCTGCTGTGTGGAGTTTGAGATCGAACCTGTAGATTAATCTTATTGTTAGTGATTTAAATGTAAATAAATAAAGGCAAAATGTTACCTGACTTACCTGTCATAGAAATATTCAGCAACCACATTATCTGTTGATAATTCTACTCCCATAGAGTAGCCATAAAGAAGGACAAAAACCCAGGTCCTGTAATTTGTAACGGCATACCATAGCACCTGGAATGATAAAAGCCAGTCCATTTCAGCAAACTAAAAGAATTGACAGCATTGAAATTTGGTGGAAAATGAAAGAAAAATACTTGCCTTGCCGAATTTATCTTTAGAAATATTCCCCTTCTTTTGCAGACTGCTAAGGTTCCCATCGGGTAAGTCCTGGCCAAGCGTTAAGACCAAAATTCCCATGATGATATGAAGCCATCCAGGAATGAAGAAAGCAATTCTCCAAGCAGTGAATGGAGTTGAACCAGCCCGTCGAATAATTTCGTAAATTAAGGGCATCAAAAGCTGAGTTGCACCTCCTCCCATGTTACCCCATCCGGCCGCAGTTCCATTGACTAGCCCAATAATCTTGCTATTAAACATTGTGCTCATCCAGTACTGGCAAGACACAAATGTAGCAAGGGAGAAACCGATCATAAACCGAACAGCGATATAACCACCGGCGTCCGAAACAAACGACATGCAAAACACGGTGGGAGCCGATAACATGATCAGAAATGCGCAACCATAACGAGGTCCCAAAAGGTCACAAACAGCACCCATTACCAGCCTAGAAAATATACTTCCGGACACAGAAGCAACCCCAGCATTCCCGATATCTTGTTTCGTTAAATTGAGGTTGTCACGGATGATGGGAACAAGGGGTGCTGCAGCAAAGGTGGAGACGAAGCAAGTGAAGAAGGAGATCCAGGATAAGTGAAAAGTTCTCATGTGGGGATTAGCGAAAGAGAAAAGCTTGAAGACTTTGGCTTTGTGCTCAGAATCCACCGGCAAATCAAAGTTGGCGGTTGTATCAGTTGGGACCATCGGTGAAGCAACTGATAAGGCAAAAGTGGGTTCCCTTCCGGTGACTCCATGCATGGAGCTTCCTGGAGATCCTTCAATGTCGCTCATTGTCTCTCCTTCTTCCTTTCCCTGGAAAAGTGTACAAAACAAGTTCTTTTGCTGTTGTTTGGATTAAAGAAAGCCTGATCGGTACTTATAGGAGAATACCGTTGACATTTCAAGACTTGTTTAAGCTTTAAAGAGCTAATGGAGATTCCCAACAGTTAACTAGTTTAAAAAATTAGTATACAGAAGATTAATCCACTTCGCCGCATCTACCTATGAACAGAAAAGGTCTCGTGGAATATGCAAAGGATCAAGTAGACTTTGTACAGGGGTTCACCAGCTACTTAAACTACCAAACTAGCCTCGGATTATCAGCATTAATATAATTAATGGTACTTAGATATAAGGCCAAGTAGCTACAAAGAAATTAATCAAGTTGATTACTGAGATTTAAAGAAATTAATGAAGCCTGTGGCCCTGCTGCCAATATTTAATCAATTAACAGCGAAGAAGATTAAAGAAGAAAACAAGGCCTACGTCAGAAGATTAAGGCTTTGATTAATTTAGACCTTTTGAGATATTTGAACAAAAACTATAACATAAAAACCCTTTTTTCCCTCGGCAAATAAGTTAATTTTATTAGAACTTAAGAGCCTTGTCTGCATTGCGTGCCACATTAAAAACCTACTTAATATTAATTGAGAAAAAGAGTACAAACAATGCAGGCGTTACAAATCAGAAACACCTCAAATTACAATATATAAGTCATCCTGACCAATGACCACTATCCATTAACCTTTCATAATAACAAAGCCTCCAAAACGACACACATATCAAATTTTTTTGGCTCGTTTCGATGTTTTTTTATGTTCAACACTAAAAAATTAAATTTTAAATCCTAAACTACAAACTCTAAGCCTTAAAAATACACTCTACCCCTAATTCCCTTAAACATTAACTCTAAATCCTAACGTAATTTTTTAATGCGAGAACTAAAAAGTGACAGATTTATATTCAACTCTTATAGGCTTGAATATGGTCTTGTAATTGTTTACAATGCAAATAGTGGTACAACAGACCCTTATTGCTTTTTGTTTATAGACAGTAAATACAATTTATTAGGTTGGCAAAGCTAGAATTATGCATATGTTTCAAAAGGTTTGAATAAAACTCTCAAATGTCAAATTTCACTGTATGTACGATAGACATGTCTCCTGGTATATATATATATATATATATATATATATATATATATAATGGCAACAGTTTTATATACGTATTTATTGTCAAGTCAAATGGTACATTGTTTCTTAAATGCATAAACTGGAATTTTCTTCTTCTTTGCTAGCTCCTCAATCCTCATAGTTTATTGATGCAGACAGAAAGTATATGATATAGCTCTTTCTTACCCTTTCACATAAGAATCCAGCTTAAGATCATCTCGGGGGACATAAACCATGAACTGTAAGTAATACATCATTAGGCAGAGATAAATTGACTAAGTCACTGATTGACAATTAGCGGATAGCTGATAGCTAATAGTTAATTGCATTAGCTGGTTTGACTAGCGGATTGTATTAGCTGACTGTATAAAAGTGTTTGGTAAAATTAACTAATAACTAATAGTTGTTTGATTATTTAAACAAGCAAAATGACATATAAAGATATGACTATATTTTATACTTATTTGAATAGTTTATTAGTTATCAATATTTTGTATCTATTAATATTAATTAGATTATGAAAAATAATTTTTAATAAAACATTACTAATCATATTTAAAGTATCTATATATTGTTGTGAATAAAATAAAGAAGAACAAGAATAAGAACAAGAAGAACAAAGAGATGAGGGAAAGAGGGAGATTTTTATTATTCTCAAATATAGACTTGTATACAATGCCTTCAATGAATCGTCTATTTATAGGCATAAGAAGTACATAATACATTAAACTCTAATTCATAGAGATAATATTCCTAATAATAAATAAATCAAATTCATTTGATAAAGTTCTAATCATGATAGACATCCACATAGATAAATATTCATAACACTCCCCCTTGGATGTCTATGAAGATAATGTGCCTCGTTAAAACCTTACTAAGATAAAAAACCCAGTGGGAAAAAAAATTCTTTAGTGAAGGAAAAAGAGTACACACATCTTTGATACGCATAACATGTTGCCTCATTAAAAACCTTACCAGGAAAACCCATTGGGACAAAACCTCGGTTAAGGGAAAAAGAGTGCAACGCGTATTTACTCCCTCTCATGCAAACATCACAGAAGATCTTTGAATCTTCATAATTTAATCTTGAATATCATTTTTCTAAAGATCGTGAGGGATGAAACTTTAGAGTAATATGTTCCATGATGTATCCACTTTCAAACTGAGATATACATCTTGCGTTATCTTCACACAAGATAGTTTTTTTATCATATCTTGTAAAAGTAAATCCACATATCTTTTGGATATGTTGGGTCAATAGTCTTAGCCAAACACATTTTTTGGCTTGCCTCGTGCATAACAATTATTTCTACGACATTTGAGGAGGCATCAACGGATGTTTGAAGATCTAAATGTAATGATCTTTGTATATTCATAGATATTTCTTGACCAACTAATATATAGTGCTTCAAGACCAAGAAAATATATAATTATCTTTATTCACATCCAACAATCTTACAACTATTGGGATACTCAATAGATATGCTCTATTCATATTGAATCTTCTTTAAGATTCTTTCAGCTTATGTCTATTCATAGACAAAAGAAATATATAAAAATGCTCGATCTTCAGGTCGAGATAAACTTGATGTCAAGATTCAAGTACTTGTATTGAAAGTACTTCACGAGTTTCCAATTTGAAGCTCTTTAGGAGTTCTAAAATTATCATAATGGATCTTGATCCAAACTCCTTTATAAAATACATAAGGAAATCTGATCATTCTTATAATATTTTCTCAATTAGTATTCACTAAGGCGATTATACCAAATGCGCCAAAATATTCATGAGACATGTCTAAATAAATTTTCTCAGAAATTTCTAAATGCTTATAGCATTTTAGATCCTTCAAGGATAAATATGGATCCACAAATAATTAGACGCATGTAAAATTTTCAAAACTGCCAAAGTAATTGCATCCACCATGAAGTAATTAAAACTTTTCATAAATCATAGTTCAAAGCGTCTTTCAACATTGGCCAATTCAATATCTATACTTCTGAATAGATTTTATACAAGATCCTCGATTTCTTTCTTTACTTCTATAGAAGTATTTTATGTAAAATTGTTTGTAAAATCGTTGTCGACAACTTTCCAATTTTCTGGTTCCATTCTCGTAATGACATAACTCATCGAGATCTCTTCAAGATTTCAATCTTTATTTCAGGTACCTGAAACTCTTATAAAGTTTTATTATTTGTTATGTCTTGGGTCTCTTCAGGAGCACCCGCCTCCAATATATGATCATCTCATATTACTTTCTATTTACGAGAATTTTGATCATTGGAACCATTTCAACTATCATGCTTGAGGCATGATTTACATTCTTTCGCTCTAACATGTAATTTAAACTTAGAGCATTTCAGCTGGTATATGAGACTTAATTACTATCATTGGGTCACTAAATATGTCTGGCAGTTGACATGTAATAACATGAATTATCTTATGAACTTCTAGTTCATATACGAGGATCTAGATAATGATAATTCATTTTCCTCTATCCAGCTGATTATTATCTCCCCCTGATGTTGAGAAAATCATGTCATAAATGATTCTCCAATTAATGTTTAAGAATTTAAACATAAAAGGAGACTCGTAGTCAATATATATTCTCAACCTTTTTTATTTACCCATTTTGTGCGTTATGGTGGAGCAATTCATATCGCACATTCAAAAATCATAAAATGGGAAATGTGTGGTTTCTGACCAAAAACCAATCATAACGGGGAGTTTATTATAACTCGTTGGCTTGATGCGTATAAGTGTTGCTATATGGAAACACCATATAAATAATAACTATTTTGTTCTCATAGTTTAGCTATTAAATAAGAGGCATCCAATTTGAAATTTTGCTAAACTATATTTTTCATAATCAATAGGCTTTGTAACAACTGATATAGCCTAAAATATAAACCCACTAGCTTTTCAAGACGAATAGTCTAATTGGATAATTTGAATCTTTTTAGAATCAATCTCACAAACTTCTGGTTGTAAGTCGATAAAACAATGTAGATGCATCTACTAAAATCATATAAAACTTTCCACATTTGTGGATATATAGGCCTATATTTCGTTCAGATATGCAAGACATACAGTCTTAACTTCAGTACAAGAACTTTAAGTTCTAATTCTTTTAGTAAGTGGGATCATCTATATCCTTTGAGAACAAACAACACAAGAACTTCATGTTCTTTTAGTAAGTGGAATTTAATCAATTCCTTTAAGCAACACAAGAACTTCACGTTCTTTAATAAGTGGAATTTAATACATTCCTTTGAGAATAAGCACCACAAGAACTACAAGTTCTTTTAATACATGTGCATGTAAATCTCAATAATTTCTGCACCATTATTGATCAGGATGGTCTAACCGATCATGCCAACTATATATATGTGTGTATATATCTCTGAATTTGTAAACTTCTTGTTTACCATAACATGTAATTCAATCTTACTCGTACATGTCTAGTATGACCATCAAAATTGTTCCTTTAAATAGGAATATATTTAGCTCTTTCGGAGCTTTCAATTGAAATTATCTTTTGGTAGCAATATATAGCTCTCCTAGAGCTTTCAACTGACTTTTTGGCTACCAGAACTTATATCCATATTGGCTTATTTCAAATGTCAATTGATAACATATGTTATCAATAGTTTTCAAGGGGATATTTTGCAAACTCATATTGCTCTCTTAAAATTTCCACTTATAGTGGTGACGATATTATTACCATTAGCGGTAATTATTGCAATATTCGCAATTCTGCACTTTTCATAATGTGCTTTCTCTCAAGAATTTATTGCTCTTCTAGAGCATCAATATTTTCAGTACTTTGAGATATAGTACTCACATTATTCCCTTGCATTTAAATGAGAAAATATATCTTATGCTTATGTTGAGCATAAATCGTCACCATAGATTGTATTTGACAAGTAATTATATTAAACAAAATAAATAAATATCATAATATATAAATATAAATATAAAACGTAAATAATTAATATGTGTAAAATAAATAAACGTAAAGTAAAATAAATAAAAATAAATAAATAATTCTCTTCAAAGTTATGAGAATAATTAGAAGATGATTTATTTCTTTCGAGGGTTATAAGAAAATCAACAACGTCCAAAAGAGTTGGACCAACAATGTCCAAATAAAGTTGGATCAGTATCATCTTCTTCATGTTTCGCAAGCAAAATTTGCTTCTATTTTCTTTCCTTTATCATTCAATGATTCTTAATTTTTCAACGTACAACACGTACGAGACCAATGGTTTATAACATCGCATTTGTAATAAGAAGAGTTTTACTTCAATAGAATGATCTTTATCACTCTTGTCATCCTTATAACCTCACTATCAGTGGGTAGAAGTATTCTTAAAATGATCATATTTTTCATGTCTATATTCATAGCCTCAATCACGACCACAACTTCTAATGTAGTTTTTATTTCTTCCATAATATAATCTCACATTCACTTCAGGGAATGGAGTAGAGCCAATGGGCATTTGAAACTTTTTCACATATCCTTATCACAGAGAACAAAGATTTAATCCTCGTACGCGGCATTGTTAAACCTGTCCACAGGGTTCTTTAAACACCATGTTTGCATTCACTTCAGGGAATGAAACAGTTCCAATAATCGCATGGAATAAATATCATGCTTGCATTCACTTCAGGGAATGCCCCATCATTGATAATTGCATGGAATAAACATCATGCTTTGCATTCACTTTAGGGAATGCCTCCCATAAAATTTTTTGGATCAAGACGAATTTTCGTAACTTGAAATTGGGAGAAGTCTATGGTCGAGTTTTTCGACGAAGAAGAAATATTGCTTTCGAGCAAATATAGACTTTATAATAATATTCTTGTAAATTCAAAATCATCATGATTTATCGCACTTTAAAATGATAATATAAAGAAAAAATAAAACCAAAATTTACCGATATTAATTTTTCTCTCGTGGACAATGGAGACATAGCATATGACCGAGATAGCTTCTCGTAGTCCCTTTATATCACATCTCTTTCTAAGCCATTTAAATACATGTAAAACTCAAAACACGGTTAAAAATACCAACTTTTATCCATATAATAACATAAATAAAATTTGATCTTTAATTATAAGAAACAAGAAAAAAATGATTTAACCAACAAAAATAAATATGTTCAAAATTTGCTTGGCTAGATCTGTTAAAATCTATATATGTCTTAATCAATTAAAGTATGAAATTGGACCACTTTTTGCGAATTGAAATCCCTAATTATAAACCAAGTATAAAATGAGATATAAATCAAATTAAACAAATTAATAATATTACTACTTAATGATCGCATCTCTAATAATGCACAAATATAAAAGAATATGTTATCATGTAACAAAACTATAAGTTACAAACTATAAACGTCAATCATTAAACAACCAAAAACACATCACTTTTTTTTATAAGAAAATGTTGGCATTGTCAATAATAAATAGACATTTGATATAATTGTATGTTATTTTTATAACAAATCTAATTATTTCATAAATAAATAAATAGATAAAGGCATGAAACTTAAAATTATTTATTTATCTGTCAACATTACTAATAACTAATACATTATATATAGGTTTTAATCAAATAATAACATATAATCATACCAAATTCGATTATATATACAATCATAACTATACAAAAAAAATCATAATATACTAACACAAAAAAAATCAAACCTTAAATCATGAAATATATAAACGAAACGATGAATCATAATATACTTCCTTTATATTTAGAATGATTATAAAAACACCAATGATTCTCACCAAATTCATGTTTACGCGCCAAATTAAAGGGAAGATGAAACTTGATCTTTAACCAAAATCTTCTGAGCGAACTCGTGCTGATAACGTGTTGTGAATAAAATAAAGAAGAACAAGAATAAGAACAAGAAGAACAAAGAGATAAGGGAAAGAGGGAGATTTTTATTATTCTCAAATATAGATTTGTATACAATGCCTTCAATGAATCGTCTATTTATAGGCATAAGAAGTACATAATACATTAAACTCTAATTCATAGAGATAATATTCCTAATAATAAATAAATCAAATTCATTTGATAAAGTTCTAATCATGATAGACATCCACATAGATAAATATTCATAACATATATTAATTTATTATTTATATAATTATTTTTAATACAATTTAATTAATTATTAAATTTAAATACAAATATAAATGTGTGAGAATAAAAAAATACAAAAAGTATTAGTTTACAAATGTCACAATGTAAATACATGAGGTTGAAGAATTAAAATAGAAATGGTTAAATTTAGTTTATTTGAAGATCTTTAATATTTATTAAGGGTAAAAGGGTCTTTATAACTCTTATGTAAAACCCTCTAATTTTAAAAAGCTCATATTACCAACTTTTTCAAAATTAGAGGTTTCACCTCAATCCGCTATTTCAATCCGCACTTTATCAAACATCTAAATTAGCGGATTTGACCGGTCAAATCTCTAATTTTAACTCAAACCTCTAATTTTGGCTCAAACCTCTCTTTATCAAACATGTCTAAATCTAAAATATGGATAAATATTCTATACACAGTTAGTGAAAACTGAAAGCTTCCACAATCACCTTAATTTTAGGGTATATAGAGTTAGTTTAGGATATAAAGTTTATGGGTTTAGGTGTAGGGGGTTAGAATTTAGGGTTAGTTGTTTCAATTCAAGGTTTATGGTTATAATTTAGGGTTTATAGGTTAAAACCTAAATCCTCACCATATTACCCTAAAAACTAAACCCTAACCTATAAACCCTAAATTATAACTTTAAACCCTAAATTAAAATAACTATCACTAAATTTTAAACCTCTACACCTAAACCCCTAAACTCTATACCCTAAATTAACTCTCTATACTCTAAAACTAAGACGCTTGTGGAAAACGCTAGTGTATTCTATATTTGTAACCCCCTCGTCCCGGTCTGGCCGAATGACCGGTCCGAGTGGGCCACACGGGGAAAACCGAGTGAAAACCCCTAAGAATTTCCCCCTCGGTTAGCAACCCTATTATTATTTTTTTTTCTTTTAATTCTTGCCTAAATGGATATTAAGCCCTAAGTGATCATACAGCGGAATAACATATGCGAAACAAATCAAACGAACTCAAACTATCATGTGACGGCCGAATTTTAAACTTTACTGCAGGTGGTATCGATACACCTAAGGGGTGTATCGATACCCCTTGACCAGGTCAACTGGTCAAAGTCAACCCGTGGAGACCGTATCGATACACCTAGGAGAGTATCGATACCCTCCCCAATTGTTGACTTCCCACGGTCAACGCTAAGGGGACCGTATCGATACGCATGAAGGCCCGTACCGATACGGAACTGGACAGTGGCTCCAGTAGCAAAAATAGTATCGGTACGCCCCCTCGCGTATCGAAACACGGGACCTGAACCATGAAGGCCGTATCGATACGGGGCCAACCGTATCGATACCTCTGCTACGAAAACACAGGTTTGAGCTGATTTAAGGCACAAAGAGGCCCTTAAATCCCTCTCAAACCTCAACCAACACACTAACATGTATCATATGTCAAACCAAGAGTATAAGCATGCTTAAACTTGAAACTAAAGACACATTTCAAAACAAGGTGATGATTCAATCATACAAGCAACTTGGCATATAAACATGGAACAAGGCATGCATACTTGACATTCCAACAATGGCAAACTCAAAGACACTTAACCAACATTCAAGATAAGCAATTTAGGCATGGATTACAACTCAAACATGGCATCACAAGCCATACAAAAGCAACATAGCATGGAGTCTAAACAAGCTCCTAAACAACCAACAATCATCCATCAAAAGACACATGTCCCATTGCTTAAACTATTACATGTTCAACATTTAAAAGCCATACTTGATGTACTCAAGTCAACAATCACACTTGGAGGCCCTCCACTTGCCCGAGCAACCCACGAACTAAGGATCTGCAATGTTGAACAAAGAGAGCGTAAACAATGATGCTTAGTGAGGGTAAGCTCTAAAAACAAACCTCAACATTGCAGGGTCCGAGCACGATCTAGCCATGGCATTACACAAATATACCAAGGATCCACAAGAGCCACAAGGTAAGATGCATGAGCAATATACAAGCAAATGTCATGATCAACAAGCTCTAAATCCTCAACACAAGTAGTCACATTAAACATCCAATTAAAGATCATTAATCTCAATACATTGATACATTTATCAACCAACATTGGCACCTAGCTATGACCCGAATACGCGGATAGACACGTTGGAACTCACATCCAACAACCACATTACCTCACGGTGGGATTACACTCATCACCGGTCTCGCGGAGGGGATTCCACTCATCCTCACGCCCCGTCGATGGGATTCCACTCATCACCGACTACATATAATTACCATTTCCGGGCGAACCCGTACTCCTCCTTGGTGACTCAACGCAACCAAGGCCACACGCGACTTTTGACTCATGTGTACACACTAACATCCTAATGATCGATCATTTATATTCAAGTATACTAGTGCCAACATTTACTCATTTCACATTACTCATTCCAACCAATTCCGTGCTTAGCACGTACTCATCAACAACCATCAACATGCATGTCTCAAGCATCACAAGTCATATCTCATCTCACATGTATAATACAATATACATAAGCATTCATATCACATTTCATACGAGACATACACAACCACATTAATGAGTTCATCCAAAGGCTCTAGATCAAGCTTAGGATTAGGCTACCACCCTAATCCTAACTCTAGGTGGGTCTACCAAGCCCAACCTAGTCCGTATACTCGAACCAACCATTTTAAATCCATTTAAAACATTTAACCACTCACCTAAGCTTCCAAGCTCAAAGACCAAGCAAGCAACCGTCTTCAAACCCCCATATTTACTTCTGATGCTTCACCGATGCCCAAACTTGATTCTAATCAATCCCAAACACAAACAAAACATCCACAATCAATATCTTATCATCGGAACTAACCCGGAATGCAATTCAACCACAAACTACTATGTTGCAAGCATGAACAATATCCATTTTTCACCGATTCGGATGGCCCCAAAACCTTGTCCAAAAACCATGTTTTCAACTTCCATTACACCCACAATTGATCCCAATTCAACCCCTATCCATAGCACTATCAAAAGCCTACCAAAACCCACCTAAAACAACCCCCAAAACCTCCCAAAAACCCCATTTTCACCCAAATCCGAAAATTGTTCCAAATCATTTGAAATTCACATATGATATACCCTTTAGCTTCTATATACCATAACTAAGCATAACAAATCAAAATACTTCATTTCTCGACATAAAAATCTCATTTTTAATCAAAATATTCAAAACCTCCATTTTCTAAAAACTTCATGAAAATGTAAATAAAAGGTACTTTTATGGAGGGGAAGGTGAGGAGAAGTCAAAAATATCATTACCTTTCGATTTGGAGTTGAAATGGATGAGGAATAAGATGAAATGGTGATTGTAGGAGGAGAGAGCTTTTTGGTCGTTCAAATATGTGAAATGGGGGAGGAAGAAGACAATGTTTTACTTTAGTAAAAAGGGTTTTAAAATAAAGTTCCATTATTTACGGTTTTGCCATTAATGAAATGTCAATTCCCTTCTTTTCAAAATTTCAATGCAAGATGTAAAACAATGCAATTTAGTCCAACCTCAAATTATTTGCTTTTGAAACCCGAAACTCAAAAGATTATTTTAATTATAAAACCGAGCCCAAATAACATTAAAATATTATTTTCACCTAACCCCTAAACCCGGGTGTTACAACTCTCCCCCACTTAAGGAAATTTCGTCCCTGAAATTACCTGGTGGAAACAAATACGGAAATTGCTCAACCATATCTGCTTTCTTCTCCCACGTGGCCTCTTCCACACCTCTATGCCTCCACAACACCTTGACCAACTCTATGGTCTTGCCACGCAACACCTTGCTATCAGAAGAAAGTATCTCAACGGGTTCTTCATTATAGGACAAATCCAGATTTAACTCTATCTCCTCAACGGGCATCACATGAGAAGGATCTGATCTATATCTCCTAAGCATAGATACATGAAAGACATCATGGATCTTTTCTAACTCAGAAGGTAACCTCAAACGATAAGATACAGGCCCAATCCGCTCAACTATCTCATACGGACCAATGAACCTCGGACTCAACTTGCCCTTCCGGCCAAATCTCATTACCTTCTTCCACGAAGATACTTTCAGAAACACTTTCTCACCCACTGAGTACTCAATCTCTTTCCTCTTCAAATCTGCATAAGACTTCTGACGATCGGAAGCTGCTTTCAGACGGTCACAAATCAACTTCACTTTTTCGGTAGTTCCCTTAAGCAAGTCTGGCATAGGTAACAATCTCTGACCTATCTCAGCCCAATAGATCGGAGTCCTACATCGTCTACCGTACAAAGCCTCATAAGGTGCCATCTGAATACTAGACTGGTAACTGTTGTTGTAAGCAAACTCAACCAACGGTAAGTGCTTCTCCCAAGAACCCTGGAAGTCAATCACACAACAACAAAGCATATCCTCTAGAATCTGTATCACTCGCTCTGACTGCCCATCGGACTGAGGATGGTAAGATGTGCTGAAATGCAGACGGCTACCCAAAGCACTATGTAAGCAACCCCAGAACCTCGAAGTAAATCTAGGATCCCTATCTGAAACAATGGACTTCGGAACTCCATGAAGTCTCACAATCTCACGGATGTACAAGTTTGCCAACTTGTCTAAAGAATCCGTAGTGTTCACTGCTAAGAAGTGAGCACACTTAGTGAACCTATCAACAATCACCCAAACTGAATTCTTCTTCGAGGGAGACAACGGCAACCCCGATACAAAATCCATAGTGATCCTCTCCCATTTCCATTCCGGAATCTTCAAAGGCTGTAGCAAACCTGAAGGAACATGATGTTCTGCCTTCACTCTCTGACAAACCATGCAACGGCTCACATACTCAGCTACATCTCTCTTCAAACCAACCCAAAAGTAATCATCCTTCAAATCTCGGTACATTTTGGTACTACCCGGATGCATAAAAAAGGGACTCGAATGTGCTTCACTCAAAATCTGACGTCTCAACTCAACATCTTCTGGCACAAAAATTCTATCTCTAAAGCACAACAAACTCTCACCACTGAAACTATACTCAGTCGGTCTTCCTTCGGCTATGTCTTGAACATGAGGAACTAAACTCGCATCTTGCAACTGCTTTTCTCTAATCAACTGAATCAAAGAAGGTTTCACTTGCAACTCGGTGATCAAACCACCATCATCGGACACACTCAATCTAGCAAACATAGCTCTCAGCTCAATGGCCACTTTTCTACTCAACGCATCGGCTACTACATTTGCTTTACCCGGATGGTACTCAATGGTCAAATCATAGTCTTTTAACAACTCTAGCCATCTTCTCTGTCTCAAATTCAACTCTTTCTGTGTCATCAAGTACTTCAAGCTCTTGTGATCGGTGTAAACAATACACTTCTCACCGTACAAGTAATGACGCCAAATCTTCAATGCAAACACAACTGCGGCTAGCTCTATGTCATGAGTAGGATAGTTCTTCTCATGAATCTTCAACTGTCTAGAAGCATAGGCAACAACTCTCCTATCTTGCATCAAAACACATCCTAAGCCTACGTAGGAAGCATCACTGTAAATCACAAACTCCTTACCAGAAACAGGTTGCACTAATACTGGAGCATTTGTCAAAGCTTCTTTCAATTTCTCAAAGGCCTTATGTCTTGCATCTGACCATTCAAATTTGACTCCTTTTTGCAGCAACTTAGTCAAAGGAGCAGCTACTCTAGAGAAACCATCAACAAACCTCCTATAGTAACCGGCTAATCCTAGGAAACTCCTAATCTCGGTCACGGACTTAGGTTGTTTCCACTCAACAATTGCCTCAATCTTCGATGGATCGACTCGGATACCTTCGGCCGAAACAACATGGCCAAGAAATACAACCTCTCGAATCAAGAACTCACATTTACTAAGCTTCGCATACAACTGATTGCTCAACAATCTCTGTAAAACAAATCTCAAGTGCTCATCATGCTCTTCTTCTGTCTTCGAGTACACAAGTATATCATCAATGAAAACAACTACAAATCGGTCTAGATAGTCTCTAAAAATTCTGTTCATCATGTCCATGAATGCTGCAGGTGCATTCGTGAGCCCAAATGGCATCACAAGAAACTCATAGTTACCATATCTAGTCCTAAAAGCTGTCTTCGGAACATCACACTCTTTCACCTTCAACTAATAGTACCCGGATCTCAAATCTATCTTCGAGAACACTGAAGCACCTCTCAACTGATCAAACAAATCATCTATACGAGGCAACGAATACTTGTTCTTCACAATCAACTGATTCAACTGTCTATAGTCAATACACATGCGCATGCTACCATCTTTCTTTTTCACAAACAACACTGGAACACCCCACGGAGAACTACTAGGCCTAATAAAACCACGGTCTAATAATTCTTGCAACTGACTCTTCAATTTTTTCAACTCTTTCGGAGCCATACGATACGGAGCTATCGAAACTGGATTAGACCCTGAAACTGTCTCAATCACAAACTCAACATCTCTGTCAGGAGGCAAACCCGACAACTCTTCAGGAAACACATCTGGAAAGTCACACACTGTTCTGATATCTTTCGGTTTAGCTTCACTCATATCCCGATTCATAACATAAGCTAAATAAGCCCCACATCCAGAGTCCATCAACCTATGAGCCTCTAAAGCTGACACCACATTAGACAAGAACTTAATGTTCTCGCCTACTACTACTACCTCGTAGTCATCCGAAAGCTTCAAAGAAATTCTCTTTGTCTCGAAATCCACACTAGCCCGATGCTCAACCAACCAATCCATACCCAAAATAATATCAAAACCATAGAGGGGAAGTTCCATCATATCAACTGAAAACACATGACCCTGAATCTTCAGTGGACACCTCCTATACATACGTCTAACCACAACTGTCTCACCAAAAGAACTAGTAACATGCATACCTACATCTAAGATCTCAACAGGAATATCTAACTTCTGTGCATGTTCACTCAAGATATAGGAATGCGTAGAACCCGAATCAACCAAAGAAAGCAAGGACATAGACTGTAACTCGAAATTACCTGCTATCACATCGGTGTCGTTCCCGGCCTCTCTCTGAGCATAGACTCTCGCTGGTCCTCCTGCCTCAGGCTGCACAGCCACAACATGAGCAAGGTTCCTCTGAGCATCTACCCTAGGTGCATCAGCCCTTGGCTGGAAGTAGCCACGACCGCGCCCACGGCCTCTCTGAAAATCATTAGCTCTCGCAGGAGCCTGAGCAATGTTCGGTGCCTGAGCCGCCTGATGCGGACAATCCCTCCTAATGTGATCCCTCGAACCACAGTTCCAGCAGGCATGGAAATTACCCCAACACTCACCAGCATGCTGCCTCCCACAACGGGTACACTCGGGCAACCGCCCTCCTCCTCTATGGCCCTGATCTCTCTGGAGTAGATCCTCTAAACTCCTCGGCCCCCAAGCTACGGAGCCTCTCCAAAGGTAGACTGGCATCGTCACACCTAGGCTGAGCTGCAGCCTGAGCTCCCGCAACTGCGGCCTGGAATGCTCCCGCTATTGCTTGCACAAGCGGGGTCATGTCAATCCCAGCTGGACCTTGGCCACCTTGGCCACCTTGAGGTCCATCTCCCCCGGCTCCATCCTCGCCCCCAACTCCGGGTGGAGGAGGTAGTGGTGGTGGAGGAGCGCCAACTCCCGCGGCCACCGGCCCCTCAAGGTGAGCCTCCGCACCAACTGCCGGCTCAACATGAGCCGTAACTCGTGGTTCCTGACGAACCAACCTCGGTCTACCTCTCGGTCTAGACATCGCCCTCACAGATATTAACTACAACCACAACAACGAAACATACAAGTTGGGTTAGCAAGGCAAGGCTTCCAAGTGGTTCAAGTACGCTCCCTATCTTAAAATCATTTTTCCAATGTAATAGTAGCAATGGGACCCACACACACATGCTTTAAAATAAAACAGTCAACATACCTGTCACACAAGCAATCATTCTTGCAAAACAAGCAAACACCGTGCAATTCAATTCAAAAACTTAAGCTTACCTCACTTACCTGCCCAAGGTCTCGGTAACCTTAGGCTCTGATACCAACAAGTGTAACCCCCTCGTCCCGGTCTGGCCGAATGACCGGTCCGAGTGGGCCACACGGGGAAAACCGAGTGAAAACCCCTAAGAATTTCCCCCTCGGTTAGCAACCCTATTATTTTTTTTCTTTTAATTCTTGCCTAAATGGATATTAAGCCCTAAGTGATCATACAGCGGAATAACATATGCGAAACAAATCAAACGAACTCAAACTATCATGTGACGGCCGAATTTTAAACTTTACTGCAGATGGTATCGATACACCCCTTAGGTGTATCGATACCCCTTGACCAGGTCAACTGGTCAAAGTCAACCCGTGGAGACCGTATCGATACACCTAGGAGAGTATCGATACCCTCCCCAATTGTTGGCTTCCCACGGTCAACGCTAAGGGGACCGTATCGATACGCATGAAGGCCCGTACCGATACGGAACTGGACAGTGGCTCCAGTAGCAAAAATAGTATCGGTACGCCCCCTCGCGTATCGAAACACGGGGCCTGAACCATGAAGGCCGTATCGATACGGGGCCAATCGTATCGATACCCCTGCTACGAAAACACAGGTTTGAGCTGATTTAAGGCACAAAGAGGCCCTTAAATCCCTCTCAAACCTCAACCAACACACTAACATGTATCCTATGTCAAACCAAGAGTATAAGCATGCTTAAACTTGAAACTAAAGACACATTTCAAAACAAGGTGATGATTCAATCATACAAGCAACTTAGCATATAAACATGGAACAAGGCATGCATACTTGACATTCCAACAATGGCAAACTCAAAGACACTTAACCAACATTCAAGATAAGCAATTTAGGCATGGATTACAACTCAAACATGGCATCACAAGCCATACAAAAGCAACATAGCATGGAGTCTAAACAAGCTCCTAAACAACCAACAATCATCCATCAAAAGACACATGTCCCATTGCTTAAACTATTACATGTTCAACATTTAAAAGCCATACTTGATGTACTCAAGTCAACAACCACACTTGGAGGCCCTCCACTTGCCCGAGCAACCCACGAACTAAGGATCTGCAATGTTGAACAAAGAGAGCGTAAGCAATGATGCTTAGTGAGGGTAAGCTCTAAAAACAAACCTCAACATTGCAGGGTCCGAGCACGATCTAGCCAAGGCATTACACAAATATACCAAGGATCCACAAGAGCCACAAGATAAGATGCATGAGCAATATACAAGCAAATGTCATGATCAACAAGCTCTAAATCCTCAACAGAAGTAGTCACATTAAACATCCAATTAAAGATCATTAATCTCAATACATTGATACATTTATCAATCAACATTGGCACCTAGCTATGACCCGAATACGCGGATAGACACGTTGGAACTCACATCCAACAACCACATTACCTCACGGTGGGATTACACTCATCACCGGTCTCGCGGGGGGGATTCCACTCATCCTCACGCCCCGTCGATGGGATTCCACTCATCACCGACTATATATAATTACCATTTCCGGGCGAACCCGTACTCCTCCTTGGTGACTCAACGCCACCAAGGCCACGCGCGACTTTTGACTCATGTGTACACACTAACATCCTAATGATCGATCATTTGTATTCAAGTATACTAGTGCCAACATTTACTCATTTCACATTACTCAATCCAACCAATTCTGTGCTTAGCACGTACTCATCAACAACCATCAACATGCATGTCTCAAGCATCACAAGTCATATCTCATCTCACATGTATAATACAATATACATAAGCATTCATATCACATTTCATACGAGACATACACAACCACATTAATGAGTTCATCCAAAGGCTCTAGATCAAGCTTAGGATTAGGCTACCACCCTAATCCTAACTCTAGGTGGGTCTACCAAGCCCAACCTAGTCCGTATACTCGAACCAACCATTTTAAATCCATTTAAAACATTTAACCACTCACCTAAGCTTCCAAGCTCAAAGACCAAGCAAGCAACCGTCTTCAAACCCCCGGATTTACTTCCGATGCTTCACCGATGCCCAAACTTGATTCTAATCAATCCCAAACACAAACAAAACATCCACAATCAATATCTTATCATCGGAACTAACTCAGAATGCAATTCAACCACAAACTACTATGTTGCAAGCATGAACAATATCCATTTTTCATCGATTCGGATGGCCCCAAAACCTTGTCCAAAAACCATGTTTTCAACTTCCATTACACCCACAATTGATCCCAATTCAACCCCTATCCATAGCACTATCAAAAGCCTACCAAAACCCACCTAAAACAACCCCCAAAACTCACCCAAAACCTCCCAAAAACCCCATTTTCACCCAAATCCGAAAATTGTTCCAAATCATTTGAAATTCACATATGATATACCCTTTGGCTTCTATATACCATAACTAAGCATAACAAATCAAAATACTTCATTTCTCGACATAAAAATCTCATTTTTAATCAAAATATTCAAAACCTCCATTTTCTAAAAACTTCATGAAAATGTAAATAAAAGGTACTTTTATGGAGGGGAAGGTGAGGAGAAGTCAAAAATATCATTACCTTTCGATTTGGAGTTGAAATGGATGAGAAATAAGATGGAATAGTGATTGTAGGAGGAGAGAGCTTTTTGGTCGTTCAAATATGTGAAATGGGGGAGGAAGAAGACAATGTTTTACTTTAGTAAAAAGGGTTTTAAAATAAAGTTCCATTATTTACGGTTTTGCCATTAATGAAATGTCAATTCCCTTCTTTTCAAAATTTCAATGCAAGATGTAAAACAATGCAATTTAGTCCAACCTCAAATTATTTGCTTTTGAAACCCGAAACTCAAAAGATTGTTTTAATTATAAAACCGAGCCCAAATAACATTAAAATATTATTTTCACCTAACCCCTAAACCCGGGTGTTACAATATTAATCCCTAAAATATATGGAAAACATTGTTGCAAATGCTAGATAATTACCAACCGTACATTGGAATTTGGAACAAAATATGCTGTCCTTTTTTTTATCTAATGTTCATATTCTAAATTTTAAATCATAAATTCTAAACACTAAAAAACATACCTTACATCTTAATCCTTACTCATAAACCCTAAATATAAGCTTTAAATTTAATTTTTTAATATTGAAGCATAAAAATAACAAAATATTTCTGTTCCGCTACACTGGTACCTTGTTTAATTAAGATATTTCTTAAAATACACGCATCATACCTACTCTGAAAGGCATAATACTACAATTAGATTTTACCATATCTACAATGTGATTGTAGGGTGAAATAAAATATTTTGTGTAATATATATGGTTTATCCAGGGGTAAGCCAGGTGTGGCCAGTTGTGGGGCGTCCTTCGTGATTGAAGCAGCCAGATAATGGCATTATTTTCGGGGTCTATCGGGGTAGTGGATTCTAATGTTGCTGAACTTCAGGCGATATTGTATGTCTTGCGGATAGTACATGAAATTAATTGCGATGGGGTACAGTCCGTGGTTATTGAGTCGAACTCGGTCGTTGCAATTTCTTGGATATTAGGCGAGGAACGTCGGCCGTGGCGTTTGGGAAATTGGTTTCATCAAATTGACGATGCGTGGGAGGCGATGTCTTTTGTATGTTTTACTAATATTTTAGAGAAGCCAATTGTATTGCGGACGCATTAGCAAAGAGTGGTGTCATACGCTCTAAGTGGGTATGGATGTATTGAGCTGAATTCGAGGTTCCGTTTGTTTGGGTGTGACGATGTATCATATGCACGGGCACTCTTTTTCCCCACTTAGAATTAGGGGGTTTTTAATGAGGCCGGTGCAATGGATTTTGCATGATTTATTCAATAAAATCAAATCATGTTGCTGATCAAAAAATATATATGGTTTATGCTTGAAGCCTTGAATTTGGGAAAAATTTATTTACGCTCATGAATTTTTTTTTGCATCCAATTAAGTTCCCGATTAAATGAATTAAATCAATTAAACTTATTGATCAATTTTGATCATTAATTTTTAATGATTTTTTAGACAAAATACAGTTCTTACAAGTGAAATTTACAGATTATTTAGAAAATTATTTTTATAAGTTTTTTTTTTAGTTTTTAGAACTTTTAAATAATTTTTTAAATAAAATATTTTTTTTAAAAATATCACATGACAATATTGTAACATGACATATTATATCAACTAATTCAAAAGAAAATTGTTTGATTCAACAGTCAATGTTGGTCAAATAGATGAATTGATAAAATTTTAGAGTATAAGATCATTATTGGGTGAAAAAAAGGTTTAATGTTGGATCAACTGCTGTGAAGCCCAACTTTAAGGTATATTCTCTATTCACTGTCTGGGGACAACTCCCTCTCTCTGAATTCAAGCCCGGATTTTCATCTTTAGCTTTTTAGTCTTAATCCAACAGCTTATGGATTTAGGGTTAGCCCAGCCTCGACAACCGATAGGCTAACCAAAGGAGCTAATCTAGCTAGTACGTCCATGGAATTCCTTCAACCCGGGTTTTTTTACACTACTCCTCAATCCCCATTAATCACAAATTCTTACGTAAGAATTTCAAACTCAATTTTAAATATTTGAATTCCAAGTTTTAAGAAACGAGAGATCATCTCTCTTGATGTAAATTCTTTTATTAAGGTAATGACGAGATTCGATCTCACACAAAAAAATTATGAGCATTCTTTACTCAAGGCGGGAATAAAATAGATAGTTGAGATACACTCAAATGTCTTAGCTGCTGTGGACTGCTGAGATACACTTCATTTCATCCAAAAAAAAAAAAATCATTTCATATGGTTCTCATTTCATGATGTTGATCATAAAATGCAAATTCATATTTTGAGTTGTATAATCTATTTAACTTTTTAAAAGAGTGGGAGCTGAAAGTAGCTTGCTAGAAAGGCATGCTCCATTACCAACGCTCCACTATTAATATAATGTGTGTTCCTTTAAACGTGGCACTTTTTTATACCCAAAATCGGATGACTCGTGACTCAAATGTTTTGGTTCGCCTTCCAAAGCAAAACCTTAAATGCCGTGGGATAAAACCAATTAAGGTTAATTATTTTAGTGAAGCCCCCTTAATTAAAACTAAACTTGTTTTGGTTGTTCTCGGGTGTGACTGTCAGTTGATGAAGGGATTTATTATTTCTTTTTATACCTTTGATAATCTCAACGTGCTAATGCGTCTTTTTCTATAACTTTTATTTCAAAGTTCTTGAATGAACACACACATGACACATATATAGAGTTCATCACCGTCCAAAACAAGAGATTAGCCATTAATTAAGTACAATGAAAACAACATCAAAGATTTTCTTATGATCCCCATATCATGTGAATTAATATACATATTATTTTTATAAAAAAATCAGAGCTTACGCTCAATCACCGGTTAAGAAGTAGAGATCATTGGATTTTTGTCACCATATTTATTTTGACGGTCATGATTTAAAACAATTTGGAACAATTATTCTTCTGGTACGAAAATAATTTACTAAATCCAAAGTTTGAGCGTATTGTAGATGTTAGATGATCAAGATAATTCGATTACTTTATAAACTCAATAAACCCTAACACTCCAACTTATTTTCCATTTCAAGAGATGAATGAAGCTGATACTAATAATAACCCACGTTTTCTTGAATAGAAATTTTATGCATTTTTAGATGTCTCGTATAAAAAATATTTATAATTTAAGTAAAATTTAGGGTTAATGTTTAAGAAATTAAGGTATAATGTATTTCTTAAGGTGTAAGATTTTAAGTTTAAGATTTAAAATTTATAATTATAGCTTAAAATGTACCGGAAAAAATATTATCGTCCGGTTTTCCCTTGCATTTAAAGGGGTACAGATAATCCACGTAAGTTCACTATGTTTCTGCCACGTTTCTTAAATGAAAATATCATAAATAATTTTGTTTTTATTAAAACCAGTCATGTAATTCTTTTATATTTTTTTGGTGAGCTTAGATTATAGCATCCATCTATCTATCTAAAAACGATGTATATATTTGTGTCTTTAGACTCCTGTTTGAAAGTCTAAAATGAACAGCTATTATTCTCCTCTAGCAAATAATTGAGTGTTTCAACTGTAGACGTTGCTATATTCAAAGCATGATACAGTCGTATTTTTATTCTTTCGGGTAGTTCTGCGGTACGACAGCTTAATATGCGGCTAATATACGGCATTACCGGAAACATTATTAAGAAATACCGAAAACATGATAAGATATACCGGAAACATGGATTTCGAAAGTATGGATACTTTCGAAATCAACATATCTTAAAGTATGGATACTTTCGAAATCAACATATCCAAAAGTATCGATACTTTCGAAATCCATGTTTCCGGTTTATCATGTTTCCGGTATTTCTTAATGATGTTTCCGGTAACGCCGTATATTAGCCGTATATTAGGCTGCCGCATGGTAGAAAAATCCTATTCTTTCAAGTTGCTGTTTGCCAAAACATGAAACAGCTGATTTGTCAGGGGCAGGAGGATCTTAAAATCAATCAGCCGCCGGTTATGGGCGCTAACGAAATGGTCAGAATTAGGCACCTTGGCGGCTTGGCTGCCCAATAAGCATTACCGGTACATCCACTTGGTCCTTAACTTCACCAACTACTTGGTTTTTTTTAACCAACAAAACTGGAAGTAAAATACAGCATCCTATGTTCATATGTTATGAACAGACAAATAGTTAAATCAAAGAAGCCAAGAAAAGATACCATAATCATTCAATAAAACTTTAAACTACCGTTCTTAAATGATGTAGCAAATCTCGGATGTTATTATTGCAATGTAGGCAAGTTAGCTAATATTTTGGGTGGGATGGAAAGATCGATGTTATATGTTGTGGATCAATGTCTACGCTTTTGGCAAAAATAAAATGAATGAAATTAATTTGTTGGTTACTTATTTATTAGCATGGACGGTTCAAAGATTTTACGGGGCTATGTGCAGTTTATTAAAACGAGACCTTTTAATTTATAATTCTAAAGATATATAAGGTTTTTTAAAGGAAAATACTTTAATACACAAGTTTGTGTAGATTGTAAGGTTTAAGGTTTAGAGGTTTTGCGTGTACGGTGTAGAATTTAAGGTTTATGGTTAATATATGGAATTTAAGGTTTAGAATTTAAAGTCTAGATTTTAGGGTTCTAGGATTTGGAATTTAGATTTTAATTTTTATAAAAGGGTGTAAATTTTGTTTACACAACTTGTGTATCAAAGTATAACCTTTTTTAAAAGATATTTTTACTTTAGTAAATAATAGGGTTAACTACACATATGACCACTTAACTATGGGATTGGTGTCAATTTAACCACTATACTTTTAATTTTCGCAAATATACCACTTAACTATTTAAATGGTTTCGATTAAGCCACCAATCGTTAAAAAACAGAAAAGTTGACATGGCTGTTAAATAAAATTGGTATGATTACACATTTGGTCCCCGTTATTTACACAATCTATCAATTTAGTCCTAATTTTAATTTAATAAAATAAATTAATTGTTCAATTAGGTGGTAACATGTGTCACCACCTTATTAGAGGATTTTATCTATTTTTGTTTAGGGTTAACTATACCATTGACCACCGAACTAATTGGGGATTCCTACTTTGACCATTGAACTAACGAACTCGTCAATCATACCACTGAACTTATAAAATCGACCTATTTTGACCACCGCCGTTAAAAACCTAACGGTGGAGTGAAGGAACTGCCACGTGGCAATTAACGAATTTTTTTTAAAATTACACATTTGGTCCCTGTTATTTACACATTCTTTCAATTTAGTCCTAATTTTAAATTAATAAAATAATAAATTAGGTGGTGACACATATCAACACATTATTGGAGGACTTTAATTATATTTATATTTGATTTTATTAATTTATTTTCCTCATCCAATCAAATGGTGACACGTGTCAACACCTGTTTAGAGGAGGAAAATAAAATCCCTCAACATGCGTTAGGGGTGGATCAAACCTGGGCAAAGCTTGGGTAAAGGCATTGTCTTAACCACTACAACAAGCACAACTTTATGCTTCAAATCACCAAATTTAATATCTCTTATTGGTTTCTACATTTATAAGCCAAAAGCTCAAACCCTAAACACTAATTTTACATATATAATCATAAACCTTAAACCCTAAATATATCAAATTAGTTTCACACTAAACATTTCAAATTAATTTCACATATATAAACTCTAAACTCAGGTTAGTATTTCATATCACAAATACATGTTTGGCCCAGTGGTAAACTCATACCACTTCCACTAAGGATACACAAATTCAAATCCTACTAGGATTAGTTTTTTTCTTTCATTTTTCTTTCTCCTATCGGATAACACATATATTATGATTAATATTTTATATCACAAATACCTACTTAGCCAAGTGGTAATTCTATGCCACTCCCACTAAAAATACCCAGGTTCTTATCTTGCCGTGAGCAATTTTTTAGCTTTCATTTTTTTTTATTAAATTAAATAAAGGGTAAATTATACAAATGACCATTTAATTATAGGATTGGTGTCAATTTTACCACTATACTTTTAATTTTTGACAAAAATACCACTTAACTATTTAAATGGTTCCAATTAAGCCACCAATCATTAAAAAACGAAAAAGTTGACATGGTTATTAAATAAAATTGGCATAATTACACATTTGGTCCCTGGTTATTTATAAAATTTATCAATTTGGTTCTAATTTTAATTTAATAAAATAAATTAACTATTCAATTAGGTGGTGACATTAGATGACTATATCTATTTTTATTTAATTTAATTAATTTATTTTTCCTCTTCAAATTTGGCTTAGGTTTACCAATAGGCCAAGTAGGTAGGGGTGTGCAAAACCGGGTTCGGTTAACCATTAGCAAATTATTTCGGTTAACCGATAAGTTCGGGTCACTAACTTCTCGACCCTAAACCGTATCCATTCAACCGATTAACCGTTTAGTCGGTTAACCGAAAAATTCGGTACGGTTCGGGTAACGATTTTTTATTTTGTTTATTAAAAATATAAATTTTAATAATATGTTAGAAAAAAGTACATACCTTTTAAAATCGACACATGATATTATTATATTTTCTAATACTTAAACACTTAAACTTGATAAAATAAAATTATGGTTTTACTTTTGGGGAATGAGAAAATAAAATAAAATTTAATTTTTTAATATAAAATAATAAAATAACATATAATATAATAATATATATTATATAATCGGTCGGTTCGGTTACCCGGTTTATCTCAAAATCGTAAACCGTAACCGAACCGGTTTTTTTTTAAATAAAAACCCGAACCGAAATCGAATTTTTCGGTTCGGTTAACCAATTTTTCAGTTCGATTTTTTCGAGTTTCGGAATCGATTCCGATTTTTCGGTTTTTTTGCACACCCTTACAAGTAGGTATTTGTGATATGAAATACTAATTATAATATATGTGTTATCTGATTAGAGGGAGAAAGAAAAATGAAAGCCAAGGAACTAGCCATGGTAAGATTTGAACCTAGGTATGCTTAGTAGGAGTAGCATGGGTTTGCCACTGAACCAAGCATGTATTTGTGATATGAAATACTAACTATATTATATGTGTTATACGATTGACTGGAAAAAAAAGTAAATGTAATTTTAAGGGACTCGAACATGACACACTTATGATGCATAAAAAAATCTAACTCAATTAAATATAATTTTAAAATTTTAATTTTTAATATAATTATATATTTAAGATTCCAAATTAAGTTTTCCTTGAATTTATTTTTTTAACTTAATTAATCATTTCAAAATTTATTAAAAATTCAATTAAATTATTATATATAATTATATTAAAATCAAAATTTTAAAATCATATTTAATTGGGTTAGATGTTTTTAGTCTCCTAAAATCACATTTACTTTTTTTTTCAGTCATTACAATCGAATAACACATATATTATAGTTAGTATTTTATAGTACAAATACATTCTTGGCTCAGTGGCAAACACATGTCACTCCCCTAAGCATACTCAGGTTTTAATTCAAACCTTAAATCTTAAATTCTAACCATGAACTCTAAATTCTAAGCTCGTACAGTAAAAAACTTAAACTCTAAACCCTAAACCCTAAATTAAGAGAATTTTAAAAACAAAAGTTTCCATCAATTGTATATGTGATAACAATCCCCTGAACAATTGATGCAATGTAATTTGGACATTTTAAAATAAAAATATAAACATGATTAAGATGTGAGTGACCGGTGAACAAGTCCGTGAGCAGCCCCATTCGCTGATCTTGGTATAAACTCGAGAGCTATCTGTTTGTGGAGTTTAAGCAGACGCCTTTTTAACCTTGTTAGTCCTCTAATTATTTTGAATTTACTTATTTATTGATTAATTTTTTATACTATTTCAAAAGTAATCGATACCAAATGCATTTTTAGTACTCTCACTCTAAAGACAATTTTTTTATTTCTAATTATTAAACATATTGTTTAACCTAAAAATAGGGGGAAATAGTAAAAAATAAAAAATATATTTACATAAATCAAACTTTTAATTTACTTGTGCATCTATTATTTTCCACACTTTGAAGATCAACCTCGTTTGTTTTTGAAAACATTAAAGACAAAGGCGAGACTACATATTTTAGTTTATTTATACTTTTATCATTTCTCGCATCTTACAGATCACAACCTTTAAACAATTTTAGTTTATTTATAATTAAAACAATTTTATCTTTTAGCTGATTAAAGGAGGTAAAATTAAAACTCAAAGAGACTTCAATCTTTAGTGATTATGAAGTGGCAAGTCATATTCCCAAATCCCAGCATAGCAATTAGCATGCGTGATCGATTACATTTTTTTTTTTTTGGCATTGACCGATTCCGCATGCTCCTGATTTATTATCAGAGCGTAAATTATTGGTTTCCAAATTAAGTACAAAATGACATACGAAATTATGAAAAATATTATATTTTTATTTTTAAGATCAAATTTCATTATAATAAGGACAAAATGTAAAGAAGAGAAAATAGCATTAACACTAATTCACGTGTTTCAAATATTTAAAATTTAAACCACTCTCCCATTTTCTCTGCAGCGGTTATAAGAAGTTTACAAGTTTTTCATCTTCTTCGTTGATCTTCTTCCTCACCGGCAACGGCCTTTGGCCGTTTTGCTGGTTTTGTATATAAATAACTTTCATCTTTAGTGATGAATGCTTTAATTTTATGTTTTTCTTGTTTTTTTCTTTTGCTTTGCCAGTTTCATATCAAATCCGCTTTCATGGCAGTTATTTTGTCTGCTTTTATGGCAGTTTCTTCGTCTGCTTTTATGGCAGTTTTAGTCTGTCTTTTGACAGTATAACGTTCGAGTGACGAAATTTCAGCGAGCGTTTTTAACGAAGGAGGCCGATCTATAAATGCTTATGATTCCCAGTTGTAGTTGTGCCGATATGCCAAAAACAAGTAGCGAAAGAATTTGTTGTCTTCAAAGAGTACTCTGGTTAAAGCTATAGTTTTCTGGATTTTTTTCAGAAGTTGGTTCAAATTCTTCTGAAAGTGATAGGTTTGTTCTTTAATGTCTTTCATATCCATAAGTTTTATTGTATTTATCTTTATACATTGAATTTTTAATATTTGGTGTGATCCTTTGTAATCCTATCACTTTTAATATAATCCAGTTTATTTCAACAAAAAAAAAATAGCATTAACACTATTAATTTTGTGAAGGGTGAAATTGGATTCCGCATATTACGCCTCAAACACTCTTTGACATGATAATGACATCGACGCTTGGAAAAAAAATCCAATGCATAATCCTTTTCAAAGGCTTTATTATTAAAAAAGGATTTCTAACTATTATTTTTAGAAAAGCTTAACAAATTATGAATTATAAATATTTAAAAAATTGAGTTTAAATGGGCGTACTTATATTGGATTTGTAAAAAATTTCAATACAGATTAATCGACCTGCAGATCGAAAATCTATGGTTAAAAAAGGTAAACCACCTAAATGACCACTATATTAGTAGAAAAATTACGATTTGATCATTTTATTTTTTTCAAAGCAATTAAACATTATACTATTAAATTGGATGCAATTTAACCACCAACCGTTAGAGGTTAACGGTAGGGTGACGCGACAATTAAAAAATAGAGGTATAATTACATATTTGGTCCTTACTATTTATACATTCTTTCAATTTGGTCTTAATTTTAATTTAATTTAATAAAATAAATTAATTATTTAATTAGGTTGTGACACATGTCACCACCTTATTGGAGGAGAAAAATAAAAGGCAAGGAGCTCTTACCTTTACCAGGATTCAAACCAAGGTCACCTAGGTTGGGGTGATGTGTGTTTACCACTAAGCCAAATGAGTTTTTGTGATATGTAATACAAAACTTAATATATATCTTAGTTTCGCTTTCATGCCAAAAAAGGAATAAATATGAATTAAGGGGACTCGAACATGGCACTTTTGAGATGCATAAAAACATCTAAACCACTAAAATAAATATAATAATTAAATTATTAATAATTTTAATTTTTATTAAATTATTATATTAAAAAATAAAATAAAAAATTATTTAACGAACCTAAACTCATGAACATAATTTAAATAAATTGATTTAACTTTATAATTATATTAAAAATTTTAAAATTTATTTAATGAATCTAAACTCACGAACAAAATTTAAATGAATCGATATTAAAATTTTATTTTAAAGTTATACTAAAAATTTATTTAACGAATCGAAATTCACGAACATACTTTAGATGAATTGATATAACTTTATAATTTAAATGAACATAATAAAAATTTTAAAATTATATTAAAAATTTATTTAACGAATCTAAACTCATAAACATAATTTAAATTTGATTTATTTTAGTGGTTTAGATATTTTTATGCATCTCAAAAGTGTCATGTTCGAGTCCCCTTAATTTATATTTATTATTTTTTCCCTGGCATGAAAATCAAACTAACATATATATTAAGTTTTTAAGCTTTGTAATACATATCACAAAGACGCACTTGGCCTAGTGGTAAACACACATCACCCCAACTTGGGTGACCTTGGTTCAAATCTTAGTATAGGTAAGAGCTTTTTGCTTTTATTTTTTTCCTCCAATATGGTGACACGTGTACACGTGTCACAACCTAATTAAATAATTAATTTATTTTATTAAATTAAAATTATGACCAATTGAAAGAATGCGTAAATAATAAAGACCAAATATGTAATTATACTCCTATTTTTTAAACTGCCACGTCACCCTACCGTTAACCTCTAACGGCTAGTGCTCAAATTGTATCTAATTTAATAGTAAGATAATTTAATTATTTTGAAAACAAGTAAGATAAACAAATTACAAATTTTCTAATAATATAATGGTCATTTACGTAGTTTACCCTGAAAAATAGATGAATCTTTATACATATATATATTAGAAATACGTGTGTATGATTGAACTGAGCGCGAAGATGCGGATAGGTGCCTGGCTGCCTGCGCGCACCTCGCTATCAAAAGGCGCCTAAGGACAGAGGTTGTCGGCGGCAAACTGTCTTTCAAAACGGTCCCATTTGTCACGTGGAGTGGTGGCCCTGTCCGTACGGTTTCCATGCCCCTTTCTCAGTTTACTCCATTGGAGCCACCGTGCTTCCCACGTGAAACCTCCTCCCCCCACCACCCTCCTTTTATTTATTTCCCCTCCAACTCAGCAATATTGGAACCACAACTTTCTGCCCAAACCCACTTTTTTTTTTCAGTTTGATTTGTCAATTCTGTTTTTACCATCCTCTTCTAAATTAAATACCACAGTACGTAGTACTACTCACACAAGATTTTTAATTAGGTTTAATAGAGTCTTAAATATTTTGCTTTTCAAGTCATTCAAACGTAAGTCACACGCGATGCAAGTGTAGTGCATGCAACACTTTAATTTTCAACCCACTTGTTTCAAACCTATTTGCAACTTTAAATAGAAAGTTTTCAATAAACTCCCTTTCACATTTTATACATAATACAAATTTATTATTTTTAAGGTTAGAGTTTAGAGAATTATGAGTATGGTGAGTAAAAAATAATTAATAAAAAAATTAAGTTTCAAAATAGACATTTATCCATGCTAAACCCTCAATGAATTCCCACTGAAAATTAGCGTGAAAGGATGAAGTGGCTAAAATATGAAAGGCGTGGCACGTTATTGACTCTAAGAAGGCCAATCATCATTTTATGGCGAGCCGCCTACCTTCGTCCTACCCAATCACTACGCCACTCGCCACCAACCATTCATGGCTAACCCTATAACTTTGCTTCTATTCTCACTGTGCTATTTACTTTCACATTTCTTTTTCATGCTGCTTTCATTTCTTTAGTTTTGATCATTTATTTTATTAATATCGTTTCTAAATTTTAAATTAAAATCTTATTATTAAGAGTCTAAATGTATTTTATCACTGGATTTAATAGAATTCTCATAAATTCAAGGAACATGGTCTGAATATATATAAATCTCACATTAATTGTCAAAAAGAAGGGTTGGCCTTTTGTTCTTGATGTTACATCTTTATCATGATTACGTTGGATGGTACACGTAACCTGTGCAAGATCTGATCTCATGTTCCTTGTACGAGTTCTTTTCCCAAATTAACAAAGATTAAAATTCAACAACAATTGTGATTTACCAATTGATTTAATCATTATGAATGTTCATCGAATATATGTATTGTGTGACTTCAAACTCTAACATATATCTTGAAAATATTAATGTAACATTATTTAATGAAAAATTAAAAAAGATTTTTTTGATAATTATGTATTTAAACACCTTAAGTGTTAAGTAATATTAGCATTGTTGGAAGAGCATCTGTGCTAGCTGTCTTGGTCCTTGATGCAGACACTAAACTCCTAATCCTCCACTGACGGTTTTGGCATTTCTACATGTGTCAGTGTGACTGTGGAATCATTGCTTCGGGTATCTCATCATATTTTATCAAATCATTTCAATCCAAATATATATTTAATTATATATATACACCTGCACACTGAATCTCTTACACTTCTCTGTTTCCATTTTATAATACTCCTCGGCACACTGGATCTTTCACAAACGGAACACAGTTTTAGTTTTTACATTATATTTCATGTTATTTCCCTTGCTAATATCATCTTAAACTTTAAATTATTTATATGTGAATAGTGAATGATGGTATTTGAAAAGAAAGGAGGGAAAGTGGCGAACAAAATGAAAAGGGAAATGAGCAAGAGAGTGTTCGAATCTGGGCCATGCCTCAGGTGGAGGCTTGATGGAAAGAATCTATCAATCTACTCATTACTTTTATTTTCTTTCCTCTGCCACACACCACAGGTGTCATAGTTTTTTTTATTCCTTCCACGTCGATTTTATAGATAGGAAAACGTTTTCAATAAATTATTATTAGGGTAAATTATACTAGTCATCACCGAATTAATTAAAAATACTTATTTTGACCACCAAATTATCGAATTTGTTAATCAGATCATCAAATTTATTAAATTGACATATTTTGACCATTGCCGTTAAAAACTAACGAATAGGTCGTGACAGTTAACGAATTTTTTTAAAATTACACATCTAGTCTCTGTTATTTACCTATAATATCAATTTGGTCCTAATTTTAATTAAATTAATTAAATTTAATCATCGAATCGGAAGACGAAACATGTCATTACTCGATTGAACAATTTGTTTTTATTTTTAATTATTGGCTTTTTTCTAACCTATGCATGCATCCATAGGTTAATGGTCAATTAATAGTTTGTATTAAATAAAAGATTTCACTTGAAAAAACAACAATCGTTTAATGTATTACAAAATCTTAAAAGATTCTATTGAAAAAAAATCTCCTTTAATGTATTAGAATATAGAATTTAGGGTTTTATAGTTTAGAGTTAGGATTTAAGGTTTTAGGAGTATGGTTAGAGTTTAATCTTAGGGCTAGAGTTTAGGGTTTATAGCTTAAGATTTTATGATCGTTGTTTTTTAATAAAATTTTGTATTTAATATAAGTTATTAAATAACCCTTAGCCTATGCATAGGTTAGACAAACCCCTAATTATTTTATTTAATATATTTATTTTCCTCTAATTAGGTGGTAACACATGTCACCTCCTAGTTAAAGGAAAATCGAAAAAATAAGGAATGTGCTTGGTATAATTTGAACCTAGGACCTCCATAGTAAAAACCCATGCTATTATTACTACGCCAAATTACTTCTATGAATACAAATTACACCGTTTTGTATATATCTTATAATACACTAATTGTTAGGGGAAAAAAGTAAAAATAATTGAGAGAGATTCAAACTTAGGTCATTTGGGATGTGTAAAAATATACAAACCACTAAATTAAATTAATTCTATAAAAAAATTTAAAATATTTTTAATATATTTAAAGTATAATTAAAACCAGATTTAAAATGAACAAATTCATGATTTTTATGTTTTTAGGTCATTTGGGACTTTGTGCTTCTTGTTTTGGTTGGTCACCTGCGTGTTGGTTGGTGTTAGTTGTGAAGTTTTTTGCTTCAGCTTCTTTTTTGCTTGTATGGTTTAGGCGTTTGTCCGTTTATCCTTTGTTCACTTTTATAATTATTTTTTTTCTCTAACTTAAGTTTGGAGAAATTTTCAACGAGAGTTATGTTAGTGTTGGTTATATATAGTTATTTCTAATAAAAATCATATGTTTTGCCGAGTAAAAAAATACCAACAAGGGTTGGATGAAATGACAATGAACATTGTTTTTTTAATGGGAAAATTCAAGTTAAAATCCTAGATACGACATTATTAAGAGAGAGCTACAAATCTCAAACATAGACCATGAAATTAACATTTACTTTACTAAAAAATAAAAACAGTAAAATTTTGAATGAAATCATAAAAATTAAAACATCCAGAATTACAAAAAATTAATCCTGGATTATATTTTTGAATTTTTATATTTTAAATTTTATAATTATGCTCAACTTACCCTTTAAAAGAATTATATATAAACAAATAAGTGAAATAAAACTATCGGCGATGACTACCAACAATAAAACTGATATTATTGCCGATGAATTAAAAACTAAAAGATAAAAGAAAAAAATATACAACTCATCTCTAAATATGTTAACTTAATTTTAATTAAGATTATATCATTATTTTTACAAATTTTAGAGATTGTAAATTTAAATATATTCAAAACGTAATAATCTCTTACTTACAAGTTAAATCAATCTTGATTTGGTCATGAGGGTGGCATGATTTATATTAGGCATAAATTTCAAAAAGTGAAGGCGGATTGAATCAAAATACCATAATTTGGAAGAAAAAAAAAAGGAGATTAAGGTTGTCCTGAAGCGCATGTTTGTGGACTTTTCTTGTGACGTGGTAGCAATTTAGCAAACCATGTTGTATGGAGGAATTATTGTGGCGGGCACATGTCTTGTTCAATCCCACCATCATTTGATTTAATATTTTTTTTGTGTGAAATTTCAATGCAATGACTAAAATTTAATTAACACCGATAATGATTATAATTAACAAAAAAGGCGGATTTTGATTATTAAAAACAGGGGATAAAATTCGTCTGCCCCTTTTCGGTGCCCCTACATATGCCACAACACTAAAAACACTACAAAATTAAAATTTAAGCCCTAACTCTAAATTTTAAATCCTAAACCCTACACCATATACCCTAAAAAATACACCATACCCTAAATTCCCTAAACTTTAACCACAACCCCTAACTTAAAACCCTAAACCTTAAACCCTAAAGTTAATTTTGAGCATGAGGGGCACATATAGAAACACCGAAAAGGGGTAGAAGATTTCCATCCAAAAACAGGAGTCTTTATCAAATGAAACCTTTGTATAAACCACAAAATATCAAGCCATAAGCTAAGCATAATCCGATAAACAATCAAATACAAGTTTAATCTTAATACAAGTTTGATGATTATCCATTTTGTTATTTTGTCATTTTTTTTCTTTTTCATCATCAATTTTACAATTTTTTGTTAAATTCTTACATTGTTAACGTGTGATCTTGCTTGGCAATTTCATATGTACTTTAGAAGAAGAAGAAAACCCCAAAACAAAAATAAAAAATTATTTGCAATTTTAAAAATTCTTATAAAATCATTCAAAGTGTACATAGATTATCACGTGAGTTGTTACATAAGCAATATTAAAATTTAACAGTCTCGTAAATTTTTTCATAAAAACAATATTTTGACTAAATATTGGTGGTTGGAGGCAAAGGTGATAAGAAAAATAGTGACAAAGAGGATAAATGCCAAAGACTAAATTTATTATTATGACAAAATTAATATCAAATTATCAAGTTTAATAAAACAATTTATTGTTTGAACATATTCGAAAATACTACACCCTTATTTGAACATATTCGAAAGCATTAGGACAATTAATGTTGGATTGAGTCAAAAGTTAACACTTAGGCTTTGTTTGGTAGAGGGGAAAGAAAATCGGAAGGATGAAAAATTGGAGTGATGGAAAAAATAAAAAGATAGAAAATATAATTTTTTATTGGTATGCTTAGTTGAGAGAATGGAAAATTAAAAAAAAAATAAGTTTTTTTTCTCTCTCTATTGCTTGGTACAATAAAAAAATGAGAAGAAAAAAAATTAAGCTTTGAGAATTATAATTTATTTTTAAATTTTATAATCTAGTGGAATATTTTTAATATGATCATTTTTATTTAATTTAGTCCCTAAAACTTTATTTTATTTAAAATTGACCCCTATTTGTTTATAGTTTTTATAATTTAATATAATATTTTAATATAAGTTTGTTTTTATTCAATTTAATCTCCAATTATTTTCAATTCAAAATTGACCTATATGTATTTTTATTTTTTATAATTGAGTCCAATAATGTTAATATGGTTTTATTTTTGTCTAGTTTAGCCCGTACAATTTTTATTTAATCCGAAATTAACCTCTATTTATTTCTAATTTTTATAATTTAGTATAACATTTTATAATTTAATATCGAGAGTTTCACTATGAACGTAACACCTAAAACCAGATAAAAACAAATTCAACTGGAATATCAAATGCTACAAATAACTCATTAATTCATAAGTTGAATTTTAAGTTAAAAATTCAGTTTCAGATCTGTTTTAGACTCATTAATTCTAATTAGACTTAATGTTAAATTCTTCTTGAAATCAGATTTGAAATAGAGTGTTAATTGCAAAAATAAGTAGTTTATGGGCTATTTTGAAAACGAGTCCTTAATTGCAATTATAAAATTAGTGACTGAAACGTAAAATTTACAATTACATGGGCCAAATTTTTTAAAAAGTGAACAAGATATTATTATATTAACAATATTGAATTTAATAATAAAATTTAAAACAGATAAGGGAAAATTTTAGATTAAATAAATATTTTAGGGATTAAAGTGAAAAAATAAATATTTTAAAGACTAAAGTGAACAAAATAAATATTTTAAGGACTAAAATGAAAAAAATAAATATTTTAAGGACTAAAATGAATAAAAAAATTATATTAATAATAGTGAATTTAATAATAAAATTTAAAACAAATGAGGATAAATTCTAGATTAAATAAATTTTTAGAGACTAAATTAAATAAAAATAAAATTATAATAAAAATATTGGATGAAACTATAAAAATTAATCATAAATAAGGTGAAATAAATTAAAATTTTAAATATAATTTGATAATTTTATTATTAAAGCATGATGACATTCACTTTTTTCCTTACTTTCTACTTAATTGCAAAAGAAAACTATTTGTATAGGAGGAAGGAAAATTAACTCCTCTCCTATTTTCTTTAATTCTTTTTCACTCTACTACGTAACCATTAAATTCATTTTCTTTCTAATTTTCTCTTCTCTCTTCTCTTCCTCCCACTGTAAAAAATATAATAAATTTAAAAATAATATGAGGAGTGCAATACATTCAAAAATAAAAAATCTCAACAACAATATTCAACCAAGGAGGCCAAATTATTAAACCCAAATTAAATTTGAATTATTATTTAATGTGCTGACATACTGACAATGTATTCTTTATATAATATTAAAGATTTATATATTTTAAAAGAATTATATATATATTTTTTTTTAGAATTGTGAAGATAAAGAGAACTAAGAATTACATCAGGCCATGCCTGTCAAACTCTAAGTGTTGCAGTAGAAGATTGGGCGGGTCATGAAAAATAATCGTTGACTGCTGAAGCGGATTACCAAGTTTTGCAATAGCATCAGCGGTTGAATTTGCTTCCCGGGGTATCCACTGAAACTCAGTTACCCAACCTGCATTTAAAATCCTAAAACTTAAATTGGGTTATATTTTGAAACACATGTTGTGTAAAAAAAATATTTACACAACCCTTCTATAAATTTTAAAACTTAAATTTAAAATCCTAACACCCTAAAACTTAAACCTTATACCCTAAACCTTAAACTCTATATTCTAACAATAAACTTTAAATTCTATGCCTTACACACTAAATCTTTAAACTCTAAACTCTAACCTAAAACCTAAAGTTTACCCAATTTGTATGTCAAAGTATTTTCCTTTTAAATTAAAGTCTGAATGACATGTATTCATATGATTCACTAATAAATATAAAATTATATACTATTAGTGCACCAAAATGTAGTGAAACGACAATTAACCTGTCACCAGCCAAACCCAGAGTCATTTACTTACCACCTGCTAGACCAAACCCCTTTTTCTCCTTCATCGGCTTTGCTTGTCACCCAAGGTAGAAATGAATTGATGAAAAGTCTGATATTCAAATTCACAGGTCGGATTTTAATCTATTACACTACAGCAAAATAGACTTTTAGCGGCATTTTTTAGTGCCGCGAAAAATATTCCCGGCACTTAGAAAATCGCCGCTTAAACCGGCACCGCAACAGTTTACGACGTTTCGTAGCAAAAAATGCCGCAAAAAAGGCAAAATCTTTACAAACGCCGCGAAAAACTGTTCTTTAGTGACGTTTGTAATCACAAACGCCGTAACAAACTGTTTTTTAAAAGCGTTTGTAAATACAAACGCGGCGACAAACTGTTTCACATCCTTGGCACCAAGTAGCCTTAAATTATTTGATATAGTCTTATAAATATACAAACCCTTTAGGTCTTTTCGTAGACATTGATTTTAGCATTATGATCATTTCCTATATTTCCTTTGTTTTTAGTGTTTTTTCCTCAAGATATCTGGGGTGCTCATAAATGCTCTTTTGGACTTTAATCTACAGAGAAAAATCACAGTTGTTTCAAAGAATTTTGATACTCCCAACTTAAATAACATGTGAATCACATTTGATGGTTTCATATATATATGACTTTCAGTATATATAAAAAGGGTAATTGTTTGATACATTGGCGATAGAAATTAAAAAGTTTCCATAAGCGCTTTAATTTTAGGGTTTAGAGACTTAGTTTAGGGTGTATGGTTTAGGGGTTTAGTTGTATGACTTTTGAATTTGGGGATTGTTGTTGAAATTTATAGGTTAGGGTTATAATTTAGGGTTTATAGATTAAAACCTAAATACTCACCATATTACCCTAAAAACTAAACACTAACCCACAAACCCTAAATTATAACCATAAACCCTAAATTATAACAACTGTCCCTAAATTATAAACCCCTACACCTAAACCCCTAAACCACATACCTTAAGCTAAACCCTAAATCCTAAAAATAAGACGCTTGTGGAAACTTTTAATTTTCACCACCGCTGTATAAGATAATAATCCATATAAAAATACCCATTACATTTTCTAATCTTTAATTATGAATATGACTTTCAGTATTAATAAGTTGATGCTTAATCATATAAAGGATTATTATATCATTATATTAGGGGGAAAAGTAGTTGGGGTCTTAATTATGGTTTGGATTGTGATTGTTTGGTTTGTTTGTAAACTTTGTAAAATTAACCAATACACTTATTTTCTAACAAAACAAAACCTAATATGTACAAATATTTAAAGAAATTAATATAATTGAATTGAAACAATTATAAGATATCGAATTCCAACTTTACTCGAGGGCTTCAACTTGTTAGATTCTTCTTGGGTAGCTCTCACGTAATCACTTTATGTTTCCACCAGTGTTAACAGGCCACATCAGCTGGACCTCCCCCTGTGATGCCATACCAAAATATAATAAAAAAATAACTATTGGATATTAGTGGTTATTTATCAATATCAAATGTTAGTATATAATTGTATTTTTTTTATCAAAAGTATTATTTTTAAATATGTTAGTGTGATTACAAAATAGTACCTGTACAATTTTTTATCTCTTTAATAAAACATACATAGTGCTCAAATCCGGGCCACTGAATGAAATACATCATCCTTTACCACAAGGACCACTCTATTCATATTAAATATTTTTGATAAGATATTTATTTAAACGAACTCAATCACTAATCTTTCGCACTATGTTATCTCATATTGAGGTATAAACTGGCCACAAATTTTAAAATATGCTTTTAATGACAATACTAAATACTACTCGTATGATTTTAAACAAAATAAACTAAAAATATTTTTCACAATAACTTTCCTACCAAAAAAAAAACAACAGACCATAAATCTTTCTCAGGTTGTATATTCTTCATTTATATACGGTTCAGATACCTCTCTCTTTCTCTGTATATATATGTGTGTGCGCGCATGAGTATGGATATGGGAGAGATAGATAAACAGTCGTTATTTGCGGGTGTTGCATCATCAAGATTCACATGCAAATGCACGGTGGTGATGATAATACCCTTCTTCCCCTTTGTAAATTTTATTGCTAAACATCTTTGAAAGTGAGAATCTTGATGATGCTGCATCCGCAATACACGGCTATACACAACAAGAACAAAAGTATACGCCAGTCTTTCAGTTGCAAATGTACAGTTTTTCTTCTTTCTTCTCTTCTGTTGTTGTCGGGTAGGTAGAGTAGTTTTCATTTTTTGCAATCTTAATTTCATGGGGTAATAATCTTCAACTAATATGAAGGGTTTCCCCATGAGTGGATTTTGAATGTTTCTATTATACTGCCATATTTTTTTGAGCTGTCGACTCCGGACTCACCTAGGGTGTTTCCAAAGGGCTTTGACTTGCAGATCTATGACTGTTGTTCTAAATCAAATAAACTGGTACAGTAGAAATGGCTACTTTTTCATGGAGAACGGACAGTTCCCTAATCCCTGCAACTCTTAGAAGATAGAGCCATGACATAAGAAGCTCCTTAGAGAATATGTCAAAAAAGGGTGAGCTTTTATCATTACTCCATTTCTTTCCCTCTCTTGTTCTGTTATCTTTGCTTGTTCCCGCAAAAAGAAGCTAGATCCATTCTTTAACTTTGCAGATCTTTGATTTTGGTTATTTTGGTTATTCCATTCAATATATTTTCCAGCAGGATTGCAGATGTGCAGGCAATCAGGAGTGTTTGGACTTTGGAGCAGAAACTCTGGGGAAAAAAAGGGTAAGACTTAAAGAGAAAGGAGGTATGTATGTATTAGATTTGTTTGTTTATGAGATTTGATGATATGATTCAACTAGTTAACTGTAAAAAAATTGGTTCTTTCTTCCCACCACCTTTGTCCTCACTAGGGAAAAGATTCAAACACGTATTTGATTAAATACCTGATAAAAACAAAAGTTTTGTGGACATTCCTCCAAGTGGATTTTACCTGTAGATGGTTGAAAACTGGAACTGCTTCACATTATTGGTTTTGCCATTTGCCATTGCTATTGTTTTGTGTTTGATCATGATGGCCTTTGGCATTAGCCAACCATCTCCTCTCGTTGGTGGACCATTCACCAGAGACGCATCCTTGCAATTTGAAGACTATCCAGTCCCACATATTGGTCATCCCTTTCAATAGTACACGTAACCCAGAAATTTTCTTCATAGAAATGTCTAAATTTGCTTCTTTATGTGTCTAAAAAGTTATGGATATCTGTGTGCCTCTATCACTTTCCAAGCTTTAGGTACTCATACATATATATTAATGGCATATAACTTTAGTTTCTTTTACTGCATTAATTCTATGCCAAACTGTAGGAAAAGTTTGGCCCACTACTGATTATCTAACTCTTACAAAGATATCTACAATATACCATCATTATTATCTGTTACTAATTCTGGAAAAACCCTTTTTTACAGTCTGTTCTTCTTTAAAGAGAAATGAAGCTATCCCTTTGCATGTTGTGACTTCAATGTTTCATTCGGTTGGAAATGGCCAATGGGGTTCTTCTCTAGTTTTGGCTTGTAGGTCTTATTAAGCTCTTAGAAATTATACACACGTATTAGACAAGTTGTTACTGTTTCTCTTGGAGTCAGTTTCATTGCAGAAAAATCTCTGGTTTTCTTTCTTTTTTTGGTTCAAACTTTCAGGGTTTTCTGGGTAAACACGAGCAAGTTGGTCTTGGAACTTGAGCCTTTAGCTTTGTCTGCATCTCCAATCTTTAATCAGTTAATTAAGCTCCCTTCACTTCTCCCCCGTGAGTTTGTGACTACATCAACTCACCTATCATTTTTTGTCTACTTACCAATATCTCTCCCATTTTTATGGCAGTCACTTGTTCAGTTTCTGAACATTATATACTTACAAAACTTGTTCAGTTTTGGTCCATTATAATTTGTGGGAAGGAGATGACCTTGAACCCTACCTTTGAGGTGTTCATATGAAACCACTCTTACCATACTGCTTTGAGTAGTACTCAAAGAGAAATGTTTTTCAGTTCTGTAAATGTGGACTGAGGTCATTGTTTGATCTAAATAATCTTCAGCACTACAGATGAACATGGATTTTAAGCAATTGAGGTCTCATCTCATCATACATCAATGGTGGAGTGGTCCCCATTTTAAATTTTCTCCAATACTCCAAAAGAAAGAAAGACAAAGGATGCATAGATATGGTACAATGGCTGCAGGTAGTACACATATATTCAGCTACAGGAAACACTACTATGTATATGTATTTATATTAATGTTATCTGCTGAACCACAAGCCAAATGTGGTTTGTATTATAGTTTTTACTCTATTTGAGACTTTCTCTTCTCACTAAATATGTGGGTTTGCAAACTCAAAGCTTGTTTTGGTTAAAAGTTTAATATTTGAATCTCAACAGCGCATCCTCCTTTATATAGAAAAAAGAATGGATGGTTTCCACAGTAATTCAGTGTACACAAGCATTGTTGACTATGAAATACAACAGTTAATTCAATCAAATTAGAAAAACAATCTTTCCTTTGTGTACAGGCACATATTTTAGTGCAAATGTATACGAGTTGGTTCTTATACTTTTATCTCTTATCGATTGGTCATTGTTTGAGATATCAGATATGGCAGACTGCATGTATATGGTTATTTTCTTTTTCAATTATTTTCATGCACATCTTGAAATCTGGAGCAGAGATTCAAATATCTGTCGACTACCGCTATATAACGCAATAGCGGCTGTTAATAGCGGTAACGACACCATCTGAAACTATTATTGTAGAAAGTAGTAGTTTGCAATAACTGTAATTGTATTCGTTATATCCACAAACGCGATAAAGTACAGCGATAGATAAAAATCGGTCTCTTTTCAGTGCTCATTTCTATGCCCAAATACTACTAAAAAAATAAATTTCAATCTCAAACCCTAAATTCTAAATCCAAGACCATATACCCTAAAAATACACCATTTCCTAAATTCCTTAAACTTAATTTTTAATGTAGGGGCATAAATATGGTCACCGAAAAGGGGCAGATGATTTCTATTACACCGGGACCTATGCAACCGCAATTTAAGTCCTGATGTAAAGTACTGTATGTACTCAAGAACAGCGTGTGCCTATCCCTGTGTTGTTTAAAATATGTGATAAAATCTAGTAAAATTCTTTGTATTACCAACAGGTAAAATACATACTTGCGTTCGCTATATAGGAACCGGATTAACCGGGACAATGCTATTAATTAATGTTGGTGGGAGCTCCTGGATTGGACATCTTCACACCACACCACTTTTCAGAAACTTCATCGAAAGCTGGATGATCATTCATATATATTTCAACAACTGATCCTAATCTAGTAATCTAGGGCAAATTACAAGAAAAACTATGGAATTTTTTTCTTCTGATAATCATTCTTCATCTGTAGATTAAAGGATAATAAAAGTTTAAGTGCATGGTGCATTGTGCAATTACAGGTGATGGTTTCGAACTCGGCCTGGAAATGAGGCTGCTACATACAGATAGAAATCGTCCGCTCCTTTATTATGCCTCCTTTTACACCCCACTTTAAAATAATAAGTTTAGGGTTTAAAGTTAGGGATTGTGGTTAGGGTTTAGGGAATTAGGGGTATGATGTATTTTTTAAGGTGTAGTATTTAAGTTTTAATAGATAGAAATTAGAGTTAGGCTTTAAAACTTAAATTTTTAAGTAATTTTTTAGTATGAAACATAGAAGGAGACATGATTAAGGGCAAAGTATTTTTACCCGATACATACATGATACAACAACAAGAATACACATGGGAACTCAACCCATTATCTGTTAAATTTTCTACTTGGACCAGTTTCATGCATGATGGGGGGAAAATGGGGTTAGAAAGAATGATCCAAAGCATTTGTGGAATGGACTCAGAAATCCACAATGGTCCATGTGATAGAAGCGTGCAGCGGCTTGCGAGACATAAATTTTAAATCTTAACCCTTAACTCAAAATTAAATTAAAAAATAAATTATAAATTCTAAGTTCTACAACTTAAATCCTAAATAAAATACTCTTATAAAAAATAAAATTTTCACCACCGGTACGCTAAATTCACCCCTCAATTAAAAAATCAAACGAATTGGCCCATTCTTAAGATTTTGCCACAGCCGAGGAAAGAAGTTGAAGTAGGACGAAAGTCCAAGGTGCAGCAGCCCAACCAAGCTGAGAAGTTAGAAGACTAATAATTAATTTTACAATAAGTAAATAATTTATAATTTTGAGAGGAAGAGTTTTTATCAAAATCAAAATAGACTAATTATAATTTATATTAATCAATTATTTTTTCTCAAACTCAATAAAGAGTAACAATTAGTTGTTACTCCATCAACTCCAAATGAATATCCAAAACTTTCTGAAAACCCTGAAAACTGCTAAAAGATCCTCCGCTTCAACCCTCTCTCCAAAACCTTATCAACATTTACCACACCTTATCTCCCAATTCCTGACTGCTTCTAATCCCCTTGACGCCTCCACTCTCCAGGATCTCAATTCCACGGCTTTCCATGATATCCTCACAAACCCACATCTCAAAGCCTCCAAATGCTATCGTTTCTTCAACTTTGTTGTCCAGAACCAATCTATACTTTCCTTCAAACCTGATCTTCAGGATCACTTGACCCTTATTTCCAGGCTTCTAAAAGCCAGGTTGTTTCCCGATGCTGAAGCTATGTTGAAAACCGTGTCCATCGATGAGAATATCAGGTACCCTTTTCTTGTTATAGCTTCTGCTGTTGAGAATTGCTGTTTCGAGTCTAAAATTATGGCAAAGTTTTTTAATTTAATGTTGAAAGTTTACTCTGACGGTGGGAAATTCATTGAGGCAACCAAGGCTTTTGATTTTATGAAGAATAATGGGATTAAGATTGATGAGAGAACTTGTACTGTTCATTTAAATGCTCTTAAGAGAGCTGATGAATTGGGGTTGGCTTTAGATTTCTTTAATCAAATGGTACAAGCAGGCCTTGAGATTTCTGTTTATTCTTTGACTTCTGTGATTGATGGATTGTGTAGAAATGGGGATATAAAGGAAGCTAGAGAGATAGTAGAGGAGATGTCTGGCAGAGGGGTTAAAGCTAATGTAATAACTTATAATACTCTGATTGATTCATGTGCAAAAAGATGGGACTTTGAGGAGTTGGATTTAGTGTTAGGTTTGATGAACAAAGCAGGAGTAGGTTTTAATGTGGATACTTATAAATTTCTAATCGATGGGTATACGAGCTATGGGAAAATCGAAGAAGCAGAAAGGTTGGTTATGGAGATGCATGGTAAAGGTTTGCGAGTCGATGCTTATTTGTATAATTTGATGATGAATGGGTATTGTAAATTAGGATCAATGGAGAATGTGTTATTGTTGTTAGGCAGAATGAGGGATAGAGGCGTAAAGCCAAATGCTGATACATATTGGCCTATAATAAATTGGCATTCTAAGGTTGGAGCAATGGAAATGGCAATGAAGTATGTAAGAGAGATGCAAAAGATGGGATTTGAGTTGGACAAGGTTATGTATGATATGTTGGTCGATAGGTTTTGCCGGAATGGAATGGCTGATGAAGCTTTCGAGTTGCGAATCGAGATGGAGAGGAAAGGATTTCATGCCGATATATCTTTATGTAATCGGATAGGGGAACTATTGTGTAAAACTTATCAGACTGAGAAAGCAAAGATGCTGATGAACATAATGATTAAAAGGGGTAAATGCCCTAAGACGATAAGCTTCACATCTGCAATCAGTTAATATTGCTGCTTTTCATGGTACTTGTTTATTTGGTTGAGCATTTTGTATTAGATGCATCTAACTGTTCCAATGCCAGCTTATACAATGTTAATGTAGAATTCTGCTTGATTCTTCTGTTCTTTCTTGATTTACATTCGTGTATTCGTTCTAAAACGTATAATTGAAGTTGAATCCTCACTTTTTATGTTCTTGGCAAAAACAGTGCAAAGTTTGCTCATGGAATTTGTCAACAAACAATATAACAATTAAAGCATCATATTGCCATTTCCCAGTGATTACAAGCCTGGAAATGGTTAGTTAGAAAACATCAAATACCATGAACAAAACTGCTTCGTGACCGCTGAGGACCCCCAGAAAGTATTGGATCAGTGATTATGGGTCCATTGTTCCCCAAGGACGGAATGCTGAGGGGGCCTTTCGGCATTTGAACATTGCCTAAAGGTGACAATCCCATGTCAGTCTTCTCCATAAGCACCGCTGGGTAGTAGCGGAGTGTCTCAGAAAACTGCTTTGCTCTGCTTTCAAGGAAGAGGTCCAAATCCCTGTTATGTTGATCCCCTCTGGTGTGGATTGCTTGGTCCCCAAACATACCACGAGTGCATTCTTCATCGCCTGAGCAGTAGCCGTTCTCCTGCACGTCCTGCATTGCCAGGTCGTCATACTCTTCGTCTGACTTTGTTGAGCCTTCATCAACAGAACCTACCTATACAACAGAAATGGAGAAAAAATTGAATAAAATCCGCGCACAATCTTGAAACAGTAAATAAGATCTTTATTTCATCCTGAAGACCTAGATAAAGAACAAAACTCTAGCCCAATTAGACAGCAGATCCTAATGTCATTCCAATTTCCAACCATCCAACTTTCGTAAAATGTATCAGTGAAACAAGCTTACAATGTAGATAAACAACATACACAGTGAACTAATAAGAACTACTCTGGGTATGATTGCATAGCAGTTTGCGATACCTTTGCAAATATTCTCTAAAACCAACGTCATTATGATATGTATTTTTTTTCCACGTTCTGGAGAGTCTAACATTAGTTCATACCTCTTCATGGACCTTTTTGTCACCTTCATCATTAAAGTCCTCATCACTGTCCACCTCAGGTGGATCGTCAACTTCTTCATCGCTGCCGTACACCGAACTTTCTTCCTTTAGCTGTAGGATAAAAATAGAATCAATAGACCGAGCCTAATATTAGAAAGCAATAATAGATTAAGATTAGCAGCAATAAAAGTGACATCCTCATTTAGCTGTAATTTGACATATGCACATCAAAGATAACTACAAGCATTGGTAAAGAGTATTTAAAGAAAATAACACGCTGTAAGATGCTACCTCCTTTGAAGGACAATCGGACATCCTCGGTGAGCTGCAGCAGGAAGATTGGTATCTACTTCCATTATCAGTCCCATCAAATTTCGACTCATCTACACTTCCAGCATGACTTGTTCCACCATCACTAGGCCAGGCACTAATTCCATAGTGACCAAATTGAAGATTAACGGGTTCGGCCTTGCCAATTGTTATTGGTCCATACAAAGGAATGCCGTTACTATCAAGGGATTCAACTGACCAAGCCTTTGCCACAGATCCATCAATGTTGAGAAGAGCCATTAGTCGCCTCGAAGAACCATTCCTCTGGATCAACTGAAACATTCCCTTGGAGCTGAGTGAATTGGCAGCACACTGATTCCGGTATTCCTCATCAACAACAGCAACTGTATTTGTTATAGGATCAAACAGTGTCTCCCCAGCTTCACGCCTACGGAGGCAACTGAAAACTGTTGCATGTATGGCCGCCACACTTTTGTCAACATTTGTGTTGTTTATTTTGGGGACGTAATGCTTGTCAGCACGATTACATAGATAATCTTGTATTGTCCTGATATTCCTTATATACTTCACATACTTATTTTTCTCAGGATCCAATGTCATGTACTTTGCACGAACTGCAAATCTTTCCAAGTGTTTGTCTTCATTTGTAATGTATATCATGAATGGTATGATTGAGGGGTGTTTCTTCATAAGCCCCATCTGCACATGAAGAAAAAAAAACAAATTTAAAAATATAAGGAGAGGGGAATGAGAACATCTTTTGCAGGGAATCAACCAAATGTCCACTTACAACAAAATTAAGGCTTAAGTGCACACCCTCGACTACTACAGACTCTTTCCTCTCTTCCCAGGAAGTAATTAGTCTGTCTAGACTGTCTATAACCATTTCACTTTGAGCTTTGAATCCTTCAACTGCCATCTGTCTGGGGCCAATCAATTCAGTGCTAGTAGAACTACTCTCCACTGGTCGGGCATCAGACTTTCCATCTGAAGAACTATCAGCTAGCTCACTCTTAGAAAGTGACCAAGAATTGCCAGCCAACTTTTTGGCTCTTTTTTTAGCCTTAGCTTCTGCAACCGCCACAGGATCCAAACACTCCCCAGCATGGTAGGTTGAAGCCCAGAGTAAAGGATTTTCCTTCTCATCGACAAAACTCCTCATCATGTGGCGAATAGAGTCCGTTGAAATCACAGTTGTAATTCCCAACCTGCTACCCTGCACAACATGATCAAAAGCACTAAGATTATATGAGGAAGTAGCTAGGGCCATTAGAGCCACCCAACATTATTATGCAAAACAAATATACCAGCAAAGCTGACAAAGTAGATTTGCCACAACCACTAGTGCCACACAACAACACTGTAACAGATTCCTTCCGCTCTCGGATTCTGCAGTGAAGACCTAATAGAGTTACAAGGGGAGATAATACATGTTCCATTAAAAAAAATATATGGAATACTTGTGATAATGGAGAAAATCATGCTTGAGCAGTCTATCTACTGAAATACATTTTACAAATATTGTCATGTCAAATAAAGCATTTAATGAAGTGTGAAATACCCATCTCCAAGCAACCATAAACAACTCTAGAAATTTGCAAGAAAAGATGAAATTTAGAGGAAGAGATGCACATGCCAATGCAAGAAATTTATTTATGCCATGCATTATTGCAATTTCTTTGTTAAGTACGATACGTAACACAATACCTGCATGCCAAAACCAGGTCAGCCCTCTGGTTTGGACCAACATACTTATATTCAGCCAGAGCATCACAGACAACATCTAAGAAAGTTTCTCTTTTAACAATTACTGATGTACGTCTTTTGTACAGCTCAAATGGTATATGCTTATTTCTACCGTCTTTGTTAGAAGCTAAACAGGTGCCTTCCTCTGTACGAAGCAGTGAATTGTAAGAAGGTTCCCTTCTTACCAATTCAAAAACCCTCTTGCTAATCTGGTAAGAAATACAAAGAGTGCATTCAGCAAAAGGACCCACTTTCCATAACAGCTAAGGAACGCAAGAGAAAACCACTAATGTGAAGCTAGAAAATTAAATATGAAATGACATAAAAACAACACCAGAATAAAATAAAAGCAGACAAGAATTCAGATAGAGGAAATGACCAATCCCCAACCTCGCCGTGCATACTTATATTAAGTAATTGTTTCAAGTATCACCCTTTCACTGAACATGATAATGAGGATTTCTATCTCCTAATAGGAAGCAGAAGGTAATTACAAACAAAAATAAAACAGATAACATGCATATCATCAGGCAAGCAAATCACTCAATGGTAAAGGGACCACATGGTAGAACAAGATCCAGAACGCGGAGATGACAACAAAAAAGGAAACAGACCGGAACTAATTCCATCTTAATTGATGTAGATCATTTGCAAAAGTGTGAAAACTTTTGCGGAAATAAATAGGAACCTAAAAATTAAGCCATTCAAGCATCTCGTTTTAGAGGTAGAATGAGAAGCTAATATTCGGTCAAAATTCTATGACAACGACAGAATGCTTATTCTTTGACAAACCGAAGCAAAAAATTGCTACTATAAGATTGTTAAAATTTGTATAGATTGACTCGGCATTATAACTAAAAAAGCATGTAAAATGGAAAGGAATTTATAAAACACGTTATAAGAAATCCAGATCTATCAACACATCATCCACATTTTTGCTTTATTATCTCGTAACAACGATTTATCAATCAATCAAACGAAGAAAACCGTAATTCAGTGAAATCAACGAAATTGCCAGAAGTAAAATAAAATAAAACAAAACGAAAACCTTGAAGGCATGACGAGCTTTGCAGCCTATGAGTTGGAGAGTGCTTTGAAGAACGGAACGCGTGTATCGGAACGACGACGTCTCCTCCTTCTTCTCACCCTCGTCGACAATCACTATATACAATACCTTCGTTAACTCTCCCATCTTCAGTATTTCTGCTCACCAATAAAAACAAAATCGAATCAAGATGTCAACGTTCAGAAATAAAGCAATGTAGGAGAATCGATGAAAAGCAGTTGAGAAATTCAACCTGAAATTATGTACAGCGAAAGCAGAGGGAAATTATCTACAGCAATTTATTGATCGAGTCATCACGCGGCGAGCAAACAAGAGTCCTTTGTTTCCTTACTTTCTTTAACTTTAACGCAGAAACCGATCGGAAGACCGATTGCAGGGAAACGGAAAAGACTGATATCACCTTCTGTCGGAGAAGGAATTATGTTTGGCTTCGAGGGAAGTAGGTCTTGAGAAAGAAGGGTATTTATATTTGTAAACTGAATCGGAAATAAGTGTGGGCCCCTCCTTCTACTGGCACGTGTAACAAGGAGTGGCAATTGGAGTAAATCCAGAGTAGAATAGGGTTGAAAGATGAAAAAAATCTGCACATCCTTGTTTTTGAAGGAATTCTAAGTAGAATATTGTTTTAACCTTGAGATTAGAAGTTGGATTCTTACTAATAAAAATATAATGCACTTCATTATTAACTGTTTATCCACCTCTTAGTGGAAGCATCTATCGCGTTGGATGTTTATTTATTTTATTTTTTTTCTATCAAAGATAACTTCATTAATTAAACTATAAAAGACAACTGCCTTAACAGACAACCTAAAAGAGGAAAAAAGAAACTTCCACCTAAAACCCGTGCAACAGCAACGGTCGAAAACGAAAACAAAAGCAGCGCAAAAAAGGAAACCCTAAACAAAGCCCAGCTTCGACATCGGGGCTCAGACGACCGGACTAAACACTTAAAAAAATGCAGACCAAGCTAGCAGCCTTAGACACTGATGCGACCATCGAAAACTCCATGGTTGGCGTTTTCAACAAAAAGCTTGCCAGACTCCATCGGCAAGGAACAAAACCAGTCCACCACCACAAGCTGTTGTTGAAACTCCATCGAAGATGCCTGAGAGCACTATCAAGAGGCAGGCTTCCTACCAGTAACAGTTGGTCTTTTATCAAGGCAAACATCAACGACAAACACTAGCAAGCTTAACGGCCGACTCAAAGATCTCTGCTCCATCTAACCAAGCTTGAAAAAGAAGCAGCAAAGAGACACATACCACACCGACTGCACCGTGGACAACCTTGGATCACTGGTCATACTAGAGGTCCAAAAGATCTAAGGGGAAGGAATTGAGTTGGCAACTTGTCTAGGACCCTTCCCATCGCAAACGAGGATCGAGAAACGCCTCATGGTTCTTTCGGATGACCCTCAAGGGAATCATCCGGTTTCGGGAATGTCTCAACCTGATATAGAGGAGGAGAGCCTGTAAGCAACTGCTTTGGCATATCCTCATCGTCACTGACTTGGATTTCTTCATTAATGGAGAAATTGTCATCAATGCACATGGATGGGACCTTTGTGATTTTTTTTTCAAACGGGTCAATGCCCAGCTCGATTAATCCAACCTCATCGGCCAACATCCTTGAGCACTCCATTGAAAATTTACGGCGGGCTGCTTTTCTAATCAGAGTTAGCCTTTGAGAACCGAAAGTTCTTCCCCTTTTCTTACCTTCGATGTCCCTAATGATAGATGAAGAATTCATGAAAGATGTTGGGAATAAGGCAGGTTTGATAAGATCATCATTTGCAGTCCATCTCGATTCAGAAATGCACCAGTTGTTTGGGGCCACTTGGATTATTTCATTTGAAATTTTCTCCCAAAACTCCCTTCTTTTTGCCTGGCCAAAAGATTCAACATTCTTTTATGATATTTTTCTTTTTTGTAGGTAGAAACTTTCATATTGTCAAAACTAACGGTAAACAAGTTTCCCTAATTGGTGAGCTGCGTTGTATCTGTTGCTTCTTGATTTTCGATGAGACTACCCGAAGGCTCAAGGACAATGCCATAATTTTTTTCAGAAAAATAATCCATGCCTTTACTATTTTTGGTGCCCTCATCCTTCGAGCTGCCAAGGCTAGTAGCTATCGCAGGCTCCAATAGAGGGAAAAGTAAGTTGACTTCCTTTGCTTTGGATTTGACAGTTGAGGCAACCTTAGTCGAGGTAATCTTAAACTCAAGATTTACCTCGGACTGAGCCTGCATTGGGAGTTTCAACTTTTTGTCCTCTGTGTTCGAGACAGGTTCGGAGCAACTTGCCTGAGGTAGGGTTTTGGTCCGGTGTAGCCTTTGTTTGCCACCATGGGAAACTCTGAGCCATGGTCCATACTTCCCAGTAAGCTTGAACATCGAGATATCACTTCTACAGTCTCTCTCAATGTGCCCGATCCTCCCACATCGGAAGCAAAATTTTGGTAAATTCTCATACTTGAAGGCAATCTCCAATGGCTTGTTCTTCTTATGGTTGAGGATGAACCCTGTTTTGAGCAGGTCTTCAACTCTAATAACAACCCTAATGCTCACTGAACCTTGCCATTGGTACAATGTACCATCTTCTAACGTAGATCCATAGAACATAGGGAATAACTTGCCTATCCTTTTCACATTGTCTGGTGTCATCAAACCGATGGGAAGATTCTCGACGTGGACTCAGAACTCTTCAATGGAGAAATTCAGTTCCTTTAAAGCTTTGTCTGGTTGCCATTCTTTGAGCACCAGTAGGGAATTCTGAACAGACCAAGGCTTGGCCCCAAGGATTCGGTGACGATCCTCTACGAACTTGAACATAAACAAGAAGAAATTTCGGCCTAGCTCATGGCATTCCAAGTTTTCCACCTTCCATGCTTTGCGTAGGATGGCTGACATGGTGAGAACTTTGAAAGAGTTGGGAGTCAACAGTTTTTCAATAAGAGCATGATTTTTTAGGGTGAAGTTGACTTCACTATCTTCATTTAACACAAGCTCATCTAAGAAATCTTGGTTATAAAAGCTTTGGTTAGTTGGGTGGTTGGGATAACCGTTATCCACCACTCCAACACTTAAAGATGACGTAAGTGGCAAAGGCTCCATGAAAGTTGTGAAGAAATAAATGCACAAGAGACAAGAGAAAGCAAACCGTAACAGCAAGGTAGGGTTAACAGGAAAAAAAAGGAAGAAGCAGTTGGGGATCACCAAACTCTGCAGAGGCTTAAACCACCACCAAGCCGCAAAACTCACAAACACTCAGGCCAAACTCATCTAACCTTGAAGGGAGAGACGGGTAAAGGAACGAGAGAGAGGATATCATAGGCTTGGAGAGAAGTTTGGAGAGTTAACAAGAAGTATATTAAAACTTTAATTTGAATAACTACGATTGTCGGAGGGTGACGTTCTCTACCGTTGTGGAGAAGGCTTTCATCAGTTCGTCTTGTCTTTTACTCACTTCTATGGTAACATTACTTGATAAAAAGATTATTACTTAAAATGTTTGGGTTTACAATTTAGTTTACAGTTTTTTTACATAAATATCGGTTGTTTTTACTAAATAAAGTGACTTGAAAATACAAAGCAATAAAGCTTAAAAAAACCAGCAAATAAAAAAGTAGAGAACAAATAGAATAAAATAAAATAAAGAAAATCAAGCGGCAACTGGCAACCGGCCATTCTTCTTCCTACCACAAGCACAACTTTGAGAGAAAAATCAGAGGAGACCGAGAGAAGAAATTTTTTTTATAAATGGAGCATATGTGCAAAAATTGATCTGAAAAAAGATGAGTTAAAGATGATTGATGTATCTCTTATCAAAAGACATCAGACTCACTGTCGAAGGAAGAACTTTTTCGATCTAAAAACGGTCACTTAATCTTTGAGAAATGTCGGCAGTGATAACATGAGCTACGTAATTTTTGGTGCGAGGGACGAAATTGAACTAACATGCAAAAAGAGATTTTAGGCGTTCCTTCAATTTAATTTACAGTTGGTGCTTTAACAGCTGGTGCTTTAACTATTCTCTTATTATTTATAAGCAAAAAATTATTCTACAAGTGTGAAAATGTGTTCCCGCATCTTTTTAGGGTTTAATTAAAGAATATTATTTCAGTAAAAATCTAAATTCTTGTCAATTTTTTTTGTTAATCACGTGTATGTAATTTATTGGTTGATTAATTTAGATCGAGTTTTGTAAAGGTATAATATGAGGCCGTCTACTCTCTCATAACCTATTTTTTCATTTACAACACCAAAATTCGAACCTCTAATCTTACTTAAGGTTCTTAGTGTCTTATTACACTAGACCAACTGGTTGTTGGTTAAAATGTTGTTATTTTGATAAATAATTTGAAGATATAATTAGGTGAAATTATCTCAGCTGCCTGCAATGGATAAAAAATATTCTGCAACCGGGTAATTAGAAATGATTAGTTTCTGTAATTACATAATTAATTTTAAGAAGCCATGGATTAAGGGAGATGCTTTCTGACAATTTGAATATGGGATTACTCTCAAGAATATGGAATCCGAAGAAATAATCTTTTAAAAAAAATTAATAAGATTCCAATCTTAACCGCGTTAACATATATAAAATGACGTGGAAGTAACATTTTAAATACATAAAGCATGTGTCGAGAAAGAAGAATACGCTAAGATTCCAATCTTAACCGCGTTATTATATGCTGCCGTCTCTGCATCCTCAAGGCTCAAACCATGTATCGGCAGTTGGACTTGGATCGCTGCTTACAGCAAAATTGTTTGGATAACGCGGTTAACATTGGAATCTTATTAAATTTTTAAAAAGATTACTTCTTTTAATTCGTGTCATTTATTCATTTAATAACAGAAGATAATTCATTGACTTTAAAATTATAGAACAAAAGATAAACATAATGTCGAATGTCTTGGCTGACACTTTTATAATGATTCATAAAACAATACTTGTAATTATTGTGAAATAAGTAATATAGAATTTTTCATATAAAATATTAGAATTAACCTGACTTGATTTGTTGAGATACGATATTAACAATGTTTATTTTAAAATAATATTATGTCATATTTCATACTCTACTTTGATTTTATTATATGAAAATTCTGATTTCGTCACGGTTGGATATTATTCTCAAACATTGACAATGACCCGGCACCATGCGTTTGTGCTTTGAGTTGTCAATCTGTGCCTTTTCTTCTCATTTTTTCCCCTTCTAAATGCAGCTTTGGCCGGGACATAATTCCAAAACTAGCTTACCTGCACTTGGCTTTAGCTTAACGACTTTAACCAATCCCATCTTATTTAAACAATTTACGTTATCAACCGCCCATTCATATTATCTGCCTGAAAAAATAAAGTCCACTTGAAACAGTTTGACCAGAATTTTTCCTTTTTAAAAAAAAGTCACATCATCGCTTAATAAATAAATTTTAACAGAAATATTAATTTGTTCATTTCAAAATATACATAGACCATTTTTACCTATTGTTCTACTAAAGAGACCAAACTGTAATCCAGATATAGTACAAGGACTGATATGATAATTTTATCTAAAAATTATAATGATTAGGTTGAAACTAAATACATATTTCTAAATAAATGATAGCGTAACAAAATTGATTAATAGTTTTCAATAATTACGTACGGATTTACATGGGGTGGGGAGGGGCAACCGCCTCCACCTTCGAAGAAATTTTTTTCACCTTTGTCATTTTAATTAAATTACTTTAAAAATTAGCTTATTTATAAATTTGTCTCTCAATTTTTAAACATTTATAGTTTGCTCCCAACCCCAAATCTTGGCGTTAATGATATTTTTCTTTTGGGAGTAAAATTGACATTGTCAATTTGATAGGTCTTGACTTACAACAATAGAAAAAATGCCACCAATTATAAGCAGACTAAACCAAAGGAAAAAGTCATATATTCAATAGGTAGAGTTAGTAGGGCCTTTGATATGCTACAATCTAAGATATATAGAATCACAATACAAGTAATTAAAAAACAAACAAAAAAAGAAGACTTTAAAAGGTCCACTAATTGTTGTTGTAATTATGTCAAAGCTAAAATGAACACGCGAGCTATACATTAAATCTTGAAATCAAATGAAAAATTATCTGTAATTTGATAGAGTCCAACTGTAATTAGTCAGAAGTAATCTTATAAAATTAAAATTATAATATATATTTAATAGTTTTAAGTGAACACTTTTTTTTGGATAAATGGTTCAATTTTTATTTATCCAAGAGCCAGGTAAAGAAAATCTCAACCTGCAACATATACACCTATAAGTACTTCTTGGGCATCCATCCCCTTAGAGAATTCCCCAAGAAGCACATAAAGTCCTATTTACATCATCAAACAATATAATCTTCCTACGTATAATGATTCGTACAGCATCAATTACCCTATCAAGCACTCCATTTACATCCCTCTGTACACCTCTAAATCTCCTGTAATTCCTTTCCTCCCAAACATGATATGTATAGGACTGCCAAGCAACCTTTAGGATAAACACCAAAAGCGATTTACCCTTGAGCCTTGTGCACAACCAACTCAGTTCAGCATCCCAGTCAAGGATCTCTCGCTGCAAACCACAACGTCTTAAGATGGAATTCTAAATCTGTTTTGAGAAAGCACAACAAGCAAATAGGTGATCTCTAGTTTCACTTTCAGCATTACAAAGAACACACACTCCTTCAGCTTCAATTCCCATTTCGCATCAGCCTATCAATTGTTGGTAGTCTATTCAATATTATCATCCACATCCGCAAGGCATGCTTAAGCACATGGGATCCAAACCAAACCAACCGATGCCACTCCACTTTTGATGCACTCATACGAACAGCATTCCATATGGTCCCAACCTTGCTTAGATCATTTGGATTATTGCTCATAAGTCCCAGGAGTACAGTTCTATGCTTTAACATTTTCCTGAAATACCAACTATGATGTGATTTACACTCCACAGTCCATATATCTTGCCCCTTCAACACATAAGCTTTTATCTAAGCCATCCATAAAGAACCTTCTCCAACAAGCAAGTCCTTAAGAAAATGCACAAGACAAACTTTATTCCAAGTAAGAAGGTCCCTAATACCAAGTCCTCCCTCATTTTTTGGTGTACAAATAACCTTCCAACTTACTCTCGCACCTGCAGCAGTAGTGTCCTTTCCTTTCCAGAAGAACCTCATACAAAGCCTTTCGATCTGCTCAATAACCCCCTTAGGAAGTACCACCTGTCTGCACCAATAGTTGGCCAAGCTGAAAATGACACTTTTAATAAGTTGTAATCGACCAGCAAAACTCAGAAATTTGCAAGACCAATGTCCCAATCTAGCCTTCATTTTCTCAATAAGAACAGCACAATCCCTTGCAGTTGGCCTTCTAGTGACAAGTGGGACTCCTAGATATCTCACAGGTAAATGCCCCAGTTTGAATCCAGTAATATTCACCATATGTAATTGCTGGTCATCTGTCACACCAGCTACAAACAGCTCAGACTTTGCAGGATTCAACCTAAGGCCAGAGAGCTCATAGAAAACCTCAAGCACACACTTTATACCTACTAAAGAGTCCACATTTCCTTTGCAAAAGATCAAGAGATCATTAGCAAAGCACAAGTGAGTGAGGTTTACCTTCTTACATTTTGGATGGTACTGAAAAATCTCATTTTCAACCGCCAAGTCAAGTAAACAAGACAATACATTCATGACAAGCACAAATAAGTAAGGAGAAAGTGGATCTCCTTGCCTTACACCTCTAGCCCCCTTAAAGAACCCAACCAAGCTTCCATTTAGATTAACTGAAAACTATTGCCAGTGAAGCATGCTGCAATCCACCCCCTGAACTTCTGTGGCAACCCAATAGCTTCCAAAATACAATTTAAGAAATCTCAATTCACAGAATCAAATGCTTTCTGTAAATTAACCTTAAGAGCACATCGAGGGGAAATAGTAACTCTACCATAGCCCTTAACTAGTTCCTGAGAAAGGAGAGTGTTGTCAACAATACTTCTACCCTTGACAAAGGCTGATTGATTAGGATTTATCAAGCAAGGCATCACAACATTAAGCCTCTCAACCAAAATTTTAGTTATGGTCTTATATATGACTGAGCAGCATGATATAGGCCTATATTCCTTTGCTGTACACGCATTTGGAACCTTAGGAACCAATGTTATGGCAGTGGCATTAAAGGCAGGCAATAGACTGGAAGTTGTGAAAAAATACCTGATTGCATTTACAAAGTCTCTCCCCACAGTATTCCAAGATGCCTTAAAGAACCAGGATGTATAGCCATCTGGTCCAGGTGCCTTGTCTTTTCCTTGAGCAAATATTGCACTTCGAATTTCTTCATCAATAACATTTCGAAGCATTGCTTGCTGAGCTTCAGCTGGTATTACAGCTTTGAGAATGCCTCTGAGACTCTCCACCAGACATCCTTTTACACCATTATCAACAGATCCAAATTGGTTTGTAAAGAATTGCACAAACTCATCAGCTATACCATTAAAAGTTTCTATCCTTCTTCCATCTCTGTCTAGAATATAATTGATGGTACTCCTCCTTTTTTCAGCAACAGTAGCATGAAAGAATTTAGTTCCCTTATCCCCCTCAGTAAGCCACCATATTTTTACTTTTTGCTGGTAAAACTGTGCTTCAGCCCTTTCAAGAACAACACGATCATTTCGAATCTGCCTCTCTGCAGAAATGTTATCTCTTAAGATAGGCATAGCATAGCAAGGTTTTTAAGTTGCATCTCCTTCAATTGAATTCTTTTCTCAATAACCTTCCTGGAAATATCAGCATAGCACCTCTGATTTAAATCCCTTAAACAAGGCTTCAACCTTTTTAGCTTACCAAATAGGACTTGCATTGGATTGCCAACAATATCCTCAACCCATGAATCTGTAACAATCTTTTCAAACTCAGGATGCTCAGTCCAAAAGTTAAAAAATTTTAAGGGCTTAGGCTTAGTAACAGGGAGCACTCCATGAACTGACAAAACTGCAGGGCAATGATCTGAATCACCAGGAGCAAGGAACTCCACCCTAGAATTTTGTACAACCAAATACCACTGAGAGTTCACTAAAATTCTATCCAGTTTCTTAGCTATAAAGGACTCTTCCTGTTTGTTCGTCCATGTGAATAATGGCCCAGCAAATGGATGATCACTCAATCCTACTTCACTAAGGCAGACTTGGAAATCCTTCATATCAGATGTAACAGCATGTCCTTGACAGTTAGAGCTCTCAGATGCACTAATGGTAACATTAAAATCACCTCCAACGATCCAGGGTTGTTCCCCTATCTGAGATGCAACCAAATGAAGATGTTGCTACAATCTTCTTCGTTGAATACCTTCATTTCGTCCATAAACAACAGAAAGCACAATTTCAACCTCATTCAATTCCCCTTTAATAGTAACAATCTGATTCTCGGCATGAACCAGGTTAAAACAGAGATTCTTCTTGCAAAGAATCCAATAACACTTTATTATTTATAAGGGTTAGTATTTAATATATTGATGGTGAGAAAAAAATTAGTTTTACAAATAGTGCTTAAATATTATTACGTGTTCTAAACTCTAAGTCTTAAATATCAAATGTCATTCATTCAACTCTGCTTATGACGTGTTTAATTTCACTAACAATGCATAAACTAAATTTTTATTGTGAAAATGTACACAACCTCATAACAATTTCTACATGTAGCCTTGGGCGGAGCCACCTTGATAATTGGGGTGTCTTTGACAGTTGACACTCTAAAATTTTTTAAAAATTGTATTTTTATAATATAATTTGTATATAAAAAATATAATTGACACCCTTTTATAAGTAATATAACACCTCTTAAATATTATTTAAAAAATAATACCCCTTAAATAAATTTCTGACGTCGCCTCTATATACATCTAGCTATAAAAAAAATAAAGGCAAGAATATAAGAATATATGCGGGAGTGGGTGTGTGAAAATAACGTATTCTCTTGATTCTCCATTATACGAAACTTCACTATCTACACTTAATTTTGCATCGTTTAAAATGAGTGGCAAGAAAGCATCGACGGTAGAGAATCGTTTGCTTTAATCTGCGGCTTCAAATATTTTAGCAAAAAACGTATAGCAATAGCACGCACCAACATCTAATCAACATGAATAGTGCCCCTAGCCTACACATTGCACAAGTTTCAACAACAATATTCCCATTTTACATGCTGATTGAGAGCCACATCTTAATATTTGATTCATACACAGATTTAGTTTTTATGTTAAGATTTAGAGTTTAAAATTTAAGGTTATGATTCAAGAACGCTTTAAAATTGGTTTGTGTTTGAATCCGAAAAAGCAATGATTAAGATGTTGGACAACATTTTCTTTTAATTTTCTTGGGCATCCATCATCCCAAGGGAATATATATTATACGCATCTTTCCCCTTTGCATACACGCTAATTAAAATAATCAAGTAACTGATTTTTTCTTGTTTTCCCATTATATCAATCGTTCCTTTGATAATTTAGTGCTTTATTTGTTTAATATAGGAAAGAAGTGCAAACTTTTAAGTTCTAACTACTTTTGTTGCATGTTTACAACGTGTGAATAATTAAAGCCCCATCTACCAACTTGAATTTGCACACATCCCAATGTCCAACTCCTCCAATTTACTTGTAGGGTTAGAGCATGGATGAAATCAAGTACAACAGGCACTGCCTCCGATATAAGCAGCAACGGTGGCGGAATGTGGGAGGGACTGGCGGGGTCACGGCCCCTCAAAAGTTTTAAAATTGAATAAAAAATATAAGTTGGTATGATGGTAAAATTGTTATTTAGTCCTTGTTGCCCGGTAAAATTATATATTTTTAAATAACTCTTATAAATAATATTGAGTTCCGCCATTAACGGAGGGTCATTATCGATACGGTTTGGGTTCTTTAATGTGAAGCTTAGTGGAGTAGAGAGATATAAATGGGATCTTGAAATGGGCCAGAGGCAGCTGAGCTATCACGAAACAGCAAAGATGGGATGCATTATTTATAGATTCTTATCTTGAACCTCTTGATGTTGACTTGGATTGGGAGGGTTTTTCACATCATTCGGGACCAACGATGGAGAAAATAGCCTCTACAAAAACAATAAATCAAGGGAAACCACAATCGGTACACTATGCATAATTCCCAGTATTCCATTGAGATTGTATATACTTTCGCAATTCCAATACAAGTCATTTTTTATTAGTCCATACAAGAGAAAAACAAATTTCTAATGAGGAAAATCTCTATTCATCTGGCATTTTGTTGTGAATTGTGATTCACGACTCTAGAGAAAACCTAATCAGCCTATAGTGATTAAACCATAAGACCTTCAGGAGCGGCAGCTTTGGGAGCCTTTGGCTTGGCCTTCTCAACAACGATGGCTTGAGTGGTAAGGACCATTCCAGCAACTGAAGATGCATTCTGCAGAGCACATCTTGTTACCTTTGCTGGGTCGATAACACCCGACTCCACCAAGTTCTCATACTTGTCTGTCATCGCATTGTAGCCAACCTCCCATTCACTATTCCTCACTTTCTCCACCACTACCTCACCCTCTACTCCTGCATTTTGAGCTATCAACGATGCTGGTGCAACAAGAGCCTGCATGCAAAAATAATTAATCGCTATGATTTTAAAATTAAAAGAATAAATGTTCATCTGGTTAAAGCACAGGATTTAAGAGTACACTGTGTCTTGCACCGACTGCAAGTTCACATTTATGATATCTCCAATGTGGACTTTCATGTTAGACCGAGTTCATTCATCACTTAGACAGCAAATGTTCAGAATGTTTACCTTCTGCACAATGTCAGCTCCTATGCGCTCATCTGCATCTTCAAGCTTCTCCTTAATTGCAGGAACAAAACTGGAAAGATGAACTAATGCAGCACCACCACCAGGCACGATACCTTCCTCAATGGCAGCAAATGTGGCATTTTTGGCATCTTCAATCCTTAGCTTGCGATCCTCAAGTTCAGTCTCTGTTGCAGCCCCCACTTTAATGACTGCAACACCACCAGATAGTTTGGCAATCCTTTCAGCTAATTTTTCTGAATCATAGATAGAATCTGTTTCAGCTAGCTCCTTCTTTAGTTGTGCCACCCTAGCTTGTATCTCATCCTTCGATGCCGCCTCAGCAATGAGTTGAGTTGAATCCTTGGTGATGGTTACCTTTCTGGCTATGCCAAGCTGCTCAACTGAGGTGTTCTCAACGAGCAAACCCAAATCAGTAGCTTGGTACTCAGCACCTACAGTTTACATAATAAAACAAACACTATAAACCATGGAGTAAAGTTCCCTTTTAATATTAAAATAAAAACCATGGCAGCTAACATACCAGTCATAATGGCAATATCTTGGAGGAGAGCTTTTCTCCTTTCACCAAAACCAGGAGCTTTAATGGCTGCAACATTGAGGATACCCCGCAGCTTGTTGACCACAAGTGTGGCCAAAGCCTCTCCAGTGACATCCTCAGCAATTATAAGCAAAGGAGATCTTAATTGAGTGGTCTTCTCCAACAGGGGAATGATGTCCTTTATAGCTGAAATCTTTTGATCAGTTACCAACACTCTTGCATTCTCAAATTCACAAATCAATTTCTCGGGATTTGTTACAAATTGCGGGGAGATGTAACCTCTGTCAATCTGTAAGTAGAAGGAGAAAGAAACAAATATAACTCGAATAAAAGCCAGACTTCAAGTGCCACCAAAATTTCCAGGTTACTTCTATAGTAAGTGAAATATCCGCAACAAGACATACCTCCATTCCTTCCTCAACATCAACTGTGGTCTCAAACGAGGACGAGGACTCAATGGACAAAACACCATCAGGCCCAACCTTGTCAATTGCATCAGCAACCATTGTTCCAATAAGGTCATCATTTCCAGAAGAAATGGAAGCCACAGCTGAAAAGTAAGAAGCATAAGTAAGCACAAAAAATAAAGTGGGGATTGTACGCAGGTGGCAAATACTTTTGGTGCACAGAAACGATTTATATTTATGCAGAATACCTTTGATATCATCACGACCTTTAACAGGCCTGGCCTTCTTTTCCAGCTCTTCTACCAATCCTTGAACTGTTTTATCAATACCCTTCTTTACCGAGACAGGATTTGCACCAGAGGTAACACTGAGAAGTCCTAGTTTGATTATTTCACGTGCAAGTACAGATGCCGTAGTTGTCCCATCGCCAGCAGAGTCGTTAGTTTTACTAGCAACCTTCATCCCACAGCCAAAGGGTACACAAAAGATGTCAGTGCCAATGACCCAAGTCAATGTGAGATTGTAGACATATTCAACAAATATAATCAGAAGAATAACACTAAAAGGATGATGTGACCTCTCTGATAAGAGCTGCACCGGCATTTTCCATGGCATTAGGAAGCTCAATTGCTCGGGCTATAGTCACTCCATCATTGACTACCTTCGGACTGCCATATTCATCCAAGACAACATTCCTCCCTTTAGAAAAGCCAAACATGTTAAAGTTAATACACATATAGCCAGCAATTATCTAACTTATGCAATGGAGAATATCGCAATTTGTTAAGGGCATATACATATATACATGAGACGATTATGAGTCCGAACCAAACGCTCTATAACATGCAAAAACCGGCAAATCTGACATTGTATTCGATTTGAATGAGTGAATCAGCCTTTCTATTCCTTTATCCCCAAAAAGGAGTAGACTCAAGATAATAATTTAAACATTAGAACATAAATGAATACAATCATTCATAGAAACAAAGACTAACGAATTAAAAAAGGAGAATAAGTTACCCCTAGGACCAAGAGTAAGGCCAACAGCATCAGCAAGCTTATCAATGCCAGCTTGCATAGCAGCCCTTGATCTCTGGTCAAAGGCAATTTCCTTTGCACAAGCTTTTACACCAAATCGGCTATTTCGTTGCCTGTAGTTTAGTCTTTGGTTCTGCCGCTGATTTCCCCTCCTTAAACTCCACTGCAATCATAAAAAACTAACCATTAGAAACTCTAAAGGCACCAATCTTTCATCATTTCTCCATTACCCAGATGCACAAATTAAAAACAAAAAACAAAAAAATACAAGGCATAAGGTAGCACTATGTGCTTCACAGAAGCCAGTGTTATTGCAGGTAACAGTGGAGAAAAGGAAATGAAGCCATGAAAGGATATTACCTGTTTGGGAGCGCAAAGAATGGAAGCAGAAAAAAGAGCGTTAGCAGAGGCCATTCCGATGCTCAGTATACAGGCAAAAGGAGAGCGTTCTGGGTTTTGGGATAGATTAGATAAGGAGGCAGGTAGGAAATTAGTACTAGTGCGTTCAGTTTCTTCAGGTAGGGTTTAGCCTCTCTTTTTTTAATTTCTATTTATTGAAGTGTTCTAGAACGTTCTTCTATTTCTTACTGTTTGGTCGCAAACGTTTAACTTTTTCTATTTAATTTTGGGTAAAGTACACCAATGATCACCAAACTTTTAGTGCGCACTCATTTTAGTCACGAACTTTTAAAACTTTTATATGGGTGGCTCTGAATCTGCAGGCTTAATCTAATTAAGAAAGAGATGGCGTTTGTTTGTCTCCCTCATACCATAGGTATTTGTCAAGGAAAGCATCATTGATGTTCTCGAGAGGTTCAAATTTGTAAATTGGAATCAAATAGCTGCATAAATTCATAAATTCCATCCCAACCTGCAAAAAAAAGACCATTTCGTTATAAACAGTTATAAAATACAAAGAAACTCAAAAGAAAAATACAAGTTCATATTAATTCACCAACTTACTTCTTTGAAGACACGTTGAGTAAGCAGGTTACACTTCATCCTTGATAAGGTATCATGGGAGATGAATATATGATATATAAGAAGAAGAAATAAGAATATGTTGGATGTGATAAGGAAAGAAGTTGCAGAGATTTGGAGAAGATAAAGAAGAGAAAGTTCACGTGGTTTAATTAGTAGTGGGTCTCACAAAGTATATTATTATATTAAACGAGAGAGAGTTAATGTGTCACGTCAACTTTTTTTAATGGAAGGTAACGGGAGTGACTAAAATAAAAATAAATTTAAAGTTTGATGACTCTAATGAAATTTTTAAAAGTTTAGTGACCAAAATGAACGCATTCTAAAAATTTGATGACCACTGGTGTACTTTACCCTTTAATTTTTATTGGATTTGAGGGCGTAAAAAGCTTTTCGACATTTAAAAAAAATTAAGTCTTTAATTTTTTTTACTCAATTAAATACTTGAATTAAAAATTTTAAATATTTAAGCCTTTAAATAAACAAAAAAATCAATTAAGCTCTTTGACTAATTCTGAGATTAAGCCTTGATAATTTTTTTAAATCCGTTAGTCCAGTGTGTTGTATCACAATGTTTCTACTTACTATTTTTCAAATTTTTTATTTAAAAAACTCTTTAAAAATTTTAGAAATTCAAAAAAATATAAAAAAAATATTTTTTAAAAAAATCGGTTAATGCAACATGATAGAATTGTAGCGTATTGTAACGAGCCTAAATAAAAGAGCTTTCTTTTAATTAAGTTTATTTTCTATTTTAAGTGTTTAATGAAACGGTTCGTTTAGGACCAGGTTGGAGTCTGTAAAACACCATCGTTTTATGTGGATAGGGTTATTAGAGTCTGAGTCACAGAAGGAAAAAACTTATCGATCAAATGAATGAAAATTTCTCTTTGTCTCCCTCAAAACTCTGCTTCTTTTCTCATCTAACTCTTCTATCTTCTCATCTATTCATTTAATTCTGTTCTTTGAGATTTGAACTGTTACAAAGGCATCAGAGCCATCGTTCCCGGCCATGGATGAAGGTTCCGAGTCGTTCGGCGACAAACTACAATTTTTGTTCGACAGATATTTTGCCAATCGAACACTCCTGGTTACAATCCACCAGGCAATCTTTCCCATTACTCAAGAAGTGCTATATCGGGTGTTCTCACCTTATGGGTCAGTGAAAAAAATTGTTCCTTTTCAAAAATTTCAGTTCCTAATCCTATATCAAGGTTATGGGGCAGTTGCAACTAGCCGTTCTCTTCAGAGTCGTAACATTTACGACGGTTGCTGTCAGCTTGACATTCAGTTTTGGGATGACCCAGGAATAACTGGTTTTGAGCTTGAAACTCGGTTGGCAGACTCGGGTAACACGAAGGTGTTTGATAAAATGGGCGTGAAAGAAAATGAAGTTAAAGATGTTGTTACAGATGGTGGAGTGATAATGGAGGATGAATCAATGGACAATATTGAAGGTTTACATGGGGCTAATGCAGTGGCTAGGGCACTCCCTCCTCCTTCAGCAGCCTCGTTGTCAGTGGCGCATTCTACATCGTCAGTTTATTCGCCGATTGTGGTGAAAGCAATGATGACAAAGAATTTAGACGCTTCGTTCAAGGGATGTGGGGAGTTAACTAGGGATATGACAGAACCATTATTGACCCAAGGTTTATTGTTGGATTCAGTAGTGGTGGCTAGAGAGGTGGAGTCAAACTCATCGCAAGTGTTTGATGGAACGTTTGTGAGAAAGTGTAAGGTCTCAGCTCTAGCAAACTCTATCTGTAAACTAGTTAAGAATGATGATCCATATGGGTTTAGACTTCTACTAATGAAAAAGGAAAACAAAGCAGGAGATGCCTTCTATGTAATATCTCTGTCCAAGGGATTGATTGAGGGTGTAGTTTTTCCATTTACTCATGAGAACTTATTGAGAAACTGGAAATATTTATCTCGTAACGTTGATTTGAACAACATTTGGACTTGGAGACAAGGCTGGATAGAATATTCATCACGGGATACAATAATTAATTTTATGCTTGATGATTGTTCTATTGAGAAGCATTTTCTTCAATGTCAACCAAGGTCACTACCCGTTCTTCCAAAAGAGAGTGGAATGTTTAAAACTGACAGTCTGCTGCAACAGTTTGAGAACCAAGATTTGGTAAGAATTTCTGCAATTACCTATGGTTTAGTCAGATTGCCTAAGAAACTATTAAGGTTCGATATCTTGTCCTTGATTGGGTATACATATATGAATGAGTTTGTTAATGCAAATGAAGCAACACTTTTTATATGCTTGCCTTAAATGCTCTTGCAACTTCACTTCAAATTGTTTTAAGAAAGATGTTTGGACTGATACATGTGATCAAACAAACTGCCCTCCAAGGCAAAGTTGGTAGCAAGGTTTACATGTGGGAAAAGTTATTTCTGATGAACAAGATGTACTTTGATGTCTCGATAGATAATACTGCAGGTCTGCTTATAATTGTTTATAGCAAGGGAGGAACCAACATTGAAGAACTTGCAGAGATATCTCATGACATGAATTTTAAGGTACCTATTGATGTTCAAAGAGAAATAACAAAACACTACTATGAAGTGATTAGCATGGTGGACAGATTGATGATTATAATGTCTAAGGGTTTGGATAAGAAGTGTCAGAAAGCGTTTGAAGCTGTAACGAGACAGTATTCCTTTAGAAAATGAAAGTACAAGCCAAAAATCTTGCGGCTTACATTTAAGGAAGGGATTCAAATGCTGAAGAAGGTTGAGAAAGAGCATAGGGGAGTTTTTGTTTCATGCCCTGCATGTTTAATTTATCTCCATTATAGGACATGCATAAAGCTTAAGAAAATGTTAACTTTTAGTGGATGTGAGCATGAATCTTCATTGAAACTGGGGCTGAAAATTATTTTTTCTAAGACTGAAAATTGTTGTGCATTGACTACTCTACGATACTTGGCAGAACTTATGAAGGATACTAGAACTTACACTGGAACCACTGATATCAAATTTCAGTTCAGAGTTTCTTATGATCGGCCTAACACAGGAGGCAATGGAATACAATGGTCTTTTGCTGAAAACCAGAGTCAATTAGAAGTTGTGGAGCTGGTTACCATCCGGAAAATTAGACCAGAACAGTTTTACTTCAGTGATGTGGATACGACTAAAAGAATGGTTGTTGTGATCCATGGAAGCGGTAGCTTTAATGTTCAGCAAAAATTGGATATTGAGGCTCGTTCTAGAGATGTTAATGATCTAGCTCTTGCTACACCTACCAAGCAAAATGTGGTCACAACTGGTGCTGTTGACGAGCTAATTAAAGTATGTGATGTGGTCACCGAGGTACAAATGCATAATTTAGAAGGCCATGAGGCTTTCATTTATTCTCTCTTGCCCAGTTGCAAGGAAAGTATCCATTTTAGGTTGTCAACATCAGTCCATAACAAGGTTAAAACATGGGAATATGACAACATCGGAGCCAAAATTCATATTGATGCTCCAGGTCTTGTTGAATGGAATGAAAGTAAGGGTGTTGCAAAAAGAAGCTATCATGGATTTTGCAAAAATCCTTCGGCGGTTGTGCAATTTAGTTCAATTAAAGAAAGTTTTGGGTGGCAGCTAATAATCATGTTATTAGAATATGGGATTTATGCAGATTATTAGAGAAGGCAGCTGGAGTTGTCGAATATCAATTACTTGTTACTGTTTCCCATAAAATTAGAATTTCAGCATTTGGCATGGAGAATTATAAACTGAATGGAAAGATTTGTTATCAGGGTGGGTATGTTTTTGCCAATATAGACATGGATGAAATGTTGTTTGTTCATGCTGCAGTTTTAGTTAAGGCAAAGAGAGCTCTCGAAAATATTTGGTCTAATCATCTAAAGGAAGTTAGAATGGTCAAGGTTGATCAAGGACTAGTCTTCAAGGGGGTGCAACCATGGAGAATTTCCTTAATCCTTGAGGTCAAGGATTGTTTTGAGAAGGGAGTTCTGTAACGAGCCTAAATAAAAGAGCTTTCTTTTAATTAAGTTTATTTTCTATTTTAAGTGTTTAATGAAACGGTTCGTTTAGGACCAGGTTGGAGTCTGTAAAACACCGTCGTTTTATGTGGATAGGGTTATTAGAGTCCGAGTCACAGAAGGAAAAAACTTATCGATCAAATGAATAAAAATTTCTCTTTGTCTCCCTCAAAACTCTGCTTCTTTTCTCATCTAACTCTTCTATCTTCTCATCTATTCATTTAATTATGTTCTTTGAGATTTGAACTGTTATGCGTATAATGTGCCAGTAAAAATGTATATGAGTTTTACACAATATAGGTGGATATTAAACTATATGTAATTAGTTGTGTGTGGTGGTTGTTACACAAATCATATGGCACGTCATGATTTAAAGTTAAAGAAACATACATTCCTTACCGTCTCGATCAAGTTTTCTTCCGGTTGGCACAACTAAAAAATCTGATAATGTTGATGATTTTCTTCTATTTGTGTCGGTCTCCATGCTTCAGAAAATGCTAAATCAAGAAGAAAACATGCATGAGATTCTCGCACGAGTGCATTATCAAGAGGTTGCCTCTTCCATCTCTATCCCTAGCTTCCTCCCTCCAAAGGTAAGCCTTTCTCTCCCTTTTCCTTGCATGCATGCTTTGATAAACAGCAGAGTAATCAATTCTCCATCTCGTTTCAAATTTTGCAGACCAAGGAGCTCTTAGCAGAGCTGGCTATGGTTGAAGGTGAGATAGCTCGTTTAGAAACCCAAATTAGCCAACTGAAGCAGGAAAAGGAAGTCACCAAGGACATAAAATCCAAACACTGGCAACCTGGTAGTCTGACGAGTTACTTTCGTGGCCAAAATCTCTATCTAGTGCACTCCTCTCAGAAGAGAACAGCCAGATTTGGCATCCAAACAAGCTATCGGAGAATATCATGAAATGTTTGAACTTCATTTTTGTCAGGCTACTTAGAACCTCAAGAGCAATGGAACTGGAGAAATCAGGTCCAATTACCAGGTTTATGGCCACTCCCTTAAGCTCAACAGGCTTTAGAGTGGACACTACTCTAAATACAAAGTCTAGCCTTGGGAAGGAATCCAGGCAACAAGACCCGTACGGTATCTTCGATACGGAAGAGTATTCCGAGGGACATTGACTCTTACAAGAACCTGGTCATATTCGCTTCAAGCTCTATGGACCCAAAATGCATTTCAACTTCTGTTCCTTTACTTAAAAAGCTGAGGTCTGCTGCATGACTTATAAGTAAAAACAGAATTGCATTTAATCCCTCCAAAGCAAGCGGGTAACGAAAGGAAATTTCTGATCAATCCTCTGTTTTCCATCTGCAGGGTCCTGATGGGCAATCTCCGGAAGGTGGACCCGAGATCGTTGACTTACCAGCAAAAATTAGCATTCTGGATCAACACCTACAATGCCTGTATCATGCATGTATAGTATGGAAAAGAAATTACTTTTCCTTTCAATCATTCTCTTTTGCTTGATTTGTTCTTAAACCTACACTAAACCAAGAACTTAGATGAGTTAACTAATTGGATGTAATGATTGAGAATAGCATTACTATTGCAGGGATATCTCCAATATGGTGTGCCTAATACCCCAGAAAAGTTTTTGACACTGATGAACAAGGTACTTTCCAAATCAGTTTCCTAAGTTCTTCTGTATGTACTTTGAAACTCCATGGTTACCTATTTGGTTAGCAAAATAACATGACATCGAGTTTCAGGCAACTCTCAACGTCGGAGGCAACACGATAAGTGCTCAAGCAATGGAGCACTATATTCTGAGGAAACCAGCATCTTCAAACATGAAAAATCAAGAAGCTATTGTCTGCAAACTTTATGGACTCCAATTGATGGATCCAAATGTCACATTTGCTCTCAGCTGTGGAACTCGATCTTCCCCGGCAGTAAGTTTAGCTAATTAATTTCACAACTCTTTCAGGGCAAATTTACCCGATCCATTAACTTTCTTGGCAGGTGAGAATATACACGGCCGATGGAGTTGCAGCTGAGCTGGAGAAATCAAAACTGGAATACCTGCAAGCATCAATTGTGGTGACCAGCACCAAAAAAATTGCAGTCCCGGAGCTTCTGCTGCGGAACATGTATGATTTTTCAGATGATATGAACTCGTTGGTCCAGTGGGTTTGTCAACAGCTACCAACATCTGGCTCACTAAGGAAATCAATGGTGGACTGCTTCAGAAGCCACACCAGCGGCAAGGTATCCATCACCCTGGAGAAAATACCATATGACTTTGAATTCCAGTATCTGTTTTCCAATTTCCTTTGTTTGGCATAAAAGAAAATATGAAATTAGAGGCGAGAAAATGAAGAAACAGTTGAAATAATAAGGAAAAAAAATCAATTTACACTTCATTTTTTAAGATTGACTACAACAATACGCCAACAATATTATAATTGTCATCTTCATAATGTCGGCTAACGTAATTTTTATAAAATAAACGATGAAATTTCAATCTATTAATCAAAAGAACAAAATTTGTATCTTTCCACATCTGTCAAAACCAATGGTGAATCATTAAAAAGTATATAGAAACAAAACTCAATTAGATTACATAAACCAGGCCGCCATTGTTTCCGGCTCATCTAGGTGCCAAGGAGACCGAAATACCTGTCGGAAGTTTTACATTATCCGACCAAATCCTAGACTCGAGATAAAGTTTGGATATCTTCCCTGCCACGCGTCCCATATCAGGCCGTTTATCAGGATCCACGTGTATGCAATCCAACGCTAGTCGTGTCAGCTTCTCCGCCACCTCAACTGGAAACGAGTCATTCAACCTCCTATCAACCCACCTCCTCACCCCTTCCCTTCCCTCCGCCGTGGCTGCGGCGGCAGTATCCATCAATGACGTCCTTATAAAATCACCCGTATTTTTATCAAATCGATATTTCAACGGCTCCTCCCCAGATAACAGCTCCAAAAGCACCACTCCGAAGGCGTAAACATCAGATTTTTGTGTCACGGTGCCGCTGGATCTTAATTCCGGCGACATGTAATCTCTCAGCCCCTCGAATTTCACACCCCTACTATCGGATCTCTTCAATTCCCCAAAACTCACGTTACCTTTGTCAATTTCTGTTTCTCGTCTCGAAGAGTCGGTTTCTAGTGTTTCCTTGTCGTCCGTTTCGCCACAAAGCTGTGCCGTTCCAAAATGGCAAATCTTGGCATTGAAAGAAGGCTCTGTCACAATAATGCTACTGCTTTTTATATGATTATGAACGGTGCTGAGATTTAATCCGCTGCTATTGTGAATATAATCGAGACCGTGAGCGAGATCCGTAGCGATTTGCATTCGCGAAACCCACGTGGAGAGAACGGTAAAGCTCGGATTCCTAGGGTTTCTCAAGCACTCAGCGAGATTCGGTCCTTCGGTGAACTCGTAAACGAGGTAAATATAGCCGCCGGATATGGAAGCGCCGAGGAGTTTGATTATGCTCATGTGATTGCTTCTACAGATGATGGATAATCGTTCTTTGAGTTGAGACGTCTGGATTTTGCGGCGAAACTTGCGTTGGAAAACGACAGTATCACGGCCACGGAGGTTGCAGCGCCAGCAAGAAGCGTTAGAGGCGGCGGTAGAGGAGTAGCGCTTGGCTAAGAAGTTGTTGGTGGCAGTTCGGATTACGGTTATGTCGTAGATGTGAGGATTTTCGGAGATGGATTCGCGGAAGCTCGAAAGAGAACTTGGGCTTGAAATTGAAGTCTCCCACGACGTCTCGTTCGTGTAAGATGAAGAGGATGTATAAGCTACGGTGGTTGGACTAGATTCAGAAGCGGAGGGAGGTGAGCTCAGGTGGCTCGGTTGAGTCCGAAGGGACTGACTCGAGCGAGTTCGTTGAGTCCGGAACGAGGAAGGTTCCGACGCGTTGGCTCCCATTTTGGTTTTACGCTTAGAAGAGGACGAAATTGAAAAATCAACTAAACAAAAAGGGACGAGTTTGGGGGGATAATTAATGGAAATTTGGTCAAAAAGCATGCTGGTATTAATATTATAGACCTGCTAGAAATGGGAAGCCGGTGAGAAGTGAGAACGGTGCTGCTGCTAACCTGCGCATGTGAAAAAAAGGCGCAAGATATCTCGTTAGCTTCTCCGATTCTCCCCAATCGGTAAAATTAAAAAACTGATGTTTTTTTTTTTTTTTTGACAAATTCTAATTTTATTTAAAGGGTAGTGGAATGAAGAAAAAAGAAATTTTAGAAAAAGAGAATCTAAGAACTAGGACGTGTGGAACAAAGATAAATAACTTAATTAATCGATTAAATATGTTTACTTAATAATTAGTTTTTATTAAATAAAAAGTAATTAAATTACTATATAAAATAAAGTTTATTGGATAAAATCTAAGTTTGGTGACTTGCTTATCCAACGGGTACTTCAATAGACTTACCAAAAAGGCAATAGTTGAAGGCAGTATGTATTGGAGCATTAGGACCAAGTAGCCTTTGAAAGTCGGCCAAACTTTATCTTGAGGCAACACAAAAGTCTTACATTACATTATTACACAAGTCAGAAGTTAGAGCAAAAGTTTCTTCTTGGCGGCTGCAATATGTATTCACATTCGAAGACGGTCGTGTATTCCAATTTCCACAAATTGACAGTTGATTCCACGCACGCACAGCTTTGTTTCATCCAGTCAAGCAATGGAGAAAGACGTTTTTTGTTCTCCTTATTCCGGTATACCCTGCATTCTCATGCTCTTGTTCGACTGTGAAAGGGAAACTAGTGTTGAGATGTTGGAATTTGGAAAACAACTTTGAAAATGTTGCCCCCCAAACAATCTTCAATTAAGTCTATTTCCAATGAAAAATACACAATTCTTCGCTCTCTAGTATTTTTGGGGCCGAAGCAGAAGTTCAAAAATAAACTTTTATAAAATAAAAATATATTAATATTTTTTGATTATTCAATTAATAAAGATTAGATAGAAATGAAAAATTTCTAGCATTTAGCTCGTAGTACAGAGGAAAAAAAACCCTACGATGCATGCTCCTACTTTCTCGGAGAATGCGGGAATTCCTACGGCGGCTCAGTACTGTGATTCGAGCGGGCAGCCACCGGGAGAAGCGATAGCTGGTTCTTTCCCAGTCACGGTGGCGGCGCAGGGTGATGCTGGGGATATGGAGGTGCTGCAGATTGAGAAGGCGACGGTAGAATCTGGTGTTGCGGAAGGGTTGGACGTTGATATGATTGTGGCTGGGGTGGAGCAAACGCCTCTGGTGGTGGTGGACGGAGGAACTGTCGTCGGAGAAGAGAACAAGAAATCGTACGCCTCCATGGTGGCGGGTTCGTCAACAGGTGGTGTAGGGACTATGGCCACGGCGGCCGATGATGAGTTGGAAGTTTTGGATACCGACTTCGTGGTGGATCGATCTGGTTTGTTTCCTCGCATATCCTTTTCGGAGCGAATTCATGCTCGAATTGATGATAGCATGCATAATACTATTATTGTGCGACCCCTTGGTCGATCGATAGGTTTCAAAACCTTGGCGACTCGTGTGCATGCAATTTGGAAGACGGAAAAAAAATTTCAGGTTATCGACTTGGACAATAATTATTTTCTGGTCAAATTTGAATCAGCAGGTGATTATACCAAGGTTTTGACGGGGGGACCTTGGACTTTGTTTGGGTGTTATTTGACGGTACAACCGTGGAGTAGAAGCTTTTCGACTGCGAAAAAATATCCATCTCAGGTGGTTGTATGGATACGGTTGCCGGGTCTACCTTATAGATATTATTCTAAGGCTTTGTTTTCAAGAATTGCAGACGTGATTGGACGTGTGATAAAGATTGACTATAGCACGGCTTTAGGTGAAAGAGGGCGTTTTGCGAGACTTGCAGTGGCGGTGGATTTGAGTAAGCCTCTTTTGTCTTGTATTGGGATTGATGGTTTCGTTCAAAAGCTTGAGTATGAGGGGTTGCATTTGATTTGTTTTAAGTGTGGTCGATATGGTCACTCGGTGGCTGCGTGTGTTCATTCGGTTGGTGAGGGGGAGAGTATGGATGTGCCGTCGAATTCAGTGGCAAATAGTGAGGCCGATGTTTTGAATAAAGACATAGCTAAGGATGATCTATTTAGTCCTTGGATGGTGGTTGAGAAACCCCGACGTCGTACGAATCGGGGATATGGAGCTAATGCAAGTGGGACTTCAGGGGAGCGTAGGGGTTCTCGATTTGAAGTTTTACACGAGTTGCATGGGGACGATAGTGGTTTGGATGGGGGAAGGCCAAAGGAAGTGGCAAGTGGTGCGGTGAGCATGGCAAAAAAGGATGTGCATGGTAAACGGCCAATGGACCAGGATACGCCGCCTTTGCGACATGCACCGAGACCGATGGGGGGTGTTAAAATTCGTGAGGTTAGTTCCGACAAAGCTGTCGAGAAAGTGGCTAAACAGCCGGTGATCGATGTGGCTAAACAGCCGGTGATTGATGTGGCTAAACAGCCGGTTGCTGGGAACGGGAATGCTACACCGAGTAACGATTTAGTTACGCCGGTGATTGATGTGGTGTCGTCTATGGAGGGGATTGATGCACAAGCTGTTCCATATACACCGGGGTTAGCATCGGGCTCACACAAAGCGATATCAATAAAGGAAGGGCGTAATGATTTTAAGTCAACGTCAAGGTTTCGGCATGGTAATGGTTCTGGTAAAATGGGGAGTTCGTTGTCTGCAGTACAGCGCAAGAGCTTAAAGGTTTCGAAGAAGCAGGAAACTAGAGTACCTCCCCGTCCGGTACTTACAGAATGGGTATCGGAACTTTCTTCGAGACTTGATCAGGCGCAGGACACGGGTCAACAAGGTAATCAGGGCGTTGCTGGTAGTGTTGGCGTTCAGATGATGGAGGTGAACCGGGTTGCTGATGACGAGAATGGTGGGATAGTTGGGAAGGAAAATTGCCCGCCATCTCAGTAAGGCCTGGTTTGATTGGGTATTTCTCTTTTATTTTATTTTATAATGAATATTATGTTCTGGAATACACAGGGTGCGGGAAGTGCTGAATTCCGGCGCCACTTTAAAAATTTTGTACGTAGTAATAATCCTCAGATTGTTGCTTTGTTTGAGCCGCGGGTAAGCTATGGCGAAGCTGATAGAGTTATTCAGAGATTTGGGTTTCCGAACTCCTTTCGGGTTGAGGCGCGAGGCTTTAGTGGTGGAGTCTGGCTCTTATGGAGGGATGGATTGGATGTAGAGATTATGTCGGTGTCCAATCAGTTTATTCACGGAAGGGCACGGAAGGTTAGTTCTGGAAATTGGTTCTTTTTCACTGCTATTTACGCTAGCCCTAATGTTTGTGTTAGGCGACATTTATGGAATAAATTGAAATGCCTTGATCCGGGTGGTATGGAACCGTGGGTGTTAGGTGGTGATTTTAATGCAATCCTCCGGAAAGAGGAACGTTGTGGTGGTTCTTGCGATGTTTTGGGAACTAGTCCTCTTTTTCAGGAGTTTATAGATATGTTAGAATTGACAGAATTGGAGTTTAAAGGGGATAAATTTACTTGGAGTCGTGGGGATTTGTACCAACGGTTGGATCGCTGTTTGGTGAATAATGCCTGGCTTATGGAATTTCCGGTATCGATTGTTATACATTTAGATAGAGTGGGTAGTGATCATTGTCCGCTACTAGTCCGACAGGATAGGGGTAGAATCCAGAATGGCGAGAGACAATTTCGGTTTTTATCGGCATGGCAGGACCATCCTGGTTTCCGCGAGGTTCTTGAGAAAGCGTGGGATGGATCCTTACCCATCAGTACTAATGTTCGAAAATTCCAAGAGATCATGAAGGAATGGAATAGCGATGTGTTTGGGCATATAGGGAAGAAGAAGAAAAGATTATTAGCACGTCTTAGAGGGATCGATAGGGCTTTACAGCTATCGTATTCAGAGTTTTTGGTTGAGTTGAGGTGTACTTTGAGGGCTGAATTAGATATTGTGTTGGAACAAGAAGAATCGTTGTGGTTTCAGAAATCAAGGAGTCAATGGATTTTGCATGGGGATAGGAACACTCGTTTTTTTCATGCTTCCACGATGGCACGACGACGTGCTAACCTTATTTTGGGACTCAAATCAAGTAGCGGGAATTGGGAAACGGATCAGGCCGTGCTGCGCGCGGAAGCGATTGAGTTTTATAGGAGGCTTTTCACGGCGGATCAGAATTGTCAGGGTCTGTACCATATCCGGGGGAAGTTTCCGAGAATGAGAGATGCGGTACGGAGATCGTTATGTGCTCCTGTTGCGAATGCTGAGATTAAGGCAACAATTTTTGATATGGATCCGTGGAAGGCCCCAGGGATTGATGGTTTACATGCAGGATTCTATCAGTTGAATTGGGATGTGGTGGGTGATAGTGTGTGTCAATGTTTACAGAGCATTTTTGCAGGGGAATTGTTCCCGGAAGACTTGAATAAGACGATTATGGTGTTGATCCCAAAAGTTGCCGCACCTGAAAATATGAGCCATTTTAGACCTATCAGTTTGTGTTCCGTGCTATACAAGGCTATTACAAAGGTGGTGGTTAATCGGATTAAACCTTTTTTATCAGATTGGATCTCTGAGTATCAAACTAGCTTTATTCCGGGGCGTGCTATCACGGATAATATAGTGATTGCCCAAGAGATCGTTCATTCGATGTCCAGGAAAACAGGGAAGCGGGGATGGATGGCTTTGAAGATTGACTTGGAAAAGGCGTATGATAGACTTGAATGGTGCTTTATTGATGATACTCTCCGAGATGTTGGGTTCCCTGATTATTTGCGAAAGCTGATATTGACTTGCGTTTCCAGTGTGTCGACACAAATTAGTTGGAATGGATCGTTAACCGATGCATTCTCTCCTTCTCGCGGCATTCGGCAAGGTGATCCCATATCTCCATACTTATTTGTGCTTTGCATGGAGAGACTTAGCCAGGCAATTCAGCAGAAGGTTGGTTCGGGTTATTGGAAGGGTTTTCAGTCTTTTCGCCAGAGTCCGGTTATTTCGCACTTGATGTTTGCTGACGATATGGTTTTATTTTCCGAGGCATCAATGGAGCAGTTGGATGTGGTAAGAGAGGTGCTGATTGAGTTTTGCAGATTTTCCGGTCTTAAGGTGAATGTGCAAAAATCTAGTATATATTTCTCAAAGAATGTTACGCAGGCGGATCGACATTCCCTGAGATCGGTGGCGGGTTTCTTGGAGGTATCGGACCTCGGACGATATCTTGGTGTTCCAATTTTGCATAGGCGGGTAACTCGAGCTACGTATGCCTATATTATTCAAAAGGTACGTGATAGATTGTCAAATTGGAAGGCGAAGTACTTGTCATTTGCCGGAAGGATTACTCTCGCCAAAACGGTGTTATCGGCAATTCCCTATTATGCAAACAACCAAGTTACCGGCGGTTGTGTGTGATGAAATTGAAGGGTTGATACGGAAGTTTGTTTGGGGGAGTTCATCTGATAAAAATGGTGTGCATCTGGTTAACTGGAGTGATTTGTGTAAACCGCTGGAGTTGGGTGGTTTGGGCTTCAAAAAACTTCGCGATCAAAATGATGTGTTTCTAATGAAGATTGGATTTAATTTAATTGTGAAACGGGATCAGTTGTGGGTTCAGTTCTTGCGTGCTAAATATAAGTGTAAGGAGACTCTACCATTATCCATTACTAGAGGTGCTAGTTCGCATCTTTGGCGAGGGATTTCGGCCGTATGGAAGGAGGTGCGCGAGGGGATAATTTGGAAGGTTGGACATGGGAAGGATATCGATTTTTGGCGAGATGATTGGGTTCATGGCATTGGTCCGCTTGAGCATGTGGTTTCTCATCCCGGGATGTTACCGGATACTTTTACATCCCTCAGGGAGATGACAACGTATGATGGACAGTGGGATCGACAACGGTTTCAGCACATACTAGATAAAGAAGCTGTTGACAGGATTATGGCGGTGAAGGCACCTTTGGAGGGTGATTTGGTCGATGGTCTTGGCTGGCGATGGAATGCAAATCAACGCTTCATGGTGAAGTCGGCGTATACGGCGCACCAACAGCATGCGGGGGCGTCGATTGATAGTTTGTGGAGGTTGGTGCACCATTGGCAAGGGCAACAACGGATCCGAATGTTCCTCTGGTTGGTGTGTAAGGGAAGGTTGTTGACGAATGAGGAGCGAGTTCGACGACATATGTCGGATTCGGCGTCATGCTTGAGATGTGGGGTAAGTGTTGAGAATATCAATCACATATTCAGGGAATGTTGGATGGCAAGAACAATTTGGTCGAAATTGATGCCGACGGTGCTTGGTGGCTGGTTCTATACAGGTTCGACACAAGAATGGGTGGCTAGGAATTTGAAATGTGAGTCGGTCTTGTGGGGTGGAAATTCTCGATGGGATCTGCTGTTTGGGATAGTGCTTTGGAATTTATGGACAGCTCGGAACTGTCTTGTATTCACGGGAGAGACCAGGGACAGTGAGGAGGTTGTTGCCCGCTGTATTCAAATGTTGCTGAACACGGAACGGGCGCTGCAGTCACGCCGGATCGTGGTACAGCAGCAGGTTGTGACGTGCCAGCAGCAGCGACGTTGGGAACCGCCAGCAGCCACGGAGTGGAAGGTGAATGTTGATGGAGCCTGTGACGGTTCGACGGGAATGGCGTCTTGTGGTGGCGTAATTCGCGATGCAACCGGTCTTTGGAAGGGTGGCTTTATGAAGTTTATTGGGCGGTGTAGTGCGATGGATGCGGAGATGTGGGCGATTCATGAGGGATTGCGGTATGCACTAAGATGTGGTGTAGAAAATATTGTAATTGAATCGGATTGCGCGGAGGTTGTTCGCGTGTGACAAAGGAAAATGGTAAGGCGGATTCCAACTCTATGGTGAGAGCGATTCGAGGACTAAGTGGTTTATTTCGTGTTTGTGAGGTTTGACATGTGCACCGAAACGCAAATAGAGTTGCGGATGCTTTGGCAAAGTTAGGACCATGGCAAGATTATGAGGTGATCTATTTCGACTATCCGCCTGATGCGGTGTTGGGAATGTTACATGATGATTTGCCTAGTTAGATTGGTTCTTGTTGATCGATTTATACTGTTGTAATACTATGGTGAGTACTCTTTTCCTCCATTTAGGTTAGGGAGGTTTTTAACGAGGCTTGCCATAGTATTTTATCCCTTTGATTAATCAAAAAAAAAAGATTAGATAGAAATGAAATGTCTTTAGAATTTAAAATATTTTTAAGACCAATCTTCAATTATATTACCGTTTATTTACTTTTAAAAGTTAATTTAAATTAATTCTTTCCCTTTTTAATATAATACCGTTTGTTTATAAGCAATCGTTTCCTGTTTTAAATAAATTTTATAAGTTTAAAATTTATGTTTAAATTTTAGGGTTTATATTTTAGAGTGTTAACGTTAGGGATTTAGATTTGAAAAATTCTTTGATACACAAATTTGCGTAAACTTTAATTTACACGAGCCTTTCAATTTTAGGGTGTAGGGTTTAAACACAAGGTTTATGGATTTAGTGTACATACTCTAGAATTTGTGGTTTATGTTTAAAATTTAGAGTTTTAAGTTTAGGTTTTATAGTGTTAGGGTTTGAGATTTATGTTTTAAATTTAATGGAAGGGTTGTGTACTTTTTTTGACAACTTGTTTATTAAAATATAACTATTTACATTTTAAATTTTATAGCTTAAATATAAAGGGTTGTGTAATTTTTTTATATAGCTTAAATATAATTTTTAAAATTTTAAATTTTATAACTTAAATATAAATTATTGTGTATACTTACTACTCAATAAGAGTAGTGGAAACGAAAAAAATAATGGGGAAAACTACACCAGTGACCACCGAAGATATTGGGGATACTTATTTGAACCACCGAACTAAAAAAAAAACGTCAATCACACCACCGAACTTATAAAATCAACCTATTTTAACCACCGCCGTTAAAACCCTAACGGTGGAGTGACGGAACTGCCACGTGGCAGTTGATGGGTATTTTTAAAAATTACACATTTGGTCCCTGTTATTTACATATTTTTTCAATTTAGTCCTAATTTTCAATTAATAAAATAATAAATTATTTATTTAAGTGGTGACACGTGTCAAGATCTTATTGGAGGATTTAATTATTTATATTTAATTTTATTAATTTATTTTCCCCCTCCAATCAGGTAGTGACACGTGTCACCACCAATTTAGAGGAGAAAAACAACAATTCAATCATATGCATGCTGGGGGACTCGAACCTGGGTCTCCCAGGTGTAAGTGCAACTGCTCTACCACTGCACCAAGCACATCTTTGTGCTATAATTCTCCACATATAATATATATCTATTATTAGTTTCTACATTTATAAGCCAAAAGCTCAAACCCTAAACACTAATTTCACATGTATAAATCCTAAACCCTAAACTCTAACACTAAATATTTCAAATTAAACCTCAAACCCTAAAATTTTTAAATTAATTCCACGCTAAATATCCTAAACCCTAAACCCTAAAATTTTCAAATTAATTCCACGCTAAATATTTCAACTTAACCCTTAAACCCTAAACCCTAAATATTTCAAATTATTTTTACGTTAAATATTTCAAATTAAACCCCAAACCCTTAACCTTAAACCCTAAAAAATTCAAATTAATTACAATCTAACTATTTTAATTTAAACCCTAAACCCTAAATATTTCAAATTAATTTCACGCTAAATATTTCAAATTAAACCCTAAATATTTATTGTGTAATTAATTTGAAATTTAGGGTTTAAGGTTAGGTTTGGGGGTTTAATTTGAAATATTTAGGGTTTAGGATTTAAGGGTTAATTTGAAATATTTAGCGTGGAATTAATTTAAATTTTTTAGGGTTTAGGGTTTAAGATTTAGGATATTTAGCGTGGAATTAATTTAAAAATTTTAGGGTTTGAGGGTTAATTTGAAATATTTAGGGTTAGAGTTTAGGGTTTAAGATTTATACATGTAAAATTAGTGTTTAGGGTTTGAGCTTTTGGCTTATAAATGTAGAAACTATTAAGAGATATATATTATATGTGGAGAATTATAGCACAAAGATGTGCTTGGTGCAGTGGTAGAGTAGTTGCACTTACACCTGGGAGACCCAGGTTCGAGTCCCATAGCATGCATGTGATTGAAATGTTTGTTTTTCTCCTCTAAATTGGTGGTGACACGTGTCACCACCTGATTGGAGGGGGAAAATAAATTAATATAATTAAATATAAATAATTAAATCCTCCAATAAGATCTTGACACGTGTCACCACTTAATTAAATAATTTATTATTTTATTAATTGAAAATTAGGACTAAATTAAAAAAATGTGTAAATAACAGGGACCAAATGTGTAATTTTTAAAAATACCCATCAACTGCCACGTGGCAGTTCCGTCACTCCACCGTTAGGGTTTTAACGGCGGTGGTCAAAATAAGTTGATTTTATAAGTTCGGTGGTGTGATTGACGTTTTTTTTAGTTCGATGGTTCAAATAGGTATCCACAATATCTTCGGTGGTCACTGGTGTAGTTTTCCCAAAATAATGGATGGTGACAGCTCATGACAATGTGGGACCGTTTTATGAAAAAAAATTCAAACAAATATTTATTTCTCCTTTGATTTGTTGACAAATTGATTTTGAGGAATTTAGTTTGTCTAAGCATTAATGCAAGGCCTAGAAACCTTTTAAATGTGTGAGCAAAACAGAAACAGCCCAAACCCAATTAGATCGTAGCTGAAATAGATGGGACCAAATTGGAACCAGTTCTAACTTCTACGTCATAAATTTCTTCTTTTTTGAACATATAATTTGCATTTCAGTTCCTCATGCGGTAACCAACACAAACTAGTTGCATAAGTTCCCACTTTTACTATTTCCCCCGCCCCTTCCTTTTAGGTGCACATCATGAAAGCTTATGCCCGATGAATACTATCATCACATCCTATTTCAGGTTACGCCGGTCAGCCCAACACCCAGTGACGGAGCTATGTTTAGCAATGGAGCCCTCCCATTTCCCATTTTGTTTTATATAATTACATTTAAGGTCCTCTTAACTTAAATACTAATAAAAAAAATTTGCGTCTCTCTTAAATTTTAAATTTAAAGGTTTAATATACCTTTACCTCTCATACTGCTGATCCTAGCCAGTGGCAGAGCCACATATATACAAGTGGGGTCAATTGACTCTACTTGATTTGTTAGAGTGTGAGATTTTCAAGGAGTTAATATAGAATTTTCATATGATATAATAGAATTGATCCCACTTGATTTGCTGGGAATGAGGTCAACAATACTTATTGTAGTGGTAATAAAATTCTCGTACCTCATACTCTACTCTGACTAGGGGGTGTAAACGAGCCGAGTTAAGCTCAAGTAATGCTGAGCTCGACTTAGCTCGTTAAGATTTCGAGTCGAGTTCAAGCTCGAGTAGTTTTTAACGAGCTTGAAAAAATCCGAGCTCGAATCGACTCGTTAAGAACTCGAGTCGAGTTCATGCTTGATTCAAGCCCAAACAAGTCAAGTGTTGACCGATCTTTGACAATGTTGGACACGAGTAGCTCACAATCTGTCATGTCTCATTTAAAGCCCTATCAGGAAAAAATTGATACAAAAGTTGTGTAAACTCAATGTTGTTAATTTTAGGGTTTAGGGTGTTAGTTTAGGGTTTAGAGGTTTAGGTTGCTAGGTTTAGAATTTAATAATTAGATTTTATGGTTTAGGACTTATGTTTAGGGTTAATGTTTTAGGTTTAAGAATTTAGATTTTAAATTTTAAATATTAAAAAATAGTGTATTTTCGAGTAGCTCGTGAGATTTTCGAGATAGATATCAAGTAGCTCAGCTCGATTCGTTAAGAATTCAATCCGAGTTCGAGCTCGAGTCGACTCCAATCGAGTCGAGCTTTGACCGGTCTGACTTGAATAGCTCGCGATCTGTCTCGTCTCATTTACAACCCTAACTCCAACCCCACTATATGGTAATCCTGGCTCCGCCACTAGTCCTAATTCTGTCCCTGATAACACTTTAGGTTTCCTTCCCCCAAAATTTCTCCCTCACCTCATAATTTTATTTCATTTGATTAGAAAGGGTTAGCGTGGGTCATAGGCTTACACATTCCTTTCATTCGGAGCGTGCAAATACAATCTTCTTCATCGTATATTTGATTGTCCATCTTGTTCCCCACGAATGCCTAGATTTGGAGCTCCCCTCCTTATTGCTCTAGGATTTATATCATGTCTTTGCTGAATTTAGTATGTGGTTGTCCATTTTTAATGTTTTAGACACGTTTTCTTTTATCAAATGCTAACAATGGACGTCCTTTCATACCATCAAGCACATGAATAGTCATTCTAACTTGACAAAACTAATCTTAGCATTTTCCTTTTGCTTAAGTTCTCGCCACTTTGTTTGATTGGGTGGGAAAATATAAAAGAATAAAGAGAGAGACACTGACGGTGCTATTAATAAAAATTATTTTTTTATTCTGTCCTCCTATATAAATTGTTTTAAAAATTAATTTATTTCTAAACTTTCAAACATTTATATTTTATCCCCTAACTTTAAATTTCAGCCTCTTCCCTAGAGAGAAAAAAGAGAAGTGAAAAGAAAACAAAACCTTTAATGTGCTTGGTGTAGAAGAAAAGAAATGAGAGGGAGATCATCCTCATGTGTAAAAACTAATACTCATTAGAACACTGACCCACCAAAATTAGGTATACGATACCGATCGATTCATATTAGTAATGATAAAAAATTTAGAATCGAGAGGACAACAAAAGAAAAATCGGTGCAGAATTTGAGTAAAGTTGTAATTAAATTTTAAAAGACTTATTGGGACAAAAATCTCATGCCCTTTTTTGGTGTCCCTTTACATACCCCAACACTAAAAAAAATTCAAGTCATAACCATGAATTCTAAATCCAAAATCTTAAATCTTAAAAATACACCAAAACCTTAATTACATAAATCTTAACTCTAAACTCTAAATGAAATTGTCTAGTATAAGAAAAAAAAAGGGCAGACAATTTCTATATTTCGAGTCCTTTTTGAAAGAAAAATCAAGTTTACATAGATTTTATTTATAAGTAAAGTTAACCGATGTCAATCATGTGATTATGGAATCAAATCTTTCTTCGTCTTTCTGGGAAAACTTGGAAAAAGTTGAAAACAACAGTAACGAAGTGCTTGAAGATCAGATTAGTATTTGATTCCCCTTACCATACAATGAAATGAAATAAGCTTCATGATTGTTAGATCAGATGCCTTTCAAGGACAATTTATAATATTTAAAAGTAATTCGATCATCACAAAATTCATCAATAATCCATACATAAATTATATTTCAAAGAACAAAACCACTTAGCTACCTTGAATGTTTTTTCGGACACGGGCCACATGGTCACTTAGGGCAAACACAGTGCTAGTTTAGTGGTTTACATGAAAGGACACGTCGGCCACGTAGAGAGCAGTTCAGTCAAATGAAGCAGTCCAATAAAATATTGGGCGACTGAGAGTTGCTGAAGAACGGGCGAAGGGGAAGGGCAGCTACGTTATTATTCCCCCCACAAAGACAAAAAACAAAGTTGTAGGGCATCATCTGATGTGACCGCCATAAACGAAGAGGACACAACCCTTGCAATAGAAAAAAAGAAAGAATGGACCCTAAAAACCAGCTTCTGTGCACTGGCGAATTAGGTCAGGCTGATGTCAATGTTCAAGGGCTATCGTCAAACTGCAGATTGTTCCTTTCGCAGTTGCTTTTCTTTACAACCCTGTTGATTTCTTTGATTAGACCGTTTTTCAAAGAAAAGCAGTGGGGGCGTAAACTTCGATAACAAATGGCATCGTCACCGTCCAGAAATGAAATCAGACGTCAGGTATGAGGTCTACAAATTTGGTTGAAATGATGATGGATGTTTGATATAGACCGGAAGGAACTAGTTATTGCCGTACAGGAAGGGGGTGACCGGCTTTTATTCCTTTCGATTACTAATCGTTTTTATCGGTAATCGGTAGGAGAGAAGCGTTTAAAAGCAAAAGATAGCTGTGGACTGTGGTGGTCGGCATTGAAAGCGGGAGGGGAGAGGGGGAAAAGGTCGGACAGCGGCGGTAGTTTCTAGGATAAACGGGTTGCTGATATCATCCACTGTTTTCCGTACAGATCAGGAACTGTGTTTATGAATTCCTATCGAATCAATAGTTTTCGATTCAGACTAGTTTTTTATATATAAATGAGTAAACTATAAATAAGGTCACTCAATTATTGTTAAGTTTACATTTATGTCACTTAATTATGGGTAAAGTTTCATTTGGGTCACTCAATTATTAAAGGTTATATTTGGATCATTCATATGAGAAATGTTACATTGGGTCACCCTTCATATTAAAAAAATATTCAATTTGTGTAATAGATTAATTAATGATTTCAAATGAGGTATTCTAATGTTAACAATGATATACAAGTAATTTTGAAGAAAAAATGACTAAATTAATATATTTTTTAAATATGAAAGGTGACTCAAACGTAACCTACACATAATTGAGTGATCTAAATGTAACATTTAATAAATGAATGACCCAAATGTAACTTTACCCTAAATAAATTAATGGTTAACACATCAAACGTTGAAATCATATTTTTAAGTAATTATATCACAACAAAAAACTAAGATTTAATTATAGAAAGTAATATTCAATATTGACGATTTGAAGTATCAACTATCATAAAAATACTCTAAGAAAGGTCTTGTCAAATTATGAGAATTTTGTTGTTTGTGCTTTTATTCTTGTTCAATGGGTGACCCTGACCGAATATAACCGAACTATTGGCTACTAATTTAGAATAAAAATCGTGTAATTTTTTTTATGTTTTTAAATAAGATCAACACTAAAAAATAAAAAATAAAAATTTAGTCAAAATTCTAAGTTCTAAAGTTTAAACCTAACACTTAATATTCTAAAAAAATATATCATACTCTAAATTCTATAAACGCTAACTATAATTCTTAACCTTAAATTCTAAACCCAATTTTAAGTGTGAGAATATAAATATAATACATAAAAGAGCCAGGTGATTTCTATCCAAAAATTTAGGCTATATGGAAATTTTCACATTTCACTGGAACTGGAAGCGCTGGTTATTCGAGGTCTTATAACGGGAGAGTGACCCCGTCCCTCTGCAATGACAGATGACTTTCATAATTAACAATTTTTAACGATTACTTTAATTTCTGTTAAAAAAAGTCATTAAAATTTGTAAAACTGCATTATTTAAGCTGAGATCTGACTCTTTAAACAATGATTTGACAGGTAATTAAACAGATTTAGTCAAGGCTGTTCCATCTAAACCCTCCCACACGTATTTAGCTTTAAACTTGAAAAATTATGTTCAAAGGGACCCTACGAGGGGACATGCAATTCATTCCCCTTCACTTTTCTCCGTTACATCTAAATTTAACGTTCTCTTCCATCGTTCCAAAGCGACAACCATGCTTAAATATCAACACCAGTTCACATTTCTCTCTTTCTATTTCGTAATGCAAAAGTAAAAAACAACCCTTAAAGTTTGACTTTTTATCACTTCAACACTTTTTTTGTGCGGAACAACCACTTAATATTTTATTTTTATGTAATTTTTACTCTCGTTTGATGAAAATTGTTAATCAATTAACGGTCAACTCTCATCAATGATATGACATGACCACATGTATGAAAATGCTGACATGGCAATGCCACATGTATGAAGATGCTGATGTGGCATCAATAAATTTTTTTAAAAATAATTATTTTTACCAGATATTTTATTTATCACATTCAAACAAAATAAATCTTAAAAGAAAAAAATATTAAAAATGCCAAATACAGTCAGTCTTCCCAAAAATTCAAACTTTACAAATTGTTCCAAAAACAAAAAAAAATGTCATCGTCATCGGTTCACCGGTAAAGAGACTTATGCGCTTTTAAAAATTCTGATTTCACTCTCCAACTCCAGTATGACCCTCAAAAATCATGTTTTGAAAAAGAAAACTCAAGATCCAATTGTCTTTCTCGGGTTTCATTGGTTACTTAGAAGCCCACGATCTGTCCCGATCCACGCGTTGAGAAGGCGACTGGTTGTTCCGACGGTGAAGGCCGAGTGCGGCGGTCCACGTCGTTAGCTCCAAGAGGCAGGAGTCAAATCCCATCTGAATTCATTAGTGTTTTTTTTCATATTTGAAGAAAGATATGGGTTAGAGCGGGGTAAAAAATGGGTTAGGCGATAAATAAAATATCTGGGTTTTTTCGGGTTTATTAGAATTTTTTGAATGTGATAAATAAAATATCTGATAAAATACTAACAAATTAGTAGTTTAACCTAGTGGTTAGGCGTTAAAAATTCCGTTGATGCCACGTCAGTATTATCATACATGTGGCATCGCCACATCAACATCTCCATACATGTGATTATGCCACATCATCGAAAAAAGTTGACCGTTAATTGACTAACGGTTTCCATCCAATATTAAAAGCTACTTTTAACTTTTTACCCTTTCGTAATTATTTCCATTCTGAACATTTTTTCTTGCTGGAAAACACTCCCAAACCGTTAGAAAATTTCCGTCTCGTATTTTAGATCTTTTTGAGGAGGTAACCTATTTTTATGAACAATTATTACAAATTTCAGCTTATAGTTTTTGTTTTGCTACTTTGAAGTTTGCCGAGCTGTTGCTTCATTTTCTTGCTTGGAGAATATTGAGTTCAGCCTCTTTTTTGTTTTTTGTGTTTTAGTCGAACCAACGGAATCATGACGTATGTTGAAAATTTTAATATCATAAAAAAAACCATTATTTTAGTGCTTCTTCTTGTTCCACATGAAGCAGTTTCTGCTTAAAAAATCATATACAAACTCCGTTCACTAAAAAAAAAAACCAAGCCCAAAGCTTCTGTTGATCCAATTTTATTAGGACTAGCTTTTAAAGGTTGGGTGTTTTCAGTAGCTTGAAAGTTGAAACTGACAGGGGGTAGGGTTCTTGGCTCATCAACTTTGAAAACCTAGGGTTTTCAGAGATTAACGTGGAACTTGTGGTTGCTTATGTACGTTTGGGGTGTAGGCTTTTTCTGGTTTTGTAAGAAAAGCATCTAGCTTGCTTTAGTTGCTGTGGTTCTCTGTAAGTCTTTGCTCTGGTCTCTTGCTTTGCTTTCTTTTCCTTGTTAATTTAATTTATTTTCTTTTTCTTCTATTTTCGGAAGGCTTAAGTTTTGGTTTGTAGCATCTTGTGAAACAATGGTAACAGTTAAGCCTTAGTTTGATCGGATCTGAAGATTGTTTCTAACGGCCTAAGTAAACAATAAAAAGAAACAGCTTAACAAAATTTGGGTAAGGTTTGACAAGTGAAGTAAAATTGTTTGCCAAGCTTTCGCTTTCCATGACTTTTCTTGTTCCTATTTCTATTTTGGCTTCGCCTGTAAAAAAAATTCTGCACTGTTTTTTAAACTTCACGTGAATTTCTGTTTGTGTTGAGGGTACTTCTTGTCGTTTCTCTCTCTTAGTTTTCATGGGTAGCTTAGTTTTCTTTCTTTTCTTTTTTTTCTGAGACTGAGATGTGTTTTCTGCTCAGATTATTATTGGTACCTATAATATATCTTTGTCATTTTCCGGTTCTTTTAACGCAGATCATTGATCTTGGAAATGGAATATTGAGCTCCATGATATGCGTCGTTTTCCTGCTGATAGCTGAACTGGTGTTTCATGAGTTTTCTAGGGTAGCCAAATACTGGGAATCTATGTTAAATTGAAGGTGGAAGTGTCATCTTAGGTATGGATATGAGCAGGTTTAGAAATGACCATTCGCTATACGATCCAGTTGTTCTTTCTTCGGACATCTTCCATGTCTCGTCGAGCTCTAATGTTTTACCTCCTCTAAGGGATGCAAGGGTACACCAAAACTTACAAACAGCTCAAGGACACAGGCAAATGTTTGCCGAGGAACCGTCATTTTCCGGTTTGTCAGAGTCAAATTTATCCAAATTCAGTGCTTCATCTAAGGTCTCCGGTGATGGATTTGGCAACTGGAAGAGTGTAGGTTATGCAAGTGGATTTGCTGGTAGGGAAACCAATCAAGACCCTAGGTTTCTTGGGGAAGACGTGTCAAATAATGCAAGGGCAAACAACATATCTGCAGCCACGCACTATCTAAAGCCAAGTTATGGAAATTTACTTTATCAGAATGCTACACAAGATGCCGTTACTACCCAAGGGCTATCTCTTTCTCTTTCGTCAAACCCCGCATCTAAAACTTGTGCTGCGGTTGAAACTCAATTCACAGAGCTGGATCATTATGGTTTTGCTGGCTTTCACTCGAGGCCTGGTGAATTCAAGGAACTTCAAGATTCACAAACTTCATCTTTAACAGGTAAAGCTACCGGGAAATCAATTCAGGACGCGGGTGGAACTTCAAGTGATTATGTTCATCGTCAAACGATCCCCCTTGGCCCCTTTACAGGATATGCAACTATTCTTAAGAATTCAAGGTTTTTGGAGCCAGCACAAGAGCTTTTGGATGAACTCTGTCACTTTACCAACTCTAATCACTTTAAAGTTTCTGATACTTCCGACGGGATCTCCGGTGACATCAATGCTTTTGTTTCGGCTGATAGCCCTAATGCCGTTGATATGGAGGCTGGAACTAGCAAGGGAAATAACTCAGGGTCGTCGTCCTGTAGTTTTTACAGTTTTAACGAATCTTGTAGGCCTGAGTACCAACAAAAGAAGGCAAAGCTTGTATACATGCTGGAGGAGGTTGGTAATCGTTTCTCTTTTACCATTCATAAATTGTGAGTAGTTTACATTTATTTATTATTTTAGGATAAACTACATTAGGGACCACAAATGTTTAAGATGATTGCACTTTAGTCATCCAAATAATAATAATTTTAATCATCAGCGTTAAAGAATACTTTCAATTTGGTTATTCCGTTGTTAAACAACTAATCTCATTGAAAAAATTTATGTCTTCCGATAAGACTATGACATGTGTGTCTTATGTTGATTTTATAAAAATTGTTTATAATTTATGTTAGAAAACAAAAATATTAATGGAGAAGAGTAAAAAATATTATTATAAAAACGAATTAATTATAACATAAATTATAGAATGTTATAAGAATATATTTATAATACAAGTACTAATTGATTAAAATTAAAAAAAGTATGTATTTGAGTGACCACTTGCGTAGTTTTTACATGCATTTTCAATGCACGCTAATTAGCGACAATATGCTTATTTTTTTAAAAATAATTTTATATGCTTTGACCGTGGATAACAAGCGCTTAGATTATAATTTTAGTGTTTGTTATTAAATTTTAAATTTTTGGTATAAATTTTATGGTTTGAGGGCCCTAAAAAATACGTGACCTCGCGGATTTTTACTAATGGTGCATCAAATATATATATAATTTTTTCCATTTAACCTTAGGGCTAGAGCTAGACCATATCCTCTTTGTACTTACCGATTACAGTGCCTATGTATATGCCGCTGCAAATTTACTTTTGTACTTGTTGATTGCATTGATTGCGAACACTCAACTTTAAAGTACTTTGCTGATAATCAAATGGAGTAGTGTTAAATTATTATTATTTTTCCTGAGTCCAAAACACAGATAAATCTTTATCCTTAAGTAAAAACTTTAAACTCTATGATGTAGCAATTGATATTACAACTTAGTTGTCGCGATTGGTAACACATGTTGTACCACTTTTTCAATTGGATTTGGTTCACATTTCTCTATCAAAAAACCAAGTGTGGGGCTTGGGATTGGTTGTAAATCTCGTCTAGCTAAGCGTTGTCTTTTCAAACACAGATAGGGCTGTGGATAGCATGTTGCCTTTTCAGTAGGAGTTGCTGATATTGCTCATAGATCGACCCCCACCCCAAACAATGCATCTCAATTATAGTGCTACTTTCTAAGGATTTGTTTTCTTGCAACTTTATTGTTTAAATATTGTTTAGACGTTCATATTTAGGAAAATAAGTCCAATAACTCCAAATTGCATCAGTTTTCATCGGGATGGCAATCCTCTATCCTTTTTCGGTGCTTTTATTTATGCCTTCATGCTCAAAATTAGGTTAGAGTTTAGAGTTCTAGGTTAGAGTTTATGGTTAGTGTTTAGGTAATTAGTGTAAAGTGTATTTTTTAGGGTATAAAGTGTAGGGTTTAGGATTTAAAATTTAGGGTTATGGCTGTTTTTTAGTGTTGGATTATAAGTAGGGCACCGAAAAGGGTAGAAGATTTTTATCATTTTCATCATGATAAATATAATTGTGTGAAGCGTCTTAAATTTCACAAAGGATCCTATTCATGCTCTATTATTTGTTGGTTTTACCATTTTTTTGTTGTGTTTGAGTAATACTATTTCAAATTTAATCTGATAATAATGTGTCTGTCTTTCGATGGAAAGGTTTGCAGAAGATATAAGCTATACCATCAGCAGATGCAAATGGTAGTTTCTTCATTTGATTCCGTAGCTGGTCTTGGTGCTGCCACGCCCTACTTTTCCTTGGCTCTCAAGACAGTAGCAAAGAACTTTCGGTGCCTACGGAATGCTATTTTAGACCAGGTTAAGCACCTATCTAGAGCCCTCGGTGAAGACTTATTGTCCCCAACAACTTGTACTGGCAGTAGTAAAGGTGATATAAATATGTCTATGCTAAAGTATGTGGGTCAGAAATCTGGTGAGGTTAACTTGGGGTTCCCTGAACCCCAACAACATGGCTGGAGGCCCCAGAGAGGCCTACCGGAACGTGCGGTGGCTATTCTTAGAGCTTGGCTCTTTGAACATTTTCTTCATCCGTAAGTCTCATTATTCTTCCTTCTATTTTTGTTTTCTCTCTTAAATGTGTAATCTGATGTGAAGTTCTCTGTATTTGCTGTTCTTATAGGTACCCCACAGACACAGATAAGAACATGCTGTCCATTCAAACTGGCCTATCTCGAAATCAGGTACTTTTATTTGCTTCTTGTTTGTTGTCTAATTATTTAGACCAACACTGTTTATGTGATCCAATTAGATTTGTAAAGATTATGTCTTGCAAATATCTAGCTTTCATGATCTTTTGATTTGGTAATGCAGGTGTCTAACTGGTTCATAAATGCGCGTGTTCGGGTTTGGAAACCGATGGTGGAGGAAATACACATGCTTGAAAGCAGAGGCTTGGCTGAAGCCAATCTGAACTTGAACAAAAGTGATGGTGTACGTATTAGTGAAGGCCGACGTAATTGCTGGCTAAACGATGAGCAATCTGACAAGCAAGTGGCTTGCTCCGATATGCTGGTAGCGGACATTGCAGGTGATGCACATGATGTGGAACACTGGAATCATGAGAAACGTTCAAGGATGGATTTTCATACCCCAACAAACATGGAGGGTTCATTGATGGGTTATGCACCGTATGAGCAAAGCAGGCCGGAGAATGGCGGGATTGGAGCTGTGTCGCTTACTTTAGGACTTAGGCATGGTGTAGAAAGTGCACAACAGCAGCAGCAACATTATCAACAGCAGGATCATCTGAGGAGACAATTTGGAGGTCAACTGATTCATGACTTTGCCGGTTGAGCATATATTGGCTTATTGAAATGAGTAGCTGTTCTTTGTGACAATTTCCCGAATTTTTTGAACAAAATTCCTGCTAGTACATGGTTGCAGGTCACCTTGACAGCATTTGTCTGTCGTGTTGAATGTTGAATGAAAATGATGACAGTGGCACCACGCCCTCGTTGCTGCATGGTAGTTGCGGGGCGAGGGAAATCATTTTGGAAATTAGAAGTAATAAACGTTTGAAGTCGATTTGTAGTACAGTTTGTGAGAAGCTGTATGGATTTGTCGTGGTAGGGTTCAATTAAAGCACAGATATATAGAATAGTTTTTAGTTTCACTATTTCAGGGTAAGAAGGATTTGGCTCCCGAGTTTCTTCATCAATAAGTTGCATGTGTAGAAATTATTAATTTACTGCCAATCTTGTTTCTGCCTGATAAACCAGACGCTGAAGTTCTCGGTTTTTTCCCTCTAAATTATTTTGATTTTTTTTTTCACTTATAAATCAAAGAATATTACTTCCATCGACTTGGAATTATGGTCTTGAATGTGAATAAAAATCTTCTGCCAATATTTATGCTTCCTTATATGTCCCTACTAAAAACACCTAAAAATTAAATTTTAAGTCCTAACTTTAATTTTCATTTCTTAAACTCTAAAATATACACCCTAACATTCCCTACACCTTAACCTTAAGTTCTAAACTTAAACCACAAACTTCAAACCCGATATTTTAAGATGGAGGTACCAATGGGGGCATAGTTAGGGGTAGACGATTTTTATCCATTGAATGTATAGGTTTTTTTGTCTTTTCCCCATTCAATTTTCGTAGCATACCGACTTGTAGAGGGTGATGGTAATGAACAAAATTCTTCTGTTTCTTTTTCATATCTGTCCTAATATTAAAAAATTAAATTTTAAGTTTTAATCTTAAATTTTAAATCTCAAACTCTAAAAAAATATATCGTGTCCTTAATTCTCTGTATCTTAAACTATAACTCTAAATTTTATCCTTAAACTATAAATTTTCTTTTTTTTTTAATATAGCCCATAAATAAAAACACAAAAAAATGACATATGCTTTCTATTCAAGGAAGTTGCCTTCGGAGTTTTCTTATTCTGGGCCAATTCTTTTGAGTAGGCTTTTTAATTGGCTTTTATTTATACTTTGAATGGCTGCTTATTAGTATGGGTTTGCATTACGACAAAATGGCCCGTATTTGAAGCAATCAATTATTGCTAGCCGACGTAGTTATGAAGCCCAAGACATGCAAAGCCTATGAATATTAGGGCAGTTGATGTAAATTTGTTCATCTCATGCAAACAACAGGGCATCTAGTCGTGCATGCATGCAATATTTTTCAAACCCTACATATTATAACAACATAAATAACTATATATACACTATTAATACATGTAAAACAGAACAGGAATACAAGGTACGGGTTACGATACAAAAGATAATTATAAGAATCACATAGATATATCTCAAAACATGAAATATCACATTATCATCATTGATAATTATTCCAAATACCATCACCATATAGTAGCACCGATCTAACTATTTCACCCGCTGCCATCTCCGCCGCCAGGGTAGTTATTGAAATCCTGCCTAGGAAGGAAATGATGGTTCTCCAAACCGCTCGGCGGATAGCCGGCTTTGACAGTGCCACCATTATCAAGCATGGTTCGTGCACGCTTCACCACGCCTTCTACTTTCATAACTTTTCTATTTGCAGCCAAGCAGCAACTCACCATCATCAGTATTGCTAAAGCAAGACCCATAAGCTTCATTCTCGCCATTGCTTTTTTCTGTCTAGAAAATGAATGGAGGATTGAGTTGTAGGCCTTGGGAAGAGGTAAGGTTTATATAGGAAGAGAAATGAGTTTAGGGTTGATATTTAGAGGGAATTAAATATAAATTTGGTGATGAGATCTCCACCAGGTGAGACAATGTAAAGTGGGATGACCCTACTGTTCTCATACAAAGGTTTTAAAATAACATATCAAAAATGATGGTATTGAAAGAAACATTTTGTCCACATCGGCACTAGCCAAGTAACCATAAATAGGAAAATTCCACATTAGGAGTGGATTTATTTGATGGAAAAAATAAAATAAAAAAGTCAATGAAGCACCATTATCAGTGGGTGTTCTGTTGCCTGGTGAATGCTGATGTCAAATTAGCATAGCGACCTAAAAAACAGTAACCCTAACCTAGAAGTTTCTTCAATCTAAAAAATAAGCTGAGGTTTTATGGAGGAGACGATTGGTTTAACTCGGGACAGTTTGTTTTATGGATTGTGTTATTTTGTTTTGTAATGGAATTATTGAAGTGTAATTAAGGTTATTTAGTATGTTTGTTATGTTTGGTTTATTTGATTCAAGATTATCTAAACATATAATTTGCGAGTGCGTTTGGAAAATCATTTTTTAGTTGAATTTGTGTGTGATTGTACAGGTGTGGTGTATTTGAACAATTATTATAATTTATGTGTTCCCGCTTAATTGAGTGTATCAAGACATTTAAATAGATTTTTTTTAGAATCTTCAATCTCTTCAATATTTCTTAGGAGGGGTGAGATTTAGTTTAACTTGATGACAATTAGTTTATTGCTTGCGATTACGGAATTATAAAGACCATGGTGGGTTTTTGGCTCAATATTTTTAGTCTAATAACTTTTTAGGTTCTCTCGATTCAAACGTTAATTAAATTAAGTTTTGGTCTCTCAATTTTCTATTTACTTAATTTTCTGTCGATTTTATAGATAACTTAATTTCTTTCAATGTTTGATCTTGATCGTTCACTTGACTTAAATAATATGACTTGAATTCTAATCCCCAACTCTCTCTCTCTCTCTCTATAGTCGGTGAAAACTAAAGTTTATACAAGCGCCTTAGTTTTAGGGTATAGGGAGTTAGTTTAGGGTATATGGTTGAGGGGTTTAAGTGTAGGGGTTAAAATTTAGGGATAGTTGTTTCAATTTAAGGTTTAGGGTTATAATTTAAGATTTATAGGTTAAAACCTAAATCGTCACCATATCACCCTAAAAACTAAATCCTAACCTATAAACCCTAAATTATAACCCTAAACCTTAAATTGAAACAACTATCCCTAAATTCTAAACCCCTACCCCTAAACCATTAAACACTATACCCTAACTAACTCCATATACCCTAAAACTAAAGCGTTTGTAGAAACTTTTAATTTTTATCGCCAATGTATAGGATATTAATCTTATATATATTTGCAGCTTGTCCCGAGGAAAAGAGAAGCTCAGTGCTCACTGCAAACATGGCTTGCATTATATCCTATGTTGGTTCTCAAATTTAATTTTCTACAAATTATTAATATCACCCTACAAGTGATATGTATATAATGATGACTTCCAACTTTTAATGTATAAAAGATAATTTTATAAAGTGAAATGGGGTGAATTTACTGCAGCCAATTGCAGTGCGTATGCTACTTAATCGATGGCCTTGTAGAAGTTTAGGAGGATTTGGTTCAAAAAAAAAATATTCCATCTTATTGGACACATTACTGTTTGACTTAATGAAAAAAGACGGCAGAACAGGAAACAAAATATCGTCAGCTCTCCATCATTCTACTGTATTTCATGACCCAAAAATAATTTATTACATAAAATAAGTGTGATAAAATTACTGATATTTCAACTCTTTCCCATTCTAATTTCTAAGGTCGAAGAATTAAAACTAAATGACCTTGACCAGATATGTCATATGTTCATGAATCAGTTGGGGAAAATTGTTATGAGTCTTCAATAGGATCAGTTTATTGTTAGTTGTAAAGTCGAAGTCTGTTGAATTGAATCAGCAGAGTCGGTTAGAGAAATTGTTAGTTTACTAATTTATACTAATTCACTCAACACTGTATAAATACTATCCGATTTCTTTTGAGATATTATAAACTTATTAATAAAATTGAGAGTACCGTCTCTCTTCGAAAACATTACTCTCCTCTCATTCTCTAGTTGACTATTCTAGCAAAAATTGCATTTTTTTCAGGGGACGTGTGGTTTCATTCTCTCATATTCTAACACGTAACAGTTTTTCCACTTGTCGTGGATTGAGTTGAACTCAGTGCGTGAGGGGGGACGTTGATGTTATCTAGTTGCGTTTAGCTGGCCTTGGATTTGGATACATCTAATCCAAGGATTGACAAATGAAAATTCCAACAAATTGAAGTGAAGTATTGTAGCATCACTTTCACTCTAGTAATTACTAATTACCATGAACAATGTTGAGCAATTATTATACCTCTAATCTTACCACTAATAGGCTAACTAAGAATTATAGATCGCCTTTAATTATTAAGATCTACGAATCTAGTTACGAATAAGATTATCGCCCCTAGTTCCCAAAACCATGTACTCTACTACTATCTAAGTTTCGGGTTTCGGGTTTGAGTTCGAGGGACTAACATATCTATTGAATTTATTGAGGGGTTGGATTAATCCTCGTCTCATGTTGATATGCATCATGCAAGCCTCTCTTTTTGGTTGCGTTCCACAATTCAAACGGACGTTTGCCCCAAATTTTCTCGTCAAACAGGAGGGGTTTGGTCCTCAACAGGTGTTTATCCAGCAAAATTTTTAGGGATGTAAAAAATACTCGGCCCTGACCCGACCCGGTGCGCCCAACCCGACTCGATCGAGTTTTTCTTCATAAATTTTAGAGATCGGGGCGGGTTCGGGTATGAGGTAGAAATTCCCCGCCCCGCCCCGATATATTTTAATTATGTTTATTTATTTTTATTATATTTGTGAAAATATCACTATATATAAATACTTTTAGGGGTTTTAAGCTATTTTTTAGTTTGTGTTTATCATAAATTATTGTTAGATATTGTTCCAGTTTTAATATATGTAATTCTAATAATCAATGGTTCTAGTTTATTCTTTTAAATATGTATGTTTTCATGTGGGTAATTTAATTGATCTTATTTTATTTTTTACATAGTTTTAAAAGTCACTTGAAACCTATATTTTGTAACTATGATGATGGATCGATCGAATCTAACATTTATCGTCGACGATTTTTTATTATTAAAATATTAGATCAGATTAGAGTCTAATTTTTGAGTTGATATATTAGGGCGGGACGAGACAAGTAAATTAATATTTTTATCCGAAACGGGGCAAGATCGGGTTTAAAAGTTTATAGGTCGAGGTGGGTTCGGGTGGTAAAAAACCCGCCACGCCCCGCCTGTTGCCATCCCTAAGGGCCTGTTTTTGGTTGCGTTTGGCAACTAAAAATCACTTTTTTAAGTGCTTTTAGTTAAAACATACTGTTTTTGGTTGCTTTTAAAACTAGCTTTTTCACCCAAACCAAGAAGCTGGATTTTATAGCTTCTTGGGTGGAAAAGCTAGTTTGAGAATAAAATTGTTAAAATAATTTATTGTTAAAATAATGTTTATGCATACCTAATTGTAAAATAATATAAATTTTATAATATTTATATTGAGAATAAAATTGTTTTATTTGTACTTTATTTTATATTTATTATTAATGTGTAAGTGGTATGTCCTTATATAATCTAGAATATAATTTATATTTTAAATTTTATAAAAATATTTTTTTATTATAATTGAAATTGATTTATTTCATAAATTATAACATTAATTAATTTGAACAATCACCTAAATTTACTTTTACTTTTTAATATTATGTCTAAAATAGACTTTTTATCTCATGAAAATCACTTTTTAACTTCAATGACAAACAATAATCAGTTTTTCAAAACTACTTTTCAACAGTTAGTTTAATAATCATTTTTTTCACCACACTTTTTAAAAGCAACCACAAACTAAGCCTAAATATTCCACCTCAAACCGCGGTTTGCACACAACAGCAAAAAAACAAAGCCTAAATTGAGTTTGCTTGTGGCACCCAAATCTTGTTTGCTAGATCCATGGGTTTACCATCTTAACCAAAAGTTTTGTCTAAGACCAAGCCCAATGGGCAACGCAGGCTCTAATCCGCTCTCAACCAATGGCCTATCCCCTCTTGGTAGTCGATATAGCCTATAGGGACTGAGACTGAGGGAGATCAGACCAAGTTGCATATCTAACAGGAGGGATGAAATTCCTCTGCCCCTTTTCGGTGCCCCTACATATGCCCCCACGCTCAAAATTAATTTTAGGGTTTAGGGTTTAGGGTTTTAGGTTAGGGGTTGTGGTTAGGGTTTAGGGAATTTAGGGTAGGGTGTATTTTTTAGGGTATAGGGTGTAGGGTTTAGGATTTAGAATTTAGGGTTAGGGCTTAAATTTTAATTTTGTAGTGTTTTTTAGTGTTGGGGCATATGTAGGGGCATCGAAAAGGGGCAGACGAATTTTATCCCTAACAGGAGACATTTACGCATAACCCATATATGCATTCAAGAATTTGCTCAACCCAACTAAATCTTTCTTCTCCATTCCACGTCATTGTCATTGACATGCTCACAAAAGTGAATGAAAAACATGTGAAGAAGTTTATGAGGATAACATTAAAGGACTAATCATATTAAAAAAAAATGACAATTCTTCACTAAAAAGTACATAACTATGTTAAAGAAAGTTTTAAAAAGACTAGTAAAAGTAGAGTTTTTTTTTTAATAATGATTGAAGTTTTAGTTTATTATAGGTTTAATATATGTTATTGTCAGGGATGAAGCCATGATTTAAAATTATGAGTAAAATATAAATATTTGAAAGTGAGACAAATATAAAAATAACTCATTATATATATGTATATATGTATATATATAAAAGAACAACCTCAATTAGCTCATTCCCTTGTGTCCTGATTGCAAAAGTAGATGTTTATCATTCATTGTGACTCAGGTTTGAGCACCAGTAATACATGTTGTGTGTTGTTTTTAAAAAGACTAAAAAAGTTGAACAGATGCTACCCTTGCATCACACCAACATATTCAAAAAAAATTAATACATTAAGATGTAATAAAATTATGTGACACATTATTTTTTTTTTGACAATAATATGCCACATTAATTTCAAAGTTAAAATTTGATTGCAACAACCTATCTTTAATTACTCAATTCCAACAAGTAGAAAATGGTAAAGATTGTGTGTGCATGCCAGTGGAGCCCGAGTTGTAAAATATTTATAATCATTGGGGGAAAGAGTTGGTTCAACTAAATCGGATTTAGAAATTAGATTTATTTAATAATTGTAATGGCACAACGGCATAGTCCAAAACTATATAGGTTTGGAACTTGCAAGAAAACTAGAAAAGATTCGCCGGATATAGGGCTGTAAATGAGACGAGACAGATCGTGAGCTACTCGAGCTCGACTCGGTCAAAGCTCGGTCAAAGCTCGACTCGATTGGATTCGACTCGAGCTCGAACTCGGCTCGAGTTCTTGACGAGCCGAGCCGAGCTACTGGATACTCGACTCGAAAAGCTCACGAGCTACTCGAAAATATAATATAGTAAATTTTTTTATTCTTTATAATTTAAAATCTAAATTCTTAAACTTAAAACCCTAAATATAAACCCTAAACATAAGTATTAAACCCTAAAAATCTAAATCATAAATTCTAAACCCAACAATCTATACCTATAAACCCTAAACTAACACCATAAACCCTAAAATTAACAAGTTTGAGTTTACAAAATATGTGTATCAAAGTTTTTTTTCATAGGACTTTAAATGAGACATGATAGATTAAGAGTTGCTTGACTCCAATGCAATCAAAGATCGGTCAACACTTGACTCGATTGGGCTCGAATCAAGCTCGAACTCGACTCGAAATCTTAACGAGCCGAGCTGAGCTTAGCACTACTCGAGCTCGACTCGGCTCGTTTACACCCCTAGGCCCGGATACATGGAAATTTGCAAACTACTTTTCTACATGACACGTGGAACTGAGAGATAGACGATTGCATAAGTTATTCCTAAATTATGACATCATTTTATATTGATCATTAGACTTTAATATATTTTGATTATGTTTGACAATTAGCTGATAGTTGATAGTGAATTGTGTTAGCTGATTTATTAGCAGATTAATTGATTGTATAAAAGTGGTTGGTAAAATTAACTGATAGCTGATTGATTATTTAAACAACCAAAATGATATATAAGGACATTATTATATTTGATACTTATTTGAATAGTTTATTAATTATCAATATTTTGTATCTATTAATATTAATTAGATTATAAAAAATAATTTTTAATATAACATTACTAAGCATATTTTAGGGATCTATATATTCATTTATTATTTATATAATTATTTTTAATATAATTTAATTAATTATTAAATTTAAATACAAATATAAATGTGTGAGAATAAAAAGAAAAATACAAAAGTATTAGTTTATAAATGTCACAATGTAAACACGTGAGGTTAAATAATCTGTAAAACCGAAATTGATTTTGATATAACACATAAACTTAAGGACTAATTTGCAAAACAATAAATTTTTAAGTACTCTTTAAAGTCTCACAATTGACAAGTGTTTTTAAACAAAATAATAATTAAAGACTTGTTCTTAAATTATATATATTTTTCAAAGTCCATTTCTATGTTTTCCAAGCATAAGTATGCAAAAACGCCCAGGAGTATCGATACCCATAGCGTATCGATACCCTATTTAGCCACTGTAATGTTATTGAACATACCGTACCGATACGCACTAAAACCGTATCGATACGATATGCATCTGGGCAATTGCTTTCATGAACACGTACCGATACGCCTGGTAACCGTATCGATACGCTAAGCATATCTTTGAAAAATCCGGGCATTTAATTATATGACCGTTACTTGTCAGTTGGTTGGTTTCCCTATTTTCAAAAGGTAGTTATACCGTACCGATACGCTTGGTACGCGTATCGATACACTTTTCATACAAACAAAAGCTTGGGATTCCAGTAACATTGGACCGTATCGATACTACGCCCCGTATCGATACGCCCTTAAAACCGTACCGATACGCCTTCCAAGCGTATCGATACGCTCTGTTTTCAGGCACAACGGCTCTTTCCTCTTTGATGCAGGTATCGATACGCCCTTCCCGAGTACCGATACGGTAGGCTGCAGAGCTGCATTTAATGCGGGAAAAATGTCCACAACGGCTCTATTGATGATCCCAACTACTCAAACGGCTAGAAATCAATGCAAGGGTATAAAAACAAGCTTCATTTGACCAAGCAACAACTATTGAATTTTCAAGCATCATCAAAGCAAAAATTTCAAACCTTTGAGCTATTCAAAGTCATATTCTTGTACTCAACTCTTTGTCTTTCAAATTATCATATTGTATTGTGAGTTTGGGTTTGTTCAAATTGTAATTGGGTAGACAAATATCCTTTGAGAGGAAACATTTGAGTTTACCAAAATTCCTTCTTTGTATTTGAGTGGATTAAGCTTTGGGTATAAAGCTTAATCGAAATTGTAAGGTTTCCTCCTCATCCAAGAAAAGGGGACGAATTCAATTAGTGAATTGTTTGAAAATCCTTAGTGGGAGCTAAGGTAGTGGATGTAGAGTTCATTTGGAGAACTTGAACCACTATAACCCCCTTTGTCATTTTTATTTTCAATCTTTCTCTTTACCAAAATTTTAATTGCCAATTCACCCCCCTCTTGGCCATTTGCAAGTGTTCGATCAACTCAACAATTGGTATCAGAGCTACACTCATTGGAAGGATTACAACCCTCTTGAGTCGATTCTTGGAGAGTTTGATCAACAACAAGTCAAGCAATGGCATCCACCTCCAACTATGAGTCCCAATCCACCACCAAGCCACCATTCTTCAATGGGGATAACTATCCTTTTTGAAAGAATAGGATGAGGCTCTTCATTAAGTCTACCGACTTTATGGTGTGGGATGTGGTTGAAGAAGGTCCATACATTCCCATGAGAAGAGATGGAGAAAGGCTCATCCCAAAGATCAAAGCCGAAATGACCGATGATGAAAGAAGGAGGATGCAAGTCAATGACAAAGCTCTTCATGTTATATTTTGTGCACTTGGTCCGGATATCTACTCCAAGGTGTCTTCAATCGAAAATGCCAAGGAGGTTTGGGACACCCTCGAGACAACATATGAGGGAACTAGTGATGTCAAGGAGACAAAGATTGGGCTACTCAATCTAAGCTATGAGAACTTCAAGATGGATCCCGAAGAAAGTGTCTCTAAGATGTTTGATCGGTTCTCGGTTATTGTCAACGGGTTGAAGGGTTTCGGTGAAATTATTCCCGAAGACAAGCTAGTGAGAAAGTTGTTGTATTCTCTTCCGAAGTCATGGGATGGCAAGAGAACGGCCATTATTGAAGCTAGAAATTTGAAGACTCTCAAGCTAGATGCTCTTGTTGGATCTCTACTCACACATGAGATTATGAGGAAGGGAAGAGAACAAGAGAAGAAGATAATGGAGAAGAAGGAAGTTGAGAAGAAGAAAGTTGGAATCGCACTAAAGGCCTCACAACAAGAAAGCGATTCTAGTGAGGATGAAGATGAGGAGATGGCTATGTTGGCCAAACGCTTTACTCGATTTATGAAGTCAAATCGAGGAAGAAAATTCATTAGAAAGGGAGACTTCAAGAGTAAAAGCAAGGAAGAGGAGAAGGACCAAATTACTTGCTATGAATGCAAGAAACCGGGTCACATTCGTTTCGAATGTCCTCAAGTGAAAAAGAAAAGCTTTGGGAAGAAAAACAAGCTCAAAGCACAAATTGCCACTTGGAGTGACGATGAGTCTTCCGAAGAAGAGGAGGAAGTGGCCAACTTATGTCTCATGGCCATCGATGATGAACCAAAGGTAAACTCTAACTCATCCAATTTCGATTTTTCTATTGAGGAACTTCAAGATGCTTATGATGAATTGCAAGAAGTGTATGATGAGTTGGTAGGAAAATACAAAGAGTCCATTTTGAAAAACAAGAAAACAATTTCCGATTTAAAAATTCAAAATGAGACATTTTCAAAAACTAACTCCGAATTGGAAAAGAAGATTTTGTTTCTAATTAATCTTTCAAATGATCTTAAAACTAAAAATCTTGAACTTGAAAAACTTCTTTCCGATTTTTAAGATTATCACACAAAGGAAGTGGATAGTCTTAAAGCATCTATTGCTATTGGGAAAAATGATTTTGAAAAAGGAAATCACTCTAAATCCCAATATGTAAAAAGAAAGCATTTTGTACCTAAACAAAGAAATTTTTATAAGCAAGCTAGAAGTCATAGAATTAGGAGTGTTTGGGTTCCTAAAGAACTCATTATTTCTAACGATTTGAATGCTATTGTTTCTTGGATTCCTAAGGGAACCAAATTGTTGAAGGCTAACTCTCATGGACCCAAAATGATTTGGGTACCAAAAACCAAAGCCTAATTTCTTTGTTTGTAGGGGGAGCATTGCTACAAGGCTAAAGCTTCAAGCAAAAATTCTTGGTACCTTGATAGTGGATGCTCAAGACACATGACCGGTGACAAGAGTAGATTTGTGGAACTAAAGCCTAAGAGTGGTGGAGTAGTAACTTTCGGTGACAACTCCAAAGGACACATTGAAGGAATAGGCTCCATTGGTAATCACTCTTCTATTTACATTGAAAATGTTTTGTATGTCAACGGTCTTAAACATAATTTGTTGAGCATTAGTCAATTATGTGATAGGGGTTTTAATGTTTTATTTGATAAAAGTGGTTGCAAAATTGTAAACATTAAAACAAATCAAATAATGCTCATAGGACATAGAATAGGCAATATTTATATGGTGCATTTAGATGACATTCATTCATCCCATACATGCTTAGTTGCACATGATGAACATGACTCATGGCTTTGGCATAGAAAATTAGGACATGCTAGCATGAGTGTCTTAGAGAAATTAATTTCCCTTAATCTAGTTAGAGGTTTACCCAAACTTAAATTTTCAAATGATAAAATTTGTGATGCATGTTCAAAGGGTAAACAACATAAAAGTTCTTTTAAATCCATAAATGATGTCTCTACTAGTAGATGTTTACAATTGATTCATATGGATCTTTTTGGGCCTATTAGAACAATGAGCTTGGGTGGAAAATCATATGCTTTTGTACTTGTAGATGACTATTCTAGGTATACTTGGGTTCTATTCTTAAGTACAAAGGATGAGGCTTTAGAAAAATTCATCACATTTTCTAAAATAACTCAAAATGATCTTGAACTTAAAATTTCTCACATTAGAAGTGATCATGGAACCGAATTTCAAAATCTAGGTTTTGATGAGTTTTTAAATGAAAATGGGATTAGCCACAATTTTTCCGCACCTCGCACTCCTCAACAAAATGGGGTAGTTGAGAGGAAAAATCGAACTTTAGAAGAAATGGCTAGAACCATGCTTTGTGAAAATAATTTACCTAAATACTTTTGGGCGGAAGCCACAAATACCGCTTGCTATATCATAAATCGAGTAATGATTAGGCCAATTTTGAAGAAAACACCTTATGAGATTTTAAAATCTAAGAAGCCTAACATTAGCTATTTTCACCCTTTTGGTTGCAAGTGTTTTGTTTTAAATAATGATAAAGAAAACTTAGGCAAATTTGATGCTAAAAGTGATGAAGCTATTTTCTTAGGGTATTCCTTAAATTCTAAAGCCTATCGTGTATTTAATAAAAGAACTCTAGTTGTTGAAGAGTCAATACATGTTGTTTTCGATGATAACCTCCTTCCGAGGAAGGAATCTTGTGATGATGATGATGTAGGAATCATTGATGCCATTGATGGAGGACAAACGTCAAAGGTGGATGAGATTCCAACCAAAGAAGAGGATTCACAAGATCCACCTCTTGAAGCCTTGAAAGACTTGGCTCTTGAGGAAAAGGAGGTGTCTTACCCAAGGGAGTTAAACTATGTCAAAGGTGGTGAAATCTTGGGTGATCCATCCAAGGGGGTAACTACTAGATCCTCTCTCAAATTAATGAATCATGTTGCATTTCTTTCATGCATTGAGCCCAAAAATATTAAAGAAGCTTTAAAAGATGATTTTTGGATTTTGGCCATGCAAGAGGAATTAAATCAATTTGAGAGAAGTAGAATTTGGACATTAGTCGAAAGGCCTAATAATCAATCTACTATAGGTACAAAATGGGTTTTTAGGAACAAATTAGATGAAAGTGGTAATATAGTGAGAAACAAGGCTAGGCTTGTTGCTCAAGGCTATACACAAGAAGAGGGAATTGATTTTGATGAGACTTATGCACCCGTAGCTAGGATGGAAGCTATTAGGATGTTACTTGCATTTGCATGTTATCATGATTTCAAGCTTTTTCAAATGGACGTGAAAAGTGCCTTTTTAAATGGTTTTATAAATGAAGAGGTATATGTTGAACAACCACCGGGTTTTGAGGATTCCAAATTTCCAAACCATGTGTTTAAACTTACAAAAGCTCTCTATGGTTTAAAACAAGCTCCTAGAGCTTGGTATGAAAGACTTTCAAATTTCTTAATTGAAAAGGGTTTTGAAAAAGGAAAGGTGGATACAACACTCTTCATAAAAAGATATAACAATGACATCTTAGTAGTTCAAATTTATGTTGATGATATCATTTTTGGTTCTACTAATGAGTGTTATTGTAAGGAGTTTTCTAAGCTAATGCAAGGCGAGTTCGAGATGAGCATGATGGGGGAGCTTTCATTCTTTTTGGGACTCCAAATCAAGCAAAGGAAGGATGGCACCTTCATAAATCAAGCTAAGTACGTGAATGATATGCTCAAGAAGTTTGGCTTGGAGAATGCAAAACCTCAAGCCACTCCTATGAGTTCCTCCATAAAGCTTGACAAAGATGAAGGAGGTAAGTGTGTTGATTTTAAGCTTTATAGATCCATGATAGGTTCTTTGCTTTACCTTACCGCAAGTAGACCGGATATTATGTTTAGTGTTTGCTTGTGTGCTAGGTTTCAAGCTAGTCCTAGAGAATCACACTTAGTTGCCATTAAGAGAATTTTCAGATACCTTAGAGACACACCTACTTTAGGCCTTTGGTATCCTAAGGATTCTACCTTTAGCCTTCATGCTTTCTCGGATGCGGATTATGGGGATATAAGATTGATAGGAAAAGTACTTCCGGGACATGCCAATTCTTAGGTAGTATGCTCGTATCTTGGTTCTCTAAGAAACAAAATAGTGTAGCCTTATCTACCACCGAAGCGGAGTACATATCCTTAGGGAGTTGTTGTGCACAAGTCCTTTGGATGAAGCAACAACTCTTAGATTATGGTGTTAAAATAGAAACCATACCCCTTAGGTGTGACAACACTAGTGCTATTTGTCTCACTAAGAATCCCATCCAACACTCTAGAACTAAACACATAGAAATTAGACATCATTTCATTAGAGACCATGTTTTGAAAAATGATGTTGTTATAGAATTTGTTGACACCTTGAACCAATTAGCGGATATATTTACAAAACCTTTAGATAAAGAGCGTTTTTGGACCCTTAGGAGAGAGTTAGGTTTAACTAGCCTTTCTTGACACCTTTTGGTCCCAAAATGTCAAAATTTGCTTGAAATTGATTGTGATTCATGCTTGTGTTAATTTTGTCCTTTTTGCTTCTATGCATGTTGCTAGGGGGAGTACATATTGAGTTTAACCATTAAAACTTGTTCATATGACATGTACATGCGTTTAGGGACGTTTCAAATTGGATTTTTGCACTTAAATCTGTCAAAACTACAGAAACTGGCAATGGTGTATCGATATGGCTTAGGCGTATCGATACGGTTTGATTTCTGGGAATTTTGCAGATGAACAAGTATCGATACGACCCTTCGTATCGATACGGTACAAGTCAAGGGAAATAGTCAAAGCCAAGCGTACCGATACGGATCCCGTATCGATACGATAGTAACGACAAATATAATATTAGGGTTAACGGGTATCGATACGCGTGTATAGCGTATCGATACGGCCTCGACGGAGAGGCTATTTAGGGCTGAATATGTTAAATTTCATTAAAACTCAAAAGACCCTTTTTCTCTCCACAAACCCTAGCCGCAAAACCCTATATAAACCCCCTCAAATCTTCAAATTTCACCATCATCTTTCAAAATTCTTTGAGGGTTTTTACTCTACACATCAAGGCAAACCTTGGGCATCAAATCTTGTGCATTTTCATCCTCTATTTCATCCATTCTGAGATTCAAGGTATAAAACTTTCTTCTTCTTTTTTTTTTATTTTATTTTCGTTTGCTTTTAATTGATGTTTCAACTGAATTTTTGTACAAACTTTGTTTGATTTTCATGGGTTTCATTCTCTTTTATTAAAAAAAAAATCAATTTTTTTATTCGAATATAATTTATATTCGATATCTTTTAATTTTTTTTACTTTTGTTTTGTGAATATCGTTTTGATTTTAAAATTTTTTTAAATTACCTTGAATTATTAAAATTTATTGGATCAAATAGGATGTTAATTGCATACATATTCGAATCTTTTTGATGAATTTTCAGGATTATGGCACCGAAAAAGGGAACTAAGCGTCTTCGCTCTTCTTCCAATCCTAACGAGGATGTCGAGGGTAATCCTACACCTAACCTTCCTTATATCATCCAATTAAGTTTTCCCTCTCCTCTTGATAGAGAACGCTATAAGCTTTTTCAAGGAATGAACCTTAGGGAAGAGAGAGTTGTGTCTATTCCTTTTTTAAATTCTGCTCGTTTCAAGTTTAAATACCTACCGTTGATTAAGCAATGGAAATTCTTAACCTTTTTGAATATACCTCCTATCCTATATAGGAACCTTGTCATTGTGTTCTTTACTAATGTCCAATGTATACATGATGAACCTAGTGAAACTATCATTGCCATTGAATCTTCCATTATGGGCAAACGTTTTCAAATTGATCAAAAAGTTTTATGCAATGTCTTTGGTTTTGAAGATGTCGGTATTGATGATGAACACTCTTTGGGTACGGGTTATTTAGGTCCCGCAAAAGTTTTAAATGCTCATGACCGTATCCTTCATCTTCTTGTTTCTTGGTTTCTTCGACCATCGGGTGGGAAATATTCAACTGTTCGTCACACGGATGATTTTTGGCTTAAATGTTTTAGAGAAGGTAAACGTCCTAATTTGTGTCAAATCATGTTTGCCGACCTTGTCTACTTAGTTCAACACCGTCACACCAAACTAGTCTCATCCTTTTACTACTCTACGGCTTTGAGTTGTTTATTTCATTCCCTTGGCATTGATTGTTCACATGATTTTCCCGAAACCCTTGGCCTACCTATTGATGAGCGTTCCCTAGCTCGTTCCGGTTATACTTATGTTGATAATGAATGGGTTCGCGCTCCTCAAGATCCTCCGCCTGTTGCTCCGGTCGGTTCCTCCTGTGCTTCTTCGAGTTCTCATCGTGCTCCTCTTGATTCCTCGTCCATGGATACTCTCATGACCTTCCTCAATGAGAAGTTCACCGCAATGGATACTCGTTTCACATCCTTAGAGGATCGCATCCAAGGCATGGATAAGAAGATTGATACCATGGTCACTCGCCAAGACTCCATGGACATCTCCCTTACCGCCTTCCATGGTGCTTGGATCAATCATACCCGAAGGAATCAACCCTCTCAAGAAGATGATGAAGAAGAAGATGTCGAGGACGATCATGATGACGAAGGGGACGAGTAGTTCATGCATCTCATCTTAGGCCATTTAGTCTTTCATTATTGTTATTGAAATTTTACTTTTTGGATTTGAAGTCTATGCCTATTATCTATGTTTTTAGGATTTTAAGAGTTTGGATTATTATGGTTGCTTTGATCTTTCTGCATTTGAATCTTTATGTTTATTTTGAAGTTTATGGATTTGAACTTTTTGTTTGCTTTTAGCTTAATGACTGATTGTTGATATTATCCTTGTATTCTATTTTGATCTAACAAAAAGGGGGAGAAGGATCATAGAGTCAAAATATTTTTTTTGTTTTGTTTTGAAAATCTATCTTAAAGTAAGGGGGAGAAAGCTTTTCAAAGTTTCACAAACTTAAAAATTTATTTATGGTTTTGTTATATCAAAAAGGGAGAGATTGTAAAACCGAAATTGATTTTGATATAACACATAAACTTAAGGACTAATTTGCAAAACAATAAATTTTTAAGTACTCTTTAAAGTCTCACAATTGACAAGTGTTTTTAAACAAAATAATAATTAAAGACTTGTTCTTAAATTATATATATTTTTCAAAGTCCATTTCTATGTTTTCCAAGCATAAGTATGCAAAAACGCCCAGGAGTATCGATACCCATAGCGTATCGATACCCTATTTAGCCACTGTAATGTTATTGAACATATCGTACCGATACGCACTAAAACCGTATCGATACGATATGCATCTGGGCAATTGCTTTCATGAACACGTACCGATACGCCTGGTAACCGTATCGATACGCTAAGCATATCTTTGAAAAATCCGGGCATTTAATTATATGACCGTTACTTGTCAGTTGGTTGGTTTCCCTATTTTCAAAAGGTAGTTATACCGTACCGATACGCTTGGTACGCGTATCGATACACTTTTCATACAAACAAAAGCTTGGGATTCCAGTAACATTGGACCGTATCGATACTACGCCCCGTATCGATACGCCCTTAAAACCGTACCGATACGCCTTCCAAGCGTATCGATACGCTCTGTTTTCAGGCACAACGGCTCTTTCCTCTTTGATGCAGGTATCGATACGCCCTTCCCGAGTACCGATACGGTAGGCTGCAGAGCTGCATTTAATGCGGGAAAAATGTCCACAACGGCTCTATTGATGATCCCAACTACTCAAACGGCTAGAAATCAATGCAAGGGTATAAAAACAAGCTTCATTTGACCAAGCAACAACTATTGAATTTTCAAGCATCATCAAAGCAAAAATTCCAAACCCTTGAGCTATTCAAAGTCATATTCTTGTACTCAACTCTTTGTCTTTCAAATTATCATATTGTATTGTGAGTTTGAGTTTGTTCAAATTGTAATTGGGTAGACAAATATCCTTTGAGAGGAAACATTTGAGTTTACCAAAATTCCTTCTTTGTATTTGAGTGGATTAAGCTTTGGGTATAAAGCTTAATCGAAATTGTAAGGTTTCCTCCTCATCCAAGAAAAGGGGACGAATTCAATTAGTGAATTGTTTGAAAATCCTTAGTGGGAGCTAAGGTAGTGGATGTAGAGTTCATTTGGAGAACTTGAACCACTATAACCCCCTTTGTCATTTTTATTTTCAATCTTTCTCTTTACCAAAATTTTAATTGCCAATTCACCCCCCTCTTGGCCATTTGCAAGTGTTCGATCAACTCAACAGAATCAAAATAGAAAATGTTAAATTTAAGTTATTTGGAGATTTTTTATAATTATTAAGGGTAAAAAGGTCTTTATAACTCTTATGTCAAAACCTCTAATTTTAAAAACTACTATTAGCAGCTTTTTTAAAATTAGAAGTTTTACCCCAATCTATTATTTCAATCTCCTCTTTACCAAACATTCAAATTAGCATATTTAACCGGTTAAATCTCTATTTACCAAACAATGTCTTTATATCAGTTTGCAAACTATGTCTCTTATTTTAAATTAATATTTAAATTTATAACACTCTATATCACCCCTCAAGTTATCAATGTCCTTTCATTTTGGTCCTTCCTTTAATGTGTCGTTAACTCAACTAATTAAAAAAGTTATTAATATGTTTTAATATCTTAGAAATTTAACTCGTGACCTAACAAATTCTCAAGACCTTCAAAAATAGATTAAATTTTTGTAGAATGTCACGAGTTCAATTCTCAAAACTTTCAAAATTATATTAAATTTTTTAACTAGTAAAGTCACTTAACATCACGTTAACAAAAGAATCAAAATAGAATTATATTGATAGTTTGAGGATTGATATTTAACATTTTAAAGTTTAATGATCAATTTAGAGTAAGACATAATTTATAAAATAATATATAATAATTTATAGTTTAAAGTCCGATTTAAAATGAAGATCATAGTTTAGGGTCGACGCATGCAATTAACTCGTGTATATATATATATATATGTATGTATATATATATAACTCTAATTAGTAAATAGTCGCTTAATTGCAGCGCATGAGCTTAATCAAGAAACATAACCCTGATCTGTTTTCAACTAAACAAGCCTTCCCCTCTAACCCTTTGTTATTCCTGAAAGTACAACTTATCAAAAATGAGTTTATTATCTGATTTGATTTAATTAATGGGCTATATTTGGAACCCGGTGGCTGGCAACTCTGACATATCAAATACTTCTGGAAATGAATTGGGAGTCAAATAAAGTATACCCAGGATATATTTGGAAATGAATAGAAGGTTCCATTCCATCAATATTTTACAAGTCCTGAGCTGACCAGGCCGAGTCAGTCACACTCACAACTTAATAACATTCATTTTTTAGTAATTAGTTGGCAGTTCTACCCAGGGTTTGCTTGTTTTTTTATTTGCAGTCTCCTGTTCTCGTGAACGCAAAGTTCAAAATTTCTGAATAGAGGGTCATAATGAGCATGATCTGTTCATAAGCTATTTAGGTTTGGATTAAGTGAGCTTAATTTGAGTTCGAATTCTGCTCAAGACTTTAACTATGGTGATAATGAGCTTGACTTGACTTGTATGTTTCGGTGTTGTTAACTTGTTATCATGGTTAAATACTTTAAATCCCCTTCTCCTTATAGACTTGTATAATTTAGAAAATGTGTTATGATTACTTGTGGGCTTCAAAAATAAATATTATATTTTTCCAAATAGGTTTTCATTTGTTATTTTTTAAAAGTTCAATAAAAATATTTAAAAGCAATTTGAAAAAAAGCAACGAGCCGAGCTGAGCTCAAACTATCCATTTCGAGTTTGAACCTAAAATTTAGAGCTCGACGAGCTTCGAGCTCAAGACGTACCCAGTTATACTTATCACCCCCTACTTCGGACTTTCAACTATTTAATTGTATGAGGCTTATGCATTGATCTTCTTTTATTTTAACTTCTTTTAACCAGTTATGGGTTACTTTGTTTAGTACAAACTTGCTACAATTTTATCATTGGTTTGTTTGCATTAAACATGGCATAAATGAATGTGAACCAGGCAAAGCCAACGGCTATAGTTTTTTTTTCGAACGTGATGTAATATATTCGAAAATATAGTTGTAGTTTTATACTCCCAAATGAGAATTAATTGAATGGAAACGCACCCTTGTTTTTCTGGTCAAGTATAACATCATCATCTTATGAATATTTTGGACTTTATTTGCTAAGAAAATCAACATTCACGTTGTTCCCGTATAAATGTTTTGAATTCTTCATTTCTGTCAAAATAATCGAAATTGTTGTTCAACATTTTGACAAGTTTATAAACAATTCATCCGTTGAAGAACAATGAATGAATTAAATTCCACGTTTTAATAGTTTGGAAATAATCGCCATTACATTTCATCTTCTTTGATTTTATTTTAATTCTTCTATTACGTATTAATTAATTATTTGATTAATCTCAATTTAAATTTTATCACATCCCACGTCACGGTAAGAAATTCATGATACAGTATTTGAATCTGTACAATTTGAAATAACCGGTTCATACTCAAATATGCAGAAATTTAGGACCTTTTCTTGAGGCTATGATAATTATATATATTATATACTTATATTTAACAGTAATGATGAGATAGGCACTCATTCTTCTATATGATTTCGTTTACATTGTTGAAAATCAGGTAATTTTAGATGAAATTAGCCAACATGTATCATGCGGCACCAACTTAATTTGATAATAGGGCCTTAATTAATTAATTAATCAAGGTTTAACTACAGAATAAGTGCCTAAATTATGTCTCTTTTTTGTAATAAGTGCATAAAGTATATTTTGGTTGAAATATGTGCTTAAAGTTTTATTTTTGGCTGAAATAGGTGCCTAAACTATTTTAAGGCTGAAATAAGTGCCTAAACTTTCATTTTTGGTTGAAATAAGTGCCCAAGTAGATGCCAAAACTGACTTTAAAACAAGTCAAAAATAAAAGTTTATGCACCTATTTCAACCAAAATAAAAGTTTGAGCACCTATTTCAACCAAAAAATACTCTAGACATCTATTATAAAAAAAAACATAATTTGAGTATTTATTTTATAGTTTAGCCATTAATCAAAGGTAAATTGTAATTTGCCAGCATGCTGCGTTGAAAATATGTAATTTGAATATAAAAAAGTTACAAATATAGAAAGGTTTAAAATCAATACACTTCTTATTACGGTCGTATTATTTATATTGGAGTTGTCAATTGGCATAAAAAACATTATTTTAACTGCTGAATTCGTACCCTCTTTTCATTGCAGTTGAATTTTATATTTTAATTTTTAAATTTCGTGTTTTTCACTTTCAGGTAAACTACCAAGATATTTCAAAACAGAAATATATATATATATATATATATATATATATATATATATATATATATATATATATATATAGATCCAAACCTTATGGATTCAACCGTCACCCTATACGTCAACAAAAAAAAATCATATCTTTGAGGAAAAAACAGAAGAAAAAGGCAAATGTGTTGCAAAGAGCCAAAAACCACCTGAGTTTTGTTTAAAAAATTCATTTCCATTCTATAGTTTGACTAACAATGGAAGAAGTTTCGTTGCATCAACTTGTCGTTGATTTCTTGTGTTCATACCAAGCTACAGAATGGTACAATTCTAGCAAGAAATTAACTCCCAACAAACATGTTCCAATTTCCAACCAAAACTCAAACTATATAAACCTGTCTCCCCTCCCCCATTCTTTAACTACAAACATTGTCTCTTGGATATTATAACTTATAAGCTACGTTTACAATTACAAAGATGGCAAATCTACCAGTCCAGTTCTTGGTTTGCAGTTTCTTCATTGTTCTTGTCCTGCATTCTTTCTCAGCAAGATCTCAAGAAGTTGGTACGTAAGAGTAAGACCATTTTGGCGTTTTGTTTACACCAGAGATTAGATTAAATTCTGAAACTTTTGGTTTTGATTTTGTGTTGTTGCAGAGGATGAAAGTGAGTTTAGTTATAGTGCAAATGATCCAATAGGGCCTGCAAGATGGGGAGAGATTCATGCAGAATGGGGTGCATGTAGCAATGGAACAATGCAATCCCCCATTGATATGTCGAGTGAAAGAGTTAACATTGTGTCCCATTTAGGGAGGCTTAGGAGAAGCTACAGGCCAACCAATGCCGTTTTAAGAAACAGAGGCCATGATATGATGGTAATTCAACAAATAATGAATAATATGTTGGTGTTTTGGTTTTATATATATATATTATTTCAAAGTTAGTATGTTGAGATGTATTAGGTGAAAAAAGTGTATTAGGTGAGATGTTGATGTTATTTGGTGTAAAATCTGCAGATTCTTCCTATTTGCTCAATCATTTTACAGCTAACTTGAACCGGTTTGTGTGTGCAGTTGAGATGGGAAGGTGAAGCAGGAGCTATAGAGATAAATGGAACTGAGTATGCACTCCACCAGTGCCATTGGCACTCACCTTCTGAGCACACCATCAATGGAAGGAGGTACTTGTTTTATATAAGTATACTTATATAAATATATGCTGTTAAAATACATGCAACGAATTTAAGAATCGATGTCGTTTTTAACTATATACAACAATAATAATATATACATGTGTGTGTTTAGACAAGGATCAAGTATAACAAGTTATACTTATGGGAACTTCAACCTTTCCAGGTATGATCTAGAGCTGCACTTGGTGCATGAAAGTGCAGATGGCAAGGTTGCTGTAGTAGGGATCATGTACAAGATTGGAAGACCAGATTCTTTCCTGTCATCAGTGAGTCTGATTAAAAAGAGAGCTTCCTTGCTTTGATTTTTGAATATTTTTTTCCGGCTAATTATTTACGGACCTGTTGATACCAGTTGACAGATCATTTACATGCCGTTACCGACATCACAGACAGAGAGACAGCAGTAGGGGTGATCAATCCGAGGGATATAAAAATTGGCAGTAGAAAATATTACAGATACATCGGCTCTCTTACCGTTCCACCTTGTACTGAAAATGTGGTGTGGAGCATTGTCAGAAAGGTTTTTCTAGTTAATCTACTCACTACTTCTGTCTTAATTCAATTATGGAAACATAAACTTTAATCAACCTTCCTTGAACAGGTGCGGACTGTGACCAGGGAGCAATTGAGACTGCTTCGTGTGGCTGTTCACGATGTAAGTTTATTCGTAATCAATCTAACTTGAGTATTTACCAGATGAATTCTCGAAACCGAAATTAAATGAAAGAAAAATCAAATTCTGATGTCTTCTGCATCATTTAGAGGCTGGTTCTGATGTGTTTAATCTTGATATTGCAGGATTCGGATACAAATGCAAGACCCCTTCAAGCAATACACGACCGACCGATTGAACTCTTTAGACCAGATGATAAGGAACAAAATTAGAATATTGATCTTAGATTAAATAAACATGTCTTGGATTCTTTTGAAGAATAAAGTAACTGGTACACTTCTATTGATTTTTTAGGAACATTTGATCTCTGTAGTTCTTTTTTCTATGGCCAGTGATTAATAATACAGTACTAGCAGTTTGTTAACTGAATGTTCTCTGTATTTCTTCATGTGTATGTTAAAAGCTTTTATAGTTCGAGAATGCGTAAACTATAACTCGTATATATATCAATATAAGTACTTACAGAATATAAAATGTCCTACATTCAAAGGTACATAGTCCTGAAATAATATTACACCATTCTTCCAAGAACTTTGAGGATATCATCCATGGATGGCCTTCTCAGAGGGTCCTCCTCTATGCAAGCCTTGGCTAAAACTGCTAAACATAAAGCTTCAGCTAGTAGGTATTCATCTTTCAGTGACGGATCGATGAAACTCCTCAATCGTTCGAAACAACCTCCTTCATTTGCTCCCCCTCCCAAAAATCCAATTGAATCTTTCAACAAAGTTCCTTCTGTGGCATCCTTCCCTGAAATGAGCTCAAGCAATACAACCCCAAATGCAAAAATATCCACTTTTACCGAAGCTGGTCCATTCACGGGATACTCTGGAGCAACCAATCCGTTGACAGTATCGACGTTGTTGTCCCTTGTCGATGAGGTGACAGCAAGAGTTGATCCGATATTTGCTAGTTTCGCCCTCCATTTCGATGTCACGTATATATTCCTGCTATTTACGCTCATATGAGCATAGGAAGGAAAAATACAATAGTGTAAGTAATGAAGAACGGTCGCAACATCGAAAGCTATTCTAGTCCTTCGGCTCCAGTTGAGACAATGAGCCTGATCTGATAAACAATTCCTCAAACAGCCATTGGCAGGGAGTTCAAAAATCAGATATGACCAGGCAAAGTCATTTTCACCATAACAAACACCATGAAGATTCACAATATTAACATGATTGATCTTCGAATGCATATCTATAACCCGGCGGGTATCTTCAAATTTCATCTGCTTGATCATTACACTTTCATTGTCAATCAACCCTTTATAGACTTGCTCTCCAATCTTATTGCTACTTTCATTGAAGTCATTTGCAGCTCTTCTTATATCATCTATGCCATAGTTGTACAAAGAAAATTTAATCCCAGCTAGAAGATCAGGAGATAAACAAGAGTTCGTGGAGCTTCTACCGGTTTGTCCCGATCGAGGAGAGCTTCGTGCTGTAGAGCCGGAGAGTACAGAGTTTCTATCTGTAAAAGACTGTAGTCTCTCTCCCTTCCATTTCTTCAAGGCCTTAACATACAAGCCACAAGCAAGCAATGCTACAGTAACCAGCAAAAAACCAACAATTGATCCTGCAATATACAAGTTCCTCAACTTTGTTTTCTTTCTTTTTTCGACTGTCGTGGTGGGAAGAAAACCTGGAGTTGGGGGTGGAGAATCTGGTATATTGAGGTTAATTGTGGGATCTGATTTCAAAGGGACTAAAACAGTTGTATTGGGAAAAACTGTGGACTTGGGTTCCAAATGGTTAGCTGCTAGTAACTCTTGAGGTGAGATGCTAAATTTCATGCTTAATGGGGTTGTTCCATCTCCTTCCAGGATAGGGTATGTCACAAGATATTTCACTTCATTAACACCAGTGGAATTATCAGGACAAGCACATCTCAAAGGAACATGAAGCTTAACACGAATCTCGACATCGTTCCCCTGAGACGGATTTTCCTGGAGCAGGGTTAAGGATTTCGATAACCCTTCGAAAACTCCACAAGCAATCTCCGGAATCGATGTTCTTTCGGGGACCATGTAGTTTAAACTAGCCTGAAAGTATTGTCCAGAACACAAACAGGTTATAGGGACAAGAACTTCTCTACCTGGTTTCAGAATGTCTGAAGCTGAAGCTATGTTGTTCAAGTCAAGCAACTCGTCAGGTTTGATCTGAAACAAGGCAGCAATGTCCAGCAGATTCTGGTGTCCGAAATGTTGGTTGGATCTGTAGACTAAGAATGTTGAGCATGACTGTCGGATTGAATTGCAGGTGTACCTTGAACCTGGATAACTGGTATCAGAAGAACAATCAGACGGGTCATAAAATTGTTCAGCAAAGCTTGATTCGACAGCGATCCAGCTGAGAAACAAGAGACAAATCATTCTTGCTGGTAAAAAAACATGCGGCATTTCAGTCAAGTGTTCAAAACATTCATTATACTTCGAAAAAAAGGATAAATTTTGAAACGAAAACAATGCTGATCAAGGAACAGTCAGCTTATTAAATCATGTAGGGTCTTGTCAAAATCTATGGTTTTATATAAGAAGGGAAAAGAAAGAAAAACCCAGTGATCAAATTTGGAATCAAAATGAACTGCCGGCCTAAGAACTAAGGCCAACTGGGAATTCATTAAAAAAATGATACAATAACAAATTTTGAAACTTTTCTTCTTGTTGTTTACTGATCATCCATCCGGTTTTTATTTTTATTTATATCTTTAGGTAGATCATTATTATCACCAATCTGCTGTTAATTTCTCCTGAGAGTTCACCATCTAAGTTTAAAATAAATGTAACCAGCTCGGAGGAGGTAGTCAAATTTCGACCGATGTCTCCTTAATAGTAAATAGATAAATGAGACTAATGGAAATGAGAAGATTTTTTTAGAAAAAAAAAATTAATTTTAACTAGGATATACACTGGCGATGGAAACTGAAAGTTTCCACAAGCGACTTAGTTTTAGGGTCTAAGGTCTTAGTTTAGGGTTTAGGTGCAGGGGGTAGGGGATTAAAATTTAGGGACAGAACGGTAGTTAGAATTTACGATTTAGGTTTAGAATTTAGAGTTTAGAGGTTGAGGTTTTGTTTTTAGGGTAATATGCTTAGGATTTAAGTTTTAACTTATAAACCCTAAATTCTAACTATTATCCCTAAATTCTAAACCTCTGCACCTAAACTCCTAAACCCTACACCCTAAACTAAGACCTTAAATCTTAAAATTAAGGTGCTTGTGTAAACTTTCAGTTTTCGTTCGTGTATAAGATAATAATACTTTCAACTATCCATTTATCCTCAACAACAGACAAAAATCTCTTCTTTTTTTGTTTTTGTGCCTCAACCCTAATAAATCAAATTTTAAGTACTAACCCTAAATTTTAAATCATAAACTCTAAAAATGACATCCTACACCCTTAACCCTTAATCTTAAACCTTAACGTTAAACTCCAACTCTAAACTTTAAACCTATTTTTTTTAATAATGATACATAAGTAAAGTATCAAAAAAGGATAGACGATTTCTACTCTCAACCAACCGTTAAAGAATTATAAAAGTAAACGAGTTTCATGTAATAAAAATTAATTTTAATCTTTTTTTTATTTTTATAAATATATATTTTTAAAATTTTCAAATGAATATCATAGTACTCTATTTTGTGTATGTACAAATCTGACTTAAAAATGTAAACATCTCAACTTAAATAAAAATGTAAGCATCTCAACTTAAATAAAAAAGGAAAAATATTTAATACATGGGTTTAAGTTTAGTACTCAATTTAAGGTGTTTAAGTTTAGAGTTTAGTAATTGTAAATAAAATTTAAAATTTATAGGTTAAAACCTAAACACTTAACATATTATACTAAAACTTAATCTCTAAACCCTAAATACTAACCTTAACTCATACATTCTAATCATTACCCCAAGTTTTAAACACCTACGCAAAACACTAAATAATCTTTAAACCTTAAAACCTTAAAACTAAAGCACTCATGAAAACTAAATATTTTCACCGCAGTGTATTGGATACTATAAATCTATAAAAAATAGTTAAATAATCAAAATAAAAGTTTCAAGGGTATGGTTGAACCTAATAATTAATCTCATCGTCTATTTCTAATTCGATGCTATGCATATGTTATAGAATAATATTTTTTTATAGTAATACGATAGCTTGATGTTGTGAACAAATTGGCTTTTGATGTGAATTAATTGTGAGTTTATGCTTCATTCTTTAAGCACTGTTGTTTTGAGATTATCTTCTTTTTTTTTGTTTGCATACAAGGTATGGCGACTGGCGAGAAATCTAATTTTTTGAAAATTTAGTGGGAAAGCTAAGGATGATGAAAACAGTGATTTAAAATGAAGCCAAAATAGTGATAAGAAGCCAGTGAGTTCGGGGGCTGCTACGGCAGAAGCATCTGGTGTTAGTAGGTCATGTCGGGAAACCCTATCTAAGAAAAACAGGGCTCCGCCGAGGTCTTCTAGCGCCCAAAAGTTGGAGCTTCTTGAGAAGAAGACTGCAAATTTGGATTCAAGGACTCCTCCAGCTAAGAGGGAAACTGGGCGAGTTGAGAAGACGAGTCCTCTGCAGAGATCTGAGAGGGGTGAAATGTCCTCATCATCTTCTTCTTCTTCTTCCGGATCAATGAGGTCTGAAAAGAGCCCGGATGTTTTGAATCCGAAGAAAAAGAAGAAGAGAGTAAAACAGTTGACAATGCAGACTGTACAAGTTAACAAAACTGAGCGAGAAGATGAGCAAGCTGAAGAGACTCGGAAGAAGAGAAGGGATGCTCGTTCCTATAGAGCATTGTTCACAAAACCCAACAAAGTTGATGGAACGGGTAAAGTTACAACCTTCTTTGTTCCTTTTTAGTAGGATTTTGTTTGATTAAATGTATCATTCTTAGTCAGTTCCGCTTGTCTTGTAGTTCGTCGTGATGATCTGAATGGAGTTGATACTGAAACAGCCATGCTTAGAAATCTGCAGAGTCCAAAGTTGGTAAACTCCTTCGCGCCTGGAGGTGTCCTTGATTGTGATATCAGTGTGGAGATGGTTCCACAAGTCATGCCTTCCAAAAGGAAAAGTCATGATATAGGCATTGATTCCGCTGCTTCTCCAAAAATGTCATCTGGTTGCAAAGAAAAGGATTGCACTGAGACTGATGGAATGTGTTCTAGAAGGCAAAGGTACTGATTTATTATTAGTTGGATGGTAATTTAGCAGGCTTTTTATTTTATTTTATTTGAGTGGCTGAGTTCACCAAACTTAAATGATTAACGATAATTTGCTATACATTTTTGAGAGAATATAAGCTTATTTTAAGGTTACTGGGATGCTTATTCCTAAGCAAGAGCGTAAGGAATTGGATTCCTGGTTTAATGTGTAAGATGTGGGGATTATTTAGGCTTGGAACGTGATGCATGTTGGTGTTTGTTACTGGTGCATGTGACATCCCAGGAATAAAAGTGCTTAGCCGCATGATTTTAAAATAGATAAGTATAATTATTTTCTTTAAAATATATCTCTTTATTTTGCAGGGTTGACTGCAATTCAACAAAGAATGATATTTGCTCTTCTAATATGAAATTAAACCAGTTCTGTGGATCCTCAGATGTTAAGGTTAGTTTTCTTCTCTGACCTTTCTTGTCTTTGAGCATCCAGATTCACATGCCTTTTTTAGGAACTCCTTTTCTTTTTGTTTGTCTGTATGGCTAACTCTAAGGGATGGTCTTGTGCATTGGAAACCAAGTTAGCATTTTACCCCCCTAGATGGCTAGTACTTAATATAAAACAGAGGAAGAATATAACCATAATAAGTATTAACTGGTTTTCTTTACCGCATCTATCTTTTATCTGAGCATGTCCTAATCGGGGAGTATTGCAGCAGGTTTTCAGTCTTTTTTATTCTCATTTAGGACTGAAAAGGGAAATTTACACTATTTTTCTTTTATGGTTGATTAACTGAGTTGTTGCAAGTCAGAGAGTTACCTAAGCTAACTTGAAAAGAGAGAATTATCAGGTTGATTGATTAAGGTGATATGCGTAGTTGTCTGAGTTGGTCTTGGGATTTGATTTATCTTTCATCAATGATGTCTAATATTGAAGTCGAAGAAGGTAGAAACTAGCCATCTGATTATAAACTAGAAAGTAAGACTCGTTGGGTAGAATCAGCTAAGTCCTGTGCTAGGGTCGAGTTAGTGAGGTGAATCTTTCTGAAGCAAGGAGTTCTGGAATTTTTCAGTCTGCTTCAGGAAGTGAGGTAAGACCATCAAAAATTATTCACATTGTGGATGACGAAGCTACGGCATACAATGATCCCATCAACAAGGCTAGACCCTTCAAGGAGATCAATAGTGAGAGAGCATCACTTGAGTGCAATTTAACTGCCAAATCTTGTGGTGTTGATGAACAAGCTGTCTCTAGAGATTCTTGTCTCAGAGAACAGGATTCTGTTGATGAAATTCCAAATGGAGGGGTTCAAGTAGTTGATCCTGTGACTATCAATTCAGGTGATGTTACAGAAAATGCCCTTTCCATGAGATGTTCAGACAAATATCAGATTTCTGATGGATCTAAAGCAGACACGTCAGCTCGTGAAACTGTTTCTCTTACTGATCCTCTGGAGAATCTTCTCTCTATGGAAGCACCCTCATCTGAAAAAATTTATGATATAAACACATTAAGAAAGGTTGATTGTGAGATCCCCTTGAGAGAATCAAGAACCATCATTTCTTGCGAAGGCCCAGAGAACTTTGTCTCTTTAGAAGCATCTTCATCTGTAGAAATTCCTGATGAATCCAATTTAAGCAAAGTTGATGGGCCTGTTCCCTTGAGAGAACCCGTGGATGCCGATTCTGGTGAAGGTCAGGAGAACCTTGTCTCAGAAGAAGCATTTTCATCTGAAGAAATTCCCAATGAAGCTGCATTAAACAATTTTGATGGTGAGGTTCATTTGGGAGCACCTAAGACTGTCAGTTCTGGGGAAGGTTATGAGAGTTTGCAATCATTGTTGGTACCTTCATCTGAAGAAGTTCCTGGTGGAACCACATCAAACACTGCTGAAAGGGAGCTTCCCTTGAGTAGACCTGAAGCTATTTGTTCTACTGAAGATCAGGAGAATAGCATGTCTGCTAACCGTTCAATTGAGAAACAGATTCCCGGTGAAGCCACATTGAATGTGCCTGATGAAGAGATTCCAAAGAGTATATCTGAGATTGCAACTTCCTGTGATGGAATGGATATTACTGTCTGCACGAAATCGTCTACATCTAAAGAACAAATACCTGATACAATGACATGTTCTATGCCTGCTAATGAGGTCTCTTTGGCAGAACCTGAAACTGCTCCTAGTGAAGTCCTCGAGGGCCGTAGTGTTCAAAGAGAGAATGATGGAACAAGTCCCAATGAAAATGACCCGCAGGATGGCATGCTATGCACTATGAGCAGGGAATCTGCACTCCGAGAACCGTCATCAGATCTGGTATGTAATATATTGGGTTTTTTTTATTATATCAAGTTGAGTACATATTCTTTTTGGACTATCATATCAGGCTATTTCTATTTAAAGCAGTACCTTAAGTTGCCATTTCGTGCCCAAAAAGTAAAGCAAAATAATAACAAAAAAATAATATACGTCTACGGTGCTATGGCTGCCTACATTGTAGTTAATTGATTTAATCTATATTTATGGTAAGGAGATTGTTTTGAGATTTGGAGAGATAGTGCTTTCAATTCCCTGCTATGTCGAGCTCCCGATCTAGTAATAATCTCTTATTTGGGCAGGTATCCGCAAATGTCGATTCTCTTCCATATGCTTCTTCTGAAGTGCATTCAGGATTCTTTGCAAACAATGAAATGCAAAATGCTTCTCGGGCAGCTGAAACTTCACCATTTAATGGTGCTATTGATGTGACTTGTGATGTGTCCAATTCTGATGCCACAGTTGTGGAACTTACAGAGAAAATGCAGCAGCTGAGATCCTCTGAATCAACTTCTAACCTCTTTCCTCCCGATCTACCTTCTGTTAGTGCAGTTGAACATCAATCAAACAATGAAGGTCAAACTGCCAACCAAAGTTCTCAGGTTCCAAGGCAACCAGTGGCAAACCATATTGAGCTCTCCAATCAAGATGTCTTGCAGCCTCTGGATTCATCAATTGATGGTCTTGTGAGCCAGGCTTCAGAAACAAGGACTTTTCCAGTCCCTTCTGTTTCTAATGGCCTTCCCTTGTGGACTGTACCTGCTGCTACATCTCGGATGCCTATGACTTCGAAATATGACCCACTTCAAAATGAAATGGAAAGAATAAAGGAAAAAATGGAGCAAACCACCAAGATTCATGAAGACACGGTTAGTGCCCTGTTTACCTGTTTGCTTATCTACTGACAGTGATACATAGCTTACTTTCTGCTGAGAATTTCATATCTTTTGAGCAGAAGCTGCAGCTGAAATTGGAATGTGACAAGGAGATTGAGGAGGTTGTAGCTCAGATTCGTAGACAGTATGATGTTAAAGCTAAGGAGAAATTAGCAGAATTTCTTCTCCATGAAAAGGAGCTTGATGTAAATTACAGTAAAGTTCACTTAAATAAGATCTTGGCTGAGGCTTTCAGGTCTAAATGTATGGATGATAGAGCATCCGGTTCAGCGGGAGCGCAGCAAGGTGAATCTTACACTACCAATGATCTGATTATATACTTAATGAAAATTCATGCACTGGTGCTTGGTTAGATTAGGGTACCTGCTCAATCATAGAGCTGTTGAGAGATCATTTTTGGGACATGGCATAGTTTGTCACTTGGGAAAATTTAGAGGCCGTTTTTACCACTGCTTGTTATAGTGCAAGTTCAAAGAGAATGCCTGTTAACTTTGTGTGTTCCTTTGGGCATTTAGTCTATTGTCGATATGTGCAATAAATGATTCCGGAAAAGGCCAACAAAACATACAAACGCAGATGCCTTATATGCAATGCATTAATAAGGTTTGCCTTTCTGCAATGTTTCATTATACGAACTTACTAACTAGTGTGTGTGTTTCTGGCAGAGGCAAGTTCTAGCTTCTTGCAGCAGCTTTTTCAACTTTCATCGCAACAGATGGTACAACAGCCTTCCGCTGCTTATGGTTTCCCTTCAACTGACTCAGCTAGTAGCATGCAGAGTGTTTCTCCTGCTGTCGTAAATGCTCAAACCATGCGTCCACCTTTGCAGGTTGTTAACCCTTCGACATTAATCTCAGGCACTCCAACTAGGCCTCCGCACATCAGTACCATCTCCTCTTCCACAGTAAACCCTCAAATAGGCACTGAAATCCGTTCTCCTGCACCACATTTGCAGCCATTTAGGCCTTCATCATCCTTTTCCCCAAGTAGTCTCCCATTGCATTCTGGTGGAATGTCAAGTCAGCAGGCACAACGTAACCACCCTGCAGCTTCTTTGTCATTGCACCAGTCATATGTTAACTCCCTTGCACACAGGCAGGCATCAACTGCAAGCCCATCTGGTCAGAACCAACATGAAATTGCTAGAGGGTGTACAGCTCCACCGAACTCTCATTCACCTTCATTGAACGTTTTAACGGGTGTAATCGATCTATCTGGTGCCAGTGCAAATCCCCCAGGCTTTTTGCTTCCAGATTGTAGTTCAAGGTTAGGTACGAGGCTCCATCGGGAATCTCACGTGCCAAGTAGTCGGTCTCACTCGGCACAGCCAAGTGGAGGAGCAACTGACATTGTTTGTTTATCAGATGATGACTAGCCATAACCATTAGGAGCGGAGGTGATATTTTCAACTTAGATGAAGCTAATAATGCAGTGTTCAATCCTATCAGTTTTTCGAGTTAAGATGGCTTATGAATTACTAGTCGTCGAGGTAGGATTTCGATAGGGAATTGGATATGTGGCCTGGCTGTCTATGGCAGAATGTAGTTTGTGATGGATGGTTATTTAATTTGTAATGTATGTATTCACTCAATTGCCACTTTTTCTCATATTTGACAGGGAATTGGATATGAGGTCTTTCCTCATATTTTCAGTAGCCAATTTTGGTGAATGTTTTAAAACCCAATCACATAAATTTCTAATTACTTATACATCATCATATTAGCCATCGTGTTCCTTGCTGATGGAAATCATTTGTCTTTTTTTGGTGTTCGTACTTATGTCCCCACGCTCAAAATTAAGTTTAGAGTTTTAAGTTAGAATTTATGGTTAGGGTTTAAGGAATTTAGTGTACGGTTTAAGATTTATAATTTAAGATTAGAGTTTAAAATTTGATTTTGTAGTGTTTTTTTAGTATTGAGGCATAAGTAGGAGCACCGAAAAAGGGCACAAATTTTTTATCCGTCACTTAACATTTTTCTGAAAATTATGAGTTTTATGTAAATAAATATAAAAAATTATATAAAACATGTAAAATAATCAAAATATAAAATGACATAAATTGAACATGATACAAACGTATAAATGTATCACAATCTACAACAAAATGATCAAATGAAATACTAACAGTAATCATAAAAGGTGTGCTCTTAGAAACTAAGACATTAAGTTCGTCATTTGGATCCATTCAAAAGTTTGTCAAACATTGGGAAGTGGAAAATTAAAAAGAAAACAAATCATTTTATATGAGTGGACCACATGAGAGAAAACATGAGAGATGTGAGAGTTCATTGAAAACATGTAATTTTAAAAGATTAATTTTCTTCTCATTTTTTCAATCTATAAAGGAATTAATGGAAAGAAAGTTATATTTTCTTTTCTTTTTTTATTCCTACCAAACACACTAATGAAAAGAAAAAAAAATATAATTCAATTTGTCTACTCCTTTAATTTCTCATCTCTTCATTTTTTTCTACTCTACCAATCAAAACCTTAGTTATGCTTGATTGATTGAAGCTGCGAAAGAATGAAAACAGAAAGTAAAAAAGTGAAAATAAATTTTGAATGTTTTTGGTAGGAAAGAAAAATAAGAGTAAAGAAAGTAAGAATGATAATCATTTTTCATCCGCATGTTGTGACAAAAATTATTTTAATTTTGTAAAAAATAGAGAAAATGCACAAAAAATGTGAGTTTACTCAAAATATATATTTTCAAAAAAAATATTAAATAAATGTGATATATAACATGTGAACCCAACGAGTGGTTAAGTGAAAAAAAGAGAATAATATTTATTTTAAAAGATTCATATCCCAACAACTTTATCTACAAATTGTGTGTCTTGTTAAAATATTAAGAAAAAAATATGAATTGATATTACTTCATAAACACTTAAAACTATTAAAAATGTATTACTGTTAACGTTTTTTGAACAATTCTTAGAATAAGGATAAAGAGAAAAAAAATACTCTTAATAAATATTAAAACCACATAAGAGAAAGACTGGTTTTTTAAGAAATCGTTGATTGTAATTAAGTCGTTATACTTTAGTTCTGTATTAGCATATATATGTTAATCAAAATACGGCTAATTTTAAAAACATCCTCGTGTCTTGATTATAATAATTAGGGTAAAATATTCAAGATACTATTAGATTTTAGGAATTGTACTGATTTTTATCATTGAATTTCCGTTTAGACTTTAGTCTTTAATTGCATTAAATTGTTAAATCGATAGCCATTTTGTTATAAGATTGATAACAGAATATTCGTATTTTACTTATTATTTTTTAAAAATTATTTTTTTTACAAAATTCATTCATAATCGATAAAATTTTCGATCATTTTCGACAATCGTCTGATGAGATTATTTTCGAAATATGTTGTTTGTCTTCACGAAAAAAACATTTATCATTTTTTATATTTCTCAAACAAATACTTCAAAATCTATATGTGTTTAATTTTGTGAGTTCTAAAAATGATTTTAAAAAATCTAGATAGACAAAAAATGGTAAAGGATGTTGAGATGAGTCCATCGTGTTTAAAGTGATTATAAAGAATATTGACGAAATAATGATTTTTTTTTATAACAATTGGGCGAAAACACCCTAACTTTTAGTTTCAGTGTCAATAGGCATAGAATCAAATACCATATTATATAATGTTAATAGCTAACGACGTGACAATCAATGACAAAAAATAAAAGGACTAGCAATTAAAGAAAATTATGGCCATAAGCTTTTGAAAAATATAATTAATCCTTTAAAATTTTAAAGAAATTTAGTTGGACTCCTTCAAAAATTTTAAAATTTTATATTAAATTTTAAAATATTCTAATTAAATGTTATTTTTAAAAAATAAATTAAACCTCCAAAAGTTTTTAAAAACTTAGTTTAAATCTGCACTTTTTAAAAAAATTTAAATTACCCCAAATGATTTCACCAAATTACACACTACCTATAATATAACTGGCTTTAATGGTATAATCCAATTAATTTAAAATTTAATGACCAAATCAAGGCCTATTAATTATTATATGTACAAATTAATCTCATTGTCTATTCCTAATGCGATAACACTCTTTAAAGAATCGCAGGAAAACCGCCTCCCAAAATTTATAAAAGCCTCGGGAAGAGGCCTTCGTTTACACTCTTTTTCTTAAGGGAAACAATTTGGGTCGACTCGTTAATGAAGATTTTTGCTTCGATAACCACACATTAAACGGAAAACAGAAACAAATTCTTTAAAAATTCTTGAGCTACATTCGCATTCAGGTGAGCCCGTACTTCTATATTATGGAAAATCACAATCATGCAAAAAAAATGGTAAAGTTTGACAGGGTTTTTAGTTTGAACGGCATTCGATTGGATTGAAATAACTAAATTCGTGTATAATTGATGGTAATTTTTGTTGATCGACTATATTGGTAGCTTGAGTTAGGTTTTACTTTTTAGGGTTCAAAGCCACGACATTGTTCTGATTCTCATGGTACTACTACTAGCTTTCTTTCTTTTTTCTCATTATATATTGTTGCCTTCATGTTTGGCTGAGTTAATGGGTATGTTGTAGAATTATAGTTTATCGTAACATGATCAGCTATCAAGAAGTTAATGTTGTGAACAATTGGCTTTTGATGTGAAATAATTGTGATTTTCTGCTTCATTCTCGATGCACTGTTGTTTTAAAATTATCTTTTTTATTTGCATTGAAGGTATGGCGAATGGTACTAGGTCGTCTAGTAGGAAAGTTAAGGATGATGAAAATAATGATTTAAAGGGAAGTCAAAATAGTGGAAAAAAGTCAGCGAATTCGGGTGCTGCTACAGAAGCAGCATCTGGTGTTAGGAGGTCACCGAGGGAAACCCTATCTAAGAAAAACATGACTCCGCCAAGTTCTTCTGGTACGCGCAAGTCAGAGCGTCTTGAGAAGCAGACTTCAAATTTGAATTCAATGACTCCTGCTAAGCGGAAAACTGAGCGAGTTGAGAAGAAAAAAAAGAATAAGAATGCTAGTCCTTTGAGGAGATCTGAGAGGGGTAAGATGTCCTCATCTGCTTCTTCAGGATCAAAGAGGTCTGATAAGAGCTTGGATGTGTTGAATACTAAAAGGAAGAAAGAGAAAAAAGACAAGTGCGTGAAACAATTGACTATGCAAACGGTAGAAATTAACAAAATTGAGCAAGAAGATGTGCAAGCCAAAAAGACACAGAAGAAGAGAATGGATGCTCGTTCCTATAAAGCATTGTTCACGAAACAACCCCAGAAAGTTGATGGAACAGGTACAACCTTCTTTTTATGATTCTTGTTGTTGTTACGAATAATACGGGTGGGATCATGTGTTATACTGTTTGTGATTTTCTTATATCATCTGTAAATGAAATTATCTTCCATAGCTTGGATGTTGATTTAAGATATTTCTGCTTTATTCCTTTTCAGTAGGTTTTTGTTTGATTAAACATATCATTCTTAGACAGTTCTGCTTGTTCTGCAGATCATTGTGATGATCTGAATGGAACTGATAGTGGAAGGAAGGAGGACATTTTAGAAGAATTCACCGAGATAACTCATGAAAGGACTACGGTGACAAGTACAAGTCAATTTGCTGAGGAAGAACTTAAAAGAAATAATGAGCATAAATTGTTTTCTACTAGCCAAAAGAATAGCTGCAAAGATATGTCTTCTAATGGGGATGATCTGCAAATTTCTCAGAATGGTTCACTAGCAGGAGAAACGAATGATGATGCTGAAACAGCCACACTTAGAAATCTGCAAAGTCCACAGTTGGTACCTGGAGGGATCTTTGATTGTGATATCAGCGTGGAGATGGTTCCAAAAGTCATGCCTTCCGAAAGGAAAGACCATGACATAGACATTGAATATGTTGCTTCTCCAAAAATCTCAAGTTGTGATGTTGGCACCTGCACTGAGGCTGGAACTTCATTGTCATCTGGTTGCAAAAGAAAAGATTGCACTGAGACTCGTGGAATGTGTTCTAAAAGGCAAAGGTACTAATTTCTTAATAGTTGGATGATTCTTCCACAGGTTTTTTATTTTATTTCAGTGAGTTCATCACTTCATCTAACTCTTTGCTTGCTATTGTTGCATATTAGAGTTTTGGATTTTGGTACATTTCTTTTAATTTTCCCAGGAGTCTTACCACATTAGGATTTTTTCTGTTAGTTAACTGAGAATGTTAGTTTTGTACAAGCATCCCTATTGTACATTGTTTGAGGATTTTGAGGTAAAAATACTACAAACTTTCTGAAGTTTGAGATTGGTTCTAAATGGGATTGTTTGCTATACATACTTGGGAGCATATAAGCTTGATGTTAAGGTTATGGGGATTATCAAGCTCGACTGCTTGATGAATTTTGGTTACAATTGGTTCGGATTTATTTATTTATTAATGGGTGAGGTGAGGTTTATTAAATACAAAAACAGAACCTGAAGGGATTGATAGAGTTGGACAAGTTTCTTGTTTTGTATCAATGCTTACATGATAAAAAAAAAGGAGAAGATAGATGCATTGGATTCTGATGGAGTCTTTGCAATAATCTTAGAATTTGAATGGATATCATTACTTACCTTGAGAATTTTTTCAAAACTTCTAGTGAATGATTTGTATGGTGCCTGCTTATGTTTTAGTGAATCTGAACTTTTTGCTTAGTAAGAAAAATTCCTAATTTTTATATATATATCTGGTCATTCGATTATCAAGTAGTTGCAATTGCAAATTAAAACGTCTCCTTCAATGCTGCACGCAGTTATTATTAACAAGTAAAAGAATTTGTAGTAATGCTGAAGCCTTTTTATGAGCACTTTTTAGCTTGCATGTCCAACATTTTTTATTGCCTTTATTATCTGATTATTTGACTACATAATTTTATTATGATTTGATCTTTATTAGATCTAAACTCGATAAAGTATATTTATTTTCTTTAAAATTCGTCTGTATTTATCAGGGTTGACTGCAATTCAACAAAGCAGGGGATTTGCTCTTCTAATATGAAATTAAGCAAGTTCTTTGGATCCTCTGATGCTATGGTTAGTTTTCTTCTCTCACCTTTCTTGTCTTTGGGCATCCAGATTCACATACCTGTTTTAGAAACTCTTTTTCCTTTTTATTTATGTTCATATGTATGGTGGTTTTGTACATTGGAAACCAAGTAGGATTAACATTTTACTCCTCTAGATAGCTGGCAGTAAATATAAAGCAGAGGAAGAATTTAGCCAAAATAAGTATTGTCTTAGTAGTATTAACTGGAACTGCCTTGACTTTTCTTTACTGCATCTCTCTCCTTTCTGAACATGTCCTAATTGGGGAGTGCTGAAGTAGGTTTTCAATCTTTTTTGTTCTCATTTATGACTGAAAAGTGAAATCTACTATATTTTTCTTCTTTTGTTGATTAATTGATTTGTTGCGAATCAGAGAGTTGGCTAAGCCATAGTTACCCGGAACGCAATACGATACGAAATGGGAAACGAAAACGGAAACGTGGAACGTTAATTTACCGAATCCGGTACGACGAGATGATAAACATAACTTATTATACTAATAAATATAATAATAATAATATAACAATAAACAAAAAACATTATATATATATAACCTGCTTGAAACATGCCTAATTATATATAAATAAAATAAATTGAAGATTGGGTTAATAAATTATATTAAGTAGGTGTATGTAGTAAACAAGCCCAATTTATATATAAATAAATTAGGGTAAATAGGTGTTTATACAGGCCCAATTCATATATTAATAAACAAGTTTTTCATTTTGTTTGTAATTAGGGTTTTTTTTTTCAGCCGCTTTGGCTTCTCCTTTTTTTACGCCATTTTGGCTTCTCTCTTTCCTTTTATGCCGCCATTCCGTTCTCAGGTGAATGTGGTAGAGAAAGAGGCGGTCTGATGGCCTATTGCCGGTAGGCGGTAACCCACCTTTCTTCGAGGCACGTTTCGAGTCGCATTCGGTGTGCCGTACCGCGCCGTTTCGTTTTCCGTTTGGGATCGAAGTTCCGGGAACGCAGTCCGGTGGGACGTTTGGCGTTCCTGGTAACTATGGGCTAAGCTAACTTGAAAAGAGAGAGAATTATCATGTGGAGTCATTAAAGGGTGTAAGTTATCCGAGAAGTGTTAGAGCTTGAGGGGGAGTGTAAGTTGACGAGGAGTGTTAGAGTTTTTATTTAATGTGTAATTAGAGTTTATTCCTAATCAGTAGTTTAGATTTACTAGAAGTCTTATTTAAATTAGGAATAAGTATCATTTAAATTAAAGATAAAAGTATAGTTTTAGTTATATTAAAACTCTATATCAGCCTATTTAAAGGCTTACTCTGTATAAATTTTATAATTAAGAATAATAAGAAAATACAGAGAAACACATTGTTCTCTCTGAAAAATATCATGTTCATCTTCTTCAAACAACAAATCTCTAACCACCGATCACACACAAACCACCATTATTCATTGCATCTCCGGCCACTATGGCCCCTTTCTTATAAAGGGATATGCATAGTTGTCTCAGTTGATCTTTACATTTGATTTATCTTTAATCAATGATGTCAAATAATTGAAGTCAAAGAAAGTAGAAACTAACCATCTGATTATTAACTTCCATGACAAATGATCAATTTATGGAGGATTACTGTACACTATTATTGGCAAGGAATAAGGATCTAGTTTTCTATGAAGATTCATGAACTTCATTGCCATTTTTACTATGTTCTTATCTAATATTAAATGCTTATAATTGAATGCAATTGGCCTTATCATAATTGTTTTCACTGTCTTGCTGCAATGCATTAGGATAGGGGGGAACTTGATGCTGGTATTAGCACAGGACATATTGAAAAGCCCTGTAATCATATACAGCAACATATGCCCTCTGCAGATCTTCAAATAGGCTGTGATCAAAATACTTGCATCATATGCAGACTTGATGGAAAGCTCTTGTGAGTAATCTATTTTTATTGGTTTATCTATATTGTTATTTTATATAGTTGATAGGAAAACATGTTAATGAGCAATCACTGGCACAGCGAGTAGTTTTTTTCTGTCTTAGATGCTTTTTATTGGTAGGATTTTTGATTTACTATGCTTCTAAATCTTTTGATTTGCCCTTGTTGATGTATCTTCATGTCCATCCCTGCTATAGAGAATTTTGTAATATTAATTTAATTTGTTCGCGACTGACTTCATGTTTTAAAGAAATTTCAGTCAATTAGATAGGGAGACGTTAGACAATTGAGGGTCAGACATATCTTCAGTAGGTCTGCATATATTGGACCACCCTTTGTGAGTAAATTTTAGATTTATTTTGTTATCTTACAATCTGCCATCTTATTTTAGACGCTGTCATGGAAAAGGATGCCAAAAAAGCTACCATCTTTCATGTCTTGAACCTACCCTTGAGGAGTTTCCTCTTGGAGCTTGGTACTGTCTGGAATGTGTGAGGAAAAAAATAGAATCAGGGATTTACTCAGTTTCAGAGGGAATGGAAGCAATTTGGGATTCTAAAGAACCGGAGACTTCAAAGGATGGTATGGGTTCAATATGTAATCTTATTTCCATAGATTTGTTTTCCTTTGATAACATATTTCTATAAATTGTGTCATAGTTGTTCACTGTCTGCACTTTCGAATCATATTGCTGAAATTCTTAGCAATGCCATATTTAGTTAGTTTTTTTTTTTTTTATAATTGCTCCACTTTTTAATACTAACATGTAGGAGGAATGAGTAGTTTCTGATAACAATTCCCTGCATTTTGTATTGGGTTATAGGATTGCAAAGACAGAAGCTATATTTTGTGAAATACAAAGGTCTTGCTCATGTTCATAATCGTTGGGTACCAGAGAATCAGGTGTTGCTTGAAGCTCCATCACTTATTGCAAAATATAACCGGAAAAACCAGGTTCACAATTATTGAATGCAATTAATTTCAGCCAGTCATTTTCCTTCTGTTGATTATCATTACGTAAAAGGTTAATTGAGAAACATTCAGTCATTCAATATGCTATGTTGTTCAGGGTGCTGTTTGGAAGCAACAATGGGCTGTTCCACACCGTTTGCTACAGAAAAGATTGCTGACAACTCCGAAGGAGTGTGATGACCATCATAATAAAGAGCATGATGTTGATAAGTTAAACTGTCAAGTCGAATGGCTTGTGAAATGGTGTGGTCTTGGTTATGAACATGCTTCATGGGAGTTGGAGAATGCTTCCTTTTTTGGTTTGCCTGAAGGTCAGCGCCTCATACAAGAATATGAGAATCGCAAGAAGGCCCAGAGAGCTTCTAAATTTGATAAGGTGCCTTAAGAAAAAATGTAAAATATGTTATATCTTTCTGGACTTGGTCATACATGATATGTTGGTATTTTGCTGCAGTGAAAATTCATCTGTCCTGGAAAACATATTATAACCTATGTAGTAACTATTTGCATGCTTGAACTAGCGAACAGATATCCTAGGATTCACACATACCTTTTTTTTTTCTTTAAAAAAAACTGTAGTGAGGCCATTGTGGTTCAGGCAACTCAATGGAGGTAGCTCTCTCTATATACATGTCATATTTTTATTTGATTGAATTGTTTCTAACCAATTTGGAACATTCTCAGGAAAGAGTGGTTGCGTCGGTAAAAATTTCTCACTTACCAGCTGCAGTTTCATCTCAACTGGATCCTAATCTTGATGCTGTTAGCAAACTATGCAACTATTGGCGTAGGGGCGAGAATGCTATCATTTTTGATGATCAGGTATGTTGGCTAAAAATATGTTATTATTCAGGTTTGTAGTAAATCTTTAAATGAGAACAACATAATGTTTTATATTAGGCCTATTCTCTATGCACAATTCATATAATGTCATTTGACATATCTTACGAATATTATTTAAAATTTATTGGTTTTAGAAGATAATAAACATCAATTATCTGATGTCAACTGTTGCTCAGACCTTCATATTGACGATCACTATGGTACAATCCCAGGATGGTAGTAAACTGCATAGTAGTTCCATTTGCAGCAGTTCTTAACTGTCCCTTCTTTTTGCAGGAAAGGATTTCGAATGTTGTTTCTTCCATTCTAGCTTTTTCATCTGATATCTCTAGGCCTTTTCTCATTATCTCTTCCTCTGCTTCACAATATTCATGGGATGAGGAGTTCTTGCATTTAGCACCATCTGTTGATGTTGTGGTTTACAGTGGCAGTAAAGAAATTCGGAATAGTATTAGGAACCTGGAGTTTTATGATGAAGGAAGTTGTATAATGTTTCAAGTCCTTATAACCTCACCAGAAGTTATCAGTGAGGTATATATCCAGCTTCTGTAATAAATAAAGTTTTGAATTTTAATGCCTGTGTTTTAAGTTTGAGAAGTTTTGCAAGGATCAAAATATGTTCCCTTGTAGTTTTTTGTGAGAGTTTTTACTGCCTGTGCATCTTGTTTGGATCAATTTGTTTTCAGACCTCAGTTATTAGTATGTATTCATGCATCACTGTTGTTATTTGTGCAATGAGCTTGCTCAAAATTTTATTCATCGGACATGGTTTTTCCTGTTAATTTTAATGTGGTTTTTCAGGACTTCAATGTGCTCGGTTGCATAGGATGGGAGGCAATAATAGTCGATGAGTGCCAACGCCCTAGAATTGGTGTTTGTTTTGAACAAATTAAGATGATAACTGCCAATAAAAGGCTTCTAATAATCAGCAGTCAACTGAAGGTTTGGCTTTTCTACACTTTCTCTTGTTGTTTCTGTTGTTTTCTTCTGCGGGTTGGTTTATATATGGTAAGTGGTTTCTGCAGGATAATGTGGCTGGGTACTGTAATCTTCTTTCTTTGCTTGATTCTCAAAGCGATTCAAATGGCAGTGAGCTAACGAATTCACGCGACAATATTGGCATTTTGAAGGAGAGGTTGGAAAAGTATGTTGCTTATGAATGCAAGCTAGAATCATCTAGGTTTCTGGAGTACTGGGTTCCTGTACTCTTATCCAATGTGCAGCTAGAGAAATATTGTTTTACTCTAGTTTCAAATTCTCTCTCTCTCTGTTCACCTTCAAAGAATGACCCTGTTGGAGTTCTCCGTAGCATTCTTGTCTCTAGCCGAAAGGTTGAGTTTACTGCACTCTTTGCTTTAATCACATGATTATGTGAGATTTGGGTTCTTTTTCTTAATACCTTTGATATCAAATCATCTAATAAATCAATGAATTCATGTTGCTTTCCTGTCATTTTGTGTTTTCCTGCAGCATGGACTTCAGAAATTAGGATTAGGTTATGTTTCAACTATATTCTTAGAAATTTTGGACGCATTATACTAGGGTCCTCCTTTTGGACTCATTAATCTGTTAATGCTTTTGGGAAATCTTGTAATGCCAATATTTTGGGATGGGATGGTTCATGACTACTCAAACCTAGGATCTTTACCCCACCCCACCCCACCAACCCCTACCACTTGAGTTTTGTTGTAAAATGTTATTTTATTTATTTATGTATTATTTTCAAAAGCATAAAAATCACCTGGTTTGTCTTTTATTCTCTGCCGTTTTAGATGAATTTCCATTGAACCTTTCTCGTAATATTTGCATTAGTATGAGGATGAGTAAAATGTATAGAAATTACTCTGGTGACATCATATTATGTGTTGATATCGTGCTTTCATGGTAATTCTTGACAGTGTTGTGATCATCCCTATGATGTGGATCAATCCCTTCAAATGTTGCTCGCTAAAGGCCTTCAAGAGGTTGAGGTTTTGGATGTTGGAATAAAAGCAAGTGGGAAATTACAACTTCTTGATGCAATGCTTTCGGAGATCAAGAAACAAGAGTCAAAAGTGCTTGTTCTTTTCCAGGTACATTTTTATTTACTATTGGTTTTGAACCGATGTATTTAATTCTATTAATTGTAGTTTTGTATTTGTTTGGCTTGCTATTGGAGCAGCTTTCCTGCTCCAACTGAACTGGCCAACGGGTCTTGAGTATGAAATTTTATATTTGGCACAAGTTGAATATGAGCTGGCTAAAGTTGAAATCACTAATTTGACATTTTAAGGAAAGCTGCAATGTTGTCAAATTCGGTGAGAATTTTAATACAGCTCTTAGAAAAGTTGTATTTTCAGCTGCATTTTCTGATGAAACTCCCGTGGAGCTTAACTATATATACATATTTAATATTTGTCATGCAGAAACAGATTTTGGCTATTTTATGTTTCTTATGTAGATTGTTTGATTGGCAGTACATTGGTGGTTCTGGAAGGGACTTGATGGGAGATATTTTGGATGACTTTCTGCGACAAAGATTTGGTATAGATTGTTTTGAACGCGTTGATAATGGTGTCATCCCTTCAAAGAAGCAATCTGCTTTGAACAGATTCAATAATGAGAGGGAGAGATTTGTCTTTCTATTAGAAACACGTGCTTGTCTTCCCAGCATCAAGTTATCTGCAGTTGGTACTGTGATAATATTTGGAAGTGACTGGAGCCCAGCGAACGATCTAAGAGCCATTCAGAGGATAACCCTTGATTCCCAGTTTGAGCAAATTAAAATATTTCGCTTATATTCATCATTTACCGTGGAGGAAAAACTTTTGATTCTTTCAAAACAAGATAAGACAATCGATAGCAACATAGAGAACATAAGCCCCAGTACTAGTCACATGCTGCTTAAATGGGGGGCTTCATACCTATTCGGTCAATTGGAAAAATTTCATGATATTTCAACACCCGATGGAAGTACCTTGTTTCAGCAATCATTTCTTTTAAATGTGATTCAAGAATTTTTTACCATACTGCATCAAACTGGGATAGATGATACAAGCAAGTTGTCCCTAATTTTACAAGCCAAACAAAATCGGGGAACATATAGGACAGAAATGCCATTGTTTGGTGAGCAGAAAATTCAAATGATGAATGAAGATGCACCCCACACATTTTGGACAAAGCTTTTGGAGGGAAAGCATCCAAGGTGGAAGTATTCTACTTCTACTTCTCAGAGGAACCGGAAAAGGGTTCAACATTTTGATGAATCTCAAAAAAGACCTCAGGCTGAAATTGCTGAAGTTGCAAAGAGGCGTAAGAAGAATGTCAGTGATGGCAATGATAATCCCTCTCCAAAAGCTGTGCTGCAAGAGGTGAAATTGCCTGCTGGGGACAGGGAAGGTAATGAGCAATGTAAATGAAATGAAGTACAGTATTGGTCGAACAGAGTTCTCCTTCCCAACCGCTTTTTCCAACTCTTTCTCTTATTTTTGCAGGAAGCTCAGCTTCTAGGGATGATAAAATTCATGCGACCTCTAGCTCACTTCATCAAGCCAATAATATCTCGAAAATACCAGCTCTTAAAATGGTTGAATGGGAGAGCAGAAAAAAACAGCGTGACTCACAAAAGAATCTCCATGTTCTTTTGAGGCCACAAATAGCTAAACTTTGTGAAGTTCTACAGCTCACAGTATGTACCTCATTTACCACCGGAAGGATTAAATTTATATGGGTTCAGAACTTGCTGTTAGTTCTTTTTCTTGTCGGACTATAAAGTCTATTTTGTTTGCTAGAATGAAAAGAAACCAAAACAAAGGGTTTTAGCAGGAGGGGATATTTAACTTAGATTTTAGAATACGTGTTTGCTGAGATCCAGTTCCCTCCCAGTATAGAATGAAAGCTACGGGAGAAAATAATAGGCAGCAAAAAACTGGTTACTAGATATAGTTCTCAAAAAACTGGTTACTATTGTCTATTATTTCCTTAGAACAAGCCTGGCTGAGTAAAATGGATATTCAAGTTTCACTTTCTTCGTATTTATTTTAACATGACTAAAAATGGAAAAAGTTACTTCAGTAGGGTTTTGCAAGACTGGACAGTTTAGCATTACATTTTGTAGATAAGTTACCCTGTTTGTCAATTTCCCCTTGAGATATGGTTGAAAAAAAGGGATCCTTGTCTATTTTTCTAACACAAGGAGCTAGTAATTATAAATATTTTGTATGTTTTATGCTTAACAGTGGACCTGCACTTCTCTTTCATTGTCATGGTTTTACATCAATGCCTTACTATCATGTGAACACAGTATTTATAACAGTCTGCTTTACAGTACATTTTCTTTATGTTGCAGGATGATGTCAAGGCCATGGTTGAAAGGTTTCTTGAATATGTCATGAATAATCATCTGGTCCATAAGGAACCAGCAACCATTTTGCAGGCATTTCAAATTTCTCTGGTTAGATATTCATTCTCTTATATTCTTAAGTTCATACTGCACTTGCGGACAATTGCATTGTTTATATGCTTGATTGATTGTGTCTGGCAGTCATTTTACTAGTGGAAGTGGATAAAGTTATGCCTTTTTATGCATGCTGTTCTCTTCAAATTTCATGCAATTTGACTTCAAATTTTGACGACCAATCATATTTCTCATAGACAGCTTCTGTGGAGTTTGCATTTGTACCCTTTTCTTCAAGTCTCATTCAATTTGACTTCAAATTTCTCCATTCATCTTTCTTATGACCGAAGGTTCAGGTTCAGATGCTTTTCCAGGGAAGGAAGCTTAATTTTTATTAGTCGTCCTATCGTAACTAAATAAGTCGTAGATCCCGAGTGCCACCGATATAGCTCTTGGGGGGCTAGTAGAAGGGCTTGATCCCAAACCGGTGAAAGGCAGACGTTGAACTCAAAATTTTGGGAGTTCTTTTTCAAGTATTGGCGTTCAATAATTGATAAGGGCTAACGCTTCTGTCGAGTTTGTCATGCATCTTTCATGCCTAGGTTTTTTTTGAAAATTGAGCTATTTTTCCTTGTTTTGGTAATATGTTTGAATCTGTTTTAGGTTTTGTAGTGATTGTTCTGATGGTATACCTAGTTGATGAGTTTGTACTTGGTGTAGCCAAATCTGTGAAATTTTGTTGTTGTTTACTCTTGATGTCAAATGGTGAGAAGTCTCGATAAACTATATGGAACTTCTACCATGTCTTTGAGAAAGTTCTCATTATTTAGTGCTAGCGTTGCAAATGTTCTATCAAGATTTTGCTGCTGAATTTCTACTGGTCCACTTAATAAAGTATGACGTAGTATATAATTTAGATGGAATAGCTTGGTACTTCTAGTTTCAATCTTTTAAAAATAGTTTAGATTTATATCAAGTATTTCTAATGAGTCAGTATGTCTGTATCTCTATTTCCCTCCCATCATTCTTTGATATAAGCCTCCTTGTATGATTTATTTATTTATTAATATATAATATATATGCTTATATTTTTATATATAAGAGTTCACTTTGATGCATAAAAATTTCATGAAACATTGAGCATTCTATTTGGAAGGTGTATGTGTACCGCTGCTGCATTTTTGTGCATATGCTATTAGATATTCTCATATTCTAGATTTCTAAAGCCTTTTCTGTTGCACGGAGAATATATGTAATCATGCATTAATGGTATTCTGGTTCTTTAACACATTCAGTGTTGGAGTGCTGCTGTTTTGATGAAGCAGAAACTCGATCACAAAGAATCACTTGCACTTGCAAAGCGACATCTAGGTTTTACCTGCAAGAAAGAAGAGGCAGACTATGTTTATTCATTGCTGCGGTGTCTGAAGAGAATGTTTCTATACCGTACAGGGTATTTGAAGGTCTCAAACTCTCCTAAAGCTTCTGGACTATCAAGTAAAGCCCTTGAAAGAGATAATTCCTATGCAACAGCATGCCAGCAAAACATAAAAGCAAAGATTGAGGATTTGTCGGGTTTTCAAGAGGGTTCTGATATACAGACCATTTCAGAGTCTGGAGTTCCCCCAGAAATTCAATTGGCTCAGAGAGATCTTCTAAAAAGCATCAAAGAAATACAGAAAAAATGTGATAAGCTGATGAAAAAACTAAATGAGAAACATAGGCAGGAAATGGAACAATTTAACCAGAAGTACGAGGAAGAAAAGGCACAGCTCGAGAATAAGAAAAGAACAGAAGCGGCGGTTATCCGTTTGCATAGTAATGTCTCACTGAGGACTGACAAGCTCAAGAATTTGGACACTGAATATGCAAGGAAGTTTGATGAACTTGAACGACAGATGGATATACATCTTAAGGATCTTGAGGCATCACAAGTGGCAGCAAGAAGCAATATTCAAGAAAGAAAGACTCGTTGGGTAGAATCAGTTAAGTCCTGGGCTAGTGTCGAGTTAGTGAAGTCACCTGTTAGCGAGGCGAATCTTTCTGATGGAAGGACTTCTGGAATTGTTCAGTCTGCTCCAGGTAGTGAGGTAAGACCATCAAAAATTGTTCACATTGTGGAAGACGAAGTTATGGCTTACAGTGATCCCATAAACAAGGCTAGACCATCTAAGGAGAAAACTGAGGGAGCATCAATTGGGTGTAACTTAACTGCCAATTCTTGTGTTGTTGAAGAACAAGCTGTCTCCAGAGATTCTTGTCTCAGAGAACAGGTTCCTGTTGATGAAATTCTAAATGGAGGGGTTCTAGAAGATGTTCCTGTGCGTATCTGTTCAGGTGATGTTACAGAAAATGTCCTTTGCATGAGATGTTCAAATGAAGATCAGATTTCTGATGGATCTAAAGCAAACACTTCTGATCATGAGACTGTTTCTCTCACTGATGCTCTGGAGAATCTTGTCTCTATGGAAGCACCCTCATGCGAAGAAATTCCTAATAGAGACACATCGAGCAAGACTAACAGGGAGGTTCCCTTGAAAGCAGCTGGTATACACACATCTTCTGAAAAAATTTCAGATATACACACATCTTCTGAAAAATTTTCAGATATGCACACATTAAGAAAGGTTGATGGGCAGACCTCCTTGAGAGAAACAGGAACTATCATTTCTAGTGAAGGACTAGAGAACTTTGTCTCGTTAGAAGAATATTCATCTGTAGAAATTCCTGATGAATCCATTTTAAGCAAAGATGATGGGCAGGTTCCCTTGAGAGAAACTGTGGTTGCCAATTCTGGTGAAGGTCAGGAGAACCTTGTCTCAGAAGAAGCACTTCCATCTGAAGAAATTCCTAACGGAACAAACAATTTTGATGGTGAGGTTCATTTGGGAGCACCTAAGACTGTCAGTTCTGGGGAAGGTTATGAGAGTTTGCAATCATTGTTGGTACCTTCATCTGAAGAAGTTCCTGGTGGAACCACATCAAACACTGCTGAAAGGGAGCTTCCCTTGAGTAGACCTGAAGCTATCTGTTCTACTGAAGATCAGGGGAATATTATGTCTGCCAACCGTTCAATTGAGAAACAGATTCCTGGTGAAGCCACATTGAGTGTGCCTGATGAAGAAATTCCAAAGAGTATATCTGAGATTCCAAAGAGTATTGTCTGCACAAAATCCTCTGCATCTGAAGAACAAATACCTGATACATCTGCATGTTCTATGCCTTCCAAAGAGGTCTCTTTGGCAGAAACTGAAACAGCTCCTAGTGAAGTCCTCGAGGATGGTAGTGTTCAAAGAGAGAATGATGGAACAAGTCCCATTGAAAATATCCAGCAAGATGGAGTACTATGCACCATGAACAGGGAATCTGAATTCCTAGCACCTTCATCCAATCTGGTATGTAAGATATTTTTTTTATTATATCAAGTTTTGAGTACAGATTCTTTTTGGATTTTTGTATTGGGCTATTTCTATCAAAAGCAGTTTCTCTTGTGTTGCCATTTCACTCTCAAAAAGTGAAGCGGAATAGTAAAAATAAAGTAGTATATCTAAATTGTTATGGCTGCCCAACATTGTGATTAATTTAATTATACTTTTGGTAAGGAGATTGTTTTAAGATTTGAACAGGTCACACTTTCAATACCCTGCTATGGAGATCTCCCAATGTAGTAACATATCTTATTTGGGCAGGTATTGACAAATGTTGATTCTCTTCCATATGCTTCCTCTGAAGTGCAAGCAAGATGCCTTACAAACAGTGAAATGCAAAATGCTTCACAGGCAGCTGAAACTTCTCCATTTAATGGTGCCATTGATGTGTCCAATCCTGATGCCACAGTTGTGGAACTTTCAGAGAAAATGCAGCAGCTTAGATCCTCTGAATCAACTTCTAACCTCTCTCCTCTCAATCCCCCTCATGTTAGTGCAGTTGAACATCAATCAAACGATGAAGGCCAAACTGCCGACGGAAGTTCTCAGGCTACAAGGCAACCAGCGGAAAACCATATTGAGCTCTCCAATCAAGATGTCTTGCTGCCTCTGGATTCACCAATTGATGGTGTTATTGATGGGCTTGTGTGGCAGGCTTCAGAAACAAGGACAGGTCCAGTCCCATCTGTTTCTAATGGCCTTCCCTTGCGGACTTCACCTGCTGTTTCGTCTCGGATGCCTATGACTTTGTTCCATGACCCGCTTCAAATTGAAATGGAAAGAATAATGAAAGAAAAAGAGCAAACCGCCAAGATTTATGAAGACTCGGTTAGTGTCCTGTTTACTTGTTTGCTTATCTACCGACAGTGATACATAGATTACTTTCTGCTGAGAATTTGCTCTCTTTTTATCAGAAGCTGCAGCGGAAATTGGAATGTGACAAGGAGATTGAGGAGGCTGTAGCTCAGATTCGTAGAAAGTATGAAGTTAAACTTAAGGAGGAGGAAGCAGAATTTCTTCTCCAGAAAAAGGAACTTGCTGTATATTACAATAAAGTTCTCTTGCATAAGATCTTGGCCGAGGCTTTCAGGTCTAAATGCATGGGTAACAGGGTATCTGGTTCTGCGGGAGCAAAGCAAGGTGAATCTTATATTTACTTGGCTATTTTAACAGAGTTTATGAGAGAATATAGAATAATACCAGTTATCTGATTATCTACTTGATTAAAATTTCATGCACTGGTGCTTGGTTAGATTAGGGTACCTGCTCAATCACAGATCTGTTGAGTGGTTATTTTGGGGACATGGCATAGTTTGTCACTTATGAAATTTTAGAGGCTGTTTTTACCACTGCTTGTTCTAATGCAGGTTTAAAGAGAATGTCTGTCAACTCTGTGTGTGCCTTTGGGCATATAGACTATTGTTGATATGTGCAACTGCAAGAAATGATTCCTAAAAAAGATAATGGAACATACAAATACACATGCCTTAAATGCATGCTTTAAATAGTTGCCTTTCTGCAGTGTTTTTTAATTATACAAACTGACTAACTAGTGTGTGTGTGTGTGTGTTTTCCTGGCAGAGGCAAATTCTAGCTTCTTGCAGCAGCGTTTTCAACTTTCATCGCAACAGATGGTACAACAGCCTTTCACTGCTTCTGGTTTCCCTTCAACTGGCTCAGCTTCTAGTATGCCAACTGTTTCATCTGCAGCAGTCGATGCACAAACCATGAGTCCATCTTTGCAGCCTTCAACTGGCTCAGCTAGTAGCGTGCAAACTGTTTCTCCTGCTGTAGTCAATGCACAAAACATGGGTTCACCTTTGCATGTTGTTAACCCTTCGGCATTATTCTCAGGCACTCCAACTAGACCTCCCCATATCAGTACCATCTCCTCTACCACAGGAAACCCTCAAACAGGCGCTGAAATTCGTGCTCCTGCTCCACATTTGCAGCCATTTAGGCCTCCGCCATCCATTTCCCCGAGTAGCCTCCCATTGCATTCTGGTGGAATATCAAGTCAGCAGGCACATAATAACCACCCTGCAGCTTCTATGTCATTGCGCCAGCCGTATGTTAACCCCCTTGCACACAGGCAAGCATCAACTACAGGCCAATCTGGTAGGACCCAAAATGAAATTGCTAGAGGGTTAACAGCTCCACCCAACTCCCGTGTACCTTCATTGGGTGTAAATGATTCATCTGGTGCCGGTGCAAATCCCCCAGGCGTGTTGCTGCCAGATAGTAGTTCAAGGTTGGCTACGAGGTTCCATCGGGAATCTCACGTGCTAAGTAGTCGGTCCAACTCAGCACAGCAAAGTGGAGGATCAACTGACATTGTTTGTTTATCAGATGACGACTGACGACTAACCGTAACCACAAGGAGGTAATGTTGTATAACTTAGATCCAGTGCCCGATCCCATCACATCAGTTCTTTTTTACTCAAGAGGGCTTCTAAATAACTAGTGTAACTATGGTCGAATGTAGCTTGTGGTGAATGGTCATTTAATTTGTAATGTATGTATTATTCTCATATTTTAAAGCTTCTGGAGCTGGACTTAAGATTGGAGCAGCAGGACCAAATCTCAATCACATCCCTCCAAACCTCATCATATAAAAAATAATCTAATTCATAAACGAGTCTATTTTCGGACCGAATAATGTTAGTTTTCGTATTTCTTTCCTATACATCCAAAATAATATCTAATTGGTTTCCAGTTTTGGAAATGTCGACTTAAACTTAAGACCCTTAAAATCAAAGTTGCGTTTGTAAAAAAATATTTTTACAAAGAGAATTTTATAGGTTCGCCCTATAAAATTAGGTGAGATTTTGTGACAACCCTCTTCGGTCTCCTCCTCGGTCCATCTCTACTTACATTTTATCAACCCACATATATAATATCATCACATGATATTGATGTTTGTAAAATTATTTGTTAGATGAGAAATTTATGCAGCTGCTTGTTTTGAATTTTAAACCCCTAACCCATCTATTGCCTCATCATCCTAGATTTTAGTCTTTGACCAAACTTTCTTGTTCTTATCCTCAAATTCATCATGATGCATTTTACAATTGGGAATTTTCTAATCCATGTGCATATTTTTTAGGGTTTTAAATTTTGTTTTGAACACGGCAAAATATACCAAATATATTAAATGTTATGTTTGAACATTTTGCATTTTAATATGAATCAAATCTGTAGGCATGGTGTGGGCTGAGTAGATTAGGATCATAACTCAAGATTCCAAAATATAAGGGACTAACCATTAATATATTATTATTACTAAGAGTGGGTATTTGGCGTCAGAAAAGAAGGATCTAAACAGCTGTAGTATAGAATAGCAAGGTCAAATATGTTGCTTCTAACCTAAACCCTAAATCCATAGAATGGGGTTGCTTCTTTTTTAGACCTCCTTGTATTTGACTTGGACCGACAAAGATGTAATAATAATTAAGTTGGGAGGACCATAGAATATTTACACAATTTCAGTTTCTTGATTGGTAGGATAGTATAGAACTCAAGATAGAGTTTGATTTTTAATTAATTCATACATTTTTAAAATTTATTATATAATTAAGTTGGGAGCACTAGTAATACATGTTTTGTGTGTCGTCTTTAAAAAGACTAAAAAATTTGAACAGAGATTACTCTTCCATCACACTAACATATTAAAAAAATAATTTAATTATTAAAACATATAAAAATCAAAGCGGATAAATAAAATTAAGTATCCAACAGTGTATCAATAATTAAATGAGTATATAATCGATATGATTACATGAATTCAAATACATATCTTTTCGAAGTAACCTAAGTCAAATAAGTAGAGATTCAAGGAAACGATAGGAATAATTAAGTAGGAAAAAAATGATAAAGCATGTGAGATTGTCTATAGGGAAGCAAGCAGGGAGATTATATTAGATATACATTGTTTTAACTCTTAATCCCAAGCTATTTATGCAAAATTGTGAGTAGTTTTGGGGTGCAGCTAAAAGACAGTAAATTTTAAAATTTGTACTTAAATTAAAAATGTTATGACTTCTTGATAACATTTTCGGCTAGTTTTTTTAGAGTATTGATACTTACAAACTTAATTTTTTTATATAGATTATCAGTTTGGGGTAAAATATCGAAAGTTACAAAATAAATATTGATACTTGGAAAAAAAAGTTAAAAAAACAACTAAAAATAATATCAAAAAGTCTAACACTTTTAATTCGAGAATAAATTTTAAAACTTATCGTCATTTAATCGTACCTTAAACATGTTGTACGTTTGCTGTTTTGTGTATTTTAGAGGTAAAAGTTATTCTTTCCTGCAAGAGAACATGCACAAGGGACCATGTTTTATTATTACTAGTATATAACTCCTTTTGGGACCCCATTTATGTTCTCAACTTGTTTCCCATGTCACAGTGAGTGAGTGGGTGGGTGGGTGAGAGAATCATTAATAAGTAAAATAGAATCCTATTTCTGGGTCTTTCTGCAACCCTAAATTTGCTACACTTTCAGGCGCAAAGTCAACAACAAAAAATAATATTGCAGGAAAAAACGCAGGCTTTTTTCCAAGGGAAACACAATCAAATATCCCATTGTAATAAAACTTCATGCTTCCTTACTACATGTTTGCAAGTTTGTTATCAGTTTTTAAAACTATAAACTCGATTAGAAGACAAAGACAAAACATAAATATTTGAAAACGAAAAACATTTTATAATTAATTTATTTTTAATATATATACATATAAAAAGTAATAAAAAAAATCTTCTGCCTTGGGGGCAAGAGCTCCTCCCAAATTATTAAAACTCTTTGGCTAAGCTTGTGAGGTGTCGGTGAGGAGTGGGGGGGACTCACCACTTTGATTTTTCATTGAATGTCAGAATTGGATGTATTTTGACATTAAGTAGATCATATGAGGATCTATACAGTAATTATTAAAAAATATTTTACAAGGCAAATTCTTTGAACATATACAATAAATGGTTGGCATTTTGGATCCCATCAAACTCATCAATTTGAAGTCTTAACCAATGGGAATGGCTAGTGAAAACAGAGTCCAAAGTACAATAATGAAAACCTTTGATGTGCAATTGGAGTAATGGTTGAAACCATGCTCCAAACTACCATTGTTTTGAATCCACATCAACCATCACAATCACACTAACTCTTTTTATCCCCCCAATTAAATTCTGATTTATAACTTATTAATGATTCTCTTAATGTGGATGCAATGGTAATACACATTACAATTCTAATGAAAAAATTTTAGAGACGATGGTATTAAGATGAATAACCCAAACTCTAAATATGAATCATAAAACATACATATAAATAAAGAATTGTTAATAGCACTGAATTCTTAAAAGTCGAACGATAATGAATTCTCATCATCTCAATGGCACTAATGGCATTCACCAAATTGGGTTCCTGTAATAATATTAAATTGAATAGAAGCCTTTCCACGGAGCTCTTAAATCAAAAAGCAAGTTATTTGAACATAAAATTAAGTTATACTTAAATGATGGACTTGGAGGGTTGAAGGGGCGGCCGCTCTCTAAAAATTTGAAAATTTTATATAATTTAAAAAATTTCTATGCATTTCTTATTGAAAATTTATTTTTGCCCCTAACATAAATTTGCGGTTCGTCCCTTGTTATACTTAAAGGATTAGTACTATAACCAAAACACTTATATGACCTAATCCCCCTCTGATAATTGAATTAGGTAGCAGTAGGTTACCAATATTAATAATGGGTTTTCTTGTAAGAATGTGTATGTATATATCCTTATCCAGAGAGAATTTATGCCGAACAGACAATTCCTTCAAAGAAGTAAAATTACTTATTCTATTTACATACAACTAATTTCATTGAGAAAATGAGAACGTATATCAAGTAATATAACTAATTATCAACTATTACAAGTAATTCAAAATATATTTTTTTAAATGTGCACAACTTAATTAACTTTAAAGAAGTGTTTAAAAGGAAAAAAACTTTTAATAAAATGGAAAAAGTGATTTATAGAAGTTGAGAAAATGAGTTAACAAGAAAGGACAAGAAAAACAGTGAACAACTACATTAGTACATTATCACGCATTCAACATTTTACTGCATATTATATAATGACAGCAACTTAAAGTTTTGATATAATATAAAGTCTTTGTTCAACTTTCAATGGTTACATGTATATATATAGAAAGAGGGAGAGAGTCATAATTGAACAATTTTTTTAGTTTTAAATTATTAATAAAATTTAAAGCGCCTATCTTATGACGAAGGAGGTTAGGAAGTTGTGAAATAAGTCATAATTTACCATTTTTATCATAAACTAAATTTCTTTGGGAATTTATTAATTTTGTCTACAATTTTCTTTATTTTGATCCAAAAACATTTACGACTATTAATAATAAAAGCAAGTAATTTGGTTGGCTGGTCAAATTTTTCATCTTTATTCCCTCATATTTCTGTAGGTCATGAGTTTTAGACTTACTAAGAACACTTATTTTTTCTTCTAAGGTCCTTCATCCCCTCCTTTCTAAGTAGGATTAAGATTAGATTTATAGTTTGTCAAAAAAGATTATTATTAATAATAAATTTTCCAAGATGTGAATAACAACTTAAGTAGTCAATAGTGAAAAAAACAAGCTTTTATTTAACCTAACCATCTTAAAATGTTAATCTGAAATTGTGAACCAAATGTGAAGGAATAACAGAAAATTGAACAAGAATTCAAGTGGAAACTGATTTTCATTCATATCATTTACACAGCTTATACATAGGGTATTTATACACTAAGCACATTGATTAAGCTCAGCTATGTACAAAACCCTAGAAGCTAAACAGACTACTAACAGTCTCTCCTAACTGCTTAACAAACTAACTGCTACTAACAGCTTCAACTATCGAGAATCATCCATAGCTTTATCCAGAACCATTTGCTGCAGCTAGCTTCTTCATCGAGAACCATCTGCTGCACCTTGCTTACTCAACATTCTCCCTGCTTTTCCAGCTTCCAAGTTCTTCCTTGGAAATCACCTGCAGTCTGGATCGAAAGTCACAAAAGAATGGTCTTGTTAATGGCTTTGTTAGACCATCTGCCACCTGATGTGTTGCCGGTACATAACTCACTGTAATTTGTCCTGTTGCTACCTTCTCACGAACAAAGTGTGCATCAAGATCCACATGCTTAATACGCGAATGATAAACTGGATTAGCACTTATAGCTATCGCACTAGTGTTGTCACTCCAAACTTCAGGTATCTTCATCTTCTTAAAACCAATCTCTTCAAGCAAAGCTTTAATCCATACAACTTAATAAGTCACATCAGCAATACTTCTATACTCTGTCTCAGTTGTAGACCGAGCCACCGTTCTTTGCTTCTTCGAGCTCCAAGTCACCAGATTTCCACCAAGGTACACACAACCTCCAGACACAGATCGCCTATCACTGAGACTTGTACCCCAGTCAGCATCAACAAATGCAGTCAGGTTACACATACTGGAAGAAGTAGCAGCTGCCTTGAACAGCAAACCATAATCCAAGTTTCCTTTTAAGTAACGCAACACTCATTTAACAGCAACTAAATGCTGCTCTCTAGGCTCATGCATAAACTGAGCCAATTTGTTAACACAAAATGCGATATCAGGGCGTGTGTGGCAAGCATACAGCAACGCTCCTACAATACTTCGGTATTCCTTGGCATCCACAAGAGGAGGCCCTGCATATTTGCTCAACACTGAGTTGCTCACCATTGGTGTAGGAACAGCATTAGCACCAAGTATGTTAGTTCGAGTCAGCAACTCTGTGAGATATTTACGCTGACTCAGTAATAACCTGTCACCTTTGCGATCAACCTCAAGCCCAAGAAAATAAGTAAGAGACCTCAAATCCTTTAGAGCAAATTTCTCTCCTAACAGCTGAATCACTCGCTCAATATCCTCAGTTGATGAACCCGTGAGTATAATGTCATCAACGTAAACCAACATATAAACCTGACCAGCCTTGCAATTACGCACAAACAACGAAACATCAGCTCGAGACTCCTGAAACCCAATCTCTTTTAAGAAACTGTTAAGCTTAGCATGCCAATTCCGTGGTGCCTGACGCAGCCCGTAAAGAGCACGTTGTAAACGACACACTAACCTGGAACCATCAGCAGCAACTTCTTCAAAACCTGGAGGTTGATCCATAAACACAGTCTCCTCCAAATCGCCATTTAAAAAGGCGTTATTTACATCAACCTGCCTAAGAACCCAGTTGTTTGACACAGCAAGTGATAACACAACGTTCAACGTTGTTGCCTTCACCACTGGACTGAAAGTGTCCTTAAAATCCTGACCTGGAACTTGTGAAAACCCTTTCACAACAAGTCGGGCTTTGTACTTATGAATCGACCCATCCGGATTACGCTTGAGTTTAAACACCCATTTGCATCCCACAGTAGACCTTCCTTCAGGCAACACCACAAGCGACAAGGTCTGATTGTCCTTCAAAGCTCCTAATTCAGCAAGAACAACAGCTTTCCAATGAGGAGAGTTTAAGGCTTCATGTATGTTCATGGGTTCAACTTCATCACATGCAGCATTGGAAACATAAAGTTTAGGCTTAAAAATCCCATTTTTGCTCCTCGTGAGCATAGGGTGAGCATTGTTACCACCCTCTGAAGCACACCTCCTAGTAGAAGAAGCAGGAACATCTTGTATGGGCTCAACAGACTCAGTAGCAAGAACATCTTGTATGGGCTCAGTAGACTCAGTAGCCACCACTTGTATGCCTTCTCGCACGTGCGAAACAGCCTCATGATCACCCAATTCATTCAACTCATCTACACGCGCATGCACGTCCACATGCTCAGCATCACCTGAACCAGAAGCACCAGGACTCTCAACACCACGCAAAGCATCTTGACGACCTTGAGTAACAACCTTAGAGGGCACCTCCAACGATCGAAACTTAGAACAACTAGGATTCTCAGGCGACTTATTAGATTGACCTGCAAAGGGAAAACAAGCTTCATCAAAAACAACATGACGCGAAACATACACCCTTCCACTAGGAGCCAAGCAAATATATCCTCGATGTTGAGAGCTATAACCGAGAAACATGCATGGTTGGGATCTAAAGTCCAACTTATGAGCTTGAAACATCCTCATATGAGGAAAACAACGACAGCCAAAAATCTTCATTTCATCATACTTAGGAAGCTTGGAAAATAGACACTCGAAAGGTGACTTTCCTTGTAAGACACGAGACGGCAGCTGATTCATAAGATATACTGCAGTACACACAGCATACGACCAAAGATGAAAAGGCAAAGAAGCTTGTGCCATCAACACCAAAGCAAGCTCCACAATATGACGATGCCTCCGTTCAACGGTGCCATTCTGCTCCGAGGTATGAGGACAAGTAACCCTGTGTTTAATACCTTCAGCAGCTAACACCTTAGACAAGCTACGATACTCGCCACCCCAATCTGACTGAAACTCCTTCACGCAAGTACCAAACTGTGTCTGAACCATCTTGTGAAACAATTGAAACGCCTGCAGCGCTTGGGACTTATCCTTAAGCATATACAACCAGGTATGCCTAGTATTAGCATCAACAAATGTAACATAATAACGATAGCCATTCGAAACCACATGGGCAGGGCCCCAAAGATCAGAAAAAATTAGCTGAAATGGTTTGTCATAAACAGTAGAAGAAGGAGTAAAGGGAAGTTTGTGACTTTTTCCCATTCGACAAGCTACACACATAGGCAACTCAATTTTATTGAATTTGGAAGAAAACTTTACATTCGAACTAGTACATACTTGCATGAGACACTCATGAGCAGGATGCCCAAGGCGTCTATGCCACAACTCATAATTGTTGCCTACATTAACACTAGTTATATTCTGTTCAACTATATTGCAAGCAGTATCTTCATTATTCTGAACCAAATCCATAGCAAACTGATATAAGCCATCCTTCTCAGCTCCTTGAAGCAGCACATTCCCTGTCACCTCATCACGAACCAAGCATCTCGAAGCATGAAATTCAAAAAACACTCTATTGTCTCTAGCAAACTTAGACACCGAAAGAAGGTTTCTTGTTACTTGTGGAACATGTAAAAGATGAGATAAACGAAGCTTGCGAGAGGAAACAGAAGACAAGTACATAGACTGGCCCATCCTTGCAATGTTAAGTTTATGTCCATTACCAATAACAATCTTACATGGGCCATTGTAGCTGGAGGAATGAAGCAAATTCTCTGATTCCGGTGTGACATGATGAGTTGCCCCCGAATCAGCAACCCAGGATGTATGAGCAGCAGACATGACATTCACCTGAGGCTGACCTTGATCATGACTATGCAAAGGCGAATCATCAAAGGCCCCAATGTGAACATTGCCTGCTTCTTGTCCAGCATCAGCCTCAAAATCTTCATCAAATCTATACCAACAACGTCCTGCAAGATAACCAACTTTGCCACAGATCTGGCACTGAATCTTGATCCTTCCACCACGTCCTCGAGCACCAGAACGACCAAAACTAAAATGTTGACCACCACGATACGCACCTCGATTATTCTGTGTATGACCACCACGATAACCAACTTGACCACCACGAGAGTCAGATATACCTCCAGTTCCATGAGCAACATTAACACTAACTGGAAAAGAATCATTATGTTGAGCATTGAAGCCAGCAATCTGAGCTTCAGCATCAACCAGCAAGGATCGAACACGATCAACAGAAATTGTTTCCTTGCTCGATGTAATCACAGCCACAAAAGGTTGGTAATCCTTAGGAAGACCATTCAGAATGCTCGCCACCTGTTCGACATCAGAAATAGCACTTCCACATGAAATCAAAGCATCACAGACTTCCTTTATATGAGTAAGGTAAGCCCTCATCGATTCATCACCCTTCTTGATAGATCTAAGCTTGTAATGCAAGCTCATAACAGACGTGGTAGACCGATTCGAAAAGAACTTCTGAACCGTAGTCCACACATCTGCAGCTGTCTCAGCACCAACGAACTGGGGAAGAAGATGAGAACTGATTGTAGACAACAACCAGGACGCAAGAGCGCTATCCTCAGCAACAAAATCTTCATATTCATCATTTGGAACCATCGTACCATCTGCAGCACGAACCGTCTCTGCTGGAGTCTGAGCTTTTCCAGTCAACAGCTTCTCCAATTTGTGACTACGCACCGTCAGCAACACTTACTGTTTCCACAGCAAAAAATTCATCTCATCAAGAACGAAATTAATCTTCTTATTGGTAAACATCTCGAAAAACAATAGAACGATCCGCAAGAATCGTAGCAGAGCAGCGAAAGAAGAAGAAATAAGCCAAGATCGAAAAAAAAAGCACAAGAACTCGTGAGAAGCTCAAGCACTACTGGCGAATGATACCATGGAGGAATAACAGAAAATTGAACAAGAATTCAAGTGGAAACTGATTTCCATTCATATCATTTACACAGCTTATACATAGGGTATTTATACACTAAGCACATTGATTAAGCTCAGCTATGTACAAAACCCTAGAAGCTAAACAGACTACTAACAGTCTCTCCTAACTGCTTAACAAACTAACTGCTACTAACAACTTCAACTATCGAGAATCATCCATAGCTTTATCCAGAACCATCTGCTGCAGCTAGCTTCTTCATCGAGAACCATCTGCTGCACCTTGCTTACTCAACAAAATGGAACCCAAATAAAAATAAAAAATAAAAAACTGAAAAAAGAGAACTTAGTTAGGATAAAACCTATATATGTGTGGTGTTCTTTAATAGGTACAAGTTGTTGGAATAGTTTACGTGGACAATAGGGTATTTAAAAATATCCAATTCGATTGATTCGGTTCAACTATCCAACAACCCGATATAAAATAATCGGGTAATTTTATAATTATTTTTTTCTTGGGTCGAGTACCCAGCTCGGTAATTTTCTCAAGTAAACAGGTCAGGCTTGGGCCACAAATATAGCTTTAGTCGGGTACCCGACTACCTGATTACCTATATACTCCCTCTGTCCCACTAAAACTGTCACATGTTAACTTTTTTTGGGTCAAACTTTTTCAACTTTGACCTCTTATAATTTAAAATTTATTATTGATAAAAATATGAAAAAATATATTTTAAAAACCTTGAATCAACTAGTTTTTAAATATATTTTTTATAATTTTTAATTAATTAAAATATTTAAATAAATTATAGTCAAAGTTGAAAAAATTTGACCAGAAAAATGTCAACATGTGACAGTTTTACTGGGACGGAGGGAGTAATTTTTAATATATTTTATTTTATAAATAAATAAATATATTAATAAAAATAGCCAGACCCTCACCCAAAACATATAGAGTATGTTTCCCCAATCCCCATTTTATTCAATTTCAAATCTCTAATTAAAGAGAAAAACACTCCATCGCTCCTCTTTGTCGTCGGTCATGTTTATCGTCAGTTCATGTCGGCTGCGGCTCATCGTTCGTCACTTCTTCGATTCGTCGTTGTCATCAGAACTCCAGTCTCTCGGTGGTGAAATGTTTAAAACAAAAAAAAAGATATTTATTATTCGTATTTTACAAGTATTGGACTAAAACGAATCGAAACACGGACCGACATATATAATTCGACAATAAACACTTCTAATGGGCAACCCCCAAGTTGGATGACCAAATCCACCATCTTTAATTATTTGTGTTTATTAGGTCAGACTTTGGCTTTGTTACTTGGCTTATGTCATGTATTTAGATTTATAGTTTCCGTGAGTCGGTCGGTGCGCATAGTAATATGTCACTAAAAAAACTAGTTACACACGAAAAACCTAATTATAACACGAATTTAATATAATTTGTCATAATAGGAAAATAATTAGTATAAATTTACATTTGAAATTAAAAAGCTGAATATAATCCATTAAAAATGAATATAGTACATATTATTTCTCTTTATTTAAAAAGTCATGTGATTAATTAAAAATTAATAATTTTTTAATACAATTAAAAATAATAATTGAATTGAGTTTTGTTTTTAATTTATATACTGAAAGGTAATAACAGATAACATTTTTAAGGTGTACAATTTAGACAAAAAATTATTTCTTTATCTTTAATCGAATCAATATTCGCGATCCGATTTTATTTTATCAATCTAATCATCATTCACGTTTTTTATTCTTTTTTATCAATAAATAAATCTCTTTACTTATATGACTTACTAAAAGTGACAAGATTATATTATTTTTTACTTATTAAAATATTTATTCTTAATATCATCTTAAACAGTGCCATTAAATCTAGATTATTATTTCTATGCTTTTTAGTGCAACAAAATAGTGGGTGCAAAACACAAGGGTAAATTATTCAATTTTTTTTGAATAGTTTAGAATTCTTTTAGATATACATAAATGATTATATACATTTATATATTAAAAGAAATACACGAAAAATCTAAACTTAAATAAAATTGAAACGAAAATATCAATTATCCAACAATTTTAATTGATTTTGGAAGTCAAAAACTATGGATAAATAGGAAGGAAGCTCTATGGTTCTGATACCTTGGTGCTATTGCATCAAACAATAAATAAATAAAAATGTACAATTTGCTTTTAGTTTTTTGTTTCTTAGTGCCGCCTCTCTCTCTTTGGTTTCAACATAGGCCAGCGGCGGCAATAATTTTCGAGTTATTTCTCCACTGTCGGTCGTCACTTTCTTTTATTTATTTGTTTCGTTTTTTTAATTTTTAATTTTTTTAATTCAATAAATTTGTCTTTATAACACATTTTTTACCGTTTGGTATATTTTTTCTGTTTTTTAGTATGTTTTTTTTTCTTGGCACGTTTTTCTATCATGTTGATCTTCTCTGTTATGGACTTTCGGTTTGAATTTGGATACGCGGTTTGTGCTTGTGAAGAGTTTCTCAGGTGCTCGGCTCTGATTTGTGTTTTCTCAGTGGTCTATCAATAGTTTCATCCCTTTTGTGGTTCGTTTTGCCGATGCAGTCATGTTTCATATTTATTTTCGATCGAGTATTTGGATAGGTTTATAACCTTTTCATGTATGGTTCATGTTTTGATCTAAAGTGACTAATTTTAGAAGAAATTTCAAATTATGTATTTAGTTTACAATGATAGTTTGTAAATATTTATTGTAATTTTGGGTATTTTCTCGCTAATAAAACTAGTGACTTATTTTCAATTTTTTGTTGTTAAATTATATATTTTTCCAGTTAAAATAACGTGTTTAATATGTAAATAAAAGACAAAGCAGCATTCTTTGAGAGTAACTGCAATTGGTAGATAAACTTGATCAACAAAGCTGAGAAAATGAGTGGCAGTTGGAACTTTTGGACCGTCTTAATTAACATCTTTGACTAATTAGATTCTGATTAACCATTCCACTGTTAAGTATACGTACAGCTGGTTTAAAAGTAACTACAGCTAATTTTGTTCTAAGTTTTAATTTCAATATTTATTTATAAAAAATGATTTCCATATTAATATAATGTTTTCTTTGTCTTTCAAAATGTAACTTGTGACACAGAATAAAAGGCAAACGTATTTTTTAATATATGTATATAAGAATTAAATCAATCATATTAATTAAAAAATTATTTTGTTCAATAAAAATAATATTAAATCAATCATATTTTTTATTCATATTTTCACCGATTCACACTTAAGAATCACAATTCGTTTAAAAGCTAAATATTCCCCCAGAACCTTAATTTTTTTTCTTCAAATAGCTGCCGTCTGTTTTTTTTTTTTTCATTTTAAAATTAACTAGCGATCGATAATTATTTTAACATTGATAATTGTCGATCGTCGGTGTTATTATTTCTCTTACTTTTATTTATGATGTTTTAATTTTTAATTTTTTTATTAAGAATCTTTGCTCTTGTGGAACGTTTTTTTTTTGTGATTTCGTTTCATCTATTATTTTGACATGATTTCAGCATACCTTAGTGATCGTTTGATGCTCGCACAAAAATCTTCACGATGCTAGTTTCTGATTATGATTATGTCAGTGGTCATAGAAAGATAAATCCTCCTACTCTGTTGATAGTTGATTGCCAATATAATCAGTCATGAGTAGCGGAACAATCTGTCTGATAGTTTGATCCGTTCACCACTCTTTTTCATCCTGTAATGTGTCTTGTTTAGACAGATACAAGAAAATTTAAGAAGATTTCTGATATGCCAATCTTTATAAAAATGTTTAGTTTATATTATTCTCACTTATGAATGCATTGTATTAATTATATTTTTTATGATTTTTTTAATAAAATTTGGTTGTAATTGTAAAAAACGAATAAGTTTAAATATTCATAGGTTTGCAGTGTAATTAATCCAGTCAAAATCAAATTGGTTACATCTCCAAACCCGATTAAATAAAATGAAAGAAAAAGGCTGTTAAATCTCTGACCAATCTCCAAAAGGTCAAAAGCTTCCCTAATTCCTCTCTCTAACCTCACTTGTAATTCACTCAAAACCATATATTATATACACATTACATTTACTCTATATATTTTACAGCTCAAATCCTCAAAACAAATGTTTGCCTTCTCAGTTCTCACAACAACTCCAATCTTGTTTATTTTCAACCAGAATGCCACCTCTGCCTAACCACTTCTTCTTCTTCATCTCTGGTTTCCCCATCTTCATAAACACAAAACCTTGAATCTGAAAAAAACTATACCTTTTTTTTCCTTTCAGTTTTGTTACCATGGGGAGTAAATGGAGGAAAGCAAAGCTGGCTCTTGGTTTGAACATGTGTTTGTATGTACCCCATCAAAAGCTTGAAGATTCATCTCCATCTCCATCTCCATCAACATCCACTAAGCATCATCATCGTGATACTGCTAATGTTCCTTCAAGGTTTTCTTCGGATCCTGTCCCCCTCTCCCCGGTTTCTCCTTCAGGCAACCACTGCCGCCCCACAACTCCCACCCCTTCCTCTTCCGGTCTCCGGGTCTCCAAATCCGCCTCTAAATCTTCCAAGGTCTGCATTTACCTTCGTTAAAAGTATATATATGTGATAAAGTTGGAATCTTTCTCCATGTTTTTTTTTGGATATTCTATTTCTAAAGTGGGTTTTGTTGCTAATTTATGTTGTTTTTTATTATGTCATTTGCAGATGCAGTTAAGGTTTTGTGATTTCATTGTTTCTCTTCTCTAACTAGATCTTTTAGATTCTGGTTGTCAGTGATTAACATGTTTGTTTTTCTTGATTAACTTAATCCAACCCTTCATTTTTTTAATCTTGAAGGATAATGGTATCTATCATTTATTTGAAGGGGTTTTTATCTATATTTTATTTTAATACAAATTACTGTTAGTGTCCATTATGTACCTTGCCTTTTGATCTAATTTCCATACTGAATAATGTGATTTTACACATGAACTAAGAAGGTCTGTGGAGGGATAAAAACTGTACTAATGTTAAGAACTATTACTACAATTAAAAGTTGTTTAATTTGAACATTGAAGGCTTTCTTGTCATGTGGGGTAGGGATGGATGGTAGTGGAGTGTGTGATAATGTGCTGGTTCTGAAATTTCTGAAGGATGGGTATTTGTTGTTGTGTTGTTTTCAACTCTCCAATAGGGCCATATATGGAGCCAATGGGGGGATAAAGTGGAATAGTCTCTTTAAGGTCCATTGTCTTTTGCCTTGGTAGAAAAGGAAATACATTACATTATACATATACCCTACTGTACAATGTACTGTCTCTCTCTCTCTCTCCCTTCACCTGATGGATAAGTGCTTTATCTGGTCAGCATAACCTCACTTTTGCACATACAAATATTTACATCTCTCTCCTTTTGATGATCATTTTATGTAAAAGCATGTGAACCGTTGATTGGTGAGCTTTTGTTCTAATAAGGGAAATAGAAATCAAATTTTTGGGGGCAAAACCCCATCATTTCCACTTCTTTTGATGAACTTTACATTATATTTTTATTTCTTTTTTGGGATTATTTTGTTTGAAAGGTTCATCATTAGCTTGAGAGGGTTGGTTTGATTATTCCAGCCTTTTGAAGTCATCCCTTTAGTTTTTTTTGTTGAATTCCTGATATGTCCTTTGCAATTCTTTGACTATTTACCAATGACCTAACATGAATGGCTTATTTAGCTTTAGTTTCTTTGAAATGTCACTGCAGTTAAAGCTAACCCCCTACCTATGGCTTTATTATGTAGATAGGTTGCATTTTATTGCTTCTTTTCATGCACCAGTCTCAATAATTGGGGTGTATGGTGACAGAAAGAAAGAGCCAGTGATGGGCTCTATATACTTACCTTTGAAATTTTCACATTCTTCCAAACTATATTATTATTCTATGTAAAAGTAATCTTTAGATGTTAGGTTTGGATCGAGTTAGATATGGATTTGATTCCCTTGAACTGCAACGTGCGCCCTTTCGTACTTTTTTTTAAACTATGGCCCTTGTGGGGATGTGAACTTTGTTAATGAGGACCATTGTATCGTTTAAGGTTATATCTAGGGAAATGTTCTTGTAATCCCATGGTTTGAATACATGAGATACATGATTGTCTAATGTATTGCTTGATACTCCTATGATTTATGGAAAGAAGTATTAATTGCTCTGCTGTAATTGTATTTTATGTGATTAAATGTTATAAAGACGGACACGCCTCCCATTTTGTTCAACCATTTCTAGCTTCTTCAAGCAAATTGTCTTCTCTAGGATCAGTTTTTGTTGTGTGTATGTTTTAAGTCATTTTGACATAGCAACTGCTTTCAATCTTTCATTTCGACCTGCTTGTGTTATTTTCTTACCTGCTTGTCTTTTAAAACTGCAGAAAACCTGTTCGATATGCTTGGCACCAATGAAATTGGGTCAAGGCCATGCCATTTTCACAGCAGAATGCTCCCATTCTTTCCACTTTAAGTGTATAGCTTCTAATGTAAAACATGGAAATCAGATTTGTCCGGTTTGCAGAGCGAAATGGAAGGAAATCCCCTTCCAGAGCCCTGCTTCTGAATTTCCCAATGGAGGATCTAGAATTAATCCAGCAGAATTGCCCCGGGATGATGCCTGGGCTACTGCCGCACGACGCTTACCTTCCCCTCGGTTAGATTCAACTAGGCACATTTCTTCACTATTTCATGTCTCTGAACCAGGAACCTTTGATGATGATGATGCCCTCGATCCGCAGCAAGAGAATCCTCAACAAAGTGTCATTGACAAGGATGCTTCCAAGAATAATTCTATTGGAGCAATAGAAGTTAAGACATATCCTGAAGTTTCAGCCGTTCCAAGAGCTAACACTCATAATAATTTTGCCATATTAATCCATCTCAAGGCTCCCCATACAAGTGGAGGGATAAATAGCAGAAACCAAACTATAATTTCCCCCACAACTCAAAATTCTCGTGCCCCGGTTGACCTTGTCACTGTTCTTGATGTTAGTGGCAGCATGGCCGGTACCAAGCTTGCATTGCTAAAACGAGCTATGGGATTTGTAATACAGCATCTTGGACCCTCTGATCGGCTTTCTGTAATTGCATTCTCTTCCACAGCCCGCCGCCTTTTCCCTCTCCGCCGGATGACGGAAACCGGACGGCAGGAAGCTTTGCAAGCTGTTAACTCTCTTACTTCAAATGGTGGGACAAATATTGCTGAAGGGCTTAGGAAAGGTGCAAAGTTGATAGTAGATCGGAAGTGGAAGAACCCGGTTGGAAGCATCATACTATTATCAGATGGGCAGGATACTTATACTATAACAAGTCCTAGCGGAGCACATTCCCGAACCGATTACAAATCACTTATTCCGCTCTCAATTCAGCGCAATGGTGGGACAGGTCTCCGTATCCCTGTGCACACCTTCGGGTTTGGTGCAGATCATGATGCTGCATCAATGCATTCAATTTCTGAGATATCAGGGGGTACATTTTCTTTCATAGAAGCTGAGGGTGTGATCCAAGATGCTTTTGCTCAATGCATTGGAGGACTTTTAAGTGTGGTAGTTCAGGAGGCATGTGTTAAACTTGAGTGTGCTCACCCAAATGTGCTAATTAATTCGATAAAGGCCGGGAGTTACCTAACCAGCGTGACGGCTGATGCAAAAGCAGGTTCTATTGATGTAGGTGACTTGTATGCTGATGAAGAAAGAGATTTTTTGGTGACAGTCAATGTTCCAGTTGATGAATCCTGTGATGAGATGTCATTGCTCAAGGTTAAATGTAATTACAGAGACCCCATATCAAAAGAACTGGTGTCATTGGAAGAAAACAATGAAGTAAAGATCCAGAGGGAAACAGTAGTAGGACAACTGATAGTGTCAATGGAGGTAGACAAACAGCGAAACAGGCTCCGCGCCGCAGAGGCTATGGCTGAGGCGAGAGCTGCTGCTGAACGTGGTGATCTAACTGGTGCAGTCTCTCTGCTTGAGAGTTGTCGCAGGGCTTTATCAGAAACAATTTCTGCACAGGCTGGTGACCGGTTATGTGTTGCACTGTGTGCTGAGCTTAAGGAGATGCAAGAAAGAATGGCAAATCGCCATGTGTATGAGTCATCCGGAAGGGCTTACGTTTTGTCAGGCTTGAGCTCACATTCCTGGCAGAGAGCAACTGCGCGAGGTGATTCCACCGATAGTACAAGCCTTGTCCAAGCTTACCAGACCCCTACCATGACAGACATGGTGACTCGTTCTCAAACCATGTTCTTTGGGAGCCCTCCACAACGAAAGCTTCGACAAGCTCAGTCATTCCCAGCACGCCCACGGCCAAGGTAATCATTGGTGAAATGTTCAAAAATTCTCCCCCAACCTACATTCATTTCCTATATCAGAAACCATTTTGTGTTGTGAAAATTTTGTTTTTTCATTTTTGTGGCTTGGGGAAAGCAGGGGGGTATAAGCTAGAGTAATAGAAATGGGACTCGGTGTCTTTTTTAATGGTGGGTATATTTTCATGTTCTGATATGTGAAGTAATAAAAAAATTGTAGACAATTGAAATGACTGGTTTGAGATTGGGAGATTAATGGATGTAAGAAAAAGGGAGAATCTGGGAGTTGAATTGTTTACATATTTTGATAATGGTACACTGTACATAGGGAGCAATGGTTTCGTTCTTTTTTCTCAAAACAAGGTATAGCCATGTAATTGTGAGATACTTGGGGTGAATTCTTCTCTTAAATATATGGTATGGTATATCTGTTTTTTTTTGTTTTTTTAACAACTTTTGTCTACCACTCTTTGAGAATTTGCTGGAAAACAAAAGCAAGCCATGAACTTGGCATTCATGTTTAATTCTCTTTGATTCCAAATTCTAGTAATTTCAGTTTAAACCCAAAGTTGTTATTTTGTCTGTCTATCTGGTAATCACATTAGTCCTGATTAAATCTACGTTTTATCGAATATGAAGCTTTGGTAAGGTTTAGGGTTTAGGTTTTAGATTATTAAGTGTAAGATTTGTTTTTTAAGGCGTAGAGTTTAGGATTTATAATTTAAAACTTAGGGTTAGACATTTACATGTGATTTCTACGCGACATGATCAACTCTATAATCTACTTCTACATTGTCTTCGCCTTCGGTACAATTAATATGACCTTCCGTTTTCTCCAGATACACTTAACGTTTCAAAACAAAATTAAGTTCTCATTAAAAATAGATTAAGTAGGATCTTTAATCAAGATTAGTATCTGTTTATATCATGGCTTAAGATGAAGGGTATTCCCAAAAGTGTTTTGTTTTGCTTTGGCCAGCAGAGATTGTTTTACGTAACGCTAAACTTTCATGATTTGTTATGACTTTTTAGCTTTTGATTCTTTTTAGTAATTACGGCTTTTAATGACATTTAGATTACCCATAAATCCTATATATCTTTTTAGAATGGAGCTAATCCAAACCACGTGATCATAATGATTGACATTCTTTGATCCAACGGCTCATATCAACTATAAGCCCCCCACAAAATCCGGACAACGACACTCGACAAAAAGTAGGACCTTTAACAACGTTGAAGTTTTAACCCTACAAACGTGCTTTTTACAGCCCCCAACGTGCAGCAAAGTATGTCCAATAAGCAATATATGTCGTTGAAGTTTGAAGTTAACCCATGTTTTTTTTTCTCCTGATTTTTAACCGTTGAAAAAACTTGGCAAAGCTCTAAAATTACGAGAGAGAAAAAAGTCAGTCCTTTTTACCCTGAACCTGATGGCTGAAATGGTTTAGAAGTCATTTCCATGCTGGGAAATGGATAATTTTCAGAGAGGTAGGTAGTTTATGGCTTTGTTCTGTTTCTTCGAATAGTAATTTCGAACATCATCCGTCTTTGTCCATTTTTTTTATGAACTGTTTTGTGTCTCTTCATTTGCAAAGTCATATTCAGAAGCTGCTGCCCTCCACTGTTTGAACTTTGAACCAGGGCCACCTCCAAAGTCATAAAGTCTTCAATGGTGATAAAAATGATCAGGGATTTAAATCTTAGATAATGAACATGTGCACTTTTAAAAATTTAAATTTAGTAGTTATAACTATTAAAATTAACTTAACAAAAGATTAATTTAATGATAAAAAATGAAACCGAACGACCTATCCATAATGCATCCGAGAAATGCATGCTTCAAAAACAGGATTGGCATATAAGACAGTTACACCAGTAAAATATCATAGGGAGTAAAGTAAAACCCCATTTGGGACCAATTTATGAAAAAAAATAAAATAGAGTGCTTTGAGTTAGGTTTTGGGTTAAATGAAAGGCCCTTATAATTAAAGTTAAAAAGAATTAGGGTTTAATACTTTCTCCCCTCTAACTCTTCACCAGCCGCTCTGTTCAATAGCTCTTACTGTCGTTTTTCACTGCTATCTCTTGCTTCCTTGTTTCTACTTCTCTTCAATCTTGTTCTATTTCTCATTAATCTTCTTCAATTCTTAGTTTGGTCCAAAACAATAAACAGAAATCTACATTTGGGATTTTTTAATCATTCTTTGCAAAAAGCAGAAACAATGTTTTGTTGAGAAGATAATCAAAGAAAGAGAGGAACTTTGGTAAATCCTTGATCACAATTTTCTCAGAGAAATAAAGCTGTATAATTGGTAAGTCCTTTTGCTCTATCCTCTGTTTTTTTGGAAACTCTGGGAAGAATCTTTGCGGTTCAGCTATTTTCAAAAAGGGAAAGCTGTACAAGAAGAGAAGGCATGGCCGCAAAGCCCGGTTCAGCTCCCACAACGTATTCACCAAATGTTGGCCAAAAAAACCGCCCACCTATTTTCAAAGACAATGATCTCGATTGGGTCCGACCTGATGGCCGCGGCTTCCACCAGTGCCGACCAGCATGTAAAGTTTTTTCTTCTCATTCTTATTATTATTGTTATTTTCTTTTTTGTTTTAGCATTATCATGGTTATTACTAACATAGTTTTAATTTTACTTTTTATATTGCAAATAAAGTTGAAAACTTTTATATCGTTTAGAAATTAGTAAGCTGTCTGTTGATTCTTTGTTAACCATGCCTCTCTTAGTAACCTGTTATTACTACGACAGTGGATTTTCTCATAGTTTTTAGGCATCTAGAAGCTAAGAAAGATGAAATCTTATTGAAAAATTATGGATAATTCTTTGTATTCTCTTGTAAATGGATTTTTCTTGTAGTCTGGCTGTGCTGACTTGAAATGAATCCTCAAATGTTGGTGATTTTTAGTTTTCAGGACAGGTGCAGTAAACTCTGCTTCTGGATCTGCTTACGCGGAGCTTGGGAATACCAAAGTCATCGTATCTGTGTGAGTATATTATCATCTGCTTACGCAGAGCTCGGGAATACCAAAGTCATCGTATACTGATATTTTATCCTCAAATGTTGGTGATTTATATTGAATTGTTTAGTTTCGGGCCAAGAGAAAGTAAGAAAGCAATGATGTACAGTGATACTGGGAGGTTAAATTGTAATGTCAGCTATACAACATTTGCCACTCCAGTTCGAGGACAGGTATGTAAGATGATTGGAATTGTGAATTTTTTCTGTTATGTATGTAATGTATTTGATTTCGTCTCTTTATCTTTGTTTTAATTTTTGTATTCAATTTAGTTGATTCTTTTTCTTGATCTCCCTTTCCTTAGGGATCGGATCACAAAGAGTTTTCGTCAATGCTTCATAAAGCTTTGGAAGGTGCAATAATGTTGGAAACATTCCCCAAGACCACCGTGGATGTTTTTGCATTGGTATTGGAATCTGGGGGCAGTAAGGCTTCTCATCAACCCTTATTAATTTGGCTTGAAATTGTCCTGTTGTTTTTTCTGATAAAGATGCCTTTTCAGTTCTTTTTCTTTCATTTCATTGCCTGTCAATTCTTTTGGTCCTTTACTCCTTTGTATGGCATTTTTCATAAACTTGGTTCTTATTTTCTTACAATTAATGTTTCACATTATGTTTGTTTCAGTAAACGAGTATTTAACAGTGTTGTAGATGATTGTAGGGTGTCAAAAAAATTATCTGTATCAATGAAAATTCTTATGGGCTATGGATATGCCCTAAACTCTTTCCATTTTTAAATAAGCTTCATAACATTGGTTACAGGTGATCTTCCCGTGGTGATATCATGTGCTAGCCTTGCCCTTGCAGATGCAGGGATCATGATGTATGACCTTGTTGCTGCAGTTTCTGTGGTAAGTGTCTTTGCTTTGCTTCGGTTCAGGTTGGCTGCTTTATCATGCACTGCCCTTACCTATGTTACTCCAACTCTTCATTTTCCTTGAAATATATATGTCCGATACGTGTTCAAACATGAGAATGAGAAGCAGTCCTTTAAATATGGAAGATTTGAGGGGGGGAAAGAAAAAAAGGGAAGAGGATGGCAGGGTCTGTCAGACACAAAACCATATGGCAATATCTAATACTCACTCCCAAGTCCAATTAACATAGGCCATTACTATCTCTACTAGTAAAGTATTACGACTATGCGATTATTGATGATGCTATTGCAAGTATCCGTTACATGCCAACAGATTTGGCGATGTACTTAATTTAGTTGGTGTTTGAGAACAATTAAAGTGGGATTGACAATAAATTGCTACATAGGTGCACTGATATTCAGAAGCTTGTTCTTTGCCGCATGGCATTTTACCATTCTTCAAATCCCAATCTTAGACCCATGATAGAATGGTTTTGTCCTTTCTATTCTAACCTTCAACGGTGAATACTGTTTGAGTTCCACTTTGAATTACTTTATCCTTTCACATGCGTTTAATGCAGAGTTTTGGTTTTTTTAGGCCTGTCTAGGGAAAAACCTTGTGATTGATCCTATTCTTGAAGAGGAAAGCTTCCAAGATGGAAGCTTAATGCTTACATGTATGCCTTCTCGTTATGAGGTCACTCAACTAACATTTACCGGAGAATGGTCGACCCCAGATATTAATGAGGTATGTGTTTCGATCCGCATTTTGTTAAGATTTGCTTAAAATTTGGGCAACTGATTCCTGCAAATCAAAATGCTATAGTACCTGTAACCCGACCCTTTATCTTTACCTAAATTACCGTCCCCTGAAATAATCATGTCCAACACTCACCTTAGTCCAAATAACAGAAGCTATGGTTCTAATATTTGCTTCTATATACAGGCAATGCAGCTCTGCCTTGATGCTTGCAAAAAGCTTGGTGAAGTCATGAGGACATGCTTGAAAGATGCCGCGACTGCTTCCCAAGAGTAGAAATAAGATGTATATTTTCACTATACAATCTTTTCTTTCATTTTCGTCTGGACCTCTTCTTTTGACTGATAATTTTGTAGCTGAGTTTACTCTCCCTCATTTCAGATGTTATTTAGAACTGTATCATATGAGCTGAAGTTTGAAGTGGCAGTTAAATCTTTTACTGGATTTCATTCAAAAATTGTATAAATAAGCAGCAGTTGATTTAGTTTCTATTATCTCAAGGGAGATGCTGACAAACCATCGATTTCGAATGAGCTTTACTATTGAAGAAGCTACAAATGGAAGCTTAATATATTGGCTATGGTTTGTGACAAAATGGAGCTGGAAAGGAGCACGATCTCGCTGGCTTGATTTTAAATGAATAAATAAGGTTGGTGAATGTGAACAAAATATAAAAAGAGAGTTTTGAAATGTAAATGGAGATTGGGAAAATGTCTGCACCGTTGAAGACATGGTGAAGCTGGCGGCCACCCCTTTCTGTTGCAAGCTTCCCCATGTCTTCATGTGTGCCTGTCGAAAAGGAAAGGTTCATGCACTCATTCAATTACAAATCTAACACGGCAATGATTGGATTTGGATGGGTTGCTGCAGCTGCAGCCCTGGCCTTTTTCATATCACCCAATAGGAAACAAACCTGCTTTCAGTTGTCTTTGCCCTTTACCCTTCTTTTTTTCCTTGACCTCTAAGATTTCCTCCTGATTTTCTTTTTTTTTTAAAAATACCTTAAATTGGAATCTAAAGAGAGAATATTTAAAATTGTACAAAATTGTTAATAGGCCTATGACTAATGATGAATGATAAATATTCTATACACAGGAGGTGGAAATTGAAAGTTTCAATAAGCGCCTTACTTTTAGGGTATAGAGAGTTAGTTTAGGGTATAGGATTTAGGGGTTTAGGTGTAGAGGGTTAGAATTTAGGAATAGTTGTTTCAATTTAAGGTTTAGGGTTATAATTTAAAACATAAATCCTTACCATATTACCCTAAAAACTAAACCATAACATATAAACCCTAAATTATAACCATAAACCTTAAATTGAAATAACCATCCCTAAATTTTAAACCCCTAAACTAACTCCCTATACCCTAAAACTAAAGCACTTGTAGAAACTTTCAGTTTCCACCGCCAGTATATAATATATTAATCCATGATGAATTGGACTTGGATGACCGGAATTTTGTTCTTTATTTGTTTATTTTTAAACATGTTTATGTTTGGTTAAGGATCTCAAAATTGTGTTCGTATTAGTTTAGTTAAATTTGCATGTGTTCATATTCATTCATTTAATGTTCTCGAATATATTCTATCAGTGTTCATTAACATATCTATTCCATGTCTTTAGAGACATTAAACAAACATTTTCAAGAATATGTTCATAAATATATAATTGAACATATTCATGAACAATTAAAAAATATGTATAAACAGATACTACAAGATGTATGCGCATTGTCTATAAGGTGTATTTGCATTGTCAAACGATTTAAAATATATATAAACAGAAATTACCTTGTAATCACATTTAAACTATTCAAAAATATGTTTATAAATTCTCTAAAATCTATGTTCAGAAATAATTTAAAAAAATGTAAATGAACATTTTATATACTATATAATAATCAAACATAAATAATTTTAAGTATTTTTTTTAGAAAAATACTTTAAAAACCATATAAACAAAATAGTTACATGAACTTATAAATGCATTGAGTGCACATCTATTCAAACATTTCCATTTATTAAATGATTATATTTATAATAATTGTATAACAATATATTATTTGTATTTAAATCGTGATTGTAATTAAAATCGTAGCTTATAACTTCAAAAATATAGTATATTCTCAATAAATTAATACTCGATAAATTAATAAAATAATAATTTTTCAGATGACCCTTATATAAATCTATGGTTCCTTCGATATTATAAAGTAATAATTTTATAAAGTTACAAATATAACTAGGACAACGTAGTAAAATATGATTCTATTGTTGTTTGCTTCTTAAAATTTAAATCTAACTGTATTTCATCTCTAACTTTTCTTACTGCATCCAAAAATTATGGTGTTGCATTCTCATACTGCAACAAAAAAATTTGCATCATTCAACGTACTACGATTAACTTTATTTTTTAGGGACATGTATTATATTTAATTAATCACATTGTACATTAACATGATGCATTTAGTCAATATAATGTATATGTTTTATTTATGAAGACTAATGTAGTTTCGTTAAATTAATTTTTTTAAATTAATAAATTATTAATTTATCGATTAACTAATATTTTTTTAAACCAATAAAATTATGTAATCTCGACATTATTAATTTATAAAAAAATTAATGTAATTGTTCATAAAAATGAGATTATTTAAAACCGTACATTTATAATACTCCATGTCAAACTATAAACAAAGGAAAAGAAACTTGTACGATCTATATTACCAAGTTGTTGCAATTGTAAACTTACCGTACATCACTGGACAAACACGTGTCAAGATTCCTCAGCATCCGTATCTAAACGTAGTCAACTCCTCGGATCTTACAAAACAAATATAAAAAAATTTATAAAAAAACCACAAATCATAAATATGCATTTACGAATTTAAAAATAAAGTAAAAAAGTACATAAACAGAAGTACCTTACAGAACCCTCTTCTCCTTTCCATTTTTCTTCTTTCTGTTTTAGAAGACAAAACTCATATGATTCTGTCTCTCTGTCTTTATCCTCCCACTTACAACAATTAATCTTATTATTTTAAAAATTCCAGCAAAACATTAACTATACATTTTCCCCCTCAATATTATGACAATAAATTTAAAATATACCGGTTTAAATTTCTTGGTATGAACCCTTTCTGTCACTTTCTCGGAATTCTTTGGTTTCTAAGTTACAAACTTGTTAATATAAAACCCCCCATCAATTTAAACTTCCCATTCCCAGATCATTTCCAGTTATTTTAAACAATTTTCATGATTTTACATGAAAACTGAGTCCTCCTCAGGATTTTACATGGTTTGGCATTATGCCTGTAAGCTTTCTCTAGCTGTTTCTCGACTCCCTGTTTGTTGGAATCAGTATATAAAGATCTAAGCTTTATTTGCACTATTTTTAGAATCGTATTCCTTTTCAGCTTTGTTTTATTGACATATTTATTCTCTTCCAGTTTGCTATGGATTCCTTTATAATCAATGAATTAAGAAAATGAAGCCATGGTAGCTGACTAAATTTCTAAGCCATTTATTTGCTGCTTTTTTCTTCTTCTGAGGGTATCAAAATTTTTAATTTTTGGGTGTTTGATTTTGATTCCATGTATGCAATATAGATGGTTTCATGGAAATTTAATATATTTTTTCTTGCTTCAACTCGTGATGACAAATATAGAAAACCAGACATTTTCTGTACGGTGGCCTGAGAGGGAACCCTTTATGAAGCTTTGAATAAAGAAATGGGTCACGTGTTTTGACCAGCTCTTTCGCCCTAAAAATGGGTGAGATTATGGTCTATAGAGCTGCTTCATGTTCAAGTTGAGTTATCTTTTATGTCAATGGTCACATGATTCCTGGTTTAAGTAGCCGTACAAGGGACCTTTTCTGCTCTTGTGGCTTTGTGTTCTTCCCACTTGCCTTAAGTTAACATCACTTGATTCGTGACCTCATATGCATAAACTGTTTGTTAATTGGCCGGCAACTTTGTAAACTTAAGTTCCTTGTCTCTCTTGTCCTTCTGCAGATAAAGACATTGAAGAAAAGTCATGGGGTATGGTAATTCAAGATCTGTAAGGTTTGTTCTTCCACCTTTGTTCTTTAATGATTTCAATTAGCTCTCGTTTTTACACAAGTGTTAACAATTTATATGGAACAATCAATTGATATTACCTGGCTTAATGTATGTTTTCAGATTTCAAGATGATCTTGAATTGCCAAAGTTCCACAACACCATTAATGAGGATAGTATGAGTTTGATAAAGCTGAAGTACAGCATTGATGGAACCAAAATACCAGAGCCTAGCACCAAGAAGGCTGACAAGGAGTTGCCTACTAGGACAGGCAAATCCTTAAAAGCTAAAGTGCTGTCCAGGGTTTTCTCCGAGGATTTCGAGAGAGTGAAGAAGAAGATTTTGGATCCCCAGGGACCGGTTATTCACCGATGGAACAAGATTTTTCTAGTATCATGCTTAGTCTCTTTGTTTGTGGATCCTTTGTTCTTTTATTTGCCAATAGTTTGGGAAGAAGTCTGCATTGATATTGGAATTCCACATGAAGTTATCCTCACCATAGTTAGATCATTGGCTGATGCCTTCTATGTAATTCAGATTTTCATTCGATTTCGGACAGCTTATGTCGCGCCTCCTTCTCGCGTATTTGGGAGAGGAGAGCTTGTTATAGATTCCAGGAAGATTGCTTCCTGGTACCTTCAGAAGAGTTTCTGGATTGATTTAATTGCTGCCCTGCCCCTTCCTCAGGTATGTGTAAAACTAAGGCATCCATATTTTCTCCTGTTGCTAAATACTAAGGCTTCAATTTGCTATATCTTTGCATCCCAGGTTTTGATTTGGATAATCATTCCGAATCTCAAAGGTTCAACGACGACAAACACGAAAAACGTACTCCGGTTCATAATCATTTTTCAGTACCTTCCAAGACTTTTTCTAATATTTCCACTCTCATCACAAATTGTCAAGGCCACTGGTGTTGTTACAGAAACGGCATGGGCTGGTGCTGCTTATAACCTGATTCTCTACATGCTGGCTAGCCATGTAAGTGATTCTGAAACCTATAAACTATGATTCTACAAATAAAAATGCCTGATTGAGTAAAAAGTAGCTTATTTCAATCTTTCTTAAAAAGGTTTTAGGAGCTAGCTGGTACCTTCTCGCAATAGAGCGACAAGAAGCATGCTGGAGGAGTGCCTGTGATCTTGAGGACTCAACTTGCCAGTATAAATACTTGGATTGCCACAGGGTTAATGACCCTGGCAGGGACACCTGGTTCAGACCCAGCAATATTACTGGCCTATGCAGTCCAAGTTCCGACTTTTATCAGTTTGGTATATATGGTGATGCATTGACATTCGACGTTACGACCGCACCATTCTTCAACAAGTACTTTTATTGCCTTTGGTGGGGTTTAAGGAACTTGAGGTCAGTTGTTTTCTCAAGATTTTTTTTGTTTTGTTTTGAAGAATTGTTTAAGAAATGATTATGGAAACTTACTGCTAATGAAACATTAGAAAGATATATTTATTGCTTAAACTCCAATGCTCTGTCTCTTATTACATGCAGTTCTTTGGGACAAAATCTTGACACCAGCACTTATGTGGGTGAAATAATCTTTGCCATTATTATTGCAACTCTTGGTTTGGTTCTCTTTGGACTGCTCATTGGGAATATGGAAGTAAGTCCTCCAAGTGATTTCCATTTTCCACAACATTTTCATGAAAATGTAAGAATCTAGCTTGTATTATAGAAGTTTGATTATTGCCATGTAGGCACATCCGAAACTATCTAAGTTATGTCTTTGACATGATCTTGGAATTCCCCCAAAATGTTTGATGTCGTCGTGAACTTGATTTCTTCCATAGTTGGCGATTTCTAACTCTGTGATAATGTTCCACTGGCAGACATACCTTCAATCGACAACTGTTCGGTTGGAAGAATGGAGAATCAAGAGAACCGACACCGAGCAATGGATGCGTCACAGACAACTTCCTCCTGAGTTAAGGAAATCTGTGAGAAAATATGATCAGTACAAATGGCTAGCTACAAGAGGAGTTGATGAAGAAGCTTTACTCGAAGGCCTTCCCTTGGATCTACGTAGAGACATCAAACGCCACCTCTGTCTCGACCTTGTTCGACGAGTAAGTTATAAGACCAACAACATTAGACATCATGCAACAATTATAGCTTGATATGTAACTATATTTATCGAATCAACAGGTACCGCTGTTTGATCAAATGGATGAAAGAATGTTAGATGCAATATGTGAGAGACTTAAACCTGCATTGTGCACCGAAGGCACAATCCTAGTTCGTGAAGGTGATCCAGTCAACGAAATGCTCTTCATAATCCGAGGCCACCTAGATTCTTACACAACGAATGGTGGCCGTACCGGATTCTTTAATTCATGCAAGATCGGCCCGGGAGACTTCTGCGGTGAGGAACTGCTGACATGGGCGTTGGATCCTCGTCCTAGTGTCATTCTCCCATGTTCAACCCGCACAGTTAAAGCAATATCAGAAGCAGAGGCCTTTGCTCTTAGAGCCGAAGACCTCAAATTTGTGGCATCACAGTTCAGAAGATTACATAGTAAACAACTAAGACACAAATTCCGTTTTTACTCGCACCAGTGGAGAACATGGGCTGCCTGCTTCATACAAGCAGCATGGCGTCGGTTTAAAAAGCAAAAGGAAGCGGCTGAACTACGAGCTAAGGAGAACCAGATGATGGCTGCTGAAGCTGAAGCACCGGCACCTGGTTCAGGGTTGGCTATGTGTGCAGCCAGGCTAGCAGCAAGCACTAGGAGGGGTGTTAGTAATATGCATTCAGGGTCTAATTCTGGGGTTGTCAGCTCCTTGCCGAAACCAGCAGAGCCAGATTTTTCTGTAGATGAGGAATGAATTTGGTACACTCCCTGTAAATTTTCTTTGTTTCTTCACTAGCCTGTAAACAAAAGTGGAGTGACTTATTGTTTCAATATTTACATCACAAGGTGGAAATTCTTTACAGTTAAAAACAACTTCCTTTTCCAGTCATATTAAAGCTGAGAAACAGGAGAAGTTAGTGATGTATTCTGGAAAACTGAGTTTACAATTTTTTTTGTGCAAACTTGTTTCAATATCAAAATAGAAATCCTTTGCCTCTTTTCAGTGAATTATTTATGCCTCAACATTAAAAATTAGTTTTAGAGTTTAAGGTTTGTGATTAGGGTTCAGGAAATTTAGAGTAGGGTGTAAAGCATAAAATTTAAAATTTAAGATTAGAGCTTGAAATTTAATTTTTAGTATTTTTAAATATTAAAACATAGTAAGAGACACCGAACAAGGATAAAAAATTTTATCCTCAATATTCTGCAATAAAAGTGATCCACATCCTTCCATGTTTACATTTTTTTTTTAGTCCCGCAATATTATATGCAGGGCAGGGCATCTTTGGGCATGGTTAATTGGGGCGCCCGCCCAGGCCCCAACCTTGCCCAGGGTATTTTTTTAGTATTTATAGTTAAGTTTTATATTTTTTAATATTTATAATTTAAAATTTAATTTTTAATAATTATTAATAGAAGTTTTATTCTTATTTTTTTTATATTTGTTATTAGGGCTATAATTTTTTTTTCAATACTTGTTATTAGGGTATAAATTTTTCAATATTTGTTATTATATATTTGTTATTATGATGCCAATTTTTTAATACTTGTTACTTGGGGCTTATCTTTTTTAATATAATTGTTATTAGAGCCATACTCTTAAATTTTATTTTCCCGATACTTGTTATTACGAGTCCAATTTTTTTCAATACTTGTTATTTATGGTCTATTTTCCCTAATATTTGTTATTACATGCATACTTTTAAATTTTAATTTTTCAATACTTGTTATTAGGGTTCCATTTTCCCTAATATTTGTTATTACAAGAACCTTTTTATATATATATCACTTGTTACTAAGGTTCTAATTTCAAATTTTATTTTTTTTCCAATACTCGTTATTAGGGGAAAGGGTGAGCAAAACTCCACTCAACTCGAAAAAACTAATTTTTCGAATCGACTTGACTCGAAAAAAATAATCAAATAAAGTTTGAGTTGTAAAATAAAAATTCTAATAACTCAAAATTTTAGTATTTAGTAGATACAATTTTAAGTTCGAGTCGTAAGGACTTATAAACTCGCATAAGTTGAAATTTTTTTACTCAACTTAACTCGATGTAAAGCTCACTCTTAATTAGGGCTTATTTTTTAAGCTCGCCCATGAGCCACCAAAATCTTAAAAACGGGCCTGATTATATGAAATATTTGGGCTATTCTATGACCATGAACTTCAAAGACAAAAGAAGCATAAAAACTGTTTCATGTGCAGCTGGAAGGGGAGCCAGCCACTGCCATTGGATTTGGACACCAGAGTTCATGATAATTTGATATAGAAATGAAGATGGGAGGCCCAAACACAAACCCATATAATACAGTGTAATAAAATTAGAGTTTGAAAACTGATAAACATATTTCCAAGGTTGAACTAGTTCCCAATTCCACACATATTACACTTTAGATGACAAATGCCAAAGTGTGAGCTCAAATCTCAATCATTATGATGTAACTTTAGGTGCCCATTTTCTTTGACTGGACTAAGTAACTTTCTTACCCTTTCAATCCCACCAATTTATTTCCCTACCAAATGGGACATTACCAAAAATATTTCTTTATGTTTCATTAGGCCAATCCTCCTTTTTAAAGATTAATCTTTTAAAAAGATAGCAAACCCCTTGGACTCCATGCATGACATCAAATCTTCAAACTAAGAATATGGTTCTAGTTATTCTTGATACTACAAATTATTATTATTATTTTGGGTTTTGTGCTTCCATTTCACATGGTTAAAAGATTTTAGGTTATCTTTTTTTTTTGAACATAGATTTTAGATATCATATATATATATAAAGCACACATATTTACAATATGGAGAAGAAAAAGGGGGTTTTTTACTCATCTTTTAGAGTGAAAAAGACCCCAACTTGTTAATGATAAAACACTAAAGTAGACATTGGATGGTTAAAACTCTTGGTAAAAAGAGGGACAGTTAATAATAAGTGGTAGCATTCAGTAGACAAAAAAGAACAGAATTGGACCCCAAGAGGTTGGTCGTCAGTCCATTCCACCAAGCGTTAAAGCCATAAGGGTGTAAAATTATGGGCCCATTGCCCTTATCATGACCCAAGCCATACCTTTTTTCTATGGGCTTAGTCATTAGAGATGGACCCACTTTGACTGTTGGCATTGGCAAAAAAAAAAAAAAAACCAATAAATATAGTTCACATCAAAAGTAAAACATGTCTATTGAATGTTTCAAAAGTGATTCGGAAACTAAAGCATTCCCGATGCATTTTTCACTGATAATTATTTAATCCATTGATTTGAAATTTCTAATGAAATTAAAAATATATATCATATATTTTTATTTGTAAGTTTTAAATAAATAGATACCGGGAAAAGAAGATGGTGTTTATTTTAAGAGATCTGGGTTCGAACATCTGTATGGATAAGGTGTGTGTTTGTCAATGAATTAAGAAAAAATACGAATAATATAATCTTACCGATATATTAAAAAAAAATAGATGAGACATTTAATGAATTTTAAGATTTATTTGGTTCTAGACCGTACTTTTTTATTTTCATTCTTAAAAAATAATTTTAATTTACAGTTTTTCTAAAAAAAACAAACGATTTTGGTTAATAGAGATTTGAATTTGTTTTCAAAAATAAAAATAGTGAAAATGTATGTGATATTTAATTTTTTAAAAATAAATAATTTTAGTTAATAGAAATGTATTTGGTCGATTGACCAAACTGTTTTGTACCCGCATACAGGGTCGTCCCTGGGCATGGGCAATAGAGGCGCCCGCATAGGGCCCCTATCCTGCCCAAAGCCCATTTTTTCGAATATTTATAGTTAGGGTTTAATGTTTTTTAATATTTATTATTTAAAATTTAATTTTTTAAAATAATTATTATTAGAGTTTTATTTTTAATTTTTTCTTGATATTTGTTATTAGGGGTATAATTTTTTTCAATACTTGTTATTATAGGCTCATTTTTCGAATACTTGTAATTAGAGATCCATTTTTTATTATTTATTGTTATTTCAATACTTGTTATTAGGGTACAAAATTTTCAATACTTGTTATTATGGGGCCAAGAGTATTCCCTTAGGTCATTAGTTTTATACTCACTAAGAATATTCCCTCCCTTTGCCCTAGAGTCTCCCTTCTCCTCTCCTCTAGGTAGGATTATGATTAGAATTAAGAATAATTCAAACTTAGATTAAATAAAGTTAAAATTTTAAAATCTTTATTTTAATATTTTCCACATTTTTAAAGCATTTTCAATGGAAACCTTTTGTTCATTTTTTTTTCTTTAAAATTTCAATTATTTTTATTTTCTATAAAAAAAATTAATTTTACAATCAAACTCGTTCCTTTAATGTTTTGTAATTTCCAAAAAAAAAAAAGAGAGAACGATCTATGTTCGTTAGACCTTTAATTTGTTTGTAAAATTGTACTAAATTATAATTCTTTTTAAAAAGAATACTTGTGATTTTAGCTTTTGGGTCACCTTGAAGTTCCTCAAGGAAAGACAACCTGGGTCTGTGAGTTATTAAAGCCAAATTCATTGGAACAAATCTCTCGAGGCACCCTTAATTATGTCTTTGACCATTCACAAATTAGCTTCACGACAAAGAGGAAAGTTCTAAATTTTGGATTAAAAAGTGAGTTGATGACCTAATACAAGCCCAAATCCTCCTCTAATCGAATAAAAAATTATATTTATATGCTCGTAAATGATAGAAAAAAAATTCTCAAATAATCTAAACTCAAAAATGATTTGGAATATCTAACCACGGGATGCTTGATTTCAAATTTGTCATGTTTTGATCCTGTAGTAATTCATTGCATTGACGAGTTAATTAGACATTTTGGTCAAAAGAAAATAAAAAAACCCAAATTTCTTACTGTTATTTCCCTTGAAAGTGGGGAAACTTCTTTTTCTAATTAACCTCAACCTTGCCTTTCCCCTCGGTTTTAACAAAAATATTAATTACCATTCATTTATTCACTTTAATTATATCAACGGATTAGTTCAAGTAATAAACAGCTTGATATCACTTAAACATGTCTCGAATTCGAAGTCTTGTACATATAAAAAAATTTCGTTGAAAAACTCACCCATAAAAAACACATATGTGACGTGAGCTATGAAGAACTAAAGGAGCAATAAAAATGTTAGAAGTTTCTTGGCTTAAATGAAAAATCAGCCCCTTGACTATATTTATTTTATATTTCAAATACTTAAACTACGGTTTGGGCAAAATAAGCACCTAAACTATCATTTTTGGTCACTTGAAGTCTCTAAACTATTTTTTGGTCAAAATAAGTATCTAAACTATGTCATTTTTCTTCTTTTAGTCCCTAAACTATCTATTGGTAAAAAAATTGTGATGTGTCAACATCTCATTAGTCGAAATAATTTTCTTTTGGCTTAAATAACTATCGTACTTAAAGTGACCAGAAATGATAGTTTATAGGCTTATTTTGCCCAAACCATAGTTTCGGTACTTAGAACAAAAAAAGACAAAGTTTAAGGGCTGCTTTTTAGTTTAAGCCTATAATATATAGAGCAACATGTTTGAAGGGATTTTACCTTTTTTGGGTTTTCCTAGGGACTCGGATAAATGCAACGAAAGAAGAAATAATTACAAGAACAAATGAACAAGAATGGGGAAGCTAGCGAGGTATCCACCAAACAAAGAATGATAATGTTGGATTTCTTGTCCCAATGACAGACAAACAAACAAACTCAAGTGGTAATCCCATCAGCATTTCTTTGGCAGCTGAAAAGAAAAGAAAAACATAAGATTAATAAAAACTTCGGCGTCATCGTCATGGGATTCTGACTCAACTCGAATGCCACCATTTTTGTTTGTAGCTTTCGCAGATGTTTTTTGGAATCCACACCAGAAACAAAATGGTTGAAGGCTGCTCCCCACTGCTTGGCCATTGGCCAATTCGACCACCATTCTAATTTCGCTTTTGCTATTGAGCAAAATTTTCAAACACACACTCGAGTTGTCTTAGCCCATCAACACTACAGCAATTGTTATTACAGGCTAACATTGGCATTATCCATGGTCGCCACGAGAACCTTTTCTTTTAACTTTCAATTATCTTGATTCAGGTATTGCAACAATATATTATGGGATGATTCTTCTAATTTTCTCCGTCTACAATATTATGATTCAAAATCTAAAGATTATTTAAAAAATTTAACACCTCTTCATATTTAGTAGAGTATTTTGATGTGATAGTTTGGAGGCTAATCAAAATTTTGAAATTTTATGGAGGTCTAATAAAACTTTTGACATTTGAGATTACCTTTTTTAGAAAAAATGAGGGTCTAATTAAAATTTTCAAAAAAAAAAATAGGAGACTTAATGAAAATTTTTAACAATTTTGAAGAGGCTTAATTAACAATATTAAAAAATTAACTTTATGAGAATTTTCAACAAATTTAGAGGGGGCTAATTAAAATTTTAAAAAATGTGATGGTGTAATTCAAATTTCCTCAAACATTTGGGGTGCTAAGGCTCCCTAGACTGTTGTATACATTTGTCTTTGATCATATTAGACCAACACGTAACTAATAGGTATAAAATTTGGTTGCCTCTTTTCGGTGCTCCTACTTATGTCTCAACACTAAAAAACACTACAAAATTAAATTCTAAGCTCTAACCCTAAATTTTAAATCATATACCCTAAAAGATACGCCCTACCCTAAATTCCTTAAACCCTAACCACAACCCCTAACCTAAAACCTTAAACTCTAAACTTAATTTTGAGCGTGAGGGCATATATAGAGGCACCGAAAAGGGGTAGAAGATTTCTATCCAACTAATAGTCTATTTTTTTTATTAAGTTATCCATTGGTTTCAACTCAATAACTAACCATTCGCATTCTGTTAGCTCATACAGAGAATAATTGATTGCAAATTTTAAAACTACTCGATACCTATGATAAAGATCGAACCCCAACCATTAGTTAAGGTAGAAAAGACACTTTTATTAAGAAGTTTTCAAAATTGTCTTTGTGAAAAAGCCTCTAAAACCATGTGAGAAATTCAAGCACCGAAATTAATACTAACGAAAAAGAGAAAAGTAGTGCATGCCGAACGCACTTTAACAATAAACGAACTCCATCCCCTTGACGTCGATCACAAACTAATGAAAAAGAGAAGCATGTTTTGCTGCGATGGAATTTGAAGTTTGAACGATACGACCGAAAAGCAATCCATGCATGCATAGATAATAGATATATAGGTTTTAAGTCAAAAGAGCTAAGCCTTTTTATTTAATTAATCCACCGAAATCCACCTTATCCCTTTCTGGATGTTCTAAAGGCATTGTCTCTTTACTTATATTTGAATCAGTGGGAAGTTTTGACCTTCACTTCCATGCATGCTTCCATCAAGTATCTCGATAACTTGTAATTCAAGTATGAGACGGAGGGACTGGAAATCAAGTCAAAAGCTAGCCCTAATATTGCTTTACTGTAATTGAATTCAATCTTTTTGAACTCTCTCTCTCATTAGTCTTCGTTGAACCCACTTTAATTTCCACTATTTACGAATATATACATTTATGGATGAAAATTTTCTACCCATTTTCGGTGTCCCTATGCTCAAAATTAAGTTTAAGGTTTTAAGTTAGGGTTGTGGTTAGGGTTTAAGGAATTTAGGGTAGGGTGTATTTTTAGGGTATAAAATTTAGGATTTAGAATTTAGAGTTAGGGTTTGGAATTTATTTTTATAGTATTTTTTAGTGCTGGGGTATAAATAGGAGCACCGAAAAGGGTAGAAAATTTTTATCCATACATTCACAGATAAGATGATATAATTTATGTTAACATTAATAGCTATATATTGGTGTGATTCACACAGGAATGGAGTTGGAGATTAGGTAGACAAAATATAAATGTTGAGAAATTAGGAACAAATTCAGAATTAATCTAACAACTTATGATTAATCAAAAACATAATAAGATTACTCTAAAAAAAAGTAAGGAGACCTCTCAACAATCTTAAAAAAAATATTATGATTAATCACGAAATTATAGTAAAAACTTAAAAAACTAAACGAGATAATTTGGGGTTTCACAAATAAAGATGAAGTAATAAAAACCAAATTATATACTATATGATATATTTATTTCATTTCCCTTTATGGTAGGGAATTTAGCCTATTAAGGTGCTAGTCGTTGCCAAGAAAGGCATGTTGGCTTGAAAGCAAGAGTCACACGCAATTAGCAAATTAAATGAACCATGTTTTAAGTATTATACATACAAATTCCGTTTTTGAACCAAAAAAAAATACATACAAATTCCGTATATAATTTTTCTATGGGAAGAAAATGAGAGAACATGTCGGAAAGCAACGTGACATTAATTCTGTTATCGGACAAATGAGAAGTCGGTGGTGTGGCTTTTGTTTTCACACGTTAAAAGAAGAAAATTGTTTGTTTTTATGTTTGAAAACCGCAGCTCCTCTTTGGATCACTTCAACCAATATTTGTCGACTCTTCTGCAACTTCCATATTATTCTAATCAAAACCAACGCTTCAATTAAGGAACAAATCTTAGTTTAAATGGCGTTTAATCTCATCCATGAATTAGTTTAACTATTTTTTTCTATTAAATTTTTCTTTTTCTACTTTCACATCATATAATTATATTATTTTTTTCTAAAATTTTTCCTAATTTTTTAATACAGTCTTAAAGTGATTTGAACTCGGGTCACTAAAATGAACATTATCTACATTTTTACCGGACCACTTGTCGGGATCAACTTTTTTAATTATTATATTTTTCTATTATTTAATTATTACTAAATGATAATATGTATTAGGACTTTTTTAATTATTATATTTTTCTTAATCCAAGGAGTGGCTCTAGTGAAAAAATGGACAATATTCATTCTAAAAGACTAGGGTTCGAACACTTGTGTGCAGAGTGTGTGTTTTGTCAAATGGTTAAAAAAATATAAACAAATACTATTATAAAATCACACTAGTATATTAAAAAATAATTAATCGGCAATTAATTGCTTTGTTTGTTGTTAATTGATTCGTTGGTGGGTTTGCTTACAAGTGGCGCCCAAGAAAGCTTTGAAAAGATCTTGAGGCTTCGATGACTAAAAAGTTTTTAGTCATTTTCATTAGTAAAACAAACAATGCATCATTAACGGGTGACTTAAATTGGATTAATTAACTAAATACAGTGTTTATTATGCTTGATTAATTAAGAAATAATCAATGATTAATGTGATGTTTGAATCTCTCTAAGCAACTCTCACACGTAATACAAAACAAGACATAAATCAATTAATGGATGAATATGTGGCTTATAACAAGCAATAAATCCCATCATTAAGACTAATCGGGAACATAGAATTCGTATCCATCATATGTTGTTTTAATTACATGTTCCAAAAGTCAAGAAACCGACAAAGATTCTGATAGTATTTTCTAAATGACGGTGTAACAAAAAAGAATTGTTCTCTTTTTTATATATAAAAATGAAAAAGAAATTAAAATTAAAATTTGTAACTTAATAATTTTATAAAATATAATAATACTGTGAAAGAAAGATATGTTTGCCTTATCCCGAAAGGTAAAATGGCTACCCAATGTTTTGTACTTTGCGATGATGTAAATGAAAAATTATAAATAATGAATAAAAAGCAAAGCTTTGTCTTTGCCTCCAACTTCGGAGCTAATTCAATTCATCTGAAATTCCCCAACAACGAGGGAATTGACAAGCTTGAAACTTTAGCTCTGGGGCGGTTTTGGATTCTTCTCATATATTCTTTGCTTTCTACCTGTAAGCTTGGATTTTGGAGCTAATTTATCAATTTTGATGAAATAAAAAAAATCGAATAAACTATCTCACAATAAAATATAATTCACATTTGAAGAGGATCAAAATGCAATTCAACCATAATTTTATAATATCTAGAAAGATTTGTACACAATTTTACCATTTACAGGGTCGAAAGGGTCTATGTCAAGAATAGAAATTCATTGTACTTTTTCGGTATTTTTTTTATATCTCACACTAAAAATTTAAGTCTAGAGTTTAGGATTAGAATTCAAAGAATTCAGTGTATGGTGTATTTATTAGGGTTTATGACTTAAAGTTTAGGACTTAGAATTTAGTGTTAGAGTTTAGAATTTATTTATTTTTAGTGTTAAGACATAAAAGGAGCAACAAGAAGGGACATATAATTTTTGTCCCCTGTTAGCACTCTAGCTTCTCTCTTATTAACCGATATATATAAAATTTCTAATAAAATAATTAAATCGGATCGGATCGGATCGAATCAAATTTTTTTTTTCGATATCCAAAGAAATGAGAGGGAGAAAGAAGAATGTGAAGATATAGTTTGAGCATGGGGACTTTGATGTTGGTAAGAGTAGGGACAAGATGTGGTCTCAATGGTTAGCATGTGTTGTATTAGTGGAAAAAGACAATGACCATATAACCACAAGGCATGCCCTGTAATAAAGGTTATAATATACTATATGTTAAACATGATATGATCAATGGATGATGGAAAGTGAGGGAAGGAAAAAAGCAGTGGAGATCAATCAGTTCTCTCCGACTAAGAATTCCACCATTTTTTCAAAGTGGAACTCGTGAAATTTTATTATTATATCAATTTAAAATAATTAATAATAATCAAATGCATTTTTCATGTGAGCTTATCCAACAAATGGGATAATTATGAATTTTTAGAAATAAAATTATACTGGAGTATTATTAAAGCAACCATATTTTTAGAATGAGTATACCACGCGCGACGGACATTGATGAACACCACTAGCGATGAACACCGATGGACACCATTATTTTTTTAAATTTTAAAAATCTAAAGGACTAAAATTAAAATTAAAATTATCTCTTAGAAAATAAGAATCAAATTTAATAGTTACTTTATAATTATTTTAATATGTTAGAATCAAATATACTCAATTCTTTTAAACCCTAACAAAATCAATCTCTCAAAAAATAAGAATCAATTTATAATTTTTTAATAGATTAGAATTTGTTAGGGTTTAGGTTTAGGAGAGTTGAGTATATTTGATTATAATCTATTAAAAAATTATAAACTAATTTCTATTTTTTTAAAGATTGATTTTGTTAGGGTTTAGGAGAATTATGTATATTTGATTCTAACTTATTAAAAAATATTATAAAGTAACTATTAAATTTGATTTTTATTTTTTAAGATATAATTTTAATTATAATTTTAGTCCTTTAGATTTTTAAAATTAAAAAAAAATTAATGATGTTCATCAGTGTTCATTATTAGTGGTGTTCATCAATGTTCGTTGCCGTTGTAGAATTTTCCCTATTTTTATTACTTTTTTCTTATATACGTGGTATGTTGACTTATATAATTTCATTATATTTTTCAAAGTGACCCTATCTAAATAATAATTTTGGATTGAACTAATTAGAATTTAAATAAAATTAACAAGTTCAGTCAGACTCTCTTGTTTAGATGTTTTCGTATTGACCCATATTTTTAATATTAGATACAGATCAGTTACTACAAACTCAGTCAAACTCTCTTATTTAGATAATATTTATTATTCCTTCTATTTATCGAGTATCTCTTACATTCTGAGTTCCTTGCCAGCTGATTGTTTTATGTTGTCTTATAAAATTGGTTGCTTTGGGGATATTTATGGGTAATTGTTGGTTCCATTTTAATTGTATGATTGGTTTATAACATTATATTATTTTTTTGTGTGAATAAATCTCTTAAGCACCCATTTTCCTTTTGTCTTGTTTGAATTGTGATTTAATCAAGTTAAAAGAGAGTTTTCATCGAAACTTGTTTTTTTTTTTCATTTAAATTCTTTAAAAACCCATTATCCAAAATCATATTGAATACGTTTAGTTGAGAACCAAACTTAATTTTTATTCGTTTAGGTCACTTTCTTTGTCTTTTTTCGCATCAAATCCAAAAGGAAAGGAAATGGGAAATTGGGGGAATATTGCCTCTTAAAACTAATTTGAAGGAAATGGGTTCCTTGAATTTTATTTTAAAAATTACGGTAAATTAAACCGTGAGAGTGAAGACGCCACTTCTATGTGGCGTTATAGATATTTTTCTTTAACGTAAAATATTCACGTACATGACATTTTTGAAGAAAAAATTATTAAAAAATGGAAATCTCATCTCAGCTAATTAAAATAGGACAGCAATCCTTATTCTTCTCATTTCAGATACCCTAGTAAGCTCAAATAGTCAAATGTCACAAAAAAGAATGTTGGGTTATTTCTGAGGCAGGCAAGCAAGAAAATAAAAGGGTGTTTCCTGTGGTCATGTAAATGAAAGGGGACCTTAAAATTTTCAATCTTATTGGCACACCAGTTTCAACTTTGAGATCAAATTTTTATTTTGAATGTGCGAAGAGAAAGAAAGGATGTGATAGGGAACAACAAAGTGTTTTTTATTTTTTACTAAATTTGGCCAAAGTCAATTTATCCAAATTTAGGATAAAGTTTTGAGTAGGTGTCAACATTACAATGGTGAGTTTTGACCTTTTCTTGAATAATAATAATAATAAAAAAATGTCTTTCATGTTTTATTACTTTGATCATTTTCTTACCAAGTTATGGACATGAAATGAAACTTGGAAGGTACATGTCTATCGCCCTGTTTTCTTTCTTGTGGGGGGATAGTACACGTGTCGACAAAGGAGAGAGATTCTTTTGCGAATCACGGGTGATAATAAATCTCTTTAATTGTTATAATCATAATTTAGTTCTCAACATTTATATTTTTTATTTTAACCTTTATTTTTTTTATTAAATTTGACCGTCAATCATTTAAAAATTATCAAGATTTTTATACTTTTACATGCTCCATCAACAAATGAAATAAAATTTAAAATACCAATTCAACAAATAAAAATTCAAAAAACAGTGTATTAAGCACATTTCATACGTATATAGAGCAATTTGAATTTTAAAAATATCAAATTTATTTATGTTGATATAGGTTTGTGAAGTATACGGATTGTGTATTAAGCTGTTAGAATTATATTACAAGATCGGTTGAAGAGTAACCGAATTCAATTTGAATTTATTTTATATTCTCGAATCAAACTTATATAACAAGTATACATATCTCATTTGTACTCATACTATATATAAGGTAATAAAATTTACTTACACCAGGGACGAAGTTAGGATCGAACATCGGGAGGGAAAATGTCTATTAAGTTTTTAAATTTAAAAATTGAGAGGGACAAAAAAACTTATTTAACTACTATTTAAAGTAAAAAGGACCTTAAATGTTATTATACCAAAAAATTGAGAAAGGCTCTTATTATACATACCTCCGTCCATGACTTACGCAATATAACTAAAAGATTTTACACCGACTGCAAACACTTAAATAAGTGTACATTTATAATTAAAATTTTTAATTCCTCGTAAATTTTTTTTATTTTTTAAACTTTAATTCTAACCATCAATTTACCCTCCTTAAATAATCCGAAATCATTATAAAACTAAAAAATTACATTCTACCATTATTTTAATAGAATTACATTATACAATTGAATCTTAACTAATATATATTTACAAATGTTCCTTTTGTGAAGAACATTGTGGTCGAGGGTACAAATAAAATGTGTCGTTGGCTCATTGGCTAATCTCATCATGCACCCACAAACTTCACCAAATTTTGTCTTCATTTCGTAGACCCTATGCACTCAAATTTTAGCATCCAACACTTTACTTCTTTTAGGGATTTTTTCCCTTTTCTTTCTTGTTTTCTATTTTCATTTATTATGAACCATCATCTTCTTTCCCCATCTCTTACCATACGCCATGGAATTTTTGTTTTCTTTCAAAAGAACAGTACTAGTTGGTACACTGAATTTCATACGGGGATGGGCAAATGACTTGGCAGACTGGATCCTCATCCAAGAATGTGTCTAAATTTGATTGGTTACCTTAGGGCTGAGCATTCGGTCCAGTTTAGTCGAGTTAAAAAAATTCGAGTTCATTGAGTTTACGAGTCCTATTTTACAATTCAAACTTTATTTAAAAAAATTCGATTCGAGTCGAGCTGAATTTTTAAATTTCTGTACAAATTTAATTGTAATTATTTATAATGTACAATACATATTGATTCTAATTTAAGCAAATTTCTATATGCATATACAATACACATGTATATTTCTTCATATTTTCACATGTGATATACATAATATATTGAAGAGAACTGAAGGACTTGACTCGAACTTGAAAATTAATCAACTAATTACTAAACATTTCTGTTATTCGAGTTATTCGAATTTCTATTTTATAACTCACACTTTACTTGAACTTTTTTCGAGTTGAGTTTATGAAATTACAAGTCAAATTTTTTTCGCGTCGATGATTTTTCAAATCGAGTTGAATTTTTCCCACCTTAGGTAACTTGATATTGAAATAAAGAATCCTCTCAAGTAAGGATAATTTATTTCCCTATAATGTTTAAGATATGATATTCAACACATTTATATCATGCACACATGGTTACTATTAATGTAAAATAAAATAAAGTGGTTTCCTTTTATTGTCGGATTTAATCTGATTTAACTCAAATAATTTACGAAAGATGGTAAAACAAAATGAGAAAGGGGGAATGAATGAACAAACTTTTGATCAAATAGAAAAAGAAAACAAAAATTACTTGAAATGAGAAAACAAGAGGGGTGCAAAGCAATGGATTGAATAAGTAACAACATGTGAAAAATTTGTTTGAAGAAAGTGACATTTTTGCAAAGCACAATTCATGTGAAGGCTTTTTACTCCAATGAGTTGTGTTTGGCAGAGAACCTGAATGTTAGAAATGCCAGAATAAGCATCAAAGCATATGAGAACATCTCAAAGGGAATGATTTTGTGAGTCATTAAGTAGACTATTTACATCCTAAAATCTCCTTTCTCTCTCTCTTTTGCAGGACAGATATGTTCGCACCTATTAAAATTCTTCAAACTAAAGTCCTGTTTAGCAATTAGCGGATAGTCAATAACTAATAGCGGATTACATTAGCTAATAACTTATTGTATTAGCTGATTTGACTAGCGAATTGTATTAGTTGATTGTATAAATGTGTTTCGTAAAATTAACTAATAATTGATAGTTGTTTGATTATATATACAAGCAAAATGACATATAAGAACATGATTAAAATATATTGAAAAAATGGGAGAAAAAACTAGAACTTTATTAAAATAATAAAGCTCATGTAAACATCTTTTCAAGTTCTTAAACTAATCTTGAATAAATCCTTATCCCCACCTTTAAAAGTTGGAAAAACGTCATTTAAACATGAAATAATCTTCATATTAGAGAGAGAAGCATGATTATTAAAAGAAAAGAAGAATTTGGTACCATGGTTTATCATCTATTAATTCTTAGACATGGATGACGGCAATAGATTTGGGTGGAATCTTAAATGAAAAAAAACAGATTAAGACGATAAATTCATTATAATGTTGAAAATATGAAAAGTTTGCTTTCAGCGGCTTAAATTGTTTAATTTTTTAATAGTTTAAAAGTAATTTTAAGGTAGATATGTTCATAAATATTTTTAACCATTTAATAAAACTCATACTTCATGTGGTTAAAGCGATTTGAAACTGTGTCTCTTAAGATAAACATCATCCACTTAAATTGTTTAGTCTAAAATCATAATCTCCACACACTAAACCCTAGATTATAAGTATGTTGTTATATTTATTGGATGATAATGATTAAAAACAAATGATTGCAAAAGCATAAAAGATAAATACACACTATAATTTATGCTAAAAACTCAAATCAAGAAAAAATATGAATAAAGAAGAGGAAATTTTCACTATGTCAAAAAGAAGAGATTACAACAAATAATTAAGCACTTAATCCCTATTATCTATGTATAGAGATAAGTTACTTGGTTACAAAAGAAACTAGTTAATTATACTCGAACCTAGTTTCCAACTCATCAATACAGATCTCAAGCAGACTCCACTTTTGCCCCTTCTTTTTTATAAGGATCCGCCCAGAATAGAATTTGGGTCATAACTTTAACACGTGTATTATATTGCAAGTTGCACTACGAACTTTTTGAACTTGACCAAATCAAAATTCGGGTCACAAACTCTAACATAAATAATTAAATTTTTAGAGGAAAGAAAAGAAGAGTTGCAATTTGATTGGATGGTGAGTTAAAAGGATAAAACAAATGGTGAGGTAATGATTTCTCTTTTGTTCGTAAAGGGGGGCATGGACACTTAGAGCATGGATTTACGCATGCTAGTCTACAACTACAACCTTTGTGGCCTCTCCTACCCTTATATATGCACACCAAATCACACCCCCAAACTCTCAATCTTTTTCCATTTCTCTTTGTTCGTAGAAACAGAGTATACTTGCTTTGTCTCTTTCAAAACGAAAAATCAAAACAAAAATGGAGGGAGCTATGGAAATGAAACAATCAAAGTTCAAGAGAATCTGTGTGTTCTGTGGGAGTAGCCCTGGAAAGAAGAGCAGTTATAAAGAAGCTGCTATTGAACTCGGCAGGGAATTGGTACTTTCTTTAATTCTGCTTCTCTCTGTTTCATCTCTGCTTTACTCTGCCTCTCTCTTGTTTAAACTTTGTCTAAGAAATCAAATGATATACTGTTCATTGAATTCTAATCAAATTTGTTAATCTTGAAATTCTAACAAAAGGGTTTCGTAATTTTAGTTTAGTTTGACTGGGGGTTTACTTTAATCACAAGATTCATCTCTTGACGTGAGCTAAAATGTACTTTGATGAAATTGCAGATTTTTGTTCTAAGAAGCATATTGAAATGTTAGTTTTTCCCTCTACTTTATTCATTTTTGTTCCCAAATGAAGGTATCGAGAAACATTGATCTGGTCTATGGAGGAGGTAGTATTGGATTAATGGGTTTGATTTCTCAAGCAGTTTTCGATGGCGGCCGCCATGTCATTGGGTAGGCATTTCCTCCTAAAAATGGATTTTCTGACAGCAAAAAAGCTTAGTTCTTATATTGTCTTGGCTTGTTCTTCCTGTTTAATGTCTGCAGAGTGATTCCCAAGACACTTATGCCAAGAGAGGTATGTCTCTTCCATTTGTATTGTATATTTTTGAAACATTTTATCAAAATGATCTTCAATAAACAATAATATAAAGAAGAAGAAGAAGAAGATTATCTGGTATTCTTTTAATATATATATAAAATTGGTATTATTTCTTTCTCTAGTGGTACATGAATTTCTACCTCACTTTTGTTATCTTTTAAACATGGGGTTTTCAGTTTTCACACTTTGTCCCTTTTGACACACATGTAGATATGCAGGCTCCAGTTTAGACTTTTTGGTTGGTCCTGAAATTATCTGTTTCACCCTTCTTTTTCTTTATAATGAATTCAATTCCACCTGGGTCTTCACCATATTTCCTGTCCCCTCCCCAATGGTGTTAATTTGCCCACCACCAAGATTCTCATTCTTAGTATAAATCAGGTTTATATGGTGCATCCATTTTCTTCTCATTTCTTTTCTTTTTCTTTTTCTTTTTCTGTTGCTGTGAATTGGGTGTTGACTTGCCAAGCAATTTCCCAAGTAATAGTATGATAATTTAGGATTGAGCCCACCACTTGTGCTACTCTCATCATTGCCTTTTCCATTGAAGAAGCTTTTTTTTTTCCCTCTCACTAAAAGTTGGCATCATGCGCAGGGAGGGCAGTCGCACCCCTTGAAAATTTTAAACTCTCGTATAGTTTATGTGTTTTCGTTGTATTTTCTATCGATGACCTAAGCTTGCACCCTTAAATTTCTAATATAACTCTCTAACTGTTCGCACCCCTAACATGAAATCTTGCGTTCGTCCCTGATTTGTATTGACTTTGGTGTTGGTGGCTATTAAACATTTGCAGATCACTGGAGAAACAGTGGGGGAAGTCAAGGCAGTAGCAGACATGCACCAAAGAAAAGCAGAGATGGCTAGACAATCTGATGCCTTCATTGCCTTACCCGGTTGGTATACAAACCCCAAGCACCCATCTGTTCGTATTTTAATTATGTTCCGTATCGTATACTTGTGTGGTGTTCGAATCCGAATTTATCAAAGTTGCTTAGCTTAAAACCTTCATGCAGTTAGAATGCAATGGTCCATCCGCAGCACTAGTCCCCCAGCCTGTGGTTTTAACTTTTAACAGTACCATCCCTATTCCCTTCCACCAGATATTATGAACTAAAAGAATTGAAGAATAATTATGTACCATACCCTTAACCAATCTTCTTGGAGGTCCTTTTCCAGGACCACTCACTCCCATACTTTTGAAGGCCTTGCTTCTGCCTCTCAATCAAAAAGCCCCTTTTTGCTATACAAATTACAACTTTAGAACCCTAAGAGCTGGTTCCTGTGGTAAAGGGTGTCGTATTTCCCGAGTTCGAGCAGTTTAGTCTATAATAAAAATTACAACTTTAGTTTTTAGGCCCCACTTTGTCATTTCAACCAAAAGGGCCTCTGCCCAAACATGCAAATGTATTGCATTTGGGCTAATAGACTGTGTATTTTATGAAGGTGGGTATGGAACACTTGAAGAACTTCTTGAAGTCATAACCTGGGCCCAACTTGGAATCCACGATAAGCCGGTAATTTTCTTATCTGGGAAAATTGGTTTAATTGTTTGAAATTTATAAATTAAAGAAAATTATTTGTTGAAATGGAAGGTGGGGTTGTTGAATGTGGATGGGTACTACAATTCATTGTTGTCATTTATTGACAAAGCAGTGGAAGAAGGTTTCATCAGCCCAAATGCTCGCCACATCATCGTCTCGGCTCCCACTGCAAAAGAGCTGGTCGAAAATATGGAGGTTTCTGATTTTTTTTTTTTTGTATCAAAATTTACATTTCTTTTGCAAAAATTAATATTTTTGAGTTAGATTTAATGGTAAAGTTATGTTTGTTGTAATGTTTAGGAGTACGAACCGCAGCACGAGAGAGTTGCTTCGAAATTAAATTGGGAGATAGAGCAGTTGAGTTATCCAGCAAACTATGAAATCTTGAGGTGAACCGACCGAGACATTTGGTGAATGACTGATTTTAGGAGATGAAGATTTTTCCTGAAATATATATAGAGAAATAGATAGGGATCGTTAATGTATTCACTCATTTTCTTATAAAACTATATACCCTTTTATCGTTTTGTACTTGAATTTTGATTTATGTAATGCTCAACCTTTTTCTAGTATTGTTCCGTTCAATTTCCATTGTTTTTTTTCGTGAATATTGGACCTATAACTTTTTAATTATGAAATCCTTTGCCCCTTTTTGGTACTTGTTTTTATGTTCCAACGCTGAAAAATTAAATTTTAAGTCATAGGTTTAAATTTTAAATTTTAAACCCTAACCTTAACTTTAACCCTAAACTCTAAATGTATTTTTTCAACGTGGAATATAAATAGAGGCACCAAAATGAGATAGTAAATTTTTATTAAGAGGTATTGACAAGGAAAGTTAATATGTAGTATAACTATATTTTTAAAAAAGATGATTATTCGATACATGGCGGTGGAAACTAAAAGTTTCTACAAACACCTTAGTTTTAGGGTTTAGTTGTTTAGAGATTTAATTTAGGGTGTAAAATTTAGGGGTTTAAGTTTAGTAGCTTGGAATTTAAGGATTGTGAATAGAATTAGTGTTTAGGGTTAGAATTTAGGGTTTATAGGTTCAAAACCTAAATCCTCAATATATTACTGTAAAGCCTAAAACCTAACCTCTAAATTCTAAATTCTAGCATAACCCCTAAATCTTAACTATTGTCCCTAAATTCTAAACACCTACAACTAAACTCCTAAACCTTACACCCTAAACTCAGTCTTTAAACCCTAAAATTAAAACGCTTATAGAAACTAAAATTTTCACCACCAATGTATGAGATATAAATCTTTTAAAAAATATACATTTAGAGAATTCAAGTGATACCTTTCTTTGAATATAATTTCACAATAAGGTCAATTTCTAAAAGGGCAAAAGTGATTTCTTTATAGGTGGTCAAACAAATAATTTACTCATTATTAGTACTACTATTACTATTATTTTTTAAATAATAAATTATGTGATTTAATCCAAATATGATTAAATTTTGTTAATCACCAATCAATTTTCCCCTATCTATGATCACTATGCACATATATAGCTTACATTTCCCATAAGTCTAGATGAATCCCCCGCCCCCAAAAGAAGTCAATATTTGAAACCTTTAAATCCTGTTCCTATGTGACCTGCCAATATTCGGGCCCTATTCCACTTAAAATTTAGATACACACTTAAAAACCAAAATTATTCAACTTTGACTACCCACAATTTCCGTAATTTATATTTTGAAAATAAATTAAACAAAATGGGCTGCACATGGAGATTGAATTTAATTCAAATACTCAATAGACTTTTATTTTCCCTTCTATTTTTGTTAGGTGATATAAAACTATATCACCCATAAGTTTGCTTAAATCTTTGCTTATGTGGTTTCCACTTTCCACTTCATTTTCCCTGCCCATCAAAGACGACCATTGTTGACGGGTCGGTCCAAATCGTCTTAGTGAAATTCATCTTGGATAAGGGTTGTTAAGAAAGGTTGGCTTAATTTTCTTGGGGGTTTTATTTTTAGGGTTTTGACCGATTGATGGATGATAATTAGGTTCTTGGCATTTGCACGTGTCTGCTGCATGTTCGAAAAAATCGAATATATTAAAAGAGATAACTCATGCATAATCAATTACTGAACTTAACCAGTAATTTTAATGAAAAAACGGGGCGGTGTTCATTTCTGTAGAAAATTATGTGTGCTTTATTAAAAGTTTAAGGATATTAATTATTTTGATATGATTAATCTGTACAATAAGATTGCAGATTCACTACGGATGGAAATCGTCTACCCTTAATCATGTCCCCATTAGTGCCTCCACTTTAAAATAACGGGTTTATAGTTTAGGGTTTAAAGTTGGGGCTTAGGATTAGAGTGTAGGGAGTTAGGGGTATAGTGTATTTTTAGGGTTTATGATATGAAAATTAAGGTTAGGGCATATAATTTAATTTTTAGGTGTTTTTTAGTATGTGACATATAAGGAGGCATGATTAGGGGCAGAAGATTTTTACTCATTCACTACACATCCTATTTTTTTGGATAGAAATCTTCTACCCTTTTCGGTGCCCCCACGCTCAAAATTAACTTTAGGGTGTATGATTTTAGGTTAGGGGTTGTGGTCAGGGTTTAGAGAATTTAGGGTAGAGTGTATTTTTTAGGGTATAGTGTGTAGGGTTTAGGATTTAGAAATTAGGGTTAGAGCTTAGAATTTAATTTTATAGTGTTTTTTAGTGTTGGAGCATATGTAGGGCACCGAGAAGGTGCATACAAATTTTATCATTTTTTTTCCTCTTAATTTTGTTAAGCAATCGACCAAACCTTTTTAACACATCTTCTCCATTGTTAAAGCAAAACCAGTCAAGGCTTTTCTTGCAAATTGATTCAAATTTGCTCAAAAGTTTGGCAACAAGCCATTAGCAAAGCTTGCTGCAATCTTCATTTAGGACGTATTTACATGCAAAGTCAACCCCTCCTCTCTCTCTATATATACACCAAATTTATTTCATTTTTTCACATATTTCTCTTATACACTCAATCTTCCATTTCCAAGACCCTAATATACCTCCCTTGTCGGCATCTTTCTAGCCATTGGCATCAGTTTTTTTGTTCAATCCAAGTTTTCTTTTTTAATTATTCCTTTGCTTCATTTGCTGAAGAAGAAAAGCCTACGTAGTCGGGTTCAGTTTCTTCACGAGCAAGGTAAAAATAAAGACCAAAGACTTTTATGTTGTATATTATTTAAGTGCATGTCATATATAAATGCGGAACGTTAATTGAGTTTAGTTCGATTAGTATATCATCGAGCTAGTATTATACTTTTAGTTGAATCTCTTTGGGATATCTTGATTAAGTTTGAGTGTAAAAAGTTTCTCGGGAGAGTACAAATTAATGAGAAGCATATGGGAGTGTGTGGGCAGTGCCAAAAACGCAGGGGTAGCCCTTTTCTACGCCATTAAAACTGGCTTGTCTTAAGTATGACTGTGAGACAAAGAGATGTAGTGAAAGTAACGCTTCTAATTCAATAATTATTGTTAATTTACTTTATTAATCTAAACGTTAAGCCCCATGTGACCTTGGCTGCATTTCTCATGGGGTGCTTCACCTTCAGTTTTTTAGTATATTTAACTTTCCTTTCATATATATAATTATAGATACAATAGCACGGAATCCATTGCTCTACCTCCACCACCTTCTTCAACACCCTCGCTTTCTCTCTTCCATTTTTCAGATCTTCAAAACATTTTTGTTTACGGCATCGGCAGCGACGGATTGTCAAGCTTAATGCTGAGTTAATGTTTGAACTTTGGTTTGGCTGATATATGTGTAACTCTTTTTTTTCTTATGATTTTTGTAGGTATAATTCTCTTGATATCTGAATTTGTGAAATGAGATTTTCCCGGAATCCAAACAGTAGAAGTGGGGATTTCTTGGAAGGAATGCTTAGTGATTATGTTGCAGGAAAGCCCAAGGTTAAGGCTACTAAAAATGGCTGTACTTGGCTTGTGACAGCTCTCACTTGCCTGCAACTCGCCTTTGCAGTTTATGCAACGATCCTCTTGTATTACATGAGTCCATCTGTAGATTTAAGAACCAAACCGGAGTTTACTTGGGCGACAAGAATCGCGAGAAACATGAAACAGTTGATCGTCCCGCCACATGTTCATGGTCGCTTCCAAGAGGCTGCTTCTTTCATCACAGCTGAAACCATCCCTCCGATTGCCCCATCACAAGTTTGCGAGCATGAGAAAATCGATTTCGTGCAGAAGAAGTCGAATGATGTTCAAATGATCAAGTTGAAGAGAGAGTTGTATGATGAGATACTGGATTTCCAGGGCAAGACCATTGGTACAGAAACTCTAGCTGAGCTAATGTCAATGAAATCCCGATGGGATATGCGCGGTCCAAACCGGCCGAAAGTGACTGTGCTCTTGAACCATTTCAAGAGGAAAACACTTTGTTCCCAGCTTGATTCTTTGCTTCAACAATCGCTTCCGTTCCATCAAGTTTGGGTGCTTTCATTCGGAAGTCCAAACGAACACTCTCTAAAGGGAATCGTAGAGAGCTACAACGATTCGAGGATCAGCTTCATTAGTTCAAGCTATGATTTCAAGTACTATGGCAGGTTTCAAATGGCTTTACAAACAGAAGCTGATCTTGTGTACATTGTCGACGACGACATGATTCCAGGAAAGAAAATGCTACAAATTTTATCTCATGTAGCAGGAACTGAAAAGTATAAGAACTCTGTTTTGGGCAGCATTGGAAGGATCTTGCCTTTCAGACAGAAGGACTTTACGTTCCCGAGCTATAGGAAGTTCCGATCGAAGGAGGCAGGGCTTTACTTACCTGACCCTGCCTACGACATCACCGTCCAAAAAATCGTGCAGGTGGATTTCCTTTCCAGTTCATGGTTTTTATCTGCTGAGCTTGTCAAGGCACTTTTCATTGAGACACCATTCACATTCATGACCGGTGAAGATCTTCATCTTAGGTAAGTTTACTAATACTGAAACTCTTACAAAATTTTCATGGCACCCAAAAATTATTAAAAAAAAAGTTGGTAATAATACATATTCATTATCTTGCTTTGATTTGGTACAAAAATGGATTATCTTTTCATGGTTTGGTCACCTGTTGAATAATATATAAACAATATATATTCATTATCTTAAGTCAGTGGTGATAAAGACTAATGTGTTGTTGCTAACTGCTAAGTATGATTTAATTATATATTTAGGAAACTGATTATACCAAAGGGATCTCTACATATTTGATGAACTGTGTTAGAATAAGAGGGCTCAATGTAGATTGTTGGAAGTTGACTCACCAAACATTTAAATAACTAATTTTCTACTTAATTCTTTGAAAGAATCTTCTTAACTCATGCTACAATTTATTAGTACTGAGTTGATCAACTTTTTCAGAATATTCTAATCTCTTTTGAGGAAAATAATGGATATTTTATACATTAGATCCGGTTAAGGGTGGATTCTCTGTATCCGGTTTCCACTACTGATAATTCCTGCATTATTGATTTTTATAAACTTTTTTCCAAACTTGTGCAGCTATCAGCTCCAGAAGTACAGAAATGCAGGCTCATTTGTTCTTCCTGTTGACCCGACCGACAAAGAAACATGGGGTGATAGTGAACACAGGCTCGCTTATGTCTCGGAAACCACCGTGATCTTCAAGGACATAGTTCAAGTTAGAGATGAACAGTGGTGGAGGGCACTAAGTACTGGTTATGTGACTCAATGGGCTGCAATGTACCCTCAAAAAATTGATGCTCTCCTTTATGCTCACAGTGTTGATGAGGTCAAGGCACTTGCACCGCTGCTAGAAAAGTACCGGTCTTCTGTCGGAAAGAAGGCTTATATAGTAGTTTCCGGAGGCAATTTCTGTCCTTGTGAAGATGCTGCAGTAGCTCTAAACTGGCCAAAATCGGTCTGCAAAGAGCGAAGATTTAAGATTTTCGATTTGCAAATAGGGGCACTTTCAGGAACATCAAACTCTGAGGTCCCAGTTCTGCAAGCAGTATACTCTAGCATGAAAGGATTGATCAAAATTCATAACCCCAGTGTGATTATCACCGTGACAGACATCGATCCCAACGTGAAAAAGGCTTTGAAGATGGCATCTGAGACGAATGCAAATGGTACCGCACTCGTACTTTTACCAAGGCCTTCTGTCTCAAAGGTTCTATGGATGGCTGATCTAAGATCAACAGCATTGCAAAGTAAGAATGCCAACATGTTCTCAGAAGATTCTTGATAATCAAAAACTATTTCATTTTTTATGATGTGCAATCATCTGAATGATCATTTTGTTATGCAGATTGGAATAGGATGAGGATCTCAATCAATATAATTACTCAAAACCGCGCACCGTCTTTAACGAGGCTTCTTAAATCTCTGAGTGATGCATACTATATTGGAGATGAGATACCTATCAGCTTCAACATGGACAGTAAAGTGGATGAGGCCACTATTAAACTTGTTGATTCATTTCAATGGCCTCATGGCCCTAAGACCCTCAGAAGGAGAATCATTCAAGGAGGGCTTATTCGAGCAGTCAGTGAGAGTTGGTATCCAACATCAGATGACGACTACGGTCTACTACTCGAGGACGATATCGAAGTCTCTCCTTACTACTATCTATGGATTAAATATGCTCTCTTAGCCTACCACTATGACCCTCAAGTATCCCTTCCCGAGCTCTCATCGATCTCTCTTTACACGCCCCGATTAGTTGAAGTTGTGAAAGAGAGGCCAAGATGGAACGCAACCGAGTTCTTCAAGCAGATTCACCCGAATACACCTTACCTTCACCAGCTACCTTGTAGCTGGGGTTCAGTATTCTTCCCCAAGCAATGGAGAGAATTCTATGTCTACATGAACATGAGATTCACCGAAGACGCGAAAGCGAATCCAGTTCAAATCCCGAAGTCGAGAACAAACGGATGGCAAGCTTCATGGAAGAAGTTCCTCATTGACATGATGTACCTTAGAGGATACGTTAGCCTCTATCCCAACTTTCCAAACCAAGCTAGCTTTTCAACCAACCATATGGAACCAGGGGCTCATATCAGTGCAAAGGACAACGTTGTTCGACACGATAAAGCCGATTTCGAAGTCCCATTGTTGGTGGAAGATTTTAGAACCCTATTGCCTAACGGAAAGTTACCTCCGGCGTCGAAGCTGCCATCACTTAACCTTTTCAACCAACCTGTGTCACTCAAAGGGCTGAAGGCAGCTGGTGCCAAGTTGGGTCAAGATGTATTGAAGTGCAACAATGCTACAGAGATTGTGACAGTTGACCATATAACAGGTCTGCCACTGCAATGCTCCAAATTCATATGATCCAACCGTCTGTTATTTGTTATTCTTTATTTCTTTCATCTTAAAAGAAAAAAAATTACCCAAAATGTAATATTTTTGTTTGTCTTTTTTTAAATCAATGGAAACCATAAAAGTGAGAGAAACAATGGGAAACAAAGGTTTTACCATGGTTTCTTTATATAAACTCAGAACTGGCTCTGCTGTAAATTGTAATTAATTGTCTTCAAAAAAATAAATCAAACCAATATTTGTTTATACATATTTTAAACTCTTTGGTAATACACACAATTTACGAAAAATGTAATTGAATTCAAATATCTCGATATTAAGTCATCTGATTTTCCACTGTTTATTCATTCATTTATTGTATGTCTTTATGAAATTTGATTGATCACCTAAATCCCATGGAAATGCAAATGTAAGCTTGTGAATCAAGCAAATTTCATTGATTGAAGTAAACATTACATCTGTATTGGATAGCCCCTAAAGTTTGTATTTTTTTAATTTTATATATTCATATAAAAAGTTGGTTTTTCTTAAAAAATACTAATTTAGAAATAAAGTATCAAAATTTAATAAATTAAATCAACAGTAAATTTGTCTTGTTACTATTAACCTAATCTACTACATAAGTATTGCTTATCTGGTAAATATGTAGAAAATTTAGGGGAAACAAACGACCCAACCAAAACCCCTAGTCACAAATCACTGACAATAAAATAACGTCAAATTAGTAGTCAAATGTTCCCAAAACATAGATTAAAGTCTGACAACTGTTAACCCATCTCTAATTAATTTAATAAAATAAAGTGTTAAATCTTTAAAAAGATAGTGGTTAGAATTTAGAGTTTTGGGTTATAATTTAAGATTTAGAGGTTAGGGTTTAATTTCTAAGTTAATATGGTGAGAATTTATGTTTTAATATATAAACCCTAAATTTTTTTTTTGAAAGGGAAGCGGGCCTCGTTAAAAACCCCCCACTAAACCTATAAAGGGGGAAAAGAGTGCCCAACATTTTATTGAAACGAAACACGAGTTTTGAGTACATAATACCAGACGGTTCCTGAACATGACAAAAGAATTAAACATTACAAACTACTTTCGCCAAAGGCTTATCCTAACATTGTATCAACGCTTCTTCCAGATCATGATGACATTCAATCTGGATGACTCTGAATTTCAGCGCAAATACACAGCACATTGTGTTTCAAAACAGCAACACGAATGAGTCTTCAGAAATCTGTTTGGGAAGCATTAACAGTATGAAAAATACAGTATAAGATGGCAGCACCCGAGCTCTTATGCGAGCTGATTCCTCTCGATAGTGCGATGTCCGATTGCGAACCCCTTCTTTGCTAGTTCGTGTGCTTCGCTGTTCCCCTCTCTGTACACAAAATCAACTTGGATGTTCAAAAGGTTAGTGAGATGTTGGCATTTCTTAACTATCTCGCTGAAAGCGATAGGGACTTGGTTGTGATTGTGCACCCAATTTACTCCCATTAAGCTATCGGATTCAATAATGAGGCTGAACTTGTCTTTCCACCTGCTCTCGCTTCACATTTGACACGCTTTGAGAATAGCTTTGAGTTCAGCTCCTGATGGATCGGATAACCCAATACTTTCAGAAAAGTCCATCAAAACAGTGCCTTCATGGTCGCGAGCCAATCCACCAATTGCAGCTTCGCCGAAGCTCCCTCGAACTGAAGCGTCGACATTGAATTTTACCTTTCCTATGTTCGGCCGGGTCCAGCCTCCCACTCTTGGTCTGCGGTTCTTTGAGTCGGTCTTGACACGGTTAGCTATTGTCGGATTACGGAAAAAGTCCAAGACCGAGCTATATTTTTCTGGCCATCTGCACTTGCACCAAAAACCAATTTTTGCCATAGCAGAATCAAAAATATGTTGGCTATTACACAGTTTGGCGTTAAAGATTACGTCATTTCGGCAAAGCCAAATAGACCATGAGAAACCGTAAAAAGCCATCCACCAAACTTCCTTGTGTAGAAGCTTGTCCGCAATGACATTCCAATTTATTAAGAAATTCTTGAAAGTAGCAGGCATCACCAAGTAACAATTCCATAACCTTGCCCACATTTGTCAAACCCTCCACGTCGTTGGGCAGTAAATTAAGAGGTGATCAACGATATAAACCCTAAATTATAACCATAAACTATAAATTTCAAACACAATCCCTAAATTCAAAACTTATACAACTAAACCATAAATCATACACTCTAAACTAAATCTCTAAATCCTAAAATTAAGACATTTGTAAAAAAAATTAACTTCTACCGCCGATGTATAAGATAATTACCCATATATAAAATATATTAATTAAAAAAAGAGAGTAACTTGGCACCTCATCTCCTTTTAAAGTACAACTTATAGCAGTGATTATTAATGAAAAATAAATAGTAGTGCTAAGAAATTAGAGTTTTTAGCTTTTTTTATTAAATTTAATTATTCGGTACTGAGGTTAATAGCAGGTCAAGTTGTAAAATTTGTGTACTGTTCTTCTCTTTCCGTCTCGCTTGGTCTTCAAACACAACATTTTATTAGAAAAAACATCTTTTGCTCTCTGTTATTGGTGGTGGTTTAAGATCAAGATCAACTGACCAGCAATCAAGAAAGAACAAGGTATGTTTCTAACCCTAGGGTTTTCACTTTTTCTTCTCCAAATTTGAATTTTCTTTATGGGTTGTGTATTCCTTTTCATTTAAATAATTACTTGAAGTATAAAAATTTATGTATCTACTTTTACCCCTTCTTCTCGCCTTCGATCTTGGAATCTAATATTGCCATTACTTATATATAAAAAAAGGTATTTTTACCTCTAAATTGAAAACTTTTTCTCTGTTCAAACATCTGAGTTTTCTTGAACGTGATCGGGAAATTTTCTTTTTCAATATGCAGATCAGAAAATTGATTGAAAAAGCTAAACTTTTTTCCTCAGATGATATTAAGATGTCATCTTTTTAGTTGTAAATTTTAATTTTTGATTAATTGGGTATTCATGTTTACTTGGTAATTTGGCGTTTGTTTTATTTCTTTAAAGTCATTTGCGGTTTGAGATTTAGAAAAGATGTAATGGAGCCGGGATTGGGAAATGGTTTGAACCCTAAAGTGGTTAAACATAATGGAGTTACTCTGGAGAGTTAAAACATCATAAATAGAAGAATTTATGATAGCTTGTATTTAAGAAAGTTTTACATACGTTTTTAGTTCAAATTTTTTCAGTAAATTGTAGCATAACAGTGTGGTCAAACATGTTGAACTATGTCTCGGGTTTTAAACCTTTGAAATGTTAATCATCGCCTCAGGTAAAGCAACAAATAATATTGCGACTTGCTTGATTAGTGTGTTAAGTTTTTGGATTTGATTTTTATTGGCAGTGTCTTGCAAAATATAAGAAACTTGTAATTGGTGTTCTAGATTTATTTTTTAGCCATCTAAAATATTGCTCATTTGTTATGCTAATTTAATCTGCGGTACCCTTTTGAAAAATAACGTGTTGCAGATCTTTTGTTTGTAGTTTAATTATTTTTTGTAATTACTGAAGCTCGGAACATTGCACTGGTCAAAGATCAAGCTCAGTTGAAGACTAGAGTAACTTTGCATCGGTGTTCTTGAAGATTCCCTCATTTGCTCTCGAAGGTGCTTATGGGAGATAATTGTTCTTGTCAGCAACTAACGTTTTAAATCAAGCACAAGAGAGCATAGAGATATGGGCACCATGCACCGCAGGTTAGGATTTATTAATCGTTACCTACCTTTCACTATTAGACAATTCAAAGATAAAACAAATAGATCAACTAGAGTGAAAAATATAATCTTTTCCAAGTTCCAACCTATTCTTGGATTTGTATTCTTTGTTTTTGTTTGTAAATAATTTCTTTTGAACCTTAGCCATTCTTATGTGTCTTGATTCCTGAATTGCTAATTTTTTTCTGGCTTATTGCTTATGATGAAAAATTCTTGGGGCTCCTTTTACTAAACTAATTGTCTTGGCAGTGGAGTTTTTAAGAAAACAAATGAGAGAGCCAGGCTTGTTATCGCAACAATTCTTGGAATTGTGTTAGGATTTTTTATTGGTGTTTCATTTCCATCAGTTTCCCTTTACAAGGTATGTTTGCCTTCATTACTAATTAAGCTATTCTGCAGTCAATCTATCATCCATATGATTTGTTTTCACTCCTTGCAGATTCACTTACCTTCAAGCCTCAGATCAACTTTTGATTTATCCATATCTAATGACCAAGACTTTATGGTCAGGTCTCCTGAGAGAACCACGGACAATCTACCTAAGGTGCCTGTTTGCTTACTCTCTTTCGCCTTAGCTCTTTTAACCTTTTTTATTTGGAAGGAGAAGACATTTTATTGACACAAATGATATATTTTTTCAAATTATCAATGAAACTTTTGTTCACCTCTGTTTTTGATCCAATATATTGTCTTAGATCAGCTTGAGTCTTATATACTTGTTTCTGGGTTCTTGTGTGGAGCTGAGCTCTTTGTTCAAAATTACTGCACGGTGCTTGGTTTTGATCCATTTTGTTAATTGTTTTCTGCTTCTATGGTTTCCAGATATATGTTCCTACAAATCCTCGTGGTGCAGAAATGTTGCCTCCTGGAATTGTTGTTCCAGAAACTGACCTTTACCTGCGCAGGTTATGGGGTGAGCCTAGTGAGGTATGATACACTAGTGATATTTACATGGAAATATCATAATCCTGGTGCTTACGTGATACCATCTAAGTAACTGGAACTGGCTGGAATTTTCTTTTTCTTCTAATATCTTTACTGACTAGGAATGTTATGTGAAGCTTATCGTGTTCTTTCTAAATTCCAAAAGAAAAGTTCTGATGCAAGAGGGTTATTTTGCCCATAAATCACTACCATTCCAGTTTTGGAACATACGTCTTTCTGGGTGCTAAACATACGTCCATGTTTCTTAATATTCTTGATTAATATGTGTCTCTTATCACGATTTTCCTTAACTCTGTAGGATCTGAAGAAGAAACCAAAGTATTTAGTGACATTTACAGTTGGTATTGATCAGAGGAATAACATAGATAAATGCGTTAAAAAGGTAAAACAATGGGACATTCAAATTTTCTTTTTTAATTTTTTATTTCCAGGGTTTTTGATGCTTATGTATTCTTACATGTGGTAGTTTTCTGAGGATTTCCAAATCTTGCTTTTTCATTATGATGGGCGGACAACTGAATGGGACCAATTTGAGTGGTCAAAGAATGCAATCCATGTTAGTGTAAAGAAGCAAACAAAATGGTAAGTTTTATGGTGTTCAGATGGTTTATGTTTCTGGATCCTTTTCGTTGGAGGGAATTTTTAAGAAAGCATAACCCTTTGCCAATTCCCTGCTTCCTTGAATTATAGTTGCTGCATTCTTAGGTGAATGATAATTTGCTGCTAGTTTTGATCTTCCTGCTAATGTATATATTTTATTAGGTGGTACCGTGGTAGGGTTATATTTTGATACACAAGTTGTGTAAAAAAAATTACACAACCCTTCATATTTTCCATATTTTATTAGGTGGTATGCAAAAAGGTTTTTGCATCCAGATGTTGTTTCCGCTTATGAATATATTTTCATCTGGGATGAAGACCTCGGAGTGGAACACTTCAATTCGGAGAGGTTTGTCCTATAGAGCAGTTACATTTTTTACTTAGTTTCAATATGTAAATGGTTTTTTTCTTATTTTCTCTACACAAATTACCAGATACATGCAACTGGTCAAGAAGCATGGTCTGGAGATCTCACAACCGGGTTTAGAGCCCAATAATGGATTGACATGGCAGATGACAAAGAGGAGAGGTGACAAAGAAGTTCACAAGTAGTCTCTCTCTCTCTCAGCCTTATGAAGTTGCAAATCGCAGTTACTTTAACAATCATAAAGGATATTTTTTTGTGTCATCTGAAATTCGCATTTGAACTTGGTTCACAGGATTACAGAGGAGAAACCAGGCTGGTGTAGTGATCCACATTTGCCACCCTGTGCTGCGTATGCTCTCTCTCTCTCTCTCACACACACACACACACAATGTATCTTGCAAATAATTGGTAAAACTGGTCATCTTCAACCAGGCGTCCTGTTTTCTCTTGGTGCGTTTAACACTTTGTTTTCTTTCAGTTTTGTGGAAATTATGGCTCCAGTATTTTCTCGGGAAGCTTGGAGATGTGTGTGGCATATGATTCAGGTAAAGTATAGTTAAGAATTCTGTGGACTTTAGCCAGATTGTTTACACGCCCAAGTAAATAAGTACAATCAGATTTGAACTGGCTCAAATACTAGCACATTTGGGATGATTTCTCTTTGTTCTCAGCTTCTCAATGATGGGATTAAGAATGAAGACATAAATTAGGAGTTTAGAATAATGTTTGCTAAAAATTTACTTAATAACATGTACAATTCCCTGATCTCCTTATGATACTACCAAAATTCAGGTTCTTGTAGAACAATTTGGTGCATGGATGTTTAATAACTTGGTGCAATTTCTTGAGTTCTTTCCTGTTGATACTACCAAAATGCTTAACGAATCTTATTCTTTTAGAATGATTTGGTGCATGGATGGGGATTGGATTTTGCACTCAGAAGATGCGTTGAGGTTAGTGGTTTCGGTCTCTCTTTTTTTTACCATTTCCTTTTTTGCTATTCGCTGCTCTACAGTGAACAGTATAAGAACCTGTGGAAGTCTTTAATAGATGGAGAAATCAAAACGTCGGTAAAATGCTTTAACATGCCTAATGCAGAATTATCAAATTGGCTAGTTTGTAAAAATTGTTAATAGTTGTTAAATTTTCTAGTGAGGTTGCAATTGTTTCAACTATCTAATAACATGCCTAGCTGTCTTCTCTTTGCCAACCCTGTGAAAAGTGAGAGCTTCATGTTTATCTCAGCCTGGCCCCTTATTTTTTCTTGTACTAAATTGCCATCTTCTTCTTCACAGCCTGCACATGAAAAAATCGGCGTTGTAGATTCACAGTGGATTATTCATCAAGTAATCCCTTCTCTTGGGAACCAGGTGAGTTGTCATCAGCTTACCAGATACTTTTGGTTTCAATGCCGAATGATGTTTTAGCTTATTTCCTCAAATGTTTTATGTGAATTACTCCCTCCGTCCCATAAATTATGTCCCATGTTGACTTTTCACGTAGTTCTATGAAGAATTTTTTTATGAGATATGTGATGTAAAGTAATTAAAATGATAATTTTGTCCTTGAAAAGTTGGATTTTTTTTGTTGGTAAACTAAAAAGGGGTAGAAAAGGAAATATGACTTGTAGAAGTTGTTGAGTTTTTCAAAGGGATAAATCTGTAACTGAAGACCATTTTCCTCTTTTATCATGGCCTTCCTGATTATGATCTCATAACTATGTGTTTTGTTGAATTTCAGGGCAAATCGGAGGATGGGACTGGGGAAGGGGTAATGCATATTATGAATCTTGATATCATTTTATGTACATTTTGAAATTAATTCTTAGATTTGAAACTTGTCTTTTGTAAAAGAAGGATTAAATCTCTAAACCAACTCGTTTTTTTTTCCTTCCTTTTCTGTTGACAGGTTAGAGCAAGGTGCAAAAGCGAATGGTCGATGTTTCAGAAACGACTCGCGAGTGCAGACAAGGAATACCTTGCTCAGCTTGGAAAGGAGGGCTGATTATTAATTTTACTGATTTCGTTTTTCTCCTAATCCTCCCCGATTTTCTTTCACTCCTTGTACATGTATATTACCACATCAGATGTTTGTTAGGATCCAGTTTGAGTGACGTTTTTTATTTTTGCAGACAGAGGGTGGACTCATTTCCCTGAGCCACACTTTTTTGTATCTTAAGATTTCTACAGCTATAGAAATGGGGACAAAATTCTTTTTATATCTATCTGTCTTCCTCGTGAGTTGCTCCTTTTTCTACTATTTCCATCATGACTGTAGGGCGAGTCTAACGTAAGACATGGTTTGATGCCGTTATTGTATGACACCAACCGAAAATGTTACAAGACTCGAAACTAAAAATGTTATACTTTTTAATAACATTTTAGGTTGGCGATTAAATATCGAAACTTAACTTCGAGTATCAATACTTATCGCATCTGATAACATTTTAAGTTTTTGTAAATATCGAAATTTGTTTTTAAGTATCGATATTGTTGTGAGACGTGCCAAAAAATGTAACATTTCCAGTTGTGTTTTATAACATTTTTAGTTGGTACCGCAGGCCGCAGCGTAGCTGTATTGCGATTATGCCATACCGTATACCTACCCTCCCCTCCCCTGGACTCGGGTATGAATATTGGACTAGGGTGGACATAACAGGACAATGCTTTGCCGTGTGTAAAGGTTTATATATAGAAGTCCACCGCTGCGTGGATGTTTGAACCTCATTTAGCAGCTTCATTTCATTTCATGTGACGCCCATAAGCATGTTGCAAAACCGGGATCTGAGGTTGAAACTGAGCAAATTCCTCGTGATTTGCATGATATCGCTTCCAAAGAAAGACAGACCATAGCAAAGAATTGATACTTCAGCCCAAGTCTCCTCCTACCCATCATTCGCTCTTTTAATTATGTCACACAAATACAGCTTGAAAAACTTAAGATCAAGATGATCAAAGTGGTAACCACTAACCAGTTTGGCATTGCTTAAGTAAGTTCCAAATTCGAGGCCTTATACAAAAAATCCACGCCGGGAAACTCACCCACTAAAACCATGTGTGCGACGCGGGCCGGTCCGAATTACTCAAGCCTAAATCTTGAGGAACCGGGAGGGCAACAAAAAAAAGTTGATCAAACTATAAAAAGGTACTAAAATCTGCTGTACTCAGCATGATCTACGTGATGTATATATAAAGTAAATCTCATCTAATGATCGTTAAGTATCATCTCACTGCCACTGTTATTTAAACATCTTACCGGTTTAACTTTTTTTATTAGGAAACCAAGGGGAATTGAACAATGTGAAAGGTTTTTCCTGATTTGCCTGGTTGGTAAAGGTGATGTTGATGGCTAAAGGAAGCCAAGGCCGGGCCTCACTGAGGAGTGAAAATGAAGTATTTTCCTTTTTTTGATTCACTCTCACCAAACTCCAATTGAGTTTTTGGATGGCAAGCCGGTTTGCTTGCATTAGCAGGCAGGTAACTCACTTACATATTACCTTCCTGCCTTGTGTGCTAAGGCACATTTAAAGGCTCAACAATATTAGATGGTTTGGAAAACCCCATTGGACAGCCACACAAAATTTGAAAAGCTTAAAACATCATTCACTTTGACCAACATCACCAAATCCACCCTTTCTTAAACCCATCGTTAGCTTCCCTTCTGGAAGAACAAATAAACAATAACAGTGTTAGGCACCAACCCATCTCAGCAATCTACAGAAAATAAATAGCCTGCTTAAAAACCTACATTCTCATGCTAGCCAAAACCAACCCCTCTTCTGCTTCATTGTTGTGCTTTTCTGGTGATTTTTTATGGAGTTGTAGTAGGTTCCTTCTGTCAATAATCTTGTAAACTTGTACTCATTCAAAGGTCTCTCTCTTTGTTCATTCTAATCAACTTTTTTTCTTCTTTTTTAAGTGTGGGAATGTGTTTGATGACACAATGTTTGGTTTTCTTTCTTTGAATCCTTTTCAGGGGCTCCTAAAATTCCACTTCTTTGCAAGGTAACATTTGCTTTCTCTTTGCAAAGCAATCTTTTCTAAGAAATATATATATCTGATAAGAATGCAACATTATAAATCTCTGGAGAAATTCCAACCCCTTTTTTGTCTCATACAATAATCTGCAGTTTAACCATCAAAATTCACTATTCGATTTTCAAACTGGTTTTACATTTTATAATGATACAGAAGTACACATGCAGATGCAGTAGCTGTCTGTCTGATAATTATGTGTTTGTTTCAGCAGAGATGGGAGAGATGTCAAGCTTCCAACTGGGTGTTATTGGTGCCTTGTTTCTTTCAGTTGCATCATCTGTCTCCATTGTCATATGCAACAAAGCTTTGATGAGCAATCTTGGATTCCCCTTTGGTACTTTGTCTATTCTTAAACACCAGTTTCAATTATTATATAAGAAAGACTGAGTTGAAATTTTCTTTAACCCCATTCCTCCTTCAGCCACAACACTCACTAGCTGGCATCTCATGGTGACATTCTGCACCCTTCACGCCGCCCAACGCTTCAATCTTTTTGAAAGTAAACCTATTGACATGAAGACTGTGGTGCTCTTTGGCATCCTCAATGGTGTTTCCATTGGACTTCTCAACTTGAGCCTTGGTTTTAACTCCATTGGATTCTATCAGGTTAACTGCACTCTTAACAATCATATATATATATGTTCATTTTAGCCCATTGTTGAAAATTGTGTGCTCATTCTTTGTGGTGCTTCTCTTGGCAGATGACAAAACTTGCAATCATACCATTCACTGTATTATTGGAAACAATCTTCCTTAAAAAGCAATTCAGGTTTTCCCCCCTTCTCTTTTCACACTTGTGAAAGTTGAGCATTTTGAGATTCTAAGCTTATCAGTAATTTGCTGTCCTACTATGTTCAGCCAAAATATAAAGCTGTCCCTCTTCCTTTTACTTATTGGAGTTGGCATTGCTTCCATAACTGATCTGCAACTCAATCTTGTCGGGACAACCCTTTCTCTCCTTGCCATTGCGACCACCTGCGTCGGCCAAATTGTATCCTTTGATTGTCATCAAACATTGAAAAGTGCTTCTGAAATGATATATAGGCCAGTATTGTTGAAATGAATATATTCTTAACTTGATGAATATAGCTGACAAACACAATACAGAAAAGGCTGAATGTGTCTTCAACCCAGCTGCTCTACCAGTCAGCCCCATTTCAAGCAGCAATTCTTTTTGTCTCGGGCCCTTTGGTGGACAAATTACTCACCAAGCAGAATGTGTTTGCTTATAAATATTCTCCTATAGTCTTGGTATTGAACCAAAACCTCTCCTTTTTTTCTCCTCGGATGAGAATCTTTCTGATAACTAAATGGTTTTTCAACATTTTGCAGGCATTTATCATCCTCTCCTGCATAATATCAGTATCTGTGAATTTTAGTACATTCTTGGTTATTGGCAAAACATCCCCGGTCACATATCAAGTTCTCGGTCACCTCAAGACTTGCCTGGTTCTTGCCTTTGGCTACACGTTACTGCATGACCCTTTTACAGATAGGAACATCGTTGGAATCTTGATTGCCATTTTTGGGATGGGGTTGTATTCTTATTTTTGCACCCAAGAGAACAAAAAGAAACAAGCTGATTCTTTGGGATCACAGGTACATATATCTATATTGTTCCGACTTTTCATTTTTCTTCGAGTAGGCATATCAGACATGTCTTTTAATGTATCTCCGAGCATGAATATTCGAATATTACCCTTTTACACATGGAAAATTAACATTTTAATCTGATCAATGCTTGTGTCATTGTGTTTTCAGATGAAAGAAAAGGATGCAACACCGTTTCTGGTTCTAGAGAAAGAAGGGCATGAAGTTAAAAATTCAAACAAAGATTCCCTTGTCTGAAACAAAACAGGACTTTGTGTATTAGGGAGTTGTTTCAAACATTTTGTACCTCAAGAGTAAATCACTTTTTGATTCTTTTTAAATAAACCACTCGTTCACTTCATCTCAACTTCCTCTTCTCAGCTCAGTGTAAAATTTATGGAATCATTAGCAAATTGTAAGTGATCAACTTCATATTCTAACCATTTCTTTGCCTATGAAAATTTATATATAAAAAAGATAATGATACTCTTCCACTATGTATACGTATGTATACGAACGAAGGTAAACGAATGTATGAGATTAACAGTTATATATATATATATATAAAGACAGGATTCTCTTCATATTTAAGCTATAAAATCTAAAACATAAATTCTTAGTCCTAACACCCTACAACCTCAAACCCTAAACTCTAAATTCTAACCATAAACCTTAATTCTACACACTAAACCCTTAAACCTTAACCTAAAACCTTAACCCCTAAAATTAAAAGACTTATGTAAACTTTAAAAAATATGAATGTTTAATCTCATCCATCCATTTCACTTATCCAATGATCATGGATTAGTGTAAAACTAAATGATGTTTTACACCATATAAGTGGAGAGAGAGAATAGGAGAACCTATTGAGTGATCTCATTGGTAAAGAATGACGTTGTTTCTCTATATAACCTGAGTTTGAACAGCGTTGTCTGAATATGTGCCTGAATTGAATGTAATTTCAACTATTAATTTATAACTTTGTGAGTTTTACACAGTGCAAACGAATCATAATCCATATGAATCTCTCTCTATATATAAGAGAGAGAGAAAGAGAGAGAAGTTCCCCTACTTTTTTCCTTGCAAAAAGGAAATTACGCTAATGCCACTTACAATTACAGTAGTGATGTTGTTTATCTTGCGCTTTTATGATTAGTTATTTATTATTTTGTAAAACTTGAAAGTTTTACAAATGAAGGTAAACGGATAATGGAATTAACAATGAAAAATATATATATATAAAAGATAAGATTTTTTTTATATTTAAGCTATAAAATCTAAAATTTAAATTTCTAGTCTTAACATCCTAAAACTTAAACGTCAAACCCTAAATTTTAAATTATAATCATAAACCTTAAATTCTACACCCTATACACCAAACTCTTAAACTTTAACCTAAAACCCTACGATTAAAAGACTTATGTAAACTTAAAAAAATAGGAATGTTTAATCCTATCCATCCATTCCACTTATCCAATGGTCATGGATTAGTGTAAAATTAAACGAGTTTTACACCATATAAGTGGAGAGAGAGAATAGGAGAACTTATTGAGTGGTCTCATTGGTAAAGGATGACGTTGTTTCTCTTATGTAATCTGAATTTGAGCAACATAGTCTGGATATGTGGTTGAATTGAGTTTAATTTCAACTATTAATTTGCAATTTTGTGAGTTTTACACTGTGCAAATGAATCATAATCCATATGAATATATATATAAGAGAGAGAGAAAGAGAGAGAGAAGTTCCCCCACTTTTTTCCTTGGCCAAAAGGAAATTATGCTAATGCCACTTACAATTACAGTAGTGGTGTTGTTTATCTTGCGCTTTAATCCTACTATTGAAGGTTTGATCTCACTCTTAGATATCGTAGTATAATTTATGATTAGTTACTTTGTTACTGACTATAGAGTGTCTTAATTTTACCCAAAAAAATAAATTTGACTGTTTTTTCTATTTTATTTCCAAGCTTATTATCTATGATAACTTACGAGTATTATAAGGCTAGAATAAAATAAAAACAAATCTATTGAATTTTACCATGTTATTTTGGTAGGTTTTTAATTTTTTTATTGCATTCAAGCAAGGTCATGTTTTTTTAATTAGTATCTAAATAAAGTGTTAACTAGAAGTTAAATTTACAATCAATTAAATGCATAAATCGAACCCATTGAGTAGTTCAAGACTTCTAGTAGCAAACAATAATATTGTTCCTTTTAGGTGATTTTAGTTTGAGATTTGTAATGTATGTATCATTTTTTTAAAGGTTAAGAGTAATTAATATATATTATCATGTAACCACATCAGAATATTAAAAATAAATTAAATAAGATAAATAGTAAACTCATATAAATTACTAAAAAGGTGAAACACTTTAAAATGTTTTTAACGTCACGATAACCACAAAGAAAGAAAAAAAACATATTTTAAACTGGTTAAGGTTTATGATAACTACAAAGAAAATCACAAATAAAACGTGAAGGAAAGAAACACGATAAAGCAAGAAAAAAAATTTAATCTTTCACGAAAGAAACGCTGTACCGACGGTATGAATTTCAACGGTTTTAAATTAAAACGAAAGAGAAAGAATCCAAACCAGTTGGCCACCTCCACCATTTACCAACCACATCGTAAAAGCTGTCCCTGAATAATGTCCGGCAAAAATTATAAAATCAGATTTATGGCTTTTTTATTTCAATCTCAAAAATATATTTTGATTTTTTTATTTAACCATCTATTTCTAATTTATTGGTTGACTAATTTAGATCGAATATAATATAAGTTTATTATGAAGGCGACCCTCCAACTCAATTGGTCTATTCACAATATCGGTATTCGAAACTCTAAACTATCTCATAGGCGCAAAATATTCAAAATTTTAAAAAATAAATTTAATATTATTTATGCAAAATGGGATTTTTTTAAATAAATAAGAATTTAAAAGATTTATTATTTTTTGAATAGTCTAAAGGTGATTACAAGGTAGTAATTATTCATAGATATTCTTAACTCTGACAATACATACACCATGTAGACATAACGATTGGTAGTGACGAGGTATGTGGCCCCCAAGAATTTTTTTCTAACTTTATCTACCTATATAAATTTCTTTACAAATTAGTTTATTTTTAAATTTGTACCTTCTTACAAACATTTATGTTTTACTCTCAACCTTAAATTCTTACTCAATCTCTAGCGATTTGAACCCGTAAACAAAAAAAATGAGATTTTAAGTAGACAAGACAATAATGTAATTAATTAATTATAAAAAAAGGTATTTAACTAATTATTATAACGATGAACAAAACAAGGTTTAACTAGTAAAGATTTGCCTACTATTTCTTCTTTTTGTCTACGTATGGGAATATACTTTTATAGCACGAAAGTCTCAGATTTTGAAGTGATTAAAATACGACAAAATTGTTAGTTGCACCTATGAAAAGGATATTTTCCTAAAATCATGACACTTCCATTGAATATTATACATGCAGAAAAAAAAACCATTTGTATTAGTATACATTAATTTTTTTGAACGATTATTAGTACAAATGAAAAGGTAATTATATTATGTACTGACGATATAAATATTTTGTTTCTATAAGCGTCTTAATTTTAAGGGTTGTGGATTTAATTTTGGGTTTATAATTATGTGCTTAGAATTTAGGGAGTATAGATTGAATTTAGAGTTTAGAGTTAGAATTTAAGGGTTATAGGTAAAAACTTAAATCTCTAATATATTACCCTAAAACTTAAACCCTAAAACTTCAACCATCAACCCTAAAAACCAAATCCCTAAACTATAAACCCTAAATTGTATCATAAGCCCTAAAATTAAGATGCTTGTGGAAACAAAATGTTTCCACCACCCATGCATCATATATTTTTCCTATAAATTAAATTACTTTTTTATTACAATCCTATTCTACATCTACCTAGAAGGGGAGAGAGAAAATCTAGGTGAAGGTAACTCTCCTGAGTGGCCTTGAACCCGAGACCTAAGGGGAAGGGAGTGGAGCAAGTGAGCGTGCTCTGACCACCAGGCCGTCCTCGCATGCTAAAAAAAACATTTATTTGATATAAAATAATAGAATGAATTGTATATTTTAATTTCAAAAGAAATATTTAAATATAGATTTATATTTAAAACACATATGGTGAAAATAATTTTTTTAATAAGGGTCTTAATTTTAAGGTTTAAGATTAGAATATAAGGTTTAAATTTAGGAGTTTATAACTTAGGGGTTGTGGTTAGAATTTAAAATTTATGGTGATAATTTATGGTTTAGAGGTTCATGTTTAGAGTTTAAGGTAATATAGTTAGAGAATTAAGTTTTAATCTATAAACCCTAAATTCTAACCACAACACATCAATTCCGAACCACTAAACTTAAGCCCCTAACATATACAACCCAATAAGTGTCTCAGTGAAAAAGCAGATGATGATCATTTAAAGACACATGTTTAAATTGCTTTGTATACAAGATGTATGCGCATCGTCAAAAAATTAAAAATATTATTATTTTTTATTTCTACCGCATGTCTATAAAATAATTACCCTTTAAATATTATAATATCTTTTAAACTCTAAATCTTTAAAACATAATTTCTAAATTTTAAACACAAGTTGTCCATTCAACTTTACCTGTGGAATTCTTAAATTCAAATGTCAGTAAAATATTTGTAGTATATTTAAATATATTTTGAAAAAACTGTAAATGAAATATTATTTTATTAACCTAATAACTAAAAATATTGATATTATTTTATCTTGTATAATATCAAATCTCGATATAAAAAAAATAATATCTCCTCGTTTAATAAAAAAACCTTGTAAAGTTTACATGTTTTCGGTGATATCACTGTGTTACTTTGCATCGTTCAGTTCTCGGCAGTTGTCATATTAAACTAAGGGCTTTTTTTTTAGGGAAATGAAAATTCAAGTTAAATTAAAGTAAAAAAACAAAAAGGGAAAGCACATGATTGGCTGCATAAATTAGCTTACTTTTTCAACTTCAAACGAAAGGGTACTAAGGTAATTTGAAGCTTTCAATATTTATATTCGGCTGGCAATCCTTGTCTCATTTATCAATTATCAAGATTGATATAAGCTTCGGTCTTTCAGTTTTCTTAAACAAAGAGAAAACGTTAAAAGAAAAACAACTCCGACTCCGAGGCAGCGAGAGAGAGAGAGAAACCGAAAGCGCGAGAGTTTTTCTTTTAACCTTAATTATTATTAGTTGTTTACTTTTGGTATTTAAACTTCACAGAAGAAGAGTTTCACTAATTTCACCGCCAAGAAACCGAAAACATATCGTTTCTCTTGTTTATTTTCTGTTCTGCCAAGAGTCCTTTTCTTTTCTTGCTTTAAAAGAAAGAAAGAAATGGCCGGTTCACAGATCGGAGAAACAAAAATGGAAGGATGGTTGCATATAATTCGTTCGAATCGGATTGGATTGCAGTACTCAAGAAAACGTTACTTTGTTCTTGAAGATCATCTTCTTAAGAGCTTCAAATCCATGCCCGTTTCCAATCTCCAGGTCTCTTCCTTTCTTTATTTTCTTTTTCTGATTTCTTAAGAAGCTTATCTTGCAAATTTCGTTACTCATTTAAAGAATCTTGTAAAGAATTAATGGCATTTTTCTCGATTTAAGCTTTTTATTAATCGATAACTGCGCTAGTTTTTAGTGGAGCAATTGTTCGTTTATTATTGATTTTTTATACTATTTTATCTTTATGTTTAAAAGTGGCTTTAGTTGCTTAGTAATGGATTAGTTGAAAATGCCTTTAATATATCACGTCCAACGCGTTTTCATTGAGTACTTTGATGGTTAGCAGAGTGAGGTTCATTGAATACATATATATGCTTCTTTTTTATGTAGCTGAATTCATTTTCTCTTTTCTTTTACTTTTGTTGAATTGGTTCTTTCCTTCGAGCAGCCGTTCAGAGTTTTTTTTTTTTGGGGGGGGGGGGGGGGGGAGGGGTTATCGTCTGAGAGATATAACTCTTTATAGGTACATTTGGGGAAATTGTAGTGTCAACTTTATGTCAGGAATATTTTACTTTAGCATCCATATATTGCAGTCTTTGTACTGTTTAATTTTTATATTTTAGTGAAAGTTATGTTGATTCGATGATAATCATAAGCCAGGCAAGTTGTTAGCTACACTTTAAGCATAATTATACAGTGTGATGCTGCACATCATCGCTTTAGAGGGAAGTGTCTTGGAAGAATACCCAATGATCAAGCTTAGTGCCTATGTTTATTGCTGTTGCAGTTCACTGTTAGCTCTGTGAAACTATTGTGTATATTTTGATGAATGAATAAATGAGGATGCTAAGATGGTCTTTAGGTGCACATTCAATTTTTAGTTAATTTTCTTTTGTTTATATTTCTTACTTGTTGACTGTTCTTTCAGGAGCCTGGTAGAAGGGCAATTATTGACTCCTGCATTCGAGTTACAGACAACGGGAGGGAGAGCATTCACAGAAACGTATGTGAATTGTGTTCTTTTTCTTGGACTGTAGTAAATTTTTTGGTTTATGTTTTCTGATTGGTTTGTGCCATTGGAGATTTTCTGAGGACAGTTCTTTGTTTGACTTGTAGGTATTCTTCATTTTCACCCTTTATAATAGTTCTAGTCACAATGATCAACTTAAGGTGAGGCACATATTTCACAAAACGATTTAGTTGACATGTATGATACTTTCACTTTCATGTATGAGATATGGAATCAATTTTACAGCTAGGAGCTAGTAGTCCTGAAGAAGCAGCAAGATGGATTCAATCCTTCCAGGAAGCAGCTTTAAAGGTCTGAAACGAACAGCTTCCTCGTGTTAATGCACATCATAGATTTTTGGCATGATATGAGATTGAGATTTTATTCTATTAATGCAGGGTGGTACATACCCTGGCACCGATGTTGCTTGTTCAACGAGCAGATGGCAGTCCTTCAGGTATAACAATGAGCAACCATCCAGCATTGCTATTTAGTATATATATTAAATTTCTGCCTTTTTGCTGTCTGTTCACCTATGCTTGGGCACGATTTGAGTTCTGTGCTAATAGTTTGAAAACTTTAGTTGGATTTGTTTATGATATTTACTACTTACTAGTGATGAGTGTGAGAGGGATTAATGCTTGTTTTATTATCTGGTATTCTCTCACATTTATACCCTATTATTATATATCAGTTTCTTAGAAGGACTCCTTGCATGCAGATCGAGTGGTTCCAGTAATGCAATTCATAACAATTCTATCGACTGGACACTTTGTTCATCCACAAAGATGGACAGAGTGACATCTGATGTTGTAGCACCGTCACCTTGGACAATCTTTGGCTGTCAGAATGGTAATTACAGAACAAATATTTGTGATTTTTGAGATAGCCGTATCTGCTTGACTAAAACGAAGATGCGATTCAGGTCTTAGATTGTTTAAAGAAGCTAAAGATAGGGATTCTCATGGAAAGGTTGGTAGTTTTTGATTCACCAGTCGATGATCTTCTTGCAATTGCGTTTTTACATTTCTCTCCTCTCTCATTGGCAGTGGGATGACCATCCTGCAATCATGTCTGTGGGTGTCATAGATGGAACTTCGGAAGACATTTTCCAGACCCTTATGTCTCTTGGACCGTCAAGATCCGAGTAAGATGCCCTGTATTCTGTATTTTCCTTAGATTAAGTTCTTGTATTCTTTTGCAAGAGCTCTTGATTTCAATAGTAGTAGATCTAGTTTTGAAATTCATTAGAACAGACCTCATCATGATTGGCCTTTTGCATTGGATAATTTTTCATGTGCAGTTGGAGCCTTTTTCTCCCTGAATTTGTAATGGAGAATAAATGTCAACTTAAGTTTTGATGCACGAAAGAAATAGAAACAATGTAATACTTGCCTTTTGTTCATGCGAACTTCAATTTGTCTAGAAACACTTATAAAGTAGTTTAACAGCTCGAAAAAGCTATAAGAAATATGCACTTTGAAAATGATACCATGTATATATTTGGTATCTGTACTTGGTGCGTTTTAATTCATCCATATTACTTATTAGTTTTCCTCTTGATGCTCTCCAGTGTGTTTTAAAGATTTGCAAAGTTAGAATTATATTCACCTTGCAATGTTTTTTACTTTTTTTCTGAAATGTTTTCCTTTTCCAAACTCAATGGAACTTTACAAATTGCCTTGCAGATGGGACTTCTGTTTCTACAAGGGTAGTGTGATCGAACATCTTGATGGTCATACTGATATTGTTCACAAGCAGCTATATAGTGATTGGTTACCTTTGTCAGATCCAAACTCCTGATCTTGTCACTGTGTTTTGCAAGATAGAGGTTTCTGTTTATGTATATTCACTAACTCATTATAATTGCAGGGGAATGAAAAGGAGAGATCTCTTGCTGCGACGATATTGGAGAAGAGAAGATGATGGAACATATGGTAGTAATTGCTTTGAGGATATTCTCAAAAGTTTTATTCAAAAGTCACGACAGATCTAGTTAAAATTGCAAACTAACTTCCTTTATTTGATTTTATCACAGTTATTTTGTACCACTCGGTGTTTCACAAGAAGTGCCCCCCACAGAAAAGCTATGTCCGTGCCTGCCTTAAAAGTAATGTATGCCTGAAATATATAAGTAAATGAGAACTTCCTGCATCTTTCTGAGTCCTCTATGTCCTACTATTATACCTAAATAAATACCTTATAGGAGGCATGAACTGTTTTAGCCTTGTAGGTTAAAATTTAGCATACTCCTAGCCTTGTTTCCTAAGTATCGCACATGCACGAAAGAAAAGGACTCATTCAGGGTTTTTTTTTATTTTTTTTATGTTGAAGCATTGTTTGGCTTCAGTTTGAATACTGCTAATAAATCCCTATTCCATCACTTCATTTTGAGGTGAGCAATTTTGTCCCTTGTATACCACACAGAAATTTATAGGCTGTGGCATATGATGCACTTTTGAATTTCTACTAAAGGAAAGAGGAAAATACTTATATTAAAAACAGAATAATCGATTGTTAATCTATGAGGGGTGGCATATGATGCACTTTTGAATTTCTACTAAAGGAAAGAGGAAAATACTTATATTAAAAACAGAATAATCGATTGTTAATCTATGAGGGTAATGTTTTGAACATACTTGCAGGTGGTGGATATGTCATATCTCCTCTAAATGAAGGAAAGCACTCGGTTGTAAAACACATGCTTGCAATTGATTGGAAATTCTGGAAATCTTATCTTCAAACTTCTGGAGCCCGATCTATTACCATTCGTATGCTTGAGAGAGTTGCTGGTAATCACATTTTCTGTTATAATTTTGCATGTATATATATTGTGTGTGTTGAGTATTTTATGACTTTTTGTGATTATTTGAGGCATTAATTTGCTAGGAATTTATGTCATGTACTTGCAGCATTAAGAGAGTTATTCAAAGCAAAACAAGGAAAATATCCTTCCACTGATATTTCATCTGGAGAGTGGATACGAAATGTTAGGTTGCAACAGAGTGAAGATGAGAGTGTAGTTGATATGTGCACACATATAGAGGCTGGGAAATCAAAGGAAAATATGAGTGAAGGAATGGAAAAGGCATCTTCAGAGCACTCGAGTCTTGTAGGTCTTAATGATGCTGCCGATGAATTCTTTGATGTTCCAGAGCCATCAGATTATGATCAATCAATAGATGGGTGGGATTCCGACTTTGGTCCTGAAGTATACGCTCAGGTAGCGTTGAAGTAGTTATAATTGAGTTTTTTCATATCTCATAGAGGATGTGACCAACTATAGAGTTTTTTTCATTTTTCCTATTCATTTTCTTGTGGCCGTATTACTAGAGTTTTTCTCCACCACATGTTTTTTTTTGTGTGTATGTTTTGCTCCAATTTTCTCACGACCTCTATGTGCCTGAAATCTGTAGGATATGCGCCAACCAAAGTTATCAACTGCTGCTGTTTTTGTGAAAAAGTTACATGATCTGGCAGGTGGTACCTGTTTGGATGATCATTATGTATTCTTATATTATAGAAACAAAGAATTTTTAGAAAGATGTTGCTGATGGCTTCCAATTCATCGTATGTTGCAGTCCAGAAGAGGGGTTACATGGACTTACAAGACATGACGAGAGAAGATGGCATATGCTGCTCCTATGGGAACACTCTTCCCAAGGATCCAACTTGTACATTACCTTGCAGTTGGACAGCAGCAGAACCCCCCACATTTTTAATTCGTGGGGAGAATTACCTAGAAGATCGACAGAAGGTATGAAAAAAAATTCAATGGCACAGTGCTGAAGTGTACTACAAAAGTTCAGCTGGTGTGTTCTATGATGGTTTATTGTATGCTGTGTAGCATGATATTGCATGAACTGGCAGTTTGTCTTTGATGATCTCTAAATGATATACATGCCCTTCCATGTTTGCCTAGCATGTCTAGGATGCAATAAATTGCAGGGTTTTGTACATATCATATGGTGATCAATTACTAGGCAGACACCCTATTGAATCCACTTTGGCTTTCCTTTTGCGTAGCTCAACTTTAGCTTTCCTTAAATTGCAACTCCAACTTAGAATTGTATCCTTGTTCTCGTTTTCTTCCAGTTTAAGGCAAAGGGCACATTAATGCAAATGGTCGCTGCAGATTGGCTAAGATCTGACAAACGAGAAGATGATCTAGGAGGGCGTCCTGGGGGCATTGTTCAGGTTTTCCCTTATATATGCCATTACTTTTGCATTTTCTATATGTTTCTGGTAAATCGGAAAAAAAATTACCAGTGTTTATCCGCAGAAATATGCTGCTCAGGGAGGACCAGAGTTTTTCTTCATTGTAAACATACAGGTACTTTGCTCTATTAGTCTTTTGCTTACATTTAATTCTATCAAGCTGTAATTTTTATCTACATTCTTATTGGTTCCGAAGCATTTAAAAGTAACTGAACTATTTACTGCGATACAGGTGCCAGGTTCAACAACATATACCCTAGCACTATACTATATGATGGATACTCCAGTGGAAGATTCACCCTTGCTGTATAACTTCATCAACGGTGACGACGCATTTAGAAATTCAAGGTTTAAGCTCATTCCATACATATCAAAGGTTGGTACTTGGTACATGTAGCATTATGCAGTTGAGATTGATAATCTTTGGTTATAACATTAATTGAAGTGGCAAAGCAAGGTCCTGACGTTGAGTTTGTTTTTTGAAGGGGTCGTGGATAGTCAAGCAGAGTGTTGGAAAGAAAGCTTGTCTCATTGGCCAAGCTTTGGAAATTAATTATTTCCGTGGGAAGAACTACTTGGAGGTAAAAAGATTTATGAACTGCGTTTATATGGATGTTTCTGCGGATCCTAGCACAATTAACCCGGAGAATGAATTTGAGAATTCGTATTATATTGCATAGAGTTAGTTTCACATTTCACTTCTCTTAACAATAGAATTCTGTGTATGACATTTGCAATACTGAAATTCTGTGTATGACATTTGCAATACTGAAATTCTGCAACCTATCACTTCAGCTTGGGATCGACATTGGGTCATCGACGGTGGCAAGAGGCGTGGTGAGTCTCGTGCTTGGTTACCTCAACAATCTGGTTATCGAAATGGCATTTTTGATACAGGTAAAATCTAAAAAAAACAGCAAGTGTAATTTAAGTTGATAAAAGGTTGTTAAGATTTGTATATATGCATATACACAGGCAAACACAGAAGAGGAGCTGCCGGAGTATCTTCTCGGGACTTGCCGGCTGAACCATCTGGACGCAGCAAAATCTGTTACAGTAAAAGTTTGAATAGTGATCTATTCTCAATCAGTCAATCTGAATGATGGCATTGCTGCTGCCTGCTTCAACATTGTTGCATTCTTTCTTCTTCTTTTATTCCTATTTATTTTTTTAATTATTTAGTCAAATGGCCATTTTTCTGACTGATTTCATTGTATCATTGAAATGGAAAACAAGCTGTTGTATAGAAATATGCTACCCTATATTAGTGTGTATTAAAGAATCCAGTTTGAATTTTAATTTTATTTATTGATTTGATGCCTTATTTTCGTTTCTAAAATTTAGGAAACACTGTCCAAAATAAAACTCGCTTGGTTTTGGGTCAGATTTACAGGTCTGAAGGGTCGCCAATCCAGAAGTATAAAGTATAGAGCAGTACCGAGGTACATACTTTTTCTGCACGTATAAATATAATATGTCTCTACTGAAAACAAAGTACAAAGCACATGATATGGAAATCAAATCACAATCTAATAAGCATACAAAAAGATAATATATTTATGATAATTGATTTTACATTTATACTCCCTCACATCGTTGATTCGGAAAATACATTGCTAATCTAATAATTCAAAATGTAAGAGGGAAAGGTCCAAGTCCCAACTGTGTGGGGACCACAGCAGCATGTGGGCAGAAGGTGGAACTAAATAATTGGGAGTGGGCCCCAAATGGCAATACCAAATCAAATCAACCCTACAGGTAATGTATTCGATCTTTTCTTTTTTTAACCTAATTTAAACCCATTTAGATCTACATTGTCACCAACAAATCATTTTTATTTTTTAATTAATTTAAACTCCATTATCCCCCCTCCCCTCCCCGCTTCAAATTTACAATTCAAAATATCATTTATTCCCTCCCTCCCTAGTCCCTACCGTCGGTTTTTTCTTTTGTAAAGTGTTGTATTTATTTAAGAATTAATATTTTATATACTGGCGGTATAAATTGAAAATTTTTACAAGTGACTTAATTCTAGGTATAGAGAGTTAGTTTAGGATATAAGGTTTAGGAGTTTAGGTGTAGGGATTTAGATTTTAAGAATAGTTGTTTCAATTTAAGGTTTAGGGTTTATAAGTTATGGTTTAATTTTTAGGGTAATATGATAAGGATTTAAGTTTTAACCTATAAACCTTAAATTATAACCATAAACCTTAAATTGAAACAATTATCCTAAAGTCTAACCCTTTATACCTAAACTCTATAAACTTTTAATTTTCATCCACTATGTAGAGAATATTTATCATTTATTTAATAACAAAAAAAGAAATTTACTAAGCCTTATTCATGTTGTCTTCACTTTATTCGATAACAAAAAGAAAAAAAGGGGAAAAATCCAGAGAGATGAATGAGCTGTGCGTGATTAAAAGGTTAGGGAAAACCGGAGGCGCACAGCCACCTCCCATGTGCGCCTTCTCACATGAACTTTTACCCCTTTCACTAAATCCCTAAAAGTGCCTCAGATTCAAAAGAATCCTATCCCTTACTTCTTCTTTCTCTCCTCTGATCCAGACACGAAAACAGCGACCTCTCCTTCAATCTCCTCATTCGAACCAGGTCCCCTCTCTTTCTTTGCCTTTTTTTTTGCCTCATTTTCTGTTTTTTTTTGAAATTTTTTGCTTTTTTTTTGTGCTTTCTCTTCCGCATTTCAGTTTACTTTCTGTTTGGTTACTCAGAGAAATGAAGAAAACTTTCAACTTTCCTCTTTGTTTATCATCTACTAACTTTCAACTTTCTTTTCGCTGCATTTCATTTTCTATGTATCCAACCAAACTTTTGTAATTAAAAATCGCGGATTTCTTTTACATTATTTTCTAGCTGTTATTTTTTAAAAAAAGAAAATTGAGATGCTATAACTGGTGTTATTTTGTTCCCTTTTTGTTGATTGTCATGCCAACTGAACTGATTCTCCAAACCTAGAAGAGAACTTCACCTAAGCAGGGAACTTTAATAATAATGTTATTATTATTGCCTAAATTACTTTAATGACCTTGATTGCTTCAGAATTTTTAAAATTTTACATGATGAAGATGTTGCCGCTGAAGATATTGGCATATTGCTGCTTTGTAAAGAAAATATTAATAAAAAGCCGTAATTGTAGGTAGATAAGTCAATTTCCATATGATATAATAACTCTTTTTCTGACAGGAATTAATTTTTTTCCCCTTCTATTTTCTGAACAGAAAATTAGAGAAAAAGGCGGAAAAGTTCTGAAAAATGAATAATTCTTGGTTTGACAAAGGCTTCAATGCGGTTGGGGTCAACGATGATTTCTTTGACGACGTAATAAAGTATTTGGATTTACCATTTGAAGACGTTGAAGGAGCTGAGTGTCATGGTAGTAGAGAAGATGTAAAAAAATTCGATTTGCCTGTGGAAGAGAACGATGACGGTAGTGAAGAGTGGGATTGTAACTTTGAGAACTTAGAGCCTCCACCCACCAATGTTTTGGCCGGCTTGTCTTCTGGATTTTATGGTGATTTTTTCGGTGATGGTTTGGACAAAAGCCTTGCAATTTCAGTGAGTTCCACTTGTTTTCCATTCCATGCTTTTTGATGTGTGGGGTTGTTAATTTAGCATTGTTTTTTTGATAATATTGAATTAATGACCTTTCTAGTGGTGGTTGGAGCTTGTTTACTAGGTGACATACGAAATCTCATTCATGTTATTATGTTGGAAGACATTAACTTTGTTTTTAAGACATGCTGAGTAGTTGCATATTTTGTGAAGTGTGCTCTGCCGGAGCCTGGTTATTTAGAGTGGCAGTTGGAAATGGTTCAAGTGATTGAAACAATAATTAGATGTTGTACTTTGCAAAAGTTTTGTGGTGCAGATGAGTAAGAACATGGCACATATCATGTGCGGTGGTGCACCACATGCTATTACACTGTAATACAGCTGTATGGTGTAAGCAGGCAGGCAGGCCCAATCGGTGTCTGTTTTGCCTTGCCAATACATGGATGGGACCACCTGATAATGCTGTTTGTTCATGGTTGTTTGTTCTATGATTCATGTTTAATACCAAAGTGACACTTTTTTCTGATAAATTTCACAAGAGATTTATGCAATTGTTGTAGCTGATAATTATTCTGTAATGGATGGTGGCCTTTTTGTTACCACTTTCAGTTGAATCCTCGTACAACGGAAAAAAAGATGAATAACTAATATTTGACAGGCTTTTTCTTTCTTTTCCATCTTTTTTTAATTGTATAGAAGATAGGCTAAATCTTCCTTAAATCCCATATATGACTCTTCCTCTTTGTAGTGTAATGGATCTTCTCAGCTAAACCAACAGTCGAGTAACACCAAAGCAGCCTCCAGCACCGGAAGAAGCACTACCTTGCACAGAGAGTCTACTGATGTGAAAGGTTCGCCCTGGTTCCAGACTTCCAGTCCAGTATCTGTGCTTGAAAGCAGCAGCTCTTGCTCAGGTGCAAATCCCGCACCTATTAACCCTAACCTAGGTTTCTCGGTGAAGCGAGGCCGAAGCAAAAGCAAGCGCAGACGAGCTTCTACCTTTAACCTTCAGTTGACATTGCCTTCCATATCATCCGCGTCCTTTGCCTCCAGGGGATCTGATTATCAGGTTGGTTCTGAATCAGAATCAGAAAGCCATCTTACACAGAGAAGTGCCAAAAAGAGACAGAAGAAGAAAAAGAACCTGACATTGCTTTCAAGTTCCAGTGAGATCAAGAGATCATCCTCCCAACAGCCTAATGTTATGAAATGTATGCACTGTGAAATTACAGAAACACCGCAATGGAGAGAAGGACCAATGGGACCAAAGACCCTTTGCAATGCATGTGGGGTTCGATACAGGTCCGGACGCCTCTTTCCGGAGTACCGTCCTGCCGCAAGTCCTACATTCATTCCGTCATTGCATTCCAACTCTCATAAGAAGGTGGTGGAGATAAGAAAAAAAGGCAAGCTGCCGTTGTCAAACCCCCCAAAATGCGGTTCCGGTAGCAGTAGATGCATTGATCAGTATTAATTGAGAAAGGTTGTGGCAGAGAGCATTTCCATTATTGTGTTTTGGTTTTCTTTCCTTGTTTCTCAGTGTGTAGTGTGTACATTGAAGGAATAAGTAGGAAGTTAGATTATTGGAATGTTTGGAAGACAGGAAATATGTTAGTTTAGTAGAAGAGTATTCGGGTTGATTTTCAAATTTTAGGTTTAACAAGTTTGAGTTTGGTAGTATCAGGTCTCTCACCCTATTCATTTATTCTTGTAGCTCTTAAATGTAATATTTTTCATTTCTTTATTATTATTATTATTATTATCTTAAAGACATTTTGTTTTCTAGTAGGCGAACTGGGCCAAAACCCAAAAGCGCAGCCCTCGACAGATAGGCCCAAATCTTGCCTCGTGGGCCTTTACAGCCTTTTCTAGCTTTGGTCTTGGTCTGTCTCTTTAGACCTTAGGCTTAAAAATATGATGTTTTAGTTAGTTTTGTCAACTTTTCCTTTGCTTTTTATCTGGTTTTGAGTTTAGATCATTGAAAATGGTTGGCCTGAGAAAATCATGGTCACAAATCTCTAAATTTTAAATCAATATATATACAAAAGAAATATACAATGCATTGGTGGTGGAAAACTTATTTTTTACAAATGTCTAGTTTTTAGGGTAAGTGTCTTAGTGTTTATGGTTAGATTTTAAGGGTTGAGAATGGATTTTATGGTTTAGGATATCTAAAAAGGATACATAATAATTTTAGAAGTCAGCTTGTGAAAAAAAAAATTCACTGATAGTGCATCAAATAATACCTGACAACTAATGGGGTTTGTCAAAGTGGTAAGCAGCTTGGTATCGCTTAAGTAGGTTTTAAGTTCGAAATATTGTGTATGCAAAAAATCCCTGCTAAGATACTTACCCATCAATACTAAATGTACGGCGCGGGTCGGTTTGAATTTAACCAAGAAAAATAATTACCCAACAAAATAGGATTTGATTAATTTATTTCTAAAAATTATAGTCATAAAAACATTAGGAAAGAACGTCTAAAACAGTCTTCAAAACATTTTGTGAAAATTTCATTAAGTCTTCGAATTTTTTAGCCCTCGGTTAAACTTTAAATTAATGAAATTCACCAAATAATTTATCAAAAAAGGAGTTAATAATAGACACCCTTTCCTTTGTTTAATTCGAGTCTGATTGGAAACAAACCCTGCAAAGTGGGAAAAGAACATTCCGATATATTTGAAACAAATACAAATAGAAAAAGACTTGCAAAACAGAATTTTGTTGGATTGAAATAAGTTTAGACATGGAAAGGAGTTGACAGTTATAGCTAACTGTATATGCTTTCCCGCCAAATTATAGGATTTTGTTTTCCTAATCTGATTAACTAATTTAACTTATAAAATTCCCTTCGCATGCTTGTTTTATGTCCAATTGATTTGATTCCACAGCGGCTTATTCATAATCTCAAGACCATGACCGCGAACATCCGCAGTAATATTGTGGGATCTCTTCCACAAGAGATGTTGTCGGAAATCCTTACGCACGTAGCGTCTAATTCCGTCACTGATTTCGTCAATTTCAGATTAAGTTGCAAGGCTTTTCTTGAAGCATCGAACCATGCTTACATCTTCGGAAACGTTTCGTTGGCGAAATTCGACTTCATTCCGCGGACTAAAACCGAAGAAAATTTTCAGAATCTATGCAAAGCTGCCAACAATCCCGAGGCATTATATAGGAGAGGAATGATCGATTGTTTTAGTCGGAGGAAACCGAAATCCGGTCTGCGTTGGTTGAAGAAAGCGACCGAGAGAGGTCACGTGGAAGCCATATACACCTATGGCATTATCTTAATCTGTTTCGGGGGTACGTTAAGGGAAGAAGGACATCGAGTCGTGAAATCTCTCGGTCTCGTTAAATTTAACAAAACAAGTTTAAGGATTGTCGTCGGTTGTCGTTCGAAAACCGAAGAGGCTTTTAGCAGAATGTGGGTGTACGTCGGGTTGCCTAGTCCGAAACAAGTCGACTGCGGTTGCGACCGGGAAAGACCAAAGTGTCGGGGTTCTCGTATGGACCAAGCTTGGCAACCAAGCAACCTCTGCACTTGTTATGATTCTTGTTTTTGGGATCACGAAGCAACTTTGTTTTCTAATTTGGTGGGGAAATATTTAATTCAAAACCACTCGGTCCCCGGTTGGCTCAGTACATGTAAATGATGTAATGTAGCTAATTCGTTAATATAATCGTTCGTTTGGTTAAATCTTTTTTTAACAGCTTAGAGTTTGGTATAACCAGAAAAAAATAGCTTTAATACAAGTCGTAATATCAAAATTTATTTAAAATAAATTAAAAATTAACACGTGAAAGTTTAAATAAAATTGAAAACAATGAAAATATAACGTGAATATATTTGTTCGTTAATTGAATCACTATAATATTTATTTATGCAAAATATACAAATAAACACAACTTAAAGACATTCTTTTATGAATTATGGATGGTACTCTGTTGGAAAATATATGTATGATGCAATCATGGGCTTAGACTATCCGTTTTCAGCATATTCTACGAACGGGTAACATGGTGGCGGATACCCTTGCCAAAATGCATGGTTTCACCTCATTCTCGGTACGAATTTTTCATTCAACTCCTCGTTACGTGAATGAGATGTTATAGGCGGACTCAATCGATATTCTTGATCTACATGGAGATTAATTGACCACCATAGCACATATAGGTTGTCTAGTTGTGTTTTTAGTTTGTTTTTTATTCCTTATAGCTTTAGTTATCTTGGTTTTTCTCTTAAGTTTTTAGTTTTTTAACCTCCATCTTGTAATTCAATCATGGGTAATCTTTTCTTCCACTTAGGTTTATGAAGATTTTTAACTGAATAAAAATTTTATGCCCCTTTTCGGTGCCCCTACTTATGTCCCAACACTAAAAAATACTACAAAATTAAATTCCAAGCTCTAACCCTAAATTCTAAATCCTAAACCTTATACCCTAAAAAATACACTCTACCCTAAATTCCCTAAACCTTATCCACAACCCCTAACCTAAAACCCTAAACCCTAAACTTAATCTTAAACGTAGAAGCATAAGTAAGGACACCGAAAAAGGTAGAGGATTTCCATCCTTTTTTAACTAGGCCTATGTGTGTATCCTTATTTTTACCAAAAAAAAAACATTCTTTTCTAAATCAAATATTAGATTAAAATATATAAAAGAAGAAAAAACAATGATTTGGATGAGTGGCGGCGTTATTCCAGCAAATTAAAATTAATTTTGAAAATATGATTTGGCAGGGAAACCCCGACCTTAAAATCAGACTTACAGGAAGAAGAAACAAAACGTTGAATAATAACAACAATTACTAATGAACACTGCTACCCATTACCATTTACCACTGCACAGCCTAATACATCTTTTCACCGGCATTATTCTGAAACGGCAACCTCTTGATCGACCCTCCAGTAGTTCGAATCGTTGAACTCCATCGCAGCTCCATCATCATCAGGATTCTCCTTCGGGATAATGTTCCTCTGCAACGGCCCTGCTTCCCCAACTATTCCTTCTTTTAAAGCTTGTTCCATTGCCTTCTCTGTACCTTCCGACTCCACGTCCTCTTCAAACAAAGAGGGCACCGGTGGTGGAGATTTCTCATTTGTATCGCTGCTCGCCGTTCCTTCACTTAAATCCATGGAGTCTAAGGAATCACTCGGAGGTGTGGATTCCACATTTGAGGGGGCGCCAACATCGGTGACCATTGCCTCTGTTTTGCTGGGTACGCTGACATCAGTGCAGTCACCATCAAGAAATGGATTCTTGCTTGAACCACCTGCTTGCAAATCCGAATATTCTCCCCATCCCACCCACTCAGGTAAAGACCTGCCTCCAGACAAATCCTCGCTTTCCGTTGTGTCAAACCTGAATAATCCTGTATCACGAGAAGCATTGGCTTCCTCCCCTTGTGGATTCAAGTCTCCACCACTCATAAAACTGTTAAATCCATTCATGGCATCGGAAGAAGATGTGCTATTCACGGATTGTTTGTTGTCATTCAACTCACCTTCCTCTCCAACTACCACTTCATCATCACTACTGCTGTTACCATCATTCGCAGAGCCATTCATCACCTCTGTGGGGGATGATGCCGCAGGTGGGTTACCGGTTCTGTCATCTTCGAATGCAAACCAGTTCGAATTTGTGAACAGACTGCTCATTAAAACACAAGGGTTGTAATCTCCATTAACATGGCTGCTTTAACAAAACAATAAAACTGTACGTTTATGAAAGTTAACGGAATAGGAGGTTCTTCAACAACACGGCCCATCATGAGCCTCATCAACCAATTACTTCATTACTATGGGTAAAGCTAACAAAACTCACCTTCCTTGTTCATCTCCAAGCCTCAAGGATGATATGACAACCTCAGCAGATTCATCATCAAAGTATACGTCCTGCAAATTGAAAACATATATATACAGTTGATTTGATGCCAAAAAATGGAGAAAAAAATCCCTATTTGTTTGTTTCTGATCTTAACAATAACACATACTCTAGGTTATGTTTACATCAATTTTAACATGAAAATAAAGAAGCCATTGGAAAAACAACCTATTGCCCTCATAAACAATATAGAAACAATTTCCAATTCATTAAAAGAATTCAGTCGCTAACCTCATCATCTCGATCAAGAGCACCATGCTCCTGAAAGCAGTTAAATAGAAACAATAAGTAGAGAACCCATGTGGAGGTAAGAGATTGTTAGAAAAAACAAACTACATACTTCATTATCATCATTCCCATGTATTCTGTATCCGAAAGCCTGGCTTAGGTTATTTGCTAAAGCGGCAACATCATAATCTCTATCATGAAGATCATCTTCATCACTATCCCTTGTTCTGTCCTGCAATGTTGTTGGGCGGCTGCACATGAAAAGGGAAAATACATGAGACTCTTTAAAAGACTTCTCTGTTTGCTCTCACACCTATGTGGTTTCTCAAACAGCAATCCTGAGCTATAAAAAGCCATAAATACTTTAAAAGAGAGAAGTACAAGTCACATTTTCTATGTCACTATACGCTATAAATCTGTCACAAGATCAAAGAGTCCAGGAGTGTGAGCACCCTTACAAATACCATTCATTCCGTTCACTATTTTTCTTACAAACACATACAGAATCAATAGACAATTGACCTTTTCAATCATGTATCCTACTCATCTGGAAGCAAAGCATATCAGAAGTGAAGCAAGAACGTACCCACAAGCCCATCTATAAACATTTTCAACTGCATTACGCTCTTGCAGAATATTAGCTTGCCATTCATTCCATTCACTATTTTCCTGTACAGAATAATGAACTTGTGTCAGCGAATCACAAAAAGTTATACACCGATGAAAGATGCCACCATTGTGCTAAAGAACACAACTACCAATTATGATGAAATAATTTAGATTTTATCATACCACATAAAAAGGTTTTACACCGATTTTTATCATAACAAAAGTTCTTAAACTACAATAAAAATGCACCCACAGCCTGTGGGATCCTGAGCCCTCATTCAACATTTACAAGTTGTCCACACCTGTAGGCATGCTTGAATGTGGCTATTGCTGCTTCTCAACTGTACAAGTGTATTTGAAATGCGTGTAATGTGTCCAATGTTTCCAACCCGTGGTGCATGTTTTCCAGCAGCAAGTAAAGTGGGCTGTTTAACCAAAAAAAGGGGGATTATGTCAATTGCTTAATCAGGTAGCATTTGTAGTGACCTCTAGTTATACTGGTCATAATGCCAGTTAGATAGCAACAAGATTAACATCTACCTGATTACCATCACTAGAAAGAATTGGATGTTTGTCAGTTTGGAGAAATTTCCCAATCAAATCACATTCTTGAAGAAGATGATCAACTATAGCATCATTCTTGCTTTCAAGACAAGATAATATTATACTCTCCACGTGATGATGTAATGCATTGTTGTATGGGTACCTGCATAATTTGAAATAAAGAGAATGAATCTTGACCGGCTAACAAAATGAACCAACTTCCTCTGAGACATCAAGCACCTCCTTCTAGATTCAAATTTTCAATAAGCTTCAAGATACAGTTTTAAGGAAGAGCTTACTCAAAGAAAAGATCAAGAACTCGTCGAATGGTTCCTGAGTTAACCAATTCTTGCTGTGCAGCTTCATTTCCAGTTGTCAACAGCACAGCAATGAACTCCACAATCTGAAATAAATAGCAGAATAATTCAGAAAGAACCCAATAAACTTCCAGGCAAGTCCACACAAACACCAAATAAATCAAAAAGGAATCAAGTATTTCATGTTGCTTGGCAAATAAAACTTATAACAAGATTATAAATGAACCTTTAGACGATGCTTCCCAAGAGGCGGCCTCAATTCTCCATATGTGGTAGGAAAAATCTTTCCATCAGATGACACATTCAAAAGCATGAGCAAGTCTCCTGCAAAAAAAATGCAGTCTTGAACACCATGGCTAAACTTGTTACATGCACCTAGGATATTTGAAAACTATCGCATAAAACTTGCAGCAAAGGAAATCCTCTCACCAAGCTTAGGCAGCATTGCCTTTATAGTCTCTGAATTTACAGGGATTGGAGGCTCATACATAAGTTGATTCCGAAAAGAATGCATCAAGGGAGAAGTAAATGCTGATCTTTTTGGATCCAACAATGAGATACAAACTGAAAGTGAATTTACAAGGCCAGATTTGGAATATGAATCTTCCAACACATGTCCAAATATACTTGCAACAAAGCTGTACATGAGCATATTCAAAATTACATGTCAAATCACATGAACAATAGAGAATCGAAATGGTGATGCAGGCAGGGAGGAGATGGGAAGGAACTAGATCTCACAAACCTGGGAGTAGAGAGTTTGGTGGCTAAAGCTGACGGGGCATTCCTAGTTATTGCACATAATGTTTCAGCGGCATTAGCATGAACTTCAGGAGCACACTGGTCATCACAAAAAACAGGTTGTCTGAGAAATTACAAAGCATCCTATGCCATGCAAATAGTAATACAGGATTATGTCATAATAACAATAAAACAAAAATTTATCACTTACAGATGGACTCAATTTATCCACGATCATTTCCAGCAAATTGCTATCAGCTAACCATTGCATTACATCCAAAAAATTTGGATATACATGATCATCAACACCTACTAACCGAACCAAAACCTGCAAAAAGGTACATCAAATATCAATGTTCAATACAAACATATTAAATACCAAACCAAATAAATCCACTATTGCAATAAAACAATACAGAGATAATATCTGGTACCTCCATGATGGATGTGATTCCTATCAAATCAACCAGTTGGCGGAACACATCTTGATGTACCTGTTAATAATCTGTCTCAGTAAATTCATATAAAATATATATATATATATATATATATATAAAACACCGATAGTTTGTAGTTCATGGATCATAAAGCACAAACAAGCCCAATTTTGTCATGCAAGCCATTAGACTCATACGGTTGTTACATGTACCATGCAGATAGCAAAACTGCAAAAGACTAGATGAAAATGACTTACAATCCCAAGAATTAATTACACAACTAATTCAGTAAACAAGCTTGCAGGTGACAACAGGTGTAAGTGCATTATGCAAGTCCATGTCAAATAAATCAGTGCAGAGATAAACCAAGGAACAAGGTAGGACTAGGGCATACTCAGATACCCAGCCTGAACTACACTAGTCATCCAGATTTGCAGGTTATTTAATGCACCATCCAACAACACAAAAAAATGTATCAACAGATATGCAAGAAGTCCAAGATGTGAAACAGCTTTGCTTACTTGAACGTAGTTCATAAGTGGAACAGTTTTCCGTAGCATAAGGCATACAACAACCTAAAATCCCAAAACAAATTAAACCTGTCAACTAGTAATAATAAACCAAAGCAGGAGTCGAAGAAAACATGACATAAAACAGCACACAAACTAATCAGAATATGAAGAAGCAAACCTTACTGAAATAACCAGCTAGCGTGGAACTATGAGATCGGTTTGGTTCCAAGAAGGAGAAAAGTAAGTTCATCAACTACAACATAGAGAAAACCATATGAAACAAACAACACAGAAATTTCAATAATTAAAGATGCATAATCATGATTGAAAATGACCAATACCTCTTCATCCTCAACTAAAGTCCTCAAAATGACATCAATCTCACATGTAAATATCTCACAGGCAACGAAAGGAAACCTAGACATAACAATTAACTAACCATTAGGAAAGTGAAAAGTTAATATCAGAAAGGTTACAAGGAAATGGAAAGAAGTTTAGCTCCTGGTTTTATGAAATGTCATACTTGAAGGCCCGTTTGCTGTCGGCATCCGCTGGACATTCATCGACAATATATCTCAACAACTGCTCAACTTGGGCTCTGTCTCGTAGACTGCATGTAAAAATTGAATACATGATGACCATCAAACAAACTATTCTCAATTAGATTACATTATACAAACGTTGAGCCATTTTAGTAATAGAAAAATTACTTTAAAGTCCAAACAATTGCACCAGACTAGAAAATGATAGGAAAAAGAAGGAAAAGCACAACGTAATGTAGTGGCAAAATTACAAATTGATGAGTCGACTGTTTAAGGCTTTGCACTCTTGGAGTATTTCTTCCTCATCAAGAAGCTCTTCCAAAGTAAAGTTTTCCTTGTCTAATATCGAGTCCACCTACAAAAAAAATATCAGTCAATGATAGTACCATAATCCTAGGAAACACAAAATTAATAAATGAGTCAACAATATTCTAAGAATTGCCGGAAACCGTGAATGAACATCGACCTACAAACTAAAATCCAGCTAATAATATCTACATAACTTAACAGGTTTCTTCGAAATGAAATCAAGAGCAGTTATTACTTAATAAGATACATCAGCTTCAAATAAAAGGAACTCAGGCCATTTCCTAACTCAAAAACTAACTTAGAAATCAAAGGGAATTCTTAGAATTGAACAATGAAGTTTTCCAACCATGCGTACAAATCTAAGTCACTGAAACTACTTTGATACGCAATTGACGAAAACATAGATTCCAAATTAAGAAATCTGCGAGGAAATAACTAATTCGAACTTAATGAAAAAATAACAAGTTCATTAAATGGAATAAATTAATACCGAAGAAAAGGGGAAAAATCGAAGTATCAAGCAAAGGTTAAAGAAATCAACAATTAAAATAAAATTAACTAAGTAGCATAAAAATAAAATTACTCACAGGAGAAGAAGCGGATAGAGGTGTGAGCTGCCAGAACATGGTGAATGAGATGGAAGATTAAGGAGATAAGCTGAATAGACCAGTAAACCCTGATATAACCAGTGAATCTAGGGATTGTTGAAGAAACCGCGAGATTCAAGAGTATATGAGAGGAAAATTATATGAAGAAAGAAACCCTAACTTTTAAATTATTAAAAAATATGCATATTTAAAAAAAACGTTCACTACGCCTGAAGATCAACAAACCCCATAAAAGTACAAAAGAAGAAGAAAACACGTAGAAAATTATATTGTAACAGTAGCTGAGGCGATGAAGAACAGTGGCACTCCAAATTTCACAAAACCATGGGGATGATTATATTAGATCTTCATGTATGTATGTATGTATGTATGTATGTATGTATGTATGCATGTATGTTGGATGGAGTTTTGGGACTGCAACTGATCCACAGGTTCAAAAGTAGGAAAAATCTAAACTGGGATTTCAAGATTTAAAGGTCAGATCTTTGACTTCTTTTTTTTTTCTTGAGCATCAGATCTTTGACTTCTTGTTGAATGAAAACTTGATGTAATAAATTCTTCAATCATTTAAGTCTAAAATCCATTGCATTGTTACAATTTATACTTCTATCCCTACAATTTTATCTGCTCAATTAATAAAATTTATTAAAAATAATCAAATTGTAAAAATAACTTTAATTAAAGTTTACATTTTAAAGAAATTAATTATTTTAAGGGTAAACTACGCTAGTGACTACTTCACTAGAATCGTTCTTATTTTAACCACTGAATTAAAGATTTTCTTAATTAGACCACCGAACTATTAAAGTGATTCTAATTAAACTATCTGTCGTTAAAATCTAACAGAGAAGGTGATATGGCAGTCAACGAAAATTGGTATAATTACATATTTAGTTACAATTAGTATAATTAGACTTTAATAGTTTGATAATTTAATTAAAAAAAATTAGTTCAGTTGTCAAAATAAAAACGACTCCGCAATTAGGTGGTCACCAGTGTAGGTTTTTTTTTAAGGGTCACTAGTGTAGTTTCCCTTATTTAAAAAAGATGATTGTTTGTTAATATTATAACATTTTAAATTTATTTTTAATTTTAAGATAAATGTATATTGAATGTCCTTTAACTATGTTAAAATTTTAGTTATTGATATTTCAAAAACTATAAAATTAATATTAAAGTTTTTGAACGATTACAAAATTTGTCTATTTTATCATAAATATATTACGATCTATTTCCATCACATCAATTATAGTTTAGGGCAACTACACTAACGGTATACAAAATTATTTCCGGCTCATCCCTTGTGTCATGGTGGCAAAGGTAAATGTTTATCATCCCTTAGGACCCGGATTCGAGCACTAGTAATGCCATGATGTGTGTGCCGTCTTTGAAAAAACTAAGAAAATTGAACAGATGATACCCTTGCATCGCACCAGCGTATTCAAAAAAAAATTGGTGTTGACGTGACACATTTTATTTGATTAACAATAGTTTTTTTTTAACAATGTTTGGAAAACAGGATAACTATAATACATAATTATTGTTTTAAGCATGAAAATAAAATTTCCATTTTTTCTGGTTATCTACTGTAATGACATAAGATTATAATAATGTCATATTTTTATTAAAGTTTTAAAAGTTAAAAAAGTCGTTATTATTAGTTCATGTATTATGTATATGTTACGAAAGTTGTTATTATATTTTAATTTGATCATTTTTATTTCATTTGTTTCTTGGATTTTAGAATTTCAGCCATGATCTAAACGAAAAATGTTAAATTTATCAGATTAAATTATGTTATTTTCAAAATCTTATGTAGTAAACATATTATCAAATGTGTAATGTCATGTTGGCTTATAATTTTCATATAATACTTGAAAAAAATATTATCTTAGTTAATGGATTAACTATTATATATTTTTAAAATCAAAATTAAAATTTTCAATCCAAAAACCATAAGACTAATGATAAAATTAGAGAACACGGATCAAATCTACAACTCAAGCATAGTATGTAACTAATGATAGAATTTAATCTAAAATTTAATTATTATTGTTTGGATCTTACGTAAAGTTTTAAAATTTAAAAAGTATAAGAATTAAATCCATACAAATGGAATAATAACATAATATAACCAAAAAGAATAAAGGCAGTCAAATAAAAAAGAACCGATAAACGTAGGTATCCCCTTAAATTGTAAATACTTTTCTTACATATCCTGTGTTGTAGTTTTCTCTACCTGGTTTATATTTTATGTTAAAAAAATGCTGTAGCTTTTATTTTATGTCAAATAAAAAATTTAAATTTTAGAATAAGAATAAAATATATTTTATTATAACACATTTTAGGAGTACTTGCAATCAAATGTTTGTAACACATTTTAGGAGTGCTCACCAACGTACTGTAGAATTTAGTAAGGGGCATATGCTGATTCACCATTTTAAATTAACCGAAAAGCTTTTAAGTTATCTACTTGGAAAATATTCGTCGTTCGCCTATAAAAATGATGAATTTTTTTTTTTAATTCATGAGGCCCTCCCTCCCGATCATTTCTATTAGTAATATTTTTCTGGCATGACTTACTTTTTAAATTTTTAAAGAATAATTTTCCCTTTTTTTAACCATAAAACGATGTGTAATATCAACATTAATTAGCGTATTATTTCAGTTTTTATTAAGTGCTTTTAGTTTATCTAAGCACAAATAACTTATTGGTAGTTAAAATTTTTATTTCTACTGTTTGGTAACATCGTATTAAAGAGTTGGTTGTGCAAAATAAGCTAAAAGAGAAAACGCTGAAAAATTTAACGGATTAGAATAATTTATTTACAAATTAATAAGATGTTGAATAACGTATTTAACCTTATTATTTTCATAGTTATGTTATTGCCATAAAACTTAATCTAATGATTTGCAAAATAATATTTATGCAATCTTAATTTATTTTTAATGAACTTGCGTAAAAATGATTTTTTATGCAACGTCTAATGATGAATTAGTGAAATTTTATTTTATTATTCTATTTTTTAGTTATAAATTCTCAAGTATATTTTAATTAAGAAAATATAACAAAACATGAAAGTGAAAGAAAAAAATTATAGTATTATATCTTATATAAGGTTAATAGTATGTACCAATCTCTGATATTTGTAAATATTAAGTATAAGAAAAAAATATTCACTAATTTTCTTAAAGATTTTTTTAATTAATTGTCTAAAGCATTTTATCCAAATAATTTTATCCCAATAAAGACTAAAATATTATAAAACATATATATACTCAACAACTAAATGTATCATACTCATTTTACTCATATAAGCTATCAACTAAGTTTTACCAAACATTTTTATATAAAATAATTAATTAAACCAGTTTTTCAAATCAACTAATAAAATCAGTTAGTCAAACCAATCTGCAATCAATTACCAGCTATTAGCCGTTTGTCAAACACCCCCTACATATTTTAAGTTTATACTGTTCTTAAATTATTGGAATTTAAAAGTTGACGTAATAGCTTAAAGCAAAAAAAAAATTGACTTGTAAAGCCTCTAGTCTCTCTAATTAACTCTAATTATATTTTCCACTTTCTTTTAATTCTTATTATTTCCTTTTATTGTCACTTAATTTTCACTTTTTAGAAATAAAAATAAAAACCTGAAGAGATCTCCAAAAAAAAAATCACTTCTTAATCCCAGATTTATGGCCTAATTCTTCGGGATTCATTAGCAAACTTTCCAGGTAACTGTATTTAATATTTTTCTCATCTAAATTGCGTTATGTTCACTTGCTGAATCTCTGCTTTTATTAGGAAACTCTGAAAATTTGTTATCATTTCTTTTTCATCGATCCGTTGTTGGTAAATATTAGTTTAATTGAAATTTGTTTTCGTTAGTTAATTTAATACTCGTTTGTTGATAAGGTAGATGAACTGATTTTTCAATTATTGAAAATTTGTGAGAACTAATTCTAGTATTGAATTGCGACAGTTTAGCTTTTTAACTCATTTTAAAAAATAATTATTTCCACTGAGTTCCGTTTGATTATAGTGAACACTAGAAGAAAAAGAAAAAGAATATCGGTTATTTGGCAAGTATTGGGAGCTCCGAGCATGAATTGAATGAGATTTAGTGAAAGAGATGAATGTTAGCCATGCCTCGGTCCATCCAGCGGAAGATCTCCCAACCACGGATGGAGGCGGCGGCGGCGGCCGCCCCAACAACAACGAGGTGCCAAGAGTGAGGATGAAGGACATTCAGGGGATGCCTGGAACGGTAGGAGGGCTAGCTTTGCGGATTTGTCAGTTTGTTTCTGCAGTTTTGGGACTTTGTATTATGGCAGCCACTAGTGATTTTCCATCCGTTACCGCCTTTTGGTAATTCTTTCATTAGTTTACTTTTTTTCAGCTTACTATTAGTTTGGATTTGCTAGTCATGATGAAGACTAAATATTGATTTTTGTGCTATGAATTCTTGATTTGCAAGCTCTAATACTTGTTTGGAAATAATGCTGTAATATTAATGTTAAAACCTTATTTGTGCTCTCAGTTTTAAGATTTTAAAATTTAAGAACTGAATATAGGAAGCGGCTTTAATTGGTTGGTTCATGCATTGCATCTTGGTTTTTCTTTCGTTGCCTATGTTGTAATTTACAGCCAGTTCAGTCGTATTTTGATATCTTGGCTCATTTGTTAACTCACATTGTATTAGTTGGTATATCTATTGAAGGGAAAGAAACCTAGTTTTAATCAGTTTCAGATATGAAAATTAGCATCTTTCCCTTCATTCATGCTTTATGCTTTTGGTTTGTTTCAACCTGAATCCACTGGCTGTTAATACTTGGCAATTTGCTAATTTTACATGTTGTTTCACTTGCTAAGTGGCGTCTTAGATTAAACAATCTATGAAATGTCAAACAAATAGAACATGATTTCTTAGAAAATGGCAAGGGCGATGGTAGGAGGTCTTATGTCGCACTTTGTAGGTGCTCTATTGTCTGCATTTTGATAATGAGGGTTATATAAGAGATAGGTTCTCATGCTCATAACTCTTCAAGGAGGAGAACCTAATTTGGTTTAGACGTCTTCTTTTGCTTTGAAATGAGATTGTAAGTTCTAGACTCTCACAGTTTGATTTTTCTTAATCGATTCTTTACAAGCATGTTTATTATTTAGCTACTATATGCATTACTTGAACTTATTCTGTCTTTTGGGATTCAGATATGATTAACACATGAAGCAACTAGTATGCATTTGATATTATATTGACTCTTTCACAACAAGCAACTTTTTGTTATTTGCTACATCAGCTACCTTGTTGCTGCCACTGGCTTACAGAGTTTGTGGAGCTTATCGCAGGCTATAATTGATGTTTATGCCCTTTTAGTGAGGCGGTCTTTGCAAAATAACCGTGTTGTTAGTTTGTTTGCTATTGGTGATGGGGTAAGATGTTTAATTTTTGCTGTTACAAATGAACTTAACATCTATTTCTCTGCATGTCTACCTTTATCACTGCTAGATTTGGTGCATATGCTATGGCCTTAACAACTTGCTATAACTATGCGTTCAGAAGCACTTGCTTTAGTTAAGAGCTCAGTTTTATTATTTTTTTTCTTTCCACTGCTTGTTTTATATCTCCCAGCGGTCTTACAGTTTGCTTGTTACATACAAATCTTCTGACATTTCAGAATCTTTTTCGTCTGCTCATTGTTATGTAGTTTTTGTTGTCTTGATCATATGTTTTCACCTTGCAGATCACATCCACTCTGACATTTGCAGCAGCTTGTGCTTCTGCGGGCATCACCGTCCTTATCAACAGTGATCTTAATAGCTGTGCTCATAACAATTGCATACAATTTGAAAGTGCTACTGCAATGGCCTTCGTTAGCTGGTTTACTGCTTTACCATCATTTCTTCTGAACTTTTGGTCACTGGCATCCCGATAAACAGGTAACACGAAAAAAAAATGAAATAGGAAGGATTAACCAGATCTGAAGCATTATTTTTTTTTCCAAGTATATCTCCTCATAGCCTTCTTGGGTGCCTTTAAATTGAAAATTTGGTTGTGTTTTTATACTTGTATAGTTTGTATCATAAATCGGTCTGCCAGACGATATCTGGACTAGGACATTATGAATACCAGTTGCTTCAATAAGCATCTTTTGGAGTTTGAATGATCTGATCACATTAATGTAAAGCATGTATATTTTCCAATACTAGATGGTGTGGTTCGAATTTATTACTATTGAGCTTCTCCTCGTTCTTCTGGACCTCTGTTCTTTAGTTGAAAGATCTCTTGCCCTAAGTTCGCAGGGAGTCTAGCGTGTGGCACCTTAGGCTGCGGCTAAAAAAAACAGCGATTTTAAGTTCCAACCTAAATTCTTACCATTCGGGTAATATTTTAGGTTGAAGCGGGTAAGAATTTAGTTTGGAACCGAAATTCTTACAAATTTGGTAACATTTTAGATTTGTAATCAAAATTCTTACCAATTTGGTAACATTTTAGGTTGAAACTGAAATTCTTACGATGTCCATAACATTTTAGGTTACAACCGAAATTCTTGCGAACTGAGTAACATTTCAGGTTGGATATTCTACCTTGGATAAGAATTTAGATTGGAAACTGTCTTAATTTAGCTGCACCCTAAAAGTTCCGCTAAGTTCGGGTTGAGCTTTTTTACGGGGCTTTTCTAAAAACAGGCGGCTTAAAAGCTAACTAAATACAAACCAGCATCTATACCACCTAAAGGTGGTATCGATACCCCTTGTTGAAATAGCATATTAAAAAAGGTATATACCTTTTTCTCTTACAAAATTGTTACAATTTGTGTAATTTTTGTACTCATTTGTATATATGCACATTGTGTAATATTTTTGTGTACGTACACATTTTGTATAACAAATGTACCAATTTTTTCATGTCTGCCAAACCAACATCGATACTACCTTTAGGTGGTATCGATACCCCCTTGTTATTATTGTACCAAATTGTGTTTCCTTGTAACAAGTTGTGTACATACACATTTTGTATAAATATACCAATTTTTTCTTGTCTGCCAAACCGGCATCGATACCACCTAAAGGTGGTATGGATGCCCCTTGGTGAAATAGCGTAATAAAAAAGGTATGTATTTTTTTCTTTTACAAAATTATAATAATTTATGTACATTTTGTACTAATTAGTGTATATACACAAATCTTTGTTATTATTGTACCAAATTATGTTTCCTTTGTACCAAATTGTGTATGTACACAATTTCTTACCATGTAACATTTTGTGTATATACATTTTTGTGTTATAAACTTGTAAGGATTTGTGTACATAATTTGTAATAAATATGTACCGCTTTTTATCCAGTAAACAGTGCATCTTTGTAATAAAAAGGTATATGCATTCTTCTATTATAAAATTGTACCAATTTGTGTACCGCTTCATGTACAATTTATGTACAACTGCCATTTTTTAGCATGTATTTAAAGGTTGTTCCCTATAATCCTTTTTTAAGTCTTCCCTCATTGGTCTAGACTTACTCAACAAGTTAAACCAAGTTTGAGTCGAGAGTATTTTTACACTGACATCAGATGCGTTTTAGTTAAATGTATATATACAAGTAAATGGGGACGATTGTTTAATTTTGAAACAAATAACTTACTTTTATCAATTTAAAATTTAAAAATTTATTAAATCAGAAAAATTGAAAAGGTCAATACTTAATTCCATTATTCCATTAATTTTAAAACTCATAGACCCTAAAAAATAATTAAGTTAGATAATTTAATAAGCACACAACATTCGATCTGAGTTCAACTTGAGCTTGAAATGAGTACAATATGGTCTGAAGCAAATCAGAATCAGAGCCGTCCCTGGGCCAGGGCAAGAGGGGCGCCCGCCCAGGGCCCCGGCTTTAGAAGTGATAGAGCAGCAAATATATTCACGCACTTAAATTGAGTAGAGATGAGGAATGGGGCCCACAAGTAATAAAAATTAAAACTTAATTAAAAATAAAAGGAAAAGAGGAGGAGTGGGGCCCAAAAGCTTTAAGAATAGTTCGTTTCAAAAGAAAAAAAAAAGGAGTGGGGCCCAAATATTTTATAATATATATATATATATGACAATAAGAATATTTATTACAAGATCTTCTTTAAAATTTAATTTTTTCAATTTTTATTATTAATGGTCTGTTTTTAATATATTTATTATTAAGAGCCTAGTTTTATAATATTTTTTATTACATGATTAATTTTTTTTCTAATATTTATTATTACGAATTTATCTTAAAATTTAAATTTTTAAGTACTTATATTAAGACACAATTTTTCCACAATATTTGTTATATGGACATACTCTTAGAATTTAATTTTTTCAATATTTATTATTAGGAACCCAATTTTTTCAATACTTGTTATTATTGACTTAATCTTAATTTTTTAAACTTGCTATTAAGGACAGAAATTTAAATAGTATTTTGTAATAGCAACAACGATCATTATATAGCGGTAGCAACACCATCCGAAACCGCGATACATGCAATTGTTAGGTCTATAATAGCATATGTTTTTAAAAAATTTACAAGTGTGATACTCGTTGTGACCAAAATAACATTCGTTATGTCCGCAATGACGGAAAATACAACACGACCGAAAATTTATCACAACCATAATTTAAATTCTTAATTTAGGGCCTAATTTTTAAATTCGCCCTAGGACCACCAAAATGTCAGAAACGGCTCTGATCAGAATACATACAAATATAGTACGAATTATTAAACATAGTATATATATATATATATTATTTACGTAATTTCCTAACACCAAACAAGCATATTATATATAACATCAACCCTGTAGTCAATTAGTATTGATTAATACAACTCGATGAAACAATATCAGTCATAATACATACAACCATCAATGCCCGGATACATATGTGGGTTAAGCCAAGTAATGGTGCACTAATTTTTTTAAATTATTTTAATAAAATGCAAACCTGAACCGGGTGCCTTCCATATTACAAAATCTTCCCCCCTGTTCTTCGTTTCATTTTAAATGTCCCTCTTTCTGATTTGTTCATCATTCCATTTTCCAAGGGCAGCAAGGATGGAAGCTTGGTTTTTCGGACATAAATTACGGCGAAATGTTTTTTTTTTCACACGAAAGACCAGTTAACAAACGAGAAGGCGAGGCAATGGACGGTGGTCTCATCAGCTTCAAGGACTTTCCAGGCAAAAGCTTGTTCATATGAAACATGACGTCCCATTGTTGACATGCAGATTCCAGCCGGCAAGCAAGCAAATCCCTGTTATTAAAGTTGAAATCTTTAACTACAGCAGCCCTTTTCTTAGCTCAGCCAAATATTTAACTCGGGCTGACTACTGCATGCAGTTAATATATATGTCCGAAACAAAGAAATGCCATTTTAAGAGCAAGAGGAAGGGGGGGAGGGAGGTATGCTTCGGACTCACCTGCTGCATCAGCTTGGCAAAATCGGAGCACAATGCCTTGCGTCCAGACTCGTCAAACAATTTATCCAATGTGATGTCTTGTAGAGACACTAGAGTTGTCTCGAGCATGTCAAGCCCAGCTTGATTTGCAAATACGAAAACCGGCTGTGACTGCAAAACCGAACCAGATTACTTGATTTGAACAATTATGAAGAATGCATCTGCTGGATCTGATACATGAGGTTCGAAGATAATCTTCTATTATTCTAGATTTTTCAACGAAATTGTAGCCATACCTTCAACGAACAACACAATACTGCATCTTGATGTTGCCAGAGATTCTTCAATATAGAGTCACTGCCAAGTGATTCAGACCTCAACAACTCCGTCCCTATATAGTAACTGAGTAAAAACAAATGAAAACGACACATCAGTAACTCGTGGGGGAAAAGGATGAATGAGCTGATTCGGTAAACCAAAAAGCAAATGTAGTTTCCGGTGTGGCATGTACTAAAATGTACACAAACCTGTAGCTCCGGCAAATCCAGTGAGCCAGTGTAAGCGCCTCAGGAGAGGCTGGAGATAGCTTTGGCCCAACAGCTGGGTTCAATCCAGATGGAGATATGGCCATGGCAACCCTCTGGACAGAAGAAATGACACTACGGACATACTGACTAGCCATGGTTGCAACATTATCCTGAAGGTTGCTTTCAAAGGGAAACTGGAAGGCAATTGTCAACACCGATCGTGTGTTCTGACACAGTGAGGCATCTCCTGCAGCATGATTTGTCGTTGGCCCTACTTCGAGACTAGAAGTCAAATCCAAAGTCTGATTTGTAGTCAATGAATCCTGTGTATCAGACTGAATAGTAACACCATCAGACCAATAAAAGGCTGAATAATAATGTTGATGATGATGGAAAAAAAAAACTGGGAAAAGTACAGGTGAAAGGCAGTGAAACTTAACTGGTTTTGAGTCCAATGGGATAACACGGAATCCGGAAGGTAGCAAGGGAACATCGTCTGGAAACATCTCATCAATTGGGGCAAAGACAAGCTCCGAACAGGCTCCTACAGCATTCTCATCAATTCCACTACATATCTGCAAAGATGGTAATACGGATAAAGTAAATATATCTGCAAACATTTTGGACACATTCGGGAATGTCGAATAAAGCTGCAAATTTGAAGGCAATTCAAATCAACTGAAATCATAATTTAACCATTAGCCGGAAGAACATAAATCTAGCTTTACAAATCTGACTCTCCCAGATAAAGTTGATCCATGTTGAGTAAAGGGCATGTAAAATGTCACAATTACAATAGCAATGAGGATTAATCAACGTGATTAATCAGTATGCAAATTATAGTAAACACATCAAAGATGTTAAAAGAAAGATCAAGAGGTTAATTTTTTCCTTTATACGGCAAATGCAGTTCCAGATGGTTTCAAGCAATAAAAATGTATATGTTTCCGATTTAACATGTAAACAGACATCAAAAGAAAAGCACCTGCAATAGATGAATGTCCCTTGATACAAAGGCATCTTCTTGCACAAAAGACTGGCCTTCAAGTCTTATTACTTCAAGTAGCTGATACATGATAAACGCAGCATTAGCAAAGCTTCTCAGAGAGATGCGGGACAATGACACTTTTAGTTAAAAAAAAAAAAGAGAATGGAACAGAGGTGCAATATGACCACATAGAAGATATACCTCCTCATGTTCAATGGTGTGGCCAAGTGGCATGATGATCTGACTCCCCGTAAACCTTGTAGGTCTCATTCCAGGATAAGCATTTGTTCCAGCCTTCAACGATGCAGCACAATAAGCATCGACATTGAAATCAGCCCACTCAGAGCGATGCTCCCTCAGGAAACGTACAAGCACAGCAGGAGCAACATTCTGACAAAATAATATTAGTAATGAGTAGATAGTCCCATTGTTTCAAAGTGAAAGACATGGTATCGAGAAGGCTTAAACTTGCGAAAACAAAGTTTGTCACTTGCAATAAGAAAAGAAATGCTATAGGTAATATCGAATATGGAAACTTGCTTATAGAATAAGAAAACAGTTTCTCAATTTTAGGTGCTTTCTAGAACTTACTTGAAGCAACATGGATGCCTTCGCACACAGAACACCCCCAAGGAACGAAAAAGCATTGGCAGGATTCGAAGTGCTGCTAAAGCTCTTGCTTGAATTAATTGCAATGATCACATCCTCAGTTCCATCACAATTTATTATCGACCATCCATCGTCATTGAATCCATTTATTGCATCATTGAAACCTCTACAAGTAGATGATAGACACAGAAACCTCAATGAAATGCATGACACGCCACACAAATACATATGCTGCACAATTCTTTTGCACATTCGAACTCAGAATCCAAATCCAAAAAAAATAGTCCTTTTAACTACCTGCTTAATCTCTGGCTAAAAGTTCTCAGCACGGCTGGTTGTCTGCCGAGACTGTAAACCACCTCACCACTTGTCTCCTGAGCAATCTGTCTGATGTAGCGCAGTGACTTTGCAAAGATCAAATAGTCAGTACATTTAGAAATGCCTTTTGAGTCAACCGAAAAGAAAATCAAAAGAACCTCTCAATGTTTCGGTAATTTTAGTGTTAAGAGGACGACCAAACTGAATAGGATTCATAATCAGCAGTGTTAAACCAAATTGCGGTGCACATTTACTTGCAAAATTTTATCACCTTACTAAAGAATCTACTCACCGCAATTGTCATTTTCTGAGCAATTACTTTAGATGATTCATAAAGTGGGCGCAGCACCTCTGGCACACTCCATGCCTGCAATAAGGTGTTTACAGGTTAAGTCTGCCACGATAGAGGCGTCTAAAGATGTTGTGAAAGTACCTACTCATCAGAAGTTGTACCTCGAGATTCAGGTGGTCAACAATATGGATGATTGACCCTCCACCCTCACAAGGCCTAATTAAATAGCCACTAGGCAGCACTTCAGCTCTCACAAATTGAGCTGCAGCAGCTGCACTTGGGCCAGCACCCGAACCAGAAAGAGACCTCTCACAGACCTTGGAAAATAGAGGGAAGAAAATTAATGAAAAGTAAAACTCCTCGAACCAAACAATCATAGGGACAGTCAAATAAGCAACGGTGATGCACCAGGTACCACACAATGCTATACATTCTTTAAATAAATAATAAATGCAAGATATGCATACCACAAGACTGCCGTTCTCTAAAGTTGTAGTGTATCTTAGAGTCCAAAAGTCCCTTGCAGGAGCCAGCGTAGTCGGAGCAAATGTCTAAAACGGTCCTCAGTTTAGTAATTCCTCGTGAAAAGAGAGTAAACATTCACTTGTATGTAAAAAAATAAATACATAGTAATCATTCTTCTTCACCTGAGTGTATACAAGCTCAATTGTTCCGCCATTGCCAGCTGGAAACATGGTAAAAACTTCAAGGTTCCGGCAGTCCCGAGACCAAGAAGGACGATCTTTAAGAATCTCCGCAATCTATTAACAACAGTTTAATAGTGTTGTTCAGATCAAATAAGTCTCATAAGATAACAAAATGTCTAAAGTCCTTATAATGACATTGGAATCCATACCTTTATAGGTTCTAAACTTACAAGACCACAGGCTCGAGCTGCCACTCCGCTACAACTTTGGGAAATGGCAAATATTCCAACCGAATCCGGACCAGGCTGACAGCAGTTTTAAACAAATAGGGTCACAGACGCTTCTGATTTTTTTAACAGTCAAACGATACCGCTGTACTCGTATATAAAGACCAAATAAAGGAAAATATCACTGGTATATAAGGCAGTAAGGCACTGACAAACCTTCATCCCAGGCATCTGGACCCAATCGACAGCAGTTCCCGTAGCCTTGGAAAGGAACTCTGCCAAGGTCTCCTCTGCAATGGAGAGGAGTCTGCCAAGACCATAACAAAATTCACAGCATTTATTAGAATATACATATATATAGACACAAACACACACACACACACACACGCTGCCACGCAGATAGATAGAGATAAAGAGCTAGTTCATTGAAGTTAAAACTTAAAACTAAACTTACCCAGCAGGGCTATTGGCATCTCGCAGTGAATGCTGAGGAGTGGCGACCAAGGAATTACCGCTTGCATCAGCTGCTGGTTCCTGTCAACAATCCCATAATGTCAAAACACATACAAAGGGACCACATAAAATGCATAATATTTGTTTATAGAAACTCGCCAAAACAGTTCCAAAACACAAACTTTGCAGGAAATGGTATAATTTATAAAAGGAACGTGACAAATTGAGAGAAATAGAGGCAAATATATGTGTGTGTATATATGGACAAACAGATGCAAACACCCCACGGGGAGCAATAAGACACAGTAATCGCATATAATTAGTATGCCACAAAGATCTATATAATGCCTAACACCAAAAAATGCAAATTAAGGGCATGTGCTTTCACAATAACCATATGGGGAGAAACAAAGAGGCAGAGACTAAAAGAAGATATTTACAGTATGCAGTTGTTGCTTCATATACCCATTCTCGCAGACCAGCTGAGACACCTGTTTTTGCAGCCGGTCGTTCTCCTCCATCAACAGCTTGTTCATTGCTGTTAATTTTCTATTCACACTCTGCAGCCTTGAAGACTCCTTTTTTTGCTTCTCTCGGCACCTGCACGCCTCAATGGCAACCCCATAACTAAAGATTTTCTAAAGGAACCCCATTTTAAAAAAAAAACAAAAGGGCAAGATCAAGTTTGCAAACCTGCGATTCTGAAACCAAACTTTGATCTGTTTAGGTTCAATGTTGGAAAGAATGGGGCATTCCCTTATTAACTGTTGCCTACGCAAGGAACTAGGCTTGGGGCACTCGGCATAGACTCGTTCCAAAGCTTCAACTTGCTCAGCTGTGTACCGGACATACTTTCCAGCATCAAGATGTTTGTCCATGCTACTTCCACTGCTGCTCTCCCTATGTTGGGCAACCGCCATAGCCATTTCTTGCTAAAACCAAGATCCAAAGAAACAATCTTTGTTTATATAAGTATATGAGAACTTATCAGACAGTGAGAGTAAGTGAAAGAAAGATGGAGGATTTGGCTTCAGAACTGAGATTTCTTTGTTTCTTAGTAAAGTCCGTCCTTTTCTTTGATATATATATGAAACTAAAGAGAGAGAAAGAGAAAGAAGAAGCTAAAATGAATGGGGAAAAAAGCCTAAAATCTTCCCCCCAAAGATCCAACTTTCAGAAGGAGCAGAAACCCAATAAATATTGATCCGAATAGAAAAGAAAACACTGCTAAGGAACAAGGTGGATATGACTGTTGAAAGGCTCTCTCAAAAAAAGAGAGCCCAGAAACAGTAGCATCAGCAAAGAACTGTTTTCTTTTTCAAGAAACGTTAAGAACAACTAAAATGTTAGCCATTTCTGAAGAAGAAGAAGAAGAAGAAAGAAAGAAAGAAAGAACTTTGAAAATAAATAAAAAAAATCTTCAGCTCTTCTCAAAGGGTATTACAAAGAAAGATGATAAATTAAAAAGAGGATTGAAGAGAAAGATGGAGAGAAACGGAAGGGGGGGAAAACAAAAGTTGAAGGAGTTGGGGGAAATCAAATGGAATAAAAAAGAGTTTCATTTGCCCACAAACCGACAAATTTATAGGGGATATCTTTTAATATTAATATTTCAAAACAGTCCCTCTCCCCATTTGCTTTTACAGACTACAGTCCCTATTGCCTAGAGGGCAAATGGTTCAATCGGTTCGGTTCGGGTCATTTAAGTTTCGGTTATTTCAGGTCTAATATTATTTAGTTCAGATTCAGTTTAGTTCGGTTCAATTGTTTGGTTGATTTCTGGGTCGGTTGATTTTCGGTTCTGTTCGGATCGGTTCGGGTCAATTTTTGGTTGTTGGGAGATCAGTCGGTTTTAATCTAGTTTTTAGGTTGGTTTGTCTTTTTACACCTTATATGACTTTATAAAGCCAATATATTTGACTTTGTGGTGAGTTGTGCGATTGTTCATATTTCATCTTTTTTTTATTTCTATTAATATCTTTTATTTATTTCGGGTTGTCTTCGGTTCGGGTTCATTTCAGTTCAACTAAAAATCAGTTTATTTTCGGTTCGGTTTCAAGTTTCAGGTAAATCGGTTTGATTTTCGGGTCTCGGGTCAAGTTTGTTAGGTATACTATTGCCTGATTAAAAATTTAAAACAAATTTCAGTACAACATTAAAAAAATGAAATTAAGAGTATTGGTTTTTATTATTGAAATTATAAATATGATAAATATTAAACCAATCATTGTCTATATATTTTGTCTTTATTCAAAAAAATTCAATTTAACATTATGAATTGAATTTGTCTTTGTGTGGTTAGGTGTTTGATTATCAGTATTATCAAACTGATTAAAACATTATTAATTTTGTTGAAATCTTTGTTTCCCTTTTCTTTGCCTAATTATCCTTTCTATTTTTTATTATTAACATATTTCTTAACTTCAATTATTGCAGTTCATGCACCTTTCTCATATGCCATTTGAGTGGCAACGTCGAGATTATTATCCTGGAACAACAACAATTCCTTTAATATAAAATAAGAACCATTGGGTTTAAATAATGTATGTTGGAACGTGTTTTTCTTAATTCTTGACAAACATTTATATGACTTATTTTATTGTTATATGTCATTTTTAAATTATATATCATATAACGTTTATCTTCAATTATTTTTTAAGGTGATTTTTTTCAAGATCACGTTGATGAATACACATTCCGTCACGTGCACGTTTTATAATTATTGCGATCAATATTTTTTGAGTATTTTTCAGGTTGTTCTATGATAATATATGTTTTTAAGTCTAAAACAAACTAGATCATACAAACAGAGATGGACCGAGGGGTGGAGTCAACGGTCGTCTCTCTAAATATTTGAAATTTCTATATACGATTTAGAATTTTTTTTATATATTTTTTATTAAAAATTTATTTTCGTCCTCTTTAAATTTTCATAAGTTTATTCCCAAACTTAAAATTCTATTCTGTCCCTACATACAAATAAAACTATCCGAACTTAATTTTTTTAAAAATAATAAAATTCTTTTTTTCGTTTAAACTCTTTTATCTTCTTTAGATTTATGTCAGTTTAATATTTAATCTTCACTATTTTGAGTAAAAATTAAATTGCGCATGAACAGAGACAGGACTGCACCCCCATTTTTTGGTTAAAAAATTAAATGGGTCTTTTACCTTCTTGACCCTTAAATTTTAATTTATTTGAACTCCACCACCTATTTTTTATGACTAATCAGACTTTGTCCCTTTGGTCTTAATTTCTGGTCTCGTTCCTGCGCATGAATGAATATAATGGTTGATCCAAGTGGTAAGCAGTTTAGTATTGCTTAAGTATGTCTCAAAATTTGAGTATTTGTGTAAGTAGAAAATCTCCGTTAGAAGATTTACCCACCAAAATTAAGTGTACAACGCGGGTTAATCCGAAATAATTAAAAAAAAAAACCCTGAAAACTGGAAGGGTAACAAAAAAAAATGTCTCTTTGTATATATAATGCCTAAGTTGAAGGCCAGAGCACACATGATTGAAAACAAATCTTTGTTTGGATCTGATAATGGAAAAAGCTTAAGATTCAACCCCACACCCCCACCACTAAAAAAAAAAACTCTCTTTGACTTTGCACATTGCTTTGCTGTGATCCTCTCCCTGCTGGTGCTGCTGCTGCTGTTGCGTCCCAGAAACAAAGCAAACCGCATTAAACATGCCAATGCCTTAACTTTATCTGGACATCATATAAATATGTTTGCAGTAAAACAAAAGCAAACCAACTTTGACTTTCAAACACCAGCACCCCCACTCCTTTCATTCTTTGGTGGCGTCGGTAACTAAAAACAACCCCTTTTTACCCTGTCTTTCAAAACAACATTACCATTTCATTACAGTAATTTAACAGTGAAGACGAATCTGATCGATGCGGGTGAGTTCTAAATGCACGGCGACGACGACAACAATGACGATGTTTCGATCTCGAAATAATCTCATGTTTGGGCATGTCTTAATCATGATAGTTAAGACATAGGTTTCGCATTGAAGAAGTGAGAAACATAAGCTTCACGATTCGTACGAATAATTAAATCTGTTCTGTTCCTTTGTCAAAGTCTTTCCTTTTTGCTTTTTTTTTCCTGTCGGCTCTATTAACATGTCTATTTGTACACCTATATATCCGATCTCTCGTATGAATGCTAAGTGTTTATGTTCACAAGGCTTCCTTTACATGTTTTTTGTACCAAATTTCAGTCAAAAGTTGGATCAACTAGATCCTACGTATCCCCAAAGTTTTATGAACCCAAGTTTTATAGAAAAAAAACTCTAAATATTCCCGGTGAAAAATTATTTCAGAAGCGAGGTTGTGTGTATGGGTGGAACTAAAAAATATGAAAGGGGCAAAATGAGATTCAACAATTGAGAGGGGTCAAAATGAGATTCTAAAAACTTAAGAGATCAAAAAACTTATTTTACTTGTTTCTAATTTTTTTTGGTAAATTCTAAATCTAATCATAATCTTACTTGGAGGGAAAGGGACTTTAAGAGAACGAAGGAGAGTTAGTGAGTCTCAAACTCACGACCTACAAAAAGTACGAGGAAATAAAGATGAGTAGCTTGACCAATCGGCCAATTTTTTCTAAAAAAGTTCACATGGGCTAGACTTCTTTTGGCTCCTCCTGTGATGTTCGGTTAAATAGTGCATAAAATCATATAAAATTAACGACCAAAGTTTAAAATGTTATTTTAAAATGATTAAAACTAAATAACTAAATTTTAAGAAAGGCCAAAAATATCGGTCATATTTAGTAAAAGAGCTAAAAAATTAAATTATATTTAGTAAAGGGGCTCAAAAAATTATCCATTTGATCAATGTGGTCAAGAATAGGGTTGTTAATTGTCGGGTACTTAGATTTCGGGTATTCGGTTTTTCGGGTATTTTTTTTTGGCCTATGTTCCAGCCCGTTACATTCGAGTACCCGCTAGTTGGGTACCCGTAAAATTCGGGTACCCGTTTCGTTTTTTTGTTTTTTTAATTATAATTTTTTTTAAAAATTACATATTAAACACAAAAATTCATGGATTTAAATTTAATCTTGGAGTAAAAATATTAAGAAACTTAAAATAAAAATATAATATATATATATATATATTAAAAATTGTCGGGTCGGGTACCCGGTAAGGGAAAACTTTCGGCCCGTGTTTTGGAAAAATTACCGGGTCGGGTACCCAGCCCGGTCGAATATTTTTTTTAGGAAATTACCCGATATTTTTAGGTTATGGCCTTTGGGTGAGGTATTTTTGAACACCCCTAGTCAAGACCCTTTAGGGGCGAATGCTTTAAGGGCCAGTGAGGCCACGACCCCCTAAAATTTTGAAAACTTAAATTTTATCCTTAAAATATTTTAAAATTTTAATTTGGCTCATTCAAGATTAAAAAATCATATTAAGTTCAAAATTTTAAATATTTTTAATTAAATTCTTTCTCAAATTTATAATTTTTTGTTAAATTACTCAAAAATATTAAAATTTTCGTTTAATCCTCCAAATTTTTTTAGAAATTAAGTTAGCTCCCTCAAACTTTTACTCCAAATTTCTATAGCTGAGACCCTTATCTTTTTTCTTTACTTCATCCAACTCATCATATATTTCACCAACTATAAAAGAAAAGTATACAGGATTATTAGTATGTAAGATATCAACCATTTTTTTATACATTTTGATGAAAATAATCTTAGATCATATACATATATATTAATTTATTTTTGTGATTATTAGAATCAATGGTTGTTTTGGTAGTTGCAAACAAATGAGAATAAGAGATGAAAGTATATTTATTTACATAGTCCAATCTCACACAGATGCCAAGTACAATCAATATGATGAAACCAAAGTCAAAATGTTTATTTCCTTTGTATTTTGTATATTCTTTTTTGTCAACTTTACTCACATTCTTCCGCTTTGTCCCCCTCCTCCCATTATTGCCATGCCATGGCCCTATGACTATGTCCTCTCCGCATGAACCATTGCTTTACTTTTTATCATAGCCAAAATAATAATGCCTTAACCCCCTTTGGGCCCCATTTCTGTCCAATCATGTGGGCCCATCCTGTCTGGCCCCCCATTCCACATCCCCCCTTTTTCTTGTTTGGTAAACTTATATTACTACTCAAAATTTGTAAGCCACAAATGGATAAAGATGGCAATGGCATGCTTGGGTGGTTAGAGGTAGTATTGCTCAAGCAATGAACATAATCAATTGGTCCCCCATCCTTATATCTAAACATTGGTTTTTATAGATTATATAAGGAAGAATCTAACAAGTGGTCCTACTGAAAAAGCGGATGATGTTCATCCCAAGAGATTCGGGATCAAATCGCTTTGTTTACAAGGTATATGTGCATTGTCAAAGAGTTAAAAATCTGTATGAACAGATACTACCTTGTAATCATTTTTAGACTATTCAAAGAAATATATTATATAAGGAGGAAAAAAAACTTGAAAAAGTATAGTATATAAATAATATGACAAACCCCTTTTTCATAGTGGTGATTTCTTTGTTAAAGTTTCTCTTAATTTATTAACCACTTGATGTAAAAGTACCATGATTGATCTTTTACCAAGAAGTGTGTGGTGTTGGGAAATTTTCAGCTAAACAATGTAAATATATACATTTTCCGGTCAATTCACTTTTCTAGAAATAAAAAATAATGATTTTTCTGAATTATATAGAGAAAAGACACAGTATACTCTTTTTATTTTATTGATTAAAATATTTTAATTTGGTAAGCGATTATTTGTAGATACCATTGGAATCATATTGTGTACGGTTGCTTTGCATGTTCAAACGAGCAAGTACCCATGTTTTTAGCTCGAGATGTCAACTTCGCAAACTCAGTAAAAATCCAACATGACCAGGGAATTTGCTCAAATAAACTGAAGTTAGAGTTGCCCTTGTAATATCCTTCTAAAAACAGTATAACCTTATTTCGCATCGATACTCGTCTGCAAATACTAACTTAAACTGCAAGAAAACGATAACGACGGTAAAAAGGACAAAACCATAGCTCTTTTCCTATTGCCACAATTTGCATGCACTCTGATTACCATCAGATTTTGAGTTGTTCTAAAACCTCTACTGTCTCGACTTCTTGCAGCGTCTCAGCAGCTTCCTCTGCTTGATCATCTGGTTTGTTGGGCAGGGAAGAAGGGTTGACAGTCGAAACATCTTCATTTCTTACCGGTGGAGCTGCAAATACTGGAACTACTTGCCTGACGGTGACAGGCGGAGCAATACATATGGGTGGAGCTCGCGGCACTTGCATTCGGAGTATAGGTGGTGAATGCTGAGAAGGAACTTGTGATGCTGATGGCTGGAAGGATGCTGCAGATGGAGGTGGTTGTGGAGGTGCAGAGAAAACAGGCACTGCAGTTCTTATTGTCACCGGCGGAGCAATGCCACGGCAAGGTGTCCTAAATTGTCGGATGGGGACATAAGGAGCTGCTTCAGCTGCAGGGATTTTCTGTGGACGAACCACATTGCTTTCAGGTGTAGGTGCTTGCAATGATGGCAGTACAGGCGGTGTTGCTGACATGGATCGAGTTCGAGGAACAACCTTGGGGCAGATTAACGAAAGGATTTTAGAGGTGGTAGCAGCAGGCTGTGGACTTGATGGTCTAGGATTCTGTATAGGAAACTTCCTTGTAAATGGTATTGAGGGACTGTAGGAGTTTCCCATAGCCATCCTTTCTTTTACTCGGTAGTTTAGCAGTGCTCGAGCTATGATCATCTGTTCAAGCTCATCATTGTTTTCTAGCTCTGAAGAACTCGCAGTTTCTTTCGCCACTGAAACCATAAAGAAGCAGTTAGCTTGAGACTGCCAGTTATTTCTTATCTCTTCAGAAGAAAATAAGGATATGAAAATTTGTCTAACCCCACAACAAACTGCATATTACCTATTTCACCATTCCAACATATAAAAAAGGACAACTGAAACATCGACTCACATTGTTTTAGAGATGTCCAAGCTGCCATGGCAGCATTCTTTTCTGCTTGTTTCTTGTTCTTAGCAGGTTCCCCTGTGAAAGTGATTCCAGCCAATTCAACTGTTCCTGTAAAAACAGGTTGGTGTCCAAGGCCTGATCTACATGTTGTATATTGTGGCAATGGAGCTCTAACTCTTTGTGAAATTCCCTGTAAGAGGTTTTTATAAACCCCGGTCTCATCCTACATAATGAAGCCACATCAATATCGACTCCAACAAAGTTACAGACAACTAGAAAAGACATATTCAAGAAGTTTTGAGATATAAACACAACAAGCCAAAAACAATTTATCATTCAGAACCTCTCAATCTCGTAAATACGAAAGCTTCTTATGAAGCAGGTATTACATCATTGAACTTAATGAGAATCACAGCGATTGAATGAAGGTGCATTAATCTGCACAAGTTCATCCACAGATTTGACCGCGTGAATATGCAAGCTGGATACACACTTCTTTTACTAACTACTTCTACCGAGGTGTGAGAATCAAACATCCTAACTCGGATGAAAACAAGAAATGCGTAAGCAACCTAAAAAGTCATAACACAACCAAAGAGGGCCACAGATAGTTCACAAAAGTATCATTGAACTTAGTGAGAATCACAGTGATTTAAGGAAGGTGCATTAATCTGCACAAGTTCACCCACAGATTTGACCGCGTGAAACTGCAAGTTGGATACACACTTCTTTTACTAACTACTTCTACCGGGGTGTGAGAATCGAACATCCTAACTCGGATGAAAACAAGAAATGCGTAAGCAACCTAAAAAGTCATAACACAACCAAAGAGGGCCACAGATAGTTCACAAAAGTATCATTGAACTTAATGAGAATCACAGTGATTTAAGGAAGGTGCATTAATCTGCACAAGTTCACCCACAGATTTGACCGCGTGAAAATGCAAGTCGGATACACACAGATTTGACAAACTACTTCCACCGGGATGTGAGAATCGAACATCCTAACTCGGATGGAAACAAGAAATGCGTAAGCAACCTAAAAAGTCACAACACAACCAAAGAGGGCCACAGATAGTAGACAAAAGCATCTCAACCACCGCGATTATAAAAAACGTGTATCATACTTGTCCTTATGCATAATCAGATAGACGTTTGAGCCACCGTTTTAATCGGCTTACTCATATTCAGAGACTTTCAAGTAATCTTAAAGGTGGTAACTTTAGTAAAGAAAAACAATCCGTTTCTCTCAATTTAACAAGCAAATGAGTCCCTTAAAAGGAAACCTTGACAATCCAAAATAACTTAACTCCAAAGAACACATTTTTCCCATGAATGCAATTACACATTCCTGAGACTGATTAAAGGTTTTGGGGTTGCACCAACCAGCTCATACAAATACCTCAGTAAACTAAAGATTAGCACTAAATTAAGACACCAAAATTATTATTAATAATAATTAAAAAGAGAGTAAATTTAGCCCCTTTTTTTACAGTTTTTTTCCTTAGGCAGTCAGCCGTGACAGCAGGGGAAAAAAACGCTTTCTATGATTAAGCCATAAGCCATTAATTACACCAACAAATACCAGGTTATCAAAGTACAGCTGTTTCTAAAAATATGAGAACAAAATTAAAATGTTGATTCCCCCCACCTAAACAAATTTAAAAAGGGCACTACTTTTATTAGTTCATTAACCGTTGAAGGACATTCCGGTGATTTCCACTCCCTTCTTCCCCTACAACCACCGGAATTCAAGCACCGGCAATCATGGTTTACTAATTACTACAGATAATTCCCTCAAATTTTAGTATGAGGCGCACATAAAAAAAAATAAAGGTTTGAACTTTGAATATATCAGAGATAATGTCCCATTCTAAAATTAAAATTTTGCGAGATTGTATCATATTTTATTAGAAAATCTTAGCTTCTGTCCTAAACTCTGTTTAATTTTATTATTAACTACTGAACAAAGTAAAATAACTTTTATAATCACTTAGTTTATAGTTTATAAATAAAATAGTAAGAATTAAATTTTAAATTTTAAATCTCAAAACTGTGGTATTAAAAGCTAAAATAATTGAAAAACTTACAAGGACTCTGGCAGCGAGAGAGTGAGAAGGTCCACGAATAGAGAGGGAATGGAGGGCGACTTCGGCGGCGGAGTGTTCGGCTTGCCGGAGTGTAGAACAGAAGTGAGGGCTGTCAAAGGTTTCGCCGTTGAAGTTAACGGTGGCTTTGAACCTCGGAGCGTGGTCGGGACCCTCCCTAATGCAGGCATAGGAAGGAAGATTAAAGCAGCTCCTCTGCGCCAGCTCTTGCAGCTGGTTCTTGTACATCTCTGTCGACTGTCTCTCTCTAAAAAAAACCAAAATTTATTTTCTAACACTGTTTTTTGTGCTTCTTAGTTTTTCTTGACCAGAATTTAAATCTTTTTTTTTTCAGGTGGCGAAATGAGACTGAGTCGGTTGGGATATAAAACGGGTCCGTTAAGATCAAGGTTTTTAGGGGTTATGCATTGGATGAAGAGGAAAAAGACAAGGTGAAATCATTCATGAGATGGGGAACTGGGAAAGAAGGGGGAGGGCTTTGTTTTTCATTTTTTTAGTGAGACAGACGGTTATTTTAATGGGAAGTTACTTATTTATTTACTTTTATTATTATTGTTTGGATTATTATCCTACACACTGGCAGTGAAAATCGAAAGTTTCTACAAGCACCTTAATTTTAGGGTGTATGGTCTTAGTTTAGGCGGTAGAGTTTAGGGGTTTAGGTGTAAGGGTTTATAATTTAAGAATAGTGGTTAAAATTTAAAGTTTGGGGTTATAATTCAAAGTTTATAAGTTAAAACCTAAATATTAACTATATTATCCTAAAAATAAAACATCAATGTTTAAACCATAAATTCTAAACCTGAACCCTAAATTCTAATCACTATCCCTAAAGTCTAAACACCTACAACTAAACCCTTAAACTCTACACTCTAAACTAAGGCCCTAAACCCTAAAACTAAGGCATTTGTGGAAACTTTCGGTTTCCACCGCTAGTGTATAAGATATAAATCCTTATTGTTTTTAGGGTATAATATAATCGGGTCATTCAATCATGTGTTTGGTTAAAGTTCGAGCCTTTTTTAAGTTAAAATTTAATTATTTAATTAAAATTTTGTTATAAATAAGTTATTTTGTCGTTAAAATTAAAATGTTGGTTCATGTTTAGAGAGAATGTAGTGTCGAATTTTTTAAATATGAAGGTTAAATTTATTAAATTGTTTTAAATTGAGATTAAATTGGTATAACATATAAGTTCTGAAGACTGAAGTTGTTATTATTAGGGGTGAGCGTTCGATCGAGTCGAGTCAAAAAATTTCGAGATATTCGAGTTGACGAGTCATATTTTACAACTCAAACTTTATTTGAATTTTTTTCGATTCGATTCGAGTTTAAGAAATTCGAGTCGAGTCGAGTTTTCGAGTTCTTATAAAAATTTAACTGTAATTATTTATCACGTTATAGTAGGGTTTGATTCCAATTTAAACTCATTTCTCTACTCATATAAGATATGCACATATATATTTTTTCACATGTGACAATATTTCTTCATATTTTTATATATCATTATGTATATATCATAAAAAATAGAGGGACTCATCTCAAACTTAAAAATAAATCCACTAATTATTAAAAAATTCGAGTTATTCGAGTTATTCGAATTTTCATTTTACAACTCAAACTTTATTTGAATTTTTTTCGAGTTTATGAAATTTCGAGACGAGTCGAGTATTTTTGCCTCGAGTTGAGTCGAGTTATTCGATTTTTTCGAGTCGAATCGAGTTTTGCTCACCCCTAGTTATTATATCATTCTATGTTTCAAATTTAATCACAAAATTGATTATTTATAACAAAAAATTTAATTGAATAATTAAATTATAACTTTTAAGAGTAAAAAAGTAACATATTTATAACTAAACACTGAAACGCATAATTAAATGACTTGAAGTGTATTTTATACGTTATACATATATATATATATATTAAAAACGTATTCTACTTCTACTTAAAGGGGAGGAGGGAAATCTAGGTGAAGACAACCTCTTAAGGATTGTGAACTTGAGACCTAATAAGAAGAAAGTGGAGCAAGTATTAATTTAAGGCTTAATAATTATTTATCCCTTTAATTTAGTCCATGCATTATTTTATCCCTTTACAGTTTTAAAAAACTATAAATTTAAAATATATTTAAAAAAATAGAAATTTTGTCATTTTAAGACTTTTACCTTTTTATGAGTCTTTTTATTTATACATTTAAAAAAAATTAATATATGTGGCATGTTTTGATTGAGTGACGAGATTTTTTTAATAATATTATTTGGATAAAATGATCTAGAATGCATTTAGGGACAATTTAAGAAAAATAATATGAAACCAAACTAAAAATTAAAGTGAAAAATTAAGCCTCAGTTTAAGAAAATTGATTGATAGATTTAATTACTCATTTTCTTGTTACTTGTCTTGAGGCGAGTAAATTGAGAATTAGGAAAAAAAATACATCGACACTATTTTTAATTTATAAAGGAAAATACTTTGATGCACAAGCTTGTGTAAACTTTAGTTTACACAAGCCTTTTAATTTTAGGGTTTAGGGTTTAGGATTTTAGGTTAGGGTTTAGGGGTTTAGTATGTAGGGTATATAATTTAAGGTTTATGGTTAGAATTTAGAGTTTAGGGTCTAGGGCTTAAGGTTTAGGTTTTAGGTTGCTAGGGTTTGTGATTTAGATTTTAAATTTTATAAAAAGATTGTGTAAAAAAAATTTACACAGCTTGTGCATCAAAATAAAACCCATTTATAAATATCACCTTAATCATTATCATTAATGATTTTTACCACTATAATTTAATTACAGTATAATATTTTAATTTAATTTTAACTTTATATATAAATGAGACTACTCAAACTCAAATCATAATATTATCATTATTGAATCAAATATTCCTTGATTTTACCATGTTAATGTAGTGGCCGCCACAATATTTCATTTGAGTGGAGGGTAATTCGTCCGGTGCTTTTAAATAGCTTTAAAGAAAGTTTCCCAACTACTTGAGAAATTAAGTAATTGTTCACCATATTCAACTTTTAAATTATATTTTTTTTATCAGCTGAGTTACTTGCTGATAATTTTATCGTTGATTATAATTGTGCGATATGAATTGTGATCGTTAACTTTATTAATACGATAATAAACGTATGAATAATGACATGAGAGTTTGGTTGTTTATTTAAACTTTATAATCTTGATTGTTTCTTGTTTAGAGAACGTTCAAGTGTTTATTTTTTTTAAGAAAAATATATTGAAATTTTAAAATAATTTATATATTAAAAATATAAAAAATTTAAAGTGTTTAAATAAATATTTTTCATAAAATACAAAATGTTTTGTAAAGTCATTGAAAATTTATTAAAAGCAAAAAGGAAATAAAAATATATATTAAAGAAAGTATAAAATTTTAAAAATGTAAAATGAAAATTTAAATAATTCAAACTTTTTACCATACAAGTCTTTGTTTGTTGTCAATATGAGCATATTATTTCTCGAACGCATTTTTCAACGGAATATGCTATGTATTGGAGAAACTATCTTTTATGAGATTACTTCATATAGTTTAAGAATGATTGGATATAGTATGTTAATATATTTTTTATATTTTTTATAATTTTAATATGTTAATATTTTTGGAAATATTTTAAATTTTTTATTGCTTCCAATAACTTTTCAACTATTTTATATTTTTAATAATCCATAAAAGTAATTTCAAGTATTAAATAGTTTAATCAATTTTAAAATTTTATTTCTTATATATTTTTCTTAATCATTAAATGAGAACTCAAACTAAAAAAAACAAATCCTTAATTTTAAAAAAATCAATCAATTTCTCTACCATATCAATACAATATCGATCAATGATGAAAATGTTGATAAAAAAGTCTCAACTGATGAAAAATTCCAATTAGATAAAAAGATTTTTTCTTCTTCTTCAAAATAGATGGAGTTTTTTGTTCCTTAAAACTTTTAAATATAAATCATGTGACATAGAATAAATTTATAATATTTAAATAAAAACAAACATATGGAATGTCAAGTCTAATTTGTAGAATTTCCCTTATATTTTATGGTTGAAACATTAAAAAATATTGAATAGAAAAGACAAAAGTCGAGACTTAATCCATATAAAATGAAAAAACATAATTATTTTTAACTATTCAATAAATTAATATTTTTTAAGTTGCTACTCTACCGGTAGCCTCTTCACCTTTAGTAATTGACTTTCTTGAACTCACAGCCCGCCTTTATGGTTGACTCCTAAGAACTCAATTCTGAAATCATATCATGTACATAGATCACAGAATCCAAACCTATCCAAGGTTGCAAATTTATAAATAATACATTCATAGTTATTAAATTACGGTAAAATCTATATAAATTAATATACGATAAATTAATAATATCTCTAAAATAAAAATAAAAATCGGTTCCAATTTAAACCTAAGGTCTAAATTATTAATTTTGATAAATTAAATAGATAATAATTTTTCGGATGACTCTTATATAAATTTATTGTCCCTTCAATATTATAAATTAATAATTCTATAAAATTACAAATATAACTAGGACAACTAAGTAAAATATGATTCTATTGTTGTTTACTTCTTCTTAAAATTTAAATCTACATGTATTTTTTTTTTTGAATCAAAATCTACATGTATTTTATCGCTAACTTTTCTTACTGCATTCAAAAATTCTGATGTTGCATTAAGTTGATTTCCTTACCATACATAAACTTGCATTAAGTTTTAACTAGTACTACGTACAACAATGAACTTCTTTTTAAGGGTATGTATTATATTTAATTAGTCACATTGTACATGAATATTATTCAATTAGTGAATATAATTTATATGTTTTATTTATGAAAAATAATGTAAGTTTGTTGAATCAAAAAAATCTCTTTAAATTAATAAATTATTAATTTATCGATTAATTAACACATGTTTAAATAATAAAATTACGTGGACATAATATTATTAATTTAAAGAGATTTTACTGTATCAAGGAAGGGGTGTGAATTTATGAGGGAGTTAATGGACTTTCCACCAAATTTGTTGAGGCACCACGACTTCATTATCATGAATAATGTAACTACGTCAGTGGGGAACAAACTTTTAATTACCAATAGCAGTAACACTCTCCGTAATTAATGGAGTAATGAAAAGTTAAATGTTTATATTAGGCTTTTCAATTTATTAAAAATGATCGAATAAAGATTTAACGTTTCTAAATTTGCTTAAACAAGAGCATATTTTTTGACTTGTCAAATATAGAGATTAACGCTTTCAAATAACATTTTCAAATTTACTCAAATAATCACTAATTTGATTAAAGTTGATAACGTGATACTATATAGGTTAAATGGGTATTTTGCCCCTGAGTTCGACTCAAAAATGCAATTTCGCCCCTCGTCGAAAAGTGCACACAATGTGGCCCTTCAGTTCATGAAATCGATCAAATTGGCCCTTTGACCGACGTTGACCGTTACGATGCTGACGTGGCATTTAACGGTGATGACATGGCAGTCAATGATGTTGACGTGGTGGTCAACGATGCTGACGTGGCAGTACACGTAGGATGATGACGTGGCAAGAGGGGCTGAATTGATTATTTTAACTGAATTCAAGGGCATAATTGATTTTTTTCTTGAGTTTAGGGGCATAATTGATTTTAATTAAAAGTTCGATAACTTATTTAATCTTTAAGCTAAAAAAATAAAAACTATTAATATTTAAATAATATTTAAATATTCATAAAATATTAAAAAAACAAAAACACCATAATGAATTAAATATAAGTAAAAATATTAAAGTTATAAATATAAAAAATTAAAAAATATTTATAAACTATTAGAGAATCTTTCGATTGTTTCTCGTTATGCTACGCGTACTAACGTTTCTTGAACATATTTTCAATTGAGACATCCTTGTATTAAAGTATTAATAAAGCCAAAATTCTCTTTCATTTTTGTACATCAAGTATTAATGAGCATCAATTTGATGTAAAAAAGCGGGGGGAAAATTGAATTCTATTGTTACTCTAGTACAATGTTGATTCCACTAAAAAAATCTAACGAATAATAATATTCAAAATGACGAAGTCAAATGTTTTTCGATAAAATTGTTTAATTTTTTAATAATTTATAAAAAAATTATTAAGTTTTTAGATTAAAATTTATTTTTTTAATTCATAATATATTTTAATTTTTTATATAATTTTTATTTTCAGTAACTTTTAGAATATTTTATTTATTTTTATTAACTTTATGAATTTTTATAAAATAAATTGAAAAATATTTTGATCTTCTGTAGGAGTCTTCACTTTATTTTTTTTAAATTATTATCACTTAATAAATTTATTTATCTAGTTTTAATATTTTAAAATTTTAATAATTTCATACATTCTTATTTTTCAACTTAAATATTAAATAAGTTATCGAACTTTTAATTAAAATCAATTATGCCTCTAAACTCAGGAAAAAAATCAATTATGCCCTCGAATTCAGTTAAAATAATCAATTCAACCCCTCCTGCCACATCATCATCCCACGTGTACTGCCACGTCAGCATCGTTGACCGCCACATCAACATCATGGACTGCCACGTCATCATCGTTAACTGCCATGTCAGCACCGTAACGGTCAACGTCGGTCAAAGGGTCAATTTGATCGATTTCATGAACTGGAGGGCCACATTGAGTGCACTTTTCGACGAGAGGCGAAATTGCATTTTTGGGTCGAACTCAAGGGCAAAAGTACCCCTTTAGCCTATTTTTTTTACTCTTAACATTTATCTTTTCAGTTGCTTTTCACATGGCCTTTAATCTTCAAAATTGTAAAATTAATGTTTTATGAAAGAAAAAAAGTCCACTGGATTGTTAAAATTTTGATAACCTTAACGTGGTATATCAGGTATACTTCAATGATTGATTGGATGTTTTTCAAATGAAAAATCATGAGTTTTTCTTAAAAAACTAATTAAAAGAAAAAGTAGTTTATGAAAATATTAGACCCTTATTTGTACAGATTATAAAAATATTAGCCTTTGTTTGATAGTTTTGGAAAATTACATCCTTATTTAAACAAATTTAAAAACGTTAAACTCTTATCCATCAGTTTTGAAAGATTAGATCTTTATATAAAACTTGTAAAAGAAGATTAGACTCCTAATAAAAATGACAGCAATGAGTTCTTAAGGATAAACTTTTCTTTTTTTCTTTTCAAATGGTTTTTGACGAATCTACAATCGAAAAACAAATAAAATGGGCATTTTCTTAAAATAAATAAGTACTTGTTATTTTGTTTGTTTGAAGAAGTCCGGGGGGTTCAATTAATTTTTGCATTAGATGAAACGCCAAACACGGTCTTCTGTTTAAGAGACAGTTCAAATGGTCTCTACGTTTTCAAAAAGATGCTCGACTGTTATTTTAGATGTGTGATTTAGGATAATAATAATAAGGGTATTAAAATTGTCGGAGATTGAATCTAATTTTCTTTACCTCAACGCTATCAATAAATCACACCATACAACCAGATCCAATCAAGTTTATTTATTATTATTACTATTCAAATTTTAGCAAGTAAATAAGTAAAAATAGAATAAAAAATTAGGGGTTTTCATAATAATAAAAAGTTATTCTATCAATAGAAAAATTGCTTTATGTAGTAGGTCTCAAGTTCAAGACTTTGTGTATATAGAAAATCTCCAATGAAAGATTCACTTACCAAAGTCAAGTGTGCGACGAGGGCCAGTCTGCAGGGCAAAGCTCTGACAAACCGGAAGCACAACAACAACAAAAAACTGTTTTATATATGTTATTATAGCAAAACCCTATTAAGGAAGTAGAAGAGCAGTTTTTAGAGGCAAAAATGAAGGGTTTCATTTTTTTAAAAGAAATATAATTGCTGATCGTTCAAACAGGTCCTAAGGAATTATCTTTTAAAAAATGAACAGCAACGGGGAAGCAAAGCCAAAACCAACCTAATAATAAATGCAAAGCAAGGCATGGAAATAATCTGTGCTTGTTTTTCATGATGGAAATCGCCTGCCTCTTTATCATGCTCTTTTTATGCCCCCACTTTAAAATAGTGGGTATAGAGTTTCGAGTTTAAGGTTAGGGGTTGGGGTTAGAATTTACCGAGTTATGGGTATAATTTAGGGTTTAGAATGTGAAAATTAGAGTTAGAAATTAGAATTTAATTTTTAAAAGATTTTTAGTATGGGGCATAGAAAGAGACATGATTAGGGGGCAGAGGATTTTTACCCTGTTTTTCATGAGAAGGCAAGGTCAGGAGATAAATACTCAATAAACATAAGGGTTTAGAGGCAGAAGATTCGACAATACTGAATTGTAGCAGAAAGTGGGTGTTTAGTTTACTGACCTTCAATAAATTCAATTCATAGGATGACCACTGCCTCATTAAAAACGTCTTTGGTTTTATCTCCTTCAGCATCACTGCTTCGATGAAGGAACCTTTTACAGCTCTCTTTATTACCTGCAGGTACAATGCGTAGTACACCCCGTAAAACCAACTCCAAAAATTGATTGCAATTACTAGCTACATTCGAAAACTGCAAGTCAAACTCACTTTAGACAGGGATAGTTTTACCTACCTCTCGTAGAAGATGGATTCTTGCAAGACACGCCTCATCAAAACTCGTGCATTCAGTTCACATGCTCCCAAGCTCACCAACAATAATGAAGCAATAACCGCGATGCTGAAGTGCTGATGAGAGGATATCAGTTGAAGCATTCTTAAATTTACATCACTTCAGATGACACTCACTAGATGATTTCCGTGAGAAAAATGCAGATCACAAATTACAAAGCGGAATAGAAAACAAATAAAAAAAGGCTCAAACATGACAAAGAACTACTAGAACAGAGTAATTCTACAACAATGGGGGTGTATAAACTACTTTTGTCACCTTTATTTATCATCCATACCATACTAATACAAATTCCGCCTCAGTTTGAAAAAAAAACAGAGTACTCAATAATTTAGCTTCTTCCTAGCACATTATGCGTTATTTATGGTATTGATGAACAAAGAAAAAAAAGAACCCTCTAAAGGTGAATCATACAGTTGGTAGCTAACAATGGGTATCATGAACATAGCAGGGCAAAAAGTTGCTATGAGTGTGCAAACAACCAAATAGAATACATTTTGTATTACATGGTCGACTTATCACCATGAAAAGGGGCTTGCTCCCTGCAAAAAAATCTCATTTTCCACATCTTTTACCCATTGACAAACCCGGTTGCAAGTCTTTATGGCTAGAGCCTGCACATAACATAAATGAAACTTTAAAGTTTCTTTACAGAAAAGTATTCAGAGTGTATTTAAGACAAGACTTTAACTTTGAACGCAAATAAATGATTACGCTGAAACAAACCTTGTCTGCAAGGGGATCAAATGCTGCATAGAATTCAAAATCCTGTGTGACCCAGCAGAGTAAAACTGACGGAAAAAAATTAATCATGTTAACTTTAATGAAGGCTGTAAAACAAAAACCTAGTTCAAAACTCATAAGTAAGCAACGTTGTCTAATAACAGAGAACACACACAAAAAAAGCAAAAATATCAATTGCAGAAAAAGGCATCCAAACAACAAAATGAAACAAAAAATGCAACAATATTAACTTTTCACTATATAGTTAGTGTAAACTACGATGGAGGTCACTTATGTTTTAGTAAGTTTTCATTTTCTGACACTGAAGTTTGAAAAGTTATGTTATAGTCACTAATGTTATTGGTTTATCTCAAAATGATCAATCAGTCATTAACTTCCGTTAAATTGATGATGTGAGATGTTTAACAAAAGGGTTAATATCTAATTTTGGCCCTTGAACCATGGTTAAATATCAATTTAGAACTTTTACAATTTTTGTAATTATATTCTTAAAAAATGGGAAAATTATATTATTTTTAAAATTTTAAATTTATTAAAAAACAAATATATTTTAAAAAATGTATAAAATTATTAAAAATATAAAATTAAAGAAACATGAATATAAATATCCTTTAAAAATTATATATATATATAAAATAATTAAACAACCAATAACCCATTTTACACTCTTCAAAGCACTCAATAACTAAAAGTTTTGGTAGATTTCAATATCCCAAATCATTTCTCTTCAATATGCTTAATAAACAACCCAAAATACAGAAAAATTAGCAATTTTGAAACAAATTCAAAATAAAAAGAAAAAACATTCATATTCCAATTTTGATTACCCATTTATGTAATCAATAAATCCTAAATCTTGGAAAAATCGAAGCTCCACAACTCCACTATTAGTTCAGGGGTCAAATTAGATATTAAACCTTTTGTAAAACATACCACATCATCAATTTAACCGGAGTAAATGATTGAGTGACCATTTTGTGATAAATCAATAATGTTAGTGATCATAACATAACTTATCAAACTTTGTGATGAAAATGAAAGCTTACTAAAACATAAGTGACCTCCTATTTCGTTCTCCCAATAGTTAATTAGTTATAGTTAATGTTAGGGGAAGAGAGAATTACCATAGTTTGCATCTCTTCTAAACTGAGTTTTATGCGGCCCAAATCCTTTATCGTGCATGGAAGCATACAGTCTTTGGTAAGCTCTATATAATCTGCATGACAGAACCAGTTATCATACTAACCACAATGAAGCAAGATACGATATGCACTCAGTACGAAGAAGGTTCAATTGAATTTGTACAAGCTTCAGACCTTTTACCTTTTCTTTTGACAGGGACTGTTAAGTGGTGGTGAGAACTCAGAGGACACATATTGATCCAGGTATATACTACGATAAATGAAATGCCAAAGTCCAGCAGGACCACCTATGCCTATAAATGATTCCCTAGGCCTCTCAGGAGAATCCGGTGTAAGTGTTTGCTTGCCTAGATGAGGAGCTGGTCCAGGTCGAGGCAATGGATCGGCTGGCAAATCCTCAACATGCATTCCACCGTCTATCATTGACCTTTTAACTTCAGTAAGAACATTGGACTTCAGAAGAACCACTTCTATGCGAATCCTATAAAATTTCAGTCAAACTTCTTAACGATCTAGAACAGAAGAAAATGAAAACTAATACTTTTCTACATACAGAGATAACTTGTACTTCCTCAGTAAGGCATAGGTATTACTTAATATGGCTATATTTCCAACTTGTATGATGGATATGGGTCAGCCTAAATATATGCAGTCAATAGATGTAGAAATTAGGAATTTTATACCAGAAGTTCACTATATCATATGATCAAATTAGGAAAATATAGCTTACCTGCATTCTTTAAGGTGATAGAAGGCATCTGAACTGGTAGTAAGCAACATCAAGTATGTATTGACCTGTCACAAGAAATAAGATTTGTTATCCAGTGCTGTAGGCATGACCAACATAGAGAAAAAAACATGACATCATTGTATGTCGTAAAAGATGCATAAAGTCAATATGTTATGAAGCAAGTTGTCACTCACATCAAGAAAATGCACATAAGCATACAAAAATGCCATAGGATTATATCTTGGTAAACAGATTGGCGAGAACGATTCTGATGTCCTGCATAAACCATGTAGATCTCATAAGAACAAAAAGCCCACGAAATCATCCGTATAAATACAATGCTAACTCTGCTACATCATCATAGAAGAGAAAAAAGAGAATACAAGAAATGAAGAGACTCAGAGGGAACTGCACAAAGAATTAGCAGTCAATTAAGTTCAGAACTATCAAGATATTCATTTCTGCCTATCAATTGTAATATTGGGCTGTTAAGAACCTTCAACATGGCCATGAAACAACAAAAGAACTATTAAACATGTCAATTGCGTATAGGATGTAACAAGTTTCTGAAATGGAACTTCAATTGGTATTGTTAGGGAGACCAAGATAAGGTACAACGGGGAGGAGGTAGTTCATTAGCCAAACAATATTTAGCTAGAATTCTGCATAAACCAAGTGACCACCCAAGTCAGTGCCATTACTGCTTCCAACTACCCTAGTAAGGATGACTACCTAAGGGAAGGTAGAGGTACTGTAACAGAACAATGATGTCCCATGTGCGTCAAGGCATATGCATTTGAATGCTCCAGACTTGACCAAATATACAGGGATTAAAGACCAACTAGTGTTGATTCTACTTACCTAAATGACTCCGATGATAACACAAAGTTTGAAAGTAGCAACATATCATCAGGATGGAGGGAGTCTTTTTGTGCACCAACAAGGCTGATAACCTGACATTGACCTTCAGGTTATTAAAATACTCCGAACAGTAAAAATATTATTTTATGGAGTTAAACAAGAGAGTGACAATGACAAAAACATTTTTTTTTGTACTTTCAGAGCAAACTAAGTAAAAAGAGGATGAGGGAATTTTACCTTGTGTTTACACATTAGTATAGCAAATAGAACCCCAGAATCAGCAACATCTTGCAATATAGCACTCGCAGCTTGCCTTGTTGCATAAGCAAGTGGAAGACAAGTGTATGCATGAAGAAATGTAGCTGGGTTCCTGAAAGAAGGAAAAAAATCTTTAGGAGGTGCCCTTCAGGTAGAATATGAAAGAGGAGGAATATTGTATTGTAATTCACATATTATCCTTGTTCTAAATGTAGAACCGATATTTTCAACCAGGGATAAATGTGACAAACTGTTGAACAACCAAAACCAAAAATATCACAATTAACTTAAAATAAGTAAAAACTCAAGTAATTCACATCATTAGCTATGCAAGAAAACTCCCCCAACTGATAGACTGGATGAGAGAAGGGAAAATAAGGGCAGGATGAAGTGAGGACAAAACCAACATTATTGAACATGCAAGAAAAACCCAATAAAACGCCATATTATCCTTGTTCTGAATGTAGAACCGATATTTTCAACCAGGGATAAATGTGACAAACTGTTGAACAACCAAAACAAAAAATATCACAATTAACTTAAAATAAGTAAAAACTCAAGTAATTCACATCATTAGCTATGCAAGAAAACTCCCCCAACTGATAGACTGGATGAGAGAAGGGAAAACAAGGGCAGGATGAAGTGAGGACAAAACCAACATTATTGAACATGCAAGAAAAACCCAATAAAACGCACCAACTGAACAAGTGAATGAGAGAAGAAAAGACAACATCTGTTCCTCCGAGCAAAGGTGTCATATCAAACTTAGGGTTCTTCTCAAAGCACCTATTTATTGACTTTGTTAAGATAAGTATCAGCTGCAACCATTTCATAACCAAGCAAAAATGTTAGTAAGAGAAGTACTTTTGGGTGACTTCACATGCAAAAAATGTAAAATAACCTCTAACTGTCCTTGAAAAGGCAGTGGCAACCAAATTCATCTGTGAAGTAGAGATTTGCAAGGGAGACAAGCGATACCTGACCGTAAATAAGCTCTAACTGTCCTTTTAATGATTCAAAGGGCTCTTCTGTGCAGCTGATGCAAACTAAATAGATCGGTCCCTTCACAAGAAAGACCACCTAAACAAACAAATATGTCATTGCATATTATATTCAATTGATCAAAAACTAAGATGGGTTCTATAAGATTTAAAAGTAATAAGAAACAGTGGCGGTTTATAAGAAGTTGAGCTTTATTGATGAGGTCAACCACAAAACTTTTCATGTAAGCATGCCTATTTTAAACTAGCATCAAACCTTCTGCTATCACATCGTTCACTTTTATTTCAAAAAATAATTACTTGCCAGTAACATGCCTTCCGAATATAAAAACAGTCATTTTGAAGATTGAGATTCCACCACATCTAATTACTAAAATAATTCGCTTAATTTACAAACATAATTTTTTATTGCAGCTTCTCAATGTTTCTTTCGCGAGTAGTTAGAATGTGGAAGAAAATTCAAAGGACTACTTAAAAGCTTAATCACTAGTTCAAATGCAAAAAAAAAAAAACATAACAAAAAATTGATTCTCGAGCTAAAGAATTAAAAAAAATAGATATTCTTTCAGAGAAATAGAAAATATACAATACCTGGTGTTTCCCAGCCTTGACTAAGTTGACACGATCTCCTCTGAAAAACAAAGAATGAAATATTAAAATTCCTTCAAAGACTAATAAAAAGGAGAAAATAGCCCAAATAACTGCACTTGATAAAGCCAGAATCACTGCTAAAAACTAAGCTAGATGCAGCCAACTCTATGTACCCATTCTCCACGAAGGAAATAATGGCTTGTAGTGTTGCTGAAAAACCAGCTAGCTTATGCTCATCTCCATATCTGGAAGTCAAATATACAATAGATATCAAAATAGGATTTATTTGGAATTAGTTCATATTAAACTCCAGAGATTATGCACCTTCTAATGCTGGCATTTTTAGGAACTAGTGACTAACCTGGAATATATTGGTTTTCCAGAATTACTCAAAATAAAGAAATGCTTCTTCCTCTTTCTCCAAGAAATTGAAGCATCATCCTGTACTTCACTTATAAATCAAACATGACACCATATACCAAGTATTCTTTAAAATAACTTTTTTCCTTATCAAATGAGTGATGCCCGTGGAAGGCAAATGGTACTAACAGTCTAACATTCAAACAGTAAAATTGTTAACCGAATAATCGAGAACTCCACACGCTAAACCAAACTATTTATCTATATTAACAATGAAAAAATAAATGAAATGTCTAACCTCGTCGACGTGGCGTTTACCGGGAACCCAGGAGGAGGCGTGAGAATCGGAGAATCTTCCAAGGGAACCATCGTTCCTCAGTTCCTGAATCTCGTTATCATCGATTTCACTCGCTTCACCAATCCTCGACGGGCTTGTGGCGCTGCTACTCCCTCTCCCACCAGCATATCCACTACTGCTGGGACTTGGTGGCCCTTCTTCGCCAAAAATATCCTGATCCTCCACTCGTAATCGATCGTCATCTTCAGCGACGATGTTGTTTCTCCCCGGATTCAACGATCCATCGGCGATTTCATTCCCGTTTTCACGATGATTACGTTCTAATTCGGCCGGTTCATTCAGTGTCAACAAATCGAACTGTTCATCGACCGGCTTGGGGTCAGAATTAGGGTGAGCAAAGCCATCAGAAACAGAGGAAGATGAGCTGGAAACGGACGACATTATGGTTTACCGTACCAAAATAAATGAAACAAGAGGAGTCTAGGGTTTTGGAATTTGGGGGAAAGACTGGATTACGAAAAGAGGAATTGATTTTAGTTAATAGAAACACACTACTGCGATAAGGGTTTCAGCTTTGCTGCTGCCTACCAGTCGTTTTGCTGCAGTTTTGTTTTGGTTAGTTTGTCTTTGGCTCTTTTCCTTTGCTTTTTTTTTTTTTTTTTTTGGCGGGGGTCTTGACCGGTTGGTGTGTTGAAGTAAATGTTTGTGACAACGAGGCGGAGAGCAGCGAAGGCTTGTGTTGATCCGATCATCTGAGACTCTGAGTATTCTTTTTTTTTTTTTAGCATATAAGGAAGTATTTGTCTTCGATCTTAATTTTAAATATTTAAAATAGCATTCAGGCACGAACAACTTGCTTCAGTGGTTGAGGGAACAATTATTGTTTTTAAATGTTACGGTTTCGAGCACCAACAGCTGTAGCAAAGTGGTTGAGTATATTCATAACAGACATTACAACATAATTTATATTTGTATTAAAAAAAATAGTATTCAGATAAATTTACTCCATATAAGTGTTTAATATGATTATGGAAAAAATTCTTTCACCCACGTTAACTTTTAAAGTTATAGATATATTTTTTGAACCATTAGATAAAGTTAAATAAAAAAGATTAACAATAAAAATAAAATAAAAACTATTACAATAAAAGATAGAATAATAATTTTAATAATTTATTTATTTTCATCTAACAATTTAAAAAAGTGTGATTCTACACGATATAAATTGATCCTAACATAAAGTTAAATTATTGATATCCTATTGAGCATGCGAGGACAGCCTGCGGTCAGAGTACGCTCACTTGCTCCACTTTCTTCCCTTTAGGTCCCGAGTTTAAGATCTCTCAAGAACGTTGTCTTCACCTAGATTTTCGCCTTCTCTCTACATAGAAGTATAATAGGTATTAAAAAAACAAAAATTTTATTGATATCGTATTGTATTATATTGATAGTAATTTATATTATAATGGAAATGATTATATGTTCTAAAGACAATAAAACGTGTATATTGAATATTTTTAGTGTATAGTATTTAACAAATATAAATATTAAATTCATTAAAAATAAAATACAAATACTATAGTCATATTTAGTAATTAACGGATAATTGATTATATTAACTGATAGTTGGTTGCATTAACTAATTTGACTACCTGGTAATATAAATGTGTTTGGTAAAATTAATTGATAATCAATACTTAGAGATGGGCACGGGTCGGGTCGGGCCGAGTTTTTGGCCCACCCGAACCCGACCCGAAAATATTAACCCTAAATTCGAACCCGACCCGACCATATCTTTTAAAAAACCCGACCCGACCCGACCCGAAAATAAATACCTTAAACCCGACTCCGACCCGACCCGAAAATAAATACCTTAAACCCGACTCCGACCCGACCCGACCATATCTTTTAAAAAACCCGACCCGACCCGAAAATAAATACCTTAAACCCGACTCCGACCCGACCCGAAAATAAATACCTTAAACCCGACTCCGACCCGACCCGACCCGACCCGACCTATATAAAAAAATCAATTTTAGGGACTAAATTGTAAAAAAATAATTTTAAGAGACTTAATTGTAAAAAAATAATAAATTTAAGGATTAAATTGTAAATAAAAAAATCAATTTTAAGGACCTAATTATAAAAAAAATATAAAAATGGGTATTATTGCAAATATCCCTAAAAATTTAGGAGGAAATTACACTATTAGTCTCGGGTCGGGTAGGATTTTTTCACCCTAAAACCCGAACCCGACCCGACCCGAACCCGATTTTTTTCATAAAAATACCCGACCCGATCAGGCCGGGCCGGGTCGGAACCCGTCGGGTCCGGGTTCCGTGCCCATCCCTACCAATACTAGTTGTTTGCTTATTTGAACAAGAAAATATCATATAAAAATTTAATATATTCGATACTTGTTTAAATAATTATTGATTGTCAATATTTGATATTTATAATAGGTTAAATTGTCACTTTTGCCCATGTAGTAGACTCAATTTATCAATTTTGTCCCTATGGTATTTTCGCATCAATTTAACCCCTGAAGTAGTTATGTAACACCCGAGTTTAGGGGTCGGGTGAAAATAATATTTTAATATTATTTCAGGTTTCGGTTTTATAATTAAAATAATTAAGTAATATTTTAGTCTTCATATTTTAATACAAACATTTTATGTTGGACCAAAATTTATTTGAAACACATTTTTCCATGGGATTTGCAAATAGATGAAATTGTCATCTCATTAATGGCAAAAGGGTAAATAAATGGACCTTCAAAATTTAAAACCCCTTTTTCACTAAAGTGAGCCTTGTCATCTTCTTCTCCACCCTTGTTTCCCCATTTTCACTACAAGAAGGGAGTTTCTCTTCATTTCACCATTTCAACTCTTTCAAACTTCATATTTGGAGCTTTTTAAAAGGTAATTGTGTTTTTGACTTAGCCTTGTCTTCCTCTTCATGTTGGTACCAATATTGCTCATTATTGTTCATGATTTTGAAATTGGAAGTTTTAGGGTTTTGTTTAAAAATGAGAACTTTATGGCCTTTAACCTAAGCTATTGAGTTATTATTGTTATATATGTTGATTACTACCCATAAGGTCCAACATAGTTAATTTTTACATGGTTTTATGTGGAATCCTGAATTTGGGTTTTAATGGATTTTTTGAAGGGTTTTGGGTGAGTTTTGGGAGTTGTTTTAGGTGAGAATTGATAGGCTATTGGTAGTACTATGGTTGGGGGTTGATTTTGGATCATTTGTGGGTGCAATGGATGTTGGAAACATGGTTTTTGAACATGATTTTAGGGCTGTCCGAGATTGCAAATATTGGGGTTTGTTCATGGTTTGCAATATTGTAAATTGTATTTGAATTGTATTCCGGGTTGGTATTTTGATGTTGGGCTGATTTGAGGATTATTTGAATTGTATTGAGGTTGTTTAGAAGCGAGAACTTGCGTTGGAGAAGCTTCGGGAAGAAATCCGGAAACTTGAAGGTGATGCTTGCTTGGTAGTTGAGCTTGGAGGTAGAGGTGAGTGGTTTTGAGTATTTGGTTCAAGCATGTGAACTTAGGATGGGCTAGGTAAACTCACCTAGAGTTGGGATCAGAGTGGTAGCCTAATCCCAAGCTTTAATTAGAGACTTTGGTTGCACTCTTTAGTGGTCGTATATGCCTCGTGTTAAATTGTGTTGGTGTTGATTATGCATATGTTGTATACATGTATATTGAGGCATGTTTGATGCGTTGTTATATGCATGTTGATGATAGATATGATATGGTTATACACATGTGTAAAATATGATGTGATATGGTTGTTAATGATGTACATGTGGTGTTGACGTGTGAAATGGTATTATGAGATGATTGTATGATCTGAGGATCATGGTGAGTACATGCTAGACATGAAAGTGTGGTTTGTGCATGACGGTGAGTCATGGTGAGTACGTGCTAAGCACGGAAGTTGTTATGGATTGATATTGTGATAGATTAATGAAATGTGTAGTATTGACACTAGTATGCTTGGGTACAAATGATCGATCATTAGGATGTTTAGTGTGCACACGTGAGTCAAAATGCGCGCGTGGTCTTGATGATGGTAGTCATCAAGATGGAGTACGGGTTCGCCCGGAAATCTTCTTATATATTTATATGTCGGTGATGAGTGGAATCCCATCGACGGGGCGTGAGGATGAGTGGAATCCCCTCCGCGTGAAATGAGGCGTGAGGATGAGTGGAATCCCCTCCGCGTGAACGGTGATGAGTGAAATCCCACCGTCAGGTAATGGTTGTATTGTTAGATGAGAGTTCCAACGGTTATCCGAGTATTCGAGTCATAGCTAGGTGACAATACGGATTGTGGTTTATGTTGCCAATATGTGATTAATTGTGAACCATTATGATTTGGGATGTGTTGCTAACATGGTTAAATATATGTGATTACATATGTTATGGATTTAAACATGTTGAGCATGACATAACGTTGATTATATGTTCATGCATCATGTTCATTTTGGCCTTTGCGGATCGGAGGTAAGATCATGCATTTCATTTTGGAAATTGCTCGTGATTGGACCCTGCATTGTCGAAGGTTTGTTTTATGAGCTTACCCTCACTAAGATTTTATTCTTACGCTCTCTTTTGTTCGACAATGCAGATCAATGGCTTGTGGGTGGCAAAGGCAAGGAAAGGTCTCCAAGTGTTGCTTACGGTTAGCTCAAGTATGGTCTTTAAATTGTATATTATAATAGTCAAGCAATGGGATAGGTGTTGTTGATTTGTGCTATTGTCGGTTGTGTAGGAGCATGTTCAGACTCCCTATTTATGTTGTTGTTGATTGGCTTGTTGATGCCATGTTTGGATTGTAAACCATGTCTAAATTGCTTACCTTGTGTTTTGGTCATGTGCCTTGTGAGAATGCCTAAGTGTAGGGATGTTGAAGCATGAGATCTTAAGTGCTTGTATGTTCATATATGCATAAATTGCCCTTTTGTATGAATGCTATGTATGGATGTTTTGTTATTCGTTTGATTGCTTCCTTTGACTTTAGTATGATTACTTAAATGTTGGTATGTGCATAGAAGAGTCCAAAAATGCATATAGAGTCGTGTTCAGGGCCGTCAAGTTGATAATTGTGGAATTGCAGTGCGGGGCGTATCGATACGCCTTAGGGCCGTATCGATACGGCCTTGCCCAAAAGCCACGATTTTTGGCCTGGCGTACCGATACCCTGGGGGTATCGATACCCTCCAAAGTTACTAGAATTTGGAGAAGTGGGATGATAGTAGGGCGTACCGATACGGGGTTCACGCGTATCGGTACGGTTCGACCTAGTTGACCAAGAGATGTTGACCGAGAAGGGCGTATCGATACGCTCGAGGGTTGTATCGATATTGTCTTCTTGTGTTGACCATAGAGAGTTGACTTTGGTCAATGAGTATCGATACCCTTGACAGGTGTATCGATACGGCCTGCTTAATTACAGAAAATTGGTTGTTTTAAAGGTGATGTCTCAAATGATCGTTTTTGTATTGCTCTTGTTTCCGCTGACGTGTTTCACATAGGATATGATAATGCATTTAGACAAGATAAATAAAAGAAATTTTCTAGGGTTGCTAACCGATGTGGGACCTTAACGGGTTTCACTCGGTTTTCCCCGTGTGGCCCACTCAGACCGGTCATCCGGCCAGACCGTGACGAGGGGGTTACAAGTTAAATTGCATCACCGTTTACCCCTTGACTGGCGGAAGCCAACAGTGACCGTTACGATGGTGGCCCTTGTAGTTTATGGTGATGTGGAAGGGGAAAATTGATTTTTTTCAAGGGAATTCGAGAGCTAAATTGATTTTTGGTTAAGTACAAGGGCCAAATTAATTTTTAGGTAAAAATATGAATTTAAGAAAATATTAAAATACTAAATGATATAAAAATAATAAAAAATTAAAAAAAAATTATTAATATATGACTAAAATAACAAAAATCTAAAAAAAAATAAACATTATAAAATTAAAATATCATAATCTATTAAATTATAAATTATTCAAAATCAAAATTTAAAAATAAATTTTATCCTCTAATCTTAATTTTTAAATTTTAAACCCTAAAAATTACAAACTTTAAATTATAAACCCTAATTTAAAAATTTATTAATATAAAATGAGTATGAATCATAAAAGTATGTGTACAAATTTAATCAAATGAAAGGTTTAAATTTTAGGTTTAAGTTTTATGATTTAGAAATTAGACTTAGAGTGTAAAGTTTAATTTTTTTAGTGTTGAGAGACATGAACACCAAAAAAGGTAAAAGATTTTTGTTCGATTGAGATAATCACATTAACCTTATTTTAGGATTTTTTCTTCTTTAAATTTTTTGAACAAAAAGAAAATCAAAACCGACCAAATTTTTTTACGAAAATTTTTATATTTTTAAATACTTTATAAATATTTTAAATTTTAATTATTGAATAATTTATGGTATTTTAATTTTATAAATTTTACTTATTTTTATATTTTTTAATTATTTTATTTTATTTTTAGTCATATATTAATAAAAAATTATTTTATTATTTTTTAATGTTATTTTAGTATTTTACTCATATTTTTTTCTTCTAAAAATCAATTTTGTTCTCATACTCAAGCAAAAATGATTTTTGGCCTCAAACTCGCTTGAAAATTCAATTTTGCCATTTGCCACATCATCGTAAACTGCCACGTCACCACCGTAATGGTCAATGATGGCTTCCGCCAGTCAATGGGGCAAACAGTGATGCAATTGGAATACTTCAGGGGCTAAATTGATGCAAAAATATCATAGGTTGAAATTGATAAATTATGACTACTACAGGGGCAAAAGTGACCCTTTAGCCTTTATAATATATAATAGAATATGAAAATTAGGTTGAGACTATTCTCTATTTGGAAAATTCTACAACGCTCGATGAACACCGATGAGAACCACTAACGACGAGCATTGATAAGCACTATTAATTTAATTTATAAAGATTTAAAATCTAAAGGACTCAACGTATAATCATAAATTATTTAACAATCAAAAGGTAAATTAATTAAAAGTTATAATTATGTTTATAATTTTCTTTTAAACACATATCAAAATATTTATCCACCCCTAAATTACAAAACTCTAATTTTTCTTTATTTAAAAGTTGTTGTCGTCGTTGTCATCGTCGTCGTCATTGTTGCTACCTTATGCCGTTATTATCTTTACCTCCTGCATGATCGCTGTTCTCCACCACTCTAATCTTAGCTCCATATTTTGCCGTCCACTCTTCTCCGCTCCAACCCTAGTTTAATTTAGTTTTAAATTTCTTAACCATATCCAAATATATTATCCAAAGTCAATTTCAAATTAATTAATTTACTAATAATTCAATTAATTTGGTTCGTTTTTTTAACTAACCCCTCAATTTGAATAGCATTTGAAACAACAACAACAGGGCACGCCGACAATAATTTAAATTTTAAATGAATAAAATTAAGGTTTTATATTTTAGGATAGATATAATTAAATATTGAATTTATATTTTAATTTTTAAATAATTTATAATTATACGGTGAGTCCTTTAGATTTTTATTTTTTATAAATGAAATTAATAATTATCATCGATGCTCGTCGTTATTGGTGCTCATCGGTACTCGTCGAGCGTGACAAACTCATCCTCTCTAGAAATAATTTTGAGGCTAATTTATTGATTGTCAATATTTAATTATATCTATAATATATGTTTAGTGAATGATTCTATTGTTATTATTATAAAAAAGAATATGAAATTTAGTTTTTATTAATATATATTAATTTTTATATTCTTTTAACTAACATCAATTCGAACCCTTATATATATTAATTTTTTGTATAGAATTTTCTCTCTTTATTTATTAGTTTCTTTTTTTATATAGAATTCGTGAGTTATAGGAAACACCAACCTAGCATCGATTGAGTTAGTACATGTCATGAAATTACTAAGGCATCCTTCTACGTTTCACATGTTTCATGACTTGCATAAAGGTTAAATTGGTCATTAAACTGAAAACCCTGGCTATATTATCTCAACTTTCACCCTTCCATTTCTGAAAACCCTAGCCCACTTTTTCTCCTCCATCAAAGAACAAACCCAACAATGCCGCCTAAGTTCGACCCAACCCAAGTCGTCGACGTCTTCGTCCGCGTCACCGGTGGCGAGGTCGGAGCAGCCAGTTCTCTCGCGCCAAAGATCGGTCCACTGGGTCTCTCTCCCAAAAAGATCGGTGAAGATATCGCCAAAGAAACCGCCAAGGACTGGAAGGGTCTCCGCGTAACTGTCAAACTCACCGTCCAGAACCGTCAGGCTAAAGTCACGGTGGTCCCGTCGGCAGCGGCTCTTGTAATCAAGGCCTTGAAGGAACCGGAGAGGGATAGGAAGAAGACCAAGAACATAAAGCATAACGGGAACATCAGCCTCGATGACGTCATCGAAATTGCTAAGGTAATGAAACCGAGGTCGATGGCTAAGGATTTGAGAGGGACAGTGAAGGAGATACTTGGCACGTGCGTTTCCGTTGGATGTACGGTTGATGGGAAAGACCCTAAGGATTTGCAACAGGAGATTGATGATGGAGATGTTGATGTTCCTTTGGAGTGAGAAAGTTTGTTCTTTTCGTTCGTACGATTGTCCTCTTGTTTGTCATATTATAAAATGTTCCATTTTGCAATTTTGATCAACTTGCGGATATTTAATTCAGAGGTTTTTTTGAAATCTAATTTAGATAATTTCAAGTACTAAGCTTTCTTTATTTGTTTTTTATGTTCATTTAGCTTATATTGCCTACTTTAAATGATAGTCTTGTGCTTGGCGCGAAATGAATGGAAATTCCGTGTTTTGATAGTGTCTCAACTTGGTAAGTAAAAATGAATCGAAAACCCAAGTTTGTAGCGTTTTTATTTGGTAAATAAATGGGAAATGTCCCATATTTGTTGAGTTTCAGTTGTTGTATGCTGAAGGAAGTCAATCACATTGGTTTTTTTGTTATCAATGTGCCATGTTTTTAGCTCCTTTGAATTGCTGTTATTTTGGATGTCTTGGCTAACGTTTTGTGTTGCTTGGTCTGCTTAGAGGTTGGTTTCTTGATGAATGCTTAACTTGTCAGATTCTGCTTGCTAGTTTCGAGTGTAGAACATAGAACAAGATGTATTTCGTGATGATGGTGCCTAAGAATCATATACTTTTTCCAGTGTAGGTTCACATTTTAGTTTCTTTAAAAAGTCTGTGAGCCGGCTATTATTTTCTGTTGTTACGTGCAGCAACCATCACTTGTGGATGTGTATAGCTCTTGTTTTATTTGTTTGGCCTAACTTTGCTTCATTATTAAACGTTTTACGGGTTATTCTTTAACTTTTCATATGCTGAAGCCTGAAAGTGTTTTTCTTGGTTCATGTTGCATCCTGAATGTGTGATGGATGCATATAATGTGCTGACTTACAGTAACATACATGTCTAATTTAAGGCTCTCGTGTTCGTTTGTTTCTAGTCAATTTCCTCCTCAGCTTTATATTTTTTTGGTTGCTTTGAATGACAATCGCAGCATTGTGCATAGGGTCTTTTCTGCCTCAAACTTTCATGTAACTGGTTAGAAGTTTGCTCTGAAGGATGATTAAGTTTAGAGATTAAGTGTATTTCATTGTGGCTTGAGATTCTATTTTTAATCATATAGTGCCTGATTTTGGAAGAATGATAGCATTGCTGTCACTCAATTTGTACTTGATTCAGACTCATAATTGTATGACCATATTGGATATGTATGCTGTTGCTTTAATAGGAGAGTGGTGGTATTTGTAAGTTGTTGCTCATCTACCTGAAAACAGGTGAAAGCCTTGGGATAGAGTAGGATCTTTTGATGAATTTGCCCTCAGAAAAATTCTCTTTTTGCCTGCCTATTCTTGTATGTTTGTGCTTGTGTTCTGACCCATTTGGGAAGCTTGTTACGTTTTTCTCTTTTGGATATCTAATCAGTTGGTGTTTGGAAGATATGTGATTATTTCTTTACGATCATTCATTCTTTTTTGTCATTGTTTCAGTGTTTCCCGTTCCTCATTCTGTAGGTATTATCCAAGTGTTTAGATCTTTTTTGTCATTGTTTTAATGACCATGAAATGAAATTCACTTTTAAAGAAAATGGAAGAGGATGTTGTCTTAGTAGTTTAAGGTGTGTAATTGTGGCGCGGTTTTGTAATTTAATTTGAACAGTGCTTTTGGGGGATACCGAAACAAGTGTTAACTGTTTGTAGGGATGATATAATTTTTCGATTCTACAGTGCTTGGTATATGTAGGATGATACACTTGCTGTTATTCAAATCATACTTAATCCAACTCTCATGATTGTAGCCATAACATGGGATATGCTTGATGCTTCTTTAACATAGAATGGTGGTATCTATAAGTAGATATTCATTGACCTCCGAACTGGCAAAAAAATGTACCTTGGGATGGATAGGGTGGGATCTTTGGTTGAATTTGCCCATAGAACAACTCCCCCTCAGCCTGCCTGTCCTTTGTGTGTTTGTGTTTTTAATCTTAGCCGTTCAGAAAGCTTGCATTTTTACCCCAAGATCTATGCTAGATATCTAGGCGGTTAATTAATTATGATCATTCATTCTTTAACATGGTTTTACATTTTGTTGGATTTTTAGCTGAATATATCTCAGTCCTCTGACCCTTTCCCGGTTTTGTAGATAGCATCTATATGTATGCGTAGACATTGTTGTCAATGCTTTAAGTGTCACTTTTAGAGGAAAGGGAAAAGGGATGTTGGCTTTACTTATTTAGATTCCTGATTCTGCCACTTGTTGCGGGGCTATGATTTCCCTTTTGGCGTCCACCTTTTCATCATATTGTACCGTCATTTTCATGGTTGATATTTCACTGGCGCAGATTCTGTTGGAGGTGCCATTTAACACCAGCGTTGGAAAATCTTTGTTGTTCTTTAGATTTTGAGCATCTAATAATGGAGTTAGCCCAACAAATTTAAGACATATTTTGAAAAAAAATATCCATCTTCTTTCTCACTTTATCATCGTCCACGTGTGTTAGCTCCTTGCCGACCGTTAAATAGTTTCATTATCATCTCCGACATGTTTTCTGTATATAAACACATACATTTTCGACAACTCTTGCGTGCAAAACCAAAATCTGCATTTGCCATAGTTGTGTTGTGTAACGGACCTTTAGCTAGCTCCCCTCTCTCTTCCTCGGTGATTGCAATTGGAGGAAGAGAAAAGAGAGAATCTATCTCCCCATTGTTCGTTTCGTTGTTTCGAATATTTTGATTGATCAAGGATGGCTAGAGAGCTGAAGTACCTGATGAAACCTTGGATTGAGGCTGCCCCTCCATCCCTCATCGATTTCTCGTCACGGGCTTCCAATATTCCGAAACTAGAGACGATCAAAGAAGAGCGAGCTGAGGAAGAATACGATGATGATGGTGATGATGATGACGACGACAATCGTGGAAGCGATGAATTTATGAAGTGCGATTAGCTTTTTTTGTTATGGTTAGGTTGGAGTTGGCGTCCTGGTTCTTGAAATGAACTTTTTAAGAGACGTAAAATGAAGCACTTAAATGTTGATAATCATGTATTTTAATATTCATCGTAGTGTATGTAATAACTTTTGGTTCGTGTAATAAATTAGTGAGAAAGGGGCTATGGTGGCCGGAGATGCAGTTAATGATGGTGGTTTGTGTGTGATCGGAGGTTAGAGATTTGTTTGTTTGAAGAAGATGAAGAGGATATTTTCCAAAGAGAACAATATGTTTCTCTGTACTTTCTTATTATTCTTCATTATTAAATGTATACAGAGTAAGCCTTTAAATAGGCTGATATAGAGTTCTAATATAACTAAAACTATACTTTTATCTCTAATTTAAATAATATTTCTCCCTAATTTAAATAAGATTTCTAATAAATCTAAACTACTGATTTGGGAATAAACTCTACCACTTCTCGGATAACTTACACTCTCCCTCAAACTCTAACACTTCTCAGATAACTTACACTCCCCCTTAAGCTGGTGAGCTAACGTAGTAGAGCACCAGCTTGGATCTTGAATGTGATGCCCTACTTATATTTCTTCTGTTGTTTCTTAGAGAGAAAAAAAGATCTCCCTTTTTCGGGAGCCATTGAGTTGAACAACTAGGATATAATCATGTTGTTCTTTGCACGGTCATTGTTGAAAATTTGCAGCTGATGTTGCTGGTTTCGGCATCCTTCTTGAGTTGACTACCAACTTTGCTGTAGTTGTTGGTTTTGCACCTTCTTTAGATGTCTTCCAGCTTTCCTCTGTTAGTGATGACTAAGTAGCTGCTTCCATTCAATAAGGATCACAGGAATCTACACTCTCCCTCAAGCTGGTAGTTACACGTACTAGAGTCCCAGCTCTAGTTTTTGATGTAGAATCCCTTGAAAAATAATATAGTTTTTCTTTAAGGCTAAACTAAAACTTTTTCTCATATCTTTTTAGGATTGATGGCTAAGATAGAACCAAATAGTTTTTTTTAAGGCTAAACTATAACCTTTTCGACAAAACAACAAAAATAAACGAGCAGAAATTTCACCAGAGATGTAAGATTCAAACGAAGGAGAAGCCAAGGAACGAGCGTGGCCTAATGATAGCAGCGGGAAAAAAGTGTGCATATGAAAAGAAAAAAAATCAGATCAGAGATGGCAGCAGTGGTGACGACATCAAGACCGATGTTAGCTCATGATACCATGTGAGAAAGGGGCCATGGTGGCCGGAGATGCAATTAATGATGGTGGTTTGTGTGTGATCGGAGGTTAGAGATTTGCTTGTTTGAAGAAGATGAAGAGGATATTTTCCAAAGAGAACAATATGTTTCTCTGTACTTTCTTATTATTCTTCATTATTAAATGTATACAGAGTAAGCCTTTAAATAGGCTGATATAGAGTTCTAATATAACTAAAACTATACTTTTATCTCTAATTTAAATAATATTTCTGCCTAATTTAAATAAGACTTCTAATAAATCTAAACTACTGACTTGGGAATAAACTCTACCACTTCTCGGATAACTTACACTCTCCCTCAAACTCTAACACTTCTCAGATAACTTACATAAATTATTGTTTCTATGATGTGTAGATCAATCAGTCAAATGTAAAAATAAAATCGTTGAGCGATTTCAATGAAAAAAATCATTTTAGGGGATTTGAGTTCGAATATTTATGTCTGCATATAACTTATAAAATGGTTAAGAAAAAGTATTTCACTCGCATAATAAATGTAGGATAATTTTACAGTAAATGTTATATACCGCAATATATCACTACTCATATGTATCGTAATGTACCGTTAACTGATTTAATTAGTTTTAAAATTTTAAGGGTCGAAAGTGTTGTCATCTCCTTTTAAAAAAAAAAATTTAAAAAAATTTTATATTACTTTTTCAAATTTTTTATTTTTTAATTTAAAAAAAATAAATTTTTATTACTATAATAATTTTTACATTCACTTTAATTTAAGGCTAAAGTTTATAAATGGTTACTAAACTTTTATCAATTATTCATTTTGGTAACTAAATTTTCAATTGTTTCAATGTTACTATTAAATTTTTAGTTTTGTTTAAATTTGGCCACTGACCCGTTAAAACCTATTAAAAGAGTGATGTGGTTGTTAAAATATTTTGTATAATAACACATTTAGTCCTCCATGTTTACACATTTAAACAATTTAATTTTAATTAAAGAAATAATAAATTTAACTCTCATTATTTTAATTTTACCTTATTTTAATTAAAAATAATAAATATGAAATTGCTAGCTTGCTACCAAGTGACATAGACTGCTGGAAATTGTCGTCAAAATTGGAGCTACCGTGCTGATAATCTAACACCAAACAAAGTTTATTTATTTATTTACAATTTTTTCATGCATAGATTCATAGAACGTAGGTGAAGTTTAGGCTGAGATTCCCAGAACAAAAAAAAAAGTGTTAGAAACTTTCTAAAACGAGTGGGTTTTGTTAGTATGGTTGGGATTCGGAGAGACAATGTAACATTAGTTACAATTGAAGGATTAAAATAAAATATTAAATTATCTTTAATTAAAATATAGTCAAATTGAAATAATAATTGTTAAATTTATTATTTTTTCGAATTATGATTAAATTGTTTAAATGCGCAAACGTAGAAGATTAAATGTGATGTGATCTAGAGTGTTGTACTTAAAAGAATCAAAATTAAAAAAAAAAATTGCTAATTGTACCTAAAAGAATCATTAAATCTCACAAAATTAAAAAAATAGCCAAAACTCGTAAATTATTGCGTCAAAATCTATCCTTATTACGAGCATACTAACAACGTAACAAGTAATTAATGTTGTAGAAATTATGGAAGTGTTAGGTTGGCGTAGCACTGTCGGCTATTAAAAATAACAGACGAGACGGCACCGTCCAGCCTAGGGGTCACTGTTCAGTGTTAACCCTTCAATCCAAGGGACAATTTAATTTCATAATTGATAATTCCATGATTGAAAATTATTGCATTGATGACACGTGGCGTATTCATAGCCATAAATCAAATGCAGAGAAACTGCATAAAATATATGCAGCCTGCAGCCACGAGAAAGACTAGAGGCAACGAAATAAATAAATAAATAAATACTTGAAAGTTTATTATTAACTTTTTAAAGGGAATATTTGAGCTTTTTTTATCCATAGAGAATAATTGAGTTATAATGATATAATATGATATAGATGATAAAATCATGAGGTTAACGTTTGAGAAAAATGCAATTTATCGCTTGGTCGGTCTATATACTTTATTAATATCAATTAATATTATACATGATGGCGTAACAAAAAATATTGAATTTATGAACGCAAGAAGTGTATTAGTAAAAAAACGAATAATATTCATCTCATGAGACACGAGTTTCAATTACAATGTCTGTAAGGTGCATGTATTTTGTCAAAGAGTTAAAAAATAGATATTACCTTATAATCATCTTTAGATTATTAAAAAATAAATTATTTAAAATTATTTAAAATTTTCAAACCACTATATATATATATATATTTCATTGATGACAAAAAAAACGGTAGTAGTTTTCGACGTTTAAAGTTTAGGGTTATAGTAAATAATGAAGTAAGGTCTAGGCTTTGATAGGCAATAATGGGTATTGATAGATTGAACTTGTTAGATAATAGAGTATGTTAAAATGCGATTATTGTTGATTTCGGATGGCATTTTTGATGAAAGTATAACAATTCACGAGGATATTTAAATAGAAGTACAACAATTTCAATTTTTTTAAAAAAAATATTTATTCTAAGAAAGAGTCACGATCCTATCAATTCATTCCACCATTTATTATACAATCTTTCTAAAATTATAATTAAAAAAATTGATTGGCATTGATAAATTTGATATTTATAAAACTTCATGTAAATATTTTCCACTTGGATTGTTTGCTTCTTTTGTACTATTAAATTACCCTTTGGATTATCTTGAAGGTTCCCCTTAATATATATATATGGGTTATGATCAACTTACACAGTGTAAAACTCTTTAAATTTTATACGTTTTTTGGATCGTTGGATGGGGAAAATGGATAGTTGAGATTAACTCTGTGTTTTTAATTCCCAAGTGATAATCTTCACATATTTTACTGTTAATCTCATTCATCCGTTTCACTCATCCAACGATCCAAAAAACGTGTAAAACTTAGAGAATTTTACACAATGTAATTTGATCATATCCCATATATATATGGTCGTTGCAATATTCTTTAATCTAGCTGGTCATGAAATATTATATGTTTATTCATGCAAAACGATTCTCAATCTCATGATTGAGAGGAAAAGGCAGGCAAGAAAAGATCCAAACCCGTCATTTATTTAACAAAATTCAATTTGCTTTTAGGTACGTCCGGATCACATGTCTATCTGGCAAAGCCATCACCACCATAACACTTTTGCTAATTTATTATATAGTTCAATTTTAATAATTAGGGATATTCATATTCTTATACTACCATTAGTTATTTTCTCTTTACAGGATAACGTATGATAATAGTTTTATATTGAAGTTACACCATGATCGTTTTAGTTCTTTATTGTTCAATTATTTGAAAATTCTTAGCGAAATGTTTTTCTAATTATGAACATTTCATCTAAATTAGTATTGGACTATTGCAGCAATGTTGGAAGTTGTAATTTGAGTATAAAAGAAAACAAATACTATGTATTTATTGAAATTCAAAACTAACTTTATTTATATTTCTCTGATTGTGGTTTCATGTTTTAAAGTGATTCATAATTTTAAACCTTAATTTGGAGGTTAAACAAGTAAACAACTCAAATTTTATTTTATTTAAAAGAGTGAATCAAATTTATGTAACATTAATAATTTGGTGTATAATTTTATACATCGTTAATGATTTTTAAATAATGTCACGTCTTGTCTACTAGCTGCTCTCCACTGCTAAAATTTCTTCAACTCTAGTTACTTTTTACTTTGATTAATCCCTTTGATCAGTGGTTGACAATCAATTTTTGTATTGGATGTCGACCACCGGATCTATCAGTTTTCTTGTTTTTTTATATTAATAAGAATATCTTTCTCTGCTCTTGTGATACTTTTTTGTCATTGTGACATGTCTTCGTTTCTGTTTTGTGGTTTGGTTCATTTGTCTTTGTGGCATGTTTCAGCATACCTTAGCAATCGATTGTTGTTCGCACAGAGATTCAATCGACGTTAGTTTTTTATTTATGTTTTGTCGGTGGTCACTTGGAAAGTTATATCCACATTCGGTTGATGGTTGTTTGTCTATGAAATCAGTCTTGGGTAGCGGTACTTTTTGCTTGACAGTTTGGATTGCGCACTACTTCTTTCTTTGTCTCATTTGGACAGAGACAAAAAGATTCAAGAGTCTGCTAAGTTTTGTTGGTATGCTTATCTTCATAGAAGTTTTCATTTTTCTTTGTTTTTGAATTGGAAGAATGTTTTAGGTTGTTTAATCTAAATTTTTTTCTTCTTAGATGCATTATAATTATATTTTGTCAAAAAAATAATAACACGCGTCTTAATAATTTTTTAAAATCTAACTTATTTTCAATAAAATTTAAAATTGTACGTAATTAATCCATCAAATAACCATCGGCTGGTTATCTTCTAATTTGATCTGATTCATCAAAACATATGCAATGGCAGCTGCAAGCCTGCAATGGTGGAGATATAAAGAGAGAAAGGAAAGGCCATTGTATAGCAAAGGGTGGGTCCATGCAAACGAAGAAACTCGAAATCAAAGGTGGATTGGATTGGACGGCTAAAATTGAATGTTATAATAATGTATGTAGGATTTTATTTTGATGCACAAGCTGTGTAAAAGAATTTTTCATGTATTAATTATACTTTAATCATTAATCAAGTCCATTATCACCCTCTCTCTTTCGTTCTCGCCCCCCCTATAAACCCTCCCTCTCCCGCTCAGCTTTCATCGTCCACAGCTTAATAATTAACTACAAACCCAAAGCTCCAAATCCATTTCTTTTTTCTTTTCTTTTGCAAACCAAGAAAATGGCTAAAGATATTGAGACTGCCGCCGCAGAGCACCGTGGAGGGGCAAAGGATTACCAAGATCCACCACCGGCGCCATTGATTGATCCTGAAGAGTTAACCAAATGGTCGTTCTATAGAGCAGTAATTGCCGAGTTCATCGCTACACTTCTCTTCTTGTATGTCACGGTGTTGACCGTGATTGGCTACAAGGTCCAAACTGACCCTGCTAAGAACACCGTTGATCCCGACTGCGGCGGCGTCGGGATCCTCGGTATTGCCTGGGCTTTCGGTGGCATGATTTTTATTCTTGTTTACTGCACTGCTGGTATCTCAGGTGAGGAACTCTCTCTCTCTCTTTTTCTCGGTAACCAAACAAAAGTTACAGCAACAACAAGATCTGATTAATGAAAAAACAATTGTGTGATATTATACAGGAGGACATATCAACCCGGCTGTGACGTTTGGGCTGTTTTTGGCACGCAAGGTGTCACTGATCCGAGCGTTGATGTACATGGTGGCACAGTGCTTGGGCGCCATCTGTGGGTCTGGGTTGGTCAAGGCTTTCCAGAAGACTTATTACAACAACTACGGCGGTGGCGCGAACGAGGTCGCCCAAGGGTTCAACAAGGGCACCGGATTGGGCGCCGAGATCATCGGTACCTTTGTTCTTGTCTACACCGTCTTCGCCGCCACTGATCCAAAGAGGAATGCAAGAGATTCCCATGTCCCCGTATTGGCACCACTCCCCATCGGATTCGCTGTGTTCATGGTTCACCTCGCCACAATTCCAGTCACCGGCACCGGTATCAACCCTGCTAGGAGCTTTGGAGCCGCCGTCATTTACAACAAAGACAAGGCCTGGGATGATCAAGTACATTACATTTACAGATTTACTCCCCCCTCCCCTATATGTATAGTTTTTCCATTTGATTATATAAATATATAATTGTTGCTGATTCTCTGTTGTTGTTGTTTTTCAGTGGATTTTCTGGGTTGGACCATTCGTTGGAGCTGCCATTGCTGCATTCTACCACCAATTCATTCTCAGAGCCGCAGCCATCAAAGCCCTGGGATCTTTCAGGAGCAATGCTTGATTGGATTCAGCTTTTGCACACTTCAAGAAATAAAAAAAAATGGAGAACACTGAGTGAGAAGTTGAACTGTAAATAAATACTCCGTTTTATGAACAAGGGGTGTCCTTTTAGTTCCTTCATGTTCCTTGCCTTGAGTGTATTTAATTATCTTTGTATCTCTTCCCCCTTTTCCCATGGTGTTTTTCTTTTCTTTTCTTTTTAATGAATGATTCTGCTAGTAAAATTGTATTAGTTATTTTATTATAGGTGCCAAACAACTATTTTATCTTTTTATTATTCGTTAAATGCTCACTCTTTGTTGTTTCAGTGGTAAAGAATATCCTAATTCATCTAAGTGACTCGGATTCGAACACTAATTTCACACGGTGTGTATACTTTATTAAAAAAACTGAAAAAGTTAAACAAATACTACCTCAAAAGTTTAAATTATGAACTTGACCTTAAATATGATATGTCTATTTGAACACGTCATTTGTCATATTTAACTCACTATAGATTCTTGACATTAAACTTAATTTTTAATAGTAACATATCATAAATTATGAAATCTATATTTTAGACAATTTATATATTAATTTTTCTCTCTAAAATATTTGATTCAAAACCATTTCTAAATTCAAATGGCTTAAATCATACCCCTAAACTTGATTATTGTGAAAAGTCTTATAGTTTTTATTAAGACTTATCGTTTGATATGTTATTATTGTAAAAAAAATTGTACGTAAGAATGTTTATTTAAACTATAAAATAAAAAATAAAAAATTAACCCTAAACCTTAACAACTAAATTTTAAATCTTAAATTTAAATCTTACTCTAAATTATAACTATATAATGATATAATCTAAACTCATAAACTTTAAATCATAACTAAATCGGTGAAGACAAGGTGTTCCCAATATGTTTACCAAATATGAGAGGTTTTTTTATACTCTAAGTAAATTATTTCAACCTAATTTATTAATTTTCTTTACAAAATTCTAATAGTTTTTTTTAATTCCCCATAGTAAGGTAACAGCACTTTTTTTATTTCACAAGGGAAAATTAAAATCATTATATTTTCACGTTTATTTTTTAAATTTGGTTATAAAATAAAAAAAGAAAAACTATAATGGGTAATATTTTTATATAAAAAAAATATGAGCAGTGAGGAATCTTCTTCTATTTTCTACAACAATCAACTTTTAAATGACTAAAAATATAGGTTTGGTAGAAGCATTCTTATCCTCACTCTCTTCAATTATTAAACTAAAGAGCTCAAAATATTAATATTAATAACTCATTTAGACAATGATGTCACAAAAAGAGATTAGGTGAGTTGGATTTGTGGTGGTCGTTATTGGAAATCGGAGATTGAGATGATGTATTTGAATTTTTTAATAAATTAACAGGTTATTAAATGTGTTAGGTTACTTGGGGTTTGGATTTTTACTTTCTTTAAAGAAAAAAGAATTGGATGTTTCTCCCACTCCACGTATAAGATTTTAATTAACTAGTGATTTAACTAACCTTGTCATAATGAATGAATTGAGCCAGGTGTTGCAGGACCGCCGTATTCTTTAAAATTTTAGATCTTCTTGTAATTTAGTATTTTTCATATTTTTTTACTAATAATTTGATTTTTTTAATTTGATATCTCTAAAATTAATATGTTTTTTTAAAAAATCATTAAAACTTACATTCATCCATCATTACCATGCCTTTGTTTTGTTACACTTTTTTCCAAAGGCAAAGTAGGTGAGTATTATTAGTTTTTTTGTCATTATAAATTTACTGAGAAAGATAAGTTGTAATTTTATTGTTATATTATGATTTTGTTGACGGATATAAAATATATAGTATATTTATTTTTATAATTGATAGAGAAAATGGTTCAAATTTTTAACTAGTAAAAATTAATGTTATCTAAAAAAATAATGAGATTGATGACAAAGTATAAACTTTTTTTATATAATCATTGATATTCAATCTATGATGCAAGGGTAGGCATCTATTCAATTTTTTTAGTCTTTTCAAAGATAGCACACACAACATGCATTATCGGTGCTCGAACCCAGGTCCCAAGGGATGATGAACATTAACCTTTACCACCCAAACACAAGGAGATGAGCGAAAGGGTAATTAATTTTGCACTAATTACTATTAGTCCAGAGTATTCTACACTCATCAGCAAACCCTATCAAATAATGATGTTATCGAGATTTAATATTTTTAAAATTTTGCACTAATTATTGTTTCTCCAGAGTTTTCTATTTCTACACACATCCGAATATATGAATTGCTATACACGCCATGCCGATAATCCGTTGCAATTGAACTTGCCAAACCATTCTTACTATTTGAATCCGGACCATATACGTGACCAGTTGACTAAAAGTTGGGTTCGATATTAAAACCCAAACTTTTTAATAGGGTCCAAAACAAATAAAGCTTGATGATGCAACCCAATTCCAACTGTTAAACAATTAAACACCATAAATGGAATGTTCAATACCCATGCGAGGCAGCGCTCATGAGTTAAATTACAACACAAAATTTGAAGTCAATATTTCCTTATTGCTTCTCTCATCTTCTCTGGCTCTTTTGACTATGGATAATGCTGAAGGCAGAGCACCCCATGGCATGGCATTGCTAACGACAATCCCACGGCCTTCTCGCCCTCAGCATATGAATTCTTCCTTGAAAGCAAGGTATCGACTCGGAGCAAATAGTATAGTCGATTAAGTTACTAAAGATTCATATCTCAAACAGCAGGAAGATGAATACAGAATTGATTCTGTTTATGCTATTTCAGGTTAAGCAATCTCATACTAACCGGTACTTTTCCGCTTTATCTTAAAAAACGGTAGATGTTGACTGCTATAGCCAGTATCGATAAGTCTGCTTTAAAATTCAAGTTTCCATAACAGGAAAGTCTGCTACAAAGACAGCATTCATGATCCAATGCTGGTCAGACAAAACAATATTCTTCTAAGAAAGTTCAAAAGATTTAGAGAAATACAGCTGAATACTGTATGCAATGATATGCAGCAACAGACACATTAACAGTAAGCTCTAAATTACTCCAAATCTCTACCATCGACGTGAACTAATGGACTCAATCACCGGCACAAATATCTGGTCCACAGTTTTGTTCCATAGAAGAGCAAACTCTGAGCGAGATTTCTTTCCAAATATCTTCTCCTTCATCTGGAATAAAAATGAAGTGAACCGATAGAAATTTAATACCGCGCAATGCAAATGATGAAACAAAGTCTTACCTGCAAATGTCAAATCTACTTGTATAACAATTTTAGATAATAAGAGGTTGGGTGCATGTGTAATTCAATTGTACCCCCAAAAAAATGTATTCCTATTTCCTACAATTCCACTTGAGATATACTCCAAAACCACATAGGTAAGTCTCATATCTAGAACCTAAGGTTTTATACTTTCTTCATTTGAGGACATATATTTTTTTTGTTCAAAAGAAGAGACCATTTTCATTAAACAAACAAAAGCCGTACATCCGCAACCAGAGGAACAAAGTCAAACGTAAAAACATGCAAAAGCATGCAAACGTAGACAAAGGTTGTGAAACCCCAACACCAACCAAGCCATCCATCAGCCACCCCGACAATGTCGGTAACGACAAACACACAAACAAAAGGCTTAAGATCAGCAACAACAGACATAAGGGCAGGGATGAATCCTACACATAGGATCATCACAAAAACAAGGAAAGGAAACAACCGGGAAATATAAAGTCTCGCTTTTCCTGGCAACGGATTGTGATCATAATCCCGAAATCCATTTGAGGTCTTATACACAGCACAAAGAATTGTGAAGAAAATTGGTGTTCAAAAGGGTGACAATATTGCTAAACATATTTAATTGCACTAGGATTTCAGCATACTTTGAACCATCAGGCATTAGCAAAAACTTGCAGTTGCATAATAACTTTTATAGCAAAAAGTCATAAAAGTATAGCAATGGCCTTATCCTTTATAATTTCAAGGGTTATGAATTCCTCAGAAGTTCCAAATATTCTTCAAATACAAAGCATTTTTTTCTTTCGTTTCATCAGAAACAGAATAATGACATCACAAAGTAATCAAGAAATTTCTTTTTTCAACTAATTTATGAAATATACGCTCAAAACTTGATTCTTCTTTTTTAGTAATTATAAGAACTTCAATCTGCTACTTTTTCGAGGGTTTCAGATGGAAAAGCATAAAAGAAAATTCAACGCTAGAAATAAAATAAAATAGGACCTGCGATTGGGCATCGAGTTGAGATTGATGATCCGGAATCGATTCATAGATGCGTTTCCGTTGCTCATATACTACGATCCCTGTCAACGCGGTTCCGAGTGCGGCACCAAGCAAACGCTCCTGCATTTTCATCAATTATCACAAATTAACAAAAAAAACACAATAAGAACTAGGAAGAAATTCACTCTTTTGTCTTTTTCTTGGATCGGGAACCTGGGCGAGAACGCTGATCATTGTGAGAATTTTGGCTTCGGAATTCCAATTCTGATAAAATTTTCTGTACTTAATTCAACTTTTTTTTTTAAGTTCTCAATGTCCAGAACCATAAAATACAAAGCCCAAATTTGAATGGACTGAGGTCCATTTAGGCTTTTCCTCTTCTTCTTTGTAACAAGGGTCATTGTATTTCGAAACCCAGACTCAGACACATTCCAACTAATAAAATTCTTTAAAAAATGATCATTTACAATCACACCCCTTTTTATATTTTGATGGTTAAATTCTATACAATATCTTTCTGTTTTTATTATTTAATTTGTTTATTTGATTACTTAAAATGTACAGTTTCAATATCAAAATAATTTTTTATTGATTTTATCAAATAATTTGACGTTTTATTTTTTAAACATGTGATGCTGTGATATATATAAATTTATATGACCGGACAAATATCATACATTTTTTGGGTCTTTTTCTTTAAGTATATGTTTAAAATGTCATTAAGTAATTAGATTTGGTATAATTGTGTCATTACACGAATATGATATGTTTAAATAAATGTTATAATTCAGGAGTATCGTTACAATCTTCATTTTTAGGAGTTTAGTCCATAAATGACTACTTTGGTATAAAAAAAAGTCCATAAAGGACTACTTCAACTTTAAGATGGAAGTATTGTGGCAATAAAAAGATACTTAAATAATACCCCAGTTCATGTGTACCTTCACGAGGTAAACATTGATTCCATATAGATGTTAGGGCTAGGGAGAACCTAAAAGATGTTCGATTTTGGAACCCAAAATGTGTCACAGTGTAAAACCTTCGTTTTTATTTTTTACTTGGAAGTTAAAGATAAATTTGATTCAGGGCTTTGAAATCAAAATTTTGGCAAACCAAAAGCTTAAAAAAGAAAAAAAAGGATGAGAAACATCCTTTTCCTCATTATCCCAAACGTAAAGTATTTAAGTATCAATGTTTCGGCTCATCCCCTTGTGTCCTGGTGGCAAAGGTAGATATTCATCATCCCTTGAGACTCGGGTTTGAGCACCAGTAATACATGCTGTGTGTGCCGTCTTTGAAAAGACTAAGAAAGTTGAACAGATGCTACCCTTGCATCACACCAGCATATTTTAAAAAAAGTATCAATGTTTCGAACTTTTTAATTCAAATGAGGCTTAAAGTGCCAATCTAGAGGAGACTAAATCTCAAGTTCTATGATTCAGCTGAGCTCTAATATAATATCCAACATACTGAGACAGCTTAAGTTAGAGTAACCTCACAACATACGCCAAGAAAACCTTATCTATATTCGTCCGGAAAACTATAGCCGGTCAGGACAATTTTGTCTGCAAACATCTTTCCGGTCTTGGGCATGACATGCCAATGCAATGTCAAGTTGAATTCTTTGCCGTGGAGATTGTTTCCCTAGATAAGGAAAGATTAAAGAAAAGAGAATAAAATTCTCAATTGCAGGAAAGCCCTTATAAACTTGTTTAGATCTATGTGAATAACAAGCAAGCGGCTTCGTCATTATGCGCATACCTGATCAACAAAACGATACTTGTTTGAGGTGTGGATCCAAAACTTTGCATGCTCTTTGGCAGGTATTATAGCATCCCAAAGTGACACCTATAAAATACCATGTGGAAAAATAATCAAGGAGCTAACATATTTTTCACCCTAAAAAAAGAGACAACCCGAGGCATTTAACCTCACCTGATTCAGGGAATTCTTTGGGGTTTCGTACTCAGCTGCTACAAATATGAAAAGCTGTGGATCAACAAGGAAACGGTATTTAAAATCAGCTTCAAGATGATGAGTGATTGTAAGAAAAGAACTGAAAGAAAAAGGGAGGCCTACAAATATCGCCACCACATAAAACTGAAAGCATTCGAATATACCAGAATGAAATTCTTCTCAAAGTACATTGTGAGAAGGATTATCTCATGCACAGATGACATAAACAACGGACAAAGCAAATGAGATGAAGTTCTAAAAATGTAAAACATAAATATCACTGAAAAAAACAAACCTGTTTTGTGTTCCATGTAAACAATGTTTGCAGATCAGCGGATATATTCATCGTCAGGCTCACCTACATAAGTCAGAAGCATTTACTTATAACTGTAGCTGAAAAATAAGAGCACTAACCAAGTGAATAGATTAAAAGAAGGGGTGGAGTGGAAGAGGAAAATGATATCCGTTAGCAAGCAGTGACGATATCAAACACAATTTCGTAGGTGACAAGAATCGACATTACAGATGAAACATAAGGTAATGGAAACAATACTACCTCATCATTCCCCTGCGGCTGCTTCTGGAACCAATTTATGTTCATAACCTAAGGTCACACCCAACAAAATAGAAATCAGAGATAAGAACACGAAAAAGAGAACAAATCATTGATATAAACACCTATCCAAACATGCAAATGTGAATAAAGGTAGACCTGGATTTCTGCAGAGGGAGAAGGAGTGTTGAGGTTGTCCGAGAGAGAAGCGATGGCGCACATTATAGCCAGAATTGTCACGGAAAATGTTAGCAGACCATTTAATCTGTACCCGAAAGAATGCATCTTTTCCTCTCTTTTTACTTTGTTCAATCTACTGCTTCTCAGCTTTCAGTTGATTCCAGATCCTCTGTATACTAGTAGAATTTAATCATAATGAACCACAAAAGAGAAATAAAAATCTACCAAAACTTTCCCTAGTACTACTACACATCCCAGTATAATCATTCCAGATTAATCCTTCATAAATCTACGTTAAGATCAACAGCAGCATTCATCGCCAAAAGGAAAACCCAACCTTAAAATCAAATAAAACTAGGGTTTCAATTTGTGAAAGGTCATTCAAGATCAACAGGATAAAACTTAATATGGTAAAATCACCTATAGTCAAGATCAACGAAAATGCTCAAGACATAAACAAAAATAATAAATATATATATAAAGAAATTAAAAAAATGAAAATCAGAAAATGGATACGATACAACACCACCGCCGAGATATGTATACGAATCAGTCAGTATTCGATGAAAATTAAAAAGGCATTTTGCAAGCAAAAGAAAACTGAAATTAAATTAGAACATTGAATTAGAAATCTGAAATCTAATTGAAAATAAAGCAAACCAGTTCAACGAAAATCAAATAACAAAAGGAAAGCAAATTTTACCCAAAGTGAAGGGAGAGGAAAGGGGAAATGCAGAGAAGACGGTACCAAAATGAAGTAAAACTGAAACAGGGGGTTTGGCAAAGGGTTGTATACGGGTTTTTACGCATTTAATTTTAGGTTAATAATGGGTGAAATTCACAAATGATCATTAAACTATTATAAAATGTTTATTTTGGTCATTCATATTTTAAATATTACAAATTGGTGATTAAATGTTATCTTTTTATTATACAATGATTATTAGATTTTATTTTTTATTACAAAATGTTTTTCGAGCTGTTAATTATATGGGTATTCATGATAGATTAATCGTACCGTTTACGATAATTGATCAGTTAATCTTTATAACGTTATTGTTCGTAATCTAACCGTTAAAAAATGGTTAGCCGTTTTAACAACTAGCAGTTATTGTTATTAACGGTTCAGTTACAAGTTAAACATATAACCTATTATATTTTTTTTCACATGTTTACTGCTTCTTTTTAGAATAATAAAATTATTTCTTCGATAAATATTATATTATAAGAGCGTTTCGAGATCGACATAACTGTGAACCGAATATATGTATAAATAATATAACAACGGTTAACCTATAAGTTAACCATAATTTTTAGCAATTCTATTAACCGAAACCATTTAGTCTTTAACGATTAGGTTAATTAACCTATAAATATATGATTATATCGATTAACAGTTACAGTTAATTATATACACCCCTAGTTAACTGTGATTTTTAGGTAACGTGACAATTAAAAAATCATATGTTAACATAATTTATCCTTCACATTTATACATATAATCAACTTAGTTAAAAAATATATAAATATGAAAAATGTTCTATTTTAAATAAATCCATCCAAATATCTCTCTTTTGGAATTTTTTCTACATCTAACCCTCCACGTTTAATTCATTTCAAACCAGAAAAAAATGTTTAATTTCTAAATTTCAAACAAATTTCTTATAGCAACTAAAAACATATTAAAACGGGTTAATGAACTAATTGATGTAATGTGTCATGTTACAATGTTATCACTTAATATTTTTTGAATATTTTTTGAATTTTTTAAATTAATAGATGTAATGTGTCATGTTATGTTGTCACTTGATATATAAAATTTCAAACAAATTTCATAATTTACTCATTTGACCAGCGTTGACTATTAAATCTAACAATCTTTTTGAACTAATTAATGCAATGTGTCATGTTACAGTGTTGTTACTTGACATTTTTATTTTTTTTTATTTAAAAAAATACTTTAAGAGTTCTAAAAAATATATAAAAATTATAAAAATATATTTTAAAAATATTTGTAAACCTTATATGAAAAAACTGTAATGTATCATATAAACAGAGCCGTCCCTGGGCCAGGGCAACAGGGGCGCCGGCCCAGGGCCCCAGCCTACCAGGGCCTCTAACTCTGAACACATCAAAACAATAAGCATACATATTCACGTGGAGTCTACATCTTTGAGAACAATTAAGATAGAAAACATTGAAACTTAATTTAAAAATAAAGAGAAGTGGGACCCACAATTCTTATAATATATAAGTGATAAAAATATTGTATTTATTATTAGCGTTTTTAGTTTTTATAATTTAATTTTTTTAAATATTTATTATTAAGAGTTTATTTATTTTTTCTCTTAGGACTAATTTTTGTTTACTAATTGGTTTAAAAATAATTTTTTCTTAATATTTATCATGGTCCAACTTTTAAAATTTATTTTTTCTAACCTTTGTTATTACGATCTCATTTTTTGTACTATTTATTATTATGGACATGTTCTTGAAATTCAAATTTTTATAAGGAGGGATTTTTTTAATTCTTGTTATTATGGACATACTCTTAAAATTTATTTATTTTCAATACTTTTTATTAGAGACAAGAATTTAAATAGTGGTATACAACTGCAACAACAACTGTTATATAGCGATAACTATATTATCTAAAATTGTGATACCTACAACTATTGTGTCCACGATATCTTATGTTATTAAAAATAAAAAACACAATACTCGTCGTGACCACAATAAAATTTGTTGTGTCTACAACCACGATAAAATGTAACACAACCGAAAAAATGAACGACCGTAAATTAAGTCCCTTATTTAAGGCCTAATTTTATGTTTGCCCTAGGCCTCCAAAATCTCAGAAACGACACTGCATATAAAAGTAATATTCTAAAAATCGTCAAAAATTAATAGTCAAAAAATTTAATTAATAAAATTTTAGAGTATAAAGGCGTAATTGGATAGCACAAAATTTTTAAAGTGCTTAATTAATTTTTATTCAAAGTTGGGCTTATAATAACCTTAAACCTTTCTTAAATTTGTTTTAGAGTTTATTTATTTTGTCTGACGTCACCTCAACAATCAAGGCAAACTGAAAAGCGAAAAATCGACGTCGTTTCAGTGCACTCCTATTCCATGCTATAAATTCTTCTCAGATATCTGCACATTTTCTGATCTCACCTGAGCTTCCCTTTCCGGAAAATGACGTCGATTCGGTGCTTTTTAATTCTCTCCCTCATTTCCATCACCCTATTGTCAACCGTCATTCCTTCCGTTACTACGAACGACGAAGAAGACGATGAGGATCTCCGTTACCTCGAAGAAATTGAAGGCAAAAGCGTCGACTCTGCTCCGCTCCCTGATTCGAGTGATTCAGACGACGACCAATTCCACAACGATGTGGACAACGATGGAAAAGACGAAGAATCCGAAAGCGAACAAGATTTGCGCGACCTCGATCCGGATACGTACAAACTCCCTGAATTCGACGACAAGGACGTAGTCGTTTTAACGGGTGGAAACTTCAGTGATTTCATCGGGAATAACAAGTTCGCGATGATTGAATTTTACGCGCCTTGGTGCGGGCATTGCCAGGCGTTGGCTCCGGAATATGCCGCGGCGGCAACGGAGTTGAAAGGAGAAGGAGTTGTGCTGGCCAAGGTGGATGCCACGGAGGCGGAGGAGCTGGCAGAAAAGTACGACGTGCAGGGTTTCCCTACTGTCTACCTCTTTGTCGATGGAGAGCATAAGCCTTATCCTGCCGCTCAAAACAAGTATGTTTCGTATTCAAAAACAGATTTAGGATCACGTCCTTTCGATTATCTATCGCATTTTTATTTCTAATAAGTGAATTGAATTATGAGGCAGTTTGCTTTTGGTTATCATATGTCTAGTTTAGAAATGTTGCTACTATTTAGTTTATAATCCGGCTTATTTCTAATTTCTTAACATAATTAATAATTATCTTTGTTTAATCGAAGATTTAAATTGTATTTTAAATGCAAGAGGCTAATAGTTTTGTTCATTGACAATTCAGGGAGGCGATCGTGACCTGGATTAAGAAGAATACAGGGCCTGGTCTATTCAACGTTACTACCCTGGACGAAGCTGAACGCATTTTGAATTCTCGATCCAAAGTTGTCTTGGGTTACTTGAACTTTTTGGTGGTATGGTTTATCTTTGGTATATTATAATTTGTTGTAGTTTATAGTAGTTTTTTTATGATTAGCTTTACTTGAGTGTGCTGTGTGTTACACCTGCTGGTTCAATCACAATTCTTTGATTCGGATTCGAACTTTTGTGAAATATAAGGTTATCGAGTCTCTGTGTCATTGTAATTCATATTTGGCCTACTATTACGACAACAGGGTCTCGAGAGTGACGAGCTTGCTGCCGCTTCAAAACTCTTGGATGATATCAGCGTCTATCAAACTGTGAATCCTGATGTCGCAAAGCTTTTCCACATTGACCCTCAAGTTAAACGTCCAGCTTTGGTCTTGGTTAAAAGGGAGGCTGAAAAAATAAGCCACTTTGGTTAGTTTCTTGACATATGAAATGTTGATTGGAATCTTGATCCCGCTTGCTTTGAGGAACTTACATACACAAAATTTTTAATGCTCTAGATGGTCAGTTTGTCAAGACGGCAATATCTGAGTTTGTAATTTCCAACAAGCTTCCTTTGGTCACGACATTTAACAGGGACAATGCTCCTTCAATTTTTGAAAGCTCAATTAAGAATCACGTATGCATGTTGTATAATTTTGCTTTTCCTTATAGTTCTGAATTTTTTATGTCACAGTCCTTGAATTTATGTGTAATCTTCTTAATACTTGATAATCTTTTTGTTGTAAGCTACTGTTGTTTGCCACGTTAAACATTTCTGAGAAGTTTATCCCTGTGTTCCAAGAAGCGGCAAAGCTTTTCAAGGGAAAGGTAATTCCAAATTGTCTATAAAAAAACTCTGGTATCTAGTTAACTGATGATAATATATCCCAAGGTTTATTTACTCCCTTTGATGAGGACTTCACGAGTAGTTACCAAGTATTATCTTGTAAACTTTCTTGCAGCTTATTTCTATTTACGTGCAAGTGGATAATGAAGATACCGGAAGACCTGTTGCAAACTTTTTTGGTGTCGACGGAGATGGTCCTAGAGTAAGTCACTATTTTCCTTTTTGATCACCCCACTCTGGTTGTTTGTTTTATTTTCTTCGGATTCAAGATGTGGGATGGATGGGAGTAGATTTGATGATGTATACTCTATTCGCATCAAATTTGATAATCACAGTTCATTTATCACACAGATCCTTGCATACTCCGGAACAGATGCTAGGAAGTTTGCCATGGATGGAGATGTGACTTTGGATAACATTAAGGTGCTCTGTGTGTGTCTGTGTGTGTGTTAAATTTTGTTGGTTGATACTGCTTATGTAAGAGGTAATGGTTTTGAGTATACTTCAATGTTTCTACCTTTCTGTAGGCCTTTGCAGAGGATTTCTTAGAAGACAGGCTTAAACCTTACTATAAGTCAGACCCAATCCCGGAAACTGTAAGCATATTCTTTTTAGTGTGATTGACCTTGTCGAATTTGATTGTAATCTAACTTCCCCAAAATTCTATCTGGCACAGAATGATGAAGATGTTAAAGTAGTGGTTGCCAATAGCTTCGATAAAATTGTTCTAGACGAGTCCAAGGATGTCCTTCTTGAGGTATTGTTGTTGTCCAATATGAAATACAGGTTATTTTAATCTTTCTTGACATGAGCTTGTTCTGTTGATGAATGCTCCAAATACCAGATCCATGCACCTTGGTGTGGCCATTGCCGATCATTGGAGCCGATATACAACAAGCTTGGCAAACATCTTAGAGGAATCGACTCTCTGGTTATTGCAAAAATGGATGGGACAACAAATGAACATCCTAGAGCAAGGGTAAAATTTAAATCAATTCGTGCCTCGAGCGATTGAAGCAATAACCTGTTTAATGAAAAAGGATAAGACGTGAATTCTATTTTCAGTATTTTGCACTTAAACCTGGAATGAGACATCGTAGTAAGAAGTTGTTTATGTTTGCAGAAATCGGGGTTCCCCACGATTCTGTTCTTCCCTGCAGGAAACAAGAGTTCCGATCCGGTAAGAACTGTATTCAATTCCGCTTCTATTCATTCACCTATGACATCCTTTTTTCACTTTCCAAAAGATCAAGTGAAAATGTTATAATGCTGGACATTGGCAGATAAAGGTGGACACTGAACGCACTGTGGTGGCATATTACAAGTTCCTCAAGAAACATGCTTCGATCCCTTTTAAGCTCCAAAAACCTTTTTCAACTCCAAAACGCAAACCAGCTTCGGATCAGGAAACCAAGTCTTCTGATTCCGAGGAGAGCGACGAGAGCATCAGTGTTAATACGAAGGATGAGTTGTGAGCTGATCAGAGGGATTCATGGTGAGCATTTGAATGACCTCACAAGTCTTATTTGTCTTTTTTTTTATATATTTTATCAGGATGTAGAAAGGGAATAGCTATAAGATAGATTAAAGCCATATTGACTGGAGACAAGGAATCGGAGAATTATCTTGTTTCGAATATCCGACCCAGACCTTTTTGAAGAGGGAATCTGTAATGGTTGAACGGCTTTTAGGCATGGTTACCTATGCAAAGAATAAATGGCTCATAATTTCCCCCGTAACTGTTGTTACTAGTTACCATCACGGCCTTGTTCGGTCTTACCGGTGTTGGAAATACCTGATAAATTTTGTTTTGATCCAAGTTTGTTAACTATTTTTTAAAATGGAAGGCTGAACATGTTAAAACATGTGGCGTGCATACGAGAAATTATTAGATGGACTTAGTTCACCATATCATTTGTGGTCCATTTAAATCTATTAACATACATTTTCTTAACTGTAATTTCTTAGTAACTACTTACTCTTTAGTTACATATAGAAAAGAGGTGAAGATTCATCTTAATAAAAATGAGATGAAAATTTTTTATTAGATGAGACCATAGTTTATAGATAAATGAAAGTGTAACGCCTATAAATATAATTCGCTTTAAAAGCAACCCACGGGCTACGGTAAATAAATAAAAATATGTTCTTTCTGTGTCTCTATTTCCCCAACACTAAAAGATATAGGATTTAGGATTTATGTTTAAAGTTTAAGATTGTAGTTTAAAATTTAACATATAAGGTTGCATGATTTAATATTTTTAATGTTAGAACATATATAGGGAATAAAAAAAGACATGATTTTTGTTCACGATAAATGATCTCACCATAGCGCACAGAGATATAAATAGAAAGGATGAGTCTACCACGTGCGACGAATACCGATGAACACCACTAATGATGAACACCGATGAACACTATTAAATTAATTAATAAAAATTTAAAATTTTAAGGACCCATCAAATAATTAATAATTACTTTAAAAAATTCAATTAAATTATTTTTTATATATATTAAAATTTTATTTTTTAATAAGGGTAAACTATATATTTAGTACCTCACCTATTTCCGTATTTCTATTGAATCCTCATTATTTAAATATTATTTTAATTTGACCCTATTCTTTATAAAAAATAATTTAACCCTTAACCCTCAACCTAAAACCCTAAACTATTAAACCTTAAACACTTAAACTCTTAGACCTATTCTTTATTCATATTTGATGATTACTTTCTTGTGATCCTTAGCATGCTTATGCATACTGATTTTTCAACTCTATTCTTTTCATCGGTTTCTTCAGGATTTCGCAAGGGACTTTGGGTTGATGGAGTTGATTCGATTCAGGCATGAAGTGACTCGGGTGGAGATAGTTGACTCACGAGTGGGTTGTGGAGTCAAGGACTGGGGAGAATGAGTCAAGATGGGGATCCAAAGAGGAAGTGTTTGAGGCTGTGGTTATTTGCAATGGTAATAACACAGAGCCAAAAGTTACAGAATTTCCAGGTAAAGAACCTGCATTAGAAATAGTGAACAATTCCACTTGATATATATATATATATATATATAATTTTTGTCAAGTTTTAGGCAGGGAAACTTGGCCAGGATTGCAAATGCATAGCCATAGCTACCGAATTCCGGAACTGTTTGAAAACAAGGTATTGAATTTGAACCATTTGCTACAATGGTTAAGATGGTTTTTAAATTTCAGTATCATCAATCCATACATCTGAATCTTGACGACACAATTGCTGCAATGATTCTGTGTTGTGGGTGACAGATAGTGGTACTGATTGGGATCGGACCGAGCGCCTTTGACATTAGAATCCTCAGAACCCTTCTGTCCATTGAAAACCGAATGATTGTTTCTCTTACTAACCACTTGATCTTTGCTTATTGAAGTACTTGACTGTTCTTCAGAAGGAACACTTTCATTCAACACTGATGAGGCTTTCTGCACAAGTACATCATTACCTTCCGCTTCCCAATTTTCATGTTTATTGTTTTTATCAACGAACTCTTGCTGATGTTGGTCTTCATTTTCGGCTTTATCAAAGTATTTCACATCATAAATGTGTGGTGAAGTCTCATAAAGAGCAAACCTTGTAACTTTCCTCTCCAAATTTCGCAGACACTCAGAAAAAGAAAGTAATTATCAAATATGAATAAAGAATAGGGTTTAAGAGTTTAAGGTTTAATAGTTTAGGGTTTTAGGTTGAGGGTTAAGAGTTAAATTATTTTTATAAAGAATATGGTCAAATTAAAATAATATTTAAATAATGAGGGTTCAATAAAAATACGGAAATAAGTGAAACACTAAATATATAGTTTACCCTTATTAAAAAATAAAATTTTAATATATATATATATAAAATAATTTAATTGAATTTTTTAAAGTAATTATTAATTATTTGACGGCTCTTTAAAATTTTAAATTTTTATTAATTAATTTAATGGTGTTCATCGGTGTTCATCATTAGTGGTGTTCATCGGTGTTCGTCGCACATTGTAGAATTTTCCAAATAGAAATCATGTCCTTTTTGGTGTTTCTATGTATATTCTAACATTAAAAATGAGTGTAAGATTAGTGGTTAGAGCGTAGAATTTAGAGTTTAAGATTAGTGGTTAGGGTTTAGAATTTAATGTATCAAATTTAATTTTTAAAATTTAGAGCTTAATATTTATGATTTAAAATTTATGAGTAAAATGTATAATTTATTTTTTTTAGTGTTAGGATATAAAATATGAAAATGTGAAAAGGAATTTTGTTCGGAGGAAGTTCGGTTGATTTGAGTTATGGAATGGCTTTTTCTTTTGCCTGACAAGCTTCACGTGCTTATCACGTGACTGAATGGCTCGGTTCCCAAATATAGTTACCAATTAGGAGCGACTATAACAAATTCAATCAAGCCATAATTAGCATTGCATGAACAATAATTTGTTGGACCATCGTTTCTTAGATATCAGCTCATCAGTATATAGAACTTTCATTTTAGATTTTTTAGAATATTAGTTTTAATTTAATAATTAATTATTTATGATCAACAATCTATGACTATCGCCTATGAATTGTATACGTCACATTTATAGTTTAAATATGTAATTTTAATACTCAAATCACGAGTTTATTCCTTGCGTATCTTTTTTATGATGTAAATAAGAAGCAGATTACTTGAACATTGCAAAATTTCCAGATATTATTAACTTATGATTTCTAGGTTCTTCAATATTTTGTCGATTTAAAATAAACTCTTAACAGAGCATTTCACAGCCTTGGAAAAGAAGAAACTGCATAAAGAAAACAGTGTAAAATTGCACGCATGTATTCATTATATACCGTTTTGCAAGCACACTATAACCTAATTCATGGAAGTCTCTTGGGAGATCAACCTCGAAGACTAACATAAACTCGCGGTGTAAGTTCGTTTCCGGTCTCGGAACCGATCTTCTCCATGGACGAGAGCCTATTTGGTTTACATTACAGAAACAACAACCATAGTATAAATAACATAATATAGTGTGACAGCCTCCACTGTCGGGCTTTCGAGTAAGCAACCGGTTCAGTTCCCCGTGGAAGTTTCATCATTTTGCTGATTTACTATAGAACCTCTTTGAGTCTGAAGTGAATTAACAGCTCCAGGGGAGTGGACCTGTGGTTGAGTACTCGTTTGCAGACTATGTTGCTGCTGTGACCAAGCCTGCCATCTTATTCTCCATTGAATGATCTCGACTACGATAGAAGTGCCACTCATCGCAATACCGAATCCGGTAAATGTTGCCAGGAGAATTGATAGAATTGCCTGTACTTTCACCTGCAGGCAGCAAACATCAAAAGTGAATGGATATGAGTCTACTAATGGAATTATCATAACTGGTTTCGGTAGAAGGACGAACATTGAATTTACTAATGGAATTATCATACTATATTTGTATACAGAATCCGGGGCTAAAAAATTCTGGCTCGCCGGTTTACGATCGTACAGCCAAGTTGCTTCAAATCCAAGGAAATGGGTGCTAAAATATGTAGACAACCACTTACCACAGAATAAAATATATGAGCAAAGATAACCACCAAAGAAAATTGAACCGATGAGTAAATCCAGACAAATCTCCGCTGCACTGAATACGAAAGATCACGAGGTTTAAGTCGGAGAATATAGAGAATAACTTAGCAGGAATTTCCCATCTAAACTTTTAATTTACTATAAAATCTCACAGTAGTGACTGTAATCAGTGTAACAACATTTCCCAGGCTAATCAACTGTGGTTTCTCCTTATGCACTGCAAGTGCCTGCTATATATGCAAGCATGTGTGTGTAGGAAACTAGAGCCCGAATCGGCTTCTAACATAAAACAGACGGTGGTGAAACCGAAATGGTGCTTGTAAATATAAAATCTAAACCTATTGCTTCTGACCATGTTCTTATTTCGGATGGACCTAGACAGATATGTCCCACCCCAGAAGAAAAATGAACACAAAAAACATGTTAACCAGACACTGAAGTATTGAAATCTGAACTATAATCGAAGGATGTTTCCGAGCCTACCCATTGTTGATGAAGTCATGGATGAAAGGAGGCCCAGCATACATGAAAATGGAAGAGATATAGCAATAGCTCCAGTACCCATTTTTCCAACCTGCAGGTAAACAAACATATATCTATATATACGAAGGATATAAAGTGTAAAACGGGGCGAAAATGAAACTGCTTATCCTACCAGAAGCTGCTCAAGAAAACAAAAGTATGCAAGCATGCTGACAATAACAAGAACAGGGACCTCCTGCCAAACCCTGCAAACGTCAAACTAATAAGTTCAGCAATCATAGGTATATAATTCCATCCATTAACAAACAGTTTTGTTACCTATAGCCGGGAGAATCACCCTGAAGGCCTCTACTTGTTCCGCCATGAATACTTTGGATTCGTAAAAGTGTTACGGGTAGGTTCTGAACATCTTTCTTGCACACATCACAGGTCTTGTTGCCTTTGATGCTGAACCATTTCACGGCGCAGTCTTTGTGCGCCAAAGCCAGCTCGCCTTTGCAGCTGCATTCCATCTTCAGTGTTTCACCTCCTTCGCATAATTCAACCAGACAAATCCTACAAACAGCATCTTCTTCAGGTATGTCCTCACCATCAGAATCATTGTTATCTGAACAATAAGTTCTCAATAAGACCTTGTCTCGTAATGAAAGTTAATAGATTCCACCAGTACTGAGAGTAATTATCTTAGAAAATGATTACTGACAGAAGTTCAAGGTTGAGTATCTTTTACATGCTTTATTTTCTTAATAAATGTGTGGATAGTTATAAGTTATCTAAGATTCCATTTCCGATATCAATGGCGTCTTCGAAACCACAAGGACTATTGAGGGAAACAAAGGGTTCACATTTCTTGGCAACAAAGTTACAGATGCTAACAAGCTTTTATGGATTAAAATAGAGCAACTGCATCAAAACCTATAGTATGCCTTCTAACAACTTTCAAATTGAACATACACATAAAATATATAGAATATAATTATATAGATAAAGGCCATGGAATACCAGCATCAGGTCCCACAGAAGCATTCAAACTTATTTCTCCTTCCTTTACTCGTGGAGTCGAGGGAATCACTCGGAAAAATGAATCCATTCTCCTTAATTGTCCTTCTTTGTCGTCTACAGGAACAGAAAACGAGCGAGATATCTGCAGCAGGTTTCCTTTTTTCTGCAAAGGAACTAATAACATCAAACAGTATGCACTCAAAATACTTGTACGGAAACACAGTTTCGAATGCTCTTCGTTTAACATTAAGGCCACCACTTGTCCAGGTCAATAGATTATATAGATGTTATATTATGCACAGATTCTAGCAATTATATACTATGCCTTATGCCTTATCCTAGGAGTAAATATCACAAAACTTACAATAGAGTTTACAGAGCCACTAAGGCTTCCACTGCTAGTATGTTCCAGGTTCGAATTAGCAATATCAGTTACAGGCAACGACGACGTCCTTTTTATCCTAGGAGTAAATAACTTTGAAAGTGACAATGCCCTTGGGATGGAGGACTTCTCTCTTTGTAAAGTAGAAGAAGATGCTAGAGCTATGGCTGCAACCTTTTCAATATCTAAATTAGCATTTCTCTGCTTCAAGTTTAGTTTTGGTAAGAGACTTTTCAAGGACGATTTGGCTCTAGACGAGGAGGGACCTGGGGACACACTAGCTCTTGCATCGGATGGACTCGGTGTCAAGAGAAAGTTCACTTTTCGGGGAGTCAGGCTCGGTATTGGGGGCATCTTTATTATGACAGACTCTTGAGAGGAGTCTTGGAAAGTGTTTGAGGGTATCTCTAGATGCAGATTGTTTCGCCTCCAATGACGAGAATGAGTTGTATCTTCAGTCATTCCTGTTGAATCTTCAACCTGGGAAGCAAGCAATAACAATTTATCATTATGCAAGAAAAATATACCCTTGGCAGTTTGTAACTAAGACGAGCCGACCACGTTTCTTCCAAGTGTTCCAATAAAAGCACTGTTAAATGAAGCTTTGAAGGAAATATTAAGAGAGTAGTATAGAATCATGCAAAGTGAGGCTGGCAAATACTTTGCAATTGTCACATAGACAAGCTCTGTGGTATAGATTCTTAGACTCATGGAAGTAAAATGTAGAATTCGTCAAAAATAGTTCGTCTTGTTTTAGGAAAAACGAACCGAAAATCTTGATGCAGGCTTTCATCCTCTAGCACAAGCTATGATCTAAGGGGCTAATGTCCCAAGAGAGACTACTTCCATACCGGAAGACGACAGGGCAGGGTGGTTAAGCTCATGTTTAACTGCTTTTTTCTCGGATTAGTTGTGAAGTTTCAAATTCAGCAATACAGGTTCCTCTTGGACATTAAAAGATCAACAACACAGTTCAGTTGGCCAGCCTAAAGCTAACAAAGTTATGGTCTATTTTCCTGATGAAATACTATTCTTACATCAAGTAGACATGCCTGATATGCATCTTAGGTGAATTAGACTCGTTCATTCATAGCAGAAGGTATAAGATTAACCAGAGCTCAGCAGGCATAGAGAAAGAGCCAGAACTTCACCCCAAAACATCAGAACAGTAAATTAAAAGTTGTCAGAAGCCATGCAGAGCCCCAAAAAAGATGGTCTTTTTGTTCAAATAGAAAAGAATCCAAAAAACCAAAAGCAATCATTTGGTAGCATTAAAAACCATGGAAGTTCCCTTCAATTCTCCACAATAGCAGTCCTAAATCCAAAAAGATAGAAATGAAAACTTAAAACAAAGAGGCTGGGGAAAAAATACCTGTTGAACTGGAAAAGTTCCTTGGTTTGGACCACCTCCAAGATCATGCTCCTCAGTCTCATGTTTCTCTTGATTCCCCATTTTTTTCACCATACCAATAACCCAACTTGACAGTCTTTTAAACAAATTTCTTTGCACACCCTTTATACAAAAACAAAGGAAATGGAAGAAGATAGGAAAGGGAGTTGTTGCAGGCTTGCTGGTTTATCTTTAAAAGAGTGGGAAATGAAGAATTTAAGTAATCAAAGAGTTGAAACAATGTTTCCCATTTAAGGCAAAAGAAAAAGATGGTGGGCTAGCTAGGCAATGGATTTCTCACTGTCATACTCTCTCTTTCTTTTTCCACCACAACAGCATCAACAAATGTCACAAATTAACACACTTCTCACTTCATCTACTTGTCTAAATTTCTTACACCAGTGTGCTTATGGACAAAAACCCAATTTTTTTTCTTCAATTCTTTGTTTATATATCTACAAGATTGCAACCATTTCTCCACTTCTTTCTTTTGTTTTAAAGGTGTTTTAGTACCTCGAATCTCTCCTTAAGCATCACTTTTTTTGTGTGGGGGGGAATTTTCAATTTTGCCATATAGAAGGAAAATTATCAATTTATCATATACCATACATCTATCTAGATTCTAGAAATAGAAACTTGTTGCCTAATTAGTAATGTCCATTCATTGGAAACTTGGAAAGTTTATAATTAATGCAATTTGCTTGCTTACTGGATTCATGCACCCCTCAATCAAAATTACACAAATTGACTGCCACTTTTATATTGATCCATGAAATCATCCAAAATCATGCACCAACTGCAATACATTTTAATTAAGGAAGAACCTTGAAGAATAAGATAGAAATTTATAGGGTAAACTACAGCGAATGTCACTTAATTATGGGTAAGGTTACATTTGGGTCACTCAATTATTAAAAGTTACGTTTGGATCACTCAATTATGGGTAAGGTTACATTTAGGTCACCCAATTACTAAAGGTTACATTTACATCACTCAATTATGGGCAATGTTACATTTGGGTCACCCTTCATATTTAAAAAAGTATATTAATTTGTGTATTAGATTAATTAATGATTTCAAATGAAGTATTCTAATGTTAACAAGGGTATACAAGTATTTTGGAAGAAAAAAGGACTAAATTAATGTACTTTTTTAAATATGAAGGGTGACCCAAATGTAGCCTTTAATAATTGGGTGACTCAAATGTAACCTTACCCATAATTGAGTGACCCAAATGTAACTTTTAATAATTAAGTGACCCAAATGTAACATTACTCATAATTGAGTGACCTCTGTTATAGTTTAACCAAATTGATAACACAAAAGTGGGTTGAAACTGAATCCTGGGTTCTCAATCTTAAGCCAAGATTTATCCTTTTTCCTTGACAGAAACCAGAATTTCTTTGGGTCTTTTTCCTTTTTGGTTGCTTTTTTTTTCTTTTCTTTTAAAAAGACATGCAAAAAGGAAGTTGTTAGCTTGAAGAAGGCGAGTGAAACATCGAAACAACAGTGAAAATCAGTGACTCGTCAGTCTTTGTGGCTTTTATTTTATTCAAAAGAAGATGTCTGCTTTAGTTCCAAAAGTGGTCTGTCACTATTGTTTCATACTCATCCCTTCAACTTTAGCCTTAGCCTAATCTAATCATACGTTAAGCAATCCACGTAGGTTTTAACATTAAAAAAACCTGTCAGAACTGGCAGTTCGACAGGTTTGCTAAAGGTTGAGTTCATGTCCGTAGATGTATACGGTTTGAATAATCAGTTATACAGTTTATTCCAAATAACAGGAATAAAAATATGGAAAAGTGCAGTTAAACGTAACAGTGAGGGGAAATGAGGTTTGGGGTTAAATCAGAATTTTAAATCGCGGTCGCAGCGTTATATCGCGGTTTCGGACAAAAGCGACTGAATTGCAACGATCACAGACCGTTTTTTATCTCAATCGGGGTTTCGAACGGTGGCACAACCGCTATATCACAATCGTAGTTCGCTTTTTAAATCCCTGGGTTAAATGATTGAATCCAAATGGTAGAGGGTAGAGGGTAGAGCTCAAAGGGTGGAAATGAGCGAAGTTGACATGACTTTAAGGCTTTTAATGGCTGCTACTAACCAAGTGCTATCCGTTTGAAAGGAGGAGGAAACGCCACCTCCACTAGTACTACCTACCGTCTCGCAATTATTTATTCCTTGATATTGCTATGCATGATTGAAGAATGACGATGAAAACACGAAAGTCACATCATTAATATATGTTTCATTCAAGTCTTTTAATTATTGCATGAAGTCGAGCATCCTCGCCGTTCCATTTTCTTCTCCTTAAGTTCTGGATTATAGGCTCGGTAGGAGCTCTCTTTTAAGTCTTGCATGAATTAAAATTTGAAAACCAAATTTGTTAAGAGTTTGTATAATTCAATGAATTAAGTGTTTGATGGCATGGTCAATTTTCTATGTTAACATGAGCCTAACAAAGCTAGTAGGTGCTTGCATTTGGATTAGGCATATGCATGAAAATGACTCAAAAAGGGTATGAGCTAAGCCCTGTGCTCGGAGTCGGAGGGGATTTTGCATGTCGACGTGTTTAGGGTAAAGGATAAGGAAGCAAAAGCGATTAACAGTGAAGAATCAAGAAACTTTTCATAAAGTTAAAGGTAAGAACAGAACACGTTTCTCGTTCGCTGAGTAGGATAGGATGGGACTTGAGCAAATCCAGAAATGGAAAGATAAAAAGGCAAAGCCAGATCTCGGCTAGTGAGGCTTTGGTTGTGCCCATATTGTATCGCACAAAATCATCGACTCAACTATTGGACTCGAGCGGATAAAAGTCATCTGCTACTTTTCGGTACCTTTTTATGTCAACACTAAAAAACATTAAAAAAGTTAAATTTCAAGTTTTAATCTTAAATTCTAAATCTTAAACCCTACACCTTATACCTTAAAAACACATCATACTCTAACATTAAACCTTAAACCTAATTTTTAGTATAATGACATAAATAAAGATAACGAAAAAGGGCTGAAAATTTATATTCGACCGGAGCCTGTCCACTATCTCCCTTATTATGATGTGACTTAATGAGTTAACGTTAGCCAACTATTCACTTGCATTTGCATGGGGTATCCTGTATCCAACGAATATTCGGACAAGTAAATAATAAATAATTTTAAAGATATTAAAAAAATAAAAAATTAAAACTGTTTCAAGGTCAAACTAGGGCAGAGCCAGGATCATTATTTTGAATATATAAAAAAATATAATTTGTCAAAAAAAAATTGGGTATCAGACACCCCACCCACCTATGCATGTGGCTCTGCCCATGAGGTCAACGGAAGAGTTATAGCATCATTGAAAAGCCGGATCATGGGCTTCAACTTTCCAAGTTTTGCAGAAGGGTCAGTCGAGAATTACCACCGCAAATCCAAAAGAGCCCAAGGCTTTATTATAATCCAAAAAAGCGACGAATTAGGCTTTCGTTCTATTCTCTCTTGGTTTATAAAGCTTCAGAAGAAGCAGATGAGGCGAAAAAAGCATAGCAGTTGCTTAACCTTCAAGCGCAAGTAAAATGAAAAAAAAATGGATATGCAGACTGTTTGAAGTAAACAAATGTTAGCGCACAAAGTTCATGTTGTTCTATAAAACAAGGTACCTTCACCAACAAATGTGAAAGTGACTTTGGTTTCTTTACAGAGTCGAGCATGGGAAAGTAGGTGTTACCTTTTGAGTGGCTTATATAGTACAACAGTCACGTATTTGGACTCGAACCTATGGGTCAATCCGAGGGCAACAACAGATTGTGATGCCCATCCTTTCTCTATGAAAAGGTGGTTAAGTACAACATGTTGAGGCTTCGAGGATGATGCGTCATCTTGGTTATCTGTACCGAGGACGGTTAAATGTAGTTGGGATGGAACTACAGCAGGCTCCTTCGCAAAATCTTCTTCTGTTGGAAGTGCCTGACCATAACTGGAATTTGGAGATGCCGGAGCCTCGAACTCAGATACACTATCTAGATTTTCAGGTACATAGTCCTGCAAGGAATAGTGAGAAGTCATTAAAATACGAAAGCAAAAAAAAACTAGACAAGAATCACTGGGATCTTCCTTGTGGCTAAGAAAAAGAGGGTGAAGTAATAAAATCATTATTGGCATGTTTCAAACAAGAGAGAACCTGTGTAGCACACATCTTTGTTATTCCTCCTCGTGTGCTCAAAACAATATACCTTAAACCTCTCTTTTTAGTTTTTAAGCAACTACACATGTTAAATTTGTAAATGTGCAGTTTTGAATGCTAATCATTCATGCTACGACAGCCCAAGAAGCACCATTAAATGAGGTAAAATAAAGTACATGATTCAAAAGTGAGCAAGAGGATATATAAGGAGATACATACGTGAACATCTAGAAGATTACAAACGTGGCCCATTTCATCAGATACAAAAGGCAGATCGGGTGTGTATCTCCATTCACCATCCACAATGAACTTGTAATGGTATATACCAGATGAAAGGACCAAAAGAATTGAGTGGTCCTTACCTGATCTCTGCAGTGTCTTCCTGCAAAAGAATAACAATAGACTCTATCATATGTTGTCCATGGTTGGGTTTTGGACAAAAGAGGAACAGCAGGTTTCTTATGCATGAAAATGTGCATATGGAACTATAAACCTACCTTGATCTCCAATTGTCCCAAGAACCTTCCACGGCGACATCATTACCACCATAATTCCATGTAATAATTACAGGGATTCCTTTCTCAGACGGACTATCGGGAACCACAGGAGAATCATGCCGCCAAGTTTGGTTGAAAAAGGAATGACCATCAGCCCTTGGTAAGGGAACCACAGGAACCTAAATATGCACCAAAAATAACCTGCCTATCAGTTGGAAGGCCACTTACTCAGATGGACAAAACTCTCTACTTAATAGCTATACCATCAGCATACTTCTCCCTCTCCTCACTTGGCAATCCAAATAACAGACCACGGCATAAACTGATGAATACTTATCAATAAAACATGGTCCTGGACCCAAAATTTTTTAAGAAATAAAAATGACAATCTGACTGGGACAGTAAACTGACAAATCAAAAGAAACTAATTGAAACAACAATTTACACGATCAGTTACTTTCAAGCAATGCGGATACTCGCCCCTAAAAAATTGAAGTGTCTAAAGTTCCACAAGAATCTAAGAAGGAATTAAAAAATTGTAAAAAGGCAACAATTCTCATGGAAAAAAACCAATGTAAACGCCAATGAGATCGAAGATTCCAACAGTAAAGAATATTCTTTTCCATGTTACCAAAAGTTGAATACTTTAGGGGTATCAGCATTGGTTAGTCTTATCAAACACTATTCCTCCTCCTCACCATGTGTCATGTATATGTGTTTAGTTTAGTTCGAACCCATCATCAGCTCAAAAGATGATAATAAAGATTTAGCAACCTCTCTTAGGCGTTACAACATGAGTAAATACAATAACTATCTCAAACAAATATAAAGAAAAAGCAATGAACTAAACCAAATCAAAGCATGTCATACTAAAAGGATCCGAAGTACAAGACACTTTTCGTTTCAAGCTTTAACAATTTCTCAAAAAGTAACAAGCCTAAGTGCTTTTAGAAAAATACTAACATCCTCATTGAAGGATTTTTGCAGAATTGCCCAAATAATGACCAAAATACAAGCTCAAACTCTTATCTTCTATGTCTCATTCCATGAAACTATTCACAACTTCTAACCTATTCTTCAGTTAGTTATTTCTAATTTACAGCGAAAGTGCAGATCTTGCTAATTCAAATATATTTATTTTACTTTCGAACATTTGACTAATTAAAATTACTAAAAGTACAATAAGTTCAAAGTCCTGCAAATATCATTAAAGTTTTGAAGATGCCAACCTGAGGAGCGAACAAAAGAGGAGATTGAGATCGGCGAGGACTCTGCGGCGGCGTATTCACCATTGAATCAGACGATGGCACGCGAACTCCAACTGCAGCGGCTCCAAGAACTACAGGCTCGCTGCCATTGGATCTTCCCGATAGATCGTCGACACCGCCGTTGGCTCCGTCTTCTTTCCCGTTTGCATTCCCCATGTCTTCAACTTTTTCAATATAATTTTTTTTTCAAAGATATCCAAAGAGAAAACGAGAAGTAGATTAAAAAGAAAAGATACTTGTTCTGGCAATTGAATGAAAGCAGATATTAAAAGAACACTGTTCTTGGGTTTATTTACGGAGATTGACACTGGGAACGTGTTCTACTGTAAGTGCCGGGAAACGGTTGTTCTGATCAAAACCTTGTTCTTTATATATAATAATAATAATAATAATAATAATAATTATTATTATTATTATTATTATCTTCCTTTGGCAGACGAACTATTTGTATAAAACAAAAGGGAAATGTTAGCATAAGACCGTTCCCATTCCCGTCTCGTGCATCCTCTCTTTATATATACTTTTAAACTTGAGATGAAAAAAAATCACATACAAGTTTATTTTAGAGGTTAATAATTTAATTTAATATTTAAACTTTATTATTTAAATACTTAACTCTATTATCTAAATTTTAAATTTTAAATTTTAAGTCTAAAGTTTAAATTTTAAAATTTTAGACATAATACCCCAAAATGCATAACTCTTTATATTAATTTGTTTGTAGATTTTTTTCTTTGATTTGCTTTGTCAAAAATTATTTTATATCTACTTTTTGGTTATTTTTCTTCTGCCTTTATGGTAGTTTATTTATTTAATTTTTTGCATAATTTATTTGTCTTTGTGGCAGTATTGTATGATATTATGACAATTTAGTGTTCAGATAACAAGTATTATCGAGCGTTTCAAGTAACAAGATAATTGACAGTCTGTTATTTTTCGAATTTCTTTGTAGTAAATTGTCAATGTGCCAAGAACTCGCAGCGAAAAAAATGCTTAATACATAGACATTTATGCTTAAAGTTTATCTTTGCTGATATTTCATTAGGAAGACGAAACAAATTTTTTTAGGAATGATTGCGTTTAATTTTAACTTTCACGCTCTTTGATTTTCTTATGTTTTTATCTTTATAGATATTAAAGTGTGTTATACTTTGTATTTTTTTTAATTAATAAAATTCAGTTAAAATTTTTCATTAAAGAAAACTTGTTTGTAAATGTTTCTTTTCACCATAATGTATTTAATAATTTTTCGACCTTTGACGTTAAGGATTATTATCCTATATACTAGCGGTGGAAATTAAAATTTTCTACAAGTGCCTTAGTTTTAGGGTTTAGGAGCTTAGTTTAGGGTGTAGAGTTTATAGGTTTAAGTTGGTTATAATTTAAGGTTTATATGTTAGAATTTAAGGGTTAGAGGTTAGGGTTTAGTTTTTAAGGTATTATGACGAGGATTTATGTTTTAATCTATAAACCCTAAATTATAACCCTAAACTATAAATTTCAACCACTATCTCTAAATTCAAAACCCATAAATCTAAACCCCTAAACCATACACCCTAAATTAAATCCCTAAAACTAAGGCGCTTGTGAAAAATTTATACGGCTAGTGTATCAAATAGTTACCCTTGAGGTTAAAAGCGATGAACTCTAAATATTTTTTATTGAAAAAGGTCAACTAATTTTTTTACACATAAATTACTAAAAATAAAAAGTCAAATTTTGATACACATGTTGTGTAAAACTAATTTTACACAAGCTTGTATATTTACACTATAAAACCCAAATCATAAATTTTTAACTTTAACCTTAAAAAAATTAAACCCTAAACCTTAAATCATATGTCATAAATTCTAAACAATAACCTTAAATTTTAAAACCTACAAACTAAACCCTGCGTATCAAAGTTTTTTTTTCCAAAATAAAAGGTAAAGTTTTTTTAACAAATATTAATCTTAAACTTACCTAAAGGGAAAGAGAATGGAAAACTCTAGGGTAAGGAAGAGGTGTTCCTACCGAGTCTAAAATCCATGACAAATAAAAGGTAAAGTTAAAACAAATTGGTTAAATAAAAGAAGCTAATTAACTTAACTATATTGTATGGTAAAAGTTCCTAACAAATCGGTTAATCCTCGTACCCAAAAAATAAAATAACTTAATACATTAAAACAAATACCCAACATTAAATCTTCGAAATTATAAACATAAAAGATAAATTTAGTTTTATCAAACAACAAATAAATCATTTCAAAACTATAAAACATGACTAATATATTAACTATTGAAACATGACAGCTAGCATTGTCTTTAAAAGAAAATATGTAATTAATAATCTATAATCTCAAATCATGATTTGTTTGTTCTAAAAGAAACTAAATTTGACAACCTTTCCAACCATATAAATTGTCATTTTTACACCAAAAAACCCCTTAAAAAGTAATTTACATAAATGAACGCTACCAAAGTTATATAGAAAAATACCAAAAAAATCTGCCATGTAAGGCATCCTCGCGTTTTGCAAAATGCGATTACAGACCTCACGTGACACTAGAAGCAAGTTTTACTCAAAGTAGGCCGGATACGACCTCGCGTTCTAGAAAACGCGAGGTTCACGAGAAATTGAAGAGTCCCATTAACGGATCGTGATAATTACTGCGCAAGAACCTCTCGTTATGCACATATCGAGTTTCCTTTAACCGTTTGAAATTTATTTTAGGTGATAATTACGTGACTTAGTTAAAATTGGAATCTCAGAAAATAATTATTTAAAAACGGTTCAATATTCCGAAGATGATATTTAACCGTATATAAAATGTAATTTGAACTAATTATTCGAAAGGTATTAATTTTTTGGAAGTTAATTTTAGTAGATGCAATATTCTAATTATTTGAACAGATCCTAAAGTATTTCATATTTATTAGGATCAATACATTGTCTAGAAGAAGATATTATTTAAAAGAAAAAATACAATATTTAAATTTTATTTATATTTAATGTATGTTATATTTGTAATTAATTACCCCAACCAAAATATTTGTTATTTTTAATTACATTAAGAAATTTAACTCTTATTAAAACATAATTTGTAATGAATGCAAAATTTTATTTGTATTTAATGTATGTTATATTTGTAATTAATTATCTCAATCAAAATATTTGTTATTTTTAATTACAGTAATAAATCTAAATCTTATTAAAACATAATTTGTAATGAATGTGAAATTTTATTTTTATTTAATGTATGTTATATTTGTAATTAATTATCCCAATCAAAATATTCGTTATTTTTTAATTATAATAAGAAATTCAAATTTTATTAAAACATAATTTGTAATGAATGAAAGTAACAAATCAAAATCATATCTAAATAAAAAACGGACCTCGCATTTTGCAGATAGCGAGGTCCAGTCAAAGAATATGATTTTGTTTGATTTGAAATGAATCAAATCGTCGCGAATTCTCAAAGGACCTCGCGTTTTGCAGATAGCGAGGTCCCTTTAACGCCGCTTCGTGTAGGGTGCGAGGACTCCTATAAATAAGACTCATTGTCTCATCTATTTTCATATCAAATTGTCTTCTATCTCTCTTCAATTACTATTCTCCTTTGGTTTTATTTTTAAAGTCTTCTAATTTGTGGTTGTATAGAACGATTATTGAGGCTTGATGACAGATACATATAAAATTTCTAATGCGTAGACCCTGTTGTAAATTTTTTAATTTTCATTATTTGTTTTTTTATAATTGTTAATATTCTACGTACTAATTTATGAATTTAATTTTTTATTTTGAAGAGGTATGAATGTGCATTGCAGTGTTACATCAATCACACGAGACGATCGCATTCAGATTTTGACGGCTATTTGCATGCGTTCGTTTTTTGTCATGTTTCCCACCTATTTGACGGTTCGAAGTTGAACCCTTCGTTGATTAACGCATTACTAGAGAGGAAGAGACCTGAGACACATACATTTCATCTTCCCTTGGGGTGAGGCAATCATTACCTTGAAAGATATAGCATTTATTCTTGATTTTCCTGTTGATGACGAGCTTATCACCGGAATTGTGGAGGCAGACTGGGCGAGTGTGTGTGAAGTTTTGTTTAGACTGAGGCCGGTAGAGACCGATTTGGATGGTGGCAAACTCAAAATTAAATTTTTGGACAACAATTTGATCAACCTACCCCCACACTGATGATGATATGAAGAAGTTATAATTTTTTATTGTTATTATTTATTCGTGTGAAATTTAAATTTATAGAAAATAAATTTATATTGATAAAATTATTTTTTTGCAACAATTTGTTTGTGCGACTTATTGGGGGTCTTGATGGCAGACAAATCTCATAACAAGGCCCATTTGATGTGGTTGCCTCATCTGGCGAGTCTTGTGGAATCGAGAAACAAATGTTGGGGAGGGGCAGTCTTGGCATTTCTATTTCAAGAGTTGTGCAGAACTGTCGACCCGGGCAAACGTACAATTGGCGGGTGCCTTTGGTTGCTGCAGTGTTGGGCCTGGATTCGTATGCCGTTTTTACCTTGAAACTCGACCCTATACTAATTCTCACTTGTTTAGAGGTACTAATAAAATCGCTAAAAAATTATTTTATTATTTTTTTAATATAATATTACATTAGATTTTTTTGAATGACAGGTGGTTAGTTGGGTCAATTAACACACGTGGGACCACCGGCCAACTAGCGGGATTATCGACTGTTGATCGTTAAGATAAATGGCCCAGATCCACGTTATTTGGTATGGTATTTATTATCTAAATTTGTTTAAATCGAAAATTAATAGTTAAATTTTCGGAAATCAGTTTTATCTAACTGATTTTACATTTTTTGTATTTCCTATGAACGTTGTACGTGGATCCTGAAATTCGAGCATGCATTTCGCCAGAAATAATGTTGAGTGAGTTTGTCTGGACACTGATGGATACACTCATACACTACGAGATAGTGGAGTGGCATCCTACGAACGCATGCTGCGGTAATTCAACTATGTTCAAGAGATTCCGAGTGACCCACCGAATTTGGACACATTGCATAAGTTAACCCGACAATGCAAGACGGAAGTCCATTGAGGCCAATATCACATGAACTGGGTGAGCCAGTGGATGACCCGTTTTGGTAGACGACCCCTCATTTTGGATCCCATTCAGGACTATGAAGTTACCTTTGAGTATATGAAACGGTACCATCTTAATGGGAAGTTGCATCTATTAACATTGAAGGAGCGAGCACGCGATTTAGATCAGCCTCCCCGAATATTGTCCTCTAATGCAGTGTTTGTCGACGCAACGTCCTCCGACGTAACGTAGTACCTGTACGATGAGAGGTGGACAAAGAAGAAGAACACACGCTCCCGGGGCATCGTCATTCGGAGTAGAGCATGAATATTTCCATTCATCCACCGAGCCAGAGAGACCCCAACCAACACCTACATTCCAGCAGTCAACTTTTTCGGCATTTCACCCCACGGGGAGTAGTCTATTGTTTTAACAAATGAGGAGTCCAACAGAAGGTTTTTTTACGAACGTGTTTCGTCCCTTTATTATAGTTCCCCCAGTCTACTATGTGTCACAACCTTCTGCATTTGTGCCTCTATTCTACAATCCGACACAATTCGGATAAGATATTGTGGATCAGACATCGTCACAGAGCCTATTCTTCATTGGCCCTAATGCGAGTGGTAGGACTCATCTTTCATAAGGGATGTCAACGATAATGACGACGACGATAATGATGATGATGTTGATGGTGCAAATGTTCGAAAGAATTCGCGTCGGGAATGTCGTGCACTGTCGTGTGGTATGAGTGGACATAGGGGTCACTAGGATGATTGTGTAATTTCTTTTTTTATTTATATAAAACAACATTAGTATCATAATCTAATAACATTATATTATTATATTTTCGTAGATTTTTTTTTTATTTTTTAAAAAATTTAATTGCATATAAATTTTATAATTACTATTATTTATTAATTTGTCATGTACCTCGCTTTATGCCAAACACGAGTTTCTGTAGTCCGTAGAGATTTTTGACGTGGCAATTGTTCGTAGATTTGATGTGGTAAAAGGACCTCGCGCTATGCATAGAATCGAGGGCAAACAAACCCACCAGCATTTGCTATCACTTCATTCAAATCTGTGTTAGATTCGAAGAGAAGATACAACTATTGCTACTAATGGCAACATATCACATATCGTCAAAATTGTTTTACAAATTAATTTTTCTAATGTTGCAATTTGTTGGTATAAGTAGTTGTATTTATACATTACATTATTTTGGTCGGTTAATAATATTTGGCAATATACATCTTCCTTGTCTTGGTTCAAGATCTACGGTAAATCACAATATCAGTGAATGAGTGTTCCTTTTGAAGTATCGAAATCAATCTTAAACTTTTGTTCAGGTTGTCAGTAGCTTCTTCGTACGCCTTTATCGTGAAGGCTACGGGAAGTCCGCCGCATGTAACGTTATTGGTGACAATTGTATCGTGGATGATGATGATCATCAGATACTCACGAAATTCACGAAGCTTTAGGGCTCCAACAACAAAGACGAACTATGACGCCATTTGTCTACAACAATGACACATCTCTCGGCGGCCATACAAGTCATACAAACTATTGCACCTCTCGTCGAAATCAATTTATCAAAGACTTCGAAATATGTTTATCTATTTGCCCACTTCGTCAAAGACTTCGAAAGATGCATACCCCAAGAGATACAATTGTACAATTTAATTGTAACAAATTAACATGTTTACGCATGTAATATTTTACGTGTTTCAATGTGTGTCTGCTATGAATACTATACTTTGAAAAAAATAAATGAACGATCGATTTCTAAAATTATATTAACGAAAACCATATTAACAACACATACTACAAGATTGTTAATTGACATAAGTACGCCAACATTAAATTACATAAGTACATCAACATCATCAGAAAATATTGCATACAACTCAAGCTTAAGGGCCCCACCTAAAAAAATTGTAGGTAAAATTTTACCATCAATTTCATATAAGTGTTGTCTACAACGTGGTATAATGAATACGTTAATGCTTCTAACGATGTCGGTAATCGAAACTTTAATGGTTTCAACTTTTTCCCACGACCATGTGGAACATGTTTCTTCACTTCATTCATCAACTTCTTATATGATAAGTTGCATGGCATCAGAAGCAATATAGTACTTGAGGACTGAAATATGATGCCTAGAGATGGATCATCGACTATCTGCCCATCGTAATATACTAAAGATGTAATAGTTTTTCGTCTTGATATATTATATCAATCGAACTATTTACAAATAATATTAAATAGTAGACTAAGACGAAGAACAAAGAACGAAGATGAATTACGAGAATATACGGAGACCGTCGTCCTCAATTTATAAGCTTAACGGGCCTCACTATATGCAAAGCGTGAGGTCCTATTAAAGAAAAATATTGACAAATTTATCAACATATTCTTAATTTTAGCATAATCATCAAAATAATTAAGAAATTAATTAAAACGTTCAAAATGACCTCGCTTTCTACAGCGAGTGATGTCACTTTTTTCGCGTTTTTAATAAAAATATATTACATGATTCTCAAGGATTATGCGAATGCGACGATTAACTTTCCGGACAAACCCATCAAACATGATTCTCAAAGCATTTTATCTTTTTATTCATGTCCAAAACTAAGGTTTGGAACCATTTTCATGGCCATTTTTATACCGTTCAAAAAGCCAGTTATCTGTCAATATCAGTCTCAAATGAAAGATAAGTTTCAATACTAGGCCTCTAACCTAAAATATTACGAAGATTGTTCTAATAATAACACAGGAAAACACTTCCAACATACCTTTCAAGCCATTTCAACTTCCTAAACAACCGTTGGAAGCATTTTCAACGCGCTTTTAATACAGTGTGCAATGTCTCGTACGTGCCAATATCAATCTCAAATAGAAGGTAAGTTACAATACTACATATATAAGCTTAAAAATTACCAAAATTGTCGGGCTAATGGCACAATAAAATGCCTCGAACATGCCTATACACCATTGTATTCAAGCCTAGATTTTCGTAGACCTCGCATTCTTCAAAACGCTATGTCTATTTTAATTTAGACGCCATATTCGCATCCATTAATTTTAAATTTTAAAATATGAAAAGGCAGCCCACGTTAGACAAAACTCGTTTTTTGTATCACGCAAGGTCTATAATCGCATTGTGCAAAACGCGATGACGCTCTACGTGACATATTTGTGGGTCGTTCTTCTACATATCTTTGGCAGAGGTCATTTTCGTAAATAAATTTTTTAAATGGGTTTTATGTAAATTTCCATATAAATTACCTATTATAATTTTACTCGTACGATTTATGATGATTTTTCGAAGTCGCTGTTATTGTTGTTTTTAGAAATAGTCTGTTGTCATTTCTTCTAACCTTTGCTCACTCAAAAATTAATAATTCCTGATATATAACTCAAAATCGAGAACCGTTTTTAAACGAATATAGACTTTCGTATGATTATAGAAATATAATGCTCACTTCTTAATTTTATATTTGTAGAATTTATGGCGATTCTTCAAATTCATTGCTAAAACTTTTTATAAAATATGCTGCCATGTTTTTATGACCTTTCAACATTTAAATATTCATATTATTTAGAATACATATCGAAATCAACTACCGCGTATTTTAAATAAAACTATACCGAATCACGTTTATAATGATGTATAGACTATATTTTAATTATTTTTATAGAATTTACGAAGAATTTTTAAACTTACTCCAACCGACCATACTCAAGTGAGATTAAATTTTTGATGAAAATAGGTAAATTACTCTTATGGCCATCAAACTTTGTAAAATACCGAGATTGCTGCAGATATTTTCGTGGATCCGTACGGTGATTTATACGGGTATGGTTCTGTTATCCCCACGGTTTTGATATAACAATCTCCATCCCCATTTGAGCTTTAGTAATAAAATGTCTCTCGTCCTCATCCCCGTGCGTGAAGATTTTGATTATTCTCCATATTCATCGGTTCGAATTCCCACAATTTTCGGTTACTCCCCACCTAATTCTCACTCTTGCTCGCATGTCAGGAAGATTTAAAAAAAAAGAAAAGTTTAAATGAATATATATATATATATATATATAAATAAAGTGAAAACAAACAAATGGATATGATTACTCGTAATAAGATATGTTTATATATTAAAAAGCATTAGTTAAAGGCTTAAAGCGTTGGTAATTTATAAATATTTTATAAGTTAAAAATATAAATGAATCATATGTTTATGGATGATCTTCTAACTTAATTATTTGTTTTTGTTCCCTTCTAATTCCCCACGAATCTGTCTTAGTTTTAGTCTTTTAGATATGGATATATAGAATAATGGGATAATGTCGTGAACTCACGTTTGTCAGATGATCATGACATACGTGTTGAACTTATCTTCTTTTGCATTTTCACCTTTCCATTCTTATCTTCCCCCAGGCACTATTTTGCCCACAAGTTGATGGCCTTCGGATTAAAATAAGTTAATTTTTTTTTATAGTATTCCATTTTATACAAATTCGAAATCATATATTTATTTATGTTGTATTTTTACATGATAAAAAATATGAGATTTACTAATTGGTCAAGTGATTAAATATATTTATCTTATTTTAATTTATAAGAGTTTAAATTCTAATATGAGAATACATTATCTCTACTTATAGAAAGAAGTACACTCAAGATGATATTTTTTTCTCTAAATATAATAATTAAGGTAAGAGAGAGGTTTTATGATTTATCTAAATTCCTTTTTTAGTGATGAAATAAGATTTTTTTAAAAGATAAATAGTAAGTTTACGGCAAAAAGACCACAGTATTGTGGTTGGAATTTTTTCCCTCAAAATATGGTCCTATTTTGTTTATTTTTAAAATTATGTTTGTTTATTCTTCAAGTTAAAAGTTAGAGTAAACACAATTCAACTGTATACAGTGTTTATCTCGAAAATAAACTTAAACTCTGGTGATTAGCTTGAAGATGGTGGAGACTGGAGAAGAGTCCGACTTCAATGTAAAATATTGTTTAAAGTCAGATTCTAATCTATCCGACTTTAATATTTTAATATTACTTTACAAAACACTATTTAAAGTCTAATTCTAATCTACTCGACTTTTAATTTTGAACAGTAGTATACTAAACCCTACCTTATCAAGTAAAACCTTAAAACTAAGGCAGTTGTAGAAACTTACAGTTCAGTGTATAGGATAATAGTCCTTAAAATTTTTAAAGGATTATTAACTTATATACATTAGCAGTAGAAACTAAAAATTTCAACGAGCACCTTAGTTTTAACGTTTAGGGGTTAGTTTAGGGTGTAGGGATTTAGAATTTATGAAGAATGGATAGAATTTATGATTTAGGGTTAAATGTATGGTTTAGAGGTTACAATTTAATTTTTAGGGTAATATGATGAGAATTTAAGTTTTAATCTACAAACCCTAAATTATAACCATAAACTATAAATTTCAACCACTATCCTTAAATTCAAAGCTCATACACCTAAATCCTTAAACCATACATTTTAAACAAAATCCCTTAACTTTAAAATTAATTCGCTTATAAAAACTTTTAATTATCCCGTTAGTATATCAAATAATTATTTTTAAAATATAAAAACAATTATATCATAATCAAATTTTAACTTGTAAATAAAATAATTTTTTATATTAGATGTCAGGTACTAACTTCAGCCCTCTGATCTCTTAAATCAAGATTGAATCTTAGAAGCGCGAAACGGAATCTGCAAATCGGTAAACGCTGAAAACCCTAATTCTAAGAGACGAAAGAATCTTTTTTTTTTTTTTGGCGAGGAAAGTAGAGCAAGAAGAAGATGAGGCCGATTTTGATGAAAGGTCATGAAAGGCCATTAACGTTTCTAAAGTACAACAGAGATGGGGATCTTTTGTTCTCATGTGCTAAAGACCATACCCCCACCGTTTGGTTCGCCGACAATGGCGAGCGGCTCGGCACTTATCGTGGTCATAACGGCGCCGTCTGGTGTTGCGATGTCTCAAGTAAGTTATTGTTTTTGCTATTTATTTGTTTTATCGAAGTTTTTGAATTTGAAGTTACATTTTTTTCCGTTTTCGAATTTGCAGGAGATTCGGTGAGGCTTATCACGGGAAGTGCCGATCAAACGGTGAAGCTGTGGAATGTTAAGACGGGAGCTCAATTATATACTTTCAATTTCGGTTCGCCTGCGAGGTCGGTTGATTTCTCTGTAGGGGATAAGCTTGCTGTGATTACTACAGATCCTTTTATGGAATTGACGTCTGCTATCCATGTTAAACGCATTGCTAGAGACCCAACTGAACGTAAGCTTCAAGTGTTCTTTCTTTTTAATCTTTGTTTTATATAGTATAACTATAAAGATTAAATATTGGGAAAGAAAAAATATGCACTTTTTGTATATGTATGATTGGGTATAGAGTTTTAGGAAATTCATTTGTTAAAGTAATCTGTAGAATGTAGAATATTTTTAATAGTCTTTCATTGTAGTTTATTTGCTTTTGTTTTTCTTGCATAAAATTTTTACTTGAAGCATATGGTCTAATGTCTATTGATTTATTTGGTGCCTATATTCCGTTTCATTACATTGTACCATAATTGTGCAGAGACCGAGGAATCTGTCCTCGTCATCAAGGGCCCTCAAGGAAGAATAAACAGAGCTGTTTGGGGACCCCTCAATAGGACTATCATTAGTGCTGGAGAAGATGCTGTAATCCGTATATGGGATTCTGAGGTAAATTTCTGTTTGTTGTGAATAGTTCTTTTTGGGTGTAAGGTTTTGGGGGAAGGTTCTTTTGTTCTATGATGTCGCACAATAAATCGGTTTGGCTTCAATAGTGAAAATATTCCAATGTAATATCTTTTTCTCACTTCTGAATATTCTTTAAATTAGATCTCTTCTTAATTTTAATTTTTCTTATTCAATGTCCTCTCATCTTCCTTTATGGAATTGGAAATAGTCTTATCTTTGGGGTTGAATTTTTGTATGTCATCTTGTAGACTGGAAAACTGCTTATGGAATCTGATAAGGAATCAGGCCACAAAAAGACGATCACATCACTTTCAAAATCTGCAGATGGTTCACACTTCCTTACCGGTTCCCTGGATAAATCTGCCAAGGTGATGCACCTTATTAACCTCATAAGCTTCTTGAGCTTGTTTATCCCGTGGTTAATTTTGTCTCTGTCTGATTCTTCTACTGTTTATCTGTAAATGTTTAGCTATGGGACGCAAGAACATTGACTCGTATCAAGACCTATGTTACCGAACGTCCAGTTAATGCTGTTGCAATGTCTCCACTTCTTGACCATGTAAGTGTGAACAAATATGAGCAGCAGAACTTCGTCTGCAATTTCGTTTGCCATATTTCCTTAATTGGTTGCATTAAAATTCTGGCAAATATTTTTCTTTTCTAATTCTTGAACTTCATCTCATTTCTGAAGAAATAACCTCAGGACTTGAAAGTTGAAACATTTAAACTACTAACACTCATATATTAATGCCTAAAAAGATGTCTAATATTGGAATGCACATGTTCAATCGTCTATATTTAATTGGTGATAGTGAGGGGATGAACTACTGATTTAGCCATCCGCATTCAATACTCAACAAGCTTTCCTTTTGCTATTACATCTCCCTCCGATCTTTCTTCTGAATGCCTTTTTCTTCTTCTAGGTGGTGCTTGGAGGTGGTCAGGACGCATCAGCTGTCACAACGACTGATCATCGTGCCGGGAAGTTTGAAGCTAAATTCTACGACAAGGTTGATTTTATGTTTATCAAAAGTGTTCCTTTAGAAGGTGAAACTTCGTTAAATTTGCATTTTTCCCGTATTATCATAATGTTTATGGTTGCCTTGTAGATACTTCAAGAAGAAATTGGAGGTGTTAAAGGTCATTTTGGGCCTCTAAACGCCTTGGCTTTTAACCCAGACGGGAAGAGGTATGAAGCAAAAAATACATTTGAAAGTTTTTCAGAATCACAATCTACTTGCATATGAAGCTCACTTGCATCATAAATAGTAACCTTTAAAGTCTTCAACCGTTTTTACACATCTTTTTTGTCGTTTGAACTTGTAGTTTCTCGAGCGGTGGGGAGGATGGTTACGTCCGATTACACCATTTTGACCCAGATTATTTCAACATCAAAATGTAATTTTGGAGCAGATGTAGCCGTTTAGCAAAGGGTGAAGTGATAGATTATTCATCTGCACATAGCCAGCATTTTTGTTCTGCTCGATCTATGAAGTGTGACAATTTTGAGCTCTATGAATTTTGTTACAACTTCATCAAAAGATGTCTTTATTTAACCTTGTTTTGCCCTCGGTAGCTCATTTTAGCTTAGAGCTTATCTCTGTAGTTTAAATTTGGAGACCGAACTGAACCGTGCTTTAACATTGTTCCTTCCAAAGAAGATGTTATTGAATCCGAACTAACCAATTCGGTGAACCAGTCTTTCGTTTTGGGTCGGTTCGTCAATCAAATTCTACGTACAATTAATTAAAAAAACCCTGAAACGATCAATGTTTGATGAGAATACCATCGAACAAATCACGAACGAGGTTCAGCAAGAAAGGGTTTGAAAGTCAATAGCAACCCAATAAACTGGATAACGTTTAGCACAAAGAAAACCATTTGATCCCCTGTTTCCAAAAATCAAAGAAGTTCCTTGTTATAAATACTACATATATGTGTGTGTATATAAACATGATTGGAATTCAACTACAAACCTGGAAGAAAGGAGGCGACTTGTCGCTTTTGTGCCCAAGAAAAGCTACATTTTCATTACGAAACAAAGCTTCAATACTAACTCGACAGTATTAATCAAGAAAAAAAGAAAGTGATTCTTGTGCCTAAACTTCAATGATAAGCAAGGAAACGTCTGTTAAGTGTAAAATTGGGTTCATCTTTGGTTTGGTCTTTCTAAGCAAAGAGAAAACTTATCATTGTTTTCTGTACAAAAAGATTGCAGCCTAAGGTTAATGGAAGATGTTGCACATTCTAAGGATCGAGCACTAAATCTGTTGCATCATTTTTCAAGGGTGATTACATGAACCAACTCGACAAAGTCCGGATTCCGTACTTATCATCATAACATGGTAATTTACCATACTAAGAATTAATTAAGCTTGGAGTTTTGTCAACAGATAAGAAAGTACAACTTGAGGTGTAAACCAACATCTCTCCTAAATCTTGAAAATGTCGACAATATTGAGACTTAAAAGCATTGTTGGTCTGTTAAAATTCACAGTAAGTTAAGTGCTAAAATACAGAAAAAAAGGAAGAAAATAATACTTACAGGGCTCCTCCTCCTGCTGGACCAAATGCTTTGAAAACAGACATTGCAGTTATTGAAATGGCATTAGCAGCTCCTCTTTGACTTTGAGGCTGAAATAAATACACAATGTTGAAACCAGAAAGAGGAATGGTTATTGGTGTACATACAAAGAAAGTAAAGTTAATATGAAAATATTATGGGTCAGAGAACATACCACTGCATCGTTCAGCAATATGAATAATCCAGTAACAAGTGAAACCTACATGGTACCGATGAGTTTGCCTCATGAATCAAAAAGAAAGAAAATTCGAAGGAAGCATGTCCGGTTCATTTCACTGTATTTAGTTTCACTTACAGATAGAGTATTTCTTAATAAGGATGCAAAATTTATCACCAAATGCAGCACTACCCCCGAAAGCATTGCTATGTAGGGGAAACATGACAGCAATGGAATTGATATTGCCTGAAGATTAAAGAAGAAGAAAAAATTATCAACTTGCTATTTTACTGATGTGCCATTGACCAGATGAATGATGATTGAATATTGGTCGATGAACACGTCGGTATTTATGTAACGACATTAGTTTGTCGGGTTAATTTACTTTATGCAAATAAAATATAGGAACTTGAACATGAATTTTGTTTTTCTATTTAGGCGCCAAACTGTTAAAAATTAAAAGATGGTATTTATGTATGAACCAAAGGAAATACAGTGATGTTGAGGCAAGATTTTTACAGCTGAAAGGCGTGTAACCATGAGCGGCCCAAGGCGCTTTTCAACTGGTGGATACAATAGCAGTTGAAACATTAAAAGGCCAAATCCTGGAAACGATAGGAATCAAGTTATTGGACAAATGCTTTCTTAAAAAAAATTCAAATTGCAAATACTTTATAGATAATTATTGCAAACAATGAAGTGTATAGGTATACCAGAGATAGCAAGAACTTCACCAACATCTTGGGATGAAAAGCTTAATCCTCCATATTTTTTATCACTAAGTGCCCAAAGTGAAAATATCTGCAAAGAAATGTTAAAGTGTCTTATGTAAAACACAAAGTCACAAACAACTCCAGTATTCAATATAACACACACACACACACATACATACATATATATATATATCAAGAATATGTGAAAATGAATCATGATGAATCCTAAACTACGTGGGAAGTTTATACTTCTGTTGGATGATAATAAATAGTGTTTAAGGGATATAACTTACTTCTGAGTAAGCCATCTCTTGAAGTGAGAAAATGCAGTATACTATGATAGTAGACATTAGTGGCCAGTTTTTAAAAAGATTTGGTTTGTGAATCTGTCTGTCTTCAAGTTCTACCACGTCGTCTTTCCGACCAGACTCATTTGAAGAAGGTTCTGAAATATCATACGGATCAGCTGCCTCATTTTCCTTTCCAGCATGCTTGTGTAATGTTTCCTGCATAAAATTACATTACCAAAAAGGAGGGTGAAATAAACAATAGAAATGTTATTTTCTTTGTGATAAAACGCTAGCATAAGAAGCATGTAACACAAAGGGATTAAACTTGTCCAAATGCAAAATGCATTTTTTGTTTGAAATGATCAATTAGAATAGGCAAACTGCAGGCAAATGGGTACATATAAACCAATAAACAATCATTAAATGAAAAAAAAGATGACAAAATGAGTTTGAAACTCACAGGAAGCCATTTGCAGGCAATAAGAACTCCAACAGCATAAACTGATATTATGAGGCATGGTAAGAAGTAGGGAAATCTGCAATTGTGTGCACATCAAAACATCACCACACAAAGGGAAAAGAGAGAAAAGACATGACATACAGATAAAAAAATGCAATACAGACTACCTCCCAAAGATGGAGCTTTCCGAGAAAAGATTTGGGTATTTCTCTACAGGCTATAAGGCCATACACAAATTAATAAATATGGTTAGCAGGCAAGAAATTCTCTTTAACAACCTGTGTAAAGAGTGGAACAATGGAACGTCTCTACCTGTGCAAAGAATCCTCCAATGGCAGGCCCGACAATCAATCCTATGCCTCTAGATGTACTAACCTGAAATGCAAAATCTGATATACGTATAATACTTCTGAATCCAGATGATGCACTTAACTACAAGATTGATCATCTTACAACTGAAAGCGCCAAAGCCCGATACTCTTCTCTACACACTTCAGAAGCATAAGCCTAAAAAGAACAACCAAAAAGGTAAAGTATAGAAGTCAGTTAAGGTGGTAAAAAGTAGTTCAAAAGTTGAGCCATTAGCCCTCTCGACTAAGAAACATTCCAGAAATACTTGTGTAAGTATATGTATATGAGTCAAAAAAAATGTAGACACGAACACATACCCTTACTGTGCCAAGCAGACTATTGAAGCATCCAAGAAGAAATCTCATGGACAGTGCCATCCAAAAGCTTGTGCTAAGGCCAAAGAGAGTGTTGAATACAACCCTGAAATCCAAAACTTGTGATGATAAAATTACCAATTAACAATCACTTGTGCCAAATGACTTCATTTTCCAAATTATAATAATAAGTTTGCAAGGTAGTTGGTGAAAAAGATACCGACACTGAAAATATCCCTATGAATATAACAGGTTTACGACCATAGCGATCAGCAACCACACCCCAGAAAAGAGATGTCAAAGCTCGTCCAACCATAAATGAAGACCCTGGTATGAAAAAAGAAAGTAATATTTAATACTAATATGTCATTCTGAAATCCAAGTTACCAGCTTGTAAAAGCTACTAAATGTTGGGATTAGATAGTACCCACAAATCCTGCATAGAAGCCAATGTCTTCCTCTCTTTTTGCAATATGAAAGTCTCTGATCTGCCAACCAAAAACCCCATAGACGTAATGACACTTTTGGTTTCGAGTTTCGACAGTAGCATCTTTAATTATAGCAAACTAACAATAGAACCAACTTTTCTGGTTTCCGGAGGCAGAAAACATACCATAAAGTAAAGAAAAGGGAACAGTGATGCTATTTGCAAAGCTGAAAATTTGTAATAATAATAAGATAAGATACGAGTGTCAAAAACAGGATAAAAAAAGCTAGCTATAAGATACAGAAAAGAAAACTATAGGAAGCTAAAATGATTTGAATATTTCCATTCAGGGACAACCCGAAAGCAATAATCAGTAACACTTCAATCTTACATTAAAAGATTGTGATGATTTGCTATGAGATCATGCTTTTGTAGTGCTTTGATTAAGACAATCATGAGATTTTCGAGCACATGCCTCCACTCTCCGCAATATCATTAACCAGTGCTGGAAAACAGCTTGAACTTGTGTTTTTAACACGTTTATGGATATAATAATGAAGTACTCACCAGTACAGAGGGAGACAATCCAAATAAAAGACAAGAACTTGTAAGGGACTCCAGTTTGTTGTTGTTTGAGACGATCCATCTTACAACCTGGGCAGTTTTCATAGTACTCTACTCTTTCCAACAAAGGAGTCCTGTTCTCTTCCATTTCGCTCACCCCAGAAAAATGGTTTCTTTTCTTGTCTGGGTCCAATTCTCAAACACCTTGTGATCAAATTAGTCCCCCTTTTTTGGAACAAAACGCAGTATTTCAATACGTTTGAAGGTGGGGGTTAATCTGTGCTAGTTTGTTTTCGGGAATCAAGTGTAAGAACTAGTAAGAAGCCACGTTCAGATGATTGTAGCTCGGGAGAAGATTACTGTGAATCTGTGGATTGATGAAATAATTGGTTTGTGGCGCACCATGAGCTCTAGTCTAGACTCACACCCAGATGATTGTCACTCAAGTTGCGTAGCTTGATCAAAGAATACGAGAAAAGACAAAGATGATGAAAATGAAACTTGGCCTTTTCTCTGTGGTAATGGCCTAATTTTGGAGCGTTCGAGCTTTGAAGTTTAAAAATCCCGTTATTCGTTTTTTATGCGCAAATGATCTTTTAAGTAATTGAGTGACTTCCGGTCTCGAAATCAACAAGTGGAACCAGTCTACTTGTAGTGCTATCGGTAGAAAAGATAAAATTCATTTTAGAAGATTTGGGTAAAATAGATTTATCTGTAAGGTATGCGTGTATGGTTAGACAATTAAGAATATGTATGAACAAATACTAGAATTTGATCGTTTGGTAATAATTTTGTGACAAGTAGATGAAACCTGGTACGGTATAATAATAATTTTAGCATCAAAACTAATACATTCTATCAATTTGTTCTTAATTAAAAAAAAATTCAATAAATTTAACCATTCATATTTTAAAAATTCGATATTACACCTTCCGACCAATTTGTCACATTTCATGCTATTGTTCATCAACTATATAATCAACAAATGTGATAGCTCGACAAACACAACCACTTCACTACTAAAAAGTTGATAGATTAATGAAATAAACTCATTATTACCTTAACATCATCTACTAGCAGACACAATTACTTTACTAAGAAATTTTTTAAATATGAAATGTTAAATTTAGTAAATTATTTCAAAATATAACCAAATTAATAGAATATATAAATTTTTGGGAAAAATATTACTATATTATGTTGTTTGTTTTAATTTTAAAGGAAAATGATCTATTTATCATAAAAATTTAATTAATAAATTATTATTGTTCAAAAATAAGGTTCTCACAAGAGTCAAGAGTGCTCTTTGTAATTGTTCAGAAATAGCGTATACAGACATCGTACTATCATTAACCACACGTTTATGATATGTATCAGAAAATTATAAATAAAGTTTGTAGTTTTCACACGCTCAATTATCGGCATAAAATAAATTATATAAAAAATTAGACATCAAGATTATGATATGTATCAGAAAATTACAAATAGAAGAATAGATACATAATTTTAAACACAAGACAAGACAATCATGTCACGATATATTTGTAATATAAATAGGTCTTTTTTAATATTAATATAAACAGGTCTTAAATTTTATATAATATGATTTATTAATAAATTCAAACTTCTAGTAATATATAACAATTTAGAACAATATAAATACTGTTAAAAAAATAAAACAATATAAATAGGTTATATATATATTAATCACTCCTATTAAATACGGGAAAAAAATCAAATTTATTAAAAAAAAAAACTCAATAAGCGTCATGACTAATTACTAATAATAGAAAAATTCAAAAGGAATACGAAAAAGGATCATATTAAAGGGTAATAAGAAGGGAAGCCCGGTCCATCTTTTATTGGGTCCGGGTAAAAAGCATGGGCTCAGATCCGACCCTTAAAACCAATCTCAAATTCTCAATAACGAGGCAGATCAAATAAGTGTAAGCCGAGTCCCGCTGTTATCCCAGAAACCCTAGTTCTTCCCCTGACAAATCAATTTTTCGAATTTCATTATCTCCATGGCCAAGAAGCGAAAGCAACGATCTTCTGCTGTCGCACCCACTAAAACAACAGCGGATCCTCAACCAATCAAAGAAGAAGAGCAACAACATCAAGAATACATACCCGAGGATCCGAAACCTAAAGTAGAAGAGGAACTGCAACTACAGGAAGAGGAAGAGGAAGTTGAAGAAGAAGTAGAAGAGGAGGTTGAAGAAGAAGAGGAAGTGGAAATGGAAGAGGAAGAGGATGAGGAGGAAGAAGAAGAGATCGAAGAAGAAGACGATGATGAAGAAGCCGAAAACCAAACCCTAGCTGGAAATGGAGCTCCGAAAGGAACGAGTCAAGAAGAGGAATTGGACGACGAGCCGTTCGAGACACTTCTACAACCGTTTGGGAAAGATCAATTGATTTCCCTTATTAAGAAAGCGGTTGAGAAGCACCCAGAATTCATCTCGTCGGTTCGGGAGCTTGCAGATGTGGACCCGGCTCAACGGAAGATCTTCGTTCACGGTCTCAGTTGGGATACCACTGCTGAAACCCTCACCGCCGAGTTCTCTAAATATGGGGAAATCGAAGAATGCAAAGCGGTTACTGATAGGGTTTCTGGGAAATCCAAGGGTTATGCTTTTATTCTCTTTAAACACCGGAGTGGAGCACGCCGGGCTTTGAAACAGCCCCAGAAGAAGATTGGGAATAGAACCACTTCCTGTCAGTTGGCTTCGCAAGGGCCAGTTCCAGCACCGCCTCCAACCGCGCCGCCTGTGTCTGAGTATACTCAGAGGAAGATTTTTGTTAGTAACGTTTCTGCTGATATGGACCCCGAGAAGTTGCTTGAGTTTTTTAAACAGTTTGGGGAAATTGAGGAAGGTCCGTTGGGGCTTGATAAGCATACAGGGAAACCGAAAGGGTTTGCTCTTTTTGTATACAGGTCGGTTGAGAGTGCAAGGAAGGCGTTAGAGGAGCCGCACAAGAATTTTGAAGGTCATATTTTGCATTGCCAGAAGGCCATTGATGGGCCAAAACCTACTAAAGGTGTTTATGCGGCAGGAGTTGCTTCTACTGGGCATCATCAGCAGTACCAGCAGCATCAGCAAGGGCAACATCAGAATCAGTCTCGTTACCATCATGCTAAGAAGGGGAAGTATTCTTCTAGTGGATCAGAGACCGGCCATTTGATGGCTCCATCTGGGCCTGCTGCAGTGGGAGTGGGGTTCAACCCTGGAGTTGCTGCTGCAGGGTTGAACCCCGGGGTGGCTCTTACTGCTCCAGCTTTAAATCCAGTGCTTGGACAGGCTTTGACTGCGTTGCTTGCTTCTCAAGGTTCTGGTTTGGGGCTTGGCAATCTTCTTGGAGGGCTCGGTGGTGCTCCTATGAACCAGGGAGCACCTGCTGCAGGTTATGGGGGTCAGGTTGCAGGAGGCTACGGGAACCAGATGGGAGTACAGGGTGGGTATCAGAACCCACAGATGGGGCAGGGCGGTGCTGGTAGGACTCAGCCCGGTGGTGGTGCTCCTTACATGGGATAGTAGGTAAGCCCTAAGGTAACTGAATATAATCTTTTTTATGGTTTATTTACTTCTTAATTTTTGCATTTGCCTTGTCTTTATGCATAATAGACTTCACAAATGTGAACAAATATAATTGAGTTACGTGTTTTGCTGCAAAACTAAACATGATCTCCAGTATGGGTGTAGGCTTTGTGTAGGGTCAAGTTTGTTTATTGTGAAGCTGAAAAATGAATTTAGTAGAAATGGGTAGTACATGTTTGCTTTTAGTTTTTGAAGCACATGAAGGTTCGTTGTTAAGTGTCAAGAGTATTTAGCTGTTGGCTCGTAATTCATTTCACCACAAGGTCTTGTATTGTTTAGATGCGGCACAATTGATAGACAACAGCTCTTACTGTGTTTTATTTACCTTGAAGCTAATTGTTGAATAGTAGTTTTACAAGCTGGCTGTTGTGTTGAGATTGATTAATCCTCTTAAGATGGACGGTGGATTTTATTGGGTCTTAACTTGTCTATTTTCTGATGGTACATAAGGCTCGTTACCAAAAATTTTATAACTATCTATGTCTTGTTAAATTCTATTTGTAATTTTAGTTACTTCATTCCTAAAATTATGAAACTCTTGCTTTCATCTCACTTTTTTGCATTTTTTCAATGCTGGACTTCAAATTTTAGTTGGTTAAATTATGTTAACAAAAATCTTATCTGGTTTTGCCAAAGGTATGAAAATTCATTTCATCTTTCTCATGGATCTTTTTCCGTAAATCTTTTGTTTTTGAAACTTGTTTTTTTTATGATTTTATTCATTGTGCAGATTCTCTCATAGATGCATCAATCATTTTGTTTTCGACTCTGGTGATTCTGAAGTTCAGGAACTCATGCAAACGTGGTCTTTAAATTTGCAACCAAAAGTTGTTACTATTTGCCTATTATAAAGATCAGAGATCTCAAACCTGTATTTTCATTTCTATTTTAGTAGTTTCCCCGTCACTTGTTTTAAACTATTTTGGCTTGAAGATTTGTTTCTTGAAAATTGTTGGGGAACAGGTAGAATTTCCTGGCAGCGGACAGAATGCCTTTTCAGGTTTTCAACTGTGTTACTCAGACGAGATAACATTTGCGTTTTTTTCTCTTAAATTCACTGATGTTTTATGGTGACTATTTCTTATTAATTTAGTTTTATATGAGGCGGCATTTTTTCTGGGTATTGTTATATTTTCTTTACTTGTGGGTTTTATAAACTTGTTTTACCTTATTAATTGCTTGGAACTTTTTGCCTCAGTGTATGGTTCCCCCTGTTTAACTCCATATGGAATATGTTTATGTGCTCTTACTTCTGTGATATGCTCTTTAACATAACAGATGATGGAATCATTAACTACAAATATTAGATGAAATGAGATTTCAAACTGCAGGTACAGTGGCTATGTAGTCCCAGCTGCTGCATTTATGCTTAATGTATTCTTAACAGAAGCGCCTCCAGCTTCTACTAACCTCCCAGCCCCAACCCATGTTTCCTGTCCTCGTGTTTCTCTAATTGGTTGAGAACCTTTGCCTTAGGAAGGGGAACAAATGGAGTTGTCGGTGTTCTTCTGTCGATGACTGGTGAAATGGTTTCGTTGTCTCCAATGACAACATTTGTTGATTTCCTATCTGAGTTATTCGTGATGGGGAGATGACTTCGAAGGTCCTAGAACCAGTTGTTTATGTTTATATACATGTGTGTGTATGCATGTTGTCCTTAAACGCCCTCGTCGCGTTTGAGGGACTTGTATTCATGGGGGCTGGCAGTTGAGTTGATGGGACAGCCGGACCGGTGGAGCCGAAGAATGTATTCCATCAGGTGGCATTATATGAAGCTAGTCTTGGTTGCCCGTCTGAACTTCTCCGGATTTTCCTTGCTTGCCTAAACTGAAATTGCAGGTTCTGATCATTGTTATTCTTGATGCATGTAAAACAGAATCCTGGATAGATATGCCTTCATGCCGAGCTATGTTTCCTGTGGAAACAATTCCCATTTAGGGGAATGCGGATATGGGGATCAAAGTTATACTTTTGATTAGATGAGAGTTAAAAGGCAGCGTTGTGGGGTGGACGATGAATTTGGAGAGATGAACTGAGTGGAAAATTTTGAATTTTGAGTTAATCGTATCAAAATTTTACAACTATTTCGCTTCTCTATTCGGTTATTGGAGTTATTTGATCATATATTAATATGAATTATGTCGAAGTAAAAAAATATATGATTTTGCTTAATGAATATATATTTGTTATTTTTTTGTAATTTAAAATTTTGAGGTATGTATTTGGTTGAAGATATTAAAAAATTATTGTTTTTTAAAGACGGAGAAAGTACCTAAGAAGTTCTCGCATTAAAGAGAGTAAATCAAACTTTGTTTGGTAAATAGCAAATAGTGGTTTAAATCAAAATTAGAGGTTTGAGACTATTGGGCTGAAATTTTTAATTTTAAAAATTAGCAGTTTTTTAAAATTTTACATCTTTTGATATAAGAGTTATAAAGATTGTTTTATCTCAACAATAATTAAAAATCTTTAAATAATTTAAATTTAATATTTTAATTTTTCACCATCATGTATTAAATTTAATATTACATTGAGACATTTGTAAGTTAATTTTTTTTTATTCTCACACATTTATAGTTGTATTTATATTTAATAATTTTCTTTTTAAAGCTAAGGTGATTATAAGTAATACATGTTTTAAATAATAGTCTCAACCATTTGACAATACATGCTCAATCACCCTGCTACAACTACTAGTGCTCGAACCCATGACCTCTAGGAAAAACAATCGTTCCATTGCATCACCCTGCTACAACTACTAGTGCTCGAACACATGACCTCTAGGAAAAACAATCGTTCTATTAACCATTGAGGCAAGTCGGTTCGTGCATTTACATTTAATAGTTAATTAAACTGTTTTAAAAATAATTGTATAAATGATCAATTAATATATAGGTCCTTAAAATATGCTTAGTAATATTATATTAAAAAATTATTTTTATAATTAAATTAATATTAATTGATACAAAATATCAATAACTAATAAATTATTTAAACAAATATTGAATATAATCACGTCCTTGTATGTCATTCTGCTTGTTTAAATAATCAAACAACTATCTGTTAATTTTACTAAACACTTTTATACAACCAGCTAATACAATTCGCTAGTCAAATCAACTAATACTATCAGTTTAATCAACCGTCAGCTATTCGCTAATTGTCAAATACGGCTAATATTAATTTAGTGTATTACTAATTGAAAGCTACACATAAAGTTGAATTTTAACATTGTTAGATTTTAATTTTTTTATTCGGCCAATCAATCTCCACATTATTATTAAAATAATTTATTTTTTATATTCATATTTTGTAAAAAAATATATAAATTTTTATATTTATTTTTTAAAAAAAAATAGTTCCGAATCATAAATATTAAATTTGAAACCCTACGAGAGTATAAACTTGAAACTAAATGACTAATTCGTAAAATAAAAAAGATTATCTAGATTATATAATGTGTAGGGAACATTTTTTCTTAAAAATAATGTCATTTTAAACGAAAATTCTAACATCATTAAAATTTGGTTTTATTTATATCTTTTTGTGAACACAGACTAAATTTGGTCTTACTTATATCGTTAACGAAAATTTATGTGTTATTATTTAAAAAAACACATGATACATTAACATATTCATGGGTTAATGTAAATAAAAAAACCAAATTGATAAAAAAAAATACTATCCCTTAAAAGGAACCCTTTCGATAGATACATTCTAAATCTTGATTGAAGTAAAATCATGTTGAAATATAATTTTAATATGAAAAAGAAAAGGAGAAATAGAATCTGGGCCATTTTAAATAGGTAAATAATTTAGGGTTTTTGACAATTACCGATCCAGTTCAGTCATACTGATGATGAACGGTGAACCCACTTGGAATTTGGAAACTACTTCTAGCTAGCTACACTGTTTTTAAGCTGCCTCCTTTAATATACACGCGCTTTTGCGTACTTTGCGCTGTCTTTCTCAAACTTCTCACCATTATCGATCACTGTAGTGTACTCAACTCTTGAAACGCAACCCTGATCTTGTCCAACGCTACTTCTTTTGGTCCTATTGTATCATCCTCAATAGAATTCTGATTCCGATTCCTTGTGTTTTCCGGCGACCGGTGAGAGATCATGGTGATGGCTGAGAATGAAGCAGGGGGCTGTGATCGTAAGGAGGTCAAGTCACCGTGGAAGACTCCGGTGGTTGACGCTCGGAAAGTGGCTGATGCTCCTGTTATGGGGACCCAATCTTGGCCTGACCTTGGTGGGACCCAACAAACGCCCGACAAAACTTCGGTCGTTGCTGATGTGTCTGCTCCAGCTCCACCAGTAGAGCAGGCTAGTCACTCATTGCCCCCTTTTTTTTTTATCTTGGTTTGAGTTTTTTTTTTCTTCTTCTTTAATAGGTGATCAATCACTTCTGAGTGTAAAATTTGGTTAAAATTGAAAATATTTAGGTGTAATCTGAGTTGGTTTTACTGAAATTAATCTCAAATGGACGACTTGAGTATGTTGAGAACCAATGGTCTATTGCTTTTCTGGTTTCCATTCTTTGATCATTTACTTTTCTGTTTTGAGTCCGTTCTCCCTTATTAGAATGTTGAAAAGATTATTGTAGGCTTTATTTTGAAATAAAATGACAATTTGAAACATAATCTCAGATGAAAGATTTTAGTGGACCTTTATGAAATGTAATTTCTTTGAGAATCCCCACATAGTTTAGCCGTCTCTGAATCTGGGTCGTATTGAGTGGGGATTCATTTGATTGTTGGTGATTTACTTTTCTGTGTTTTATGAATTTATCCAAACATGTAAGAAAGAAGATAAAAAATTGAAAGGAAAAAAATTGTTATCTCCGGATAGCTCAATTTAAGTATTTACCATTTTCTGGGTCTTGCAGGGAGCTGCTGGACAGCAAAAACCAAATGGGTCTGGAAACACCAATGCTTCGCATAGATATCCATCAGCACGTCATCAGAAGTCAGGCTCTAAGCGTAATCCTAATGCTGGACCTCGGTTTCCTGTACCCTCACCTTATTATCAACCACAGATGCCACCATTTTTTCTTGCTATGGCACCTCCACCACACGTTATGGTTCCTGGGTATGCTTACCAGCCTGTTCCTGTACCCTTTCCTGGTGTAGAACTTCAGATGGTAAAATCCGGTTCCGAGACAACAAAGCATGCCTTTGGTCCCCCTGTTCAAGGTATTGATGCCAGCAGAAATATGCGGCCTTCACGAGGAGATTTCAATGCATTTCCTGCCAACTTCTCTAATAGAAAGCCCAACACGCAAGAAACTGGTGGACATTTTAATCCTCGATCGAATCATCAACAAGCATTTAATCCTAGAGAACCTAATACCATGCAGCAGGGTATTGGGCCTAGACCTTTTGTGAGACCTCCATTCTTTGGTCCATCTCCAGGGTTCATGGCTGGTCCAAATTTCCCTGGTAATATATCTATCCCTGTGGAAGTGTGCCTTCATTCAAAATGCTACAGTATGTTTTATTACATTTACTTTGTTAAGTTTCCTTGTCAATTATGTCTACTGGCAAGGTGTGGCCTGCATTTTATCCACACAGCTTATACTGCTTTCTTGTCTGAGCTCTTGGTTTTATATTCTGCCTTTGATAAATGAACTCTGTTTGAAGTTACTTATGTATACCTTCTAGGGGATGTATACTATGTGCCCGTTGCTCCTCCAGGCTCTGTAAGGGGGCCACATCCTCCACGCTTTGTTCAATATCCTATGAATTTAGGGACTGCCAGGTTCCCTCCAGAGACTGTAACTTTGAGGGCCGATATAGTGAAACAAATTGAGTATTATTTCAGGTAATGGATTCTTTCTATTCTTATTTATTTAATAATTTTGCCTGTACGGTTTTCTATGTGTTTTACTTTTTGCTGCTTTACTGCTGGATGCCATTGTCTAGAATCACTTCTAAATTCTATATTACACCTTCCCAGTCTATGTATCTCTAGTGATGACATTTTTGGGTATTTTGATTTATCTCTTGGTTGGCGGAAATGATTGATCCATCCCTTATGTAAATATTTTCATGTTTGAGTCTACACGTTATTTATGCGGAGATTTAAGATCAGAGATCTTATCAGAAATTGATGGTATAGTATACTATCCAATTTTGAATTTTGTCAACCTGCAAGTTGTATTGATTGCATGCTATATTGTGAGTTTTGATAGAAAATCACATTTTTAGCTTTTTGGCATGAGTTTGCGTACTTTAACTGGCACATCCATTGGGAAGTCAAAATATGAACTTTTGATTGTTTATTCTAATTGAATGTCATAAATTTATTTGCTTTTGCAATGTTATATATTGAATGTGGGTATGTTTGTATTACTTGTTGACCTCAAACCTTTATTTTGCAGTGATGAAAATCTTCAAAATGATCGTTACCTGATTTCCTTGATGGATGATTTAGGATGGGTTTCAATCTCCAAAATTGCGGACTTTAAAAGGGTATGATGAACATATTGCTATTTAATGCCAATGGTTGTTTAGCACAATTTTTTGTTTTATTCATGGTTGCTGCATCATTAACTGATTGAATTAGATCTTTTACAATCTTTATCTGCATCTTAGAAGTTTTAGTTAAAGCATTTGCGTGGTTAACATTTTGAGTCACAGGTTAAGAGAATGAGTACAGACATACAATTCATCCTTGATGCGCTGCTGGATTCTTCTACTATAGAAGTGCAGGTTAGACTTCTCTCTCTCTCTCTCTCTCTCTCTCTCTCTTGGGTGACACTATTTAAAATTTTATTTTAGATTGAAAGTATGCAATCTGGGATCAGGCCAGAGGTTTAATTTTGAGCACAGGATCAAGCTATTTTATAGTATAATTGTTGTGGGTAAATTGACAAGTTATACTGTTTTCCTGTCGTTATGATTTGCTTTGATGACCTTGTCTTTACTTGATAATTATTGTTGTAGGGTGATAAGATACGAAGGCATGATGAGTGGTCCAAGTGGGTTCCTGCTAATTTGAAGACAACATTGTCATCAAATGCTCTGCCTACTCAGGACCAACTTGTAGAGAATGTTACTGATTCCTGTGGAAATGGTGGTGTGAAAGAAGATAATTCAAGGAACACCTCTGAAGAAAATATTAAATTTCCATTGCATGGTGGGAACTTGGAGCATGTTACTCTTGAGGGCAATCCTGTACGAGTAACACATAAAAGTAACAAAAAACATGCAACTGCACAAGTTCCATTAAACGATGAGAAACAAGTGTTTTCTGGTGGAAATCCTGACTTGAACAGGAATTTAATTTCTGATTCCCACACTAAATTATCAGATGTGGATCTATCACAAGTAGTTGATCCTGTAAGGTTCACTGACCTCAGAACTAAAAGTATGGACTTATTAGATGTAACAGTAGAAAATGTTGCTGACCTGTCAAATGATTTCACACACACATTTATGATGGATGAAGAGCTAGAGCTTGAGCAACAAATTCTAAAGACTCATTCAGCACTTAATAGGTGATTATTTTTTATTTAATTGGCACATCTTGTATATTGTTGAGGTAGAGAAACTTTTACTTCCTGTATGAACACACATTCAGTCACTTCTAGATTAATGTTACGTTGAATATCTTAATGGCTTTTTTTAAAAATATAGAATGGATGATGAAGATGATGAGATGGTTGTCAATGATCAGGATGTTCAGAGACTTGTTATTGTTACCCAGGTAATGTGATACTGCCTTGTATGGGTTCTTTGTTTGCCTTATTATGGTTGCATTCAGTGTTTAAAGTGCGTATCATTGCAATACTCCATTTATGTACTAAGCGATTTATGATAGCTGGTCTGATATGATGACAAATCAATAGTATCATATCGATTGTTTCATGTCATGAGAAACTGATAAGAATGTCAGACTCCTTTTAAACCAAAGGAAATCCAATTCAACATGAATATATAGAAATTGTTACTTCATCTAAATCGCAGTTATCTCACGGCCATTACTTTCATGAAGCATTTGCATGAACAATATGATTCTTCCAGGTTGTGAATTTAATAATTTGTAAACTTGATTCAAGAGGGACAATACTCTTTCTCAAGTGAAATTAAAAGATTTTGTAGAGATTTCTTTTTTTTAAATGAGAAGCTAGAGAATTAAGAGAGATCAATCCACTCCACTCAAATCCTCTGTTCTAGCATTGGTTTTGTTTTTATTCTTAATTGGACCGCTATCCTCTCTTTGTTTCTGGGTCATATGCCCATGAGCATGCATTTTGTTTTGGATCATGTTTCATTCATCTTAAACATGTACTCCTGATGTGCAGAATAGTGGGGCAGATTATGGATCCAAAGCTGGTGCTAAAGATTCAAAATCCATATCCAGTGAGCATGCTGCTGTGATAAATGATGGCCTTTACTTCTACGAGCAGGTTGAAGCACTATCTTCTATAGTTTATTTCACTCTATGCAATGGCACATATCTATAGATTTTTCCTTTTGGTGCTTTTTTCTATATTATTTGAACATGGCTGTTACACAGGAGCTAAAAACTAAACGAGTTAGCCGTAGAAAGAATAACTCCATATGTGAGAATAAAGATGGAAATTCAAGGTCTCCAAGGGATGCACCAGGAGTATCAATTTCCAAAATAGGTGAAAACGCTGCTGGTAGCAGTATTATTGAAGAATCCGGTGGACTGAGTTCTCAGAGGAAGCAAAATAAAGGCTTCTCCAAGCAACATTCATTCCATAAGCAGAGATTTTTCTCCAGCAACTCAAAGAATCATGGAACTACTCGTAATTCAATTGCAATATTATCAGAAAGCCCACCAGCTAATTCTGTCGGATATTTCTTCGGTTCTACTCCTCCCGACAGTCATGGGTTCAGTTCTAGGTAACCATGTCTTCACATATCATGACTAAATGAAGTTCTTTCTTGCTTTTAAGTGCTATAATATAGGTTATTACAGGTTTTGAATATAAGGGAAACCAATAATTTATTTAACTTGATTTTAAGGTTTTCCTGAAGTAATTCATCAAAATTTCAATTTTTTTACAGCCCTATGCCATCTTCGAAGTTGAGCTGTTCACCACATGGAACTCTTTCTAGCAGTCCACCAGTTGGCTCCTTGCCGAAGTCATTTCCACCTTTTCAGCATCCAAGTCATCAGGTGTTAGAGGAAAATGGTTTTAAGCAACAGAAGTAAGGGGTGGAGGATATTTTTTCCCCAATATATGTATGCACTTGCACAGTAAAGTTGGCTAATTCAGTTGTTACGTTCAGGTACCAAAAGTTTCACAAGCGCTGCCTGAATGACAGGAAGAAGCTGGGAATTGGTTGCAGTGAGGTGGACTTTATATTTGAACTTTCTAAGTTATTAAGTAGCTTATTACTGTCAGTTTTGTTTTGTGCCCTTCGATATATGTTCAGAAGATTTAATCATATTTCCTTTTCTTCAAATATGTTGGTTAGTTTTCTTTAGGTTCATTTCTCTAGATGTATAAACATAGAACTGTTCTTTTATGCAGGAAATGAATTCGCTGTATAGGTTTTGGTCATATTTCCTTAGGGACATGTTTGTCCCCTCTATGTATAATGAATTCCGGAAACTTGCTCTTGAAGATGCGGATGCTAATTACAGTTATGGGATAGAATGCCTTTTCAGATTTTATAGGTAACTTTGGTAAATATGTTCACTTTTGAGGCTGTTTGAAGCACTTCTGTAGTTGTTGACTCTGCTTTTGTTTGAACCCTTTCTTTTAACCTTAAGAGGTGTAGGTTTTGCTTCTTATTTCTTATCTACACATGCAATACTTTTAAGTTCTGATTTTTTTTTTTTAATTTTCCAGTTATGGTTTGGAGAAGAAATATCGAGACGATCTTTACAAGGATTTTGAGCAACTTACCCTTGATTTCTATCATAAAGGCAATCTTTATGGCCTTGAAAAATACTGGTAATTACCATCTTTTCCCTTATCATGGAACATACAGTTGGCTGTTTTGAAAATGAGAAGAATCTTTGTCCGAACTCGAGGATTAGTTTAGTAGTATTTTTCTGAATTTAGAATTATATGTCTGGCATTGGCAGGGCATTCCATCACTTCCGAGACCAGGGAGAGCCGTTAAAGAAAAATCCAGAATTGGATAGGTTACTTAAGGAAGAATACCGGCGCTTGGAGGATTTCCGCGCCAAAGGAAGGAATGGTAGCACAAGAGAGGACAGCCATTGAATATATAACATATATCATTTGCATTTGACTGCTGAGGAGAGATGGCTTCTGTCTACTACATTGGGGAACCAAACATGCTGCTCACTCCTGCTGAGGTTCTGGATTCTTTATTCCTAAATTCTTTTCCTTGATCATTTTCAGCTCACTTTCCCCGGCATAGTTGTACATACGGGAAACCGGATAACTTTTAAAACAAAAACGAAGGGTGGGGAGTTGTAAACTGTGAAAAGTTGAACAATAAGAGATTCAAATTTTAAATTTTTCATCATCCATCTATTTGCTTTTACCCTAAGCTTTGTCAACAGGGAAGTTCTGCCGTTAGGCAGCTTAGAATTAGGCAGAGGGGTATTATCAGTATTTAGTTCTAATATAAATTCTTACACGCTGTACCATAAATGCTTACAGCAACCGTAAGAAAACCGGTAGTTATACAAATGCTTTTTAGGGTAAAAAATTGTGTGATAACATAGACGGTTATCTAATAACATTAATTCTTACAAAATGCATAACAAATAAAGTATTTATACAATGTTTTACCATAACTGCATAAATGTGTATGAAATTTATAAGACAAAAAGTAACTATAACCAACTAAACTTATGATAGGAAATTGTGTAACTACTTAAAATCTTAAATTATTGATCCATATGTTATAAAACGCATAGATATTTGATACCTACACAATGTTTTTATTTTAGTGCAAATCAATTCATAATTTTGTATATTTAATTTCTTACACATTTAATTTATGCTATTTAATTCTACACTTGTTCATTTTTATCCCTTATTTGTTGACTACATTTATTTTTTGTATTTATTATTTATGCTTTCAATTAACTTTCTATTTTAATTCATAATTTTAGCATAATATATCATAATTTTATTTATTGATTGCACATTATTTACTATTTCATTCACTAACTTCCTGAATTTTTAGTAATTCATTGATATTTACATTTATTTGTTTCTTCATTGTATTTATTTTATTGTTTGTTTAATAAACATAAATAGATATATTACACTATATTAAGATTAATTAATATATAAAAAAACATAATAAATATTATTATTATTTAACTTACATTCTTAAGACATTTATATTTTTATTATCACTTTTAATATATATATATATATATATATATATGTAATTTTCTTTACATTTATATTCTCGTTTAAAAAATATAGGTAGTTATGTTTCCTTTAATGTATTTAGTTTAATTTTTTATTTTATCTATTTTGTGTTCTTGTTTTAATGTAAATATTATACATGATATTTTGTTTTAAGGAATTAAAAGTCCTAAATGTTTTGATTCGGATTCGAATATGGATTGGATGCGTCAGATTCAGATCGAATCTTGGCATGATCCATATCAAACCCATCTCCTATTAGGACACGAACATTTTCTTCGGATTCGGATTCGGATTTTGTAAAATCGAATATGGATAGGATAAATTCTTTCAGATCGAATCGGATTCAGATCATATTCGAATCAAATTGCCATCCTTACCTCATATCTCCTAGTCTTAAATCAATCAAACTTATAGTAAGAAATTGTGTTAGTACACAAAATTTTAAAGGATAACTCAATATATTATCAAACACATAACAAATATGGTACCTATACAATATTTTACAAAACCTACATAAATATTTAAAAAAATTCTAAGAAAAAAGGTAACTACACACATGCTTACCAGTTGACCTTTTTAACCTTATACCACTTTTTTCTTTTCTTTCTAAAATCTAATGGCCCAGATTTATTTTTATTTGATCTAACTGTTATATCGATACTGCCTAATTTTAGACCCACGCTTGTTTACATTATGGCTCAAAGTCAAGCAGGCAGCAGATTTCTTCCTTAGTCTGCATCAGCAAACGAAATCCAGCTATTTCTAATAAAAATCAAAGGCATTTCAGAATCGGAAATATCTTTTCTATATGATATTGATACATGTGTTAGTAATAATGTTCCATTCTCTTTATAAGTAACTAGTAGCAAAGATTTCAGCTTTTTAGAGAATCATCCCTACTGAAGTAGATTTGAAGGTGTTGTGGGAGAGGAGAGTGGGATAACATCCAAACCATGTTAAGCTTATATGTCAAATGCAAAACATTTTATTAATGAACAATCACAAAATGTATGGACCATGCAAAATTTGTGAGCTACTCAGCCCGGTGCATCTTATAGCTTTCATCTAGTTCCCTAAGAGTGCATTGTTTCATGTTATTCAAAAAAATAATGGCTTCAGGCTTTGTTTCATGTCATTCAGAAACCACAGAAAGAAATAAATATTAGACTACATATGATGACAAGCTAGAAGAGATTCTCCCTGTGCCATTTGTATAAGAGGATCAAGCAGTTCTTCTCCATCCCGATCAAATTTTAAGAAGTTAAGGAAAATAAAAAGATTTTTTTCAAAAAAATCTGTTAAATCATCAACTCAATGACAAAAAGTAAAATAAAAAACCATGCAAATTAAACAAAAGAGTAATGGATAATAATTATAGCTTACGAAATCTTGGCCAAGCCGACCACATGTCACTAGTAATGTGGACCTTGGCCAGTCAACAACCCGATAAGTTTAGATAACATTCAAAACACCCAAAAAGTTCTATAATAAACAGATCCGAAACTCTTAAAGAGTGTTAAGTTTTGCCAAATCCAAGAGACTTTACAAAATGCAATGTTGGTTCTCAACAGAAGAACATGGAGCTGCGGACATTCTCATTCAATCTGGGAAGCTGAGGGACAGCAATGGCTCCAGGTGCAGTAAGGCCACCATGGCTGGACGATGTCTCCGAAGTATCCTCAAACTTCATAAACTGTCCCAACTGAGATGCTGCCAAATGAGCATAGCAAATAGGAGCAACTGCCACCGAATGGAAGTGCAAAGATCAGAAAAAATCACATTTAAGAAACAAATGAAGAAAAAAAGGGCAGAGCAACTTAAGAATATACTCACCGACAGAGATGGCAGTGGTGCTCCTTTGATACCTGCAATTGTCACTAACTGTAAGAAATGCAATAGTGAAGACAGCTTAAGCATTGGAGATGAAATGGTGTGAATATGCACTTACACATAGGACAGAGAATGGACAAGTTCCTGCAGATCATCAGCCGAAAAGCCAACCTGGTCCAACAGAACATGATAATGTGTTGGCCTTGTGGTTCCCTGAACAAAGAAAATATATTATATAAACAAACATTAGTCTATATCATGAATTCATCATGGAGAATTTGCACAACTACGAGACAACTACAAAATCTTCAGCAACCATGAATAAAATATATAACAGATTTCTATAGAACTTACAATCATCCCAGCATGAGCACAAAGATAAAAATCATTGTTCTTCGGGTGGCAGACTTTGTTGTCAATCACAGTTCCTGCATTGATTTAAAAAAGCATCAGTTTCATGTGATAATAACTGCGGTCACAAATGCCATAATATCAAATTACGGGTGAGTCTAACCAGGTTGCACATTGTCTGGAGATCCCTGCTGGAAAAACTTAGTATGATGGTTTTTTTGTGCAACAATAACCACAAACCTTGGGTTCCAGCTCTCATCAAGGAACTTGCAAGCCTGTATATATTAGAAACATTCACAAATTATTATCCTAAGACAAATAATGCAACTTGGTGAAAATAATTCCATTTAGAAAGAGTGTACAGGTTGCACTGAACAAAAGGAAGTACATCATACCTCTATAACCTGATCCAGTTCTTTGTTCAAAACCTGATTGAACTGAGACTCGCTGACCCCATCCCTGAATACAACATAAAACGAGGAATAGAAAATCGCAATAATCAGCAAAATCTCTACCTTTGATTTCCCTAAAAATACATTCTTCAACCTATATATGGTTTGTTCTAATGTGAGAAACAGCATAATCTTAAATAAAAAGAAACCTGAATATGATTATCTGATCAGGCTTCCTCTTCCCAGAACTTGTATAGAAATCCAATAAAGCTTCCCTGATATAAGACAAAAACATGAAATACAGAAATTACAATCTACAAGAAAAATCCTTACCAAAAGAACAACATTATTCTAGTCTAATCATCTCCAATTTAGACCTACAACTTTATGAATGGAACACACCTCATGATACCATCATCTTCCTTGTCAGAAGGTTTGAAAAGAGAATCTATCATTTCAAGCTTTGGAGACTGTGTACGCACAGCTGCCCTGTATCGGGAAATCAAGGGCCATTGTCTGGAGCTAACCACCTACAAATAAATGCAATTCGAATAAAAAATTCTAAAACCTGATGCTTACAACAGATGCGAAGTAATGAAATACAACAGTGTAAGGAATTAGATCATCTCTACCGCAGCAATCGACGGGACATCTGACTGCCCAGGTGAGCCATGCGATACATCCATGCCCAGGATGATAGTCGGAAGCTTTGAAACAATAGGTATCGTTCTCTCAATAGTTAACATCGAATTTAGACCACCAAGCTATGAGCAATTTAAGAAAGAGGTGTTAGCAAATTTACTTGCAAAGAGAAGGATAAACCTACTGACATGATTACATAATTTAGAACTGGAACCAGAGTGCTTAAAGCAATAGATAAAATATTGAAAAAAAACACAGATCAAACCTTGGCATTTATCTTCAGAAGAAGATTTGTGAGGTATTGATCATTCACTCTATTGGTTGGCGCCATACACTGAGTCACTATACCAAACTCGGAAAGACATTTCCGTTTCCATGGACCTTAAAAAATTCAATGTTAAAATGCAAAGTAATGGCAACAAGCAAACCATGCAAAGTCAGTGTATGAACAGAAGAGATTCAGCTCACCGTAGAGATCAGAGTTTTTCCTATCGGGCAGCAGACACAGAAGAAACTGCGGAGCCCCAGGGAGTTTGGACTGTATCATCTCAAACATTTTCTCAACCCTGGCAACAGGTGGGAGGCGTCTATTCTGGCCCATCTCAGAAAATACATCAAATGGTTCAGCAATTTGCTGAAAAAAGAAAGATCAAAAGAAGTTAGCCAACAAGATGAATTCTATTGATTACAATTATACACAAACTAGCAAGCCCTAACAGTCAAAAGAAAAAGTAGATGCTGACATACAATTCCTTTCATTTCTCCACACCGAATAAGACTTTGCACAATGTTCTTAGGATCACAACGAGCAGAAAAGTTAGCAACAGCCCATCTTTCAATCCTACTTGGCTCCACCAATTTCTATAAAAGAATAGATTGAACTGTTTAGAAATAATAGATAAAACAAACATAATATAAAAAGCTGCAGAACTGCAAAGAGCAATGACCTTGTTGTTAAAATTCCAACGACCATTCCTCGGAAAGAAATCTTCACCATTGCCTACTCTTAACTGAAAAAAAAGTTAACCCAATCAGTACAAACGTTAATATAAATAAAAAACCTCAAACAAACAGCACAAGGGCTAGTAATATAAGGGAATAATACAGAAGGGCAAATAGAATACTTTTACCTTCGGGGATTGTAGGACGCGTGCTTCAATTTGGGTGAAATTAGAGTTTATATTAACGCCACAGGATCGCAGCATGGGTTCAGCACCATAATTACTGGTACGTAAAAGCTGCACAAGAATTTGAAAGACTCATGATGGACAAGTAATAACACAAAAGAAACTAATTCAAAAGCTTCAAATGAGACCTACATTGGACAATACATTCATCCTTTCCTGTGGCTTCTGCCTTGATTTCTCAACCAGGGATGCTCTTTGCAAGGTGTTAAGAGATTTCGTATAGCGTTGCAAGGACACCAAAGAGCAAAGCTACAGAAGAGCAACAGATACACAACAAAAGATAGATCAGAATAAGTTAATGAACATTTATCATTTAACAAAAGAAAAACACAGTTCACACAATCAAACCTCAACGGGAATATATGTGGGACGCTTTGGCTTGCCAACATTAATGCATGGTAAATCACCAGAATATTGCAACGGTATGTTACGATGGTTGACAAAATAATCATAAATTGTCATCTCCACTGTCTCTGCTTCGCCATTCTCATTCTTTGTACCTCTCTGCTTCATTGAAAACCTAAATCAAAGCAATAATACAAATAAAAAAATTACATACTCACAACATGCAAGCAGCAATAACTCAAAATAAAATAAGAGCTGATTTAGCCAGGTATAAAATTGGGAAACCATACATCTGATCCTTGCATAGTTGCTCACTCAAACCAGTTATCTTGTACTCCTGGTTGGAAGGACGGACTTTTATCCTCAGATTCTTAAGTGCTCTCTTCGCCTATTCAAGGATTCCCATCAATTGAAATTAAATATTAAAAAAACAATACAAGCAACTTCAAAACTACATCCACAAAATAACATGTATTTATTACCTTTGTCCAGTCGAGGGAGTAGGGATCTCTAGCATTCTGATTGGCAATTAAAAAATCCACTACCGGACCAGGTCGAACTATCATTGTAGTTGATACATCTAAAACAGAGAGAAAAGAGGAGTAATTAATCAATATATACAAAAACACACAAAGGCATAAGCACTTTGAGAGATTAGAATCAAACCAATATTCAGTGACAGGCCTCCTTGAGTGGCTCTGAAACTCGAATGAAAACCCCTACATCCAAGGACACCTCCTCCAATGTCTGTAAAATTGTTCTCATTGTCGTGGAAGAAAGACTGGCGAACAAGTAGGCACCCCCTGTGAAAGTGAAGTTAATGTCAGAACAAACATAAAATCCAGCACCAAAACTGAAATTGAAAAAATTATGTGGGGAGAAGTATTTAATCTCACTGTTTTGCAGCATGCTGCCTTAAAATAATATCAAGAACCCTCAGAGCTTCTTGAGAGTTCTCAGATTCTTGTCCACGCAGAGCACTTTGAATTGCTTGCATAGGAATCTTCGCAGCAAAGCTTATTTCCACCTTGAATGTCTTGGAATGATATTGACGCTTTAATCTCTTCCTCTCTCTCTCATTAGGGCTGCTATTGCCATCCGGGCTTGCATTCCCATTGTTACTGAATATAAAAGAAACCACAACTTAGAATAGACATAAGAAATTGGAGCAGAATTTATACTAGGAACCAATGTAAAGTGCATTTCTACCTGTTGGATGTAACATCCTCAAGAACAACAGTAAACTCATGCTTGTTATTTGGCAGGGAACCTATGGTAAATAGGCTCTTCTCTCCATCATAGGCAAAGTTTTTACCAGCCAACTCACTTGCATAAGTCTCCTGGACTTTATCGATCACTCTTCTACCAACACCCTTAGCTTCCACAGGGCGCCCATCTTCGTAAAAAAGAGCGACCTGTTGAAGAGCATACATAAATAATTAATGTTTACCAAACATCAAATCAGAATTAATGAAAAGAAAAAACACACAGATGCAAAATCCAATTACATACGCTGTAATGGAAGAAGTGGCCATCAGTACTGCCCACTTTCACATTGAAATGATTAGTTAGAACAACTATCTTTTGCCCCTTAGTTCCAATACCCCGCCTGGCCATGGGTAGCCGTGCAACCTTCTTCGGAGCATCAGATTCTGCTTTTATCGGAACCACATCAGGAGGCACAGGTGGTGGTGGAGGAAGAGATTCCGGAGCAGCACCATTTCCTTCTTGCTCTGTTGAACCCATATCCTAATCAAGAAGGAAAATATATATTAGCGAGCATTTAAGAATAACACATACCACATCATTAAAATCATAGCATTATATTGAGAGAAATTAACAAATATGAACCAACAGGAACACAAATACAGGTGTGAGGGAGCTAAATGAAACAGATAAAGGCATGAATACTGTACAGTCTTTCAAGCACCCAAAGAGAAACAAAACCAAGAATTCGAAATCCACATAATATTTTTTTTTAAATATGAGAAAATGTTGAAAAAACATGCAAGCGTAGAGAAGCATAACAAATGTTAAAATAACACCTGAAAATGAGAATCAGCGCCATATACAATAGGAGTACAAGAACTTTTATATATTACAAAAATTAACACGACGTAGTAAAAAACAGATATTTGGCATAAAAATCACAACTTTAACCAAGCATACATCAGCATCAGAAGGATTCAACGAAAAAATACCAAAAAGTTACTACCTTTAGCAAATCAGTAGACAGTAAAGTATAGAAATTACAAATACACATGCAAGGGAGCTCGGTGAATCAGGGAAAGGCATGAACATTGTACAGTCTTTCAGGCACCCAAAAAGAAACAAGATCATGAAATCAAAACCCACATAATATTTTTCAAAAGCCTGAGAAAATGTTTAAAAGAAACATGCAAGCCTAGAGAAGCATAACAAATGTTAAAACAACACCAAAAAATTGAGAATCAGCACCTTTTGTACAATTGGAGTACAAAAAATAACACGATGAAGTAAAAAAAACAGAGAGATGGCATAAAAATCATAACTTTAGCCGAGTATACATCAGCATTAGAAGGATTCAACGAAAAAGTACCAAAAAGTTACTACCTATAACACATCAGGAGACAGTAAAGACTAGAAATTGCAAAGGAAGAGTGAATAAACATAGTAAATTACTTATAAACGGAGTTTAAAAAACAAATGAAAAAATAACAGCTTCTAAAAATGAGGGACAAAACTCAGTAGAACGACGAAAATACTTTAAAAACCTTCAAAAACAAGTAAAAAAACAAGATAAATAAGAGACTACTGAAGTCGCAAAACATGTTTACGTTGCCAAAAAGCAATTCCTGAAGAAAAACAGGAATCATCAACATAAAAATGAAAACTTTTTAACAAAAAGAAAAGAAAATCTAGGAAAAAAACCCCAGATCATACTTAAAATAGAATAAAACCCTCCAAAAAAACACCCATTCAATTTAGCAGCAATGCAAGTAACAAAACCCCCCATGTTTCTCAAGAAAAAAAAAACTCAAAAATAAACCAGTAAAGAAACAAAAACCGAAACCAAACTGTATAAGAGATTATACCTGAAATCTGGAGAGTGGAAAGAAAAAAGAAACCCTAAAACTTAAAAAAGACTGTAAAATTGAACGACCCTCCTGTTCTAGCTCACTCTGAAAGCGACTAAAATACACAGGTTACCAACGCCTCGCTTGCCCTCTATTATATTACTCCGCTAATTCGTTTTCGTGGTGTAATTATTTATCTGCTTCGCGGCCTTACACGATTACCCTACTCCGCCACATCTCTACCGTTCTTTGTTTTGATGATTTATTCTTCACCGTTCACTCACTGAAGTTTTAGATCACGATAATATCTTTAAAAGGATAACTATTATGTTAAGTTTAGCTTTGTTAGGTATTCTTATGTACTACTTTTCCGCATATTAATTTCTTCATTAAAACCTAGAAGAAAAATAATAAATTTGTAATTACATAGAGATGTGTTTATTATAGGAATCGTATCGTTTTTTGAAATATATGAATTTAAAATAACGTCAAATGGAAATCTTTTATATGATATTTTTATTTCTCTTAATGTAATGAATATTTTTATTGGTTCCATTTTGAGCAGTGTATTTATAATAAGTTAACTTTCCTAATTAATAAAGCTTTTTATTAAAATTTTAAATTAATAAGGTAATTAATTAAAATATAATGTATTTCTATCGTATTAAAATAGAAATAAATATTTTAATTAATGCATTGTCCTTTTTATGCTAAATGAGAATAATGTACAATTTTCCTCAAAAAACGGGACGTGGATTTAGACTGATCTACAACGCTAGATCATGGATTGACGGTTTTGGACCTGGTTGCATCTTGACAATTGATGAGATTGCTTCCATAGGATCATTAGGGGGTAAAAGGAGAAAAGTGGGTGTGGGACCACGTAGTGATGGTAATGGTTTTAGCTTTTAAATATTTTGAATCCATGGTACTATGGTAGTGGGTATGGCTGTGACAAAATTTGATGCGGTGCCAGTGATATTAATTTTTTTATTTTATTTAATATATAATTTTGGAGATAAATATGTAGTAATTATCTTGTACTATTATGATAGCCTTTTAAACATATTGATTTTTTAATGATTTAAAATGTTAAACATTTTAATATTTTATCAATAACTCTTGATTTAAAGATAATAATAAAATTAAATAAATGTACTTTTTTCTCTGTTTTTTATCATTTGGTTTTATATTTTAATTAAAAAACAAATACTGACAGTTTTAATTCCAAGTAACAGTCGACATAACCGCTAAAGGTAGGTACGCAGTCTTTAAAAATAAATGGAAGTTGTTTAATTTGTTTAGACATTCAAAAGTTATCACTTCGAAAATAAACCGCTAAAAATTAATAATGAAATTATACTTTTTATGTTTAGAATTAATTCAATTTGGGTTTTTGAAAATCAATGCAACTTATTCGATTAATGTTTTTTTATAAACAAAATATTATTAGGCATTAAAAACACATACAATAAGTTTTTCAACAACAAGATAAGAAACAGTTTATTGAAAATTAATAATTTGTGTGATTTAATATTTTTATGTATATCTTATCATTTTAAAAATATTTGTTATATTTTTTCAAATGAAAATGTGAAATGAACAATAGATAAAGACTTCTTATCATTTAATAAAATATATTTCAACACTTTTTTAATTTCTTTTTAAGTAGATTATCTTTTTACACTTTGTTCCCCAAATAATCTAATTATATTTAATATTTAATTTGAAAAATACAAAACAAAGTTATAATTAAAATTCATTGTCTGATTTTTTTTAGTTTTAAATTTTTAAAACTTCATTCTCATTTCATCAAATTACACTTTAAACTCTGGTTGGTATGGACTACTGAAGCTAGCTAGTGGGCAGTGGCAATGAAATAATAATAATAATCAAATGTACATAAATAACAATTTTTAGTAGTTTCCCGTGGTCCTTTTATTTGATGTTTATTCTATTTGGTTACTTAAATTCAAAAAAAAAAAGTCATTCTTATTACTTACGTTTTGAATCTTATCTGTTTTGGTCTTTTCGTTAACCTCCATTAGTAAATAATAATAATTTTTAATTTAATTCCTAAACTTTCAAAACGTTATTTTTCACTATCTTCCTTAAAAATTATATATTTCAAACACTTAAACACCTATTTATCAAACACTTAGAATGAACTTCTTTGCACCCTCTAAAGCTCTTGTTTTTAGTTCTTAATAATAAGTTATTTTTCACTATTTTCCTTAAAAATTATATGGACATGGGTTTTTTAAGCAAGAGAGATATGACAATGGTGAAGATGATTGCATGGTTTCAAAACTAGGTAATTTTCTTTAGAAAGATGTGAATTAAATTTTTAAAGTTTGGGTGTTAATTAGAATTATTTGTTGTTAAAGAAGTTTAACGGCCAATGTACCAAAACATACACAATTCAAAACTAAGTAGCAAGAAAGATTTTTTTTGAATCTAGGTGACCAAAATAGAATAAATCTCAAACAAAAGGGGCTACGAGTGAAGATTACTCTTATTTTAAAGGTAATCTTCACCTGTGTTCCATTTTGTTTGGAGTTTGTTCTATTTTGGTCACCCGAATTTAAAAAAATTATTCTTGCTACTTACATTTTAAATCGTGTCTATTTTGGTCCATTGTCTGTTAACCTCCGATGATAAAAAAAAAATGGTCATTTATAATTTATCAAAAGGGAACACCTAAGTATATCTCAATATAATTTTCTGCTACATTTATTACTGGGCATTTATACATAAACTTTTCAAGCTATTGGACCATAAGCAATTGGGCTTGGTTTAAAAAATGAGACTGTCATGAACCAAACTTAACCTTACTTACACAAGCAGATTTACTTCGAAGTCTCTTAGAATGGGCTCATTGAATTAACTCGTTGTCACTGCACTCATCTCGTTAATATTTTTTTATTCGTCAATATTTGTTTCACTAGTCGTTTAATTTGGATCAAATTTTGTATAAGTACAATATGAGGGCTAAGGGTATAAAAGAGCTGAATCGAGCTCGAGTAGTGCTGAGCTCGACTCAGCTCGTTAAGAACTCGAGTCGAGTTTGAGTCGAGTTCAATCGAGTCGAGTGTTGACTGAGCTTTGACCGAGTCGGACTCGAATAGCTCGCGATCTATCTCGTCTCATTTAAAGCCCTATTAAGAAAAAAATACTTTGATACACAAGTTGTGTAACACAAACTTGTTAATTTTAGGGTTTAGGATGTTAAGAATTCAAGCCGAGTTCTAGCTCGAGTCGAGTGTTAGCCGATCTTTGACCGAGTTGAACTCGAGTAGCTCACGATCTATCTTGTCTCATTTACAGCGCTCATGATGGCGCTCTCTCAACCCATTTTTTTCATTCACAATGTTAAGATTAAACCCCTAATCTTACTTTAAGAGACCTAATATCTCATCTCACTAAACGTCTAAACCAATTAGTTGTCGGTGTTAATATTAATTTCTTAACGTATAATTGAATACAATATTTAGATCACTTTGTATTTAAAAAACATTAAATATTTAAGTATGTCTAAATCTTTTTATTGTTACGTGTATTGCACCAACGATGACATTAGCTAAACTTTTAAATTTAAGATTTAATTCCTAGTTAAATCATTTGGTGTTGTACTCTCACATGTAAGATTCAAATTTGTAAATTCCTTTATAAAAATTACAAACTTTTATTAATATCATAAAAATGTATTTTCTAACTTGTCATTATATTTTTACTGCACTAAAAAAACAAAAATATTATTGTTTAATCATTCTATTTTTATTGCACTAAAAACATGGTATTGTTATCAATTCATTCATGAGTAAGTATATGTTAGACGTTAATGGTTTGTATATATATATATATATATATGAATCAAATACTAAATCTTATTAAAATGAGAAGAAGAAATACACAGATAAGCATACCTTAAAATATAAAAATAAACGTAAAAAGTAAAGAATACACAAACATGAATAATAAATTTAAATATTTTCATAAAATTTTCATTAGTGTTCCTCAAATGTATCACCATACGGAAATCTTGGATTGCTCATTGGAAGAGCGCAGATCATTGAATTACTCCAATCAACAAAAGAGAAAAAAATATATTGATTATCTTCACGAACAACCAACCCACACTATTTTATGCGGTAAGATTCAACAATAACATACACCAGGTTGTAGATGTCTTTGATATCAGCGTGTCATAGAGGCAGACAAGGAACATGCCATAACAACAGGTGAAAAACAGTATTAAAGATCAACGAAAAAAAATTATTGTCGGTAGACGGCCAAAGCCACCACCATTAATTTAAAAAATTTAAAAATTATTAAAATTTTCCAAAAAAAAAAATAACCGATGCAAAAAATGTGTGAATGGAAAAATGTGAGAGTTAATTAATTTAACACATAGAGGATGGTAAAATTCTATCCTTTTTTTGTCGGTGAGTATATATTGTATTTAAATAAAACGACTTAAAAATATTTAAGTATCAAACAAAAGATCAATGGATCCATATAAAATTTCCTTGCCACTCCATCGATAATAACTTGTTAAAATAAAATTTAATTTTTTACATAAAATATTTTTATATTGTTCATAAAAAACATTTTTTGTATAAGAGAAAAAAGTAAACGATATTTTTCAATTGAAAAATATATTTTATTGCTTCGGGAAAAAAATAATTATTGCAATTATTTCCATGTGTTGGGAAAATGGGGAAACTCTTCATATAAGTCTATGATTCTGTCCCACGTTTGAACCCAATTTGATATTTACTGTCCTCATTTTTACAGTACTTGATTCTACTATATTTATTTATTTGCAAAGTAATCTTGAGTTGATTTTGGTTTAATTGTAGTATTCAAGTTCTTGGGGAAAAATGTTTAAAAAAAAGTCATTGAAAATTTGAGATTATAAATTAAGATCTCACGCGCGAAATACACGAGTTTAAATCAAAATAGATTTGACTATTATTTTTTTTAATAATTAAAATATACTAATTTTATTGAACGAGAATATATTCAAAATTACAATAAACATTTTAACTTAGTAAACAAAACACCTAAATTCATATATAATCATAGTAAACAAAATTAGCGTCTCGAGATAAAAAAATAACCATACAAGAAAAAGGTAAGAACCTAACTCAAAGACTCGAAATAAAAGAAAGATACAAATATCACCAAAATCGACGATGATAGGAAAAAACATCAACAAACAACATAAAAATGCATATTACAATGAAGGTACGTTGACAATAACGTCATTACCACAACTCAATCGGGAATAAAGAACAGTAGATGAAATCGCGTATCCAAATCCAGTTCGAGGGTTTGAGACAGGGAGTTCAACAACATAATGAAAGGAGTGACATCATGATTAGTCGTGGCGTCGTCAGATCCAACCCTAATAGAAAAATAAAAATAAAAGCGTACCAAAAGATAGAGAAAAACATACTAGAAGGTAGAGTTAAATCGTGCCACAATAACAAAATAATTTATTGAACTTTGAAAATAAACGAAACGATAGATCTCGGTGGTCGGCGACCAATATTAAAATTGGCGTTGTCGTCGGTGTTTAAGGAAAAGATGAATAAGAGTGAGCGTAGAGATGGGCACGGGTCGGGTCGGGTTTTTAGCCCACCCGATCCAAAAATAAATATCTTATGCCCGCACCCGACCCGACTCAAACATATTCTTTAACAAACTTGACCCTAAAATAAATACAATAAACTCGACCTTGACTCGACCCTACCTATAAAAAAATTAATTTTTAGGGACCTAATTGTAAAAAATAATTTTAGGGGGCATAAGTGTAAAAAATATAAATTTAAAGACTAAATTGTAAATAAAAATTAAATTTTAAGAACCTAATTATAAAATATATATAAAGTGAGAGTATTATTATAAATATCCCAAAAAAATTTAGGAAAAATTACACAATTAGTCATGGGTCAGGTCAGGTATTTTCACCCTAAACTCGAACCGATATGACTTCACCCTCAATAAAAATTCGACCAAACCCGAACCTAATTTTTCATTAAACAAATCCGACATAATCAGGCCGGATCGGGTCAGTACCCGACCAGGTCGGATGAAATGTCCATCCCTAAGTAAGCGACTCTATAATTAAAAAAAAATAGTGAACTATTAGGGTTCCTACATCAATTATGATTTTAATCAATAGATTTGACTATTGTTAAAATAATAATAATTTAGGTTGTCACTTTGTTATATAATAATTTAGTTGACTACCATTTAAGAAACAAACTATATTAAAAAATATGATGAGTCTACCACGTGCAACGAACATCGATGAACACTATTAATGATGAACATCGATGAACACCATTAAATTAATTAATAAAAATTTAAAATTTCAAAGACCTATCATACAATTAATAATTATTTTAAAAAATTCAATTAAATTATTATATATATATTAAAATTTTATTTTTTTAATAAGGATAAACTATATATTTAGTACTTCACTTATTTCCGTATTTCTATTGAACCACTCATTATTTAAATATTATTTCAATTTGATCCTATTCTTTATAAAAAAAATAATTTAACCCTCAACCTAAAACCCTAAACTATTAAACCTTAAACCCTTAAACTCTTAAACATATACCCTAAACCATATACCATTAAAAATAATTTTACCATCATCGATTCAATTCAATTCAATGAATCATTGAATTCTGCTAAAAAAATTAATTAAATTATTTTTTATATATATCAAAATTAATTAAACTCAATCTCCTAGAATTAACATTATCATCTTATTTGAGATATCTTTTCTGGTTGACTAGTCTGATATGTTAACTACGCAGAAGCAACCGGTTCAGTCAATCTGTAAAACAATTCTAATATGGCCTCTTCATCTCAAATAAGATGATAGTGTTAATTCTAGGAGATTCGAGTTTAATTAATTTTGATATATATAAAAAATAATTTAATTAATTTTTTAGGAGAATTCAACGATTCATTGAATTAAATTAAATCGATGATGGTGAAATTATTTTTAATGGTATATGTTTTAGGGTACATGTTTAAGAGTTTAAGAGTTTAAGGGTTTAAGGTTTAATAGTTTAGGGTTTTAGGTTGAGGGTTAAATTATTTTTTTTTATAAATAATAGGATCAAATTGAAATAATATTTAAATAATGAGGGTTCAATAGAAATACAGAAATAAGTGAGGTACTAAATATATAGTTTATCCTTATTAAAAAATAAAATTTTAATATATATAAAAAAATAATTTAATTAATTTTTTAAAAAATGATTATTAATTGTATGATTGATCCTTGAAATTTTAAATCTTTATTAATTAATTTAATGGTGTTCATCAGTGTTCATCATTAGTGGTGTTCATCGATGTTCGTTGCACGTTGTAGAATTTTCCTAAAAAATAAAACTAAAACACAATACAATTACTAACAACCAGTTGATTTAATGAGGTTTAAACAATGTTAGAAGTTCAACTTTTGACATTGTAAACGAAAAAAATTAGGTTGAGAAAGTCACTTTTATATTGAGCCTCTGCAAAATCTGATATAAATCAGTCGATCAATGAGTTGAAAACCATTGATTAAGAAAAAAAACACAATACAACTCAATATATTTGTATTTTAAATTCATACAATACAAGTTATTATTAATTTAAATATTATATAATTTTAAAATTTAATCACAGGATATCATCTGAACTCATAAGAGACAATCAAGCCATTCGTATCATTTCAAATTGAATTGATGTGTTTAAAGTGTCTAGATCTCGTAAAAAAAAACTTTGTATGTTAGACTGGTTTTTTAACTTACAAAATAAAACTTTTTTGAAATCCTGAAATTAATTATCTTTTGCGTGCATCAGTACCATAAAATAAAAGAAAATATTTTAATATTTAGTTTACGCAAGTATTTCAATTTTAAGGTTTAAAGATTTAAGTTGTAGTTTAGGGTTTATGAGTTAAGGTTGTGGGACGTATAATTTAAGGTTTATGATTAAAATTTAGTGTTTAGGGTGTTAGGGCTAGAGATTTAAGTTTTAGATTTTATAGATTAAATATGAAGGCTTGTGTAAATGTTTTTACACAATTTGTATATAGGGTATATAATTTGGAAAATACTTTGATGCACAAGCTTGTGTAAACTTTAGTTTACACAAGCCCTTTAATTTTAGGGTTTAGGGTTTAGGGTTTTAGGTTAGGGTTTAGGGGTTTAGTATGTAGGGTATATAATTTAAGGTTTATGGGTAGAATTTAGAATTTAGAGTTTAGGATTTAGGGCTTAGGTTTTAGGTTGCTAGGTTTGTGATTTAGATTTTAAATTTTATAAAAGGAATGTGTAAAAAAAATTTACACAGCTTGTGCATCAAAATAAAACCCATATAATTTAAAGTTTATGATTATAATTTAGAGTTTATAATTTAAAGTCTAAGTTTTTAAGTACTAGAGTTTAAAATTTAAGTTTTAATTTTTATAAAAGTGTTGTATAATTTTTTTTATAAAACTTATTTATCAAAAAATATAAAAAAATATACGAATCACCGCGTTAAATAAGTATTATGGAAAAGGAGTTGGACATAGTCAAAAGGTAAGATCCACCATATAATTATTTTACGTATAAAGCCAAATGGTGGAGTTGGTAAGATTGCTCAGAAATTTCCAACAGCAAATAGGAAATGAACTGTGATTGAATATAGTATAAGCTGTATTTTCTTTCGAATTTAAATTACAAAAATATTATTTTAATATTGACGGGGCTATTTGAAAACTCGAGTGAATGCAATAAAATTAACCAAACTACAGTTTAGAAATTATATAAAATAAATTTAATAATTAATCTCAGTAAAAAAATAGTGTTCATTTTATGAGGTTTGTGTTTAATTAATTTTGTTTAAATTTTTTCTTATGAACCCAATAAATGATTTTAATAAAAAAAATATATTAATGGTAGATCTATGTATAGTGTAGGGTGGGCCTGTACCAACCCTAAATTTTTTGAAATTTACACATTTTATCTCAATTTTCTTAATTTTTATAAATTAATCCTTAAATTTTTGTAATATTCAAGGTTTGTGCGGTTGTGTCTACCTTAAAATTTAAAAAATTTTATCTATGGACATCTTTAAATATATTTCTGAATCCACCACTGCCCGAGTTCAAATTACACTTTAAGAACTATTTTAAAATTTTCTTATTTTTATCAATTAACGTGAGATGGGCCTATCGTCAATAGTTATAGAAGACTTTGGTAGTGGCACATTTTGTACGCAAAGTTGACTGAGGACAAAAATTAATCAATTTAGTCAAATAAAGACCAACTCACCTCATGACCAAATCCAACGTTTTCCTCTTCTTTTTCCACCTCCACTAATCTGAAAATGGCTGTTGAGGTCTATCGTGAAGCATACTTTTAGTTTTATTTTTTTATAACGATAAAGTTCGGGTATCTAATTCTACAAAAAAATTATAATATATAAACAATTTATTTAACAAAAGATTTTTCATTAGTTATTTTTATGTTAATTTTATTTTCTTAAAAAGAAAAAGACATAAAAAGAGAGTCCATGTTTTACTCTGCCATTCCCAAAGCCGATTCACTTTGGAAATTTGGTAGAAGTTGTGACTAGAATCTTTAAAAGGGGAACCTTTTCCCCTCATTTCCATCCCATTTCTTCCTCATCATTAAATACTGGTCCTAACAGAGCAGCTGAAACTAATATCACCCATGGCGGCACCGATCTGGCTATGGGCTTTCGGCTTTTCGCTGGCTCTGATCCCCTCTGCTTTTGGAAACCTCGAGGGAGATGCTCTTTACACCTTGAGAAAAAGTTTAGCCGATCCGGATAACGTACTCCTGAGCTGGGATCCCAACCTTGTTAATCCTTGTACTTGGTTCCACGTCACTTGTAACCAAGATAGCCGTGTCACCCGAGTGTATGCTGATTTCTCCCTCTGTTTTTTATATATATTTTTGTTGGTTTGCATTTGTTTATCCTTTTTTAGTAAATAAAAGAATTAAATTGTTAATCTGTTACATGATTCGAGGATATGTTAGTTTCCTTGTTTGATAGATAGTAATTTGGTGGCTTAACTTGGCTATCGGTTTATTTAATTGAATTTAATGTCTATTAATTGGATTTTTTTGTTTATTTTACTCTAATTTTTTTACCTGGAAAAAGGTGGGTAAATTCTGTGGAACACTGTTGGATTGGACGAGCTTGTACTTTTGCTTATTAGTAGTTGTTGTTATGAGAGGCAATTAGGCAAATATGGAGCTTATTGAAGTTTTTTCATCTGGAATAAGAACTGTATATGTATTTTGATCTTCTTTTCCCTTTATCATGGAACAGAAGATTGCCTTTTTGCCCTGTTGTCTAGTTTTTATGTCTATTCTTCAATTTGGATCATTATATATTTTCAGTGTTTGTTTTTTTGGAAGTTTTGAACTAGATGTGCCTATAATTTACATCCCCCTTTGAGACGAACATGCTTGAATTTATGAGATAAAAGGAGGTACAAGTTATAGTTTTTGTTGGTTTTGATTAAACAATTTTAGTAGTAGTTTTCAAATTGGAAAGAGGCGTAGCGTTTGCATGCTTATATGGCTTTTTTAACACTTTTTTTTTTGAAATTGCGTCTCTTTTGGAATTATGGGATTTTGCCATGCCATCTCAAATGGTAATTGGTTTATGCCTTTGGAGAATTTCCATTCTGTCAAAGGAAACATCGGATTAGGCTGTTATAAGCAGTATTACTTCACGATTTCTTTAACGTGTGTTTGAATTTATGGAAGTCTTACCATTGCCTGCCTGAACAAGAACTATATATGTATGTTGATCTCCATTTCCCTTTATTATGGTATAGAAGATTGCCCTTTTTTTCGTGGTTTTAGTTTTTGTCTATTCTTCAATTTGGATCATTAGATATTCTGAGTGTTTGTTTTTGTGGAAGTTTGTAACATTTGACATAAAAAAGAATATACAAGTGGGGTACTTTTTGTTGGTTTTGATTAAACAATTTTCCTAGTAGTTTCCAAATACAACTTTTTTTAGAATTACCGCCTCGGAATTTGGCATATTGCCATGCCATCTGAAATGTTATTTTTCCCCTTTCTTTTTGCAGAGATTTAGGTAATTCCAACCTGTCTGGACATTTGGTACCTGAGATTGGGAAGCTTGAGCATTTGCAGTACCTGTATGTTCTTTCTCCTTTAACCTTTGCCCACTTCTGCCCTTAGTATCTGAATTCTGGTGCTTCCGACATATCTGCAGGTGTATAATGTTTACTTGTTGATTATACATTGTCGTGCATAAAAAACTTTACTTGCGGCTATCTTCTCTTCCCTGCAGGGAGCTTTACAAAAATAACATCCAAGGAACCATCCCTGCTGAACTTGGGAACTTGAAGAAACTCATCAGTTTGGACCTATATAACAACAACATCTCAGGGACCATTCCTCGGTCACTTGGGAAACTGAAGTCTCTTGTATTCTTGTGAGTGCTCATGTCCAAGTGTTAATCACTTTATGCATGAATAGACTATGGTCAAACTTTCATTTCTCGACTTAAGAAAACAACTATGAATTGCCAGGACTTAAGTAAATTACAGGTATTAGGTAATGGTTATCATCTCTACTGGTGTTCAAAGAGTGCCACCATGATCGCTCCCTTTCTAGTTATTCTCATGTCAAAGACTGCAATGCTAGTAAATTTTTGTTCTTTTTTGTTTTTTACTTGTTGCCATTTCATTTTACAGGCGGCTTAATGACAACAAGTTAACTGGACCTATCCCTAGGGAACTTATTGGTGTTTCAACTCTCAAAGTTGTGTATGTATTCCGACTTTAACTACTTTATTTTCATAAAAGACTATTATCTGGGTTTTTGAGAAGCCTCGAACTTATGGTCTTTGAAATTTCACCTTTTTTCTTCAGTGATGTCTCAAACAATGATTTGTGTGGAACAATTCCTACCAGTGGACCATTTGAGCACATTCCTCTGAACAAGTAAGCTTACATTTCATGATCAGTTGCAATTCCTACCAGTGAACCATTTGAGCACATTCCCCTCTTTCTTATTTTTTTAAAACCCGATTACATTTCTTGACCAGTTACTATGATATCAGTTACATACTTACATGTGCAATCCTTAAAGCTGTAAAGATTAAGCTGGATTTCTAACTCGGTAATAATGCTGATTTTGATGTTGGGATAAACTATAAAGAGTGAAGAGTTCCTCGAGGAATGTTTAAAACTATCCTTGCTTGTAACTGCTCTGGATAAGCTCAATTTATAACTGCTCTGAATAAGCTGAGACATATTCCTTGCTTGCGGCCTTCTGCCCTTCTCTGTGCTTTTGCTATCAGTCTTAGTTATCAATGGACAGCTTTGCAGAAAGATACTGTGTTCCGGATTCCTTTACACCATAATGCACTTTAACGCGAGTCTTTTTGGAAAGTAAAACTTCTGTTATTTTAGGTGTCCATGATCGACAATCTGCCTATAAATTTCTACTTTTTCTCGTCTTTAAAGGGCTTTGATGGAATCACTGTTTCATGGACTGTGTCTTAGTAGACACATTGCTAATATTCTAGAATATTTGTTTCTTTGTTTTCCTTGTGCAAAGTCACTGATCTTCATTATTTTTCGAAAATATATAGCTTCGAGAAAAACCCTCGCCTGGAAGGTCCCGAGCTGCTGGGGCTTGCAAGTTACGACACAAATTGCTCGTGAAGTACAGATTGATGCTATAAAGCTTTGAATTAAATATGTTGTCGCACGGTTTTAAGCATATTATCACACGGTATAACGGGGTTTCTTAAACGCTATCCCTCCTATGTCGCTATGTGTAAATCTATATACCAGCTCGACTATATATACTAGCATCTGTGACTCAGTTATCCTGCCTTTTCTAATATGTTGAAGACAACTAGTATAATAGTATTGGTGAATGTAATGGTAGCGACAAGTCAATTTGTTGTGTGATCCTTTGTTTCCATGGCACTAAGAATATATATATATCTGAACTCCATTGGCTATACGTTCCATTCAATGCCCAATGATTTATAGGTAAGTTTTTCTTTTGGTCATTCAACTGTGAAAAATTATAAAATGACCACTAATGCTTTTGAATGTTTTTTTATTATATTATATTATCTGTTAAATTGATAACGTGGTAGGTTTTTTCAAATTAGTATAATAAAGCTTCAATATTTATGCATTAAAAAGATGAAAAAAGGAAAGAGAAAATGTATGAATTTTGTTAATTTGATTTCTCATTAACCGAATAGAGTTGTACCGATTAAAACTGAATAGAAAATGAAACAATTTTTTTTGATAAAAGCCACTAATTTTTTTATTGAATCTATAAAAAAAATTACAATTACAATTCATCTAAGAGTAACAACTAAAGAAATTCTTATAACCCAAAAACAAAAAAAAAATGAAAACTTATATGGAGATAAGCATACCAATAAAATTTAGCAGCCTCCTAAATCTCATTGTCTTTGTTCAAACGAGACGCAGAAATAAGGAAGAGGAAGTGGTGTGCGATCCAAGATGTTAAGCAAAAAGTATCGCTACCTAAATTGATTTCATCGGCAAACAACCATCAACCGAGTGGGGATATAACTTTCCAAGTGACCAACGACAAAAACATAAATCAGAAACTAACACCGATTGAATCTTTGTGCGAACAATAATCGATCGCTAGGGTATGCTGAAACATATCACAAAGACAAATGAATCAAACTACAAAACAAAAACAAAGACATGTCATGTCACAAGGACAGAGGAAAAAGAGTGTCACAATGACAGTGAAATAGATTTTTATTAAAATAAAAAACAAGAAAATTAATAGATTCGGTGGTCGACAATCAATACTAAAATAAATTATCGACTACCGATCAAAGGGATTGATTAAAGTAGAAAACGACTAGAGTTGAAAGAATTTTGGTAATGGAGAGCGCCTAGAAAATGAAACAACTTTTTGATTGTAAATAATAAAAATAAAATATATATAATTAGAGATAAAATGTGTAAATTCAATGTAATATATAGTTGAGAGAAAAAATGTATGGATTTATCAAATCCAGATTCATTGTAGGATTTCAAAATCAAAATTAAATAGGCATGCAACAAATTAATGAGTTCGAGAAATAACAATTGGTATTGTAATTTGGGTTTTATTTTGATGCACAAGCTGTGTAAATTTTTTTTACACAATCCTTTTATAAAATTTAAAATCTAAATCACAAACCCTAGCAACCTAAACCCTAAACCCTAAACCCTAAACTCTAAATTCTAACCATAAACCTTAAATTATATACCCTACATACTAAACCCCTAAACCCTAACATAAAACCCTAAATCCTAAACCCTAAAATTAAAGGGCTTGTGTAAACTTTAGTTTACACAGCTTGTGATCAAAGTATTTTCCTTGTAATTTTAAGCATTTTGTTACTTAATTTGCACCGTCTTTGAAATTTAAATTCCCTAACCCCTACCTTAGTATGTCAACAGCTATAAGATGTTTTTTCAAAAGAAAAAAAAATCTCATTATTAAAGTAGCAATTGAGTATCAAAAATTAGGATAGACTACATGTTTAGCCACCTAATTTTCAGTAGCTTTCTATTTTTGTTATTCAATTATAAATATATTTAATTTGATCATTAAATTTTAGAGTTATACTCATTTCGATCACTTGAATATTAATTTTTTAACATGAGCATCAAAACACTATGTTTTGGAGCTTTTATTTAAGAAATCAACTTACAGTTTTAACACTTTTTGTACGGACGACATCAATCTCCATCATCGTCTTATTGTTGGCAGCTGTCGTTAGAAATGTAATAGTTACAAAAAGACAATCTATTTTCTCTCATATTTCTTCTTAGTTTGATTTTTCTCGCATTAAAAATACTCAAATCAAAGCTACGGTCTTATAGTCTTGTTTTACACCTCCTTCATGACCTTTCGAATGTTCAGTCTCATAGTGGGTTTTTTTTTTTTGCAAAAACTTACCAAAAGATTATGATCAATATTAAAGAATTAATAACCTAAATGAGTGAATTAAAAAATTCAACGATAGAATTGAATTTATAGTTGAAAGATCAAAACATAAATACATTGAACGTTGAGTGACTAAATTAAATATGTAAATTAACTAAAATAACTATAATTGACACAAAGACCACAAAGTAGATTAACACAATAAATCAATCTCTACCATAGAGAAAAATCGCTAAGATTTCACAATAAAAATTAGTCATACAACTTAATTGATTCTGTTAATTAATTTGAAGGTTTATTTGAATGTAATTTTTTTAAGTTCAATAACTTTAAACACACCTAAATCATATTCCTTTTATATTGTTTTATTACCTCTCATATTTATCACGGTTGTCATTACTCACTTTTACTTAAAATATTTTTTATAAATTAATTATTAGATGTTATTAGAAAATTAACGTTACTTAAAAATTTGAAAGTAAAACGATAGGAGAATCTAATAAAATATCAAACCAACCAATTCAATCAATAAAATCAAACATCAAAAAATTTAAATTATAACATTTGAATAAAATAAATTGTACTAAAAGAGCCGCTCCCGTAATAAAATTTTGTATATCTAAATTAATAAACTAATAAATTAAAAAAATATTATAAAAAAACCTAAAACCGAAATCTTATTCAATTGGAATTACTACATTTTAACGTACACAACGGATCTTATCGGCTAAGCCTTCATCTTGGGCTTTGGTTTTGGGCATAAAAAACAGTAAATAAAAGAGGGACATATGGTTTACGTGTCCAAATAGCGGTCCACAAGATTACTATTTGTTATTCATCTTTTAACATAAGCAACGGAATAAACTAATACTGTTTACTAAACGTCTAAACCATGTGTTAATTTGTTTGTAGTCCAATCATTTTATTCTCTTTATTTTTATTATATTTTAATTTTATATTATATTATTTTAGGTTTGAGTACAAACAAAAACAAATGTATCTCTAACTTTGTTTGATACAACTGTTTCTTTAATTATATATATATATATATATATATATATATATATAATATTCCCTCGTCCTCTTAAAGTGGAGAGAATAGTGGGCAAGTTATTTTTTTATTATTATATACTCAAACCATTTTATAGGTTCATGCTTTTATAAAGTTTCTTTTTACTAATGAGTTGATATGATAAATTTTTTAAATAAAGTTAAGAATTTAAATATTAATATTATAAATGAAATAAATTAGACTATAAAGATTATCATATAATAAGAATTTGTAAATTTTAATTTAAATTAACCGATTAATAAATTAAATATAGATGATTATAAAAAAAAATTCTTGCAGTTGTATTTATTATATTAATAGAAGAAATATTATCTGTTTAATAATTAATATATTAATATGAAAATTAATTTTTCAATTATAAGAGATATTTCAAGAGAGTTGAAAAGGAAAGGATTTAAATTCAAAATACTATTCCCATACAGGCTTAAAATAACGGCTGTACCTGTTAAATATTATTAAAAATTAAGGTAATATATTTATTGGAAATAAAGTTTTATTGGCAAGTGTTTAAAAAACAGTTTCTATCATTATTATTTATATTAATATATAGAACTAAAAATATAAAAAGTCATTAAAACCATAAAAGCATTTTTACATAAATAATTATATGTGTGACTATAATTTAGGGTTTATAGGTTAAAACCTAAAGCCTAACCTTATTATCCTAAAACTTAAAATCTATCTAAACTCTAACAATAAACCTTAAATTCTAAGTCTCCACACTTAAACCTATAAACCTGAAATTATAAATATAGTCTTTAAACCCTAAAATTAAGAGCGCTTGTGAAAACTTTTTGTTTTCACCATTCATACATAAGATATTTTCCCTAAAAATATCATAATTGTCAAAAGAATCATGATTCAGCCCGTGGGAGTTCATATTTTATTCTTAATAATTAATTAATTCACATGAAATTTTATAATAGTTTTAAAAAATATTTAAACATATTATATTTGTATTTTAAATAAATTAAACCACTCATAATAGTGTAGTTAAATAATTATAACGGATAAATTTTTTTTTTTGAATATGCTGGTGTGATGCAAGGGTAGCATCTGTTTAACTTTCTTAGTCTTTTCAAAGACGGCACACACAGCATGGTATAACTGGTGCTCGAACCCGGGTCCCAAGAGATGATAATCATCTACCTTTACCACCAGGACACAAGGGGATGAGCATAACGGATAAAATTAAAAATTAACAATTTTACTTAATATATTTGTCACGCACCGTTGTCGAATATTGTTTATCTGACAGTTTAATTAATTTTCTATGAAAATTTCATCAAATATTTCATTTACATAATTCGTATGAAAATTAAACGAATTTCCTACAAATTATGATAAAAATATTTAAATTACCAAATAAATGTTTATTTTAAGATGATATGTGAAAAATATGTTAAGTAAAAGTGTTTATTTCATTTTTTTTCGTTATAGTTATCTAATGTTATTAATATAAGTGATTTGATTTTATTATTAATAAAATTTCAATGATGTAATTTGATTAAGTTAAAGATTTTGTGATTTAAATTAAAGTTGAATTTTAATTTAATGATATATAATGTATATTACTTGAAAGGATGAGTCTGTCATGCTTGACGAACACCGATGAGCGCCACTAACGACGAGCACCGATGAACATCATTAATTTAATTTATAAAGATTAAAAACATAAAGGACTCACCGTATAATTATAAATTATTTTAAAATTAAAAATTAAATTAATTAAAATATATTATTTTAATTTTTATTTTCTTTTAAACATAGATTAAAATACTTATCTACCCTTAAATTACAAAAACCTTAATTTTTGTTCATTTGAAATTTAAACTGTCGTCGATGCCGCTAACTCAACCCGTCGCCGTCGTTGCCTCAACTTAAACTTCAACTTACAAAAAGTGTGGTTACATAACAAAGCAAGTTCTTACCTTTGTTTTTTTAGCTTTTTAATTTCCTTTTGGTTTTGTGATCTCTTCTAAAACATTCCAATGACATCGGTCTGTCGTAGTTGTTTTTTAACGGTTGAGTTAGCCAGAAACATAAATAAACAATAAATCGAAGAAGACTATGAGACAAAACCCTAAATAACATTAGATAGAGGCTAGCGCCAAGAGGCAACGGTAGTGACGGCGGGAGGCAGCGACAATTGTGGCGACGGATTGAATTTTAAATGAACAAAAATTAAGGTTTTGTAATTTAAGGGTAGATAGGTATTTTGATCTATGTTTAAAATAAAACTAAAAATAAAATATTATATTTTAATTAATTTACCTTTTAATTTTTAAATAATTTATAATTATACGTTGAGTCCTTCAGATTTTAATCTTTATAAATGAAATTAATGGTGCTCATCGGTACTCGTCGTTATTGGTGCTCATCGAGCGTGATAGAATTTTCTTACTTGAAAAGAATGAAAAGACGTTTTAATCGGAATTGAACTTCATTTACTTTACTTTATTGATCAACATAGGAAATAAGATGTATTAATTTAAATGAAACGGATACATAACAAAATTAGCAACAATTATATCACCGGACACTCTTAAAACATCGAGCCAACAACAAATTTAGTAAATAACCAAAACACCATGAACACAATAAAAATTAACATAAATATATTAAAATAAAAGATTGTCGATAGATTTCAGTAGGAAGTCATCGTAAAAAAAAAGAAACTAAATGACGAAAGTTTTGATCATCATTACAGCTTCACGAAAAATGTGTGTTTTTTGAAAGAGAAAAAAAATAAAAACCTAAATAGCATAAACTAAAAAGGTAGTGAAGAGAGCATGTTGTCTTCTCGTTGAAGCGTTAAGATAAACGTGAAAATCACGACACTAGAAAGAGAGAGAAGATTAAATCAAACAAAAACAGAGAAAGAAAAAACAACAAAAACGTACATATTAAGTGGAGCGAACATGAAGTGACGTTATCATAAGTCAACACTATTCACGAAAAATGTGTGTTTTTTTAAAGAGAAAAAATTAAAAATCTAAATAGCATAAATTAGAAAGGTATTGTGGAGAGCATGTTGTCTTCTTGTTAAAGCGTTAAGATAAACATAAAAATCACGACACTGGAAAGAGAGAGAAGATCAAGTCAAACAAAAACAGAGAAAGAAAAAGCAATAAAAACGTACATATTAAGTGGAACGAACATGGAGTGACGTTATCACAAGTCAACAGTATCCACCGCCACCAGCTAAAAAAAAATAGAAAAATAATTTATTTTTCACCTTCCACTGACGTAGGTCAACAAAGAAACCAAAAACCAGCTACACACCACTACTCCTAGAAACATTTAAAATTATCAGAAACACAAAATTGCAAACGAACTTACTCAAAAATATTTTTAAAAAATCGATCACCAAGAAAAAAAAGCTCTCACGACCAATTAAGTAAAAACAATTGAAATTAAAAAGGTTGAAGAAAGTCCGACGAGACCAGAGTCGTCGGACTTTCTTTTTTACATATAAAATGAAAACAAAAAAAACAAAAAAAATGAATGAATTTTTTGAGATACTTATTTCTTGTATTTTTTTCAATTTACTTTACTTTTCATTTTCTTGATTATTTAATCCAAAGTCTCACTTCCCCATACCTTGATTTTATCACAATTCTTTTGCTCGTAAAAAATATATTTTGCTTTTACAAATCCCAAACTGTAACTCCCATTTTCTCTCTCTATATGCTTTCACAATCACCAAACAGGGAGACAGGCAGCCACCCCCTTCACTACCCGCTCTTCAATAATTCTCTCGTTTAGGATACCATAAAAGTTCCATCTCGCACTACTTTATAAGGATAAATATTCATTTCCTCCCCATTCTCCCCTTCTCTTTACACCCCTTTCTTCTTCCTTTTTCTCCTCTCAGTTGTAGTTTCCTCTTCTTTGAGCTTTGTGGACTCGGCCAAAATCTGGGTTTTCTTTCTTTCTTCTCCGTTTTCCTAGTAAGTCTGTCTGGACTTGCTTTTCAGTGGATCTCTATGTGATCTTAGTACTTTCTATGGAGTTCTCTGATATGGTGTTTTTATTATTATTGTTGTTGATTTATAGAGTTTTGAGGTTTTGGTTTATGTTTTGATAATTATTTATTATCGATATGAGGTTTTCGTTATTGGTTGATGAAGTTGAGGTTTGATTTTCTGGGTTTTTTTTGGTTTCTGACTTGGGTTTTAGTTACTGCTTGGTAAAGTTGAGTTTTTTTCCCTCCCCTTAAAACCAAAGCTGGGTTTGGATCGTCTGTTTTGGTGCGTTCTGCCATTTTTTTTTTTGATAAAAAATGTATTTTTATTGAATATATTGAACTATTGATTCTCTTTGAAGCTTGCTACTCTCCTTTTGCGTTTTTTTTAATTTTTTATTTATTGTTTTGCAAACTTGAAAGCACTAATTGTATCAGATACAATGAATCTGAGTTTGGTTCTATTTTTCAGTTAAATCGTTCTTTATGTTTTTTTAATACAAGTACTTGTCCGGAGATCTGACTTTTATCTGACTGTTCCTTAATTTAAGATTTATGAATCAGATTTTGTTTTTTTTTTTGTGTCTCACTGTCTCTTATGTCTCGATACCTAAAGAGTATGTAGCTGATATTGCTTGTAGGCTAGTTGATCTGTTCAATTTTCTTAAAATCATTTTTTTCTTCTGTTTTTTGTTTTTGGACTACTTAAATCATCAATGTTTTACATAGGTTTTAGGAAATCAACATTTTTGTTTATATGCTTTTATGGTTTTGGTTTATCTGTTTCAATTTTCTTAATTTTATTTTTAAATTGCTGCAGCCATTTCTTTGATATTAATTTTATGTTTAGACTGTCTTGATCAGTTCACCCTTTTATGCTGCTATTTTATCATGGAAATTAACGGCCGTTGCATGGTTTTTGTTAACCAATTTATTTATTTTTATGTACAGGGTTAACTTAGGGCTTAGTTTCAGACTTTTCTTGGGGGCGGATCCGAACTTGGAACAATGCTGATGTTTGATGAGATGGCTATTTGCGGAGATATGGATTTCTTATGTGCTCCCCTCGGGGAAAAAGATGTGGCCGTCTCGCAGATGGAAGCGGAGGCCGCAGCTGAGGATGATTATACTGATGATGAGGTTGATGTTGATGAACTCGAGAGGAGGGTGTGGAGGGACAAAATGCGTCTCAAGCGGCTCAAGGAACAGCATAAGGGCAAGGAGGGGGTCGATGTCGCGAAACAGCGTCAGTCCCAAGAACAAGCTAGGAGAAAGAAGATGTCAAGGGCACAGGATGGGATATTGAAGTACATGCTGAAGATGATGGAGGTTTGCAAGGCTCAAGGTTTTGTTTATGGGATTATTCCGGAAAAGGGAAAGCCGGTAACTGGAGCATCCGACAATCTTCGAGAATGGTGGAAGGATAAAGTCCGGTTTGATCGTAATGGTCCTGCTGCTATTGCGAAATACCAGGCAGATAATTCGATTCCTGGCAAGAACGTTGGCTGTAACTCCATCGGCCCGACGCCTCACACCTTGCAAGAACTTCAAGATACAACGCTTGGTTCTCTTTTGTCTGCACTGATGCAACATTGTGATCCCCCTCAGAGGCGGTTTCCGTTAGAGAAAGGTGTTTCCCCACCATGGTGGCCTACTGGCAGCGAGGAATGGTGGCCACAACTCGGATTACCTAAGGATCAAGGTCCTCCTCCTTATAAGAAGCCTCATGACTTGAAGAAAGCTTGGAAAGTCGGGGTTCTCACGGCGGTAATCAAGCATATGTTTCCTGATATTGCTAAGATTCGGAAGCTCGTAAGGCAGTCTAAGTGCTTGCAGGACAAGATGACAGCAAAGGAGAGTGCAACATGGCTTGCTATCATTAACCAGGAGGAGGCTTTGGCACGGGAGCTCTACCCTGATTCCTGCCCTCCTCTGTCCTCAGGTGGAGGAAGTGGGGCTTTTGTTATAAATGACTGCAGTGAGTATGATGTTGAAGGGGCTGAAGTTGTGCCGAACTTCGATGTGCAAGAGCTTAAACCCGGGAATCTCAATGCACCTAACCTGGGTATCGATACAATGAGGACCGTTCAACAACAATCATATCCTATTAAGGGAGTTGTCAATAATCTGGATTTCATGCGAAAGAGGAAACCGTCTGATGATTTGAACATGATGGAACACAAGATCTACACTTGTGAGTTCCTCCAGTGCCCTTATAATGAACTTCGCTTGGGATTTCATGACAGGACTTCCAGGGACAATCATCAGTTAATTTGTCCGCACAGAAACACTTCGGGACAGTTCAGTGGTTCGAATTTTAACGTGAATGAAGTGAAACCAGTCATTTTCCCTCAACCTTTCGCACCATCCAAGCCAGCTGCACCGTCTATTACATCTGTTACAACACCATATGACAACATATCAGGAGTTGGAGTTCCAGAAGATGGGCAGAAAACGATTGGCGAGCTCATGTCAATATATGAGAACAACATGCAAGGCAACAAGAACATGAATCCTGGAAGCAATTCAGTAACAGAAGGTCAAAATCTGCTTCAGCCGAAAATGCAACAGCAACAGGATGAATTCTTTGGCGGTCAAGGAATCATGATGGATGGAAATTTCTTCGAGGAGTCCAGCATGCCTCGTAACCATCAGATATTTTCGCAAGGGGAAGGGCAGTATGACCGTTTTAAAGTTCCGAATCCTCTGTTCGAGACCAACCACAATAACAACAACAGCTTCCAGTTAATGTATGGTTCTCCATTCGATCTGGCTTCTTTTGATTACAAGGAAGATCTACAAGCAGCTGGGGTGGATACCATGCCGAAGCAGGATGTTCCAATCTGGTTTTGAGTTACCGCAACTTTCTTGCAGGAAGATTTACCTTTTACTTCCTTTTAAGGTCTTTCTACACAGGCACTAGTTAAAACTTTTCTTTACTTGGTTTTTTATGTTTTTGTTCATGCTTAGCAAGTTTAGCAGGTCTTCTTCCTATGGGTTTCCAATAAAAACAAAAGGTCACATATGACATAATCCTGCTACTCATCTTCATAGAATGATACTGTCTCATAAATAAGTTTTATGAGTTGTTTCTGTGATTTTTTTTTTACTTGTTTAAACTTTTTATCAGTTTCTAGCATTATCATGTTCTGTAGGGATCTGAGTGTGTTTGTCCTGTAATGGGACAGATTGTGTTGAATGGGAGCTGTTGTCTTTTAGGGCAGTCCTATCCTTGTTGTTCATCTCATGTGAACTTTAGACCCACAGCAGTTGATGCAAAGAAGATGGTTAAGTTTTACTAGGAAGATGGAAATGGAACTGGTCTGGTTTTGTGCCAAGCATGCTAGTGTTTGGTGGTGGGGTCAGCTTTGTTTGGCCCCGTTCAAAGTTTTGAGCTTATCGTTTTAATGGTCCCCATTTCTGAAAAAACAAAACAAAAGCCAGGCAATAACAGAGTTCATTTTACCCAAAAGAGAAAAGAATGAAAGGAAAGTGGATAACGATCCAAATCTTGTTGGCACAATAGTGTTGTGTTGCATATATATATATATACATAATGTAGTGGATGAGGTTTTATCTGCAAAATGCATCTCCCCTTTTGATATTTTTGGTATTTCTTACATACGAAGAAAATACATAACCAGATCACATGGGCATGGCATTTGGCTTGAAAAGGTATGACTATAAATTTTTATTTATATTATACCCAATCTGCTTTAGTTGTCACAGATGAAATGGAACTGAAGCAACACAGAAAGCACTTTCATTTAAATTTCTTTGATATATATATATATATATATATAAAATAATGTAAAATGATTTTATCTTTACTATAAAGTCTACAATGATTGACTTCATCTAGGTTAGGGATAGATCGTGGGGTTGAAGATACCGATTGTCTCTCCTAAAAATTTAAAGTTCGTACATGATTTAATTTTTTTTAATGTATTTTCTATTAAAATTTTATTTTGCCACCTAAAATTTTATAAATTTGCTCCTATTGATTTTAAGCCCGCTGTTTTAACATAAAAGTAATGCCCCGGTCCTGTAGGCTGTAGGTTAGGAATATATGATGAATAGGTGACAAATGAGGAGCGAAGGAGACTCCAATTTCAGCAGTGAATGTCGTCAAATATAATACATTTTGTGTGTCATTTTTCTTGTGCATTCAAATAGGATTGCAATTCAAATATCGTACTTTATGTCTTACATTAGAATTGGTTTATTAAAATGGTTATGTCATTTTTCTTGTGCATTCAGGATAAGATTGTAGTCCTAGAATTTGTTTGGACTGATTTGTTTGTCATGTGTGTCGGTCATTGAATTGGTCAACAACGATAATAATAATAATAAAAGACAATCGAAATTAAATATAAAAAACAACGATAAACAATCTCTAAAGTAAGTGGTTTAAGTTTTCAATTGACATCTCTTCTTTTTCTTAAGTTGTGGGTTTGAAATTCTTTAGAATCAAATTCTCCTTATAATTCTTCATTAAAAGAAAATCTCAAAACAGTTTAGAAAATAAAATTATGCCAAGTTTTTATACGTAAAAGTAGGCTAAGTAGCCTAGGAGGGCATACATGGATTTGGGCCAATAATCAATAATCTTATTACCCAAGTCCAATATGTTTCACCCAAATTCATTCCAAGGTTGAGACTGAATCCTCAAATGCTTGCAAAACTCACTAAACTAAACATATGGGCATTAGGTTAGGTGTTAGAAGACGACTTCTTTCAAATCTCTTTCTCCGTTTCTTAATTTCTTCCATTAAACAATTGTTTATATGAAAACTTATTCAAATATCAATAATCCATTACTACATCGTCGTGTAACACATTATATAGTGGCATCTTATGAACTGGTCCAAGTCGTGACGAGCATTACCAATTCCAAGATTTATTTTTTTAATATTTGATTTATAATGTTAAAAAGATATTAAGCATTTAAATATGTTTGATTTTATACTCTTATGTATATTGTATCAACGATAATATCAATCGAACTAAACTTAATCGATAAATTATTTTTAATTTCTTGCCATCAGATTTAAAATCTGTTTGTTTGAAGTTCGATATTTTTATATAAAAATTTATTATGATCAATAAAATATTAGTTAATGATAAAACAGAAGTCATTGAATCTTTGATGTCCTATATAATGTAATTTTTTTCTAATTATTTAAATATGTATTATTTGTATATATATAACTGTGTTTGTACCGATTAAAATTAAAACAAACAAATGACTTATCGGCACTGTTTGGTAAAGAGAAGTTTGTACAAAAATTAAAGGTTTGAGGTATAATTAAAGGTTTGACCAGTCAAATCCGTTAGTATTGTTGTTTGGTGAACAACAGATTGAAAGAGCGGATTGGGTTGAAACCACTAATTTTAAAAAAACTCATAATATGAGCTTTTTGATATTAAATGTTTGATATTAGAGTTATAAATACTCTTTTACCTTTACAAGTTACCAAAAATCTCAAAATAACCTAAATTAAATATTTTCTCACTCTATTTATAAGCTAATCCTATTTATTTTTTTCTTTTTATTATCACATATTTATATGTGTATTTAAATTTTTAATTAATTAAATCATATTAAAATAATTATATAAATAATAAATTAATATATAAATCATCCGAACATGTTTAGAAAAGTTATATTTAAAATAATTTTATAGATCTAATTAATAATAATTAGATACAACATATTGATAACTAATAAACTATTCAAACAAGTATTAAATATAATCATGTCCTTATATATCTTTTTGCTTGTTTAAATAATCTAACAGTTATCAGTTAATTTTACCAAACACTTTTATACAACCAGCTAATACAATCCGCTAGTCAAATCAACTAATGTAGTCTACTATTAACTATCAATTATCCGCTAATTGTCAAACATGATCATCATCTTAACAAAAATCTAATATTAATCCTAACTAAATTGATACTCATCTGTCAGCAACAAACCATAAAAAGAATTAAGTAAACCGTATATGTAAATTTATTTAATTGAAAATCTGTCATAATAGTATATTCATGTCGCACTATCCTTGCAACCAAACAATCCAACTGTACCAACCATGCTCCAATAAGGCAATAATTACCAGAGATCAACTCCATAATCACAATCCTTTGACACAATCCTGGACGCCGCCGTTAACCTGTCCACCGTTATCTTACACGTCACTTTAACGGTAATTTTCCACGTCTTAACGGACCCCACTTTGATCTTAACTGGCGCTCTCAGCTTCAAACGAAACGGCACCGCTCCCTTGTTTTGCTGGTCGGAAAGAGCCCTGAGCGCGCCGTTTGTTAGTTCAATCGCAGAGCCCTTTAAAGCCGTTTCGAACACCGTTACGTTATTTTTCGGCTGGTAAAAAGACGGTAACGCGCCGTTACATAGGTTGCTATCTTCGTAGTAAACTCTAATGGAGCTGCCTTTCTCGTAGTAAATACCAATTTTGTCGTTGGGGTTGTGTGCCCGGACGGTGACGTCGAATTCAGGCGAGATCGGAGATGATGACGTCAAGTTGAATCCCTTGATGGCAACGTTCTCGACGGAGTAATTTGGAGACTCGGGCTTGAAAACGAAGTAAACCACCGCGGCAGCAATGGCGGCAGCGAAGAGTAGGGCGATGACGGTAATCAACAAACAGCAACAGCAGCTGCAACAGCTATTCCGACGTTCCTTCCGTTTGGATAGATGCTCATAACGGCGAGCGTTCTCCGGCGGAGGGACGCGATAGATTTGGTCCTTGGGAATTTGGATGACGTAAGTTCCAGGTTGTGGAGCAGGTTTCTCCGGGGACGAAGTTGCTACTTTTGGCATTGGATGTTCGCCGGAAGTGGGTGGGGAATCGACCGGGTGGACTCGTTCGGCCATCGTGCTGTTAACTCAGTTGACACTACAAGAAACAAAGACATTAATGATAAATATTTTCCGGCGACCTAAACGGTTACATTGCTTTGGCACACTGAATCAACGACTTTTCCATCGAACCAAACACGCCATATGCAAGAAAAAGAGAAGCTGTAACAATGGAGGAACATACCTGAAACAAGCTTTTGTCTTGGTGTTCTTGAAGACTCAAAGAAAAAGCAAAAGTCAAAACAAGCTTTTGTTGTGTGTGTATATATTACGAAATGGATTAAGGGGAAGGTAAAGAAATAGTAAAAGATGGAGTACAGTTCAGACTTAGATGTCAAAGAAATGAAGCTTTTAAGAGAACGAATATGTCAAGACACGGCGACGGCGTCTCATCTGATGTCATCACGTGGTGGAGATTGGGTTTGGGGGCGTACGTGTTTCCTCATTTCTGGGGTTTTATCTGCTGCTCTTCATTCTTCCTCCGTGTGGGGAGGGTTCAACTTGGGCCAGTTGGCATTGGGCCCCTTTTCCCATTTTCTTTTTGCGGAGGGATAAATAAAGTTAATTCTATTGCATGTCCCTAAATTATTATCCTTATTTTAAATTGATCTCTACATTTTTATTCTCAAACTATGATACTCATTCTAAATTGGTCTTCAAACTTTTGAACGTCCTAATTTAATCCTCAAAATATCAATATACGCTAATCAATCCTATGTTAATAAAATTGTTATAAAAATGTGCACAACCATGTAAATGTTGAAGTGTATTATGTAATAATATGATGTGACATGAACGATAATTGGGTATAAATTGAAATGTCCAAAAGTTTATGGAATAATTTGGAATGAGGGTCATAGTTTGAGGGTAAAAATAGAATGATCAAAAGTTTGGGGGACTAATTTAGAATGGATTCATAGTTTGGGGATAAAATTAGAACATTAAAAAATTTAGAGTCTAATTTAAGAATAGTCATAGTTTAAGAACATTGATCAAAGGGGCGAATTAATGAAATTTTAGAGTATAAGAATTTAATTGAATGCAAAAAATGTTTAAGGCTTAATTGATTTTTTTATAAAAGTTCTAGGACTTATGATACCCTTAAATCAAATTTAAAATTAATAAAATAACCATTTATTATATGGATAAATATTCTATACACAGGCGGTGAATATTGAAGGTTTCCACAAGCACCTTAGTTTTAGGGTATAAAGAGATGTTTAGGGTATAAGGTTTAGGGGTTTAGGTGTAGGGGGTTAGAATTTAGGGATAGTTGTTTCAATTTAAGGTTTATGGTTATAATTTAGGGTTTATAGGTTAAAACCTAAATTATCACCATACTATCCTAAAAACTAAACCCTAACCTATAAACTCTAAATTATAACCCTAAACCTTAAATTGTAACAACCATCCCTAAATTCTAAACCCTTACACCTAAACCCCTAAATCCTATACCCTAAATCCTTAAATCCTATACCCTAAACTAACTCCTTATACCCTAAAGTTAAGGCGCTTGTGAAAACTCCAGCGTATAGGATATTTAATATCATTAATATCATGTTAATATTGTAATTGATATATTAATAAAACTTGCAAACTAGTTTAAGCAAATTCATTTTTTAAAATGATGATATTAATTATTTAGGAAAGACGAAGAAGATTTCAAAAGCTTGGTCTGTCAGAAAAATCAAATGCCGGATTCAAATAAAAAAAAGAGCAGTTATGTTTATGTTTGTCGAGCTAAGAAGAAAAAGAAAAGAAAACCATAGAAAATTGTAATGTGTATAGTTTGGACCGTCTAATTTATTTCAACTTTTTTATTGAAAATAAAATAAAATTTTGCAAATCAGCCCTTTTTTTAATGAAATATAGTAACCATATAAGTACAAGAAAAAGTAGTAAATAAACCATAGAAGGCTTGTATTCCATAGAATGAGTCGAATGAAGAATATACCTACTGTTACATTCATGCACAAGGGTTAAAAAAGAATGGTTAACCCGCCAGCTACAATGAAGCTTCATTTCTTCCTACTAACCCTATCCGAATGATATTTTCGATACGAATTCCGAACCAGTGCTAGAATTTAGCGACCGGAGACATGAATTCCAACTTATGAAAGTAAAGAACCAATAAATGTGGGGTTAGTAGTTAAGCTACTCGATTACAACCCCTTTCGTTTACCGTTCTGTAACACGATGACCGAGAGATCTTCGTAAACTGATTTCATATCGGGCCTCTCTTGTGCCGGTAAGATGCATCTCAGAGCCACCTGTAGCATGGCATCGAGCAATCTTTGTGTGTCTTCGACTTTATTCCTTTCCAATATCATAGGATCAAAGCAGTCACCGGCACGGTTTTCCGATGCTAACAACCTCACCCAGTCGGTTAGATCAACCATACCTGTGCTCCCTGAGACTATCTCTCCCGAACTTTTTCCTGTTAGAAGCTCCATCAATATGACCCCAAAGGCATATACATCACTTTTTAAGGACGGGCATGGTTTGCTTGAGCTAGCAAACTCTGGGGGGCGATAGCCAAGAGCACCTGCATTTAGAACCTGTTCAGCTGTGCCTGCCGATGTCAGTATCCGATGGAGACTGTAATCAGTGAGGCGTGCAGTCAGATTTGGAGTTTCTAATAAAATGTTTGTCGACTTGAGGTTGCCATGGGGAATTGCTCTCTCATTGTGTAGGTAGTTCAGACATCGAGCCACGTCTATAACAACCCTAAGCCGTTCATCCAGAGACAAGGGCGGCGGTTTTCTCGGCTCTGTCTCTGCAGAAGAATTTAAGAAACATTAATTGTGAAACTCAAACTCCGCGCATGTGTGTGTGTGTGTTTATATATCATGAGAAAAGCAGAAAGAATTCAAGATTAATGGCTTATGTAATAGCATTCCTGCATACAATTCAATCTACAGGGTCAAATGGCCTAAATGTAACAAAAAGACAATGCCTTAGTTTAACTTGATCAGCACGGAAACATTCACCTAATATACACAACAATTTGCTTTCTCATCTTACCTTGAAGATAGAATGCCAAACACCGTGCATTTATGTAATTTGATATGATCAACTTCTCATGCTCCTTGGGACCCCAATAATAACCCTGAAGAGAAACTAAATTCGGATGTTTGATGTACCCGAGTTTCTTCACTTCCCTCGCGAATTCCTTTTTACCTTTTGCTATCCCTTCCTTCAACCATTTGATAGCCAATACATTACCAGAGTCAAGTGTAGCTTTATACAATGTCCCGTGGCAACTCCTTCCAATAATTTCAGCCGGAGCATGTGAAAGTTCGTCTGCGGTCAATGCCAGAGATCCATCAAAGAGATGCAGATCCCCAGCTAGTTTATCAGGAGAACGAACCTTTAGTGCACTCGATCTCTCGAATGGAAATTGCTCTTTCGGCGGAGATGCATTTGAAGGTGACAAGATAGACATGGGAGAAACCAATCCATCATCTCTTCTTGTGGACTCGAGGTGACCGAGATATTTAGGGTCGTTTAAGACGAATGAACTGTTTCCCTGATCATATGCAGAACCCTTTTTGGTTGATGACAAAAGCTCTTGACGGAAACTAAATGAAGACGAGGATGAGTCCTTGCTTCTGTAAGGTGCTGATGTATGAGAATGGGAATACTCTTCTTGATGTACGGTTTCTTCGCCATCGTTTCTTTTCAGACCTTCATTCGTAGTTTCCTGCCAGTTTTTCCTATAATGAATCATTACACACACAAGAGCTATTATACCAGCACCACCAACCAAGCCTACAATCAAGGCAATTCTGGTGACAGGTTTCAGCTGAGATCTGTGGGCCTTCAGATTCAGGTTGGAAGAACCTTTTGGTGACAATGGAAAAGAACCAAATTTCAGTAAGGAGTTTCCGGGATGGAACGATGAATCGGGAAATCCCCTCAAGTTGTCAGGTACAGCACCAGAGAAATTATTAAAAGACACATTGAATCCTTTGAGTTCATTGGGAAGACTATCAGGGATGCTGCCCTCGAGTTGGTTATTGGATAGGTTAAGAACCTCCAAGTTATGAAACTTGGCGATTTCCGGGGGCAAGCTGCCTGTTAACGAGTTATAAGACAGATCAAGAGTCACCAGGCTAAAATTTTCGGCAGAACTTACAGAAGGCATGTTCTTTATGTCCTGAAGAGGTACCGTACCAGTAAAGTTATTCCCCGAAAGATTGAGACCAGTCAATTTTGTTGACATGAAGAAGCTGGGAAGGAGAGATCCGTTAAGGCGGTTGAGGCTAAGATCAACGACCTTTAATTCCGGGTATGTACCTAAAATTGCTGGAAGCGCACCTTGTAATGAGTTGTTTGATACCTTTAATGTAGTCAGCCTTAAAAACTGTGAAGTTTGGTTCGGCAAGGTCCCGGTCAGTGAGTTTGAACTCAATTCAATAACTTCCACATAATTCCCCCAACCTTGGATTCTAGACAAGTCCCCTGAGAGCATGTTATTACTGAGGTCTATGACAGCACAATGCCCTATCCTATAGGGCAAGGACCCCGAGAGTTTGTTTGATGATATGTTGAGCTTCTTTAGAGTCGATGAGGTTATACCTCCTACAGGCCCTGTCATGGATGTGAATTCATGAAGAAAAAATCATTAACAAAAAAGTTTTTGAAAATATAATACACTGAACCAAAAGTAATCAGCATATGAAACCTTGAAGAATTGACTTTGAAATACACATCCGACATCGATAAAAAGGACCTACTAACTGAACATACCTACTAACTGAACATATCATCCAAGATTGCTTACAGTTTTAGGAAGCCAGAAAAAAGGAAAAGAAAACATATATTTTCTACCCCAGTTTAGTTCAAGATATGGAGACTACGATATTTTCCGAAAGCTGTAAGAAAGGGAGCAAATGCTATAGGTACAGAGGCATAATGTGACGCGAAGCACATAACTTCATTAGCAATGCAGGGTGAAATTTATAATATAAAGTAAACTAGGATTGAATAGCACAATACATTGACAGATAAAATAGCTCACTGAAGTTGTGAAATAAAGAGAAAATACCTTCAAGTTGATTAAGGCTGAGATCGAGTTCGGATAAGATCATGGAGCTTTCTTGCAACAGTGCTTTCGGTAGTGATCCCGACAATTGGTTGTTTCCAAGCCGAAGGATCTGCAAAGAGACTATAAAATTGAAAGAAGGTATAGTTCCTACTAACTGATTGTTACTAGCATCCAAAACTTCTAAACTGTCGAAATACGGCATTCCATCATGTGCAAAGAGCTCTCCAACCACCGAATTCCGGCTTATATTTAGATACTGAATTGAAGAAACAAAACTGGAGCTTCCAAGTCCCAAGTCCAGTGAACCAGATAACTGATTGCTGCTCAAGTCTACATGCACCACACTTTCCATCTGGGATAAAAGATTCATGATATCCCCAGAAAAGGCATTCGATCGTAAATCTAAATATTTCAACCTCTTAAGGTTGCTAAACCCAGATGGAAATGTGCCTTCGAAACTATTTGAAGAAAGATTCAGAAGAACCAAATCTTTTAAATTGGCAATGCCTGATGGTATAACCCCATGAAAGGCATTAACCGAGAGGTCCAAAAACTCGAGAGACCGAATCGAGCCGATGTTTGAGATGGTCCCTGTCAACTGGTTGCTTGAAATGGATAAATTTCTAAGCAACTTAAGACCAACAATGACAGGGAAACTGAAGTTTCCAACCAAACCCAAGTCATTTAGAGTGATTGAAGTCACATGGCCTTCATTACAGGTGATGCCAAACCAATTCTTGGGACACCCATCAGATGCCAAGGACTTAGAGTCCCATGAATCAAGAACTTTACCAGAAGGGTCTTTCTCAATGCCTTTCTTGAGGTCCAAAAGTGCTTCAAAATCAGATTGGGCTAATGCAGTCGCTACCAGAAACAATAAAAATACAAAATTGAATCTCTGCATTCCTTCAAAAACAATAAAAAACAGGAGCTACAGAGCTTCTACAACAGGTTGCAATTCTGAAATGAGCTAAAAGACTACACATAAATGTAGTTTCAGACTGAAAGAATTCAACTTTTTCAACAATGGGATACTTACAAAAGCCAAAGATGCTTCCTTTTCAGACTAATCTAAGGGGCCAATGAATGGACTTCAAAACCCAAATAAAGTGAAACAGCTCAAATGCGCCAGAAATATCATAAAAAGAGTCTTCCATAACACGACGGAGCTGAGCCTGAGAGTTAGAGGCAAGAAGATAACGCTTGGCAACAAGGAAAGAAGGGACAAACCGTGGGAAAAGGGTAACTAAAAGCCTAAAATTGAGAATCTTGAACCTTAAGTGGCTTGGGAAGTTGCAAGGAAAGTACAACAAAATGCAGTGAGACTGAGATGGGAAGTTATATAAGTAAAGAGAAAGTCAAAGTTGCAGGGAAAGACCAGAGGCCGAGGGAAGAAAACCCATGTTAAAGAGTGAGATAAGGGAGCCAGAGAGTGTGTGGGGGATCGAAATATGTTAAGTGGTCTGGTTTTTAATGTGGTCGTAAATTGCAGACACATTTAATGAAGAACAATAAAGAAGTAAGAAAACAAAACCATGATTTGTGCTTTGGGTGTTGAATAGTTCTTAAAACCAGATAATTAATTCATTTGAGTTTGAGAGAAGAAGAAAAAAACATAGTAACATGCAGTGAATTGATGAACTAATAGCTGGTCGAGTTGGTGGTGCCTTGTTGTTTGCTTTTGACCTTAGAAAGTTTTTTTTTTTATTAATCCCAAGACTTTTGCTTTGTTTTTATGCAGGTGAAATATTTTACTACTAGCTTTCACCAAGTATCTCCCATTTAATTTTGATCCACCATTAATGATCCATATATTTATTAATTATTACTACTGTTCTTATTTTAACCATTAATTTATCAAAAACCCGATCAAATTCACAAAAAATAAAAAACTGAATCACTTTGAAGAAATTTAAGGCCCAAATAGTGAACTGATATGAATTCAATCCAACTAAAAGTTTCCACAAGCGCTTTGTTTTTTAGGTTTATGAACTTAATTTAGGGTGTATGATTTAGGGATTTAGAATTTAAGGGTTAGTGTTTATAGTTTAGAGATTAAGGTTTAGATTTTAGGATAATATGTTAAGGGTTTAGGTTTTAATTTATAAGCCCTAAATTATAAACTACTAAACCTAAACCCCTAAATTATATACCCTAAACTAAGTCCCTAAACCTTAAAAGTAAGTAGCTTGTGGAAACTAAAACTTTTCACCGCCAATGTATGAAATAATTATCCTAATATAAAACCAGTTACTTTATTATTAAATGGATAATTATTTGATACACTAGCAGTGAAAAACTTTTAGTTTTTACAACCGCCTTAGTTTTAGGGTTTAAAGACTTAGTTTCGAGTGTAAGGTTTAAGTTTAATAGTTTAGAATTTAGTGATTATGAATATAATTTAAGGTTTAAGGTTCATATTTAGGGTTTATATATAGGCTAAAACATAAACCCTAAACATATTACCTTAAAACTTAAACCCTAACTCTAAATCCTAAATTCTAAACCCCTAAACATTTCCCCCTAAATTGAGTCATTAAACCTTAAAATTAAGAAGCGTATAAAAATTTTAAATTTCTACGCGAGTTTATAAAAATCCTTATTAAATAAGTACTATACAAACAAACTTCATACTATCTTCCTTTTCTTCTTGTCAAATGGGCTACCATCTTCCCGGCACTCCTTTTGTCCTTTTGAGAAAACGAAATAATTTATATTTACCTTAGAGCTCATCGAACAAATCGTGTGTTTCCTAAAACTGTTTTTAGTGTAAAAAAATTCAAGGGTTAGCTTGAATTGTATAAATAATTAACCTTTCTTTTCATGATTGAAAAGTTGTGGCTCAATTATTTCCCTTTGCCGAAGTTGTTCAACGGACTTTTGACTCCCTCTCTCTAATAGACAATGACATCCTTTAATGAAAAATGAACACCCTTAGCTGAACCTGTTTAAATGCCCTTGAAGGGAGGGTATGTTTTTCATTGGATAACCATAGCTACTGCACTTACAGACAAAAGTGATGAACAGAAGAAATTCACATATTAAGTGAGAATTTGCAGATCATTGTATTTGCAGATCATTCAATTCATATTAGCATTTAATGGCTGTTTATAGGATTGACATATGTAAGTAATCGATTAAGAACCAAACAACGTCGACCATTGCTGACAAAGTGACCACACCATAAACACAGACAAGACTGGCTAGCAAGAAGAGAACGATCTTGTAATCCACTTATGACACAATAAACAGTTTAGATTGGATGATGGGATCATCTAACCAAAACATATGCTCGCAAGATGTTGCAGTCCTCAAAGACCAACGATTTTCCTGTGCACGTTATGTCCATGCAAGCCTTCGTCTCCATCATGATCGTGAAAAATGAGTGTTAAGATCCCTACCAAGCATAGCACCGAACCCACAAGAAGTTTGTCATATCGCTCCACCCAACGAAACTTGAGCTGGCTAGCACCATAGAAGGATAAAGCCACCAGCGAGGTCATCACAGTTATAGTGCTGCAAACCCAATGTCAGCTTAAGTTAGCCATGGAGTAAAGCCTGGGTTATATGCTTATAGCAGACTACGCCATCTATACAATATCTTGTCTGATTAACCAGAACTTTAGCAAAGCAGTAGATTATTCACACTCAAAATATCTCTGTGAAACACAAACAAGGGCTAGTGAATTCTTACATGCACATAGAACACTTTTCTTGTTAATTTTCCCCAACTTAAATCAGTTCCCGTAATATAAAATCATATGCAAAGAAGGCTATTGCTACCAATAAATGTTAGAATTTCAGTGTAGATTACAGGTTGAAGCTGGGGCCGGTTATAGAAAATTATTGCAGGCAGAGGTGAGTATAATGCGAACATCTCAGGTCCAAGAAAAATGGTGGATGCTAATGAAAATTATGAAAATCAAGAAATTTGTTTTCAAGAAACAAAGTAATTGGCTTAGCACAAAAACACAAGATGATTTATGTCTAAAAGTAGTTCAATAGTCTACTGGGTTTCCGATATCTGCCGCCAGTTCTTTATAATAGCACAGATCAGTCTCTATCCTCATTCCCTTGGGTATTCTAAGTATCTGCTAAACATAAACAGAAATAGCATCACAACTCTCTCATTTTCTAATGTGCCAAGAAAAATAAAATAAAGTTAATATGCATGATGAAGGCATACATCAAAATTAATTGTATGGTACTAAAACCAGTCCAGGGATAACTGAAGATGCTACCAATAGAAAACACATGAAAATAAGCTCTCTTTAGATTACCATCAGTAAGAAATGCCAACTGCAAAGTGCGAACTAACTATTATGTACAAAAATCAAATTGAATAAACAATTCACAAAAATTAGAATCCTTTGTAATGTATACCTGAATAGCAGCACTAGGATGGCAAGTATCATCATGGAAGACGAGTTTCCGACAGCTAGAAACACAGGGAGAGTGGTTGCACAAGGAGACAACGCCGGAACAAGGACAAGGCCGGCTACGGCCATTCTCTCCATGGGCTGGTTATGAGAATGAGTGTGTCCACCCTTACCACACAAAAACAACAATATATAGCTAGCGCCAAGAATTATGAGCAAAAGCGAAGCAAGTTTATGCACTGTTTCTTCACCAGCAATTGTGTTCGCCATAGTTATGGCTGCTATACCAAGAACCGAAGTGGATATTACATGCAAAACTGCTCCAAATGCGGCTGCGCATGAACAATAATACAAAGAAAAAGAAGAATGATCAAAGCAATGCCCAAAAGGAGTTTTAACGCTTAACAGTATGTGGTTCCCTTATGTTTAACTATCTGTGACAAAATCTCGTAGTTTTGCTAAAATTAAAGAAACCCAGAAAGCAAATCCACCGCAAATCAACATATTATAATCAATTGTGGTATTTAATCAAGGTAAGATTATGGTCCAAAAAACTAAAGAAACGACAAATTTCTCAACTTTAAATAAAGTGTGTGTGTTTTTTTTCTCTTCTTCTTAAATCTGGGCGCAGGCATATGCAAATTGGAGATCTAAAAGCATATATAGGCAGATGAAGGGAACTTACTGACGAGAAGGGTACGGGAGAGGGTCCATTTTTGGGCACGGCCGACGATGGAGAATGGAAGCCAATGGGTGGGAATGAAAGAATGAAGAAGAGAAACAGTGGCTATGCCGCCTATCGTTGACAGATCTCCGGCGCCGAAACTCTCCATGAGCGTGTGTTGTTTCAGAGTGAATGGAGATTTAAGAATTTGGGACTTGTATTAGATTCGATTCGACGAATACTTTTCTATATTACATTACATTGTTTGGGTGGAAGAACAATTGGGTTTGTTTTGGTGTCCTGTTGAGAAAGAGATCCGAAAATGAAATGAAGATGAGGTAAAAGGAAATCAGAAAAACGATGGGTTTTCGCTGATCAAGTCTTTTCGCACCAAAATTTCCATTGAAACATATTCCGAATTTACAATTTAATTTTTTATAGTAAAAATGAAATGAAGATGAGGTAAGCTTCGTTTTCGTCTACCGTTGTCTTCTTTAGTTAATTGAATTTTGATAGCTGAATTTATCTCCAATGTTTAATTTGGTTTCTATTTTTTCAAACAAATTTAATTTTAGAGTTCAATTTGATACCTAAATCTTTTGATCTTATTTAAACTTGATCTCAAGATTCAATTTAATAAATGAAACTTGACTTTATTTTCATTTCTGCACATGATTTTAGCTTCTCAGTTTAAATCGACTAAGAATAGTAATAAAACAATTTAAATTTAAAAGTTAAAGGCAAAATGACAAAAGATGCCCCAAACGTTTGCATATTTTATTATTTGGCCCCTTAATCTTTTTTTGTTCAAATATGCCCCAACGTTTGTTTATTTTGTCATTTGGCCCCTTAATCTTTTTTGTTCAAATATGCCCCCAATGTTTCATTTATAGTCCAAATATGCCCCTATTGAATGTAAACTGTCAATCAACTGACGGTCAACGGTTTATAAAAAAAATTAACGTGGCATCAGCAGATCTTAATACGTAGCAAGTTCAATCAGCATCAGCTGTTGAACGTCAGTTGACTGACAATTTTCATATAACATGGACATATTTGGACCAAATTAAAATGTTGGGGGCATATTTGGACTATAAATAAAATGTTGGGGGCACATTTGAACCAAAAGAAAGAATAGAGAGTTAAATGACAAAACAAGCAAACGTTAGGGGCATATTAAAACTAAAAAAAAAATAGGGGGCCAAAAAATAGTGGGCCAAATGACAAAACATGAGAGACATTTTTTGTCATTTTGCCAAAGTTAAATTCAAATACCAAATTGAATCTTAAAAATTAAATTTAAGTACCAATTAGACAAAAAAATTCAATCACTAAACTAAACCTCGAAATCAAATTTAAATACCTGATTATACAAAAAAAACACGTAAATACCAAACCTTAATCAAATTTAGTTCAAACCCTAAACCCAACTGATTGTCGGTGTCAAAATATCATTTAAACATATATCATATATTAGTCAATTTTTCGTATTCTCCTAGTACATACTGATTTTCACTTTATCAAACAAGTTACCACGTCCTCGTCAATTTCTTAATTTCTCCAGAGCAGCATTAGGAATCTACTAAAAATAAAACGAGATTATTTTAAACGAAATCCACTCAATAGTCAATATACTAATACACGAGCACATAATCAAACACTACAAAGAAAGTTCTGAATTCCAGATTAAATTCTCTTCAACATCAACAATGTTTCAGATACCCAAAAATAGAAACTATCAGAACAAAACATAGGAAGATAAGTTCCCCCGCTAAAGCTTAGTGATCGCCGGGCAAGCTCTTTATGATATCAGAGTCACCTGAAAAACACAAACGATATTTACCGCAATCAGAACTTAATAAAGATGTGTATAATAGGTAATACAACATGTAATCGGCGCTCTTAAATTATACCGGGGTCAACAATGCTAAGACAGCAAACTCTGAAATATTTTCCGCAAGCTGTGCCCAAGTCTACATTGTCTGCCAAAAAAGAACCCCATCAATTACTCATAGAGGAATATACTCCTTAAAACCAGTGTTGAATTACTAGAAAACTTCGAACAGAAAAATTATCGCTTCTTTGTCCATTGGTTCAACAACCAGCGTTACATATGAAACATGAGATCGATGAACAAGGTTGCTAAGATATTATAGAGATAAAGAACATAGATAATGGATCACATCGATCACTTCATTAAAGGGCTTTGACATAAAGATCCTACCATTTTATCAATATCTTCAAATACAAAGATTTATGAGCAATAACTAAAGAATTGGAGGATGCAAGGGGGAACAGGCTTATGTTTTTCAATATTCAGAGGTGCGTGTCGCACACGGATAAAGTTAATTGATAATGGTAACAATGCCGGAGCAACATTGACCTAATCAGCTAATCTTATCGATAATCGGCTTTGTTAAATGTGATACAGAAATTAATCCAACATACATGTACTCAGATCATGGCACAAATACGTATTAAAGATTGTAGCAAGAGCGAGATAGGTTACGGAACATACTTCCATTGTAGTGGTGAACTCCAACCTTGCACAACATGGCATAATACTCGATCTCCGACTTCCTAAGAGGAGGGCAGTTGTTGGCAATGATAATCAACTTACCTATAAAGAAATTAAAAATTCTATATGAATATCCGTCATCCAAATGCACGATTGATCGACATTAGATCGACATCAGGAATACAACAATCCTATAAAAAACAAAATCAACCAAAAACCCTAATGCACTAATCCTAGTTAAACACTAATTTAATCAATATGAAATTCATTCAACTTCAATTCACCATCCAAAACAATAAAAAATTAGAAGGATCCCAGCCTTTCTCATCTAAACTACGAGACTTAAGACGCCAAAAATAGTCAATCATGAATCAGATAGCTCGAAATTTTAGAAATCTTAAATCAATGTGCAGAATTATCCAATACCTTTGGAGCTTCTGAGGGATTTGAGGACGGTTTTGTAACCCAAAGTGTATTTCCCACTCTTCATAACAAGAGCCAATCTGTTGTTAATGCTCTCGTGAGTCTTCTTCTGCATTTCATCAAAATCCATTAAATAACATGTTTTCAGAAATATACTAATAAATAAGTGTAAAAAAAATCAAAAGAAACAAAATGGGAATTGGATTTTACGGTCTTCTTGGCGGCAACCATTTTCGTTGACGTAAGAGCTTCGGTGAGATTGGGGCCGGGAGTGACTGCGGCAGCTGCAAATGGTTCACCACAAGGAAGAAACCCTAAATCCTAAACAAATATATCGATGCCTGACTTAAGGTTTTTAGGGTTGGGCCAACCCAAAATTATCTTTTATGGCCCAAAATTTCAAGTTAAAATTGAAGAGATAAAATTTATCCATAATTTGTGCTTTTTTTTCCTACCTAATGCTAAATTTGTAAACTTTGCCATACATTTCAATCCATCTATAAATTGAAAATTATTTATATATTTGGAGATTAGAAGGAAAATTTTAATAAATGTATAATTTCATGCAAATCAATATAATAACATAAAGTAAAACTCGAATCTAAACATTTAAACTAAATGTTTGTAACAATAATTTTATTTTGTATAGTAAGGGTTTTGAATGAAAAATTCAAATTTTATTTACAATTAAAAGAATAAAAATTAAATAAAAATATATATTTGTTTATTAAATGTTCATGGAATCAAATAGTTCAATATATGTCTAATATAAAATGCACTCATATATTAACATTGTTAAATTTATAACTCATAATCGAATAAACTTTTATTTAACATTGTTGGTTAAATATTTAATTCAATATAATTTTGATTTATTTAAAATATATTTTTTTGGAAAAATAAAAGAAAAAATGTGATTTAAATATTGGGTTAAATCAAACATAAAATATTTAACCAAATTAAATAAATTAAAATTATATTGGGTTAAATATTTTATGTTTTATTTTTTTAAAACCACATTTTCTTTCTTTTTATTTTTCCGGGAATTAACAATTATTTAAGACATATATTAAATATTGTACCTCATATTCTAAAAATATTCTTGGCTTAGTGGCAAGCACACTTTACTTTTACTCCAAGGGTACTGGTTTGAATCCACCAAGACCATTTTTCTTATTTTCATTTTTTTCCAGGCATTAGCAAGTATTTAAAACATATATGGAATGTTGTAACTTATATTGCTAAAATGTGATTGGCTTAGTGGTAGTCACACTTGAGCCTCACATTTAGGAGTAAGGGTGCGAGTTCAATTTATGTTGGGGCATTTTCATTGCTTCTATTTTTCCTTATTCAATTAGGTGACATGTGTCATCACCTGATTAGAGGGAGAAATTAATTAATCAAATTAAATAAAAATAATTAAAATCTTCCAATAAAGTCACATTAAATAATTTATTTTATTAAATTAAAATTAGGATCAAATTGATAGATTTTTTAAATATAGGGGACCAAATGTATAATTATACCAATTTTATTTAACAGTCCCACCAATTTTTCTGTTATTTTTAACGGCTGATGGTCACATTGATACCATTTAAATAGTTTGGTGGTTTAATTACTTCGAAAAAAGTAATGTAGTCAAATCACAACTTTTTCAATAGTGTAGTGATCAACTCAATGAAGTAGTTTACCCTTTAAAATTGTAAAATTAGGTATTTAAATTTTAGATTTTAAAGGAGGATTGTGTAATTTTTTTTTTTACTATTATCGAATTAAAAACTGATTAGACCACTTTCTTTTTTTTTAATAGTTTAAAGGTGATTTACAAAGTAGTATTTGTTCATAAATATTCTTAAATTTTTAATAATGCGAGACAAAGCGATTTGAATATATGTATATTAAGATAAACATCATCTATTTTTTCACTAAAACACGTTGGTTGGATTAGACCACTTCCTTTAAAACAACTATAATCGAATCTTAGTGACCAAATTCAGTTCCAATCAGCTGAGGCGGTTATAAGTTATAACTGAATTTTGCTTACAGTTAGGTACTCTTCCGTGACCCGGCTCTGCTCTCGATCGTCAATCTCCGAAGATTTTTTTTATAAAAAAAACCGTCTATTTCATTTATCTACTGTTTTATCTTTCTAGGGTTTATTTTCGCCATCCGTCATGGCGGAAGTCATAAACATGCCGGCCGATTCCTTAGACCGCCGTCGTGATGGCGACCGTAAGGACAACAATAACACCAACAAACAGCCTCCATCGTCTGATGATCCCAACTCCTCTGCTGCATCGCCGCCTCCACCTCGACGGCGCGACCGAGACTCTCGTGAGCGACGGGACCGTGACTACTACGACCGCAATCGCTCTCCTCTACCTCCTCATCCCAGGGAGAGAGACTACAAGCCTCGTAGCAGCATTAGCCCTCCGCCACCATCGTTGAGTTATCGGGACAGAAGACACTCGCCTCCGCCGCGAAGGTCGCCGCCTCATAAGAGGTCTAGGCGCGATGTTAGAGGATACGAAGGGGGAAGAGAGAGTCCTAGAGGAAGATTTGGACCTGGAGATAGAAGGTAATCTTTTATTTTATTTTTAGATTTATCTACGATCAGAATGTAAAATAATAGAGCTTAATTTAGCTATAAAGCAGTTGAACTATTGATTTTAATCGTCTCAGGTATTGTCTTGTGCTTAATGTTATGAAGTCATATGAACTTATTTCTGATTTGTTAAAACTTGGTATTTTGGTTTTAATCTTTGGAAATTCTTTAACTGAAAGACTGATGTTCTATATATGAGTTACATTAAGATCAAATGTAGTCAGTAGTTTAGGCATTGTGCTGTATTCGATGTTTGGCCATGACCATGATGTGGTTATTTTGAGTACAAACCACCGCTAACAAAATCCATCAGGCTACTGCTGAACCTGCAAAAGAACCCTAAATATAGGAGACTTAATATGGCCCACTGAGTTAGCTCATAATTGCTCAACATGCTTTTTGTTGGAATTTTTATGGTCAAGGAAGGGTGTTCAAGTCTTGTGCTGGTTTCCTTGATAAATATGCAGCATTTTAATTTCCTTCTTGAAAATGCTTACCTACACGTTACTAGTATCCTTTGTTTGTCTTGTTACAATGAACTTTCCTTTCCCTATTAAGGAAAACTATACTGTTATTGCAAAACACTGGACTACCTGGTGAACATCTGAGACCGTCTTTTCGTTTTCTATAATGTTATCTGAGAAAGACCATTGATTCAATTTCTTCATGTTGCTTTGTATCCAATATATCTTCTATATATGACCATACAATTAATTATTTTGACTCTGGAGTTCTGCCCATGTCCATATTCTAGTCATCAGTTAGGAGGCACTCATATATGATAATTTTCACTTGGCAGTTTTGGTTGTATTCAAATTTTGCTCATGCTGTAAACCACTTTTTATGGTGTAGATTTGGGCATGACTATGGTGGTGGATATGATCGTGAGATGATGGGAAGATCTGGTTACCCTGAAGAAAGGCCTCATGGCTGGTACTCAGGTCGCTCATCCGTTGGCTATCAAGGTGGTTCTTTCTAGAAATTGCTTAAGAACTTTCAAGTTTCGTCTAACTTCAACTATTGCACTTGGAGCACTTTTGATTTGACCATTTTGTGTTTTTCTGTCTTTCCCCCCACATATTATTACTATCATTTAAAAGGTTATATGACAGTTATCGACTCGCATCTTGCAGTTATTTTTTCAGTTTCAGTTGTTAATATAAAATCTTGAGTTATTGTGGTTAGCGTCAATAATGTAGATAATTAACTTTTACATATAATTCTTTCTTGAAGCTAGCAAATTCTTCTTGTATGAAGAGCCCATCTTCATGTGGTGAGTTATGAACTTATGATAATTGGAGATTGAGAATGGACAAAACTAAAAACTAGTGTTTTGCACTTATGTTTCTTTTCTTGCTTTTATTAGGTTGCGGTGTCGGTTTGGAATGTATTGAAATACATGTCATCAAAGTAACTTAGAGCATCTATGAAATGATGCATAATTGCAGTTAATGATTTCTCTATGATGAGTAGATTGATCCCTCTAAAGTTCCATATGGTGATGATGCATTATTGTACAAAGCAGCAGCAACAAACTTTTTATCCATATTTTCTATTTATGCCGTTTTATTTTAGTTTGCCAAATGATATTGCTTATGCAGATTGGGATTCTGGCCTTGGTGGTTATGGTGATGCTTCCAATTCACGGAGTACTCAAAGGTTAGCTTCCATCTTTACATACTCTTTACTCTTTATTTGGTTGCATTGTTGAAATCATTCAAGTTCTCTTTTAATTGAGGTGACGATCAAAAGTTGTTCTTCTTTATCATTTCATTGCTCAATCTTTACTTATCCTACATAATAATATGACATGATAAGTAATATTTTCAGAGAAGGATTGATGTCATACAAGCAATTCATTCAAGAGCTTGAGGATGATATACTACCAGCTGAAGCTGAGAGGAGGTGCAAATGAGAAATAACATTATCTGTTTGGTTTATCTTGTTTGAAACTTGTGGCTTGAACAAATTGGAATATTAACTATGACTTATTACTGTGAAGGTACCAAGAATACAAGTCAGAGTATATATCAACCCAAAAACGAGCATTTTTTGATGCACACAAGGACGAGGAATGGTACTTCCCATAGTTTACCGAATTCCTGGTTATTTGTTCAGCTCATTGTTCTAATTAAACCTGCTTATGTATTTAGGTTGAAAGACAAATATCATCCAACAAACTTGGTCACTGTTATTGAAAGGTTAGTTGTACTTATATATTTCATGATGTTTCAGTTAAGAAATTTGTTTGTAAGCTGATGGATGCCCTCTGCCCTGCATTTTCTCGTGTGATGTAGTTGATGTTTTGGTGTCATTATAACACTATTGTGTTTTTGTTTATTTCTATGTTTTCTTTTTTAGGAGGAATGAACTTGCACGTAAAGTTGCAAAGGAGTTTTTGCTTGATCTGCAGAGTGGAACCTTGGACTTGTAAGATGGAACTTCATGTTCACTTACTTTAGTTGCATGTTCAACCTGGCTCCCTGCATCTTATTTTCCAGCTGCTGACCAATAATTTATATTTGTGATGCAGAAGTCCTGGTGTCAATCCCTTGTTATCAAGTAAATCAGGCCAGACCCGTGATCCTAATTATGAAGATGAAGCTGACATTGGTAGCAAAAGAAGGCGGCATGGTAAGGGATCTGCAAAAGAAACTGATATCCTTTCCGCGGCTCTAAAGGCTCACCCAATCAGTTCTGAACCCAGAAGAATTCAGATTGACATTGAACAAGCACAGGGTCTTGTACGTAAACTGGATTCCGAAAAAGGAATTGAGGAAAATATATTACAGGTGTCTGACAATGAGAAAATAAATAGAGATAAATCTCATGGTAGTTTGACTGATCCGGTGGTTATTATTCGTGGCTTAACTTCTGTGAAAGGCCTGGAAGGTGTTGAGCTCCTTGATACTCTTATAACTTACTTGTGGCGTGTCCACGGCTTGGATTATTATGGAATGACTGAAACAAGTGACGCTAAGGGTCTTAGGCATGTGAGAGCAGAGGGAAAGAGTCCTGATGTTACTAATATCGGATCTGAGTGGGAAAAGAAATTTGACTCACACTGGCAAGAGAGATTGAGGGGTCAAGATCCTTTGGAATTGATGACTGCTAAGGACAAAATAGATGCTGCCGCTGTTGAAGATTTGGATCCTTTTGTCCGGAAGATTAGGGATGAAAAGTATGGTTGGAAGTATGGTTGTGGTGCTAAGGGTTGCACAAAGCTCTTTCATGCTGCAGAGTTTGTGCACAAGCATCTTAAACTTAAGCATCCAGAGCTTGTGATGGAGCTAACGTCTAAAGTTCGTGAGGAGCTTTATTACCAGAATTACATGAAGTAAGTTGTCTCACATGCTGCATATTGTTTTTTTTTATCTCAACGATTTGTGTATAAGATATGCATTGTTGCCATTCACAGTGATCCAGATGCACCTGGGGGGACACCTGTTATGCAGCAATCTCTACCGGTATGCAACAGCTGGTGTTTTTTATGTTATGATTTGTGTTTCTGCTTCTGTAATCTCATTTCCCCACCTTTTTATGATTTTTTTCGTGCAGAAGGACAAGCCCCCAAGACGTAAAATGTTAGAAAATCGCTTGAAAGATGAACGCGGTTTACGTAGAGCACGTGATAATCGAGCAAACAGTAGTGATAGATATGATAGGTCTGAGAAACCTCAGTCAAGCGAATTTCCATCCAAAAATGATGGTACTGATGAAGGCAATTGCGATGATCCAATGTTTGATGCTTTTGGTGGTCAAGAGATGCATGTTGCAGCTCCATTTTCTTCTGATATTGCACCTCCGCCAGTATTGATGCCTGTTCCTGGTGCTGGGTAGGTCTAATGTTGTTCTATAAGTAGCTGTAATTAACTTATTATTTTCTTGAGGTCTTACACGTGTAGTTGCAGTCCTTTGGGTCCCTTCGTTCCAGCTCCGCCCGGACTTGCAATGCAGGTGTTCAGAGAGAAGGGTGGTCCTCCTTTTGAAGGCAATAGTAGAGGTGGACGCCCTGGACCGACCCCCTTTCTTTTGCCTGCTGGCTTCCAACAGGATCCTCGTCGTATAAGAAGGTAAATTTGCTTGGAACTGTTTGAAAACCATTGGGATGTATGGAAACTATTTTACTTGCAGTACTTAACCTTAATACTTGTCTGCTTGAATACAGAATAAGACAGTTCAGTTCCTGTTTCTAAATTTTGTGATTTCATTAGTTCAAATATATTTTAACTTTTGTGTTGGGATCTATGTTGTTCCTCTCCTCCAATGGATTTTTTAGAAATGTCATGGGGAACTTGCCAATTATGTATCGGAAGCTGACTCCAGTGTTCCATGTAACTAATGTAATATCAAATGCTGTTCCTCACCTTCTAAAACCTATATCGACAATGCAATATGCTCACGGGTCATCACAGTCCATTCTTTTCCCCTTTTCCCCTTGAACTCATTGTTTCTGAGCAGTTCCCTTGAACTAATGTAACCAGGCTATGTTTTAACAATTTATTATTAGTTAGATGAAGTTTTCCTAGGTTATTTTAGTATTGTACGGTGTTTGTCTTCTACAGCCAGATTTGTGAAGCTTACCCTGTTTATTTCATGCAGTTATCAAGACCTAGATGCACCTGAGGATGAAGTCACTGTTATAGACTACAGGAGCTTGTAGGTATTAGAAATGGAGTTATGGCAAGACTGAAACCTATGCATCCGAGGCAGAAAGCTGTTAAATTAATGATCTCAGGTGCCCTTTTTTTACACGATGGATGAAAGATGGAATGGCATAAAGAGAACAAGGAAGCTACACATCGCAACTTCAGAAGCCAGCCTTTGTCTGCTTTGCTTCTTTGAAATGCAGGTTTTGAAGTTTGATGGGAGGATTCTTGTGGAAAAACTCAATTAAACCGATCACATGGATTGGTCTTGTACCGATAAATTCGGCTGCCACATGCCTGCCTGAGGCCCTACCATGTTGCAATCCCATTGTGATTTCAACAAGTAATCGGTATTTAGCTACATACCCCAAACAGTTGAACTACAGAAGACAGCATTTGCCAAAAATGAGCTTAGGACAACCCATTTTTAATCATTAATAACAGTACACTGCATCGGAATGCATTAAGAAAGTGGGGGGTTTGTTGGTGGCTTTTCCAACTGATTCATGAAAATCCCAATCTCTCTTTTTCCATCTTTGTTCATTTTGACACAGTGATGGTGAAGCAGCACAATGCTGTCCAGATTAGTAGTGCAAGATAATATGATTGATATGCAAAACGCGTAGAAAACCATCAACTTTCTTTCAAATTAGGAAAAAGTCTTTGTACTTGTCATTTGATACAAACAGACAGACTGATGAACCAACTGAACAGTGGATTGTTCATATTTTTCCTTTGGGGAAGATGTAACATCACTAAGATAAGAATACAAGGGCATTTGGCTCCACAAATATATCTTTCATATCTCTTAAAACTCAACCTTCCAATATCCCATGATGTGACTCTTTTTCTTCTTCTTTCAATTTAAAGTCCTAAATCCGAACAGGATACAACACTAGGCCTTCCACATCTAATTTGTTTCCTCTGGCTCAGCAACATTATGTGTCAGAGCTGGAATTAGCATCCTCTTCCTTTTCAATATTCTGACACTGAAACAACTTTGCACACAATAAAAAGTAGATGAAATTTAGTGACCCGGCTGTAACTAAGATCCAATACAAATTATCTACCCTCCCACTGTTTATGTCTGGAGGCAACCATCCTGTAGATCTCCTGATCAGACTAACCAGAGCTGTACTGATATAGTAAGCGATGCCGATGACTACGGAAACCATGGCCGTCGCCGTGCTTCTCAACGAAGCCGGGAATTCTTGGTAGTACAATGCAACTTGTCCCGGATAATGAAGTGCATCGCCCATGCCGACCACAATGAGCTGAGGGAATAGCCACCAGGCATGCATAAGCGGTATATCACCAGGGTGTGCCTCAAGCTGGCTGTCATGGAGTATCTGGAGCCGTTTTGCCTCCACTATTGCTGAAATTGCCATGCTTAGGATATTGACCAAGTGGCCTATTCCTACTCGTTTTATCGGTGTTAGGGGCCTGCCAGTCAGTTTCTGCCACGCTGGAAATAAGAGACGATCGAACAGGGCTACGAAGACGGATGAGGACAGTAGTTTCATCACGACAATTGAAGCTGCGGGGACCTCGAAATTGGGACCAAGGTGACAATCCATTGATAGAGCTTGGAGAACTGTTATGGTGGATTGGATTGCCATTGGGGTTTGAAGAAACACACCACTTGACCATAGTGGCCAAAGTCTTATTAGACTTTTCAGATCTTCTACTTGTCGTAAACTGCAGAGCTTCCACGGTCTTGCTATCGATCCATTTGAACCAATGTCTCCTTCGGTTATCATCGCTGCTCGGTTCAAAAACCTACGTCAAAAAAGAATAAATGCCAACTTGATTCGAATTTCATACTTGTTAAATGTCATTTCTTAACTAAGCCATGGTTTATTTGTTCATATGAGACAATATATAAAAGTTTGTTCTTTTGCTGCAAATGATGTCAACACTGAATAAAACCTAAAGAGCTCAACTTCTCGAACAAGGGTTGACCTGAGAACATGCCATTGGGCTCACCACTATATTAGACGTCATGCACCTAAATGATTACAACTTAAACGACCCAAGTTTCACGTGTGATGTGGGTAATCATATTTCTTATTATTGGCAATGAATAATGTAAATTTGGAAGTTAAAAGTTTTTACTTGAAACTCCGTTTTGCTCTTGCAAACGTGACCATATTTGCTCCACACTGTCCATGGTAATAACTTTCACTTTTAGATGAAAGCACAACCTTCCTTTTCCTCACGGCAGCGACGACAACACGAAGCAGATTCGTAAACGGGCTCCCCCGAGGCTGTTCAGGCCGATAGAACCGATACCCGGACAAGAAAATGACTAAAGAAACCAAGTTAATAACAGAACAGGTGGCGAAACCAAGAGCCCAGCTAAAGCTTTCCACAAAGACAAGTGTAGTGGAACCTATCATGGAAGCTGCAGAAACAGTGAAACAGAACCAATTGAAGAAAGTTTCTTTATGGTTAGGCTTATCAAGCTGATTTGCTCCCATGGTTGACAGTGTATATTTACTTCCTCCTAACCCTGCAGACGCCATCCATAAACTTAAGTACAGGTATCCGTATTGCAGCTTTGTCGGAGTTATGCACAAGCTCGAACCGATCTCCTCACATCGTGGAGGCCTCAAAGAGTCGATTTTAGCAGTTAAAGTCAGCAGAACCATCCCCTGTAAGAGGCTTAAAAGTTTATCAATGTAATTACATAAAACCAGCAAAGATGAAAAGAATGAAACGTACCAGCGTCGAGATAGAGCACGAAATTGCAACGACAGGGGAAGTTCCCCAGAATGAATCAGCCAGGATTGCTCCAGCGAGTGGAAGCAAGTTTATACAGCCTTGGACAAAGTTGGAAATTTGAGTGGCATTAATTCTCTCCACATGGTATTCTGTAACCAGATAAACAATCAGGTTAGCCAACCATCCGAAACCCGACAGCATCACTCCTGTTAGAGACCCTGACAAAACATAAACAAACGTTAGTCCCAACCTGTAACATACAGTTTGATGTCTGAGAAAGAACCTGTAATATATTAAGAGAATGAGAGAGAGACCTATAATGAAGAATAAGGTGATGAAACCACCCTTTTTGGTGGTAGAACTTGACGTTGTAGCTTCATTATCAGCAAGGTGCAGCATGGACACGGTGGTTTCTGCCATCAGTGGCTGTTGTTGTAACACCTTTGAACGTGTCTCACAAATTGCTTCTACTTGTGAAATTTAAGTGGATTGTTGTAATATGTTGATAATTTCCAGTTTGATTTTTGTCGATCCAAAACCCTCCTGGTTTGATTGTTGTAAAATGTTGATAATTTCCAGTTTCGGAATCCCACGCATGAGAACAAACAATGTGGATGAAAATAATGCCCATTTCTAGGGAACACTACCATAACCTGCAGAACCCGGTTGACCTCTGGTTGAATCATCTCCTTTTCATTTAAAAGAAAACTCTGCACCCCAAGAAAACCCTATTTTTACTGCTTCTTCCCAGGATCACCATCGTTCGACACGTCGCATGTTGTTGCCTTGTGGTCCAAGCTAGAGACAGACACCACAACTTGACCCGAAAATCAGATCATCCATGCCCCAATACTATTTTTCTTTAATTAATACATTCGTCCGACCTTCCATTTTTATTTCATTCTTCTAATATCATTCGAATTATCCGAATTGGGAAACAATTAGACATTAGGCCTCGGCCTTTTTTATTCAGAAAATTTACATTTCAATAGTTTTACACTTGTATAACTTGGCACACACTAAAAAGTAGATGAAATTCAGTGCCCCTGCTGTAACTAAGATCCAATACAAGTTATCTAGCCTCCCACTGTTTATATTTCCGGGCAACCATCCTGTAACATTCCTGATTAGATCAATCAGACCTGTACTGACATAGAAGGCAATGCCGACAACTAAAGAAACCATGGCGGTCGCTGTGCTTCGCAACGAGGCCGGGAATTCCTGGTAATACAATGCAGCTTGTCCCGGAAAATGAAGTGCATCACCGATGCCAACCACAACGAGCTGAGGGAATAGCCACCAGACTTGCATAGGCACAATGGCACCAGGGTGTGCCTCAAGGTTGTTATCATGGACTGTTTTGAGCCGTTTTGACTCCACCGCTGCTGAAATTGTCATGCTTAGGACATTGATCACATGGCCTATTCCTATTCGTTGTAGCGGTGTCAAAGGCCTGCCTGTCAGCTTCTGCCATGCCGGAAATAGTAAACGATCAAACAGGGCTACGAAGATGGACGAGGATACTAGGACCACGACTATAACAGATGCTGCAGGGATCTTGAATCTGGAACCGAGGTGTCGGTCCATGGATAGAGCTTGGATCACTGTTATGCTGGATTGGATTGCTATTGGGGTTGTAAGAAATATACCAGTCGACCATATTGGCAAAAGTCTTATCAGACTTTTCAGATCCTCTACTTGCTGTAAACTGCATAGCTTCCATGGTCTGGCTATTGATCCATCTGAAGCAATGTCTCCTTCGGTTTTCATGGCCGCTCGGTTCAAAAACCTACATCATAAGAGAACACATCTCGACTTGATTCGAGTTCCGTACTTGTTAAATGATTACAACTTAAAAGACCCAAGGTTGAAATCTGAAAGTGTGATGTGAAGAGCATAAAGTGGACCATCATATTTCTTATGCAGGAATTTCAAGTGATCAAATCATGGACTGTGGAAAACCCTCCTTACCTATATTGATGTTACACTTGAAAGTTAAAAAAGATGACATTTTGATGGCAATACTCACTAAATAATTGAACTATTTCTACATCATAGAAAGCATAGGCTTTAATGGATGCAATCATTGCAAATGAATAATGTAAATTTTCAAGTTAGAAAGTTTTTACCTGAAACTCTGTTTCGGTGCTGTAGGCAAGACCTTGTTCGTTCCACACTCTTCATGGTAATAATCTTCATGTTGCGATGTTAGCACGACCTTCCTTTTCCTTACAGCGGCGACCAAAACACGAAGCAGACCCGTAAACGGACTCCCTCGAGGCTCATCGCGTCTATAGAATCGATGTCCAGCCAAGAAAACGGATAAAGCAACAAAGTTAGCTGCAAAACATATGGCATACCCAAGAGCCCAGCTAATGCTTTCCTCAACATAGACAACTGCAGTGGAACTTATTATAGAAGATGCAAAAACAGTGAAAAAGAACCAATTGAAGAAAGTTTCTTTATCTTTAGGCTTATCGAGTTGATTTGCTCCCATTGTGGCTAGCGTATATCGACTCCCTCCCAACCCTGCAGACGCCATTGTTATACTTAAACATAGGACTGCAGATTGTAGTTTTGATGGAGTTCGGCACTAGCTCGAACCGGTCTCACACGGTGGAGGTCTCAGAGAGCTTAGTCTTGCTGTTAAAGTCAGCAAAATAATCCCCTGGGAAAAGCTTAAAATTCGGTCAATGAAGTTACTTAAAACTAGCAAAGATTGAAATATGAGAAGATCAGTATACCAGTGTAGAGATAAAGCTAGAAATTGCAACAACATGGAAAATTCCCAAGAATGAATCAGCAATGATTGCTCCAAGGATTGGAATCAAGTTTATACAACCATGAACAACGTTGGAAATTTGAGTGGCATTAATGCTCGACCAGGTAGACGATCAGGTTCGCCAACCATCCGAAACTGGACAACACCACTCCCGAAAGTGTCCCTGCTCATTGCATCCCCAAACAAAAACACAAACATTAGCTCGACCTGTAACATGCAGTTTGAAGTCGGAGAACAAAACGCGCACCGATCGAACATGTATTGTACTCGACTGTCACACCCGAGTCTATGTGACATAGACATATAGCTGGAATATAGTAAGAGAGAAAGAGAGGGGGGGGGACCTGTAATGAAGAATAAGGTTAAGAAACCACCCTTCTTGCTCCTGGAAGATGACATTTTAGCTTCAATATCAGCAGGGACCAGCATAGATTTAGTGGTTTCTGCCATTGTTGAAGAGTTGTTATGTGGCCTTCAATTTATAGGCAGAGAGAAATGGACCAAATGGTGTTGTGTTATAATAACCTTTGAATGTGGTGGCTCACAAATTGTGTGTGCTTGTGTCACCCTCTTGCATCAAGGCCAAAAATTAAGGTAGAAGCCTGCAGCAGATTCAAAGGTTACTACGTACTGACACAACAGTTAAATATTTCCTACGTTACTCCAGATAGAAATCCTCGGCTCTTTAATGGTGTCTGTTTATGTCCCACGTTAAAAAAAAATAGGTTTAGAGTTTGGAATTAAAGTTTAATGTTGGGGTTTAGGATTAGGGTCGAGAGAATTAGGGTATGGTGTATTTTAAGGTTTAGAGTTCAGGGTTTAAAATTTATGGTTAGAGCTAAGAATTTAATTTTTCAGTGTTGTAGCATAACAAGAGAAACCAAAAAGGGGCAGATGAATTTTGTTCCGTTACTCTAATTCTTATTTTTTTAGTTGTTCACGATAGTTACTTACAAGTATATAATTTAGAGTATTCTCTAAATATATTGTAATCAAATAGAGTCAAATTAGACATATTTATATCGGACATTTGTAGTTAGAGATAACAAATAGGTGAGTTTGGATGAGTTCAGATGGGATGTCATTAGATTCAAATTATTTTGAACTCGGATTTTCTCGAATTCTATTTAAAATTTTGTTTTCAAATACATTGGGAATATATATTTTCTAGGCTAGGAGGTTAAAAAGATCTTTAGAAAATTTTTAAAATGAATCATTGCTTTTTAAATAACTTTTTATGCATTTTTAATGATTAAGGACTAAATTTACAACTCTAAATATTAGGGAGTTAAAAAGTTATTTTATCTTTTTTATAATTGTGGATGGAAGGACTATTTTGTTCTTTTTGAAATATATAGAGGACGTTGTATGGGAATTTGGCAATGATATTAAACTATGCATCAACTTTAACTTGGAATGAATTTGACATACAAAATTCAATTTGTTTGTCGAAATTATACAAAATCAATGTCGAATTTTCATTGATATTTGTTACAACATGAATTTACAGTAAACCAAATACAGAAAAACTGAATACTTTAAAGAGATATCACGCAAATAACATATAAACACATATGAGAAATGGAGAAAACACAACAAATTTATTTAGTCTTGTGGATTGTGAAGCTTGCAGGGGACTGACCTCGTTCAAGCTAAAATTAGCGAAGGCACTTCAAAGATATTGCGGACGGAAAAATAGGATGCCTCGGCCTGAAACCACGACTATTCCGGTTGCTATCTATCGGCAACTGCGAACTTATACATCAAATATTACTCGGACTGGTGCATTTAGAGTATACAAGTATCTATCGAACGGAACAGGATAACTATAATTTATCATTGAACATAATCTGGATTAAGAGCTAATGCCTCCTTGTAGATCATGTCCTTCATCTGCTCTTCTCCCAACGGTTGCTGCTCAAACTCGAAATTAAATGGCACGGGGCAGACGGGTTCATCAGCTATGTCGTGTAATCTTTCAAGAAAAGGATGTGCCAATGCCTCTTCAACTGTCACAGATAAATAAAGAATTGATTCATTCAGGCTGAACAGATTGAGTCTCAAGTTATCCTTCAACAAAATCATATAATTTAGTTAACGGATTAAAACTCAAGATCCATAAGACCATGACGGTAAATGTCGCTCACCAGTAATTCTTCTGGTTGGATCAAATGTCAGCATTCTGTCAATGAGATCAAGAGCCAGTCGATTAACGTGTGGGAAAACATTTGCTAGCGGTTGGCGAGGATGTGCAGGAAGCTGCCTGATGTATCGTCTTGCGTCCTCGTTTCGGAGAAACCCGAGATCAGATTCAGTTGGTGTGCCAAGCAGCTATAAAACAGAAAAGTAAATGGTAAGTATTAATCCAAGAAAAAAAAACAGAGAACAAGGAAAGAAAGCGCACTAAGATATCCCCAGCTACAAGTACTTTGTATAAATCCAAACTTTAGAAGTATAAATGCTAACAAAATGAAAGGTATAATCTGCAAAGAATCCAAATTAGAGAATATTACTATGCAGTTAGCTAGCTTATTCAACATTTTCTCAAATCTCAATATACCTCGGTCAACAAACGCATTTGATGTACATGATCCTTTCCAGGAAACAAAGGCTTTCTATTCATGAGCTCCATAAAAATGCAACCAACGGACCACACATCTATGGCGGCTGTGTAGTAAGAAGAGTTCAGCAACAGCTCAGGCGCCCTATACCATCTTGTGACAACATATTCCGTCATGAACTCATTCTCGGCCGTCGGTCGAGCGAGACCAAAATCACAAATCTTAAGATCACAATTAGCATTGAGCAAGAGGTTGCTGGGTTTCAAATCTCTATGAATCACATTTGCAGAATGAATGTACTTCAGTCCTCGGAGAATCTGATATAAGAAATACTGCATACGGTAAAATAAAATCAGAATCCGATCAAAATAGATGTGTTTGTAGGCGATCATTATTTATATCTCTGAGTAATACCTGACTATGCTCCTCGGATAAACTCTGATTGGAGCGGATGATTTGGTGAAGATCGGTATCCATAAGCTCTAAGGCGATGTAGACATCAGCAAAATCTCTCCGCAAAGGCGGAGGAATCACATCTCTAATTGCAATAACCTATCATCATTCACATAATCATTACTTTTGCATCTACCGGAGCTCAATATTTCTAAAGAATTCATATGAGCAGATGAAATTATTTCTTAGTCAGGTTTATTAAATGAAGCTCAAAAACATCTAAACAAGGACTAAAATTCAAAACAACAGAAAAAAAGAACTTACGTTTTCGTGATCCAAATGTCGGAGGAGCTGAATTTCACGAAGCGTACGCTTAGCGTCCATGTGATTATCGAATGCGTTGGCGATTTTCTTTATCGCTACCATTTCATTCGTCTCCGAGTTCAACACCGAGCTTCAAAAATCCAAAAATATAAACAAAAGAAAGAAAGTTTTAAAATCATGTCGAAAAAAGAAAACGAAATGAAGTAGGAAAAAAGAAAAGAATTAAGGTCAACATACCAAACGATGCCGTAGGCTCCACGACCGATCGGCATGATCGGAGGCCGATATTTAGACGTTATCTCAAATGAATTTCCAAAAATACTGTACTGAATAAATTGTCCACCGTGCGTATTAATCGCCGGAAACTCTCCGAAGTGGCCGCCGGCATTTCCCGGAGCAACGTTAGCCATTTTTGTTTTTCTCTTGACTTGCTTCTTTTTCCTTTGTTTTCTTTTCGTGGAATTAAAAGAAACGTAAGACCTTTATATATAGGAAAGATTAGTAAACTTTTAAGGTGTTTCAGTTAGAGTTTGAGACTTGAGAGAGTTAGGAGCCTCGTGTTTGTTACCAGGAAGGAGGAAGGAAAGCGCTGGAGGAACTGAGGGACGCGTTTGATGGAGGGCTGAGATTGTAGCCGCCTCTAGATCTACGGTTGAAATTCGATGCGGATGTCAAATGGACTTTATTCGCCTGCTATTACAATTTCGATTTTCTGGAGTTAGAAACTTTAAAGGATTAATTGCAATATATGCCTTTAAACTACGGCTCAAATTTTAAATTGATCATTGAACTTTAAAAACATTCAAATAAAATTCTTAATATATCAGTATGGTATCAATGAAATCTTCCCGCCGGCCTAGCCTTTATCTTGGTATTAAATGTCAATTTAAAATTCGATGTGTTTACGTGTAGTCTACCTAAAATACGCAAATCAAATTATGAACACATATGTATTTATTATGTGGATGATTTTAATCTGATGTATTAAAAAATGTCTCTAAAATATGTTTGACATCGACTTTTTTAAACACGTTGATCCAAGTTATTTATGCAATTTGCTTTAAAAAGTTATTTATACAATAAATTTATAATTTAATCCACGAGTTGTGAGTGTGTTTCAATGTTAAACCCAAACTAAAATTTAACACCTAAATTGATTGTAATTTAGGGTTCAATCAAAATGCTTAAAAGTTTAAAGATTAATTTAGAATCTAAATTATAATTTGAGGAGGTATGATGGAATTAACCCAACGTTAAAAAGAAAATTAAGGTATCTAAACTTTGTGGAAGAAAGCCTTTCTACGCGCCTCAAATTATTGCCCCAAATTTTGACCGAAATGGCACTTGAAGGTCAAATTTTTTTTCCTTTTCCGTCCTCTATTTTCATTCTCGGCTTTCACCCGTGTCACACAACAAAAAGAAGTAGAGGAAATTTTAGGCGAAACTATGCGGATGAAAGATAAACAAAGTTTTTTTTTTTTTGCTTTAATGGGGGTAGTAATTATCAATATACTTCACCTTCAAAAATAAGGATATCTGTATACTTCACTATTAATAGTGCTAATTATTGTCTTAAATGTTTGGATAAAAAAAAATTATTGTCTTAAATGTGAATGAAACAAACACCATTCCCGTTGTGGAATTGCTGTTTAGATACCCCACCATTCAGATAGCACAAAACGCCGTATCGACTGACTTTTCATGTTGTTACTATCCACCAAATCCAATTAACATAGTAATTTAGAGAATAAGTTGAAACGTGCATTAAATGTGTTAAGTCCTCATGTTTTAGAGTTTTGGAAAAGAATACCAAGCCAATCCTACCCTGCACTTGCTTGCTTTCCTAGCAGTTTCCCATTGAGGGAAAAGGCCCCAATTGAGATAGGCTCCAAGTTAACGTAAAGCTAGTATGTTTGGTTTTGCATTTGAGGTCTAAAAATTCCGATTGAACAAGAAAATATGTCTTAATTATCGTGCCAACATAATACGTAATTAAAGACACCAAGCATGATTTTAGAAAAAGTAAGGTATAAGTAGATTTTACCTTTCGTCGTAATTTTATACAATCGTGCTTTATAAGCACATTATTTTAAAATCATCTATACACAAAATTAATTATATAAAATCAATCATATATATTTAAATAGACTCAATCCTATTTTAGACAGTGCAACCAGGGACTAATTTTTTGTAACATAAGGCCAAGCCGAATGCATGGAAACTAGAAACGGAGAAAATACAAAAAATTAACCAATACTACATGTACACCTATTTCGGGTATTTTACTCCAAAGCAGAACAGCATAATCCAGAAGGAAACGAATCAGCAATAGCAATAGCAATAGCATTATCCAAAGAGAAAGCAAAGTTAAAAAGGAAAAATGAGTAGGCTTATATGAAAGAAATTGTGTATTATTTATCAAGAAAATGCTCGAGTTCCATTGGAAATCTCCACAAACTCAGTTCAACATTTTCAGCAAAATAAAACTGCAAATAGCCAGATTCTTCGAGCAACAACTGCCCATTAACTAACTTTTTCGAGATTACAAAACCCAAAACAATTTGTGGAGGCAAATGTTGTTTGCTTCGTCCCGTTCCGCAACCACCAGCTTATGCATCAGCAAATCTGAAAGATGAAATAGAAACCATCAGCACCATAAAAAAAAGGAGCAGAGTGGAACCATGCATTAACATCATTTAAGTAATAACAATTTAAAGCAAAAGTTACCCTAGCTCAGAGAGCTTCAGGTGAGCTTCAGCATAGTCGGCAAAGAATGCATCCTCATTCTGCAAATAAGAGAAAACCATCAATAAATAAACAAAATCAAACTTCGCAACCACAGATGTATGAATATTGAGCCATTGAAATGAAGGGAAGAGTTCCGTACCGCAGCATATTTATCAACCAATGGACGGAAAGCAGGGTCGGACAGGAGAACTTTGTCGGTTGGCAGCTGAAGAAGGCCTTCCTTCTCCCCGGACAAGAGCTCCCTATAAAAATATAACAGGATTAGCAACAACTCAACAGAAATGTAAATTGCACTCCCAACAAATGTAGAAAAATGCATGACTCATAAAATGAGAAACTCACTTGAAGTAAGAGTTGTCAAAGATGAGAGGGTTGGAGGTCCATGGTCCCTCAAATCCAGACCTCTCCTTGTGGCACCTTCCCTATATCAAAGAAACAGATATAAAAAATTAAACGGATACACATAAAAATGACACATCAAACTCGAACAAAAAATGGGAATTATAAGTATATTAACAGACCAGGGTGTGGCCACCAGAAAGAGCAACGATATCCTGGTCACTGAGACCCATTTGAGCACCAAAGACCTGTCTCAGGTGATCAGCTCCTGCAGGAAATTAATCACAAGGATTAAATTGAAACCATCAACAAAATCAAAGGAATCAATCTTAGTCTCAATAGAAACAAAGCCATTTTCAGAATAAAAAGTATACACTACTAACTAACCCTTGGTAGCATTAGGAAGACGACCCTCAGGTGGTGGGTGAGGCTTGTCCTGGAATTTGTAACAAAAAGAGTAACAGTATTAACAGCTTGAAAGATTAAAAGTTGCTCGAGATTTTGCTCTAAACGATGGAAACTAACCACAGCTTCTATTTCTATACATGTGATCATTTTACAAAGTAGAAAACCAACGAAAAAGATTTCAACACCTAATCCAAAGCCAAAGGACACTAATTACAAAGGTTACCCTATATCAAAGAAAAACATACAGTTGATTTCGATTAAATCAGTTGATATAAACTTAAATTTTCATTCAAGAATCAAGAAGATTCCAAGGTCAAGTCATGAACATATAAAATTGCATTAACATTTCATAAAATTAAAAGTTGCAGAAACAAGGACAATGTAGCAGTTGACTGACCTCTCTCCCGGGGTGGAAGGGAACCTCAGGTCCACCAGTAATCTCAACGGCGACGACACCAGCAAGCTATAAATTAGCCAAACAAAAAAGAAAAAGAGAGAGTCAAAATCAATTAAATCATACATAAAACAAATAAATCAGTAGAAAAAAATCGATTAAAACTAGAACCTGATAGAAGTCAGCGTAGGAGAGGATAGGGAACTGCTCCTTAATCGGCTCGAGAAGTCTGACGGCAATATCAAGGCCGTTGTTAGCACCATGTGCGAGTTCAGCAGGTTGCTTCATGGTTCCGAATGGACCTCCGGTCTTGGTCTTAACATCAAATGTTCCAGCTGAGTGCCATCTGCCATCCACAATCACCGTCAAATCCATCAACATCATAAATCTCAGAACCAAAACTGTAGATCATAAAACAAATAAAAAAGAAGAAGCTTACGCTAGACGGAGCATGAGTGGAGCGCAGTTCTTCTCAGCGATGAGACCCCTGAGCTTCCTCTTAGCCTTTTCAACTGCCTTCTGGTATTCCTCGCTCACAGTTGGGTAACACTTCGTCATTTTCTCTGTTTTTTAACGAAAACAGATTGATGTTAGCAAAAATGGGGAAATCCAAATCAAACCAAAGAAAATTTTAAATTCAGATCCGATTTCAAATCGACAATAACCTTTTCGTGCGGTAACCGATAGAGTAATGGAATGGAGGAAAAATGAAATGCCCTAAAACCACGAAATGGACACGAGCTGAGCACAAGCACACTCAAATGGAAGGGGAAGATATAAAGGAGAGGGAAGAAAGAGAAGGTTCTAGTATATTAATATTAGCCGTTGGATTGGATTATGATCTTGTGGTTGGTGTTTTGTTTTAGGAATTGACGTCCTTGATTTGTGTTGAAAATTCGTGATGTGAGGCTGTGCTTGTGGGGTAGGTGGCTGAATAAAGAAATTAATTGCGCTTGTTTATTCTTTTTTTGAAGAAGATAACTATAGTCAAAATTTTGTCGGAACGTCGGGTGAGGAAAAAAACACCCTGCGGAGATCTGAAATGACAGATTTGTCCCTATAACGATGAAAAATGCTCTCTTCTTAATCATTGCTTTTTGTATTTTTCTCACATTAATACATTCCATTTCCGACATTAAAATTTCATTGGAATAATCTCTAGCGATGATTGGGCGTGATGATGATTATAAACTTATGAATAATTTTGTTGTAAGAAAATATAATTATCAACTTTCGAAATTTTTGAGCTTTATGAATAATAAAATATATTTTTTTATCAAAAAATAAAAAAACATTCAAACTAAAGAGCCAACATAAGAGAATTTCGACAAATAAAACACAAGCAAGAAGCAAAAATGGTCGAGGCACAAAGGCCAAAACAAACAACATGAACATAAGCCATGATCGTAGACACCGAAAAAAATCAGATATTTTATCCTAAGTGTCTTTCGAAGCAGAAACCAGAGGTACCTAAACAATTTTTCGAAGCAAAAACCAGAGACACCTGAAAGAATCAAATGTTTTAACCCAAGTGCTTTAACACCAAACAGCCACCTTAGACAATTAGAGATATATGTCATTGAACTAAGGGCCGAGTAGACATAATCGACTGAGAAGAGGCCATCAAAACCTTAGATTCATCATGCACCGTCTTCTTAATCATTTCTTATAAAAAAGAAATTATCTATGCATCGTCGTGTATATATTAATTTCTAATAAATATATTCAATATCTTGATTTAACTCTTGAAATTTATAACATGGACAACTAATACCAACAATGATAGATATTGGCAAAAATAATTTAAAGTATTCTTTTAAAATAGTTGAAGTATTTGTCCCGAAAATATATATAGTTTTAGAAATTTGTTATTATTAAATCATTTAAAATGAAAATTTTAAATTTATTGAGAGGTTAATGAAAACTTTTAAAAATAATTTAATTAGAAATGTGTAAAAATAAATAAAACCCTGAGTATTAAAATTTTCAAATGAGTTAAATTAAGTTTTTTTAAAAATAAACTAAATACTAATTTTATAAAGTTTTGAGAGGTTAGAGCTTTCTCTGTCCTCTTATTGTTTGTCTCTTATTACCAATGGTATATATTTAATTATAATGACAAATTTTAGTTAACTAATTTGAAAGTTTTTTCATTCGTGTTATAATATCCATTATTATTTACTAACAGTATAACATTTTTATTTTTATTTTCCAATTAAATTATTTCAAGCAATGGATGTTAATCGGTAACCGTACACCACAGTTGCCTCATGGTGTAGAAAGTAGAAACGGCAAGCAGGGGTGTTTTGGTCGTTTCAATTTTTATCCAGTAACTTTAGAGAAATTTAAATTTTTTAATACCGTGGAATATACTTGTAATACAGTGTGAACACGCGGAGGGAGAGAAGATTCCATCGAAGCAATGATAATAACACTGGGCATTTTACACAAACATTTATCACCCGCTTATTTCCTATTGGTCAAGGAAACTCACACATTTTTTGTAGCAGACCAAAAGCTGCAAAAATCCCATGACTCTAGGGGTTCGAGCCTAACCAATAGGTGTCCGCCACGTGGATAGTGTTTTATCATGGACTTCCTTTTTCCTTGTGAGGTATCCGCCGTAGCTTAGGCTCTCTACCCGGGAGGTTCTGCGGTACGGCGTCTAGTATGCGGCTAATATACGGCGTAATCGGTTAGGGCGGTGACCGGTTAAAGATCATGTTTCCGGTAAAAATCACTGATTATGTTGATCCGAATTTCCATATAATCGGTAGCGCCGAATTTGTTGTTAAGTTGGAGCGGATGGGGACTCGGACATTTGGACTATAACAAAACCGGTAAAATTACCGGTTATGTTGATCCGAATTTCAATATATTCGGTAGCGCCTAATTTGTTGTTTATTTCGAAAGTATCCATACTTGATAAATCATTATCGATACTTTTTGAACACCAATGTAACCGCGGTTGAAAAAAAATGTCGAAAATATCGATATTTTTTTAAGAGTGTGCACAAAAGAATCGGTACAATAAAAAAAATTCTACATAACCGGTTACATTATTAATTCATATAATCTAACCGGTAAATCTTACCGGGTATATTGTTTGGTTTCGATACGTTTTTTAAGAACGTGTGCAAAAGAATCGGTACAATAGAAAATATGAAAACATAATCGATTACATTATTAATTCATATAATGTAACCGATAAATCTTTACCGGATTTATTGTTTGGTGTCGAAAGAATCGACACAATTTAAAAACGTATCGAAACTTTGGGAAATTGTATCGATTATATATATCATAATGATATAACCGGTTAAAAGTATCTATTCTCCGGATTTTTCCCACTCGCCTTTGTATTGGTTGCATTTACAAAAAACCTAAGAGAGGAGATCGACCCGAGTTTGGTTGCTGTGAAACCGACCCGAGTTTGGTTGCATTTACAGAAAGCCTAATTTGTTGTATCAGAATCGAAAGGAAAGGTTTAGGGTTTGGGCACTTTGAAGTAAAAGGTATGTTGTCGAAACCCTAGTTTTTTGGTAATGTAGTATTGGGTAGTTGGGGATAATGTTTTGGGTTTAGTGATGTTGAAGTAAAATCGGAATTCGGATCGATATAGGTCGAAATTGTGTAAATATATTTAGGAAATAAATATCGGTACTTTGTTTTGAGAACTTATCAGTAGAAATTAATAATGTCGGTAGAAATTATATATCGATACTTTTGTCAGAAAACTGAAGCGAGATGGGTTCTAAGGATCATGAAGATGTTGTTCAAGATGAGACTGAAATGATTCAAATAGAGGCGGAGAGAGTAGATAGGGAGGAAAATCCGAAGAAACCAAAGGGTGGATTTCTGTACTTCTAGTAAGTAGAAATTGTGAAATAATTAATCTGTAAATTGTAATTGGATGAAAGTATTTAAGAACATTTAAACTTTCCTATCATGACAGTATTGAAGAATTGCAGAGGATGAGGGATTGTGGGACTTACACTGTCGGTTCGGTATGTAAATTAAAATTATAGTGAATATATTGGAGGTTGAATATTTTGATTGTTTATGGTTTATGCATAATTTGCAGATGAGAGACGTGGTGGTGAATAAATGATACACGATGAGTGAAATTGAGAAGCAACCATTCAACATATTGTCTCTAATTGCTAGAGAAAACTATGGGGCGAAGAAGAAGAAGAAGGTATTCATTATAGTTGTAAATATTTTGATAAATGATATATAAAAACTCTGACATTATATGAATATTATTTACATAGGAAGTGTCGACTATGTGTAGCATAAAACGAGTGCACCACATAGTAGAGGAGTTGAAAGCGAAGGGTAAATCAAATCTGTTGGAAGAAATGGGGTTTGGATCTCTTATTGGGATTCAGGACCGACCAATTCGGAGGGAATTGTGTCGGTTGTTGATGGGAGATTTTGATTTGCAGAAGTGTGATGTGCGATACGGAGAATATTCATTTCATTTTAGTGTCCGAATTGTTGAAGCCGTATTGGGGCTACAAAATAAAGGTCAGAGTGTGGATGAAGTTATAAAGAAGGAGGATTGGAAATTACTTGTGCAGAAGTATGGCCTAACGTCTAATGTGTCATTTGCTACACTTGAGGACGAAATAAAAAGCGGCAAGTATGAAGGGGATGATCTGAAGGCCCGGGTACTATTGTACATTGTCGGAGTATTCCTTTGTCCAACGGGTGATTCATCCCCGAGCAAGGATAGTATGAAGTTATTGTGCGACTCCGGGTTTAGAGGTGAATTAAATTGGGCTTCATATGTGTATGACAAATTAATTGATGCAATCAAGACTTTTTAAAAGTCTAAAAACCCCTCATACCTCAAAGGATGCATTGCTGTCTTAGAGGTAAACGAGTTGAATATTGGTATTGGTTTAGAAAACTTTGTAAGTAGTTATTATAGAAAATGATAAAGTTTATAGAAAATGCAGGTTGCATTGTATGATTTTTGGTCAGATTCTTCTTGTGTGCCGACATTCCGAAAAATCGGAGTGGCACGCATCACTGCCTGGGGCAAGGAAGAAGTTGTTCGAGTTATGGCAAAGTTAAAGTTGGAATTACCGAAAAAGAAGGTAATGGTAATTTCAGTATTTATAGATTACTAAGGACTTAAAAAAGAAAGATGCTCTAATAATGTTGTTTATTTGTGAAGGTTGGCGAGGAGGAAGAGGAGGAAGATGAGAAGGTAGAATATAAGGTGAAAGTAAATGAAGGGGGAAGTAAAATTGACATATTGATTGCTGAGTTGGCGGAGGTTAAAAAACTCGTTTCTGATTGTTTGCAAAGACAATCCAAAATCGAACAGGCTATTGAGAGCTTAAAGGGGGAAGTAGGGGAAAAGTGTAATGGTGTTGTTAAAGAAGTGGTGGAATTGAGGGGTGAGTTAAAGGGGGTGATTGAAACGGTGGAAAAAAAATTGGATGAGGGGATACATTTAATTCCTTAAATAAACAAAAAATTGGATGAGGGGATACATTTAAGTCCTGAAATAAACAAAAAATTTGATGAGGGGATACATTTAAGTCTTGAAATAAACAAAAAGAGGAGTTATGTTGAGGCAAAATATGATGAACTTATAAAAAATGATGAAGAAAATGTAGAAGAATTGAGTAAGAGGGTGGAGGAAAATATAAGAGAGGTCCACCATTAAGATACGAGGACACCGGGTCATGCAATACATGTAGAGCTCGATTCAGGGTGTCCTGCACCAAAGAAGCAGAAGACTAAAAAGGTAAAATGAATAATACAAATGACGTCCATTTTGATTATTGTGTTGTGGCTAATATCTATTGATATATCGTATGTTACAAAGGTCAAAATACCAAGTGGAATTGATGACGTCGAGGCTGCGATGTGTGATTATGTATGGAATAGTGGATTGTTAGAACCATCGTAAGTTATATATATTGCTTTGCGAGTGATATTTATATAAATGTGAGAAAAAATTAATACAAAAAATTGCTTCTATAGAGATGTTATCCTAGATTACGGGCTCGAACACGGCACAGTAGGCGACCTTGGCTGCTTAAAACCCGGAGAATGGCTAATAAGTCCGATTATTAATTTGAAAGGCTGGTTGTTGGGTTACGATTCGATGAGGAAAAGTTCAGCGAAGCGGAAGATTTGCTATCTACCATCCGAATTTGTGGTAAGTTACATTTTTACACATTTTCGTGTCCAATTTGGTCATGGTTGGTCAATTAATGGAGATTGTTTTTTAAAATGCAGAGCGCGTTCATAATGGACGGTCAAAATGCGCCGTTTCTTATAAAGTCCTATTCTAGAACATTGATGGGCCATAATAAATTCACCGATTGTGACATGGTAAGATATTTTTGCGTACATGTTGTTAAGTATTTAAATAATAACAATATATGTTCTAATATCTTGTGTGACAATTGTTGTAGATCTTCATGCCAATAAACGATTCGAATAATCATTGGTGTCTCTTGGTGTTGGATATGGTTGATCGTGTAGCATCGTTTCTTGATAGTCTACATAGATCTCCCCGGCACAAGACTAGAGTGGAGCAAACCAAGAAAACAGTATGTGTCGATACATTTTATAATTTATAATGCATAAATTCTTCGTAATCTAATTTTAATTTTTTTTGACACAGTTGGAATGTTTACATAAATTTAGTGAGGACGAGGCGTTTTGTGCCCAATTTGGGAAGATTAAGGTACCACCGAGGGATTTAAAATTCGTGGTCCGTAAGACGAAGGTGCAAACGAACGGACATGATTGCGGAATGTATGTGGTCATGTGGATGGAAGCTATTTCTGAAGGGAGGTCACCGAATGATTTGGTAAGTGGTCCGAAAAGGACTTCATTTTAAAAAAAATTTGTCACTGACATTGACTCCTAATTTGAATGTAGGTTGTTGGGGATTTTGATCGTCCGAGAGTTTTAAACGATCTCATAAATCACGATTGTAATAGAAGGAGAGCGAAGTTCACAACTGCTTGCCTGGGACGTATGAAAAAATAATTATGTTACCATAATTTTTCCCACTATGTAAATGATGATATCATAGTTAGTTTGTTGTAAATTATGTTAACATATTAGCTTACTCTTGTAAAAATATCATACTTATTTTCCTTTAGGAAACAATTGTCGATACTCTTGTAAAAATATCGAAACTTTTATACGAAATATATGTATCCTTAGAGTAACAATCCCCGACAAAATCGATACTTTTTTTCCTTCATTATTAAATTATCGATACTTTTTGACACAGACGGACTTGCTTAGCTTACCGGAATTAAAGTGTCGATACTTTTCTGCCGCAATGAGTAAAAATATCGATACTTTTATACGAAATATATGTATCCTTAGAGTAACAATCCCCGACAAAATCGATACTTTTTTTCCTTCATTATTAAATTATCGATACTTTTTGACACAGACGGACTTGCTTAGCTTACTGGAATTACAGTGTCGATACTTTTTCTGCCGCTTTGAGTAAAATATCGATACCTTTATACGAAATATATGTATCCTTAGAATAACAATCCCCGAAAAAATCGATACTTTGTTTCCTTCGTTATTAAAGTATCGATACTTGTAATCTAAATCGGAAATTTAGGCGGGATTTCTATTTAAACCAACACTTAACTTAAATCAAACCTCCATTTAGGAATTTTATCGATACTATTGCAGAGATCTCTTCAACTCCAACGACGATTACCACCGTTCAGAGAAATTGCATCGTTCAACCTGGGTAAAATCAACACCGACGAGGACGATTACTACGATCATACTTACAGGTTAGTAAAAGTGACTGATTTTGCGTACTTTAGGGTTAGGGTTTTGCACGATTATGGAGTAACCGATCCTCTTCTGCATATAACAGTTGTAATGGCACCCAAAAAAGGGCACTCAAACGGAAGAGAGCTTCTGCTTCGAAGACAAAGTCATCTTCGAAATCAAGGTCTGCTAGTCAAGTAAGTTCAAGTTCTTCTGAAGAAAATTTGTCTTTTGAATCGCAAAACTTTAGAAGCACCGATGACAAACTGACATATGATAGCAATTTCAAAACAAGAAAGATTCGTCCAGAACGTGTTATTGACTTGGACTTCTTCTTCGATGAGAAAAACAAATTTGGGCTTAAAGATACATTTACAGATTGAGGGTGGCTTGAACTGCTTGGTGTAGAACCAAAATATTACCCTAATCTTGTTAGAGTTTTCTATAGTAATGCAAAATTAGACCGGCAGCCTAGTACGAGAAAAATATTAGGATTTACGACTCATGTAATGGGTAAGGACATATATATAGATGCGTCATCTATTGCTGCTGGTATAGGAGTGAAGAATGTAGGAGATTCCGATGAACATGTTTTAGATCCTACCATGAAACGTGTGGATCGGAATACTCCCACTCGCCTTGGTGCGGAGGGCAGATTGTTCCACTTTCTTGTCAGTTGGTTTCTTCGGCCGTCCGGTGGGAAATTTTCACAAATTCGAGATATTGATTACTGGTGGTTGTCTAAATATGAATCAAGAACCGCTCCAAACATAGCAAAACTGATATATGAGACAATTCTACATATAGTGAAGAAGGGTGCTTCCATTACAACCTCACTACCATATGGATGCATAATTTGCCATATATTGAGGAAGAAAGGAGTGCAATTCAATCTTGACTACCCTCTTCGACTATCCCGGAAGATCGACATGATTACCTTGAATAAAGCGGGATACGATTTTATTGAAAACGTCGGTTGGATAAACAAATGTGTAATTGGAGCGGAACAAGGCAACGACCAAGTGGAGAGCGTTGAAGTAGAACAGCACGAGCGGATGCAAGAAGATGAGATCGAAGGGGTGATTACCATGAAGTCAGTGATGGATTACATGGTTCATTTTCGCGAGCATATGGATGCTCGTTTTGGCAATATTAATGACCAAATCGGCCAAATGCGAGCAGATATTTCCTCACTTCGTGCTGACTTCTCCAACTTCCGTAATCAATGGCTTCAAAGCAAATACAAACCCATAGGTAAAATAACCTTTCAATTTACAATTGACATTCGGTTATTTGACTATTGACATGCTTATAACAGAAGTGGACAATCCAGTGGTGCGTGAAGAGGATAATACGGTGCCTGAAGAGGAGAATGATGAAGAGGTAGGCAGTTCAGATGAGGATGACAGTGAAGACCCCAACAGATATATTATTTCTGTAACACAGAACAAAAAACTTGTCATTTTTGATGTCAACGGAGTCCTTGCATATTATACAAAACAAACTCCAGAGGTAATTAAATGTCTAAAAATCTGTTTACGGCTATAAAGAAAAGAATTATGTTTAATTTCCTTTCATGTTGTAGATGTTAAACTGAGGCCAGGTGTAGAAGAATTTATGCAATTTTGTTTAGAGAATTTTGTTGTTGGAATATGGTCATCGAAGTTGAGGTAAGCACCGTTATGATTAAAATTGTTAACATTTAACGTTGACCTCTTAAATAATTTGAAGTTTATCGTGGTAATTGTTCACGAGAAGGCATAACATTGACCTTGCTCTTACCAAACTACCCGTACAAAAAGAACGATATTTTTTCATCTGGGTAAGATGCTTCTTACATATTGGTAATTGAATTTGTTATGATTCTTACATATTGGTGCTTTACAAGTTACCATTAACAGAATCAATCAAAGTGCATACAGGAAGAGGAATACACCTTCTGCAAAGACTTGCATCAAGTTTGGAATGAGTATCCTCAATTCAAAGAGGAGAATACACTGTTGGTGGATGATTCTTCCGAGAAAATGAGGCATAATCCAGTGAGTAATATTTTTTACATTCAATTTATTAATAACGTAATATGCTATTATTTTGTTAATTTATCTTTTCTTTATAGGAATACAGCTACATATGTCCGCCTCCTTATAACCAATCATCTTCCAACGACAATGCGTTAGGTATGACAGTTACATATGTGACTAATTCCATTGGTTTATTTATATATTGAAGATGTTGACAGGAGAGTCTGCTAATTTGAGTTATTTTTATATATCCACAGAAAAGGGCGGAAGCATCCGAGAATTTTTCGAAAAGTTGGCGAATGACCAGAATACTGTACCCGAATTTGTAAAAAATAACCCTTTACACATTTGAATGTTATATCATAATGTTGTATGTAGTCACCATGTCTGTTGATGGGAACTTGCTGTATTCCAAATGTCCTCGTTGCCCTGAGACATAAAGAAGTGATTGATATTAAAATTAACCATAAACAAACAATTGAAGACAATATGTTGTAGAATAGATATAGTAACTTACATTATAATCCTCATCTGCGGGGCCGTAGGACCATTCCGCATCGTTAGCAAAAAAGTCAGTCGAGGTAGGTTGTGTAAAAGAATCCAGACCCAGATTTAATTTAGGACACGTTACTCTGTTATGTCCCTCAGTATTGCAGAAAGAGCAACTCCTACTTTTCTTCTGGACTATCTTCTTTTGGACAACTTTTCTCTTTCCCTGTCTTCGTTTAGGGTCGCCAACGCGAACTCCATTATCAACATTTCTTCGTTTACTTGAATCTTTCAAACCGAACGAGTGTTCAAATTCGGCAGTTAGTCTTTTCATCTCATCTCTTGCGGTTATGAAAGATGCATCTGTCTTTGATGCAATGTAGCACAAACGACTTGACGTTGCACGTAGGGCCGCGAACCGTGTCATTTGCATAACTTCAGGTGCTACATTGAAGTCAAGGAAACTTGGTGCAGCAGCCTTCGCCTCCTTCGTCCATTGAGTTAGAATCAACGACTTTGGAATACATGTGTAATCCAAGTGCTTCAGAACATGCAGTTGATGGCAACATGGAATTCCTACAGTCTTAAACTTCCTACACGAGCATGTGACGGTTTCCGAGACAACATCAAAAGATACGTCAAATCTAATGTTCTTTTCCTTGTACTTTGACAGAACAAAATGTAGAGAGTCATCTGATAAGGACTGAATTTTTTCGTCAATCCGGTACAAATTCTCCTCTTGAAGTTCGTCTTGGAAGAAACCAAATGATGCTCGCGTATAAATTTGACCAGCATGGCTTTCTAGGTCTGTGAGTTTAGTGATCTGGTAGGGCGTTGTCTGCGAACTTAAGCAATCTGCTTCCAACTCGTTGATACGAATTTTACCAATAGTTTGTTCAATTGTACGAACTACGTCTACATATGTCTTCTTCTTTATCAGGGCACGTCCGAGTGCATCATTCAAGGACTCGCTTCTTTGTGTGGATCGCAAATTGGCAAAGAAATGACCCGTTGGATATGCTTGAGCCCATAAGTTCCGAGTATTTCCCTTCTCTATCACCCATGGATGGTTTTCGACGTTGAATTCGGAAATCACTCTAGACCATTCTCTATCAAATTCGCTGGTTGTCCACCACGAACTCATACATCTATTAAATGATGTGCTAAATTTGTTGTCACCAATGTTAGCTTGTACATTGCGAGATAGATGCCAGGAACATAATCTGTGCTTAGCATAAGGGAAAACACATTTGATAGCCCTCTGCATTGCCATATCCCCATCTGTCACAACTGAAAGAGGCGCTTTATTCAGCATGGCTTGTAGAAAATTTCGCAGCACCCACTCGAACGATTGAGTCGTTTCGTCAGCTATGATCGCAGTAGCAAAAACTATTGTGCTATGGTGATGATTGACACCGACAATAGGAAAAATTGGTCGTGCATAGTAATTACCTTTGTAAGTTGTGTCGAACGCAATAACATCACCGAAGCAAGTGTAATCTGATCTCGATGTTGAATCAAACCAAATAAGATGCTGCAATGCCCCTGATTCATCTGTGGAGTATGTCATAAAAAACCCTGGATCATCATCTTTCTTGTACTCAAAGTAATCAAGGAGTGCATTCACATCCCCATTGACAAGCTTCTTTGCTTTACCTCTATCAAGTGCATTGTACAGGTCTTTACTAGTAAATCCAACATTACGAAATCCCCCTGCCTGATTCATGAAATATTTCATTACCTTTGATGTCCCAACACCAACATCTTTCAACGTTGTTGCCTCAGCCACATCAGCCTCAGTCACACCTCTATTTGAACGCATAAATGGTGTCATAAGAGGTGTGCACAATGCATGATTATGTTCGTGGAAAGACTTACTTAGAACCCACTGATCTTTTGTTTTTGTTGCTGTGACAACGATTTTGGCCTTGCATCATGTTCGTGTAACTGGCGTATGCGCACGTCGACGATTAACATTTTCGACTTTCGAACACCTAAACCCTTCTTTTGAACAACAAAATTCTTGTGTCTTCACATTCCCTTCGCCACCCAGCCGTGATGTTCCTCGACGTTCACTAAAACCTTGTTTCATTGCGTATTCCTTGTAAAAATTCCAAGCTTCCTCACGTGAAGAAAAGAGCTGACCTACCAACCGTTCCGAATCATCAACGGTCAACTTTTCATCTTGCAAATTCCCGCTACCATTAACATCGTTGGATGGAATATCTTCCATTTTCTTAAACACGATCGGTTGAAGTAGTCCAAACTTTTCCTGCACAGGACTTCTGTTGTGTTGCTTTCATTTTCAGGTACTAAATTCGGTAGGTGGTGGTGGTTGATGGTGGTTGAAAGCATTTAGAGCAATTTATTTCTTCCTTCCTACAAAGTTAACGTGCAATAAATTCTATTTTATTATCGATACATTTTTTCCCTCTACTGAAAAAGTTTCGATCCTGTTGTAAAATTCCATGATACGTTGCCAAATCTGCGCGAAAATATCGAATCTTTCTTTCCTTCACGATAAAATTTATCGATACTTTCAGAAACAATGAATTCTCATAGGTTATTGTAAATAAAGTTTCGATACAATTTTCCCCTTTCTGAAAATATTTCGATACTGTTGTTAAATTCTCTGATACGTTACCGAATCTGCTCGAAAATATCGATTCTTTCTGTACAGGACGATAAAAATTATCGATACTTTCAGGCAACATTATTCCAACTTACTAAATATGTTTCTATACTATTGTAAAAAGAAAGTATTGTTAAATGAAATGCGAATTAAAGTTTTCATTCCAGTTAAATTTACTTATGTGGTATTTTGCTTTCCTATAAATACCCACGAATTCCACCATCACTTACTCATTCCAAATTCTCTCTAAACACCGAGCCCAATCTTTGCTCACCTTATGGCAAAATTTCAGGCAACATTTTATTTTCTCGATACTTATTTTCAGTCAACAATCACCACCAAAATGTCACTGAAAGATTTAATACAGTTGACAACAATCGAGGTTAGTAAACACGGCCACAAACAAATTTCTTCCATGGAATGTCGAATCCCAACACCGTCAGCAAACAAAACACACTACGTTATGAAGCTTACGAACGAAACAGACGTTCGTAACATGTATGACCGCCTCAATTCCGTCGGAGCTACAGACGTCGATTTACATGTTAAGTTTGACGACGTCAACGCCGGCGAAGGTAGTTCGTCTGCACCCGTACAACCTGATCCAAACACTGAACGTGCACCGTCTTCACCGGATGTTGATGCGGCTGCGGATGAGCTGCAACTTTTTATGTACAGGCGTAGACGAAGAAAACAACAGCTGATCGAAGAACTAAACCTAAGTTCAGACGTATCCACTGACTACGATGATTCAGATTAACAATAAACTTCTGAAATTATCTTCCAATTATGTTATATGACGTCTTATTTCATCCTTTATCCCTTACTTGTCCACTGGCTCCAAATAAAATTTTGATACATTATTCCCCCTTCCTGAAAATGTTTCGATACTGTTGTTAAATTCCATCATTCATTAGCGAATCTGCTCGAAACTATTGATAGTTTCTTAACGTTACGATACAATTACCGATACTTTAAGAAACAAAGGATTCCAATAGCTTACTGGAAGAAAAAGTTTCGATACATTTTCACCCTTTCAGTAAAAGTATCGATCTTGTTCTAAAATTACATGCTACGTTAGCAAATAGGGTCGAAAATATTGATACTGTACTCCTATTTGCAAACAATTATCGATACTTGTAATTCACATATGGATCCCCATTGCATACTGGAACAAAAGTTTCGATACGATTTACACACTATTAATAAAAAACCCGATACTTTTGAAAGAAAATTAATGTTTCCGTTACGAATATCGTTCGAAAATATCGATGCTTTTACAAAAATATCGATAATTAACAAAAACTAAAGGCTTCCCATAGCTTAATGGGAACAAGATTTTCGAAACTTTTTTCCATGTTTTAATGAAATTATCGATACGTTTGCAAAAAATTTCATGTTCCCGGTATATTTTTACTGTATTCTTTATTCATTACATCAATGTATCCGGTTTATTATTACCGTTTTCATTATACACTTCTACAACTTTGCTTTCCAGTGTTATGTCATTTCACTTGTATCACATGCACCGTTTACTGCTCCTCCTGTATAAAGTTGAAACCCTTAATCCCCAAAACGAATCTGATTCTTTCTTTTCAGTATCGTGTCTTTTCACTTCTACCTCCCTGTATCACGCATGCACCGTTTACTGCTCCTACTTCTCCACATTTACTTCTATAACCCCGGAAAACGAGGAGAAGAACGATTCTGATTCTACCTTTTCAGTTTCGCGTCTTTCCAATGTATCACATGCACCGTTCTGTTCATGTACCTTCTCCTCATTTATTTCTATAACCCGGGAAACGAGGAGAACGAACGAATCTCTGCCTTTTCAGTCTCATGCATTATCACTTTCCCTCCCAAACGGAAATTGCCTATAAATTAACAACTCCTCTATTTGCTCTTCACAACATCTTCAATTTTATCTACTCAACCCTTTCCTTTGCTTTTATAATCAGTTCTCTTTCACAATCTTCTATTATAAAATGAGTTCAAGTAGAAGTTCAGGTAAAAATCCCCAGTCTTTCGCAAAGAGGAAGATTGAATTCGAGACATCATCAAACAATGATGATGATTTCTATATTGATTCTGATTCTGATAATGACGAACAACTAGGCCACGAGGCATTGAAATCCACCAAATGCTTCAGGAGTTTCTTCGAGGCATTCAATCGAATGAACTCTATCAACGACCCTACTACTCCATGGCAGTGTCCAGCATGCCACGGAGGTCCTAGTGCCTCTAAGTCGTTTTCTGGCCTTCAGTCCCTACTCACCCATGCAAAAACCAAAGGAGGAGAAAAGCTGAAAATTCATCGCCTCCTTGCTCAGTTGTTGGACGAGGAATTACGAAGAAGGGGTACTTCGGCCACTCCTCAACCTCAACCTCAACGTCACGCTTCAGGCCAATAGCGTGGTCTGAGTAATGATGCTGCTATTGTCTCCCCCCCCCCCGCCTTCAAGCCACCAGGGAGCTCATCACCAAATACTCTGGCCACCCATGGTGATGATTAGGAACACACAACATCATAGAGATGGAGATGGGAAGGTAGTTATATAACTTCTGAATTATGTTTTCATTAATATTATAATACTTAACTTCTTATTTCTTTAATTTTTTGCTTCAGTGGATTGACATGGGAAACCAAGACCTTCTCAACACTTTCAGTTCCTATGGTGTTGTTGCCAAGGCTCGCCATTCATATGGTCCAGAAGGCCATCGTGGGATGAGCCTTCTGATTTTTGAGAGCACGGCAAGAGGTTATCTAGATGCTCAGCGTCTTCATAACCAGTTTGCTGCCCAAGGTTTCGGGTTAGATGCTTGGCAACGTCATGCTCCATCCCCTCCATCCAGCCAGCGCCAACTATATGGTTACATGGCTGAAAAAGAAGACATACACATCTTCAACCGCCATCTCCAAGGTTTTCTCTATCATTTTCTTCTATTATTAATAACAAGATAAACTTCTGCTCATACTTATGCAAAAAAAAATTTGTTCATTAGGTAACCAAAAGGTCAAGTTTGAGATGCGACCATATGCAGAGATGGTTGGACAGCAAGCTGGTGCTGGAACAAGTTCCATGGGTGGCAGGGGGACTTGAAGGGAGGAGGCTTGAAGGGACAATGAATTCAGAATAAAGAAAAGATTGATGGTCTAATATTTATGTGCAGTTCAAAGACCGTGCCAGATTGTTTCCAATATCATAAAACTCTATTACATGATATTGGAAACAATCCGGCTTGATCTTTGTATTGCACATAAATATTAGAAGATCAATCTTTTGTTTCTTCTCAATTTCTTTTTATTTCCGTTGCCATCTCGTTTTGTAATCTTTTCCTTTTGTAATCTTTTCCTTTCTATCTGATGCACTAGTATTTTCTTGATTCTAATTCATATAAACGATTTAATAGAAGTTTCCATAATTTTTATAAAGTATCCATACTTTTTCGAAAGTATCCCTACCTCTCATAGAAGTATCCAAACATTTAATATAAGTATCCATATGTTTCATTTAAGTATCCATACTATCGACCCACAATTGAACCAGTTCCAATGTTTTTCTTAAATTATCGATAATATTGTATAAGGTATCGATTCTTATTGGCTACCTATTACGTTATCCTAGTACAACATATATTGATAAAAAGTATCGATAAACTTTTCAAAAGTATGGATACTTTCGAAATCAACATATCTGGTACCGCTTTACCGAATACATTATATACCTTATAACAAATTAGACGCTACCGGTTTTGTTATGTCTGACCTTTTACTTAAATTTGCCGGTTACCATTATTTTATCATTTTTTAGTGGTTTTTACCGGAAAGATCATTTCATATCAACATATCCGGTACCGCTTTACCGGTTACATTATATACACAATCATGTTTCCGGTAACGCCGTATATTAGCCGCATGGTAGAAAAATCCCTCTCCACCCACGTTCACAGAAGCAATCGAAACGCACGTTGCGCCCGTTTTGCGCAACTTTGCACGTTGGTCTATTAAAATGGAAAATTCTACAATAATATCGCACACGAATATACACCAACTCTTTGCCAATAAATATAAGACAAAATTATAAATTTATATTTTTAATAATGAACATCATCTGTTTTTTGGTTTAGACACTTATTGTGTTTTACACCACTAACTTTTATTTTAGGGTAAACTACATAAATAGTCCCTCGACTATGCTCCAATTATCTTTTGCATCCCTCGACTATCAAAAGTTACAAACTGGTCCCCTGACTTAAAAAAATAACAAATTGATCCAGTGCCGTTAAAAATTTAACGGCTGGTGACATGGCAGTTAACAAAAATTGGCATAATAACACATTTAGTCCTCAACTTTTACACTTTGTTTAACTTTGCCCTAATTCTAAAAAATTGACCCCTAACATTTCAAAATTCTATCAATTTAATCCATTTTTTCTCTCCACACAATCCTAAACAAGAACGGTCTTCTTTCTAAAACAAATTGTTTCTCCACCTATGATACGAAGGTCCTTGCAAGTTGCAAGCATATGATACGAAGCTAAAGTTTCAATATTTTTAAGTTGAGTCCCTTTCTCTCCACCTACACAATGGACTGGGTTTTTCACTAGAGAAATTTAGTCCAATATCTTTCTCCAATAGAGCACCCATTACTGCCTCCACCACAAAGCTTGCCATCCAATTCCGACAGTATCGGTTTCAACAAGGTTAGTCCTATTGCACTACTCATCATCATAATCATAGCCATCGTTTTCTTTCTTTCCGGTTTGATTCACCTAACGGTTAGATTCTTGAGATGTTCACGTTCCATTAGAGAGCCCCATGATTCTGACAATGTGACCGCCCTCCAAGGCCAGTTGCAGCAACTATTCCATCTCCACGATGCTGGTGTCGACCAATCTTTAATAGATACGCTCCCTGTTTTTTACTACAAATCCATCATAGATGTAAACAACCCTTTTGATTGCGCGGTTTGCTTGTGTGAATTCGAGCCCCGAGATAAGCTTAGATTATTGCCAAATTGCAGCCATGCCTTCCACATGGAGTGTATCGACACTTGGCTTCTGTCCCATTCCACCTGCCCTTTGTGTAGAGCCACCTTACTCCCTGATTTCTCTCCAATCAACACCTCTTCAGTTTCACAACCACCCCTTGTTTATGTTCTTGAATCTGGGACTGGGATTCACAGCTCAAGAGAGACTGAGATTGTCACCGATAGAGAAAGAGAAAGTGTTCTAGGAAGAAGCAATTCGGTTCTGAGATCAGTTTCCAATCTGGGTCTTTCTGGAGACACCGAATCATGTGAAATCCTGGAAAATGATGAAGCCAACCAACAAGTAGCAATGGTGGATTCTGGGGAAAAAGTTGTGCCTGTTAAGCTAGGGAAGCTTGAAAAAAGAGTAAGATATTGGTGGGAACCTAAAAAATTATACACATGGATTGTGTGGAGAGAAAAAATGGATTAAATTAATAGAATTTTGAAATGTTAAGGGTCATTTTTTTAGAATTAGGGCAAAGTTAAACAAAGTGTAAAAGTTGAGGACTAAATGTGTTATTATGCCAATTTTTGTTAACTGCCACGTCAACAGCCGTTAAATTTTTAACGTCACTGGATCAATTTGTTATTTTTTAAGTCAGGGGACCAGTTTGTAACTTCTGATAGTCGGGGGATGTAAAAGATAATCGGAGCATAGTCGGGGGACTATTTATGTAGTTTACCCTTTATTTTAAAAGAAAAAAAATTAAAAACCAAGAGATTTTTTTCCTAATTAATGTCATTAAAATATGGGTTAATTGCATGTTTGGTGTATGAATTATACTCATTCGTCAATGACATATTTTTCAAAAAATATATATTTTAAGATATAATATCAAGATTAGTCCTAATAACACACTATTTTTTAATTTCAACCTTAATATTTAAAAATTAAAAATATTTATTCTTAAAAAAATTATAAAAAAGTATTCAAACTAATCTTAATTAACGTGGCCTAATATTAAAATTAAAATTAATTTTTTTTTGAAAAATATGCGGGCCTCGTTAAAAACCCCCACTAGACCTAATAGGGGGAAAAGAGTACCCAAAAATTTATTAATCTCGGATGGTTTATTACACAATACATCTGATAACGTCTATAACACCTCAGGCACTCGTCCCATGAACCACTGCCCAACCCAATGTTTATCATTCAACTTCCTAAATTAACGCTTGATCCCTACCTATCCCGCTCCTTGCAAGTGTGTGGGCAGCAGAATTTTGCTCCCTGTACACGAATATTAGTTGAATGCCCAACTCGTCTAACACTCTCCTGCATTTTGATACAATACCCGCGAACACTGTGGGGGCTTGGACAACAAAATTAAAATTAATTTAATTCTAATATTTTATATTTTTAATTAATATGTGGCCTAATATTAAAATCACACAATATAAATCAAGACTTATAAACCCATGCAAAGTCAGATTTCATAAAAAAATATCATCGTCATCCATGACTCCGTAACCCATACTTAGACGGTTGAAACCAAATTATAAATCAGATGATGGGAAATCGGGTATTGGGTAACCAGTTGAATCACTTTTTCTTTTTCAATTGGTCTTAAACGAAAATCGAGCGAAATTAACTTTTGTCGCTATCGGTTTTATTGGGTTAAATAAGGAGAATAATAAAAACAAAAGTTTTGACAAATTTTAAAATAATTTTTTTAACTTTATTTTTAATACATTTTACAAATTTTAAAATAAAATTCATTTTTTTAATTTTTAAACCTTAAGGAATAAATTTATAGAATATGTACATATTGAGAGTTAAATTTATCGGAGTACTTTTCAAACTACGGTCAAATTAATTAAATGTATAAGTTTTTAGGACTAAAATTATTATTATATAATATCACATCATCATCTCTGTTAATTCATAACGATCAGTGATCATAGTAGAAAAATGTATCATTAGAAACTATTTTTGCGGGGAAAAAATAGTATGATGACCAAAATAAAAGAGAAGTGACAATTTGGTGGTTAATAGTGTAGTTTATCCTATTTCATATTAGTAGTGTATATCAATAAATAAAATTAATAATGTATATCGATGTATGACATTATTGATGAGTTCCCTATTAAAAAACACTATATGTATTCTTATAAAGTATTTCAATATTATTTTAGTAAATAATATTTTAAATATCATCTCACCGCTTGCTATCCACGTAAATGGTATACATGTGGCATGAATCACTTTGTCTAAGTGCATCTAATGTTATTTTATGAGATTCGAATTCAAGCAGTTTTTTCTGTAATATGTGTACCTTATCAAAAGATTAAAAAAATATAAACATATATAATCACTTTAAGGCCATTAAAAATTATAAATTAATGTACTCCACAGCTTAACATCTATTTCTAGATACTATGGTGGCAATTGTTATCCATTTCTTTGAACCCATTTTACAAAATTCTGATGATCTCTAGCTACACCAACAAACTATCGATTTTATTTATGATATAAGAAAATAATTTTGCAAGTACAAACACAAGTTTCATTTTATATCCTTAAATAAGATAGTACACTCGTTTCCTTGTCAACGTTATCACCATTTTCAAAAAATATTGAAGATGGAATTGTATAAATTCAACTAAGAATAATGAAAAATTCGAATCAAATTAATTTCTTAATGCATTAAATAAAGTTATAATACGAAATTATACAATGTTATCTATTAAAGGGGGAAAAAAGAAATAGAGAAAACGGGGAATTTAAGGGAAAACATACAATCACTATTAATAATCACGCATATATATAATGCATGATGTCCTGTTTTTTTATGCATAACACAATTTCAAGGTATTGTTTGGCAAGCCGACGACATTGGAATTAGTCGTCCATTGTTCAAAACAAGAACAGCCCAAATCTAAAACTGTATATCTTTTGGTCTAAACTTCAAAGTTCTATAAACTAAACAATAACAAAAGGCGAAACTTTTGATTAAAAAAAATTAAATGAAAAACAAATGCGTGAAGTGTAATTTTTTTAAATTTTAAGTACTTAAAGTTTTTGTTTGTAAAAATAAATGCTTAAAGTTTTAAAAATTATAATTTTAAGTCTCTAAAACTTATTTTTTGTTAAACAATTTCATTATCTAATAAAAATATGACACATGTATTATTTTAATTTATATTTTATTTTAATTATTTTTTGTTTTTAATAATTTAAATATTTTTTTAAAAAAATATTAAAATAGTCCCCAAATCCCCAAATTATCAACGACGCCGCCGCCGACTCGAACTTTTCAGTCGCTGGACCCAGCCGACCATTTCCCTCAACGTTTCGTTGTCGAAAATTAGCGAACGGTGTGACAATCGAACATTAAACGATGAATGTTAAAAAAGCCGATCGATTGGCACACTGTTTGTCGATTTTCGGCAACAAAACATTAGGGGAAATGGTCGTATGGGTCTGGTGACCGAAAAGATGGGGTCGACGACGACGATTGGTAGTGGTAACTGTGAGAATTTGGAGATTAAAATTTTGTTATATTTAGGGATTTATGGACTGATTTGAACATTTTTAAAAATATTAGGATTTTAAAAAATACATTTTAATTTTTTTTTTCCAAAATTAATTAAAAATCAATATTTTTGCTCATGTGTCGCGTTTTAAATGGATAACAATCTTTTAACAATCGGCCACCTAAAATTATGACTTTTGAAACTTTAGACACATGCTTTTACAAAAAAATACTTTAAGCACCTAAAGCTCAAAATATGTATATTTTGGACACTTATTTTTCATTTAAGCCTAAAAATGTATTATAAAATAATTATTTGCACAACAAAGAAATTTTGTTTGACAAACCCATTGGGTGGTCCCAATAAAAAAAAGTTCTTATATTAAGAGATCTAGATTTCTGGGTGTTTAAAAATAACTGGCCCGATTGACCTGGCCCGTTAATGCGACAACCCGAACCATAAAAATAAAGTATTCTTCTTTAAAAAATTATCCAATCCGCCATTTCATGGGTCAGGACCGAATCACAAAATTCTAAATTTTTGGTACCCGACTAACCGGACGTATTTAAAATTAAAATAATTTTATATTTAATAAATACATATTTTTTATATTAAACTAGCAAAACCTCTTAAATTGCAATCCTTTGTGTCTCGTTTTCACCCAAAAAAATAATGAATTTAGCCAGCCCCAAAGCACCTTTAACTCTAAGGTAAAGCTCTTGCCCGAGATATCAATTCTCTGCTTACTGTCATGGGTTGAATTTAGTGGACTTAAAGTCAATCTCCTCACTGCTACTCGAGCTATTTACCGCGGCAGTCGGCACAATGTTTATCATACTTGCCATTGCATTGATAGATTAACTTCGAATCATTGTACGTGTTTTTTTAACAGATTAAAAAATAATAAAAAGTGTGAATTGAGTACCCAGTATTCGATTAACGTGTACCCGATAGTCAGGGCTGAGTACCGAATTTGAACACCCTTATTTAAATTTGAGTAATTTATCTGCACGGTATCTACAAATTTTCAAATGACTAAAAATAAATAATATACTATCACATTAAATGTTGAAAAATTGTTTGTGTTCTTGATTTTCTTTTTGGGCTCCCCCGAATGCTGAAGCTGGCATGGCTGGCCCTTTTGAACTATCTTTACGGTTGTGTCGGTCCATTAAGCAGACAGGTAATTACCCCCTTACATATTGTTGGTCCAGCAACATATTTCATTACCCACTTAGGAATTCAGTTGTTTTTTCGTTTGAGACTTGGTAAGGCAGCTGTTTTATTAGGGGATAAATTCTGGTGATTCTACTTTTTGGCCAAATTAAGGTTTTAGTTTAATGATTAAGTAAAATTGTGAATACTTTTTCAGTAATCCAATTAAGTTTTCAGTGCTGCTCCATGCTGTCATTTAGTGTTTTCTTTTATGTATTATAATTGTTTACCCTATTCGCAGATATATTACGTACGCAAAAAAAAAGTAAGTGGTTCAAAACAACATTATTATTATTATTATTTTGAACAATTTCTACTTAAGGGGTAGAGAAATTTACTACTAATGTGTTTTGAACCTACAACATAAGGCAGAAGAGATGGTGTCAACCGAGAGTTTTAATCGCTAGTAATTATTGACAAAACAACGATATTTTTTTAAACAAAAGAAGGGAGACTGCGTCTACTCTTGCTGAAAATTAATCCATGACCTAGGGGAGAAGGCGAAATAAAGTGTTTCTGTTGAGTTTAGAACTCAAGACTTAAAGAAACGGAGAACTATTCAGTATCGATATGTCTCACAAAGTGTATCATTCACTGTGGTAGAACTATTCAGTTTGCTACAAATATTGGACACATTTCTTATTTCAACCAATTTGATATGGACGTATCATCCTCCGTGACATAAATTACAAACGACAAACAATAAATCAATTTGTTGTAAGGTATATTGTCCTGAATTTCATACCCATGCCTTTAAAGTAAAGTTGTTCATTGGTGGGGTTGCTCTTTGGGAAATATATTCCAATTTTTTTTGTTAGAATTTGATCTATTATTTGAAATGTTTTTTTATATTTATAGATAAATATAAAAAATGTATGATAAATTCAATTGTAAATATTTATATTTTTCAATTTCATTTTTAATAATTTTGAGTTAAAATTGACTCTTAAACTTTAAATAATAAATTATTTTTTAATTGAAATATTATCTTTTTTGTGCATAGAAAAAATTAAGGTTTTAGTCAATAATTAAGAAAAATGATGATTTGATTTTTTTTTGATTGAGAGACAACATTTGACTATTTTTAAAAGATTGAAAACTAAAGTTAACTTAAAAATAATAAGGACTAAATTGATTAAATATGTAAACATTAAATGTTAAATAACATTTATCATCATTATTTTTAAATAATTGTTGTTAACTAATAATTTAGATTAGACTAAACAAGCTCAAATAACAAAAATATGACATTGGACATATCAATTTAAGGGAAAAAATTCAATCTTGGTTATGAGTAAATATTTTTTTATTTTTCTGTTATAGACAGATCTTATCCCGTTCATAAATTAAAAAAAAACAATGTGTTTAAATACTTTTAAACCCACATTTTCGATAACAATCATAAAAATCGATATAAAACAAGTAAAAACCTTTTATTCGGTGCTTGAATTATTACCATGATTTAATACAATAACCTTTACATATAAACTCTAAATTTAATTTCATAAAATTATAAACGTATTTTTAAAAACATCTAAAGATTTAAACACTAAAAAGATCCCAACTATAAACTAAAAGATGAGAGTAAATTTGTTAGAAGTAACAGATTTAATGTGAAAGTAAAGATTCACAGTTCCAACACAAATTTTAAATACAGTTGAAAGTAAAGGTTTAGTGTGAAAGTAACGAATAATATGACATTGGTACCCACCGAATATCGAGTTCAGAAAATTAAAATTCAGTCTCTATTTCGATCACACCGAAATTAGTTTGGAGTTAAAATTTATCGGATTCAAGACCGGATCAAGTAATCGAATTTTTTTGTCCACCCCTAATAATAAAGAGTTATATATATATATTTGATTTGACAAAACAAATGAATGAATGGGGGCCCATGATATACATACAGCTTTGATGATTGATGTAAAAATTAATATAATAATATTATGTATACGTGGCTCTTCTCTAATCAATCATTTTGAGACCCCCACCTCGTAATGCCATCCAATCATGTCTCCAACTTGACTTTTTGATCAAGTGTTGTTTGAACACTACAACATAATATAATAGTTACAGTATCCTCTGAATTTTAATTATATATATATGATAAAAATATAGGAGTAATATTATTAATAAAACACACTACAATCATATAATTATAAATAATTACATCCAATTCATTTACTTGATGAAATTGACATTGCCAGCGCTATTTAATTTAGTTTAAAAAATAATAATAATCATATAACTTCAAACTTAATTGCCAACTGATCTTTTGAGGGGTGGTCTATTCTTTGCACAAATTCCATTCCAAACCGAATTGCTGATTTCATATTTAATGTATTACTTTATTGATTTTATATATTGGCAATTAACGGATAGATGATAACGATTTATATTAGTTGATTTAATCAGCGGATTGTATTAGTTGATTTAATTAGCGGATTGTATTAGCTGATTTTATAAAAGTATTTTTGTAAAATTAACTGATAACTTACAATTATTTAATTATTTAAACAAGCAAAATAACATACAAGGACATGATTATATTATATACTTGTTTGAATAGATTATTAGTTATCAATATTTTGTATATTCATAAGATTATTGTAGAACTAAATATTTTGATATAATAATTGAAAAATGTTTTGGACTAAATTGAAAAGAATTTAAAATATGTTTTTAGTCAAAACAACTTGAAATTCCAGTAGCCAAAATTCGTATCGATACGCTTAGTCAGTATCGATACGGTGTGTCTTAAAACCCCAATGGCTAGTTCGCGTACCGATACGCCCAACTACCCCAACGGTCTTTTAAATTGCAGAACCGTACTGATACGCTTGCCACACATATCGATACACACCAGCTGAAAAAGTGCTCAACGGTTATTTCCTTATCGGGACCGTATCGATACAGATTGAAGAGTATCGATACGCTAAGCTGTAGAACTGCATTTATGGTGAGAAATAAAGACTCCAACGGCTCCAATTCAACCCCAACGGTCTACAACGGCTATGAACTCAATTAGAATTATAAAAGGGACCTCCAAGCATCAAGGAAAGGCTAATGCTTCAATTGTCAACAACATTACGATGAAGAAATTCCCTTAGAGCTTAATTGTACATTTCTAGTATAGACAACATTTCTGAGCCAAAATTGTCAAATTTATTCAAGTGTTTAGGATTGGGTGAGTGGGCTTAAGAGTGCAAACTATCTACTTAGTGAGAGATTTTAAGTTTGCTCAAATTTCTCTTGTGAAGAGGGTTTAGTCAAGATTTGAGTGTGTAAAGGTTGCCTCCTTAGCCTAGAAAATGGAAAGAAATTCAAGAATAAATTTGGTGAAATCCTTAGTGGGAAGCTAAGGTACTGGATGTAGGTCATTGTTTAGAAGGCTGAATCACAATAATTTCTTGTGCATATCTTTTAATTTTTGCTTTCATCACTTCCACCCAATCAACCTTCTCCACAACTTGACAATCTATAACGGTCGAAGAAAATCGAGCCTATCAATTATGAAAAAAGTAATATAACATTACTAACCATATTTGAAGGATCTATATATTAATTTATTATTTATATAATTATTTTTAATATAATTTAATTAATTATAGAATTTAAATACAAATATAAATGTATGAGAATAAAAAAGAAAAAATAGTTTACAAACGTCACAATGTAAATACATGACAGTGAAAAATTAAAATAGAAAATATTAAATTTAGGTTATTCAGAGATTTTTGATAATTATTAAGGATAAAAGAGTCTTTATGACTCTTATGTCAAAACCTTTAATTTCAAAAAACTCCTATTAGCGGCCTTTTCAAAATTAAAGGTTTCACCCCAATTCGCTAGTCACCAAACATCTAAATTAGGGGGATTTAACTGGTCAAACTTTTAATATTAGCTCAAGTCTCTGATTTTAGTTCAAACCGTTATTTACCAAATATGACCAATATATAATTTAAAGTTCTTATGAAACTCAACAAGTAGTTTTAATGGAATTTGGGTTCAACATATTACTTTGTAATCACCTTTAAATTATTTATAAAAATTGTGGATATAAATGTTTAATCAAACTTTAAGAGCAATTTGGAAAGCAAAGGCAACAACCTTTCCAACAATTGATGAAATTCCATTTGTACTTACAATCTCACCTTTTTTTATCTTCTTTTGGACCAATGGAGTTGTACTTCTTTAGCGCAGGTTTGCTAGTGTTACGACTTACGAGGAATACCACCAAGACATTATAATTTGGGGTGGGTGGGTCCAATAATGCTCAAAATATCTTTCCCCTAATGATTTTAAATCTGAATTACCAACGTGGCATTCACAAATCACAATGAATTGAGATTTGACTTTTATCATATTTAAATTATGTATTAGTTTTTTTGTTTAATTCAATTATATGTATACGATTTTCTCGAAATATATTTTAATTATTAGTGTGATTATACTTAAATCCAATTATATATGTTTGAATATGTATTACTTTGCTTTACTTACAAGATATGGCATCATATGAATTTAAAACTTAAAATGGAATATACTTTCTAAATATGGAGGAAGCTGACAGAAATCACTAAACAAGGTTCAACAGACCTTAATGCTTCAAAAATATGAATCCAATTAGCAGTTTATTGATATTTATATCCAGCAGAGTGCTTTTTTTAGTTCATCAAACAAGTTAGAAACTATTGAGTCCGAAAGTGTAATTAGTCAGTATTTGAATCCTGTCATCGTCACCTATTTGCTGCAAATATCGAGAGACGAGGCTTAAGGTGGTGCCTGTGGTGGCTTCATCTGCAAATAGATTTGCGGGGTGTTGATGGCGGTTGCCGTTGATGAGGTAAAACAGAGGTTGCGGGTCATTTGATGGAGAGGTTCTGATGGAACAATGGCAGCAGAAGGGGAGGTAGCCAAGTATGAGAATCCTGATGATGCTGCAGTAGAGAACAGTGGCATTGAGGTAGCACTGACTTGACTTTGCATTTGCCACGCCCAATTGGGGAAGCCTTGCGGAGGACCGGTTTCAACTCTTGTCACCGCCGCTCTTTCCTGCCAAACAATTCGAGTGATACGTAAGATCAATCTGATAATTCGTTGAAGAGGCAATACAAATCGAAAACAATGTCATTGGTTAATGAGACATCATGTCCATGGAATACCGAGGTAGCCATTGTTTTGATTATTTCAGGTTAGTGTCAGGTTGACTAACATCTTGCAAACATAATACATACTATGTAGTCCCTGAAACTACTTACACACATAATTAACATTCCAGAAAATGATTAAAAACGCTTCGAACTAACACATACTAGACACCATGGTTCATTGGTTTGCAACAAAATGAACAATACATGTGGGTTGGTTTGGGAAGTATTACGAATTGATCGGGATGCGGATATTTGCTGTATTCCATGCAAAAGTCCAAATGATGGAAGGACAGAACAAAGGTTTAAAGACCCAGAAGTAGTGCAATGAGTTTTTTTACCTCGCTAGGAAAGTACGCAGGACACGCACTATTCCAGAAAATTGGCTGATCTGAAGTCCCCGCTAGCCCTTTGTGAGCTGAACCCACCGTTGCCGCAGCAGTGTTCGCCACCTGCAAAGTAAATTGTGGAGAATATTAATGATAATACACCATCCATCTACAACAAGGAGAGGTCAAGAAACGAAACTGTCGTCCAAAAAACAGACTGTATGTTTCCTAAATTTAGCAAGCAACATTCTATCCTAATGATTGCAATAGACATCATTATTTACTAGTAGATCGAACAACAATGCTCTCAATGTGGTAAAAGTAAAACATACAAGAGAATTAGATTAGTTCAAAGAAAAAGTTACCCTCAAACTCTTCCCTCCATTTTTTTCGAAAGATCCAGAACAAAAATGGGGATGTCCCTCATTTTCTACGGACTCATTGCCAATGGGTGGAGATATCCCCAGGTTCAGATCAAGGTTGTGACAACTGCCTGCATAAAACCACATTTAAACACAAGTTAACAAAGCACTTTCTTATCAGTCACGGAATAAGAAGTAACCAGTAACAAGTGGTACCTTCCTTACTGGTATCAAGGATAATCTCCCCTTCATATGAACTCGGCTCGAAGTTGGTGACTGCTTCCCTTCCATTGCATTTGATAGCTGCCTTGTCATAAGCCCTGATTTCCAGAAAAAATCAAAACGTAGACATATGTTGGATGGAACCCAATTGAGGTTGAGAATTGAGGACAATAAATTGAGTATCAGGTAGAGTGTAATTCATGATCATTAGGACCTTGCAGCTTCTACTTCACTGTCGAATAGCCCGAGATAAATATACCTGCAAGCAAGCATTGTAGTCCCCACTATAAAACACTACCCCAATTGTTTTTCCTCTTTCAATTTAGGCATCTTAGAATTGTTTTTCCATTAAAAAAGAACCAAAAAACAATCCGAGAATTAATTCTCGGTTCGACACCAAGAGGCACTCAAACATTTCACATCTTTACTATGTTTGATACAAAATTGAAAATTTCAAAAACAATTGTCCTCACTTTTTGCCAAGGAATTGTCCCATCCGAGCTTCCCACCGGCCACATTTGTGCAGCGTCACTCCACGATATTTCGAGCTTCCCCTTGAAAAGCCTGTACTCTGCCGCCTAAGTATGTGCACAAATTCTTCCTTTGTCAAATTCTTCATCTGTTCATCACCAAAAGAAAGAAGGCCACAACTTAACTATCATTCACAGTTCAAACCATTTAGCTTTTATAGTGAGTTTCGTTAATCAATATTTTCTATAGCAGGAATCAAATTCCAACCTGTTTCATATCGTCTTCATAATCACTAAGGCTGAAATTGATATCAGCATCAACCCCTCGGAATTTAATAGCCGCTCGATCATAGGCTCTGAATCAAACATACCCAGATTTTAGAAAGAAAAAATTAGGATAAACCTAAGTTGATAAACTAAATTAACAGATTATTTTCCAGTAATTTACCTAGCTGCAGCATGAGCAGTGTCAAATCCACCTAGAAAAATCAAAATCCATTAACATTCCGAAGTGAAAAGAGAAAGAAAACCCTTAATAATAAAGTAGTCAACAAAAAAAAAATAAAACAATATTAGCTAATTATATACATACCCAAATATACTTGTTTCCCACAATCCCTGAAAATAAACAGATAAATAAGTAAAAAAAAACTGAGCAAAGTTTTCAAAGGAAAATTCAGTTAAAACCACTTCACAAACCAAATCAAAATTCAGTCACACATATAGCCAATCAGAAATTTCTCTTCAAAATAGAAGAATGAAAAATTACCAAATATGAGATTCCCATCTTCCAGTTCTTCTATAGAAAGTAACTCCTCGATATTGTGAGCTTCGAGATCGAGGTCCTCGACGGCTTTTCTTCACCGCCGTCTGTTGCGGTTGTCGTTGAGTCACCTGCGGGTGACCCGCTTCTTTTCCCTCGCGCGAAAGATCGATCCATTTGTTGTAGTTAGTACAGTTTCCCGAGCTTTGCCCTTCGGTGCCTCGGAAATCAGCTCCAATTCCCTTCACCGGAAATAGTTCCTTAGTAACCACAACAGGTGCGCCGTTGTTTTCGTTCTCGCTTCCTCCACTCCCGACTTTGAGTATGTCGAAGCTTAGAGTGAACGCGTCTCCGTTGGCGCGTGTGGAGCACGACTCATCCTCATCGTTTAGGATTGACGAATTCGAGGTTTCGGATTCGTCCATTTGGTTTCCAGGACATTCATTGAACTTATCCGTAAACAGAACCACGGAGTCAGAGTCTTGAGTCGACTCAGTCGACGCGACATTGAGATTAAGATCTAGCATTTCGTCTCAACTTCTTGTCGAATTAAGTTTTGACTCACAAATTTTTTAAAATAATTAACTCTGAGCTTCAAAAACAGATCATCGGTCAGCGTTTCTTTTCTTCTTTTTCGCTCTGAAAATAATCAAATCCTACGGCCGTAACCGATTTGATCACGACGCTAGCTCGGAGCTCCAAAAAAAGGAATTTCAAATATAAGTAAAAACAAATAAACTTCGGTTCTCTTCCGTAAGACCGAGGAGGATAAGAAAGAAGGGAAAACAGCGTCGTAGGAAGCAAAGTAAGTTCAAAATGAAGCTGGCATTATTGAATTAGTCGGCCGTCGGTTTATAACAGAAACAGATGGTCGCCGGCTAACAGATTCCACAACGAAGAATTGAGAGAGAAGGCGATGGGTCGTATGAAAAAAGCATTACAGAATAGAGACTACAATTTAACAAAGTACAGCAGAATATATATGAACATTTTCTCTCTTTTGGACACCGGATTCTCCGGTTACCGGTATCACTGAGGTTGTTAATTTTTTTGGGTAAACTACTGCAGGGGTCACTTACGTTTAGCGTCTGTACAGAGTTAGCCACCACTTTTGAAAAGTGCATATTAGTAGTCCTCTACGTTTTCGATGTGTAAATACTTGGTCACTCTGACGTTAACTCCGTTAGTCCCCTAACGGATTGCTGATGTGGCGAAAGGATAAATTACTGCAATAGCCATTAAAATTTATCTCATGTACATTTTTTCTCCTCAATTTAAAAAAGTAAACATTATAGTCACTAATAAAAATGTTTCTTTATAATTTCACCCTTAAATTTTTAAAAATTCATTTTTCAATCCTAAAACTTTACAATCAATTAACACAATAATATTATAAATGCTTAGATGAAAAATAGGTGCCCAAAGTATACCCTTTGAAACTTAGGTGCCCAAATTGCTCCTATTTAATAACTCAAACTTAAAAATTTAGTCCACTAACTACTAAAAAATTCGAGTTATTAGAATTTCTATTTTATAATTCAAACTTTATTTTGAATTTTTGAGTCGAGTTTATGAAATTATGAGTCGAGTATTTTCACATCAAACCAAAAAAATTAATTTTTTCGAGTCAATCGAGTTATTGGAATTTCTATTTTATAATTCAAACTTTATTTTGAATTTTTGAGTCGAATTTATGAAATTATGAGTCGAGTATTTTCACATCAAACCAAAAAATTTAATTTTTTCGAGTCAAGTCGAGTTATTGGAATTTCTATTTTATAATTCAAACTTTATTTTGAATTTTTGAGTCGAATTTATGAAATTATGAGTCGAGTATTTTCACATCAAACCAAAAAATTTAATTTTTTCGAGTCAAGTCGAGTTATTGGAATTTCTATTTTATAATTCAAACTTTATTTTGAATTTTTGAGTCGAGTTTATGAAATTATGAGTCGAGTATTTTAACATCAAACCAAAAAATTTAATTTTTTCGAGTCAAGTCGAGTTATTGGAATTTCTATTTTATAATTCAAACTTTATTTTGAATTTTTGAGTCGAGTTTATGAAATTATGAGTCGAGTATTTTCACATCAAACCAAAAAATTAAATTTTTTCGAGTCAAGTCGAGTTATTGGAATTTCTATTTTATAATTCAAACTTTATTTTGAATTTTTGAGTCGAGTTTATAAAATTATGAGTCGAGTATTTTCACATCAAACCAAAAAATTTAATTTTTTCGAGTCAAGTCGAGTTATTGGAATTTCTATTTTATAATTCAAACTTTATTTTAAATTTTTGAGTCGAGTTTATGAAATTATGAGTTGAGTTTATTAGAATTATACAACTTGTGAAGTTGGAAAGTCTGAAGTTTGAGAAATACGGATGTGTGTCAACCTGAAACCTTATGTTGTTATTGCATTTGCACAGCACAAAGTTCCTCACATTACATATAACAATCATTTAGGCTCAAATCTTAGGCACCGCGGTAACCTTTAAGATCAGGTCTAGTATTTAAAAAATTTAATTTTTTGGTTTGATGTAAAAATACTCGACTCATAATTTATAAACTCGACTCAAAATTTTAAAATAAAGTTTGAATTATAAAATAGAAATTCCAATAACTCGACTTGACTCGAAAAAATTTAATTTTTTGGTTTGATGTGAAAATATTCGACTCATAATTTCATAAACTCGACTAAAAAATTCAAAATAAAGTTTGAATTATAAAATAGAAATTCCAATAACTCGACTTGACTCGAAAAAATTAAATTTTTTGGTTTGATGTGAAAATACTCGACTCATAATTTCATAAACTCAACTCAAAAATTCAAAATAAAGTTTGAATTATAAAATAGAAATTCCAATAACTCGACTTGACTCGAACAAATTAAATTTTTTGGTTTGATGTGAAAATACTCGACTCATAATTTCATAAACTCGACTCAAAAATTCAAAATAAAGTTTGAATTATAAAATAGAAATTCCAATAACTCGAATTTTTTAGTAGTTAGTGGACTAAATTTTTAAGTTTGAGTTATTAAATAGGAGCAATTTGGGCACCTAAGTTTCAAAGGGTATACTTTGGGTACCTATTTTTCATCTAAGCATTTATAATATTATTGTGTTAATTGATTGTAAAGTTTTAGGATTGAAAAATGAATTTTTAAAAATTTAAGGATGAAATTATAAAAAAAACATTTTTATTAGTGACTATAATGTTTACTTTTTTAAATTGAGGAGAAAAAATGTACATGAGATAAATTTTAATGGCTATTGCAGTAATTTATCCTTTCGCCACATCAGCAATCCGTTAGGGGACTAACGGAGTTAACGTCGGAGTGACCAAGTATTTACACATCGAAAACGTAGAGGACTACTAATATACACTTTTCAAAAGTGGTGACTAACTCTGTACAGACGCTAAACGTAAGGGACCCCTGCAGTAGTTTACCCAATTTTTTTTCCTGGTTTGACAGAGCTGATGTTTTTTTTTTGATAAAGGACGGAGCTGATGTTAAAAATTGAACAAATACACATTGTGTGTTTTTTATTGTATATTTAGGTAAACTACATAAATTATCATTTAATTTTGTGCTCTGACTTATTTGATTTGTGCAAATAACTCACTCAATTTTACACATTGAATAAATTTGGTCACTCATTCGATAAGCTTAGGACGACGTTATGACATGAAAAAACAAATAATTTAAAATGATAAAAAAAAACACGTGATAAAACGCGTCAGAATGAGTTTTACCTAAACGACTGTGTATTAAGAGTAGATGAGTGAGTAAAGCGTTTCATTACCCTCCAAACACAATAGACACGAAAAATTTACAGTTTTCAATTATTCTGTATAGAGAGAACACTGTGAATCAAAAATTTTATTAGATTTGTGTAGAGAAAAAAGGTTTTCAAGTGGTTGCGGAATTAAAAGTATGAAAAGGCGAGTGTTACGTTCGAGGGGTATGACAAGCATGACATATGGTAAGTTTTTTGATATCTTTTTAAGTTTGGGAATGAATCTTTTGGGTAAATGTGTGACATTGTGTATATTTTGAGTTTTTTGTTATTCAATTGTTTGAGTATCAGTGTGTGCATATGTGAAAAAAATAAAGTTTTATATTCGTGAGTTTACTATTTAAGATTCAGGGTTTAAATATATTTTTGAAATAGAACTTATTTTTTTTCTTGAATGAGTTAGGTATCAATGTCTGACATGATTTGAACATCAAGCTTGAGGGTGTGATAGAAAGTTAGGGTTTCGAATTTCTTACTTGTTTACATTGAGTGATATGCATTACTTTGTGTATGTGTTTGTATTGAGTAATATGCATTACTAATTAGTGTACTCATTTACTTAGGGTGTGACAAAAAGTAAGGGTGTGAATTTTGTACTTGTTTACTTTTGGTGATATGCATTACTTATTAGTGTTTATAAGATAATGTTTCACTAAATTTTGTCTCTGACTATATAGTGTGCACTTGTTTACATTGCTCCAACTTCCAATGCAAGGAACATTGCTCCTACTATATATGTTGCACTAGTAGTCAGAATTTTCAAACTACATGTAAATTTTTTAACTAGTTTTTAAAAAATATATTACATTATGTTAAAGTAAATCCTAATTAAATTAAAAAATTAATGTAGTTTAGGAGACCAACTAAAAATAATATTATAAGTCCAAGCCAGCACTCGCACACAAAAACACAAAAATTGACTATAAGATGGATGAATTCTCAACAAAGCTCTACAAATTAAATTAAAAACATTATAGCATGTCCAAGCCAACACTTACACACACAAGGGAGTCAAAACACACAAAGCTCATTAAAAACTGTTAGATAGATAAATTTTCAGCAAAGCTTTGTCAACCGAACTCAAACAAAAGAAGCTTGAAGTGGCATCAAGTCATTGTTGTCGTGGTGAATGTCATTTTAAAAATTTATGTCAAATTTAAATGTTATTTCTGATCATTTTATTATTGTTATTTTGCAAGTGTCATTTTTTGAAAGTGTTATACTACGCGAGAACATTTGTGGTTATATGTTATATATTATTTTGTTTGAGAAATTTGTAAACAGGAATGACAAATTTGTTGTTTGAACATCTTTTGTAATCTTTTTTACTATGGATATTAATATAAAAATAGAGTACTCTATTGGTACATCTTTTGTAATCTTTCGGTGTGAGTCTACCTAGGGTTACACGATTTAAACCCAACCACCTTTTATAAATATAAAAATATTTTAAATTAATTAATTTATACGTTGATGAAAATTATTAAATTAATCCACGTCAACAGAAAGTTAACGAAAAAGGACGAGTGACCAAATTTATTCAACGTGTAAAGTTGAGTGAGCTATTTGCACAAATTGAAAGTTAAATGACCAAAATAGGTTTGGGCGCAAAGTTGAGTGGTGATTTGTGTAGTTTATCCTAATATTTATGATTCTTCAATTAACTACTTCAATAAAAATCTGGTGAAAACAACTGTTTCAATAAAAAAATATAAAACAAAAACATTTTTATCTGAATTACAAATGGAAACAGCCTCAACAAACATGGATCCAACGCTTGTAGGAAACCATAAACAATTCAGTGTGTTTCATCCTAATTATTATCTAGCTTTATTTTTTATAAGATATTTACTAAGGAGTCCAATAATTAATCGCATGTTCAAAAAATTAATACTTTCAAGTTTTGTTGACCACATTTACAATTTCTATACATTTATTTAATGTAAATATAAAAATTTAAATTTAATTTAAATTTTAAAAAACACGGTCACTTGTCATAGTAATTGTTTATTTCAAGCGGTGAATTGGTTAAATTTAATACTAAGTTTTCACTATCTAATTTTAAGAAATTAAATGTACGGGGTTTTTTAAAATTAAATGTAAGGTTAATACTAGTGAAATATTTTAATTTTATAATTAGAGTTTAAATATTGTCACATAATTTAATTTATTTTTTTCTAATTCAATAAATCTTACTTGTCATAGTTAAAATTTAATAATTTTCTTATTATCAAAGAAAGTCAGTCAATGGGATCAAAACACAAGTTGAATATTTGCATTTTATTGCAGTCTATGTAGCAACAAAAATTATTTTTAAATTATTATTATATTAAGAAAAGTAATATAACGCTTTTGAGAGAACAACAAGTAATTTATGAGAAAAATAAAGACAAAAATGATGAAAAAATATAAATAATTAAATTTATTAAAATATTTTAGATTTAAGATCATATTAATAAATTGTGTAAACTAAAATTATTATTATATTGAATTATGTCACTATTTTCACATAACATTAACATCTTTTCAAATTTACAATTATTAACTTAGAATATAATTCACCTTTGTGATTTTTTAGCGTTGTTTATGACCAAAAATTAATTCCTCACGCCATTTGCACGAAATTTTTTAGGGTGGGACACTTTAGGTTATAATTAAAATGAAACAGATATACATAAATTCTTACTTAATTGATAATAATTTGTGTAATTACACATATTCTTACTTAAAATAAAATTTTACACAAATTCTTATTCAATTAGTAAGAATTTAGATTCTACATAAATTCTTACTCCGTTCTACATAAATTATTACCAATTTATTAAAAATTTATGTAGTGTCTCATTTTAACCTCTACAATCTAATGTTCATGTCTTCCATCTAACGGCTAGGGTTTGCCCACACTCATATGGGTCAGCTAATCCTACGTTCATGGATCATCCAATCCCATTTGTACTGGTTTTAGGGAGATTTTTTTGTGTGTACTTTTCCCAATTTAAATTAGTAAAACGAAAGGAAATTATTTTTTGCTTAAAATGTACCGGTGTTTCCAATATAAAAATCAAAATTGAAAGAACATATTAAATTCTCCAAGAAACTAAATCGATACACCTTTATTATTAATATTATTAAAATAATATAATTTGTTGTGAATGAAAGGGTAGAAACCGTACACGTCGATGGCTGGCCAGCTGTCAATCATTTGCAACTTGCTACCCCACTTGAACTATTGCGGGTGTTCTGTTTCGTTTGTTTTCCGGTTGTACCCTCGCTAATATTTCCAAATTTCGTTTGTACCCCCTGCCGTCCTTCCCCAGCATAAAAAACACGTGGTTAGTATTTTACTCTCTCTCTCTTTTTATCGTTTCTCTTTTTAAGGATGAGTCTGCCGGTTTGATGAGTACTAATGAGCACAATTAATGACGAATATTGAGCACCGGTAATTAATATTAATTTAATTTATAAAGATTAAAAATATTAAAAGTTTACTGTATAATTGTAAATTATTTAAAAATTAAAATGTAAATTATTTAAAATATATTATTTTATTTTTAATTTTTTTAAACATAGATAAAATATCTATCATCTTTAAATTATAAAACTATAATTTTTGTTCATTTAAGATTCAAGCTGCCGCCGCCACCGCCTCCCACATCTTTCGCTCCCTAATTTTCTTCAAAGAACAATGAAAAAGAACAGCTCTTTTAATAGCTTTCCCATTTCAATCCCCCACATTGACATTTATTCAAACATGTTAAAAACAATTAATTCGTTAATTATCAAAACTAGGCTATTTAAAACATAATAAATTTTAATCGGTTAGGGTTTTAAAATTCTTTTACTCTATTCAAATATTATTTATCGGTGGGAAACGACAGTCATGCAGTAGGTAGCGGAGGTCTAAATTTCAAATGAATACAAATTAGAGTTTTATAATTTAGGGTAATAGATATTTTGATTTATGTTTAAATAAAAATTAAAAAAAATAAAATAATATATTTTTATTAATCTACCTTTTGAACTTTACAAATTAAATTAATGGTGCTCATCAATACTTGTTGTTAGTGATGCTAATCGGTACTCGTCGAGCGTGTCAGAATTCTCTCATAGTTACGCTTCTCGGTTTTATGTTTTAACTCATGATTCTAATGAGATGTGAATGGACATTTTTATCCTCAGTCAACTAAAAAAACTTTTTGTTAATTAAACACAAACCTAACGCCTAAGAGTTCACATAACTTTAATTTTATCATTAGGTCTCATTGTTTTGAGCAACCTAATATTTAATTAAAAATACATCAAAAATTTATTGAAAGTGTTTAAGTTTTTTTTTTTTGCTTTAACCGCTACTTTTAATTCACTGGCCGATTAATTCATATCAAATCTTGTAGATGTCTAATATGGGAAGACTCTCTCAACTCAATATTTTTTATTTAAGACGCTAATATTCAAACCATGACCTTACTTAAAGAATTTAATATCTTATCCCATTAAACCAACTAATTAACCGTTTTTGTAAAGGCATAGACTTCGAAAGAACATCTTCTTAAAATGATATGAAAAAGGTAAACTTGTGTCGCTGAGTTTTCATAAACAATAGATATTTGAATTTTTTTACTGCGAAAATCACTTTAGGAAGTTCGAAAATTTGCTCATGGTATCGTAGGAAGCAACATCACATATATAAATTATTAAAAAAATCTGTACTATATGTGCTTTCTTCTTTTTAATTGAGATTCATACACGTTTCCTATAATATTATTGCTTCAACTCTCGACCCCGATGAATTTTTTTATTGCAAATCATTTGAATGGTCAATCGGAATAAACTAATGCAATATATATATATATATTAAAATAATATACAAATTAAATCATAAATATGTTGTTATAATTTGATTGTGATTGACTATTACAGTGTAAAAATAGATAAATTGATAACATCGAAATGTTTAAACTTAATCCATAATAACTCTGGATGGAATCTAATAATTTTTAGTTTTACAAGTAAAGTTAAAAAAAATCATACTAATACACCAAATAATTTATTTTTTATAGAAAAGTAAATATATATATATAGAGAGAGAAAATATTCATGTATTGGCAATAGAAATTTTGGTTTTATAAGTGCATTTAGTTTAAGGTTTTATGGTGTATATTTTAAAGGTTAAATTTAGAATTTAAAATTTAGATTTTATAAATTATAATTTAGAATTTAATATTTTAGGGTTATAAATTTATATTTAAGTTTTCAAAGTGCTTGTGTGTATATATATTGAACCATTCCTTCTTATGGGTAGAGGAGGAAAAAATTGTTCCTAATGTGATTTAAAATCACAACTTAAGGGAAGATATCAACTGAGAATTTTAAGACATCTGATCTAAAAATTGTTGAGAGAGAGAGAATGTGGTCACTTAAGCATCAATGAATTAAAAAAACTTGATATTTATCCGCCATAATTAATTAATTAGATAAAAATCGTCTGGTCTTTAACTATGTTTCTTTTGGTGTCCCACTTTTTAAAAAAAACAGGTTTAAAATTTAAAGTTTTGTTTGAAGAATTAAAATATGGACATAGCGTACTATATGTTTTAAATAAATGAATTAAATTTTTTAAAAATCGTCTGATTAATTGCCTCCTAAGCCCTACTCTATGAAGGTACAACTGGGGGTTGATTATTTTAAAATACAAGTTCAACGCATTTGGATTTTGGACATAGCGTACTATATGTTTTAAATAAATGTTTGTTAGGTAATTAAAGGCCTCACACTTATTTTAATTGCAACCAAATCCCCAGTTTCTCAAAGAAAATATAACATCTAAAACTGACATTTCTGTTCATGATAATTATTTCATAAATTAATATTTTATTTCTTAAAAATATAATCCCCATAATAATGCATACTTTTCACGGTATGTATTTTTTTTTTTGAAAATGGTTCACGGTATGCATTTAATTTTGCAAAGAATAGATAATTATTATTATTGTTATCATTTGTAAATTTTATATTGATAAAAAATGTAGATCCACATACATGTTTAAGTCGTTAGCTCAAATAAAATGATTAGAATTTGATTAGGGAGCAAACTAACATGATTGAAAATGTTTCTAACAACAAATATCGGCCATCACCCATAAGTGAAGGTAACGCAACCCATGTCCAGACTAATATAGAATATGGATTTAGATTAATTTACGCCGCATATTTAATTTTAGTAGGTGAATAATTTAATGAGAATTTTCTACATGCATAAAATTTTGTATTCGATGCCTACTTGAGCGATATCAAGCTGCTTACCACTTTGATCGATCTCGTTAATTTTATTCCTCTTCATTAATCTCTTGGGTTGAAACTTGAAACTCTATTAAAGCATAAATGACGTTTGAAGGTACGTATTAAGGGTAATTAATCATGGGGTTCCTTCGACTTTTGGTTGCCCCGTTCTAGAAGTGCTTAATCATAATAGAAATTATATGTCCTTTTTCGGTGCCCCTATTTATGCTCTCATACTAAAAATTAAATTTATGGTTTAGAGAATTTAGGGGTATGGTGTATTTTTAGGATGTTGGGTATATGGTTTAGGATTTAAAATTTAGGGTTAGAGCTTGAAAATTAACTTTTTAATATTTTTAGTGTTGAGGCATAGAAAAGAACGCCGAAAAGGGGCAGATAATTTCTATCCGCTTAATCAATAATGTTATATTAGATACTTGTAAGGGTCATATAACAATTTCGTTTTCATTTTGTATTTTCTACCTGCAGTTTGAATTTGTTCCGTCTTGTCCTCCTTACCAATGTATTATATGGGGCATTTTCTTGATTCTTAAAAGGTGTAATAACCGTTATTATAAGATTCGACCTACTTTTTTTGTGGGGGATGTTGGTCTTCAACGTAAAATGAGTAGTATCAGTTGGGATGTGGTTTGTCGTCCTTGTCACCTTGGCAGTCTGGAGGTTGCCGATCTGCATATGCGCAATAAGGCTTTGCTTTCTAAATGGATGTGGCATTATGCCAATGACCAATCTTCGTTGCGACGTTCTTTGATTGTCGTCAAGTATGGCGAGAATGTGCAGTGGTGGCGTTTCAACACAACACGTAAAAGCTCTATATCGATTGTTTAGAAGGCGAGGAAAATTGTTTCCGTTGCGTCCAGTGAGTGAATGGATGTACTGGTACATATAACATATGGGTTCGTCGAGCTTCTTGTGGAAAGTTAGATATGGTGAGAAAGTTCGTTTTTGGTTAGATCTGTGGTGTATTGTAACTGTAACAAAATCCACGACCTATATACGAGCTGTTTTCTATTCTATAATCTTGTTTCAAAAATACCTTGTATTTTTTTTAAAAAAAAATACTTAATTATTAGTTTTGAACTCCAATTGTTAGTCTAAATAATCAATTGAACTTTACTCGATTGTTAACTTTTTTTAGAAAAACATTTATAAAAATATCTTACACTCGACCAATCGGACAGTTTTCCTTTTGGGTGACAAAAATATCGAGTTTACTGTTTAGGTGAAAATCATGACAAGTTGTTATCATTTCTAAGGGGGCAGTCCAGTCATTTCACTCGTTATAACTTATAACACATGCATAATTCGTGTTCTCAACATGAATATGATAGTATAAAAAGGAACAGCAAATTCTTGAACAAACAAAAATATCATTATTTAGGTTAGTTAGACTCGTACAACTAATAATGTTTTATAGCGAGGATATTTATTTTGAAAAACTAACGTTGGATTTTTTTATTTACTTTTAAACTATGGTCTAAAATCATACTTTTCTTTTGGCTTAATAGTTAGAAAAGCGCCTAATCTATACCCATTATTTCAGTTTGGTGCCTAACGTTTTAATTTTTTAATATTTATTTTATCCAGACCCTTTTTAACTCATAAATCAAAGTATATTAAACGCTTAAACATTCTCGATCTCACATATTCTTGTATATTGTATCAAAACAATGTCAAACAAGTTATATTATTAATTTTTTGAAATGTCAATAATAATTCAAATAATATTATGACGATATGATTAAATTATAAGGACATGAAACAATTGAATTGAAGAGAAAAAAACAAGTATATAACTTAGGCATCATATATAAATTAATAGCATAATTTAACGTCACAAATTTCATGATTATTGATTGAGTCAGTGTCGAATTTAGAATTTTGAACAAAATATAATATAAAAACTGAATTTACAGTTCAAGCATATTACATAAACCAATTGAATATTTTGACCCATATATAAAACATAAAAAGTAGAAACTAGAAAGTCACGTAAATCGCACCAAACATGTAACATCAGTGACACTATCAAAAATGTCAATTTTTAATGAAAAGCATACAATAAAATATAAAGTAAATCAAAGAAATAATAAAAAAGCACGTGTTTAAGGAAGCAAAACGATAACACAAAAAATAAAATAATTGAGATAGTGAAAAGGAAATATACCAAAAGAAAACGGCTGTTAGTTTATTTTAATTAAAAAATATATTTCAAGGATTTAAACAAATACTGTATTTTTTTATAGTATCATCAATATCTTTTGTTGTTATTATATATTTGACAGATGTAGATTTAAACAAATCTACATTTGTCTTGTTTTTTATTTATTTTTTTGACACTGTTTTTATAGGTGGTTCGTTATGCTTTGAATTATAATTTAAATTCTAAATTAATTTCTTATCAAAATATATAATAATCATTAAATTAAAATAGAATTTTTAAAATAATTAAAAAATATAAAATGTTTTACAAATTCAAAATTCAAATTGAAAATTTGAACAATATTTAAAAATAAATATATTGTCTAATCAACATAATTCACAATATTTATTTAAAGCGTATGAAAACAACGATTAAACAAACATTTTATTTGAGGATGTAGAAGATAATTTTTTTTTGAAAGAATGTAGAAGGTAATTTTAAAATTTACTAATGAACCCGACAAATATTGAAACATATTCCTAAGACTGATAATTTCATAGATTTTTAGAGCTCAAAATGATTTAGGGTTTATAATTTATTATTTATGGTACAATTTAGGGTTTGGTGTTTAAAGTTTTAAAGTTATAGATTTAGATTTTTTATTTTTAATATTTGATTGTGTATTTTTTTTTTACTGTATCAAATATAACCCATCAACATGTTAGTTTAATGATTTCAAACAAATCTATTAATATAAAATGAGTCAAATTAAAAAGATATAAATTACAAATATTAAATTTTATATTCATTCATTGTTAAGTTAGCAAGTAGCAACCTAAGATTCGAAAATTATTTGATACAGCCCCGAGATACGACGTCAGAAATTAATATTATTAATTGAATATTAAAGTACAAATGGGGTAGAGTAAATAAAAAAATTCGAGGAGATTAAGATGCTGAAACCAATGTTAATGTGAATTAATTAGCAGCTGAATCAGAATATAATCTTAACCAGTTTTTGTTTCTTCAGGTTTGATTTGTAACGATTTTAAAAACTTCAAACTGGCTTTGAAAACCGAGCCAAATCCGACAAGCTTTGAGAACTCACCGTTTTTAACTATTTGTTTACTCAACTTGCTGACTCGGTGCTTAGAGTTAGTGTGTATTATTGAGTATTGACTATTCAATTTTCAAACCAGCTATATACGTAGAAGCCTAGAACACGTTTTTTTTCCTCTTATTTTTATTTTATTTTATAAAGAAGCAATTTTGTGATTCTTTGCAAAACAATATGGTTGGGGCGGGGGCAATCATATTGTATAAAAAAATAGATTTGATTAATGGGGGTATTATAGTAATATCCATTAAATATTTTATAATTTTAATATATTGTTAAATGAATTCAATCTGCATCAGCTGTTTAATTAAAACAACAAGGCTAATCCTCAAAGCACACCCTCGAGATCTGCTTTTATTTATTTCTACATATGTTTTAATTTGGTCCACATCCATGAATCCAGGTTTATGGGAAATGAAAAGGGTTTCGCTGCACCGACATCTGTTATTATTTTTTGATTGATCCTCTGTTATTCTTTTGGGGGGTACAATCTCAGCTTCCAATGCAAATAAAAACATAAGATCTGATGCATTATGCACATTTTCCTTTGAAGTTAACTTATAAGATATAATCAAAGACGAAACCGCTTGGGGACTGCCCCCCAATTTTGTATACTTTAACAGACAAATAAGTGTTTCGATTATATTTTTTTTAGTTAAGTGTTAAAATTATATCTTGGGTCAAATATGTACTTAACGTTTCATTCTGTGACCCATTTAAGGTTGGCCATGACAAATGTTTATTTTTTTGTTATCCAATCAGAATCGAACACGTGGTAATATTAAATATTTTTTAATTTTATTTGTTTAAAATAAATCAGATTTTTTTAAAATATCCTAAAATTTTCAAATAGTCCTAAAATCCCTAAACCCCAAAATCCGGCCACTTTTATCGGTGTTGGTCGCGCTTCCGGTGACGAAATAAAGTGCTCTCCCCTCGCCGAACGACCCACACACCATTCATCGTCCGTTATGACGTCGTTCGTCGTGAATTATTCGAATGAACCATTCGACGATTTTAACGTTTCGCACAACGTCAGTCGATTTTCGGCGATGAGGTGATGGGGTAAATGGTCGTGATGGTCCGGCGACGGATGTGATGGGTGCTTGCGTGACAACCGACAGTGAAATCAAGTCAAATTGGGATATAGGTTTTGGGTTTTAGGGATTTTAAAATTTGGGGTTATTTTGTGAAATTTGAAGTTATTTTGTTTTATTAAATTTTAAATATAATTTCAAAATTTTAAGAAAACGGTACATATCAGATAACATAAGTTAACGGTGAAAATTAACGAACAATAACGGTGAGCACCTATTTGACTTAAAATAAAATTTAAGCACCTAACTAGAAAAAATAATATAATTTGTGCGCTTATTTAACGTTTAAGCCTAAAAATAATATAAACATTAATGATTTGATATGTATCCATTTAAGCCTATCCTGGGTTCTTCACATATACAAAGTATATCCGCTTTTTATATGAAACTCAACCCAAGTCCGACCAACGCAGCCCAAGAAGGTGTTTGTTAATGATTCAATACTGTTGCTGTTTTTTTTAGGAAGATAGGAATGGAGGATTGAAGCTGATATAAGCCTGGTAATTGAACTTATTTGAGTGCATTAGATATTGTCTTTAACCAACTTAAATGTTTTAGGTTAAGAACATGACGTTGTTTTGTGAAAGAACTCACCAGGGACTTGGATGCAGGCTTGACAAATTGAAAATGATTTTCTACATCCAAGTAAAATTTACTTATCTTCTTTTTCAAGAAAATCGACTGAGCACTACACCGAAAGCTATATAGTTTTTTTTTTTATATATCTTTCTTTTAATTCAATTTAAAAGTCATATGTTAACAATCTCTAGAGCAAATGACTAAAATTCTAAGTTGATACCTACTATTTCCCCAAGTTGTGGGTTCAAAACCCATCTTTATAGAAACAAGGTTATATTAGAAGTTGGCAGAAGTAAAACACACCATTAAGGGAAGGCGTGTTTCGTTAAAAATCATCAAGGGTAGACCGGTGCTATTAATAGATCCCCTCATCAAGTCGTTCCCATATCGCATCCCGAAAAGCAGGTTAAAGAGGAGACTGTAGGAAAAGAAAAAGCTCCTGATAAATTTTAAACTCGAAACTTAAAGAGAAAGGAAATAGAGTAATGAGGAGATCTGACTAACCGGTCATTAACGCGGGCATAATTTCGTCAAATACTTGAGGCAGCTAACTTAGGGTTTGGTTATACAATGGAAGTATAAGATGGGAAGGAAACATCAATGCAATTTACCTGCCCAGCATGTCTTGCAGTCTTATCCTCTTAGACCTATAAAAATAAACTCACCGCCACCCTCTTCTATCTGCCTTTACATTTTCACAAACACTTCTCCCCGTTTCTTATTCTTTTCTTCTTCTTCTTCTTTTTTTGCGTTTTTCCTTTCTCGCTGTAACTTGTAAAAGCTTGGACTCTGCTCGATCCCTGTTTAGTTAAAGTTCTTTTTTGTATATCAATTTCGAGAATAAATGTATATCTAAATCTTGTTTCTTACATGAATCCTATGTTCTCCTTGTCTTCTTCTTTCATTTTATTGAATTTCCGTTGTGGCCTTTGCTGTTCAATTTATCATATTTTTTACGTGTTCTTCTATCTTCTTACTCTGTTCCGCTTGCAGAATCATCTGTTTCGATAACTATGGCGAGTGTCTCCATTGATCCCGAGAGGAAGAAGAAGGTGACCCAATTTCCGCCGAGGAGAGGGCAAGTCAAGGCTCAGATTTTTGAGAGCATCGTCCAGACTGTTTCTTCTGCGGCGTCCAAGGCTAAAGAAGCGGTGGCGAAAAACAAAGGTGAAAGCATCGATGGAAAGAGCAGTTCCTCAACTCCACCTCAAAGTGGGTATGCCTCTGAAGGAAGTGGCCTCATGTCTTAGAAAACAAAAACAATCATCTCATGGCTCGAATGAATCACCATCATATTCTCTGCTTGTTGTCTCAATTATACTAGTAGCTAGGTTTTTGAAAACCTGACATTTTAGATTCAGGTAACAGTAACAGCTTCTGTGTCTGGTTTATGAACAAGGGCCAAGGGTTACCCTACATTAACTCATGTTTTTTTTTGTCAGTTAAGGTAGGGGATATTAATATTTGAACCCAATTTTCATTTTTTTAATATATATTTTGTGGGGTTTTAAGCTCTCTCCCCCATAGTTGTTTCCCCTAGTTTTTTTAGGGGGATGATGTTTATGGAGAGGTTTGATTTGTGTTTATGTTTGAAACTTCAGATGTCTCGTTGTGTAATTGATGTACTATGAATCTTATTTCCTGTTTTAATGAAGTGCTTTGGAGTTTCTGTAAATCTTGAGTTGTGGATTTCATTATTCTTAGTTTGGTTTGGTGTTTTTAGGGACGGGGCCATGATTGTTTGAAAAGTTGTTCGAGGTTGGCAACTTTTTTTTATTTCTTTTCCTTAAAATATTAGTGGGATAAGGAGTCTGTTGTCTTGTTCTCATTTGGTGAATTTTTTTTTTAACCATTCCAACTTATCCATTCTCTTTAGCTGCAATGCCGAATCAAAAGACAAAAAGTGAGCACAGTGATTAATTAAAAATAACAATTCTATCCGAGCTCAAATGCTTTTTAAAGTTGATTATAAAGTAGTGACATTGGAGCAATTAAACAAGATTTACATCCAAGCAACCTATCACAAATATTTAATTATATTTAATATCTGTTCATACATATAAATATTTTTTAGTTGACTTCATATGTATCCTGTGCACTTTTAATTGACTTCCTATGTATCATTTTTGTAATAAAACGAAATATTTATTTATTCCATATAAATAGTTAGTATAATTAATTTATATTTAAACCGCTATGCACATAGATGTAAAATGTCATCTTTGACGAAATTTGGTTGACTTGATCCACAATAAACTATCAAACTTACGTACCCACTCAGCCAAATCATGCGAGTCAACTCATCTAAGCTTCCCCACCCAAAACTCATACTTCATTACCATATTCATCGTCACTTGGCAACAAATAAGTGTTCTCGGAATTTGTATAGTTGGAATGAGTTTCAAGCAATGATGGATTTAGGGCCTGTTTTTTGTTGCGTTTCGCAACTAAAAATCACTTTTTTAAGTGCTTTTAGTTTAAACAGATTGTTTTTTGTTGCTTTTAAAACTAGCTTTTCCACCCAAACCAAGAAGCTGAATTTTATAACTTGTTGGGTGGAAAAACTAGTTTGAAAATAAAATTACTTTTTTACCCTTATTATTTAATTATAATTTATTGTTAAAATAATGTTTATGCATACATAATTGTAAAATAATATATATTTTATAATATTTATATTAAAAATAAAATTATTTTATTTATATTTTATTTTATATTTATTATTAATGTGTAAGTGTAAATTTTATAAAAAATAATTTTTTTATTATAATTGAAATTGATTTATTTCATAAATCATAACATTAATTAATTTGAACAATCACCCAAATTTACTTTACTTTTCAATATCATGTCTAAAATAGACATTTTATCTCCTCAAAATCACTTTGACATCAATGACAAACACTAACCAGCTTTTCAAAACTACTTTTCAACAGCTAGTTTGAAAATCACTTTTTTCACCGCACTTTTTAAATACAACCACAAACTAAGCCTTAAGACATGTTGGAGGAGACCGTAGCAAATCTTAAAAGTTTTAAATTCTCTTCTAATTTATTAAATACTTTATATTTTTATTGACAATTTAATTTTACATATTTTTTGTTTATAATATAAAATTTTAATAGTTTGCACGGCGTCGGTCCTGGTTTCAAATTTTAGGATCAGACGAGAGTGGTGTGAAAGTGAAGGCCATGTGTTATTGTGAAAGAAGGTCAACATCCTGGACCAGGTGCTAGCTGCACTGGTTAACTGCTGCCAAAAGCTCAAAAAACAAAATGGTCGGGTATATACCTGGCAAATTCCAAGAAAAAAGGACAATGTAATTTTGGGGCAATTTAAATCAATATTATTTTTTATTATTTAATTAGAAGAATGAGTCCATCTAAATTTATTTAGAAAAATAATTCATTATCGGTCCAAGTAAAGTAAGCTAGTGCCCTACAAAAAGTGAGTTTGTTAGGGTTTTCCTTAACTAACAGTGAGAGTAGTGAGAGTAAGGAGAGGAAGAAGGCAGAATTTCAGAGAAGGGAAGAAGTTTCATTCATTTCTCATGCTTTTCATCGTTTACAGCTGCACCCTTTTATTTACAAGTCCAGACAAAAAGGTAAATAACATAAAACAAAGAAAATTTTCGGTTGGTCCTCTCCTTCAGTGCAGAACAAATCCTTCCAAGGCACGTGGCACACGCCTCTCACGCATTCCTCTGCGCAGCTCTGGGCCCACGCCTGCTGTGGTGTCATCCGTATTTGTGGGGTGGTTAGCCGCCTCTGGTGGCCCCTCTCCTGTGTCCATAACAGTACCCCCATCTCGAAGAACGTCCTTGTCCTCAAGGACGGAATCGCCGCCCGCCGGTAGCTTAGAGAACGGAGGCAGTAGTGTGAATTGTTGTGAGGGTTCGCCATGGCAACGTTTAAGTTGCGAAATGTGGAAAACTGGGTGGATACGAGTCTGTGCAGGCAAGTCGAGCTCGTAAGCCACCGGGCCCAGTCGGCGAAGCACTTTGTATGGACCAAAAAAACGTGGCCCGAGTTTCTGGTTCCGGTGAGGGCGGAGGGATAGGTAACGGTATGGTTGGAAGCGGACAAAGGCCCAATCACCAAGTTGCAGTTCCACCTCTCGACGCTTCTTGTCAGCCTGGTTCTTCATGCGCAGCTGAGCTTGGCTCAAGTTGTGTTTTAGTTGACGGAGAACCTCATCGCGGTCTTGGAGAGCTGAGGCTACGTCTGGGTGTGTGGTGCCACCTTCCACGTATGAAACCAGGGTTGGCGGATCACGCCCGTATAGTGCCTTAAATGGTGTCATGCCCGCGGAAGCTTGAAAAGCGGTGTTATACCAGAATTCAGCCCAAGCCAAGTACGAGACCTATTTTTGTGGTTCATCACCGGTCAAGCAGCGTAGATACATTTCCAGGCAACGGTTCAGCGCCTCCGTTTGCCCGTCCGTCTGTGGGTGATAGGCGGAGCTGAGGCACAGCTCAGTGCCCTGTAGTTTGGCCAGTTCGCGCCATAGGAAGCTGAGGAAGATGGGATCTCTGTCACTAACCATGGAACGGGGAACCCCATGCAGTTTAATAATACCGTCGACCAGGATACGAGCAATGGCCGGAGCGTCGTATTTGCGCGGTAAAGGAAAGAAGTGTCCATATTTCGTAAGTCGGTCCACCACGACTAGAATGGCAGCTTTTCCCTGGGAAGGTGGTAACCCAGTGTTGAAATCCAGGGAGATGTCTTCGAACACTTGTGTCGGAATAGGTAGAGGTTAGAGCAACCCGGCCGGTGCACGGCTGTCAGATTTCATTCTTTGGCACACCTGACAAGTGGACACGTATGCCTTGACATCCGCGCGCATGGTTGCCCAGAAAAAATTGCTGGCGAGCCGATGGAATGTTCTGGTGATTCTGGAATGGCCGCCGGCCTTGGAACTGTGGAATTCGCGCAGCAACCTAGAACGGAGGGCACTCTCATTAGGAATTACAATGCGGCCACGAAACAGCAATAAACCCTGCTGAGCGGAGTAACCTGGGGGAGAGGGTTGGCCGTCGAGGATGGCTTGTAACTGGGCGGCAATGGCCATGTCGTGTTGGGAAGCAGCTCGAATATCATCCAAGACCCCATAGGAGACACATGTAAAAGCCAGGAGCTGAACTTCACCTTCACGGGAGAGGGCGTCCGCAACGGTGTTTTGTTTACCCGGTCGATAGCGGATTTCGAAATCGAATCCAATTAGTTTCACCAACCAATGCTGCTGTTCCGGGGTTTGAATCGTTTGTTGGGTAAGTTCACGGAGCGCCTTCTGATCAGTGATAATGACAAAGTGACGTCCCAAAAGATACTGTCGCCATTTCCGGACGGACTGGGTGATGGCGAACATTTCACGGTGGTAAGTGGAGGCAGCTTGCATGCGAGGGTTGAGTTTTTGGCTGAAGAACGCAATAGGGCGTTTGTTCTGGGTCAATACAGCTCCAATCCCGACGCCGGAAGCATCGGTTTCCAAAACAAATTCCTTGTCGAAGTCTGGCAGAGCAAGGACGGGGGCGGTGCACAGGGCGGTCTTTAATTTCTCAAAGGCCAACTGGGCGTCGGAGGACCATGCAAATGGACTCTCTTTCTTTAATAAATCGGTGATAGGGGATGCCAGCGTGGCATAGCCTTTAACAAATCTGCGGTAATACCCGGAGAGCCTCAGAAAAGCCCGGACCTCTCGAACGGAAGTGGGAGTGGGCCACTGTTGAATGGCATGTATCTTAGACGGATCCATAGCCAGGCCGGCCCCAGAAATGACATGGCCCAAATAGTCCACTGAGCGTTGGCCGAAGGAGCATTTAGACAGTTTGGCCACAAAGCCGTTAGACTGTAAGGTCTGTAATACCGTTCGAACATGCTGTAGATGGTCGGACCAGGATGCACTGAAAATGAGAATATCGTCCAAGAACACGAGGACAAATTTTCGGAGGAATGGCCGGAAGATGTCGTTCATTGTAGCCTGAAACGTTGACGGAGCGTTCGTCAGGCCAAAGGGCATTACCAGAAATTCGTAGTGGCCGTCATGGGTACGAAAGGCCGTTTTGGGAACGTTCGACTCTCTGACACGAATCTGGTGATAACCGGCCAATAAGTCAATCTTGGAGAAAAAAGAAGAGGCTCCGAGTTCATCAAACAATTCATCTGCAGTAGGAATGGGGAACTTGTCACGCACAGTGATGGCGTTGAGAGCTCTATAGTCGACGCAGAAGCGCCATGTGCCGTCTTTTTTGCGAACCAGGAGAACCGGGGAGGAGAAAGGGCTTGTGCTTGGCTGTATATGGCCCAAGTCCAACATCTGCTTCACTTGTTTTTCGATCTCCGACTTCTGAAAATGGGGGTACCTATATGGGCGAACATTCACTGGTTGGCTGGACGGAGTCAAGTGAATTGCGTGATCGGTGTTCCGGCGTGGGGGAAGCGAGGAAGGAGCTTCGAAAACCGCAGGATATTCGGACAGTAGACGCTGCAATTCTGACGGTACCCCGGAGTCAAGATGAGAAGCTGGAGTGGACATGTGCAGATGAAAAAACGCAGCAATGGCCCCAGTATCGGCAAGACGACGCAGAGATTGAAGCTGAATCTGCTGTGGGCCCATGTCAGAATCCCCCTGCCAGCAATGTCGTGTATTCCCATGCACAAACTCGAAGGTGAGTTTGGAAAAATCCATCGTGACAGGCCCTAAGGTGGCCATCCATGCAACCCCCAAAACGACGTCAGCCCCTTCAATTGGCAGAATGTAGAAATCTGTTTGGATGGAGGTTTGTTGGACGACTACTGGCACGTCTCTGGCGCATCCTTCATTGTGGAGACGTTGACCATTTCCCACCAACACCGTAAAGTTGGGTGTACGAGTGATTGGCAGAGCCAAATGTTTGGCCACGCGGGATTGGATGAAATTGTGTGTACTACCCCATCAAAGAATCCGGACTGGCTTTCCGAGAATGGTACCTTCCACACGTAGTGTAGTAGGGTTGTGGTAGCCTGCAAGGGCATTGAATGAAACAGTGGAATGGTCACCGGCCAGCTCTGCTGATGGCAGAGGAGTGTCTTGCAAGGGGGACTGATCCAACGGGGTATCCACCGTGTCTTCGAGTATACCATCATCGTCCAGCATAAATAGCTGGGGCGTTTTACATTTATGACCCGGAGTGTAACGGTCGTCGCAGTAATAACAAAGGCCTTTCAGGCGGCGCTCACGAGCCTCGGCAGAAGAAAGACGACGAACATTAGTGGGGGCCACAGGGGGAGTTTCTACTGGTGGCGGGCGGCCCGGTAGAACGCGAGAATCCATGGCGGATGCCGGAGGAGTCGGAAGTAGCGGGGGTAACTTGGAGGTGAATGCACGAGGGGCTTGGCGACGCTCGTGAAGGCGAGCTTCATGAAATCGTGCTAACGCCTGAATCTCAATCATGGAGGCCGAACGATGGGCCAGAACTTCGTTTTTGATGTCTGTTCGTAGACCGGAGGTAAAACAATCCAAGAGAAACTCCTCCGGGAGGTTAGAGGTACGGAGAGCGAGGTCTTCGAAACGAGACTGGTAGTCCGCCACGGTGGATGTCTGCAGAAGTTTCGAAAGTTGACCTGCCGGCGATTCAATCTCCATAACCAGAAATCGCTTACGTATGGCATCGACCAAGTGTGCCCAACCAGCCAGTTGGTGCTGGCGTTGCATCCAACGGAACCACTTCCGTGCCGTTCCTGTCATACGAAATGAGGCCATGGTGACACGGTGGTGATCCTCCGTGCCGTAAAATTCAAAGAAATCTTGCGCCGCCGCTAGCCATTCCTCTGGGTCTTCGCCAGTGAAGATGGGCAACTCGACCTGGACGGGTTTTGGAGGAAATGGAAACCCAGTGTCGGTGTTCGTGTTGTCTTTGGGCTTGGGACGATGGGCGGAGCTGTTGGCCGTGAAGTCGCCGCTGGCGGAGGTTGTGGCCGAAACGCCCAGCTGTGTGGATAGGTGTTACAGCAGTAAGGACATTTCCTGAAGGGTGGCGTTGGTGGCTGTGTTCCACTGTTCTTGTTTGGTCAGCTGACCTTCAATGGCGGTGAGGGATTGTTCGTGTCGAGCGGCCGACTCCTGAAGCGTTCGAATGGACTCCGTATTGTTGACCATGGTGGGGAGGGTCAATGAAAGCACCAATTGTTAGGGTTTTCCTTAACTAACAGTGAGAGTAATGAGAGTAAGGAGAGGAAGAAGGCAGAATTTCAGAGAAGGGAAGAAGTTTCATTCATTTCTCATGCTTTTCATCGTTTACAGCTGCACCCTTTTATTTACAAGTCCAGACAAAAAGGTAAATAACATAAAACAAAGAAAATTTTCGGTTGGACCTCTCCTTCAGTGCAGAACAAATCCTTCCAAGGCACGTGGCACACGCCTCTCACGCATTCTTCTGCGCAGCTCTGGGCCCACGCCTGCTGTGGTGTCATCCGTATTTGTGGGGTGGTTAGCCGCCTCTGGTGGCCCCTCTCCTGTGTCCATAACAGAGTTTTAAATTTGTATCTTGCAAAAAATGAATTATATGTTAAAAATGCGGTAAATTAATTTTTTTCTTCTTTTTTATCAACTTACTCAATATGAAACTTGCGTTATGTAAAAAGAGTGTTTATTTTACATGGACGATTTTGGGGTCATCTTTTTAAATAATCTTTTTTGAACAATTTTTATCTAGAGATAAGAGGAAGAGGAATTTTGCTCCTACTAGGTCTTGAAGCCACAACTTAAGAAAAAAACAAGTTATCAACTTGAAAACGTTAATCACTTGCTCTATAAATTGTTAAAATTTTCAAATAACCTTAAATGGTGGTTATTTTCCTAATTAAATAATAAAAAGTATTGATTTAAAGTTATCTAATTTTGGTACACGTATTAATATAATACTACTTTCCTATCATCCACCATGGAGGCGGCTGACTGATGATCAGTGGATAATTAGTCCACTTTGTTTTCATTTGGGTTCTCAAAAACTTCCATTTTATGAGTAAGTTAATTCCCGATATATGATACAACATTGAGAACTAATTTTATTCATTGAATCGAAGTTTAGTCCATCCACGATGTCATTGTGACGATGGTCTCTTTCCGGCTAAAGTCTTATTTTTAGTTATTTTATCAATTTAAACACACTTTTTAAGTAAAATAACAAAAAATATTCTATTTTTAAGTGTTAAAATTTTGGTTTGTCTATCATTTTAGCTTCTCAAATCTTGATTTGCCAAAAGTTAATTTCTCTAACTTTTATAAAACTTTAATTTACCTCAAACCTTGATTTACTCACCGCAACCAAAAACAAATCCTAAGCCCCACAATTTCGGCCACTGCCCCCACATCATGAGAAAGGAAACTCCAATTGCCACATATTGGTTCCTTGAAAAAAACTTAGGACCATTAATGAAATACCAAAATGTCATAAAGCTAAAGACCATTCAATTTTAAAAATTAATTGAATTTAATATTAATTTTCTTACATTTTATGGTTTAATTATTTTTTAAAATTTTATTCGTTTCAAAATTAATTGATATGCTCACTCGCAATTTAATTTTCATTTCGTTCATGTAAATATCTATTTTAATTTATGAACAAACTTGAAAATATTTATAATAATAAATCGATTTTCATTTTATGATTTAGAGAATTAGGTTGTGGTTTAAGATTTTGTAGTTTAAGTTATAGGGTGTAAAATTTAAGGTTTATGGTTATAATTTAGAGGTTAAGGTTTTATGTTTAAGTTTTAGAGTTAAGGATTTAAATTTTAGATTTTAAAATTTTAAATATCAAGAATTAAGTAAATTTTTCTACACAACTTTTGTATCAAAATTTTAAATATAAAAAATTAAGTAAATTTTAAATGTTTTCATTGTCATTCTCGTTTTCTCTCTTCACTTGCGTTGCAAGTTGCAACTGTATGCTCCTCAAATCCCAGTTTTTTTGTTACAAAAAAAATTACTTAAATAGTTTAGTATAAAAATCATCTAAAATAAGAGCCACTAATTGGTTGAGTAGCTAAAAAAACTCATATTATTATATTTTATATGAATTTAAATCCCTGCATTTATTTGAGAGTATAATATATCTCTGTTTATTTTTTTTGAACATATATATCTCTGTTTATAAATAAAAAATAACCGTAGTTATCATTAACTATATTCCAATTGGTTTTTTATTAATGTCTTCAATTATTTAGTAATAGTTGACATGTAATTAATAATTATACTATTTTTAACAGAATCTCATGCTTGAAATGAAATCATGGTCCCCACCGGTTTCAATGGTCTTAGTAGCACCTGATTGAATTCTCCCTGAAGCATCTAGAAATCAATGTACAACTCAGCCTAAACCTTAAACTTGGTCTCCAAGTAGAAACTGAAATCTTTCCTTACAAGCTTTGATCTCTTCATATATTCCAGCTTCACTCAAAACTCTTCTAATATCAATCTCTCTCCTTAATCCTTCTTCCTGCTTAGAACAGAACATATCAAAACAAAACAAAACCTTTTTTTTTTTGCCTGTGAGCAGAGAGTTTCAACAGCCTCATACTCTGTTTCAATCCCCATGGAGTTCAGTGTTTCAAGCCCCACAAAGAAGCAAAACCGAACTCTGCCGCCCAGGAGAGGCAAAGTTAAGATGAGAATCATAAAGGGTTTCCTCAAATCAGTTACTTCAATGGTGTCGTCCACAACGGCGATGCGCGGATCCGGTGCCGGGCTTAGCTCAAGCTCCACAACACCGGCTCCAACCCCGACCAATTACGATTCTGATTGACCATTCATTTAAAATGGTCAAGAATTTTTCATATTTTTGTGCAGGATGGCCTGGCCTTATGCAAGGGATTTTAGTTTTCATTTACAGATCCTGTATTGGTTCCGATGTATATAGCGATGCTATGATCCAATTAGTTTTTCATTTCCGTATGTTTAAGCTGTTGGATCATCTTTTACTTTGTGTGTTTGAATGCCTGGATTTTGACTGAAATTTGCTTGAATTGCCTTTACTTTACAGTGGATGGGGACCTAAAAAGAAAAAAGAAAAAATTTCGTTCTTTGGTAAGAATAAAAAAAGTGGGTGTGATAAATTATTGAAACTAATGTCTTCTAATTTGAAAATTCAAATCAAACGTGTTTTGGTTTAAGTCAACTCTTCAAATAAAATAAGATTAATTTAAACTAATTATTGTATAGTTTTATTTTAGAAAGTAGGAATAGAAAAACAAAACAAATTAATAAAACAACTATGAAGTTTCTAAGTTTTTTATGAGACAGGGTGTCAAAGTGTTGAGATAATTGTTGTCCTTCTAGAACATCAAATTTAGAAATGTGTGCATTTTATGATAACTAAAAACAAAAAAAAATTGAATAAAAAACAAAATTAATTATTCTGGAAAGCCAAATATTATATTTATTTCTTTCTCATTAAGAAAAGTTAGTATGGTGATAACTTAAAATAAGCATCAAGGCTTTAATATTTGATGTTTATCCTATAAGACTCGAGTTCAATCGATTTGTCAGTAAAATGTAGATGTGTAGAACTAATGTTTTGATATAATAATTGAAAAATGTTTTGGACTAAGTTGAAAAGAATTTAAAACTTGGTTTTAAGTCCAAACAACTTGAATTTATGTTTGAGGTATTTTAAGAGGTTTTAGGAAAAGATTTTTCATGTTTTAAACAGCCAAACTTGTGTTTTCACGTCACCAGTATCGATACGGTTGTACCGGTATCGATACCTTTTTGGCTCAGTTTGGCCACTGTCAAAACCCGTATCGATACGAGGCTTTAGCGTATCGATACGGAGTGGGGTCGTTTCGATACGCCACGTCAGCGTACCGATCCCATTTCAACTACCCCAACGGCTATTTCCCAACGGCCATTTAAATATCAAGCCGTATCGATACCGTTCCACGTGTATCGATACCCTATGCTGGCAAAAGCCCAACGGCTATTTCCTCAAGAAGGCCGTATCGATACCGTTCCACGAGTATCGATACTGGTAGCTGCAGAACAGCATTAATGAAGGGAAATAAAGTCCTCAACGGCTCCAATTCATCCCCAACGGCTAGTAACGGCTACAAACTCAATTGGGAGTATAAAAGGGACCTCCAAGCATCAAGAGAAGGCTAATGCTCATATTGTCAAACATCAATTGATCAAGAAAATGTCTTAGCACTTAAATTGTCAATTCTTGTATAGACAAACACTAGTGAGCCAAAATTGTTAAATTTGCTCAAGTGTTTTAGGTTTTGGGTGAGTGCTTCATTGTGCAAACAAACACCTATTAGAGGGTTTAAGTTTGCTTTCTTATTTCTCTTTGTAAAGAGGGTTTTGATCAAAGCTTGGGTAGAAGCTTGATCGGTTGTAAGGGTTTCCTCCTAATCCTAGAAAAGGGGACGAATCAATTAGTGGAATTGGTTGAGAAATCCTTAGTGGGAAGCTAAGGTAGTGGATGTAGACCTTGGTTAGAAGGTTGAACCACTATAAATCATTGTGTCAATCTTCATTTTAGCTTCCTTAACCCTTCCACCCAAATATCCACCTCTCCACTACTTGGTGAGCATAATCGGTTGAACGAATCGAGCTCCACACAACTCAACAATTGGTATCAGAGCTTGGCTCAATCGGTGAGGATTAACATCCTATTGAGAAGATCCGGCAAGCTCGATCACTATTTCATCAACCGGCTCAAATGGCGCAATCCATCGACAAACCGCCTTTTTTCGACGGAGACCACTATGCCCATTGGAAGACAAAGATGAAGTTCTTCATCAAATCAAAAGATTACAAGCTATGGGATGTAGTTGAAGATGGCCCGTTCGTGCCTAAAAGAAATAAAGCGGAGTGGAGTGCCGATGATCGCAAGAAGATGGAGCTAAATTGCAAAGCCTTGCACATCTTGTTTTGTGCATTTGGTCCATCCATCTATGAGAAGATGTCTTCTTGTGAGAGTGCCAAGGAGGTATGAGACAAGCTTGAAGTCACATACGATGGGACAAATGAAGTCAAGGAGACCAAGATTGGGCTCCTAACCTTGAAGTATGAGAACTTCAAAATGGATCCGGAAGAGAACATCGAGAAGATGTTTGATAGGTTCTCCACCATCACCAATGGTCTTAAAGGTTATGGAGAAGCCATCCCGGAGGAGAAGCTTGTTCGAAAGCTCATCTACTCACTTCCCGAGTCTTGGGACTCAAAGAGGACCGCCATCATCGAAGCCAAAAATTTGAAGACTTTGAAGCTTGATGAACTCATGGGGCACTCCTTACTCATCAAATCATGAAGAAGAACAAAAAGGATGAGAATAAGAGGGAAGAAATTAGAGCTATGGGAGAGAAGAAAATCAAAGGGCTTGGCATCAATGCAAGTGCCATGGCTCTCAAATCCTCCACTTGCCATCATGTTTACACAAGTGAAGAGGAGGATGAAGATGAAGAGATAGTTCATCTCTTCAAGAAGTGTGCCCCTTTCATGAAGAAAGCTTTGAGAGAGCTTGAACGAGAACCTAAAAGAAAGGAGAGGGCAAGCACTTCAAGCCATAAGAAGAAGGTACATGTGGCTACTTGGAGTGATGAGGACTCCACCGACGATGAACAAGCCAACCTTTGCCTTATGGCCATCGAAGAAGATTCAATGGTAACTTCTAATTCATCTACTTCATGTTCTTACACTTTTGATGAATTACAAGATGCCTATGATGAATTGGTTTTAGATTTTAAAAGCCACATTTTGAAAAACAATAAATTGATTTCAAAGTTAAAAATTCAAAATGATTTGCTTTCTAAAACCAAACTTGAACTTGAAGCAAAACTTGAAGAATTTGAACTAAAATGTCTTGATTTACAAAAATTGCTTCAAAACGTTCAAGTAGAAAAAGATTTGATTTCCAAAGAGCTTGAAAAGAAAAACAATTTTGGAAAATCAAATTTTTATGTTAGACAATCTAGTGCCCCAAGATTTGTGAATGGAAAATATTTTCGAAGTGTTTGGGTCCCAAAAGGACTAACCACTTCAACTAAAAAGGATGAAATTGAAAAATGGATTCCTAAGGGGACTAAATTTTGTGCAACTAACGTTTATGGATCCAAAGCAATTTGGATACCAAAAATTACTTGATTGTCTATTGTAGGTGTGATGGAGATGTTCAACAAGTCAAACATTGAGGGGGAGCTCCATACACACAAGAAAGAACACTTGAAGAAGGAAGACTTCACATCCTCCCTTGGGTTCAAGTGTTGGTAAAATTTTCTAGTTGTTTTTTTTTTATTTTATTAGTCTTATTTTTAGTTTATTCAACTAGATGATCATATTTGATGGACTAACTCTTTTGATGATGCTTTGAGTAAGGGGGAGCAAATTTTAAACCAAATTCTTAGTTATGTCAAAACTTTTTACCTCTATTGTTATTATGAACTTAATGTCTTAAATTCTTTTTGATATAACAAAAAGGGGGAGAAATGATTTGAAAAATTGAATTTTCAAATGAATAAGGGGGAGCTTTATTTGATTTGATTTCACATCTTAAATCTCTTATTCACATTTTTAAAGTTAAAGGGGGAGAATCCCAAACAATTTTTCAAGTTAGTTTTATTATATCAAAAAGGGGGAGATTGTAGAACTAATGTTTTGATATAATAATTGAAAAATGTTTTGGACTAAGTTGAAAAGAATTTAAAACTTGGTTTTAAGTCCAAACAACTTGAATTTATGTTTGAGGTATTTTAAGAGGTTTTAGGAAAAGATTTTTCATGTTTTAAACAGCCAAACTTGTGTTTTCACGTCACCAGTATCGATACGGTTGTACCGGTATCGATACCTTTTTGGCACAGTTTGGCCACTGTCAAAACCCGTATCGATACGAGGCTTTAGCGTATCGATACGGAGTGGGGTCGTTTCGATACGCCACGTCAGCGTACCGATCCCATTTCAACTACCCCAACGGCTATTTCCCAACGGCCATTTAAATATCAAGCCGTATCGATACCGTTCCACGTGTATCGATACCCTATGTTGGCAAAAGCCCAACGGCTATTTCCTCAAGAAGGCCGTATCGATACCGTTCCATGAGTATCGATACTGGTAGCTGCAGAACAGCATTAATGAAGGGAAATAAAGTCCTCAACGGCTCCAATTCATCCCCAACGGCTAGTAACGGCTACAAACTCAATTGGGAGTATAAAAGGGACCTCCAAGCATCAAGAGAAGGCTAATGCTCATATTGTCAAACATCAATTGATCAAGAAAATGTCTTAGCACTTAAATTGTCAATTCTTGTATAGACAAACACTAGTGAGCCAAAATTGTTAAATTTGCTCAAGTGTTTTAGGTTTTGGGTGAGTGCTTCATTGTGCAAACAAACACCTATTAGAGGGTTTAAGTTTGCTTTCTTGTTTCTCTTTGTAAAGAGGGTTTTGATCAAAGCTTGGGTAGAAGCTTGATCGGTTGTAAGGGTTTCCTCCTAATCCTAGAAAAGGGGACGAATCAATTAGTGGAATTGGTTGAGAAATCCTTAGTGGGAAGCTAAGGTAGTGGATGTAGACCTTGGTTAGAAGGTTGAACCACTATAAATCATTGTGTCAATCTTCATTTTAGCTTCCTTAACCCTTCCACCCAAATATCCACCTCTCCACTACTTGGTGAGCATAATCGGTTGAACGAATCGAGCTCCACACAACTCAACAAGATGTATTGTCAAAGGGTTAAAATTCGTGTGAACAAATATTATCTTACAATCACCTTTAGACTATTAAGTAAAAAAAATATGTAAATGCCTTTAAAAAAATGTAAATGAAACGAGTTATTCAATTTTTAATTTAAGTTTAAGGATATAAATCGAATCCAATAAGTGGTTATGTAGAAAAGAGGATGATGTTCAACTTAAAAGACTCGAGTCTAAATCGTTTTGTCTATAAAATATATATACATTGTGATATTGTCAAAAAGTTAAAAAAAATATATATATAAACAAATATTACTATATAATTCATTTCGACTCCACAATTCTCTTCATCTATGGTTTCTTTTGGATCTGAACATTTACTAGGTTTGTGTTTCACTTCGGGGATTTGATCAGTTCTTGTGTTTTGGTTGGACTTTCAGCTCCTAAGGGTTTTGGGCTTGGATTAAAAAATGGCACAGCAGAAACGTTAAAAGCATGAACGGTTATAAAAAATATAACATTGTGTGATAATATTTTGAGTTTCATATCTCTTAAATTTCAGTTGTACCGTTTGTTAGTCTTAAATTAAGTTGTCGTACCAAATGTTCATATTTTAATATTTATGTCAATTGTCACGTCGGTAGACTGTAGCTAACTCGATCGTGCGACCTTAGCTCGCTTCTCTAACACTTGCGACTAAGTAAGCCTGAAACAGTTAAGCACAAAGGCTCAAACTCTTGCGGAAAAAGACAACGGAAAGGGAAAATGACAAACACAAGAGAAGAAGTGTTGGGAATTCAAGTTGTATTCCACAATGAAGAAGTGATGAAGTGAGGAGGGGCAAACCTCTATTTATACATGAAGCCCCGTACATCCAACGGTCCAAATTAAACTAGATGGACGGCTCAGATCGCCCAAAAATCTCTAAATCCCTAAAAACAAGGGGAGCCATGAAATTATTAAAATAAATAAGCAAAATTAAGATTACATGGCTTAAAATAGCTAAGACTTATTCTCAAGTCGGACTGGACCCTCCTGGGCTCGGTTGGGCAGACCCATGGTGCTGAAACAGGCCCCCATGGTGCGGAATCAAGCCCCTAGGGCCCCTGGTGCGTGCTGGCTGCACCCTGGTGCGGGCAGAATGCACTCTAGGGTGTGCTAGACGAACCCCAGTGCTGAAATGGCTCGGTCGCAGGCTGGCGGTCCGTGACATTCTCCCCCACTTGAGCTAGCGACGCCCTCGTCGCGCGGTCGGCATGATACTGCTCAATTTGATATTTGAACTGCCAAAGGTCCTCGGCTAGCTCCCAACTCCCCTCACTGTCGGGAAGTCCCTTCCAAAGAACAAAATACTCGTGTCTCGGACGGTGACCTGGTCGACGAATCACTCTTTCAGCTTGGATTTCTTCGACCTGGTTCTCATAAGAAACTTTCACTCCGACTGGTGCTCGGTGTGACTTGCCTCGATCTGGATCCTTCTCATCCTGGTGGAATGGCTTGAGTAAGCTGACATGGAACACGGGATGAGCTCGAATGGATGATGGTAGCTCTAGTCGGTACGCCATGGTGCCGACCCTCTTCAAAACTCTGAACGGACCCTCGTATCGTCGCACAAGCCCCTTGTGCACGGTTGGGTTGCGCAGAATCCCGTTCAACTTGGCTAGGACAAGGTCGCCAACTTGAAAGTTCACATCTCTGCGCTTTCGATCTGCCCATCTCTTGGTCTACTTCCCCGCCTTGTGCAAACAAGCTCGGGCTAGCTCCTGATGTTCTTGCCACTCCTTGGCATAGTCATGTGTTGCGGGATTAGGCCCATCATACTTGGTAGCAACCGCGTTGGGCGTGAGCGGTTGCTGCCCCATCACAATCTCAAACGGACTCTGACCTGTGGCTTCGCTCCGTTGCAAATTGTAAGAGAACTGAGCCACGTCTAACAGCTTGGGCCAATTCCGCTGCGTGGCACTCACATAGTGCCTCAAATAAATCTCCAAAAGTGCATTCACCCGTTCGGTCTGTCCGTCTGTCTGTGGGTGAACACTCGTCGAAAAGTTCAAGCTCGATCCCATAAGCTTGAACAGCTCGGTCCAAAATCGCCCTGTGAACCGTGTGTCCCGGTCACTGATGATGGTCTTTGGCACGCCCCAATATTTCACCACGTGCTTAAGGAAAAGTAGGGCTGCTTCCTTGGCTGGGCACACCTTGGAAGCTGGGATGAACGTCCCATACTTCGATAACCTGTCCACGACCACCATGATACTCGACAACCCGTCAGTACAAGGTAAACCAACAATGAAATCTAAAGAAATACTCTCCCATGGTCGCTCGGGTATCGGCAAAGGCTGCAAAAGTCCCGCAGGTTTCTTCATCTCTATCTTGTCTTGCTGGCACACAAGGCAAGTTTTCACATAGGCTTCAATCTCTGCACCCATGTGAGGCCAATAGTAATCTCGGGAAATGAGGGCTATGGTCCGAGTAATGCCTGGATGTCCTGCCCACATCGAGTCATAACACTCCTTCATGATCTCCTTTCGCAACTCTCCAAACTGCGGCAAATAAAGGCGGCGGTCTCGGGCATATAACAAGTCCCCTTCAAGCCAAAACTTTCTGGTTCTGCCCTCTCTGACATGATCTATCAACATCTTGGCTGTTGGGTCATGAGATAGCCCCTCTTTGATGCGTTCTAACAAGGTTCCCACAGGCAAGCTGACTGTCTCAATGTTATACCTTCGGCTAAGTGCATCGGCAACGGAATTCACCTTCCCTGGCTTGTACTCCAAGGAAAAATCAAACTCTGCTAAGAATTCCTGCCATCGGACCTGCTTGGGAGAAAGCTTCTTCTGGGTCAGAAAATAACTATTTGCAACATTGTCTGTAAATACAACAAACCTCAACCCAAGAAGATAATGTCGTCAAATGCGCAAACAATGAACCACTACCGTCATCTCGGTCTCATTAAGCTTCCGGCTTTCATATGCAACCGGATGTCCCTCTTGCATCAAGACTCCTCCAATGGCAACGTCTGATGCGTCTGTGTAGACTTCAAATGGTTTGGTGTGATCATGCAACACCAACACTGGTTCGCTCACCTTGTCCTTCTTCAATAGCTCGGTCAAGGGTGCGGCAATCTTTGAGTAGCTCTTCACGAACTTGCGGTAATAATTGGCAAGCCCAAGGAACGACCGCAGCTCGGTCACCTTGGTCGGTGGACTCCACTCATCAATAGCTCGAACTTTGGCTCCATCCATTCGGATTTTGCCCCCACCAATGATATGGCCAAGGAAAGGAACTTCTTTTTGAGCAAACGAGCACTTCTCTTCTTTCACATAGAGCTCGTTCTGCCGTAGTACTTCGAACACCTGTCTCAAGTGCTCAACATGCTCCACAAGAGATTTGCTATACACAACAATATCGTCAAGGTAAACTACAACGAATTGATCTAAAAACGGTTGTAGTACCTTGTTTATAAGAGTGCAAAACGTTGCTGGAGCATTCGTGAGGCCGAACGGCATCACCAGAAACTCATACGAACCATATCGGGTAACACACGCTGTCTTCGGCTCATCCCCTGCGGCTATTCTGACCTGCCAATACCCGGATCTCAAGTCCAACTTGGTGAACCACTTTGCACCACCAAGCTGGTCGAACAAGTATGCAATAAGCGGGATCGGATACTTGTTCTTCACCGTGAGCTTGTTCAAAGCTCTGTAATCAATGCATATTCTGAGGGATCCGTCATGCTTCTTTTGAAACAGTACTGGAGCGCCGTAGGGTGCTTTAGACGGTCGGATATACCCTGCCTCTAGGAGTTCTTTCAACTGTCTGCGTAACTCCTCTAATTCGGGCGGAGCCATTCGGTAAGGGGCCTTGGCTGGTGGCTCCGCATCGGGCACAAGCTCAATTCTGTGGTCTACCTCCCTCTTTGGCGACAGACTCTTCTGCAATTCTGTTGGCATCACATCACGGAATTCTGCCAACACCTGTCCCACCTCATCGGGGACCTTCTCGGCAATGACTGGTTCATCTACCACCAATGTCGCTAGAAAGGTGGGTTCCTCCTTGCGCACCCCCTTCGACACCTGAATAGCTGACAACATTCTGGCCCCAACTCCGGTCTCTCGGCTTGCTAGAACAACACATTGGTGCCTCGGATCCAAGATGCACAAGCAATCGGCAAAAGGGACGGGAAAAGCATTAATCTTGTCAAGGAAGCTAATGCCAATAACAAAGTCAAAATCATCAAGTGGAATTACCTTGATGGTTTCCTTACCCGTCCAACCTCCAATGTCGAGCTTAACCCCTTTTGCTACACCGGCAATCGGAGCTTCTTTAGAATTGACTGTCTTGATGAACCCACTCGCCTTCTCAACACAAAGGTTGAGTCTCTTCGCTGCTTGTTCGGATATGAACAACTCTGAGGCACCCGTATCAACTAATGCACTCAGCTTCTGACCGACAACAGTGGCATCGACAAACATTAGACCCTTCTTCTTGTTGCCTTTCTTGGAGTCCATGCAACTAAGGATGGCTCCCATCTTGTGAGTCTCATTCTCACCTGCATCCTTCTCTTGGATGGCGGCAGCTCTCGAATTTTGTGGGCAGTCCCTCGCTATATGTCTTCCCCCACAAGTGAAACAACCGTTACCATGATTGTTTCTCTCCCATGGACGTCCCTTTCCATGGGGTGGCCTCCCATGGCCGCCTAGAGGCCTATCGGGCTTAGTTGCTCTGTCCCTGTCTCCTCCCCCACTGCTCTTGAACTTCAGCTTCGGTTTGGATGACTCGGGTTTCTTGTTCTTAAACTCGGCTATGTCTTCGACTGTGGAAAGGGCCGATGAAAGGTCTTTAACTCCCATACGCCTCAACTCCATCTTCGCCCACTTCTGAAGCCCATTCATGAAGTCGAAATAGCCTTCATCTTCACTCAAACTCGGCAACTGGAGCTTAAGTTCCGTAAACTTCCTCACATACTCGAGGATTGTCCCATCATGCTTTAGGTTGCGCATCTTCAATCGCGGCTCTTGCTGAGCATTCTTCGGATAGAAATGCTTCTTAAACTCATACTGAAAGTCCTTCCATGTCCTGAAGGGAAGTGTGCCGCCTTCTTCCTCATCACACATACGTCGCCACCACAATAGAGTGACATCGGTAAGGTAAATCGAAGCTGTGTTTACCTTAGTTGTATCATCATCGATACCTGACACACGGAAGTACTGTTCAAGTCCCCAGATGAAATTATCCACATCTTGGGCTGCTCTCGACCCACTGAACTTGTTCGACCGTGGAGCGTCTATCTTCGGCTTCGGTGCTGCTACTTCGGCAAGCATCCCACTCTTCATAGTTGCTTGGTAAATGCGAAGTTCACTCTTGAGCTCCGCCATTTCCTCTTTCATGGCGACTATCTGCGCCTGCAGTGAGTTGTCACGATCGTCAAGTTTGTCGTGCATCACACTTAGGAGGTTCTCCAACTCCTCTTTGATCTTCCCCTCAAGGGTCTCGACCAAACTCGCATATGACTCATCGTCACCTCGGGTCTCCTTGACTTCCCTCACGGACTCTTCAAGTTTAGCGACCCTCTTATCCAAGGCTGCAACCATGTCCTTGGAACTTCCTCGCTTCTTCTCACCATTGCGGCCGTTACCTCCATCGGTTGCCTGAACATCCCCTGTGTTCTGTGGTGCCATTTCTCCCGATCAAACTTCGCTCTGATACCACTTGTCACGTCGGTAGACTGTAGCTAACTCGATCGTGCGGCTTTAGCTCGCTTCTCTAACACTTGCGACTAAGTAAGCCTGAAACAGTTAAGCACAAAGGCTCAAACTCTTGCGGAAAAAGACAACGAAAAGGGAAAATGACAAACACAAGAGAAGAAGTGTTGGGAATTCAAGTTGTATTCCACAATGAAGAAGTGATGAAGTGAGGAGGGGCAAACCTCTATTTATACATGAAGCCCCGTACATCCAACGGTCCAAATTAAACTAGATGGACGGCTCAGATCGCCCAAAAATCTCTAAATCCCTAAAAACAAGGGGAGCCACGAAATTATTAAAATAAATAAGCAAAATTAAGATTACATGGCTTAAAATATCTAAGACTTATTCTCAAGTCGGACTGGACCCTCCTGGGCTCGGTTGGGCAGACCCATGGGCCCCTATGGTGCGGAGTCAAGCCCCTGGGGCCCCTGGTGCGTGCTGGCTGCACTGCACCCTGGTGCGGGCAGAATGCACCATAGGGTGTGCTGGACGAACCCCAATGCTGAAATGGCTCGGTCGCGGGCTGGCGGTCCGTGACACAATGAATATTCGAAGAAGGAGAATGAAAAAACAAACCTTTAAAAAAAGCAATAACTATGAAAGTGTTTAAACTCAGCAAGTGTTCAAGTGGAAAAGCGAATGATGTTCATTTTAGAAGTTACATATTAAATTACTTTGTCTACAAGGTATATGTTCATTGTCAAAGGGTTAAGAATATGTATAAACTATGGATGGCCAAATAACCCGAACCTGAACCGACTCAGTGTGTCTCGATCCGACCCTATCTAGTTTTTTAGTCTCGAATTTCGAGGATCGTGACGAATTATTTATAATGTTGAGTTAGGCTTAGTTTGTGGTTGCTTTTAAAAAGTGTGGTGAAAAAAGTGATTTTCAAACTAGCTGTTGAAAAGTAGTTTTGAAAAGCTGGTATTGGTTGTTATTGATGTCAAAAAGTGATTTTGAGGAGATAAAATGTCTATTTTAGACATGATGTTGAAAAGTAAAAGTAAATTTGGGTGGTTGTTCAAATTAATTAATGTTATGATTTATGAAATAAATCAATTTCAATTATAATAAAAAAATATTTTTTTATAAAATTTAATTTGAAAATATAAACTACATTCTAGATTATATACAAGCATACCACTTACACATTAATAATAAATATAAAATAAAGTACAAATAAAACAATTTTATTTTTAATATAAATATTATAAAATATATATTATTTTACAATTATGTATGCATAAACATTATTTTAACAATAAATTATAATTAAATAATAAGGGTAAAAAAGTAATTTTATTTTCAAACTAGCTTTTACACCCAAGAAGCTATAAAATCTAGCTTCTTGGTTTTGGTGGAAAAGCTAGTTTTAAAAGCAACAAAAAACAGTTTGTTTTAACTAAAAGCACTTAAAAAAGTGATTTTTGGTTGCGAAACGCCACCAAAACCATGCCCTTAGGGCGGGGCAGGTTTGGCTATATGCTAGAAATTTTCCGTCCCACACCGCTCCCGATATATATTTAAATATATATTATATTTATAAAAATACCACTATATAAAAACATTTTTATGGTTGTTAAGCTATTTTTTGTTTGTGCTTATCGTAAAAATAATTAGATGTTGTTTAAGTTTTAACATATATTGTTTTGACGATTAATGATTCAAATTTATTTTTTAAATATGGAGTAATTTAAAATTGGCTTTTATTTTATTTTTATATAAGTTTAAAGTTTTTTGAAACTAAATTTTGTGGTCATAATGGTTGATTAATCGAATCTAACTTTTATCGTCGTTGGATATTAAAATTTTTTTCTTAAAATTTTCGGGTCGGATCGGTTTGGGGTCGAGTTCAAGAGTTAGTATATCGGGACGAGGCGAGACGGATAAACTATTATTTTAATCAAGGGCGAGGCGGGATCAAGTTTAGGAACTTGCAGATCGAGGCAGAATTAGGGCAGCCAAAATACCGGTCCGTACCGTTCTGTACCGATCCATAATATAAACAAATACTTTCTTATAATCGCATACAATAAAAAAAACTTTGAAAGTGTTTTTTTTTTTTTGTTTGATCAAAACTATGGTACTGTACTGTCTAACGAAATCTAGAGAAAGCTCAAGTTGAGTCGTTTTTCTTAGAACTTTCCCGAGATATCCAATAGCCAATGGATGGATAAAAAAGTCTTTTTCCTCCTTTGATTGGTCCACATTCCCTCCACTGTCTCATTGCCCTTTCATTTTTCCCCCCACAAGATTCAAATTTCAAAACTTTCATAACCCACAAACAAAAGCAAACCTCAAATGGCCCCCTTCTGCCTTCCCTTACTTTTCTTCTCCCATAAAAAACACGCCCTTTCCCCCTTTGTTTTCCACCACTGTTTTTTCCAAGGGAAGTGACACAAAAGAAGATGGAGAATGGAGAAATGGCGATTGATCTCAGAGGAACACCAACACATGATGGCAGATATGTCCGTTACAACATCTTAGGTAACATCTTCGAAGTTTCTTCCAAGTATGTTCCTCCCATTCGGCCTGTCGGTCGTGGCGCTTACGGCATTGTTTGGTATTATCCCGCTTTCCTTCTTCTTTTCCGTTCTGGGTTTCCTTTACCTGAGAGTCTAAACCTGTAGATTCACTGGATTGATTGAGTTTTTGGGTTATTTTATTCTTCAGTGCTAAGCAGAAGAGCTAATTAAAAGAGTAGAAAACAGAAATCTTTAGTGCCCTTTTAGATAAATTTCAGAAATGAGATATGGGTTTGTTCCAATTTGATGTTTCAGGAAGTTACAATTTTTACACTTATAATCGAAATACTTTAGGAATTAATTTGGGTGTTGGTTTTTTTTTCTGGGGTCAATGAATTTGGATCTTGTGATTACTGCAGCTGTGCCACAAATTCTGAGACAAAGGAAGAGGTTGCAATAAAAAAGATTGGGAATGCATTTGATAATAGGATTGATGCTAAAAGAACACTCCGCGAGATCAAGCTCCTTTGTCACATGGATCATGATAATGTGAATCTCTGGATTCATAATTTGTTTGCTTATTATTTTGATGTTATACTATGAAGGAGATATGAAGTGTTGCATTAATACTTTTGCAGGTTATCAAAATCAAGGACATAATACCGCCGCCGGAGAAGGAAATGTTCAATGATGTTTACATTGCGTATGAGCTATTGGACACCGATCTGCATCAAATAATACAGTCTACCCAGGCTCTCACTGATGATCACTGTCAGGTGGATTATATATAGTTTGTGATGTTACCAGCGTCCTTATATCTTGGTCCTAATATTATCTTGTATTTGATTCTGATAGTCTGATAGACGTATCGTGTTATCGCGTAGCACCGGTACTAGTTCAATATAATTGTATAGTAAATGAAGTTAGGCTGTGAATTCATATTTGTTGAAGCTACATTGTTTTGCAGTATTTCCTATATCAACTGTTGCGTGGCCTTAAGTACATACACTCGGCGAATGTTTTGCACCGCGACCTAAAGCCTAGCAACCTGCTTCTCAATGCAAACTGCGATCTCAAAATTTGTGACTTTGGTCTTGCAAGAACCACCTCCGAGACAGACTTCATGACCGAGTATGTCGTAACGAGATGGTATAGAGCCCCTGAGTTGCTTCTCAATTGTTCAGAGTATACCGCTGCTATCGACATCTGGTCCGTTGGTTGTATTTTAATGGAAATAATTAGAAGGGAGCCGCTTTTTGCTGGTAAAGATTATGTTCAACAGTTGGGGCTTATTACTCAGGTATTTTCCCAATTCTTTAGTTTCATAGAAGAACACTGAATATTGATAGAATCAGCATTTTTAGGCATTGTTACAATGGAAGCATGGAGCATGTTGTAATTTTTTTAGTGGACATGGGATGCATGATTAAAGAACTTGCTTAGACAAATGATTTTCTTTATTGATTATTACATAAAACAGTTACTAGGGTCGCCGGAAGATTCAGATCTCGGATTCCTCGGGAGCGACAATGCTCGAAAGTATGTTAAGCAGCTTCCTCGTTTCCCTAAGCAACCTTTTGCAGAAAAATTTCCAGATGTGTCTCCTGTGGCAATTGACCTTGCTGAAAAAATGCTGGTTTTCGATCCAAGCAAGCGTATCACTGGTAAATTTGGTCAATGGCATTTACAATGGTTGTGTTTTTTCACATATTCTCTTCTCATTTTTCTTATAAGAAACATCTCTTTTAATACGATGCATGTAAAGTCGACGAAGCACTGAATCACCCATATTTGTCAAGTCTTCACGAGATAAACGAAGAGCCGACTTGTCAATCGCCTTTCATATTCGATTTCGAGCAGATGACCTTGAACGAAGAAGATATTAAAGAGCTGATATGGAGGGAGTCTTTGAACTTCAATCAAGATAAGATGCTGGAATGAAGTCAGTAACAAGTTTCCTAATTTATATTGTTTTGCTTCATTAAAGCCCTGTTTCAAAGGTTGATTGTAATGAAAATGCTTGCATATGTATAAATGCTTCATTATATGGGAGTTTGATGTAGTAATTATATACAGTAGTTCCAAAATTTTGGGTTTGATTGATTTGAGTTATTTTAAATTTGAGTCATTTGGATTTGAATCTTTTCGAATAAGAAGTGCTATTGTTCTTAGACTCATTATGTGTATGGTATTTACTTGTATGTATGTTTTTTATTTATAAAACAGAGATATGTGTAATACATGTTTAAATAATTTCTTATACTTATGAAAAAGGTTATTTAGCGAGATTTATTAATTGGTCTAGTGATTAAAAAGTTTATTTTATCTATTTTGTATGAATTCAAAATTTGATATGAAAGTATAACTTTTTGCTATTTAATCAAAAAGAACTTATTTAGCACTTTTTTACTTTTGCACATATAACATATATAAGTATAACTTTGTACACATGAGTTATTTGTTGGATTGATTTGCTCTTTGGTGACTTATGTATATATACATACACATATTTTTTAATATATACATATACAAGTATATATGCTTAAACTAAAAATAGGTGCCAAGCATTTTTTAAATTTGGGTTTTATTTTGATGCACAAGCTGTGTAAATTTTTTTTACACATTCCTTTTATAAAATTTAAAATCTAAATCACAAACCCTAGCAACCTAAAACCTAAGCCCTAAATCCTAAACTCTAAATTCTAAATTCTACCCATAAACCTTAAATTATATACCCTACATACTAAACCCCTAAACCCTAACCTAAAATCCTAAACCCTAAACCCTAAAATTAAAGGGCTTGTGTAAACTAAAGTTTACACAAGCTTGTGCATCAAAGTATTTTCCTTTAAATTTTAGATGTTAAAAGTATTATATTGTAAAAGTAGGTGTTTAAAGTTTCAAAAATTATAATTATAATTATAATCATAAAAAGTTATTTTTAATGATTTTTAAAGTGTTTTTCAACACTTATGAATTTAGATTACTGAAATTAAAGGACTACATTGAAAAAAAAATGTCCACTCTAAATTAGGAAAAATTCAAGGACTGAAATAAGAAAGATAAAAAGTGACATGACTGAAATGGAAATTAACCTATACCCTTAAAAATACGTTGGCATCTCATAATTTAGAATAGAAATCCTCTGCCCTTTTCGGTGCTCTTATGTATGCCCTTACACTAAAAAATAAGTTTAAGGTTTGCAATTATGGTTAAAGGTTAAGGAATTTAGATTATAATGTATTTTTAAGATATATGATGTAGGATTTAGGATTAGATTTTAAAATTAAATTTTTTTTTGTGTTGTGGCATAAAAAAGACACCAAAAAGAGTTAAAAAAATTATCCTATATTTTAACCTTTTATTTATGGGTTAAACTCTAATCTTCAATTTCAATTAAAAAAAATTTAATGAGCTCTTTCTATATCAAATTAATGGGCTCTCCTAAGTCCTAATACAATGTTTTAATGATGATAAAATAAGATTATAATATTAATAACAAAACCTAAATCCATCTTTATTCTTCGTTTTCTCTTTGGCTTTCAAACCCTAAAAGGGTTGTTTTCACGCCGTCGTCATCACACCAGCATCTAGAGCCGCGCGATTTCACTTCTTGTCGTCTGCACGCCGTCAATCCCCTCTCCTCAACGTCGACCAATCCTCTCCCTGTAAGTCTCATCAGCTCGCCTCCCTTTACACTCTCACGCTCACCCTTATCGCCCGCCTATAGATTTTTTTAGATTTTACAGTAACGGGAGAAAACAGGGATAGCGGCCCGTTACTACCGTTATTTACCGCTACCCGTTAAATTGCTACCGCAATCCACCGCTACTAGTGTGATTCCGCGTCCCACCGTTGTTTTCGCCGATAGCGGTTTCGGCCGGCGGCGTTATAGCGGTCGCGGGCCGTTTTTTGAAATCTTGGGATATGATATTTCTGTTGTACTTATTGTTTTCCTTTTTCTTGTCAGCAGTCTTGAGTTCTTATTCTCAAAGATGCCGCGGTATGGAATTCATACACTTTGGAACAGACCTTTTTGTTTAATCTTTTTCTTGTACTAGGGTGTTTTACCTTTACGTACTTTTAAGATAAAGTTGTTTCTTTACAGATGTGAGAAATCAACCTATTTTGATTCACTGCATGCGTGGAAAGGTAATAGTCCAAATTCAGAAATTATTGTAGAATTATTAGCTTAGTTTGATGAAATAATTATTAGGTATACAATACATTTGTGTGGTTATTCATTGAGTTTTCCTTGAGGGTTTAGATTGGCAGATATGATATGTGATCAATTTATTTATATATATGACTTGTAAGTTGAATGAATTGAATGAAATCAATATGGAAAGAACTATATGGCTTTCCGTTGCTGTGTTGTGCCGATTTTGTCGAGACTTAATAAGTTATATAAATTTTATTTGGATATAAAAAACTCAGTGGGCTCTTATTTTTCAGCCAATTGGACTCAAATATGCAATCGGGGCAGAACTCAAGATCTTAATCGGTATGGAATTCATAAACTTTGGAACTGACCCTTTTGCTTCATCTTTTTCCCTTAGCAGGGTGTTTTCTCTTTGCGGGCTTTTAAGATAAAGTTGTTTCTTTACAGATGCAGTGAATCAAAATTGGATGATTTCTCATAAGTGCGGAAAGGTAATAGTCCAAATTTAGTTATTATTGTAGAATTATTAGCTTAGCTTGATGAATTAATATTAGGTTTACGGTACATTTGTGTGATTAACCATTGAGTTTTCCTTGAGGGTTTAGGTTGGCTAATAAGATATGTGATAAATTTGTTTATATATATGAATTGTAAGATGAATGAATTAAATGAACCCAGAAAAACCCCACGCTAATTGCTAAAGCATTTTATCTTTTCAGTAGAATTGGTGATTTGTTTTTCTTCTTTTTTGGTGGTTTGATTTTCTTCTTACCTTTCTTTCTTGACTGTTTGGTTTTTTTTTTGAAAATTAACAGGGCTATTAACTCCCTTTTTTGTTTTTTTCAATTTTGCAGATATTTGTGCCCGGAAACCTATCTCTAGGAAAATATGAGTTTCTTCGATTTCATAATATCAAGCTTTTCCAGTTCGGGATTGAAGAGAAAACGGTATTTCCCCCCTATGCTTCTATGACAATTATACCCGAGATTTTAAGTTGATCACTATTGGTGTATTTTCATCTTTGAATGTCTAAAGTTACCAGTCTAATACATATTTGTTTCAAAGAATTCTGAAGAATTATTAAAATTCCGATGAGAGTTTTGGGTCACCATTGATGAAAAACGATTTAAGTTAAAAAGTCAGACTGTCCAACCTATTGGAATTTGGTCAAGGATGGAATTCTTTGGTTCTTGTACTTGTTAGCCAATGGTATAAAATTCAGAAACTGTTAAGAAGAATCTTGAACATAGAATAAGAATAAACCATAAATGATTCAAAAAACAAATATAGCTCATCTTAAAATCAAAGATAATTTATTCTTTAAATCTAGGATATGATATTTCTCTCATTAATGATACTTTTGATTCCCAATGCCTTATTGTTTTCCTTTTTATTCTCAGGAGCCTCGAGTTGTTACTCTCAAAGTTGCCACGGTATGGTATTCCTAAACTTTGGAACATACCCTTTTCCTGTTGTTTCATCTTTTTCCCGTGCCAGGGTGTTTTACCTTTTTGGACTTTTAAGATAAAGTTGTTTCTTTACAGATGTGAGAAATATCCTATTTTGATCCATTGCATGCGTGGAAAGGTAATAGTCCAAATTCAACAATTATTGTAGAATTATTAGTTTAGCTTGATGAAATGAATATTAGGTATACTGCACATTTATGTGGTTATTCGTCGAGTTTTCCTTGAGGGTTTAGGTTGGCAGATTAGATATGTGATCAATTTGTTTATATATATGACTTGTGTCTTGTAAGTTGAATGAATTAAATGAAAGCTATATGGAAAGAACCATATGACTTTCCATTGGTGTGTTGTGTCGGTTTTGTTGAGACATGAGAGGTTATATAAATTTTATTTGGATATAAAAACTCAGTGGGCTCTTAGTTTTCGGCGGAAAAGTACTCAAATTTAACTGTTAGTATAGTAATTTTATTTGTGTTGCCTTGTCCGGTCAAAGAATTATGCGACAAGGCAAAGGAAACGTTAATCCAAGAAAGCAACTTCCAGGTTTAGTATGATAGCTAGTCTCTAATTCCAGGAGACACTGGTCTATATGTGTTTAATTAGCAGTGAATTTTGGAATTTGGTAAAGAATGGAATTCTTTAGTTCTTGAACTTGTTAGGTAATGGTATAAAATTCAGAAAACTGTTGATCACGAAGAATATAATAAACCATAAATGATTAAATATATATATACCTCATCTTAAAATCAAAGATACTCAAACTTATTATTTCTGTCATTAACAGTACTTTTGATTCCCATTGGCTTATTGTTTTTCTTTTCTTTCTTTTCAGGAGCCTCGAGTTGTTACTCTCAAAGATGCTATCGGGTATAGAATTCATAAACTTTGGAACTGACCCTTTTGCTTCATCTTTTTCCCTTACTAGGATGTTTTATCTTTGCGGACTTTTAAGATGAAGTTGTTTCTTTACAGATGCAATGGATCAAAATAGGATGATTTCTCACAAGCGCGGAAAGGTAATAGTCCAAATTCAGCAATTATTGTAGAATTATTAGCTTAGCTTGATGAAAGGAATATTAGGTGGTACATTTGTGTGGTTATTCATCGAGTTTTCCTTGAGGGTTTAGGTTGGCTTATAAGATATGTGATAAATTTGTTTATATATATGACTTGTAAGATGAATGAATTAAATGAAAGCCTATATCACACGCTTAATTACTCTTTTTGCTGGCAGTTATGGCCGTTGCATATGGTCTCCAAGCGTGGAAAGTCCTAGAAGATCCGTCTAACGATGTTGATCTTGTCCTGACAGAGGAAGACTTGCCTGTTATATCAGGAAGTGATCAAATCTGCCTTAATCGAGATATACGGTCTATCATTCCCCATGACATTCTATATTTTGCAGTGATGTCATCTTGTGATTGTATCAATCTCGTGTTTAAGTGTTTGTCGAAGGGTGCAGTGGATTTTCTAGTGAAACCTATTCGGAGATGCCACAGTGTGAGTTCCTCTAATCTCTGCTTCAAATCCGATGTCGTCTTATGATGTTCAACACCGGTGTTGATTCGGAGATTCAGGCCATTTCTCCATATGGTAATGTCGTACACAATTTCCCAGAAAAGTTTTCTTTAAGCTGATGTTGTTTCAATGGCAGTTTTTTTTCGCAGTGGAGTTGTAATTTGCTACTGGAAATGCAGGGTTGAAATTGGCCACCCATTGCCGTGTATTATGCGTCCAATTTGCTCCGGAAATGAGAGCCAGAGAAGCCAGCAAAGGACATGGGCCAACAGATCCTCGAACAGACAAGTAGCCCAGAAAACCCCCACGCAATATTTGCTTCACCCATCATACAAGGAGGGTTTGGTTCCTAGAACATATTCACATGTTTGGTTTGGAGTGTTTTTTTATCAGTGAGAAGTCATTACCAACACTATTTTTCTTATCAAAATGGTGAAAATATCATTCTCACTATTTTTTTTTAAATATTGATCAATTTCGGTCAAATTGGATAATATTATTCCTAAATTTATTAAATATTTTTATTTTTTATATTAGTTTAATATTTAAATGATTGCACATATCGAATTATTACTTTAACATTTGATGTGTTTTTATCAATATTTTGTTTATTATGTCTAATATTATTTTTAACATGTTATCTAAATATCTAGATCATGATACAAATTTGATTGAGATAATGGAAACTTAATTAGGTTTGAGCTTTATTTTCCACAAAAAAAAAATTTGATTGCAAGCTTATGACAACGAAATTTTGTAAAATTTTCATCTAATTTTTCATTATATTAATTATATTAACAATATATTAGATAAAAGTTTACTAACTTATATTTTTTTTAGTTTAACCACTAGTAGCTAACACCTGTATTGCATAGGTTTAATATGAGAACGATCTTTTTCGACCGAATTTTCCCCAAGAATTTTGAATTTTTATTTTCAAAAATAATTTTGTATTTCTTCAAATAAAACTAAAAGTCTAATTCTTTACGTAAAGAAAAGGTGTCATCGTTGAGAGCTGCATTCATTAAACAGCCGAAAATACATAAATATATATTAAATAATAAAGAGTGTCCTGGAAATCCATTTATTTATTCGCAGACATTTGGGCCTCCTGTGTCGGTGGCAGCGATTTCATACGTTTTACCACCAAAAGTGTATCCACATTAATAAAATGGTAGATTTTATTAGTCATTATTCATCCTATTCCTAGCTGATGGAAACTTCCTTGCAGGGCTCGGCAAATTGGGGGTCACGCCTATGAGTGGGGACCGTAGCTCTACAATACTGAACTTATACATTACGACGGCAACTGTTTATAGGACACTCTGTCACGTATAAGCTGATCCATGCCGAAGCCGATCAACCTCTGTCGCGGCAACGGGAGGTCATATTCAGTGCCAAAATTACTCGAGGGCTTAAGAGATCATGACCATGGACCGAGCTAGGATGAAGCATTGAGATGAACATGAGTGTATTAAGCTTTTAAATCTAAAAATTGAACGGACAAAAGTTTTATTTGATTAATATTTAAAAGTAATTTTTACCAAGCGAAGATTCACTTGTAAAAATGATGAGATGAAAAAATTTAATGAAATGATTGCATTTAATTGGTTGATCTATGGATGACATGGCGGGAAGGACTCATAATAGTATAATTTATGGTATTTGAATATTTAAAAGAATTTTACTTATCTCCTTGATTTTTTGATAATTTTTATTTTTCTGTTTTTTTTTTTCAATTTCTACATTAATATATATCTATATATTTTTATATTAAATTAAAATAAATAACCCATATATATATATTTAACTTAAATGGTTATAAAGACAAATGACAAATATATTATTTTCTATAATTACTCAAAATAAAAAACATACTATTCTTTTAACCAGATAGATAAAGCTGAGAACCCCAAAAGGTGAGCCTGCACTTTGCTATTTGAGTGGGTAGTTCATAAAAGCCAGCATTTCAATATCAAAAGCATCCTCTGGTATATTTTATAAAATGAACTCCGATTAATAACTTTGTTATTCCAGAATTTGATAATTTTCGGGAATTCTAAAAAAACAATTTAATTTAATGTTAAAAAACTGCTGAAGTGTTGTAACAAGAAATGTTATAAAATATATGTTACTTATATGTTTTTGATAATATTTTCGATTACAATCGGTCATACTATTTTTTAGCTGCATCATAGCAGAACTACTCGATAATTTCCTCTGGGAGTAATCATGGTGAATATGGTTTACAGGGAAAAACTACTGGAGCTACACAGACACAAAGTCTCAATACAAACAACATCCACCGACAAATCTGACAGAGACATTAACTTCTTAAACCCAAAAACATGTCCTCCATTGCAGCCACCTTGAAGGATGAGATTATAAATCCCAGAACTTCCATTAATTATATGGTACTGTTTTCTTTTAATTCCTGCTTCTCTTTGTTGTCTTCCCTGATAATCCAGGGATAATTACCTCGAAAAGCAGCTCATTCCTTCAAAAAATAAAAATAAACTGCTGCAAACTGATCAAGTATAGATTCTATAGAACAAGATATTTTTTCAGTCAAATTCAATTCAAGATGTCAGAAATGTAATAAAAATGCAACATAGCAGCACTAGACACAGAAAGAAACAATGGGTTTCTGTTTTAGTTCCCAAAAAGAAGAGATGGAAACGAAAACGAAAGCGATGCGATGCTAAATACTGCAGACATATGGAACACTCCATTGAAAAAAAAAATGAGAGTTTTAGGGTTTTCTGAGCCCCTGAAACTCAGAAACAGCAACCCAGTTTAACCAACGTACAATATCTAAGATATAACTTCTTTTATAAAAAAATGGACATTTTATAATCTATGTATCTAATTTGTGACTCTTTCTCTCAACAATGCTATTTTTAAAATTTAAATCTGAACTTTTTTTGGTAGAATAATATACTTTACTATTGCACTCAACCCTAATCGATCCAAAATAATAACCTTTTACCTAAACCATACAAACAAACCCTAAATCAAAACTTTAAACTTTGAAATGATATATCATTACCGCTATGAGTAGTCAAGTCTTTCGGATGATTAACTAATCACTACAATTTTCTCTATATTTGACCTACTGTCTTTTTCTCTGATTTTTTTTGGGATCAAAGTCTTTTTCTCTGTTAGGGTTTTCCTTTATTAGCTTTTTTGGATAAATTTTATTACCTTATTTTTTTTATCTTGGGAAATTGTTAGGATTTGGCACAAAGAAGTAAATGACGGTGCTTGCTGGTAAGCAAAAATAATAAATGTAAATGTTCTTGAATTAATGCTTGCCTACTGAGAGAGGTTTGAGAATGACAAGGAAATAGAGCAAAACACCAAAATACCGGCATTGCTGATGCCTTTGATGACGATCATATTCGTACTTTTTGGAGAAACAATGCCCACCTGATCATACTATTTTTTTTTGTAATCTAGATTTTTATGGTTTTGATTCTGACTAATTTAGATCGATTATTGTCATATACTTAATTTTGGTAAGTCAGTCGCTCAACGAGAATTTTTTGTATACACAAAGTCTCGAATTTAAGACCTATTAAGTCATATTAAGCTGCTTACTACTTGGAACAATCCTAATAATATCTTTTATTCAAAGTTATGTATAGTTTTTACATTTATTTTATTTAAAAAAATTGTTATCAAAAAAATAAATTAGACAATTATTTTAACTTGTTTATATTATAACTTTTAACTAAAAATAACTATTATACAAATGAAATTAGCATATAACTGTTATACGATTTTTAACTAAAAATTTATACCAGCAAAATCAAATATTTTAAACTTTAAATTGTATAAATACTTTAACAACTAAAATAATTTAAACTTAAATTAGAATTAAAACTAGTTAAAATCCACAAATATTGCATGGAATTATACTAAAAATCTATGTTAAAGGATGAAATAATATATCGTTTCATTACAGAACTTTATTTACCAACTTTTACCCACAAAATGATATTATCTCAAGTTTTTTATTTATATTGAGAAGTACTCACAATTATAGATAATTTATACATGAGTTATGATAAAGTCAATTGTCAATATGTTATTTGTTATATTTAATTTTATGTTAGTATTAATTGTGTTTAGTTTTCACCACCATTCTGTTTGTTCGTATCTTCTTTTTTCGAGTTATTTAGATTGATTTTTTAATCATTTTATATATAGTATTTTTTTATTATTTAGTGGTTAATTTGTACTCTTTAATAATTTCAGAGAAAATGATTAGTTTGATTTACCTGTTTTTTAGATTATAATTATGATTATATATTTTTTTATTGACTTAAGGGCATTATAAGCCCTTGAACTTTTTTTTGCACCCAATTAAGCTCTTATACTCTAAAATTTTATTAATTCACCTATTTGATCAACGTTGATTGTTAAATTTAACATTTCTTTTTACAACATATGATGCAACATGTCGTGTTATAGTGTTCTCACTTTGTATTTTCAGGTTTTTTATTTAAAAAGTTCTTTTAAACGTTCCAAAAATTATAAAAAAACTTAAATTATAAAAAAAAGTTTTCTGAAAAATATGTAAATGTCACCTGATAGAATTATGTAGTGTGTCGCGTGACAGTAATATAAAAAAAAAACTGTCAAAATTTGATAGTCAAAACTTTTCAAAAGGGCTTAATTGGTTCAATTTATTAGTTCGAGAGCTTAATTGGGTACAAATAAACTTTAAGGGCTTAACTGATTATTTTTCAAAAGTTCAATGGCTTTAAGCAACTTTAAGCCTTTTTAATTTAATAAAACAAACTGCTGGAAAAGCGGATAGAATTAATGTCGGTCCAGATTCCACCAGCTATTCATGCATGACGAAAGCAATCTAAGTTTGTCATCGAATAAATAACATTAAGGTAAAACTACACAGGTGGACATTCAACTATTATTATTTTCCTGTTTTGATCACTCAATTAATTTTATATCACAATCTTCCCTCACATTAAATATTTTTGTCTATTTTAGTCTCTTTCCGTTAAAAAACTAACTGTAGTGTTAACATGATATTTTTTTAATAATTTTTTTTATCATTTCTCTCTACCCACATTAATTTTATTTAATTTTATTCAACAAATCATGTGGTGACATGTGTTTCTACCATATTGATTGAAGAAAATCAAAGAAAAATAAAAAACAAACAACTTGTGGAGGCTAAGAATCAAACCCATGCCCTCAGCATAAAAGGACAGTGTATAAACCAACTATGCTAAACCAAGTTTTTATTTTAATTCCACTAACATTAGTATATTTAACGCATATTAAGTTACAAACAACACAAAATATAATATAAAAGTTAGGAGAGTGATTCAAACACAAGACCTCATTGATAAAAATTTAAATATTTAACCACCAAAATAAACTAACAAATTGCGATAATTTAAATTTAAATAATATTTAATTAAATTATGCTTAAAATTAAAAATTAAACTAGTTTTTTTCACTTTGTTCGATAATAACAAAACTAATTATATATTTATTTATTAATTTCTATAAAATTAGTATTAAACTAATAATATTTATTTATGATAGAATATAAATTTTTAAATTATATTTAATAATTATCAAATGACTTAGAATTAGGATCTAAATAATTATTTTTAAATCATATTTATTTATTATAGAATATAAAATTAAATTATTTAAAAATAATCATTTAGATCCTAATTTTAAATCATTTAAAAGTAATAAATAAATATGATTTTTAAATTTATATTCTCTCATATTAAATTAATTTTTAAAATAATTTAATATCTAATTTTGTAAAAATTTTGTCATTATCAAACAAAGTGAAAAATTAAATCTAGTCTGATTTTTAATTTTAATCAAAATTTAATTAAATATAATTTATTAATTTCTTAGTTTAATTTGGTAGTTAAATATTTAAATTTATATCAATGAAGTCCTGTGTTTATGTCACCCCCCTAGTTTTTATATTTTTTGTATTGTCGGTAACCTAATATATGTTAAATATAAATATTAATGGAATTGAATAAAAAAATTAGGCATAGCATAGTTGGTTTTTGCGTTGCCTTTTCATGTTGTGGGGCGGAGGTTCAATTCACAATCTCCGCAAGTTGTTTGGTTTTTATTTTGTTCAATTAATATGGTGGAGACATGTGTTACTACTTGATTGATTGAATAAAATTAAACAAAAATAATGTAAGGAGGATGTTAGCGTTGCTGTTAGGTTTTTAAGGAATAGTGACAAAAATAAAAAAGATATCTAACGTAAGGGGTGGTTATGACAAAAATATTAGTTAAATGACAAAAAAAAACGATAGTTGAATGACCGTCCTTGTAATTTTCCCTAACATTAAAAATAAAATTAATGCTCGGCTCAGCGGTCAGCTAAGCTCTGGTTTCACTTCGTGTATTTTTTGTCCTCGGCTTTTTAGGCAAATTTACTTGTGTGTTTTGTAATGGCACTGACTTATGGTTATGACTTATGAGTACACAATTGGGCTTTTTGCGATGCGTATATATATATATATATATTTTTTTTTTCTTTTACTTTTATACATTATTTATTAATTTTAGATCATAAACGTAAAAACGTAAATTATACATCACACATTATATTGATTAATATTTCTGTTATTATTAAATTTAGATCATAAACTTAAAGAGTAAATTATACATCACACCTTATTAGTTAATTGGACACCAATTTAGTTGAAAATAACTAAAATATCATTTTTAACTAAAATATAATATTATTATAATAAAGTTTTTATCTTTTAATATATTTATATAGTCATTAAATAAAATAATTAAAATTAATCGCTTAAAATTCAAACATGAAACTTATAGATCTATATATATTTACATCCACTCACATCGTGAATGTAACAAAATCTAATAAATATCACGTTTATAAATTATTATACATGATAATCTACATAAATAATAGACGTTTTGACTATTATATTCGTAATTTAATTTTTTAAGTAGATTTACCTATTAATCCACTCTTCCTAATTTCACCCCTCTACAAATACGAAAAAGCTACTATAGGGTTAATTTAGTTTTTTTTTTACTAATTCCTTTTTATTATATAGATGTTCGAGATTGGATAGAGTACAATTTGACTTAATAGTGTTGGATTCACATTATAATCCTTATATTTTACCATTGTAAGTAGAGAGGAGGGATTGCATTCATAGGGTTTGAATTATTTTTCTTATAGCATTTATATTTTTTAATACTGTAAAAGTGATTACAATATAATATATGTTCATAGATATTTTTAATCCTTTGACATTCAAGTATACAGACATTGCGATTTAACTCGAGTCTTCTAAGATATTATAGCATTGGCATTTAAGATATATATATTTATAAAAATTTAGATAAGCTGACGATAAAAAAACATTATTTTATATTATACAATGAATGTATATTATTAAACCCTATAGAATTTACTCGTTTACCAACTTTCCGACTCGTGAGACCCACTGTCCTTATTTATGGTTTGGAGACCCACTTGTCTTCTCGTCTTGATTTGGATGTCGCAATTGTTTAGAGGTATTTAGAGATTTTTAACATTATTTTATAAGTATCTTATTGGTTATTGAATTATTACTGTTTTTCTTTTAAATTTCTGCAACTGTTTTTTTTTTTTAATTGGAGACCCAAAACACGTATTAAACCCAACAGCAAGCCAATACCCATTCTTGAAAACTAAATAACCCTTGTAGCCTGCAAGTCAAACCTACACACACGCCACCCAGAATTTTATCTGAAGTATTAAATTAATATTTTTTTTTGAATATATTAAATTAATATTTTATCTGAAGTTAAAGGCTCAAATTAGAAATTAACCATTTTTGTTAACTTATCACATTACCAATGTTACTGTAGTTAACAACTCAGTCATTAAATTGTAACAAATTAATAATATTCACTTATCAAATAAATTAAATGACATTAATATTCACTTATCTAAAATTTAAACTTTATTTTCTTTGTCAATTATCAAATAAATTCGTCATAGATTTTGTTGAATAGATAAATTCGTCATAGATGAACACAATATGAAATACACTTAAGATATTATAATGTATTATACGAAAAACTTATATAGTAAAAATAAAAGAATAACAGTAATTCTATAAAAATATGATTATATCAAAAATATTATATAAATATATCAAATGTGAGTATGAGATGAATATATATATATATATATATATATATATATATATATATATATATATATATATATATATATATATATATATATATATATATATATATATATATATATATATATATATATATATATATATATATATATATATATATATATATATAATATGTTTTACTACCAGCATTCGAAGAGAATAATGTCGGTGAATAACTTCATCAACTAAGGTAATAATAAACCCTAGACAAGTGTCTCCATAGTTTTCTAAAGCTGCAAGAGGTTTTTTTACTTGACCGACGGTGACATCAATTTTACTGCTAGTTATTAACTGTCGGTATTTAATATTGACCATTTTGATGGATGTTTATCGATGTAATCAGAATTATGTAGCGAAATAATATATTTGATAGTTTGATTCACTCACCATTTTTTTCACATCGTGAAATGTTTCGTTTAGTTAGAGACAAAGAGTTTCATAAATATTAATTTTTTTTAATTTTTTGATGATGTACGCCAATATCAAAGAAAGAAATGCTTTTCTTTGCACCTTTATGTTCCAAAATCTATTTTTACATAATTTTTTTGGTGAACATAATTTCTAAATTTCACTTTTTTTTTTGAATAAAATGCCGGTTATAGATTATTAAAAGGAAATAAACATGAGGTTAGCTGGCATCCACCCAGCGTAAAAAACAAGGAAAAGAAAATGAAGGGGCAACACTCAACCCCCCCTATGAACCGACATAACCCATCTGCCAAAAGAAAGTAAAACATTTCAAGACCAGAGCAAAGGGCATAAGCCATCTTCAAAATAGATCCTAAAATCGTCCGAGCCTAAACACGGCTGAGGGCTCGGCGTTCTTCTTCCACTATCTCCGCCACCGACGAAGGAGCCTCCTCCATCCAGTAAAGATCGTCGGAATCCCAACGCGAATCAGCAGCCAAAAGGTGCGCCGCCCGATTTCTCTCTCGCGAAACATGACCAAACCGTACTGCATGCAACGATCGGCACCACTGCTTCGCCTCCCACACCATCGTGCTAATCTCCGACATATCAGCAGCCGGATTCGCCATTTTCCGGATCACCCTCGAAGTATACCTGCCGTAAACCTAGATCAAGGGCAAATTCCACTGCGTGGACTAGCGCCGTCGCCTCCGCCGCAAAAGCCGACTGAATCCGGTAAGCCCTTCGACGACAAGCCCCTAAAATATGGCCATTTGAATTTCTGATAATAACCCCTGACCACATTTGCTTTGTCTGAGGTACAAAACGGGCGTCAAAGTTCGCTTTGAGAAAAGGTTCCTGGGGCGGATCCCAGCCCGGTACCACCGGCGTCGGTAAGATACGTGCCCTAGCCGGTAAAACTCTCAGCTCCTGTGAGTATGATTTAACAAAAGCAATTATATCTTGTGGTCTCTGTTGTAAGTTCTCATGAATAAGCCTGTTTCTGGAAAACCAAAGGGCCCATATAGTTAATAAAATCTCCAGATGTTTAACGCGTAGAACATTTGTAAGAAGCCACGATAACCACTCTTTGTAACTCAACTGTAGCGTTCCAGGAGACCAAATATACCCCAAAATACTCCATGTAGACTGAGCTTTTGGACAATCTCTCATCACATGTAGGATAGATTCGGATGCACTTTGACAAGTAGGGGCAAGTAGAATCAGTTAATAAGCGGCGATAGAGCATGTTATCTTTTGTAGGAGCAAAATTACGAATAAATTTCCAATTCTGTAACTTGATCTTCGAGGGGCAATCAACTGACCATATTTGTCGATATAGGCTTCTATCTAACTGTGATATAGGTATAGAGTTCAATAGAAAGCGATATCCACTTATAACAGAATATATCCCCGATTTTTCCTCATTCCAAATCTGACAATCCCCCTGGGCAAAACGTGATAAGGGAATAGAAAGAATTAACTCAGCTTCTTCTTCTGCAAAAATTCCCCGAATCATTTCTTCATTCCAACATCCGTCCTCTGGTTGTATAAGATCCGCCACCAACAAAGCCTCAGTACTTTGTTCCGATAACACACGACGGGGAGGGGAACACGGGAGCCAATAATCATTCCATATATTAATGGACGAGCCCGTTCCAACTTTCCATCGCAGCCCACTTTCTAACAAGCCTCTAGCGCTCCACACACTCCTCCATATATATGAAGGGTTCGAGCCCAGTCGAGCCATCAAAAAAGAAGATCCCGAAAAGTATTTCGCCTTAAAAATCTTAGCCACCAGCGAAGTCGGACGAGTCATCAGTCTCCAGGCCTGTTTAGCGAGAAGGGCCACATTAAATTTCAGCATATCACGGAAACCAAGCCCACCATCATCTTTTAGAATGCACAAGTCAGCCCACCCGCACCAATGTATCCCCTTCTTTCCTTGGCCTTTCTGCCACCAATACCGAGCCATAATAACTTCTAAAGATTTACAGAGCGTCTTAGGTAGCAAGAAAACACTCATCGCATAAACGGGAATTGCTTGTAAGACCGCCTTAATAAACACCTCTTTTCCTCCTTGTGACAGTGGACGAATACTCCAAGAATTGACTTTTGATTTCATTTTTTCGCCCAAATTATTGAAAACTACTCTTTTATTTCTTCCCACCAACGGTGGTAAACCAAGGTATTTCTCTAAATTCGATTCATTATCCACCCCCAGAATTTGTTTAATTCGTGCCCGCATTGAATCCGCCGTATTAGATGAGAAAAATAAACCAGATTTGTCAAAATTCACAATCTGACCTGACTTTTCAGCGTACTGGTGGAGAAGATTCTTGATATACTGCGCACAGCCTTCAGAAGCCTTATTAAATAACAGACAATCGTCCGCGAACAAAAGGTGCGTAACCGATGGAGCATATCTATTCAGCCGAAACCCCGAAAGGCTTCCCGCAGAAAGAGCCTCCCTAATCAACGTAGATAACCCCTCTGTACAAAATAAGAAAAGATACGGGCTTAGGGGGTCACCCTGTCTCAAACCCCTAGTAGGTGCAAAAGCATCACCTACCACACCATTAATGACCACCGAATACGAAACCGACGATAGACATCTTTCAATAAGTGAAACCCATGCATCCGCAAAACCCATCTTCCGCATAACCGCCAGTACAAATGACCATTCTACGCGATCATATGCCTTGCTCATGTCTAACTTTAGGGCAAAAAAAACCCTCCTTTCCTGAACGACTCCTGGTATACGAGTGCAAAATCTCATATGCAATCATTACATTATCAGTAATAGCTCGTCCGGGTATAAAAGCGCTCTGACTCTCATCAATACAAGGATCCAAGAATCATTGTAATCTATTAGCAAGCACCTTCGACGCTAATTTAAAGATTACATTACAAAGACTTATTGGTCGGTAATGTGCCATAGAAACTGGGTCACTGACCTTTGGTATGAGTACAATGTGGGTTTGATTAACATTCTGCATATCGAACTCACCCTCCAATAGGCCTATACAAAAGTCTGCGACTTCATTGCCTACTATATGCCAGAACCGCTGATAAAAGACAGCCCCTAATCCATCAGCTCCCGCCGCTTTAAGAGGCCCCATCGACTGTAAAGCAGTATACACCTCCTTACGAGTAAAAGGGGCTAAAAGTTCTTCATTATCCGTCTGAGTGATACTCGGTCTAATCCCCTCTAAAATACTAGTAAAATCATCCGGATTGCTTGAGGAGAAAATGTCCGTAAAATAATCTCTTGCTATCGTATGAATCTCCATCTCCGTTTCCCCTCGAATTCCTTGCATGGAATTTAAAGTCGTAATCTTATTTCGTCGTCTTCTTTCGGATGTGAAACGATGAAAAAAGGCTGAGTTTTGATCCCCATGCCGGAGCCAATTCGCTCGAGCACGCTGCTCCCAATATAATTCTGTCTTGTCTATCTCTAAATTCGCTCACTTTTAAGTGTATTATACTTGTGATATATTTCATTATTTTCTTTAATAAAACTAATTGTCACCGTAAAAAAATAACGACGGTGGTAGGGTTGGCGAGAAATTGAAGACGCTCTTCTTTTTAATCATAGCTTTTGATTTAGATGTAGCAAAATATATTAGCTTTCAGACACACTAGTTTCCTCCGTAGGGTTCTTTCCCCGAACTGCATTTCGTGGGAGTTATTAATAGGGTAAATTATGTCCAAGGTCCTTGAATTATCAATGCAATTCAGGAGAAGTCAAAGATATTAAAAGATTGATAGCCAGCCCCAGAGTGCTATACGTTATTATCAAATTTGGGGCAATTACATGAACAAAAATCCTCTATCCTTTTCGATGTCTCTATTCATGTTCTAATTCAATTTATTAAATTACAAATCTTAAACTCTAAAAAATAAACTATATATCTTATATTCCAATTATAAACCTTAAAACTATTTTTTTTAGTGTGAACTGAAAAGGACAAAAGATTTATGTTCCAATTACAGGTAAAAATCTCCTGCCCCTAACCATGCCTCCTTCTATGCCTTCTGCCTAAAAATACTTAAAAATTAAATATTACCCCATAACCCTAATTTTCATATCCTAAACCCTAAACTCTAAACCCTAAAAAATACACCCTACCCCTAATTCCCTACATCATAACCCTAAGAGACAATCCTAAACTCTAAACCCTAAACCCACTATTTTAAAGTGGAGGCACAAATGGGGGCATACTTAGGAGGCAGATGATTTCCATCATCCAATTACATGTTTAACCAAAGCGATGAAAATATAAACACTACTCTTTAGTCTTTTGTTTCTCGTCAAAGCGAGTGTATTAATGTCGTAAACCGGTGAGTAATTAACCACAGATTGGTGCAACCAAGTTCATAATTTTAGGGCAGTTTGGCCATATCATCAATCTAATGAACTTGAAATGAAATAAACTTTTGACCGAAGGACCAAGGTGAAATTTCCCCTTTATTACTATCATACTCCTCGTGTACTATTGTTTGAAGGATACATATACTGCTATATATAGATTCTGATGACGTCAAGTCTTAATAAGGGATACCCCACTTGTAAGACATGTTTTTATATGGATAGCCCCACCTTCCAAATAGAAGAATAAATATAAATAAACCACACAGTACGTATATTAACTATGGTGTCCCTAGTTTAGGTACCATGGAACCTCTATAACATAACTAATCAGAGTCAATAAAGTAAACCCTATATCCATTGCCTCTTTTTAATTCAACTGTGTATAAGTAGCTGGGGAGGAAGATGAGGTTTTTTTTATTTGTCTAACACGATTTATTGTATTTGAATTCATATTCGAATATTGAAAACATATCTTTTAAGAAGACGACAATATTGATACAAAAGCGGCAGTACTTTGCAGGCTGCAATCATATAGTTTGGCTGACGTACCTCATGCTCATGTATGCAAAGGCAGTAGCTTCAGCAGCGGATCTATATTGAAATTTACTATTGTGTTGTTTCCGACCAAATCATTAAAACTTTTGCTATTGCCTACGTCTGTATTAATCATTCCAATTTCTCTCTTACATTGTTGTAGTTATGGTTTTTGTTGTTTTCGTGGGTGATGTTGATTTATTACATCGACAGCAATAATAAACACGGCGATACGCAAAGAAATGCATTCATTTACACCATTTTCCGGCTTCTCTTTTTTGGTTAAGCTCAACTGTGCGTTATATCGAACAGCAACCAACACTTAAATACCCCATGGCAGGGAAACATCAGCATGACAACCGGCGATTTTTAATTCTCTAACATTGCGTATGTACCACTTATGTCTCCCTTCTGATCCACCTTTGTCTATTTATACATGTATTTTGGAAACCCTTTTTCCACAAATCCGAATATCCAAGTTTTCGTTCTAGTTCGAAAAGACAGGTTTTGTTTTTGTATGATGTCTCCAGCAGGGTCTACTAGGTGGTGTCCAACACCACAGCAGCTTATGATGCTGAAAGAGATGTATAGGAGTGGGGTTAGAACCCCAAATGCCACTCAAATCCAACAAATCACTTCTCAGCTGTCTTTGTATGGCAAGATCGAAGGCAAGAATGTTTTTTATTGGTTCCAAAACCATAAGGCAAGAGACAGACAAAAGCTTAGAAAGAAACTTTCCAGGCAACTACAACATCAGCAGCAGCTTTATCATCATCATCAGCTTCTTCACTACTTGGGTTCTCCTGCTGCCACTCCTGCTTTTCGACATCTTTTTCCTCAGGTAACCAAAATGAAGGAGAATGCATTCATTTTACACGACAAACTAATCTCCAGTAATAATATTGTTTAAGATATTAAATTAGGGTTCCTTTAAACGACAGAGAATGTATACATGCATGCACGTAATGGATTTTATTCTTTTAGTCTGTTTACTATTATCGGCTTTTATTCATTTATAATGTTTTTACCTTTCTTTTCCTACTCTATCTTAGTCTTCTCTTTCGTTGGTTTTTACTTTTTCCCCTCCGGGTAATTTCAGGCGGGGATTCATGAAGCAGCAGCAAAACAAGTGATGAACTATGCATGGAAATTTGATATCCCAGAAAGAGTGGACAAGAATAAGGACATGATGAGAATGTACGGCGGTGATTTGTTGATGATGGTTGATGTGGGTCCACCTTCATCATCATCATCATCACCATGCTATCCCTTGATCTCCAGGCCACCCCTCAAAACCCTTGAACTTTTCCCACTCACAGCTTCAAATCTCAAGGAAGAGTGCAACGACAAAATCAACAGCATCGACTCTTCCCATTCTCTTTCTTCGGTTTCCTGTAACATCACAGCAGCTAAAATACCCCTAAGCATCGCTTAATCCCATTCGCGCCATCTCTGCTTCCTTCTGGGTTGTGACACGGTTTTAGCACTCTCATTTTTTAGATAGATTTGGGTTAATTTGTTTGTCTTTGTTTAATGAACGTGTGGTGAGTTGTTGTAGGCTGTTAGAACGACAAGTGATCTAAGTTGTCTAGGGGAATAAAATTACAGCTAGTACTGCTCCTTTCTTACTGTTATATATATTACTATTACTTATATGTTGTTACCTATTAATAGTAGCACTGTGTATCGGGTAAAAATCTTCTACCCCTAATTATGCTCCTTAATTTTCATTCCCGTGTATCTTGTCCATTTTTCAAATTTATATAAGAATTCTAAAAAAATGTATATTTGGAATAAATAAAAATTCGTAAAGAAACATGAAACAAAAAGGACTGTTGACTAGACGCGCTTCAATTTTAAAATTAATTATTATCATAATCTAAAAAGTTCAATTACATAGGATGAAAGTCACGTCCAGTCAACAACGTTTATTAAAAACATGTTTGACGTGATACACTTTTTATCTTACGTGTCTCAAATGGGTATTTCATTGAATAATTGTCGGAGGGAATTATTTCATTAAAAAATAATAATAAAATGTTTATTTGGTTAAATTTGCCTTTCATTACACTGTTCTTCAATTGAATCAATTCTTTGTTTCTCTTAAAGCTGGCGCGACATGAGATGAAAGCACAATACTAGTACTTCATGGACATGCAATTACATAGAATAAGTGAATAAAAAAATCTTTCATCTATATAGGAATGGACACGAATTTGATTTTTGCCCACCTGACTCAAAAAATAAATATCATAAACTCGAACCTGACTCATACGCGTTCTTTAGAAAATTCGACCCAACCTGACCCAAAAATAAATACACTAACCCCGCCTTCGACCCGACCTGATCTATATAAAAAATTAAATTTAGGGGATTTAATTATAAAAACTTATAATTTTTAGGACTAAATTGTACATAAAAAATCAATTTTAAGAACCTAATTATAAAAACTATATAAATAGGGGTATTATTATAAATAATCCTAAATTTAAGAGAAAATTAAACAATTAGTCTCGGATTGAGTCGAATATTTTTTACTATAAACCCGAACCGAGTCCCCTTAATAAAAATCAGACCCAATCAAATCGGATCAGATCAAAATCCGACCGAGTCGAATAAAATGCTCATCCCTAACTTATATACTACTGAGCATTCAATCTACATTGTTTTACTACTTTAATGACTACACGTTTATTTTTTTGAATTGAGATTTACTAATTTTATTAAACAATGATATATCTAAAATTATAATTAAAGTTTACAACGTAGTAAATAAAACACCTAAAATCAGACATATTCTTATTTAAAAACACATGTACCCTTATTCTATCTTATGCATTCAACCAATGCAAATCTCATGACAAGACCATACACATGATAAATGAAAACAAAGCATTTCATATCATACTCTCATATGCATTTCTCATAGCATAAAAACATCTCTTCATTTGGTACATGTGAATCAAATACATTTTCATATATTATATTGGCATTTCACATTTCATCTTTACTCGGATATGCGGATTAGTTTGATTCAAAGTCAAGCCCTACCCCGGTGGAATCTCTCATCAGCGGACTCTCATGGCGGTATCTCACATCGCCACAAAGCTTAGGTATTTCACCAAGTCCTACTCCGATTGTATCTCTCATCATCGGATTCTCACTTTGGATTGGGATGGCACTACCCCCATTGCCCGACTCCAAAGAGCACGTACGAATTTTAGTTTTATAGTGCACTCTCATCCTATTGATCGATCAATTATATCCAGTAAGTATCTCATCTTCTATGTCAATATATTATGTCAAAACATCATCTCACATACTGTTTTTAATGCAACATTTCTCAAATCTTTTTCATCTCATTTCAAAATCATAACACATGCTTTGCATTAAATCAAAATCTCAAAACTCTTCAATGCAACATGCTATCTCATGGAATCTCTTCAAAGCATCATCTCATGCTACAAATCATGCATAAAACAGTAGGAATTTGTCTATCTCAAAACAAGAGCATGAAAAAACACTTTAGGAGCAAATTATAATTAAAGTTTACAAGGAAAAGGTAAGAACCTAACCCGGAGTCTCGAAACAAAAAAAGAGATACAAACATCACCAAAATCGACGATGATAAATATAACCATCAACAAACAACATAAAAATGCATATTTCAATGAAAGTAAGTTGAGAAAAAACTTATTACCACAACTCAATCGCGAAATAAGAATGGTAGATGTAATCGCGTAGCCAAATCCAGTTCAAGAGTCCGAGATATAGAGATCAAACAACATAATGAAGGGAGCGCCATCTAATCAGTCGTGGCGTCGTCAGATCCAACCCTAATAAAAAATTAAAAGAAAAAAACGTGCCAAATGGCAGAAAAAAAATCTTAAAAGATAAAGTAAAATAATGCCGTAAAATAAATTTTTAAAAATTAAAAACAAAACAAACAAAATGATAGATTCCGACGGTGGACAATTAATATCAAAATTGATATTACTATCGGCGTTTAAAAAAAGAAAAAGTAAAAATTTGAAAAGGGGGAGCGGCGCTCAAAACCCTACAATATTGAAAGAGCCTAATGATTAAGCGTTTATTTTATGTTAAAATTAGGTAAAAAAAATTCAACCTAATAAATTTAAATTTATTTGGTAGGAAAGAACATTATAAAAATAAAAGAAAAACTATAATAAAAAAGAGCATGTAATTGGGGACAGTACAATAATAGCAATAGCTTGAAAAGAGCATAACAAATTAATGGGATATTTCCGCTATTAGGGACAAAAAGAAATAACTTCAGCCGAAATGTTTTAATTACTAATTTACTACTATATAAGAGGTAACTTATAAGCAAAGCAAACAACATTGCAGGCAGGGCCGATCTTGAGGGTGTGAACTGTGAAGCTCGATATTTATATTTTTTAATTATATATATATATATAATTTTTTTAAAATTTAAATATTTATTAATCAATTTTATTATTTTTTATTAAAAATTTATTTAGTCTAAACATTATTGAGTCTTAGTGTCATAATTGTGATTATAATGATAATTTTTATTAATATTTATTAACATAGGTTTATTTTTTCAATACTTGTTGTTTGTGGCTTTTTTTTATTACTTGTTATTAGAGTCTCAATTTTTTCTTAATATTTGTTATAAGAGGCATAGTCTTAATTTTTTTTAATATTTGTTATTATGGGTCCAATTTTTTTAATACTTGTTATTTGAGGCTTATTTTTTTAAATACTTGTTATTAGAGATCATTTTTCTTGATATTTGTTATTAGGACATACTCTTAAATTCAATTTTGTCAATTGTTATTAGGGGACTACTCTTAAAATTATTATTATTCAATAACTGTTATTAGGGGTCTACTCTTAAAATTTATTTTTTTCAATATTTTTTATTGGGGTCTAATTTTTTCAATAGTTGTTATTTGAGTCCAAATTTGTCAATAATTGTTATTAGAGGCTCAATTTTCTCTCCAATATATGTTATTAAGGGTTATTCTTAAATTTTAAAATTTTAAAATATTTTTTATTATGGACATACTCGTAACGTTTATTTATTTTTTAATATATGTTATTAGAAACATACTCTTAGAATTCAATTTTTTCAACACTTATTATTAGAAACCTAATTTTTTATTTGTATCGGGCCTCCAAAATCTCAAGACTGGCCTTGATTGCATGCATACAATAATAATTAAAGGGTAAAGTATGCCAGGTAACACCGAACTATAGGGTGTGACCTGTTTTTAACATCAACCTTTCAATTGGTCCAAACATACCATCGAACTTTATTTTTTGACTCGTTTATACCACCCTGCCGTTAAATCGTTAACGCCGTGATGACATGGACGCTACACCAAAACGACGTCGTTTTGGTGCCGCTATTTTGATAATAAATGACCCAAAACGACGTCGTTTTGCTAACGAAAATATATGAAAATGTGCACTCAATGGGATTTGAACCTAAGACCTTAAGTATCAAAGACAAACATCTTAACCACCAAGCCAACCTAATATATTTGAATTGGTTTTAGCATAAATAATATATATTCCCAACTGTAGTTTGTCATATAAATATATTATTTCTAATATAAAAATATTCAAATATTGTTATTAATAATATTAAATATATAAATAGATAAATATATTATTATAAAAACTAAATGACTAATTTTCAAAACAAAATTTGTTTAAAAAATCTAAAATTCGACAAAACTTAATCCCTAAACTCATAAACCCTAACCCTAAACTATAAACTTTAAACCCTAAAATTTTATTCATAAACAAATAATATTAAAATATATAAACAAATAATATATTATTATAAAAACTAAAAATCTTATTTAAAAAATATAAAAAAAATTAATATTTACGAAAAGACCCAAAAATTCACCAAAATCTTAAAGATTTTGGGGTTTAGGGTTTATGTTTTAGGGTTTAAGATTTTGGTGAATTTTTGGGTCTTTTCGTAAATTTTAAAAAATTTATATTTTTTAAATAATTTTTTTAGTTTTTATAATAATATATTATTTGTTTATATATTTTAATATTACTTGTTTATGAATAAAATTTTAGGGTTTAAAGTTTATAGTTTAGGGTTAGGGTTTATGAGTTTAGGGATTAAGTTTTGTCGAATTTTAAATTTTTTAAATAAATTTTGTTTTGAAAATTAGTCTTTTAGTTTTTATAATAATATATTTATCTATTTATATATTTAATATTATTAATAACAATATTTAAATATTTTTATATTAGAAACAATATATTTATATGACAAACTACAGTTGGGAATATATATTATTTGTGCTAAAACTAATTCAAAGATATTAGGTTGGCTTGGTGGTTAAGATGTTTGTCTTTGATGCTTAAGGTCTTAGGTCTGAATCCCATTGAGTGCACAATTTCATATATTTTCGTTAGCAAAACGACGTCGTTTTGGGTCATTTATTATCAAAATAGCGGCACCAAAACGACGTCGTTTTGGTGCAGCGTCCATGTCATCACGGCGTTAACGATTTAACGGCAGGGTGGTATAAACGAGTCGAAAAATAAAGTTCGGTGGTAAGTTTGGACCAATTGAAAGGTTGATGTTAAAAACATGTCACACCTTATAGTTCGGTGTTACCTGGCATACTTTACCCATAATTAAAATATCAGCTAAATGTCAACCAAAAGTTAAAAAGAAAACAGCCTTTAGCTAACATCACACTAAATTTTTGTCAATAAATTAAGTATTGATGATTATTTAAAAAATATATTCTTTCGGTCTTATTCTTTTGTGTTTTAAAATTACTATATTTAAATTATCTCGTTAAAAGTTTAACTACTTTTACTAGGCATATTTTCTTTTATATACTTTTTTTAGTTTTTCAATACAAAAAGAATTTAACTTTTTAAGAATAAAATTGTCATTGTAATCGTTATGCAACACATTTCTTACATAAATTTTCCGCCTAAAACTAAGTGACAAAATCTAATAAATTAATCGTTATAATGGTCAACAAGGGACAATTTAAGAACTAAAGGATTACCATATTGTATAAATTTCTTAACAGTAGTGACATTTTCCTGATAAATAAGAAGAACAATAATGTCATCTATTGATAAGATATTTAATAAATTATTAAATTAATTGGAATGGTAAATTACAATTAACGCCAATTACTCCAAAAATTCAATGCCTTGCTCGTTATATGAACATATTTAATCTATAAATTATTAGAACATTTAATGTTATTTGTATAAGTGGCAAATGGGCAATGACCTTCCTAAAATGAAATTTTTGTCCAATGCCCATAAGTCCGAGAACTATTTTTTTGTTTTTGTTTTAAATAGAAAATAAAAATAACTTAATTAAAATATCGAATTAGAATAAAGGAAAAATAAATAAATAGACCCACAAGTCATAGAACATATACAACTTTGCCCCCAAACTATTTTGACTTCACAATTTTAATGACGATTTTTAACATAATTAATGATAAAATAAAATTTTGTATTTCATACAAATTTGTGGTTAAATTTAAACCTGGATACACCCCTGAATGGTACAGGCCGAAAGGTAGGGGAAACTCCTAAAATGGCATAGGAAAAAAGCTTTAGTTTCCACGGTTAAAGTTGTATTTGAAATTATACATGTCGATAGTTTTTTTTATTAAATTGAAAGATATATATTTTTATGTTGAGATTCGAATACATACAAAATAAGACAATACAATAATTTTTTTATAATTAATATTCAAATTGTATTTCTCAATATTCAATAACATATTTAAACTGTCAATAAATATTGAAACAAATGCATAAATTTTATGTTGACATTTCCTCCATTTCTTAAGTTATGAGTTTAAAATTCAGTAAAAATATTTTCCCATTTTCCTGGATTGTAGGTCTATTAAATTGAAAAAACATATGTAAGCTACTGATTCTCATCTATGGGTTATTGTTTTCATTATGGTCATGTTTGACAATTAGCGGATAGCCGATAGCGGATTACATTAGCTGATAGCGGATTATATTAGCTGATAGTTAATTGCCTTAGCTGATTTGACTAGCGGATTATATTAGCTGATTGTATAAAAGTGTTTGATAAAATTAAGGATATCTGATAGTTGTTAGATTATTTAAACAAATAAAATAACATATAAGGACATGATTATATTCAATATTTGTTTGAATAGTTTATTAGTTATCAATATTTTGTATCTAATTAATATTAATTAGATCTATAAAATTATTTTTAATATAACTTCTCTAAACATATTCGAATGATTTATATATTAATTTATTATTTATATAATTATTTTAATATAATTTAATTAATTAATAAATTTAAATACACATATAAATATGTGATAATAAAAAGAAAAAAAGTAAATATGATTAGCTTATAAATAGGGTGAAAAAATATTTAATTTAGGTTATTTTGAGATTTTTGGTAACTGTAAGGGTAAAAAAGTCTTTACAACTATAATATCAAACCTATAATTTCAAACAATAATATTAACGGATTTAACTGGTCAAACCACTAATTATGCTTCAAATCTCTAATTTTTATCTAAACCATTATTTACCAAACAATGCGTATGATTATGAGTTTATTTTTCAATCTTTATAAATATTGCTTTTTGACTTATTTTCAAATGCATAAATATTTAGAGATGGGCACGGGTCGGGTCGGGCCGGGTTTTTGGCCCACCCGAACCCGACCCGAAAATATTAACCCTAAACTCGAACTCGACCCGACCCGACCCGAAAATAAATACCTAAAACCCGACTCCGACCCGACCCGACCTATATAAAAAAATCAATTTTAGGGAATAAATTGTAAAAAAAATAATTTTAAGAGACTTAATTGTAAAAAATAATAAATTTAAGGACTAAATTGTAAATAAAAAATCAATTTTAAGGACCTAATTATAAAAAAATAATATAAAAAGGGTATTATTACAAATATCCCTAAAAAATTTAAGGGAAATTTACACTATTAGTCCCGGGTCGGATCGGGTAGGATTTTTTCACCCTAAAATCCGAACCCGACCCGACCCGACCTCACCCTACACAAATACCCGACCCGACACGACCCAAACCCAATTTTTTCATAAAAATACCCGACCCGATCGGGCCGGGTCGGGTCGGAACTCGTCGGGTTCGGGTTCCGTGCCCATCCCTATAAATATTGCTTCTTCTTTTTTAATTTTTTTTTTTTGGGGGGTGGGGGGGTGGGTAAATCTCATCTTATTTACTAGTATTTACTGACACGGGAAAAGGTAAAAATAAATTATTGGAAAAAGAAACGAACCGGGATAAAACGACGTCGAAGAAGCAAGTAGCGCCATGGGGCACTCAGCACTCTCTTCCGTCTTCCTTTCGCGCGAACTCAACTCAACTCAACTCACTGAGTTGAGCACAGTCGAGTCACCATCTTTCTCTTCCACTCTTTCTTTCGTACTTTCTTCTTCTACCTCCCCGCCCTTCTGCCCCTTTTCGTCTTTTCACGTCTAATCCCTATCCAACGTCTCTCAACCTTCCACGTCACCACCGTCTTCTTCACCCATTCCCTTCCTCCGTCTCTTTCTCTTTTATTTCTGACTCCCCTTAGGGTTTCTCAGCTTTAACCCAATTCTATGTCCCTTTTTTTCTCCGCTCCTTAATTTTCTCCGGTTAGAAAAAAATTAAGAAATTTCCAAATCTTCAATTCGTCGACTCTCTCAATTTTCTCAGCAGATATTCTTCATAGCCAGGTATCTTTTTCTTTCCTCATTTTAATTTCATTCTTATATTTTATATTGTATTTGTTTTTTATGTTGCTTTTTTAATTTCAATTTTTGAGAATTTCTTTTATTTACTTGTTTCTGTTAGGGCTTTGATGAATTGAGGGTTAGATTTTCGCTTGTTTGTTTGTGTGGTGTTTTATATTATGATGACCATTGAGAAGAATAACTTCAAGGTTTCACGGTTTGATTCGGAGTTTTCGCCTGGTAGTAGAGAGACGACTGTGTCAAGTGATGATGATGAGCTTCAACGTCAAAGCTCAGTTGTTGTTTCTGATGGTGATGATGGATTTGATGATGCTGATTCAGGAGCAGGTTCGGACGACTATGATTTATTAGAATTAGGTGAAACTGGGGCTGAATTTTGCCAAGTTGGGATTTCGACTTGTTCGGTTCCCTTCGAGTTGTACGATCTTCCTGGATTAGAAGATGTTTTATCTCTTGATGTGTGGAATGAGTGTTTAAGCGATGAGGAGAGATTTAGCCTTACAAAGTTTTTACCCGACATGGAACTGGATACATTTATGCGGACATTGAATGACCTTCTTAAGGGTGATAATTTTCATTTTGGAAGTCCTATTAAGAAGTTATTTGATATGTTGAAAGGAGGGTTGTGCGAGCCGAGGGTCACACTTTATCGGGAGGGTTTGAATTTCTTTCAGAAGCGGCAGCATTACCATCATTTGAGGAAGAATCACAATAATATGGTGGTTAATCTTTGTCAAATAAGGGACGCTTGGGTTAAGTGTAGGGGATATAGTATTGAGGAGCGGCTTCGTGTTTTGAATATTATGAGAAGTCAAAAGAGTTTGATGCATGAGAAATTGGAAGATGAGGACTCTGAATCCTCCAAAAGAGAGGATTTGGGTGATGGATTGTGGAGCAAAAGGGTGAAGGACAGGAAGGCTCCGCGGCAAACGGCTCGGTACTTTGACTATGGGGTTGAACCGAATTTAGAATTCATTTCCCAAGGACAGGTGATGGCTTTAGAACCAGCAAAGTATGGGAAGCTGAAGCCAAAAGGTGAACTTAAGACAGGTGGGTCAAAATTTCCTCCTGAAAACGAGTTTGGGAACTCTGTTTACCCTGGTTTGGATATGAATTCTGAGCCACATGGTTTTCCAGGAACTCTTCCTCGACAGAAATATAAGCCAGGGGCAGTACGCAGGCCTAGGGATTGGATGAGGTTGGATGATGAAGATGAAGATCCAATGTTCGGAACAGGTATTCAACGAGACCGAAATGTTGTGCGTGACAGCAGCATGGGAAAATCTGGTTCATTGAGAGCAGGGAAAAAGTATGCCCGTTTAAGAGCGGAAGAACTAGCTAGTGATAGTTCTTTGGCTTTGCCTTATTCTTCAAAGGAGTTGCTGGCCTATGGTAGGAACAGGAATATGAATCAATTGTCGGAGGCAAAAGTGTATACTTCAAAGCCACCTAACACGAGAACATCCAATGATTTTGCCAAGAAGGCCAAGTATTCTGAAAACCTTCCAAAATTTGCAGTCGGGAAACAGAAAAAATCTTTTAAAGGCCGAAATCCACCATTGCCATTGAAAGGGAGTCGAGTTGGCTTATCTGAAGGCGCTGACATATTTTGTCAGAATAAGAACCGAGGAGATGATTTCTCAGTGGATTCGTCACCTGGGTCTGATGATTGGAATATTAGGAGCAAGAAATGGAAAACATGGCGAGAGTCTCCTGATCTCGGTTTTAGATCTCAGAAAGTTTCTTCACCAATGATGAATGACCGATTCTTGCTGTCTGACAGTAGAATGAAATCATCGCAAGAGAAGATTAGAGGGAACTATGTGCAAAATGGAGGACCTTTTATGACTGTTCCAGAAGGCAGTAGAGCATTTTTTAGAAATGAAGAAACGGAATCCGATTCATCTGAGCAATTTGATGACGATGAGGATATCAATCCTCTAATGAGAAGCAAATTGGCATACCCCAGTGGCGTCATAAAAGATTTTCAGTTGTCTTCATTGAAGTCTGGGCTAGATTCTAAAAAGACCAAATATTTGATGAAAAATTCAATGGAGGATGGATGGACTGTTGATGGAATCACTCGCCTATCCAAAAAGAGCTCCAGGGAAAATGTGCATGCGCCAGGAGTAAAAAGCTATTATTTGAAAGGAAAACGGAAGGGCGATATGCATGAAAGCAGTCCCTTGCATTACTCTGCCTCTAGCGTTTTGGATGAGGTTGATAGGAAACAGGTTTACGAGTTGGGCAAAGATGACAGGTTAAAGATGTCCTCGTCCAGGGTCTACCCTACTGAGAAAAGGCAGAAAGGTGAACTGGCCTATGATCAGTCCATGTCTCAGTCAAATTATCTGCGTGAATATCTTGTTGATGAGGAGGATGCTTCACCTGTGACACGACCATTAACAGATGAAAATAACCTGAGTAGAACTGGGAAGAAAGGCCAGAGCGTTGAAGCATATGATCACCATGAAAAATCTGCAGCTTCTTTGCTTAGGTGCAACAAAGTGACAAAGAAAAGGAAGGGGAAGGAGTATGTGGCACATGTCGACGGAAGGAGTGAAGATGGTATCCTGCAGTCTAACCTTCAGCAGCAAACTGATGATTCCCTTTTCTTAAAGAAGAAAGGAAAACGGAAAGCGGAGGTTGATACTGGTACTCGCGATATCGAAGCTTCTGAAGCACACGGTGCAGAAGCAGGAGCCTTAGATGTGGAGATGGAAGCCAAACCAAAGAAAAAACCATTTACTTTGATTACCCCCACAGTTCATACCAGTTTCTCATTCTCAATTATTCATCTTCTTTCTGCAGTTCGCTTGGCGATGATTAGTCCACTTCCAGAGGATTCCTTAGAGGTCGGCAAACCTAGAGAGGAGCAGAATGGAAATCAGGAAGGTGGTGTGAATGGGGTTCTTTCTCATGAAAATGCAGTTAGCAATAATTTGGACCATCCTGTGCAAGCAAGTGTGCCTTCTCTAACAGTTCATGAGATTGTTAGTCGTGTAACAGTGAACCCTGGAGATCCATGTATCCTTGAGACGCAAGAGCCGCTTCAAGATTTAGTTCGGGGAGTACTGAAAATTTTCTCATCAAAAACAGCACCCTTGGGAGCGAAAGGTTGGAAGGCACTTGTTGCGTATGAAAAATCCACAAAAAGTTGGTCTTGGGTTGGTACTGTTGTGCATAGCTCAAACGATCATGAGACTATTGAGGAGGTGACATCAGCTGAAGCCTGGGGTCTTCCCCACAAAATGCTTGTGAAGTTGGTTGATTCATTTGCAAATTGGCTAAAAAATGGTTTGGAGACTCTGCAACAAATAGGGAGTCTTCCTGCACCACCGCTTGAATTGATGCAAGTCAATTTAGATGAGAAAGAACGGTTTAGAGATCTAAGAGCTCAGAAGAGCCTTAACACCATTAGCCCCAGTTCTGAAGAAGTGAGAGCTTATTTCCGAAGGGAGGAGCTTCTTAGGTATTCTATTCCTGACAGAGCCTTCTCTTACACAGGTGCTGATGGAAAAAAATCAATCGTTGCTCCCTTGCGAAGGTGTGGAGGTAAGCCAACTTCGAAGGCTCGAGATCATTTTATGCTGAAACGTGACCGGCCTCCACATGTTACTATTCTTTGTATTGTGAGAGATGCGGCTTCCAGATTGCCTGGAAGTATTGGCACCCGTGCTGATGTTTGTACTTTGATAAGAGACTCTCAATACATTGTCGAGGACGTTTCTGATGCACAAGTTACTCAGGTTGTTAGTGGGGCCTTAGACCGTTTACATTATGAACGTGATCCTTGTGTACAATTTGATGGAGAGAGGAAATTGTGGGTTTATTTACATAGAGAAAGAGAAGAAGAAGATTTCGAGGATGATGGTACTTCATCTACCAAATAATGGAGGAGGCAGAAAAAAGATACGGTAGAGCAACCTGATCAAGGAGCTGTAACCGTGGCTTTTCATACAACTGGGGATCAGTCAGGCTTAGATTTGGGCTCCGATCTTAATGCAGAACCGTTGTGCGTTGATGGTGATAAAAAGATGGAGACAGATTTTCAAGATCGACAAAACATGGAGGATAATGCTGACACCGATCATGGGCCTGAGCTAGGTAACACTCAACATGGTCATCCTGAAAGCAAATCGCCATGTCAAGAAAAATCCAGTAATGAAGAATTTGATGACGAGTCATAGACTTTTCAGGTAGTTTTCCGAAGTTTTATGAAATATTTATGGTGCATAGACTTTTGTTTGCTAGCTGCTTGAAATTATAAAGCACTTTAACCATTTTCACCACTGTGATTTGTGTGATATTTATGATGATTTTGTAATAATAAATTTTGTTGACACTTGGAAGGCTGCGATTTTCACCTTTCACAAAGCCTGCAGTTAACCCTGTAACTAGTATGATGAAGGATTCTCTTCTATTTTAAGCTTGTATAATTGCAGCTTCAAATAGAAGAGATCAATATGTTTGCATATTTTGGTCATTGTGCATTTGTGGTAGTCGCCAACTTGATAGTTTCTGATGAAGGGAAAGACGGACATTTTTGCAGGTTGAAGTCCACCGAAGTTAGAAGGTGCAGTTATCGATCCCATTCAAGGCTTTAGTCTTGTATGTTGGAAGGTTATACATCACATGTATAGTGATTTCCAGCCGAAAAGTGTAGATTAGAAAGTGGTCTTCTGAGATGCTTAAAATACAGGTGGATATTTGCATTTCATACTTTTTTTTTATTTCTTAAATATAGTTTATATATTACTTCTCCGAGCTGATAAAACATGCAAATTTGGATTTTGTAATATGCTGTATTCTGCATTGCCGAGAATTCGATGCTTTATGTGGTTATTTTTCATGTACCGTTGCACTTGTTTGGTTGCCACCAACATGTGTTTCACATCTCCATTCCCTACTTTTTCAGATTTTGCTTTCCAAAACAACTTCAACAACTCCACCAACGGAGGCACCTTCAGTTCATCAATCGATGAAACACTCAGGAAGGTTGAATGACCTCTTCCTTGGAGTCGAGCAAGAGGGCTTATGATTTAACAGATTAACGCTCATTATGTATGTTGTTACAGAATAGATCTCTGATTTGTCTGTCTAACCGTAATCGAGCGAGCATGAGTTTTGATGGCTTTTACCATGTATTCATCCTCGAGGCATTTTGCTGCATTCTCTGTAATTTCTACAATCTTGTGGTAGTGACCCCCTTTCAGGTTTATCAGATCATCACAACAAGGAAATTTCGTGGAATTCATGTTCGCGCAAGCGTCACGGTCAAGTTGTAATGATTCTGCACAAGTTTTTTTTTCTTTAATAAATTCTTTGTAATATCCAATTTCGATTTGTTTTGACAAATCAAGATGTACTCATGGTTGATTGATGTTAGGCAACTGTTGTTTGCCGTGTCTACATCTTCAAGAGCAGTGGACTGGACACAGCAGTAGAAATTTGATCACGGCGTTAGCATGGATTTAACTGTGACGGGACGGTAATTAGGGGTAGGAATTGTCGGTACCCGGTTCATTCGGGTACTCATTAGGCGGCCCGTATCCCGGCCCATTATATTCGGGTACTTGAGTTTTGAGTACCCGTGAAAAAATATATATTAATTTTTATCGGGTCGGGTCGGGTACTCGGTAAGAAGAAATTTTCGGCCCGTGTCCCGATAAATTTGTCGAGTCGGGTTTTTTTTTTCGAGAGGATAATTATGCTCACTATTTGTCGGGCCGTGTCTCGGTAAATTTGTCTTTTTAAAGACGATACACACATGTATTACTATTAACTGGTGCTTGAACCCGGGTCTCAAAGGATGATGAACATCTACCTTTGTCACCAGGACACAAGGGGATGAGCTAAAAGGTAAGTTATTAATTAGTGACTAATTAAAGATTAAATATTTTTATCAATCAGTTGGTCTAGTAAGATAAAATGTTAGATCTTTCAATTTAATAGGTTCATAACCTCGAATATAGTATTATGCACTAAAATTATAATATATGGGTTGGCTCGTTTCTTTCTGTTCTTGTGACACATACTCTCCCTGCTTTTGTGTAACTATTTTTTTTCGTTAAATTATTATTTTCTCTTTGTTCATCAAAGCTTTATGGTTAGAGTTGGAGAAGATCTTGTGAATATGAACCTTGCATCTGGGTGCAGATGATTGGATTTTAGTGGATGGTAAAGGCTCAGATAGACGACACTTTTTGAACTTTTGTTTTGCGGATTATTTTCTCACAACTAGAGTGATCAATGTTCAACTAATGAGATCCAGTTTAGCCAATGTCCGATACTCCATTGACGAAATCTCCATTTTTTATATTTATAGTCATTGATTTCTCTTTCGAAATAATATAATACGATAACTTTTTTTTTTAAAAAAAAAGTATGATAGGCCTCATTAAAAATCCTCTTCCTAGTGAAGAGGGAAAAGAGTGCCCCACTAAAGTTTTATTCAGATTCAAGAACAGTTACAACGTTTGAAAACGCACAATTACAATAAAAAAACACCCTTACAAAATCAACCTCAATTAGGCCGCCCCTGACCTCTCCCCCCTCTACGAATATCATCCAATCCCCTGTTTCGCTAGTGTATCCGCTTCAACGTTAAGAAATCTGGGAATGTGAAAGATTGTCATGCCAAATCTTTTCATTACCATTACCAAATCCTTGACCCGGTTGTTCACCCTCGGAGGAGGTTGTTTTCTTCCCTTAATCCAGTCCACCAACATCAAACAGTCCGTCTCAATCACAAGTCTTGACGTCTTAGCCCAAGATGACTCTAAGAACAGCTGAACCCCTTTAACAGCTGCCAAAAGCTCCGTAATGGCAGGGGGATTATTTCCGGATGCTTCAGAGAATTGCCATAACACCTTCTTCCTCGAATCCCGTAGGACTCCTCCTATACCACTCTTCCCCGTCAACCTCGACCGAGCCCCATCCACATTGAGTCTTAAAAATCCGTCCGGAATAATTCTCTCCCTTCTATTGCTCATTGATGTTTTCCTTTTTTTTGCGACTGTCGCCCCCAAGCTAGGATCCGCAACCTGCGCCTCAATCCCTGTTTTGCTGTCCGGATATTTTGCATTCAACCAAAAAGCCAATCTATATTTAATAATCAGCTCCAGCTGAAGTTCATCAACTAATTTCCCATTGAAGAGAATTTCATTCCGAAGCATCCATAACGACCAAATGACCACACTGGGGATGATGACCCACCAAGCAGCATCTTGACTATCAATCAAACCAATCCATTCCTCCAGGAACAGCTCGGGCACCTCCTGCAGAACAACAGAAATCCCAATCCATCTACGCACAACATTCCATAATTTCCAAGCAATAACACAAGAAAAGAAAAGATGATTTATCGATTCCGGCTCTTTAAGACATAATGGGCAAAGCGTATTGTTAATTAACGACACCCCTCTTTTCGCAAGCTCTACCTTAATCGGTATTCTCCCCCTCACCAGTTTCCACATGAATATTTCCACTTTCGGAGGCGCAACCCCCACCCATACCACTTTCTTCCACAGTATCTTCTTTACCAGGGACGTGTCTAATAGCCCCCTAACAGACTTCACCGAAAAACTTCTATCACTAGTACCTAGCCATCCGACCCAATCACCATTCAAACTATTGGTTTTGAAATTGCCTAGCACAGCTAATAAATCACTCCACTGGGATTTTTCCCAATCAAAACATTCTCTTCTTAATGGGATATCCCAAGTCCACACTCCGTTCTCTTCCCTCCCAACGTCTCCCACCAGCGCTGATTTCACCAAACAGAGGGCAAAGATCCGTGGGAATTGGATACGCAAAGGTCCTACTCCCAACCAATCATCACTCCAGAATTTGGTATTCGCTCCATCCCCAACCTCTATTTTCAGATTCTTCCTTACAAGTTCCCCTAAGATGTCATTGTAGTATAAGGAATTGGAAATGTCGAACCAAATCCAAGAAGATACCTTCCTATCAGCCTTGACCGGCAGTAATGTATTAGCGCTTCCAGGTACTTTTGTTGCAATCACCCTCCTCCACAGGCTATGTAATTCATTCTCATATCGCCAACTCCATTTAAAAATTAGCGATCGATTAAGAAGCTTGAAGTCCACCACACCAAGGCCACCGGCAGATTTCGACACGCAAACATCCTCCCATTTAACCCAGTGTATCCTTCGATGATTATCAACTCCACCCCACAGAAAGTTTGCTACAAGGCTATTGAGTTTTTTAACCACCGCCTCCGGAATTTTGAATAATGACATGTAGTATATCGGTAAACTAGATAATACGGACTTAATCAACGTTAATCTGCCTCCAATCGATAGAAATTTTGGTTTCCAACCTGACAATCTATCCCCCACTTTCTTCAAAACGGGATCCCAGAGTTTGATAGAGTTTCTAGATGCTCCGAGAGGGAGCCCCAAGTACTGAGTTGGGAATGACCCTACCTTACATCCTACTGCCTCCGCCCATCCTTTTACCTCCGCCTCATCCGCATTGATCCCGAAAACACTGCTCTTTCTCATGTTCAACTTTAGACCCGACGCCAATTCAAACACTCTTAGAACTCTTTTCACGTTTCTGACTTGCAATGCTGACCCGCCGCAAAAAATCAACAAATCGTCCGCGAACTGTAGGTGTGTTACCGACAAATCTTGGGACTGACTGCCCAATCTGAAGCCCTCAAATAAATTCCTTCTTACCGCTTTCTTAAGCATCAGATTCAGTGCTTCCCCTACCAAATTAAACAACATGGGGGAAAGAGAGCACCCCTGTCTCAAACCTCTTGAAATGTTGAACGCTTCTGTAGGTGTTCCGTTAACCAGAACCGATATCGAAGGCGAAGCTATACAACCATAAATCCATTTACACCATCTTTCCGGGAAACCAGTCTTCCTAAGGATAATCAACAAGAAATCCCAGCTTATTGTATCGTAAGCTTTTTGAAAATCAATTTTAAAAGCGACTCCGCCCTCCCCCGACCTCCTTTTTGCATCGATTGTCTCATTCGCCACAAGGGAACAGTCCAAAATTTGCCTTCCTTGAATGAAAGCAAATTGAGATTCCCCTATCACCGAGTCCATGACTAACCGCATTCTTCTCGCCAAAACTTTCGAAACTATTTTATACATGCTGCTAACCAGACTAATGGGACGGAAGTCCTCTAGTGCTGTAGGATTCAACACCTTAGGAATGAGGGTCAAAAACGAATGGTTGCATCCTCCCTCCAACTTGCCTTCTTCGAAAAAAGCCTCAAAAAAAGCTATGATATCACCTTTCAGTAGTTTCCAGAATTTCTTAAAGAAATTCAAGTTGAAGCCGTCAGGCCCCGGTGCCTTGTTTCCATCCGCACTATCAATAGCTTCCCAAATCTCATTTTCTGAAAACTTACCTTCCAAGAAAGCTGCTTGATTTTCATCCAAAGACTGAAATTCCAGCTTAATATCGTCCACCAAAAGCGCACAAGATGCATTGTATTGTTTTGCAAAATAGCACTTGACAGCCTTCATTATTTCGCCTTTGTCCGACACCATCCTTCCGTCCAACTCTAGAACCTGAATGGAATTTGATCTTCTTCTTCCCGACGCCGTAAGGTGAAAAAAACGTGTATTTCTATCCCCTTGAAGATGCCACTTCAACCGTGATTTTTGCAACCACTGTGCTTCCTCCTTCCTATACTGCTCCCAAAGCCTCGCTTTCGTTTCATAGAGCTTTTGACAGACATCCGCAGCACCAACCCCACTTTGCAAACTCTCCTCTAAGACCGCAATTTGTCTTTCCAGAGAGGGGATTAACGGCTCAAAAGCACGCCCCTTTAATCTGCTCCAACTCTTAACTTTCTCCTTAGTTCCTCTTAGCAGCCAACCCATCTTCCCAACCGTACTCTTCCTCTTGATATTTTTAATAGTTTTATTCACCAGCTCCTCAAATCCTTCTTCATTAAACCATGAATTGAAACACTTGAATGGCATCGGTCCCCAATTCTCCTTTCCTGAACTTAACCGAACGGCATTATGATCGGAAATGCTTTTGTTACATAACTGCTGACAGATTGTAGGAAATTCAGAAACAAAATCTGCATTAACAAGAAAACGGTCAAGACGGATGAAGGTAGGCGGATCTCTGTTGTTACACCACGTGTATTTCCCCCCGACCAGCGGTAAATCCATGAGCTCAGCATTCCTCACAAAACGATTAAAGATCTCCATCACTGTCCTATTCAAAGAAAATCCCTTTTTCTCTTCTTCACATAAAAAGGCATTATAGTCGCCCCCCACACACCAAGGAATCTACCGACTCAGAACCACGTTTGCCAATTCCTCAAAAAAACTAACTTTCTCACCATCGCAACAAGGTCCATAAAGATTAATAAATCCGCACCTGACTTTTGATCTAACCCACATTCCTTCTATTACAATGAAACGATGCCTTACATCAACCTCAATAGCTGAAAACACTGAACTATCCCAAGCACTCACCACCCCTCCGGCTGTCCCCACAGCAGATGCAGCCGCAAATTCGAAATTATCATTCCCTCAGAATTTCTTTACATCCGATCTTTCCAGATTCTCCAATTTCATTTCCTGTAACATAACTATAGTACCATTAACCCTTCTTCTCAGCTCTCTCACTGCCTTCTTCTTCTCCCTACTTCTAATACCCCTTACGTTTCAAGTAATCACAGATAGATCCATTCAAAGTATCTATAACCCAAGTAAGAAAACACGTATCTCCCCCTACATCACTTCATGCAATTCCTTCTCCAACTCACAGACTCTGTCGATGACTGCTCTTCTGCCTCCTTTGAATGAGATTTCCAAGATATTACTGATCTCCCAAACCGATTCTGCCTCCAAACCAATAGCCGACATGTCCTCCCCCAACACCGATCCGCTGTTGAGATTCTCAGAAACCCCGACTCCACCCTCCAAAGCTTCCCTAACAGCTTGTCGAAATCTCCTCCTATTCCCTGCTCGGAATAACCCATTTGATACCGCCCTCGTGGATTTGAATTTGTCGGAGTTGTAAATCCCTAACGATGGGGGAGAAGAATTAATTCTCTCCACTCCTCCTTCTAAGCTATCGGGTACCCACTCTGAAGAAACGCCCCTAGGCAAGCAAAAATCGCCCGAAATTGCCAAGTTAGTGTTTGCTTTAGTAAATGGACCCTCCGCAGGCTGGACCCCCCCAGGCCCTATGCAAGACCCGTCATTGTCTGTCTCATTTTCAATAAAAACCCCCTCGGCCCCAAAATCCACATTTAATGGCCGGTCCAACTCATTAACCGCTACATGGGCCTGCTCGCTCTCTACCCCATCACCAGACTCAGAAGATAGTATGCCTTCCATTTTGTTGGCATTTTGACAATTCTCCATATTTATCACGTTTGGATTCTCAAGGCTTTCTTGGGAGTTCTGCGCCGTTACTCAATTTCCAAGAACCGAACCCTCGGTTCTCACATGATCAAAAAAGTTTCGGTCTACATTCCCCTCCCCCGACTCCTTGACTTCCTCCTCCCTACGCCCTCCTTCCGCCTCCGTCCTCGGCGACGGATCCTCCGACTCCGAATCCACCCAGACATCCGCATATCTCACCTCCTCTTCGTCGAATTCCGGCTCCGCTGACTCCAATTTTTCTCTGCCTTTTTTTATTCTAATAACGAAAGGATACCCCAACGAGGAAACTTTTATACCCGATGGAATCAAATCTAAACTTGCAGTTCTGATCATAAAATTGGCCATGTCCAGCCTTTCCTTAGCCACCGTGTCCTCTGAGGTACCTACAAACACGCCCCATCTGCTCCCAAGTGCTTCGAAAAAACTCTCATGCCAACACACCAGTGGGATCCCATACAAGCGAATATAACAAAAGTAGTGAGGTACGCCTCCGATCAGGAGCTTATCAATATAGTCGAACCAATAGCAAAGAGCTTCCTTTTTGTGATTCCATATCTCCATCATCTCTTCGGGAGAATTAAAAATAATGATACAAGATTCACAGTCAACCCCCCACTTGACCACACTTACATTGATGTCATCGTTCAATAACGCTCTTTGCACAAACTCGATCTCGAATTGTTCTTTCAACACCCCAACTAGGCACTTCTTAAGCCAAAGCGTATCTTTTGCGGGAGCCTTGAAATCCATTAACGCCGGCTCTTCCTTTTCACCCTCCTCAACCTCTTTATTTAACATAACCTCCTTGTAAGATTTCTTATGGCTCGTTCTCCCTGACTCTGCGGATTTGTGTGGATGATTATTGACAATGGTCTCTTTCTTCCTCCACTCCTCACGTTCACTTCTGGCATAACCCCTTCTGGTCGGACGGTCCACCACCTTTTTAGGATATTTAGCCTTTGATACGTTGATCCTAACACCTCTAACCAAGGACTTGTCAAGCCTGGAGATTACCCTCTCCATATCCATCCTCGAGGCCAAGGTCACAAAAGCAAATGTGTATTTCCTGTATCTGACTTTACTGTTGGCCATAGGTATGAACAGACGACTGACTTTCCCATGAAAGTTGAAAATTTCCTTCAACTCGAATCTTGTTACCTTCTTGCTCAGATTTTCCACAAAAACGGTCCACTCCTCATTCCTGCTGCCTTCGTCTCTCCATTCTCCCCCTCTGACCGCCGGTCGCTTCTCTCCCCTGGACACTCCGACGCTCTCCATCTTCACTTTTTCTTCTTAGGGGTTTAAATCTTTAAATCCTAACATTAAACTGCAATACGATAACTTTTTATTAATATTTAAATTATATTTCTCAATATTTAATAACATATATAAACTATCAATAAATGTTAAAGTAAATTCTCACAACCCGACTTCTCACGACCGAGCAAGTCGTAATCATAGGGGCTTGCCTTAGCACACCACGTCTTTCACCCGACTGAGAGACCCGAGTAGATGCCAACACCACACACTAAGAAGCCATGCACAACACCTCATGTGGTGTCCACAACCGAGAGAGCCGAGTCGGAGCACGTCCCGCGCACCATGAGGTCAAGTCAAGCATCCCATGTGCTGCCCACGAGGCTAGAACCCGAGGGGGCACGCTGCACGCACCCAAGGGGGCCTTGCCGAGCACCCTCCATGCTGCCCAAACCATGAAGCCCAAGTCTGCACCTGATGTGCACACCAAGGAGGCCGAGACAGCACTCGACGTGCACACCGAGGTGCCTAGGGGAAGCCCATCCGAGTTGCCCACACCTCTAGGGCCCGAGTATGCTACCAAGGGGGTTTTGGACACAAGAATCAGGTCATGCCAAGCCCAGTCCGCCTAAAAGACCAAGACCCTTGTTGAGTTGTCATCTTTTGACCAACACACAAAGAAAATTATCCACCATGGAGCCAACTTAAGAAAAATCTTCCTTGCCACCCAAGAGATGATGTCATAGTTAATGTATTCTAGGCAACATTGTATTATGAGATAGAGTAGCCATGTTTAGGAGATAAGATTCATCCATAGCCCTCAGATTAATTCATTCTTAACCATTAGATCGAGAGGGCCAAGGCTATAAATAGAGCCTTCCCCAACCATTGTAAATCATTCTACATTTTTTGAGTTTTCTTAAGTAAGAGTTTAATATTTTCTCTTCAATCTTTGTCTTGCTATTCGTGCTTGTCTTGCCTAGCCATCATCACCATTTTCCCACAAGCTTCCACACGCTAGTCTAAGCCTTAAGTGCTTAGAGTTAAGGCTGTCTAGCCGCAAGAGTTTGATCAAGTAGCGTCAAAGCGACTAGAGCCGCACGGTGCTAAGCGAGTCAAGACCTATCCCCATGACAAAATGATTATATGTCTCGTTTACATCCTCTCAGGGCGGGAACCGGACGGTTCATGGACGATTTTGCATTACCTATTTTGTCTCTAACACTCGCAGGTACAGTTTTCGAAGAATCCTTATCTCTAAAAGTTAAACAAAATTTACTATTTTACTAACCAAAATATATGGTCAATTTCAATTTACATATCATATACTCAATACACTTAAACATATGGTTGAAAGGAAACAAGGTTTTTGTGTAAAATGAACGGCAAAAATAGAGAGATAAATATATTATATAATTAACAAAGAATGGTAAATTACTAGAGAGGTCATCAAACTTAATAAGGTTTGAACAAAAGACACAAATATATTGATAATAAGATAAGTAGGTATGTATGTAAATGAGAGTTAATTTTATATATTTTAATTTTTTTTGTAAAATATCATGGACCCTTCTAGATATTTTTCAGAGATCCCTACAATTATTTATACGGTTACGATTCAGATATATCAATTCATGTTTTCATTCTCATTTGAGCTTCAGTGATAAAATTTTCTCCATTTTCATTTTCGTAGGTAAAAATTTCGATTATTTTTCATCTCCGTCGATTTGAATCACACCACTTTTCGAATATTCATCTTTCAATTCCCACCCCTAATCTCAACTTCTTAGCTCTTGAAGTTAATACCCAGAATATGTATTTTTCCTTCTCCACGCTAAGTTGTAGGTTTATTAAAAGAACTAACATATACATAATTTTATCTATGCGTTATTGTTCTGACTATAATTGTTATGAATGTATTTTTTAATTTATTATGGTCTTAGTTGACAATTAGCGGATAGCTGGTTACATATTTACATTAACGAATAGTTGATTGCATTAATTACTATGACTAGCTGATTGTAAAAAATATTTATAAAATTAACTGGTAGCTGTTTGATTATTTAAATAAATAAAATAACATATAAAGACATGATTATATTTGTTACTTGTTTGAATAGTTTAATAATTATTAATATTTTGTATCTATTAATATTAATTAGATTATGAAAATATTTTTTAATATGAATTACTAAGATTTTTGAAGATCTATATATTAATTTATTATTTAAAATAATTATTTTAATACGATCTAATTAATTATTAAATTTAAATAGAAATATATATAAGTGAGAATAAAAAGAAAAAGGCTTGAAGGCTACTTTTGCCCCTGTAGTAGTCCTAATTTATCGATTTCGCCTCTATGCTATTTTTGTATCAATTCGACCCCTGAAGTAGTTGAATTGCATCACCGTTTGCCCCTTGACTAACACTCTAACCTTAATTTCTAAATCTCAAACCCTAATAATTTTTTTTATCAATTTAAAGTGATTATGAAACATAAAAGTATTCCTAAACCCTAAACGATGATGCAATTTGACTACTTCAAGGGCCAAATTGATGCGAAAATACCACAAGAGCGAAATCGATAAATTAGAACTACTACAAGGGCAAAAGTAGCCCTTAACCCAAAGAAAAAAATATAAAAAAATATTAATTTACAAATATCACAATGTAAATACGTGAGAATAAAGAATTAAAATGGCATAATGCCAAAAAAATACTTCCAACATTTGATTGAATAGTCATTTTGACCCCTATTCTTTTTTGAACCAATTTAATCTCAACGTTTCATTTTGGGTCAAATGGCCCTTCCGCGAATGAAAATTATTAGTCAACTGGCGATAAAACAACTTGAAATGATGTGATAAATCCATGTGGCAGTGCACACCGTGATAGTAGTGCCATATAGACATATATGCTGACTTTATATAACAACACATCAATCAAAAAATATTTTTATAAAATATAAAATATTTTTTCTTATGACATGTCATTATGTGAAATGATTTCAAGTTGTTTTATCATTAGTTGACTTATAATTTTCATTCGTAGAAGGGTCATTTTGGCCCAAAATGAAACATTGATGTTAAATTGGTTCATAAAAAAGAACAAGAACTAAAATGACTATTCAATCAAACGTTATGGACATTTTTTTTGACTTTATGCTAATTAAAATAGAAAATATTAAAATTAGGTTATTTGAAGATTTTTTATAATTGTTAAGGATAAAATGATTTTTATAACTCTTATGAAAAACTTCTAATTTCAAAAAGTTCCTATTAATAATTTTTTCAAAATTAGAGATTTCACTCAATTTATAATTTCAATCGACTATTAACCAAACATCTTAATTAATAAATTTGACCAATCAAACTTCTAATATTAATTTAAAACGCTATTTAATTTTTATAATGTTTTTGGGATTATATGCCTAGTTAGCGGGGTAAAAAAATTAGGGTAATTGTTCTATACACAAGCGCTTGTGGAAACTTTTTTACACAAGCGCCTTAGTTTTAGGGGTTAGGGACTTCGTTTAGGGTTTAAAATTTAGGGGTATAAGTGTAGTAGTTTTGAATTTAGGGATTGTTGATAGAATTTTGGATTTAGGGTTAAAATTTAGGGTTTATAAGTTAAAACCTAAATCCCCACCCATATTACCTTAAAACTAAACCCTAACCCTAAACCCTAAATTTTAGCCTTAATTCCTAAATTCTAAACATGAACCCTAAATTCTAAACCTTTACACTAAAACCCCTAAACTCTAAACCCTAAACACTAACCCTAAACCCTATAATTGAGGCGCTTGTGGAAATAAAAACTTTCCACCGCCAGTGTATAGGATATTAATCCAAAAAATTAATGTTTTTGGTAAATCTCATCTTATTTACTGAAAAGAAAAAAGATTAAAAAAATCGCTGAAAATGAAACGAACGGGGTAAAACGACGTCGAAGAGGCAAGTAGTGCCCCTTTGCACTCTCTTCTGTCTTCCTTTCGGGCGAACTCAACTCAACTCAACTCAACTCAACTCAACTCAGTGAGTTGAGCACAGCCGAGTCACCATCTTTCTCTTCCACTCTCTTTCTTTCATACTTTCTTCTTCTACCTCCCCGCTCTTCTACCCCTTTTCGTCTTTTCACCTTCAATCCCCATCCGACGTCTCTCATCCTTCCACGTCACCACCGTCTTCTTCACCCATTCCCTTCCTCCGTCTCTTTCTCTTTTATTTTTGACTTCCCTTAGGGTTTCCCAGTTTTAACCAAATTCTATGTCCCTTTTTCCTCCGCTCCTTAATTTTCTCCAAAGAGAAAAAATTTAGTTGTTTTTTCCAAATCTTCAATTCGTCGACTCTCTCAATTTTCTCAGCAGATATTCTTCCAAGCCAGGTATTTTTTCTTTCCTCGTTTTAATTTCATTCTTATATATTATATCCTATTTGATTTTATGTTGCTTTTTTTAATTTTGATTTTTGAGAATTTCTTTTATTTACTTGTTTCTGTTAGGGCTTTGATGAATTGAGGATTAGATTTTCGCTTTTTTGTTTGTGTGGTGTTTATATTATGATGACCGTTGAGAAGAATAACTTCAAGGTTTCACGGTTTGATTCGGAGTTTTCGCCTGGTAGTAGAGAGACGACTGTGTCAAGTGATGATGATGAGCTTCAACGTCAAAGCTCAGTTGTTGTTTCTGATGGTGATGATGGATTTGATGATGCTGATTCAGGAGCAGGTTCGGACGACTATGATTTATTAGAATTAGGTGAAACGGGGGCTGAATTTTGCCAAGTTGGGATTTCGACTTGTTCGGTTCCCTTCGAGTTGTACGATCTTCCTGGATTAGAAGATGTTTTATCTCTTGATGTGTGGAATGAGTGTTTAAGCGATGAGGAGAGATTTAGCCTTACAAAGTTTTTACCCGACATGGAACTGGATACATTTATGCGGACATTGAATGACCTTCTTAAGGGTGATAATTTTCATTTTGGAAGTCCTATTAAGAAGTTATTTGATATGTTGAAAGGAGGGTTGTGCGAGCCGAGGGTCACACTTTATCGGGAGGGTTTGAATTTCTTTCAGAAGCGGCAGCATTACCATCATTTGAGGAAGAATCACAATAATATGGTGGTTAATCTTTGTCAAATAAGGGACGCTTGGGTTAAGTGTAGGGGATATAGTATTGAGGAGCGGCTTCGTGTTTTGAATATTATGAGAAGTCAAAAGAGTTTGATGCATGAGAAATTGGAAGATGAGGACTCTGAATCCTCCAAAAGAGAGGATTTGGGTGATGGATTGTGGAGCAAAAGGGTGAAGGACAGGAAGGCTCCGCAGCAAACGGCTCGGTACTTTGACTATGGGGTTGAACCGAATTTAGAATTCATTTCCCAAGGACAGCTGATGGCTTTGGAACCAGCAAAGTATGGGAAGCTGAAGCCAAAAGGTGAGCTTAAGACAGGTGGGTCAAAATTTCCTCCTGAAAACGAGTTTGGGAACTCTGTTTACCCTGGTTTGGATATGAATTCTGAGCCACATGGTTTTCCAGGAACTCTTCCTCGACAGAAATATAAGCCAGGGGCAGTACGCAGGCCTAGGGATTGGATGAGGTTGGATGATGAAGATGAAGACCCAATGTTCGGAACAGGTATTCAACGAGACCGAAATGTTGTGCGTGACAGCAGCATGGGAAAATCTGGTTCATTGAGAGCAGGGAAAAAGTATGCCCGTTTAAGAGCGGAAGAACTAGCTAGTGATAGTTCTTTGGCTTTGCCTTATTCTTCAAAGGAGTTGCTGGCCTATGGTAGGAACGGGAATATGAATCAATTGTCGGAGGCAAAAGTGTATACTTCAAAGCCACCTAACACGAGAACATCCAATGATTTTGCCAAGAAGGCCAAGTATTCTGAAAACCTTCCAAAATTTGCAGTTGGGAAACAGAAAAAATCTTTTAAAGGCCGAAATCCACCATTGCCATTGAAAGGGAGTCGAGTTGGCTTATCTGAAGGCGCTGACATATTTTGTCAGAATAAGAACCGAGGAGATGATTTCTCTGTGGATTCGTCACCTGGGTCTGATGATTGGAATATTAGGAGCAAGAAATGGAAAACATGTCGAGAGTCTCCTGATCTCGGTTTTAGATCTCATAAAGTTTCTTCACCAATGATGAATGACCGATTCTTGCTGTCTGACAGTAGAATGAAATCATCGCAAGAGAAGATTAGAGGGAACTATGTGCAAAATGGAGGACCTTTTATGACTGTTCCAGAAGGCAGTAGAGCATTTTTTAGAAATGAAGAAACGGAATCCGATTCATCTGAGCAATTTGATGAAGATGAGGATATCAATCCTCTAATGAGAAGCAAATTGGCATACCCCAGTGGCGTCATAAAAGATTTTCAGTTGTCTTCATTGAAGTCTGGGCTAGATTCTAAAAAGACCAAATATTTGATGAAAAATTCAATGGAGGATGGATGGACTGTTGATGGAATCACTCGCCTATCCAAAAAGAGCTCCAGGGAAAATGTGCATGCGCCAGGAGTAAAAAGCTATTATTTGAAAGGAAAACGGAAGGGCGATATGCATGAAAGCAGTCCCTTGCATTACTCTGCCTCTAGCGTTTTGGATGAGGTTGATAGGAAACAGGTTTACGAGTTGGGCAAAGATGACAGGTTAAAGATGTCCTCGTCCAGGGTCTACCCTACTGAGAAAAGGCAGAAAGGTGAACTGGCCTATGATCAGTCCATGTCTCAGTCAAATTATCTGCGTGAATATCTTGTTGATGAGGAGGATGCTTCACCTGTGACACGACCATTAACAGATGAAAATAACCTGAGTAGAACTGGGAAGAAAGGCCAGAGCGTTGAAGCATATGATCATCATGAAAAATCTGCAGCTTCTTTGCTTAGGTGCAACAAAGTGACAAAGAAAAGGAAGGGGAAGGAGTATGTGGCACATGTCGACGGAAGGAGTGAAGATGGTATCCTGCAGTCTAACCTTCAGCAGCAAACTGATGATTCCCTTTTCTTAAAGAAGAAAGGAAAACGGAAAGCGGAGGTTGATACTGGTACTCGCGATATCGAAGCTTCTGAAGCACACGGTGCAGAAGCAGGAGCCTTAGATGTGGAGATGGAAGCCAAACCAAAGAAAAAACCATTTACTTTGATTACCCCCACAGTTCATGCCAGTTTCTCATTCTCAATTATACATCTTCTTTCTGCAGTTCGCTTGGCGATGATTAGTCCACTTCCAGAGGATTCCTTAGAGGTCAGCAAACCTAGAGAGGAGCAGAATGGAAATCAGGAAGGTGGTGTGAATGGGGTTCTTTCTCATGAAAATGCAGTTAGCAATAATTTGGACCATCCTGTGGAAGCAAGTGTGCCTTCTCTAACAGTTCATGAGATTGTTAGTCGTGTAACAGTGAACCCTGGAGATCCATGTATCCTTGAGACGCAAGAGCCGCTTCAAGATTTAGTTCGGGGAGTACTGAAAATTTTCTCATCAAAAACAGCACCCTTGGGAGCGAAAGGTTGGAAGGCACTTGTTGTGTATGAAAAATCCACAAAAAGTTGGTCTTGGGTTGGTACTGTTGTGCATAGCTCAAATGATCATGAGACTATTGAGGAGGTGACATCAGCTGAAGCCTGGGGTCTTCCCCACAAAATGCTTGTGAAGTTGGTTGATTCATTTGCAAATTGGCTAAAAAATGGTCAGGAGACTCTGCGAAAAATAGGTAGTCTTCCTGCACCACCGCTTGAATTGATGCAAGTCAATTTAGATGAGAAAGAAAGGTTTAGAGATCTAAGAGCTCAGAAGAGCCTTAACACCATTAGCCCCAGTTCTGAAGAAGTGAGAGCTTATTTCCGAAGGGAGGAGCTTCTTAGGTATTCTATTCCTGACAGAGCCTTCTCTTACACAGCTGCTGATGGAAAAAAATCAATCGTTGCTCCCTTGCGAAGGTGTGGAGGTAAGCCAACTTCAAAGGCTCGAGATCATTTTATGCTGAAACGTGACCGGCCTCCACATGTTACAATTCTTTGTATTGTGAGAGATGCGGCTTCCAGATTGCCTGGAAGTATTGGCACCCGTGCTGATGTTTGTACTTTGATAAGAGACTCTCAATACATTGTCGAGGACGTTTCTGATGCACAAGTTAATCAGGTTGTTAGTGGGGCATTAGACCGTTTACATTATGAACGTGATCCTTGCGTACAATTTGATGGAGAGAGGAAATTGTGGGTTTATTTACATAGAGAAAGAGAAGAAGAAGATTTCGAGGACGATGGTACTTCATCTACCAAGAAATGGAAGAGGCAGAAAAAAGATACGGTAGAGCAACTTGATCAAGGAGCTGTAACAGTGGCTTTTCATACAACTGGGGATCAGTCAGGCTTAGATTTGGGCTCCGATCTTAATGCAGAACCTTCGTGCATTGATGGTGATAAAAAGATGGAGACAGATTTTCAAGATGGACAAAAGGAAGGTTCACTTAAAAACTACCTATCTTAATATTGCTTACATCTTCTAGGTCATGTGAGTGCTTAGAAACTTCAGAATTTAGACCACCAAAAATTGATTTGGAGTTCCCATCAAGCTTTAGAGATAACGGTCCCGTGGAATATAGATTCCATTTTTTTTCTCTTGCGGCATACACCTCTGATTGAGCATTAAAAAATGGAAGCAAAAAATATCACAGGTAAGAACAAGTGAGATGGTGGTGAAATTAAGTTTTCTTGGCAAAAAAATTAGGAACAGTCAACTACCTTGCCTTAGGCGATCAATTTCAGAATATAAAAATATATTTATATATTCATGGTGAAACATAAATAAAAGAGTTAGAAATGTTTACCTTTTAAATATTTTTAAATAACTTTTTACCTATAAATTAAATTTTTATTTTTTTATAAATTAAATAAAATACATAAAATAATGTATTAATATTAGAACATTAAAATATGGTTGCAAAATGTATATTTATATAATGTTTTAGAAAATTTGTGATTTTTTAGAAACAAATCACGGCCGTTACGCGTTACATAACGTTCGTAGTGTCCACAACCACAACCACGACACCTCAACCGCGTCAGAGACCGCAACCGTAATTTAATACTATGCTCAGGGGCGGAGCTAGAAATATATTTAAGGAGTGTTATTTTTTCAACGATATTTAAAGAGAATTAATTATTTATAAAGGGTTGTAATTTGTCCATATTTTTAACTTTTTATATACAAATTATATAGAAAAAATAGGTTTCTTAAAAAATTTGGGTGGCTTGATCGAGTTCTTCTCTGGCTTGCTTGTAGAACAGTTGCTTCAATGGGGGTTCCCTCCTTGTTGCTCCATGACCTGTTCTTCATTAGAATGGGAAAAGAAGAGCATGCCATCTAAATCCTCAAATTTGCTTCCCCACAAAGCATATATCGGTTGGGACTTTGAAGCTCAAAAATTTTGTGCGCACTAAAAAATCAAATTTACGACTTAACCCTAAATTTTAAATCTTAAACTCTAAACACTACGTTTAATATTTTAAACTCTAACCACAAATTCTAACCCTAAATTTTAATGATGAAGTATAAGGAGAGACACCGAAAATAAACAGATAATTTCTTTGAGAATGCAACTTGTGGATAATGTCGATCCACGATCAGGTTGTTCTTGCTGATAGATGGTAGGTAAATGTCAGTGTGGGGCTTATGACATATGATAAACTATCAAATACTGTAAAAAAAACAAAAAAACTTAGTTGGTAGCAAGTTTAACCCATGTAGACAATGTGAGATTGCCCTATTAACGTTGGAATAACCTCAAAATCACGTCCATTATAAGAAACAGCATGTACTCTGAAAACATATTATAAAGCTTTGACTTGTCTTTGACTGCACTCTCAACTTCTTCTAACAACTGGCTGTGGATCATACTGATGTCTACATTGAAGCTATACGTTTTTTATAATCAAAATACTACACACCAAACACCCTCTACCTTTACTATGTATTTATATACTCTTTTGTATGCTTCAATGAATACATGCTCAACTACTAGTTCAGAGTTCAACCGAAAAGGAAGAGAAATCAGACAGTAAAAATGGGAGTTTCTCTTCTTTCATCATTACCAGCATTTCTGGTTTTCTTCTCATTTTTCACTTTCTGTCTACTTGCTGGCCCTGTACTTGGGATCACCAGGCACTACAAGTTTGATGTATGCGTTTTTCTTGTCACGATTATCGATCGAATATCTTTAGATTATGACTTGCAAATTTGATGTATGGATTAACCATTTTGTAGGTCAAGTTGCATAATGTGACACGTTTGTGTCATACAAAGAGCATTGTTTCAGTGAATGGACAATTTCCAGGGCATAGCATTGTAGCAAGGGAGGGTGATCAGCTTCTTATAAAAGTGGTCAATCATGTGCCCAACAATATTTCTATCCACTGGTATTCAAGTTTACAATTTTTAAAAAATGATCTGGTATGCTTAACCAGGGAAGGGCCAAATTGCAAGTTGTTATGATCTGGTATTCATGTTAAACCATTTGAGACCGACACACTTCTCATAGCCCCTGGTCAAACCACAAATGTGATCCTCAAGACAAAAACCATATATCCAAATGCGACGTTTTTCATGACTGCTAGACCATATGTCACAGGGCAAGGAACATTCGATAATTCAACCGTTGCTGGTATCTTGGAATACAAGTCACCGCACAATAGCCCTCATTCAAGCGTCTTGATTAAAATGATCCCCTTGTTTAAACCAATCCTACCCGCTTTGAATGACACTTCTTTTGCTACAAATTTTGCGAGTAAACTCCGTAGCTTGGCCAGTGCACAATATCCCGCCAACGTGCCCCAGAAGGTCGATAAGCATTTTTTCTTCACAGTTGGTCTTGGAACCAGCCCATGCCAGCATAACCAAACCTGCCAAGGTCCTAATGGAACCAAATTTGCAGCTTCGGTCAATAATGTATCGTTTGCAATGCCAACTACTGCACTACTCCAAGCTCATTTCTTCGGCCAATCTAACGGAGTCTACACCCCGGATTTTCCTAGCAGTCCTATAATTCTGTGGGAAAAGAGCTGCAAGAAAGTCAATTCTGTGGTTCAAGCATGACCGGCCAGCTAGCTTTAGGGTAAACCCTTTTTTTTCTTTCAATTTCAACGATGTTCCATGATTAGAAACCTAACCAACTAAAACAAGAGCGAGCTGATGAAGTTGACTATATTATTGCCTAGGCTCCTACGGATGGATATGAAGTTGTATTAATCTTGTTTTTTTCTGACATTGCATGAAAATAATCGCACGACAAGGACTGTTCTGTAATGTCTTGCCTGCTGAACCTTATCTCAAAAGGGCTAAATATTTGCCACTTCTTTCTCCATTAAACTACATTCGTCAACCTCCCAATTAGCCCCACCAACAAATCTTCTTTGAAGATACAAACTTTAATTGCTGATGTTATTGGGAAATGACCCTTCATGTAGGAAACTCTCCACAAGTTATATATATGCGACCCTTTGATTTGATGTAGTAATTGTTTCATTTTCCTCATTTTAATAATGGGGGAATTGAAGAACTTTCAGAGTCAATGCTCTAAACCAGAACACTTTTAGTTTAGATGATTTGAAATTCGCTTTTCTCCTACTAATGCTTTTTATTAAAGTTGAAAATCAAACCATACGACTGACTGAGAACTGACATGTTGGTTAGGCCTCTGTCTAGCTATAAGTAGATTTTTCTTCTTTGTTTCTGGTTAATCATAAAAACAAAAGCACTATTTGGCCGATGTATTGTCATATTAACCACATACATTGGTTGAAGCTCACCAAATTTTAATAATGGCTGGTTAATTAGTGTCATTTATATTTGTCAGCTTTGGATGTTTAAAATTTGAAACTAAACCAAGAGTTAATTTTGATTATGTTTGTATATTAAATTAAGTCAACTGATATTAAGTATTTTATATAATCAGTTAATTTTTTATATAATTATCGATATTCAATTCATTAACCGACTAATTTAAATAAGATATCGTAAAAATTTATATAACAATAAAATCTTACCTCCACGTGCCTCTCATAGTCACTCGTTGTGGTGGTGAGACTGTTTGGCACTATTGACCGCATTTCAAATTCCTTACAAGGTCCTTATTTACAGCCGCGTTTGACATTTCAATTATCTTTATATAATAAATTCACCTAAAATTGTACGATCTAACTTGTCTCAGTGGTTAAGAAAATGGTTATTGTTCCTATAAGTCACAAGTTCGAGCACTAATACCCTGCAGTAAAGTAATTGAGCATATATTGTCAAATAATTAAGAGTATATTTAGAACAGATACTAGTATTTCACCTTAGCTTTCAAAAAAATTAAATTCACCTAAAACCCCACCTTCATTTTTCTTCTTCATGTTCCTCACAAATAAATCAAGCCTATCAAAATTTATGCATTCATTTGCTTTCAATTGCCTAATGCCTCTCGACCAAGTAAATTTGACCAGTTGGTCAAGCTGTTCATTTTTGTTCTCTCATATTTCCGTAAGTCATGAATTCTAGACTCATTAGGAGTACGCCTTACTTCTCTAGAGTCTTCCTTCTCCCCTCTAAATAAGATTAGAATAAATATTTTATGGGTAAACTACACTGGTAGTTACTGAACTTTTAGGGCACTTTCAATAAGGTCACTGAACTTTTAAAACTTTCATTACAGTCACCCAACTTTTAATTCGCTTTCAATAAGGTCACTGCTGTCAACCACCGTTAAAAAACTGACGTGACGTGTTAAATTTAAGGGTAAAATGCACTGTTAGTCAATGAACTTTTAAGAGGCTTTCAATATAGTCACCAAACTTTTAAAACTTTGATTACCATCACTCAACTTTTAATTCGCTTTTATTACCGTAAAAAAGTTGATGTGACACGTTAAGTTTAAAAATAAACGCTTTCCCACCCTATTTTATCTTCATGTCTTATTTTTTTCTATCCAAACATGTCTATCTGTTAGATACATTAATATTTTCCTTTGAACTCCTCACTATCCAGTGCATGACTCAGTAAAGGTCGGGCCTGAAGCATAAAGAGGATTTTTATGAGCAAAATTTTAGTTATTTCTTTAGCATTCCATCATCGGATGTCTCCCAATATTTTTCTTGTTCTCACACATGTTGCATGCATGTCTAGATACATTCATATTTTCCTTGATGTGTTACTAGAGAAGTAATGACCTTCACCAAAAAAATACAGTTTGATTCATATGTAAGAAAGACATGTTTGGATGGAAGAAAATAAGAGGGGAGAGAAAATATGGTGGGAAAACGTTTATTTTTAAACTTATCACATCAGCTTTTTTTACGCTAAGCGAATTAAAAGTTGAGTGATAGTAATGAAAGTTTTAAAAGTTCGGTGACCATATTGAAAGCCTCTTAAAAGTTCAGTGACTAGCAGTGTATTTTACCCTTAAATTTAACATGTCACGTCAATTTTTTTAACGGTGGTTGACGGCAGTGACCTTATTGAAAGCGAATTAAAAGTTGGGTGACTGTAATGAAAGTTTTAAAAGTTCGGTGACCTTATTAAAAGCGTCCTATCAAAATTTATGCATTCAATTGCCTAATGCCTCTCGACCAAGTAAATTTGACCAGTTGGTCAAGCTGTTCATTTTTGTTCCCTCATTTTCCCGTAAGTCATAAATTCTAGACTCATTAGGAGTAAGCCTTACTTCTCTAGAGTCTCCCTTCTCCCCTCTAAATAAGATTAGAATAAATATTTTATTGGTACAATAAATAGGAAGATGTGAGGTTAAATATGCTTAAAGGTTCAATATCTTTTTATTTATAGGTAAGAAGAGATTTGGATGGTATCAATATTATATCGAATTGTTTGTTCAAAAATAATTATAAAAAGCATCATTAATCGTGTATGAAAATGTGTGGGAACACTTAGTTTGGTATAGTTCAAGACCTAATAAATATTTTCAGTTTGTTGATGGAATTCGATATATAATTGGTTCCTGGTTGTGGTCCGACCCTTGTTGTTGACCAACCAACAATCGAAACGTCGAGGAATCTTTACTTACTGGGGAGCTCAGTACGTTGCAGAAAAGTGGTCTCCATGGCTATCAAGTTCCAAGTGGCTCATGTTTTTTCTCCATTTCCATGTATTTGTATACACAGAGATGATTCCATTAACTTATAGACGGTCACATGATTTTATGTGATGGGTAAACTGTTAGAGAATTATATTAAAAAGTTAAAAATATAAAATTACAAAATTTTAAAAGTATAATTTTAAATCAACAATGAAAATATTAAATTATATAAAAGTTTAAAATTTTTAAGAGATACGACTATACTCTCCAACCTCTCCTTTGTCCTTCTATGCATGAACCTACTAGTATGAGAAGATGATCATCCACTATTGGATCCCTGCTGCTTTTCGTTGTGGTTCTTTTGGCTTCTCAAGTCATTTCCACTGCTTATTTTCAATGTTGTCATCATTGTTGATAGTTTTTATCATTTATTTATAGATAATAATTTAATATACGAACAATATTTTTATACTATTAAGTGATCTTAATATATTGTCATAGAATTTATTTATTTAAATATGAATTAAAAACATATAATAAATTAAATAATTTTTAAAATTAAAAAAATCACCATGATATTTTATATAATTTACATTCCTTAATCAGCACTTGGGCCTTGTGTGTTCATAAGTTATAACAGTATTTTGACCAATTATACCATATGATATGAGATAACCATATATAACACCCAGGTCAGTCATTAGATTTAAATATATTAATTCATGTATTCATATACTTATTTTTATTTATTTTTTTATAGTAAGGAGTTGGATATATCTATAGGTCTCATTAAAAATCCCCTTAAATCTAAATGGGAAAAGAGTACCTATCGAAATACTAATATAAAGAATAACGCGAGCAAAACCTCGTCTACATAAGCCTAATCACAAAACTATCATAGCCACCATGACTCTAAACACATTTTAATGCATTCATATATTTCTATCATATTTCTATTAATTTTTAGTATTACATTTTAATAAATTTCCTTTATTCATATTTAAAACTATCCTATATAGTTTTTTATAGCGTGTATCATATTTTTGAAATTTGGAGTTTGACATTTTAACAGAAAAAATAGTCACCAAATTAATATGTATATATATAATTATCGATATTCAACTATTAGTCAATTGATTTGTATTAGATACTACATAGTAGTTTATTATAGATGACTCTCTCAATCTAATTTATTCTATTTATTATGTTTGATATTTAAATTTTTGACACTATTTAAAGTATTTAGAGTCTCATCGTACAAAATCACTTTGTAGTTGATAATATATATTGAATAAAACTATTGTTATCAAATTATGTAAATCGTTACACATTATAAATTAGCGAAGACTACCTAAAATTGAAATTGTGCTTGACATTCTAATGATGATTATGATGATCATAATTATGTTCAGTGATAAACAAAATCATAATTACTAATAATATTAATATAAAATCAACCCTATATAGCCTATTATAAAGTAAGTAACAAACTGTGTAACTATGTGCTTGGCACATGGGTCTGCCTCGTAAAATACTTATAAGTCCATTTCTTTTTCAAGTGGGTGTGGGGTATTTCCCTCTTTCCCCTTTATTTTTTTCTTTTAAAGTCCATTTCTCTTCAAGTTGGGCAACCTTTTGAGAGGCAATTTTTTTAAAAAAATATTATTATGCAAGTCACCATTTTATGTTATTATGTATTGGAAAAAGTGCAACCATGCAATGAAAAAAATCATTATAAAATAATTCTTAGTCGATACTATAAACAAAAAAAATAGAGAAATCCTTGAATATTTGTATGGTTTCAATGGGTTTGATCACTTTTACGAGTGACTATATATTAAGCTACAAACTCTATAGCTATAGGGTTTGTAAACAAAGTAATAATGTAATGATTTCTTGTCATTTAGGGTGATAGATAGGTAAGGATTTTTTTGGTAATATATATGTCTGTTTTACGGGCCATGTTCGGGGTGCGTGGTTGTCCCTTCTAACAATGTCATCTTCAAGGTTCGAATTCGCGTCATCTTCTTTGAAGTGCAATGTATCTTACCAGTTAACAGTACACCCAACACTTGTTGGTGATAGCTAAGGATTTTAAAGACTTTAAAAACGATATTTTTATGCAAATACTTCGTTTTTTTAATATTATTTACGATTTTTTTTCATTCTAACATTCATTTCTAAAACTCAATTGACTTGTATGACATATTTTCAGAGTCTTTTTATTCTTAATGGGATTTCTTTTTGGAATTCATTCAATTCTGACATTTAAAAATATTAATATTTTACGTAACTCGTCATATTAGTTAGATGAATTCTAAAATTACGAGTTAGATCGGGAATTAATGTTTTTAGGTGTTAAACCCCTAAATAATACTTTAAAAACCCCTTAAAATTATTGATAATAAATAAAGCCTTTAAAATAACCCCAAAATGAGAAAAAATAAAATAAAACAGAAGATAGAGCAATCGGAACTCGGGTTGGTGGTTTGACTCAAACCTAACACTATAGAGTCGGGTTTTTTTTTTTTTGAAAATAGGGGTTTGGACTTGAGTTGATTTATTTTTTAAGATAAATTTGAGTGTTATTTTTTAGGATAAATCCGAGTCTTATTTTTTAGGATAAATTCTAGTTATTTAGGGATACTTTTTATAATACTTCTCTCTATTTTTTTCCAACTATCTTCATATTTTGTCGAATAAAAACGAGATAGTTATTATAATGCCCCCTCTCTGTATTTTTCAATAAACTTTCTAGTTTACCGAGTAAAAAAAGAAAAAAGAGAATTATTTGTGTCGAGTATTCGGGTCAAGTTGAAAGCATATTTTTTTACCTAAAATTCGGGTTACATTAAGTGGAACATGATCAAACATTAAATTGAGTTCAAGTGAAAATTTTAATTTTTTGAATCAAATATAAATCAACCAAGAACCAGACTCAACTGAACCAATGGCCACACCTCTCTTCGATCTCAGGCAACACTTTGTAGGAAGGATATTACGTAACGCTCGGCACATGAACTCATTCAGCTTGGAAGGCAGACCAAAATTCCGTAGCCATTGCCAATTTATCGAGTTATAGAATCGCCACATAAACAATTAGCAACATGATAACCCGATTTCATCTTATAAATGTGTGTTCAGTTTTACGGTGGTATAATTAATTTTAAATTATTGTAATTTTATAAAATTAATTTTGTGTATGATTAATTTTAAAGTAACGTAATTTATGTTTAAGAGTTTTTTTCTTAAAAATTACAATTGTATAAAAATATAGTGTAAAAATCACGACGAAACGCAAACGTTACTTCTACCTTACTTTTCTCAAAATTATGATTGGAGTCCAAAATCACATCTAAATTTTTAGATCTAAACATGTTAGCACAATAACCGAACCATTTTTTCGTTAAATCAGTATTTTTTAAACCCCAAATCAATTTCAGCTTAAGTTTTTGAATTCCATAAAACAAAAACAGGAGTCAACGCCGAACTCTTATGAAGCTGACGTCATCCTCCATATTAGCAACTTAGCATCCAGCTCTCTTGGCTGATGCTCCTTATTTTATAAGCAACAGCTTTGAAGCCTCCGCTCACTCCATCTTCTCCCCTTTCTTCATCTGTTTAGATTTGATAAGAAATATATATACACGCGCGCGCACATATATTTGAGAGTAAAAAACCTTCAAAACTAAGTCGATTCTATATCCCTCTTGCGTCCACGTGCTATGTCCGGACGCCCAACATTTCGACGCTCCTCCTCTGAGTTTCTCAGCGACACCCTGACGTCGCCGATAAACTTACTGTCATGTCCGCTATCTCAACTCACTGTGGCCGAGTCCTACGATTTGGTGAGCGGCAGCAGCAGCAACGAGAGTTACAATTCGCCGAGTTCGCTACTGAGTTGCTGCACTCAAAAACAGATTTTCATGCAAAGGAGCATCAGCCTTCAAAACATTGGGCTTCATTGTCACTTTACTGGCTCCGATTCCGGTGGGGTGAGGAGAGCGTTTAGCACCGGTGATTTAGAGCAGGTAATTTAGTTTAGGATAATAGGCCGTTTAAAACATTTTCATTTTTGATTCAAGTTTAATTTGCTGAATGGGCGGGGATAGGGGCAGAAGAGTGGCGGTCGTGGATCGGCGAGTCCATTGTGGAATGAGAGTAATGCGACTGCGAGTGCCATAATCGAAGGAATGAGCAGAACTTACCGCTACAGTCCTGAGGAAAAGAAACAACGCATTGAAAGATACCGATCCAAAAGAAACCTCAGGAACTTCACCAAGAAGATCAAGGTCTTTACTCTTAAGTCTTAACCTTAATTCTAGATTTATAGTAATTATTCATTTCATATCAATCATTTGCTGAAGAATCTGCATACTTTTATCAGTATACATGTAGGAAAACATTGGCAGACAGCAGGCCACGAATCCGAGGACGGTTTGCAAGAAATGACGAAACTGAAAAGAATGTTGCTCAAGTTGAATGGAGCCACGAAGAAGATGAGAACTGGATCGTTTTCCTTGATTCACTCTCTGCAAATCTGATTATTCCTTAGCTAAAATGGATCATCAGTTGCCACTGTTGGATATATTAGTGTGGAAAATTTTAGAATTTTGCTTGTTTTCCTCATAGTTTTTTTATGGTCTCTTTCAGCTTCAAATAGGTGTTTGTAACTGTGAATGATCACATTGTTTATTATGATAATAATGAATTTCAAATAGGTGTAGGGTCTTTTTCAAATTTCACGCAATTTTCTTTAGTTTTGATGGTTTATGTGAATCTCAACTTATATCTGCCGGGCCCTGGAAGCGGCTGTGGTTTTCCCACTATATGACCTTTGCATTAGGAAAAGACGTTGAAAATATTAAGTTACTAAGAATCCAAGGGTTCCATTATCCAAACTATATTAAACAATAAAACAACCAGTATTAAACTCCTAGCCCCTAGGCCTTCCTTTTCTTTTCCCCTTTCAATCCATCATTGTCTCTTCTGAGTTGACGTAAACGGAAACGACGGCGTATGAAGATTGGTAAATAATTACACTTGGATCATAAAAGCGACATATTGGCCCAAAACTATTTACAAGGTCTTTCTTATTGGGCTGATAATTGGCAAATAATGGCGCGCTACTTTTCATTTTTCAGCTCACACAAGAAACACAAAAATGCGCTTCAAAATAACCGCTAAAACACTCCACGTCATTGATCCGCGTGGATGCTTCTCCTCATCCTGACCCTCCACTATAATTCATCGACGGCCACAGTTCATAGTTAAGACATACCACGGATCACCATCCCTACCAACTTCTCCTATAAAATCCCCCATCATTTAGTTTCAAAGCGTGTAACAAATCAAACCTCTAACATCAGATTTAGCTGTCAACAAGAGTCCAAGATTCGAAGATGTCGGGAAGAGGAAAGGGAGGCAAGGGACTGGGCAAGGGAGGAGCGAAGCGCCACCGTAAGGTCCTCCGCGATAACATCCAGGGCATCACGAAGCCAGCAATTCGGCGTTTGGCTCGTAGGGGAGGAGTCAAGCGTATCAGCGGTCTAATATACGAGGAAACCCGTGGGGTTTTAAAGATCTTCTTGGAGAATGTGATTCGTGATGCTGTTACCTACACCGAACATGCGAGGAGGAAGACCGTGACTGCTATGGATGTGGTTTATGCGCTGAAGAGGCAGGGTAGGACTTTGTACGGGTTTGGGGGTTAGATGATTTAGTAATTAGGTTTTCCAGTAATGTTCGCAGTTGGGGATTTGATGTCTTTTTATCAGGAATGTTGGAGCTTAGGATTAGGGTTAATGATTGTAATTAGGGATTAATTGAGGTTATAATTTGGGTCATGTTGTTTTCTGTAGTGGTTTGTAATTCCTGCTGTGAATTGCAGATTTATAATGAAAGTTGAAAGTTCGTTTCATTTTGTAATTTCTGTAGGGTTAGTGCATTTTCTGCCTTCCCATGATCCTGCCCCCCTCTCAGTCCCCATTTAAATTCAAGGCAAAGGTGAATAATTTTTCAAGCAATTGAAGAAATATCAAGATAGTTTAAGCTAAAAACTGAAACTTTATCCCCTTCCTTAAGTACTGGACCTCAAAGCAATAATATTAACCCAAACACCATCATCATCTACAAAAGAAAATTAACAAACTAAAAACTAGAAAACAAGTAAAAAAAAAGATAAAAGCTCAAGTTCTTTCCAAAACCAATCACCAACAAATACTTTGTCTACATGCCTTCCCAAAACAAGCAAAATTATAGCAGATCCAATATCTGAAAGGGAAGCAATGCATAGGTTCACCGAACACACTTACCAGTCGACTCCATTACTACTAGAGTCGGCTCATTTTTCCTAATTTTTACAACTTTAAAATTATAATAAAAAAGATCTCAAAATTTAATTATAAACAGATATCCATTTTGAGCCATAAATAACAAATAAACGAAATAATAATTTTATTATAATATTAAATATTGGCCACTTCTTTTTAAATTTTTTTACTACTTAAATGGTTATAATTTAATTTTTTTCTGATAGTTAGTATTAGGGTTTTAAATTTTTTTTTCAATACTTGTTATTTGAGGCCTAATTTTTTTCATTACTTTTTATTAGAAACTCAATTTTCCTCCAATACTTACTATTATGAGTTTACTCTTAATTATTTTTTCAATATTTATTATTTGAGGTCAAAATTTTCTTGATTTTTATTATTAGAGACATACTCTTCAAATTCATTTTTTTTTCAATACTTATTATTAGAGGCTCATTTTTCTCAATATTTTGTTATTATGAGTTACTCTTAAAATTTGTTTTTTTTTTCAATATTTGTTATTAAATGACCAATTTTTTCAATATATGCTATTTGATGCCTAATTTTTTTTTATATTTTTTCTTAGGGACCTACTCTTAAAATTTAATTTTTTCAATTTGTTATTTAGGCTCCAATTTTTTCAATACTTGTTATTTAGGGTCTAATTATTCAATGCTTGTTATTATATATTCTTTTCCCCCCAACATTTTTTTATTAGAGGCATACTCTTAAAATTAAAATTTTTCAATATTTGTTTAGGGTCTATTTTTAAAATATATTTTATTAGGGTCCTACTATTAAAATTTTATTTTTTAAAACTTATTGTTAGGAGCCTAATTTTCTATTTGCTCAATGTCTTTAAAATTTCAGGACCGGCTCCGATTACTACTCTATAAGAAGCTGCAAGACCCATCTCCATCATGGCTCCATGCGACTAAGGACATAACATATGTTATTGCGGTCACTGAACTCTTGATTTTTTTTTTAAAATACCAAATATTATTGTGAGTATAACGGTTGTGGTTATCACGGTTTCAGACAACACATATACCGTTATATAACAGTTAATATTGCGGTTTCAGACCGCTATTTAAATCTCTGATTTGCATACCGCATGTTTTGCACTTTCAGTTCCATACTCAGATGAACACAATTCCATCAGATTGTATTCAAATGGAGCAAATGCCAAATTGTCAAAATCCCCATTTGGCTCATCATCAATTCCGACCAATGAATCTCTTGGTCAAAACTTGCTGCTACTCAACCTTCAATCTTTGGGCGAATTTTTCTGGCATGTTCCAGCGTAACAATCGTGCTGTAATTGCCTTGGAATTCATTGACCTAAAACAAAAAATTGCCAAAGAAATCAACTTTCTCTTTTGTCTTATTTGTTTCATTGACTCAAAGCAAGCTAGAAGACACTGCAACTTGTTCCTTTGCTACAACTACTAATAATGCAGAGAATCAACGCGGCTTTTACAACCCAACATCCACACGTTGAAACCGCTTCCAAAGTCAATGCTTAGCGTATAAACTCTTCCAAAGTCAACCCCCAATTTCAAGACATTACTATTTGCACCCTAAAAAAAATAATGTTTTCCTTTGTTCATCCAAAGTCAACCCCCAACCTTAAATTTCTATGAATTTTAACTTATCATAAGCAAAAATGACAGGCTACAAAGAAAGTGGTCTATGAAAATAAAAGAATGGATCGTAGATATTGGATTTAAACTTCAAATTTTGAAATTTTAACAAGTTTATAATTTGAAATATATTTTTATTAAATTTACAAAGGATCAAATTATTTGTTTGAGTCCGAAGTCTCATCCAAAATTTAAAATGTTTTGATAATGATATCAGTCCAAGTAATCATTCTCCGGAAAATTTAATTGGTGAAGGCTGATTCTCATGTTTAGTACATTAAAAAAATGCAACAATATTTTAACGAATATAATTTTCCTTTAGAAATCATTATCCCTCAAACATGGATACATGGTTTCTTTGAATACAGGTGTATCCTTTTATTTTTTTCCCATTATTTTTTACATTTTAAAATATAAATGTAAAAATTAATTAAAATTTTAAACCAACAATTAATTAATCTAGTGGTGTAAAGTGTTAGGTTTATTAAGTATTGTCTAAAGTTTGAATCCTACATTGTAAATGAAGAAAATTAGTTGGAAGGTTGTTCTCATAACGAGTCTTTGCAAATTTCGATTCAGCTCAGCGGGTCAATGGACCATATACCGGTAGTTATAAAAGTTAAAATTAAATTTTATATTATATTTAAATACTTATTAAATATTTTAAAATTTTCAATTCAAAAAAAATATTTTAAATTTAACCATATATGTATTAATTTTTATTTTGAATAAATAAAAAATAAATAAATTTATTTTTTTTGAAGGTAACTGGAAGAGAAAAACATAAAATCTTCTCATAAAATCTTCATCAGTGTTCTTCAAATCTATCACCATAGCGAAATCTTAGAGTGCTAACTGGAAGAGCGCAGAACATTGAATTACTCCAATCAACAAAAAGAAAAGAAAAACATCTTGGTTATCTCCACGAACAACCAACTCACGCTATTTTGTGCGGTAAGATTCAATTGTAATATACACCAAGTTGTAGAAGTCATCAATCTCAGTCTGCCATTGAGGCAGACAAAAAACGTGTTATAACGGTAGATGAAGAACATTTCAAAATAGTCGACGAAAAAAAATGAACAAAAATAATAAAAAAAATTAGACGGCCAAAATCGCCACCATTAGCTTAAATATTTTAAAAATTATAAAAAACTCTCAAGAAAAACATAACCATTGCAAAAAAAATGTGACAATGGGAGTAAATAAATTATTATTTTTAAATAGATTTAATTACATGTTAATAACAATCTAACTTTTTTATATAATAAAGGAAATACAAGAGAGATCAACTAGAGTACAAGATCATTTTATGATCCGTATTTGTGATTTATGGCTCTCCCTCTCAACAATATTATCTTCAAAGTTCGAATTTGATTTTTTTTATTTGGGAGAATAATGTGTCTTGCTATTGCACTCAATTATTGTTAATAGTAAATAATATTATTAATTAAACATTTTAAGTAATGACAAAAATATCTCTTAATTTTGATTAATATTTGAATTCGATCCCTTATAAAACAAAAATATATTGAGTATCAAATAGAATTAACCTACACTTCCCCAAACCAAACCATGCGCTGGCACAACTCACAAGCAACTGGTTATATTTAGAAGTCTAATTATATTCCCACGGCCTTGTAAGTTTTCCCTTTCTTTCTTTCTTTTTTTATTTGTGGGAATATGTTAACCATATGACTCGGTCGTAGTCAACTTTATACTAAACAGTTCACTGCCCTATTTAATTACGGCCACTGGCCCCTTTAACTTGCATATCCAAAGTCTCAACTCTCAACTCTACCATGCCTACCTTTCTCTTGTTTCTCATCATCGCAGCTTCTGCATTTTCCACACTTAATGCCGATGGTCAGCTCAATTCTTCTAACTTTCACTTTCTTAATTTTCATGAACTATAATATATGGTTTTTGCATGCTTTTCTTTGTTGATGTTACAATTAATATGTGTGTGAATTGCAGTGAATATCGATTGTGGAACATCTGAACTTTTCAGTTCCGATGACTATTCCATCGGCTGGGTTGGAGACGACAACTACATTCAACATGGCGAGTCCGTACAGCTACGATCTAGCAGTTCGTTATATCAACCGCTGGCCACTCTACGGGTATTCGCCGACAGGAAGAAAAGCTGTTACAACATTGATTCCAGCAAGGGATCTAAGGTTCTTGTCCGAGCCTATTTCTATTATGGGAATTATGATGGGAAATCATCACCTCCAAGTTTCGACCTACATTTTGATGGGAACCATTGGGCTACGGTGGAGACTTCAATTGACCAATCTGTTTTCTACGAGGTTATTTATGTCACAAAGACGGATACCGTCAGTGTATGCGTTGCTCAGACAGCTCCCAACATGTTTCCCTTTATATCCGCCATCGAAGTTCGGGACTTGGACTCGAAAATGTACGCTGATTTAGATTCGAACCGTGCTTTGATGTTGAAGAGGAGGGTTGCTTATGGTACCAAAGCAATCGTTAGGTGTGTTTTGCCTTTCACTTGTGTAAATATTGTTTTTTTTACACTTTGCATTAGCAAATCTCAATATCTCATGGTGCATGTTGTTGTGCTTGTAGGTCTATCGATGATATTTACGACAGAATATGGGTTCCGGCCGTCAGCGTAGACGGTTTAACGGTGCTTTCGAGTGATGAAATATTAGTTGAAGTTGATTTAGACGACAGCCCTCCTAGTGCTGTGCTTCTAAATGCATTTTCCACTGACAGCACTTCCTCATCCATTAGATTAGGGACTAATCTTCCCACAACTAAAGTTCCTATTTACATGAACATGTACTTTTCGGAAGTTTCGGTACTCGATTCGACACAAACAAGATCTTTTGAGCTCCAAATAGATGGAACGCCTAGCTCAAAACCCTTTATCCCAGCTTATTTAAAAGCAGGAGAATTGATCCTGACAAACGTGACTGCCTCTTCCAGCAATAATTTCACTTTGGTAGCCACATCTGATTCAACACTGCCTCCTCTTATCAATGCCCTGGAAGTTTTCGCAGTCAGCGATGAGCTAACTGATGGAACCAACAGTGATGATGGTTGGTATTCAAGACATAAATTACTTGATATTTCTAATATCCAGCACCTGAAATTTTTAAACTTTTGTTAACCCTTTTTTTTAACTTTTACAATATATTGCAGTGGATGGATTGGTCTCACTGCAGGGACAATTTGATGCACTGGGAGACTGGGGTGGCGACCCTTGTCTTCCTTCACCCTACTCATGGGACTGGATAAATTGCACATCTGATTCCACGCCCCGAATAACAGCATTGTAAGTTTATTAATTTCCAAGCTCAAAATACCTCTCTGGGTTTTCCATGATAGCTTGATCATCATTCATCATTTGGTTTGTTTAATTGTTTTTCAGACATCTCGGTAGCTTTGGTTTATCTGGTCTTCTTCCTGATTTTAGCTCCATGACAAGCCTCGAGATAATGTAAGTTGTATATAATCTGCTTCATCTAAAATTGTTTAATCTGGTGTTTGATATTATGTTTTTTGTTTTGACGGCAGAGATATGCACAATAACAGCCTAATCGGGTCTATCCCAGAATTTCTTGGCACCTTGCCTAATCTAAAACAACTGTGAGTTCTCTTCACAGTCTAATTTTATCAGATTTTCCGGGATACTTAACTGAAAATGTTGGTCCTTTGTTCAGGAACTTGGCTGGTAATGGTTTAAGTGGATCAATTCCTTCCTCGATATCAAATAATAAAAAGTTAAAATTAGTGTAAGTAAACGAAATTTCCTCGTAAAACATTCATACCAGAAGCTGATTTGCTTATCGAATGGTTTACACTTTTTTCCTTTCTTATTCAGTGTTACAGACAATCCAGATTTGTGTGTCTCTGGTAAATCATGTGAAACAGCGAGTGGTGTAGATACGTTTGGTTCCGGTGTCTCCTCCGGCAAGAAAAAGAGCAAGTTACCGGCAATCCTTGGTACCACAATTCCAGTTTTTGTACTTCTCTGGGTTATTGCTGGTGTTTGTGCCGTGCTTCATCATAAGAGGAAATCAGCGGCCATTGCAGCCGGGAATGCAGGTTAGTACAAATAATAAGAAAACTTATTTCTTTGTAACATAGCACTTGAAATTCGAATCCGATAGCATTTCATTCTCCAGATATTCAGCCATTATTAGAAACTTTGTCACCTTGTTTGTTTTCAATGGTTTTCCTGGTGCAAGCAGGAGGAGGAGCCAACAAGCCTTATGGCAACCCACAGGCAGGGCAAATGCAGATGGCAGCTAATAATAATAATAATAATACAGCCCAAAACATGGTTCATGACTTCATGGTGAACGTCCAAGAGCAGTTGCAGTCAGCTCAAGAGCCTGCTGACCAAAACAATCAACAATAAGGTTTTTTTTTTAATGATTCTGTTAATTATTACATCACCATGATCTTAGACAGCTCAAGTTGTATGTTGGATTGGGTTTTTTTTTTCCTTTAAAGGAGTTTATGTTTGTGAAAATTATTTGTAAAATAATAAGATCATATTTTTCAAAAAGATTTAAGTATACTAAGTTTTCAATGCGGTGGTTTTCTAAACACTTCTCTATACAACCTGTTAACTAATTATAAATAGTGTTATTCGTACGTTAAAAATCAAATTATGTAGATTTATTTAATATAAGACGGTCATCAAATTTTGAGAATGAAGTTTCTTTAGTCATTTGACTACAAATAAAAATAAATACTAGATGAATTAATACTTGATTAAAAATACAGTTTTTGTTAGTATTTCATTAGAAATAAAAACTACGAAGAACAGTTCCATTGCTATGTAAAAATGTACAAGAAGATGTGATACATCAAGACTACACTGTTGCCAAAAATTAAAAAACTAACATGTTCGACTTTATTAACATGCACCAGTGGTCTAGTGGTAGAATAGTACCCTGCCACGGTACAGACCCGGGTTCGATTCCCGGCTGGTGCAGTTTAGGAGCAGTGATGAATACTGCGCTACTTGAGATGGTAGGGTCCATCCTAATTATCCGATAATCGGACGAGTAAATAGCGCATCTGAGCTTCTTATTTTTCCTTTATTTTTTTTTTCTTTTCCAAATCAAGTCTTACCCAAGAATTCCTTCTAATTGACTCATATTCATACAGTTCAGCAAGTTTCTCCGGAACCTTTTGCGGGGGCTGTCCGGTGGTACCTAACTCCACTACGTTGACTTGTCCTTGAGTAGATGTTTTCTGTTCCTTAACTATGAAGAAACATGGGCAAGTATAAATAAATACTAGGAAAACAGGTAATCCCACAGGCCACAGCCAACCCGATTATCAAATTCAATCTGCTGCCTCCGACTGATTATCATTGCTCCTATCTATCCTGTAAACAAATAATAAATGTGAGGGGAAAAGAAGATTTGATTATAGGGCTAGAGTTATCAGTTATAGAATTTTCTAAATTCTTTAGCTCCGCCTCTAATTACGTACCATTCAGAAGACATGGTTCCCCACTGCCCCGTTCTAGCTGTTGGAAAGCGTTTATCAACACAGCTAGTCCATTCACTGCTTAACCAAACTTCAATGGGACTCATTGCAGGATGCAGCGTGGAACCATTGATCGGAACTAGCTCGAATGCTTGATATTCAAAGTACCAACAGAAACGGCATTTTCCCATATGCCATCACGCAGCTGACATACAGGGCTGATTGCATATGCAAGCTTGTTGTTCACGTTTATATTGAATGCACGAGTTGCTGTTGTATACAAAGGTTTAGTGAAGTATAGTTCTACATGGTCAATCCAGTTAGTTTTGCTAAACGTGAATGAGTCAAGTTCATCTGTTGGACTGCTTCGGTTTCAGTCGTAACCGGTTGTGAACATCACCGCTAGCGTTATCAAGTTATTGAAGTTCAAAACCAGGCATGAAAACAGAGTGGAATATGATGATATACTTAGTTAGGAATGCAGAACTGGCCACATTGAATTGATCCATGCTGCTAATGAATAGAACATAACCCTAACAGCTTTAAGTACCCTTTGAACTGTTAGTTTGGATTACTACTTACTAGTATTATATATTATTGTTTGTAGTCTAGGGTACACTTTCAACGTAAGCTGTGAAGTTACATGGGATTAGAATGAGTTAGCCACGTTTTTTGCTTCTTTATGGATTGACAAGCTCATAACAATCGTACATATGATTTTATTTTATTTTTAAAAAAATCAGTCTAAAAATAAAAAATGAATGCATATATTGTTACAATTTAATTATATTAAACCACTCTCAACAACCGAAATTTGTAAGGCTTTCGATCACCTAACTCCTACACTTAAAGGCTTGAAATTTGGTACAATTGATTGATTTACGGGCACATTAAAGCAGCGATTAATAACGGAAAGAACATAAAATAGTACCATACTTTGGAGTACAAGTAAAGCTCAAAATAAGAAATTCTTTGTCTACATTCCAAATCAGCTCTTTTATTCTATTCTCAACGGAGTACAATTTTCAGGCTAGTTAGGGTGGTTGATCAGAGAAGGATAAATAGAGGAAGTTGGGGACTATAACAAGAGTTTTTATTCCACCTAAAAGACTAGGCTTGAGCGGAGCCCAAAACCAAAGCTTTTAGTGCCGCCATTTGGCTCTCCAAAATCTCCTTTTTACTCCTTATTCTATCAGATGAACACTCTTGCTCCTGCCACAATCAACAAACGGAATTAACATGAACCGATGGCTAGCTTCAGAAAAAAACAAACAAAACAAAATCTCCTTTTTACAATTCAAATGCATTGTAAAGCCCGACCTAAATATCTTTTAACATCAAAGAACCCTTGTTCCCTAATGAACAGTAAATCAGAAATGTTGTCGACACTTTGCTTAAACACCAACATTGTAACAATGAAAATTGTATAACTTTACTTACATCACCGGTTGCAGCAGAAATAAGTGCTAAAAGTGTCACTGTTGCAGTTTGGAAATCTGTCAAGATCTTGTATGCTGAATCATCTAGTTTATCCTGAAATAAGAAACAAAAAAGCACCACATGGCAATATTAAACCATTTAAACCAGAGCCCGATAAGGTGCTATTTTGTGTTCAATGCATGTCTTAGAGATGAAGAGGCATTGTATTTGATGCTTGTCATACTGATGTTTATATTATGACAACCTTCTAATTTGCCATCATCAGATACTAAAGACATAGGCTACTTTGGGTTCAATGCACAAGTCGGTGGAATACAGATTCAACAATATCCCAACAAAGTTTCATATTCTACAAGTCCTTCGAATATCTCTACGCTGCTCAAACCCAAGTAAAAAAGCATATTTGAAAACGAAAATGGACATATATATTGCAAAAAATGTTCAAATAAAGTAAAAAAGAATGTGTACAAAGGAGAGCTTTATGAACCCATACCTTCAATCGAGTTACAGCAACGGAGATTGCTCTTCCAGGGGCTTGAAGAGCTCTACTGTGAACCTATGAATAACATCCATATTTGAATTTAGCAAAAGAATGTTAAAAAGATTATTAGAGATTCAGATATAAGTGATCCATAATTGGGTGTTCTATCTACTGACCTGTATGTAAAGTAGGGAAACAACTTTCGGCAGAAGAGAAACCGGATCCGTTTCAGCAGATACTTGAGAAGTCAAATCCTGAAAACAACAAACAAGGACATCAATGAGAAGCTCCGTCATATAACATTTTGATAGCAAGTGTAACTGTAATCTTGAATTTTGATAGCAAAGAAAGATGATTATGTACACAAGGCTACAAGCATGCCCTCACACATGCCACCACAGGCCCAGCCTCGATAATATATTGCTGCAAAGCTTTAACAGCATAAAGGTCTTGCAACAATATGGATACAGTGTGTTTTACAAATCAATAGAATCAAGCAGAGTAAGAATACCTTGCGGTATGAATGCAAAAGAGTCCTTTCCAATTTTTTGTCAAGCTTTTTCAGGAGTAACCCACTGCAAAAATGGAACATAGAATATTAAGTTATTAAGTATATATGGTCAACCCAATTACTAACTTTAGGTAAAAAGGAAAAACCCAAAGCCCACAAAACATGCTATGAAAAGTTCGATAGAAAGGACATAACCTCTCCTCAGCCAGGTCTCTCAGTGCAGTCATGAATGTCTCCACCCGCTGATGCATACAAAATCCCAAGTTACAATTCATGGAAGTATATCTTAAAAAAAAAAAGTAGTATAATAGGCAATACAGAGATAAATACGTTAAGAGAAAGAACACAATGTTTTCAGTGATTACAATCAGAAATAGGTAAGTCCACATAATTCCCGTTTTAATAAACAATAACTGACCTTCCCTTCCAAAGCTTCAACAACTGCCAGGGCCCTTTTTGACTGACTTTCCGGAAGGCTCTTAGCCTGAACAAGCAAAAGTCAGTGTATCAAAACTAATGAGCACACAACTTCATCCATGTCAGAAATTTAAATGGGTTATGAATCGTTTCATACTATAGCAGTTCTTTCACCAGGGCCAAGGGAAATGCTTTCTGAATTTTGAGAATCTTCAACTTGAGTCCCATTTTTTAATTTGTTGTGTATGTCCTAGATTGGATGAATCACAAACCATTAGACATACTTTTACATCATCAGAATAGGAACATAGGAAGTAAATTAAAAACAAGTGGTACATAAGTCCTACCAGATTATGGAAAAGCATATCAGCTATTGAAGTGGCAACAGTTCTAAGCAAGTGCCTGTGCAAAGTAACCTATCAAACAGAAAACACACATCATAAGCCATTTCATCACCGAAAGCAATCTCTTTGAAATAAACCATTGTAGGAACTAGGAAGAACTTACAGAAGTTGATTGGTCATCTTCAAACAAATCTAATGCCTTCTCGTAAAGCTGCATATTTAAGAAAGACTGCAACGAGACAAGATCAGAAAAGATAGAAGAAATATTAGTTAACTTAAGGTGCAGAATAGGGAAACCAACAACACTTCCAAGAGAAATGGGTACATAATACTAGATAAAAAAAACGAAGTATAAACAAAAACAATTGTGATGGAAACCATGCCAACCTCATCAAGTTTCCTTTGAACATTATCAAGCAAACGTTTCATTTTCTCCACATTTTCTGTGAACAATGCCTTTCTTCTCTCCTTCCAATAATTTATTAGCTTAGGTCTCAAATAGTCAGCCAAATATATAAGAATTGTTTGAGGGTCCTCAACACCTGACAAACAGACCACCAAATACATCACAAGTCAGATAAAAAGCCAAAATTAATATGTGGTGCTAATTGATGGATAACAACAACTTATAGACCTTGTTCTTCAAAATCAGGAAGCAGAGCCGCAAGCTTTTGCATTAACCATTCTTCTGAAGGCACATTTTCCTCCTGAGCTTTGATTGAGTCCTTCTTAGCTACTTTTCTTGAATCCGCAACTTGAGAGGAAGATGCATCCTTGCCTTTCTTCTGGTTTTTCTTAGATTTGGTGGGGATGTAATCTTCGTTGTCTGAATCAGCATCAGCTGACACTGTTTTCGTTCCAGAGGATTTTCCCTTTTTCTTCTTTGATCCTTTCTCAGTTCCACGTTTTCTGCTACCACTCTCAGTAACAGTTTCAGCTGTATCTGAAGACTTGCTTAAATCATGTCCGCTTTTAGCTTCATTGACCATATGCAAATCATCACCCAGCACAACAGTGGAAGACCCTGCATGGCTAAGGGTTTCCATCTCTTTCTCTACACGATCATAGACATCCTAACCAACAAAGACAGAAAATTTTATGAGAATCAAAGAGGGCATAATATGAATGCAGACTTCATTTAGTATAATCCAGATCTATAATTTTACAGCAAATTCGTGCATAGGGAAGTAAGGAATGTTATGGCATAGGGTGTTGGGTGTTAAATCTGGCTAAAAAAAGTTAGCCAGAAGAAGGAGGAGCAAAAAATTGAATTCCAAAAATTGCAGGGTTAGATATTTTAAAAAGTTAATCTTGAAGGCTAAATAAGCAAACATGTCAGCATCCCATTACTTATGGACCCTCATGTTAAATTTGAAAAGAGAAATTCTCTACCGACGGATTCAAATGATAAAACTAGTTTTTCTTCCTCCACAAGTTTGCCACAAATCAGTGGGACTGCTATTAAGATTTTGCTGTCATGCAAGATACAACAGCTAAAGCTATTAATGACCAAAACGTCTGATTCCTCATTACCTTTCATTTCAATTAAAACCATGGCAAACTGCATCAATTTGACCAAATATGTCAGTCCCACTTATAAGCTTCATGTCATAATAAATATCAGTATAATTACATGCTGTGCATATACAGGAACTTTTTGATATTAGTCAAGAAAAGTGTTACTAGAGGCTGGTTTCTTTAACTAATCTGAAACACTTGATATAAATCATCTTGGAAGTCCTACCTTCACAAAGCTGCTGCTAAATAAATAGGAATCCCCTACGATGAGTGCCTTATTAACCTGAAAAAGAAAAACATGAAATAAACCTATATGTAATACAAATATAATAAAAATAAGTATAAGATCAAATACCAGAAGGGCCAATAACATGTTACCTTGAGTGCTGACTGAACAGAAGGGCAAAGGGACAAAATCTTAGATGCATCTTGGGCTCCAAAGGATGTGGGCAATAGAGAAACAGAATCAAGCCTGCCATGTTCAATTCAATTAGACCAGGGATAAACAAATCAAAAAGAAAAATGACCTTGACCCACACAATGCAATAAGATCGTGTTGAAAAACTTCACAAACATGTTTTCACAAATATAAGGGCATCCTCAGATGTAAATCCCTGAATATTTATGAACAATTAATCCTGAAAAGTTCCATCTCAGGATAAAAGGTTGTGTTAAATACCATGAACTGAAAAATTACATGGTCGCAAATTATGAAGACTTATCTGTAGTTCTTACCAGCTACCACGTTCAATTGCATCCTCAATAGCAGCATCCAACATCTCAATCATTGAGGGGTGAACAAATGCTGTAACTAGTGGTATGCCTTCAGGATATCTGGGCTAAATTGGAGAATACAACCAAGATTTTAATTCAATAAAAACCATAATATATTATCCAATTTGGCATAATAACCACACAATATGTTTGTTGTGTTAATAGTTCAACGCAATAAATTACCTGCAAGTACTGAATGGGCTGAGAAATTCCAAGCTTCTGCAGAGAGTCATAGCTGATAAAAGAGTTCTGTAAGCAAAAGAGACAAAATGAGGATACAGTGATGTTTATCTAACATGCAAAGAGAACATAATTTGTGATGCTGATAATATTCAGAATGCTTACAAATATGGTAAACCAAAGAATATGTGCGGTTACACTTAATAATCTGGAACTGTTGATGGAACGTTACTATTTAAAAAAGTGATACTTTGAATGCATGTTCTATAGCATTAGTAGTTGATTTTATGCAAGAGTGCAATAGACTACCAAGGCCTCAGCATTTGTTTGACTACAGCCTTCTTGGAAACAGCCGTAGAAATATGCATTACAAAAATAACAGACTTCAGAGGTAGAGGGGTAAAATAAATATGTAGAATCAGAACCATCACAAAAATACATAAACTGACAACTTTGAGAGACGTATCTTCTGAGATGCATGCAATGTCTCTCTATAGGCATCTACATCAAATAAGATTACAAAAAAATCCATAGAGTGAGGCAACATACCTGTGAGTAGAAAGAATCAACACACTCCTTTTGGGCAATAGCAAAAACCTGTTGCATGATCACACAACTATTAAAAACTTGAAAAAAGAAAACATTACAATTAACTTGGATTACTTCAAAAGACAAACTTGCAGACTCCTCAGATTTCCCCATTTCTTTCATTGGTGTGTTTTCCGAGTTTACCAGGATGAAAGAAAAAGAACAGAAGCAGCTTTACATGTTGACAACTAGCACTACTTGAGTAAGGAAAAAAACCATTATGAAGTAATTATGTTGCAGTTTAAATCATTGAATTCTTCCATTCAAACAGGTACCTTGAGAAAACTGCAAAGAAGCTGCCTTCCTTATTAATAAAAGTGAGGTTAAAAAGCCACATCTCGCAACTGATTTTGATTTTCAATAACAAATCACAAGTAGGCTAGAGAGTAGTATCAATGATGAATGTGAAAGCCATTAGAATTTTTTATTCTATGATGTAAATCCATACAAACATCAAATGAAAAGATCATGTTACATACAGTTGGAGTCCAATGAATTCCTGCACGAAGTGTTCCAAGAACCTCCCCTTCCTTAACCAGCCCATTGAAAAGGGATTGAAAGAATGAGCCTTCAACAGCTATACCGGTGGCTCCTTCCATTTCTTGCAAAAGCTGCTGCAAAGTGCTCCACAATAGAGACAAATTTGTTGGTACTGTGATGCCCCTTGATGCACCGCGAACCATGGCACTGACGCGAGCTATATAAGCAGGTGTATACAATTGCCCACCTTCAAGTCTACCTTTCACCTAAAAAACAAGCAGGAAAAAAAACTGTCAAAATAACCTATCCCTGCGTTTTCTCTCAGACAATTAATTTCCGGGAAAATATGCTACCAAAGTCCCGAGGCGAGGTTCCAAGACAGATGCCACCAACTCAGAGCCAACATGTAACTGTGCAGCCAGTTCGGCTAAAGCAATTTGACTGCATTCTTGCAGTCTCTCATTGATTTCTTCAGCTACGGTATCCCAATAAGATTGTGATATAATTTCTCCTTGAATCAACATGAGCCCTGGATCCTCCGAAACGACATGCTGAGCTTGCTTCTCAACGTGATATAAATCCACCCCAATAGTATCCGCAAGATCAATCAAAGAAACACGTCCTAATTTATTCACCTCCCCAGATATTTCATGCCTTAATTGCTCCTGATACAAACAGATCATCACAATCACAAAATTCAAATTAAGTCACTTGTAATTAATCAAATATACATGGCTCAACAACAAGATGTTATTCGAAATTTATACAGGAATCGCGTCCACTTTCTAACATGTAGATCAGAACCAAACGGCCGTTATAATTCATTGTGCAATCCAGAAATAATCATCTCTGGCTAAAAATGCAAGTGTTTTTTTTTCTTGTTGTGTTCTGTATTTTCTCCCTAACCAAACATGAGAGAGAGAGAGAGAGCGTATTACGGGAGTGATATATTCTTTGCCGGAAACAGTATGGAGAAGTTCGAAATCAATGATACGAAGCTCGTGGAGCTTTTGGACCAATTCAACGACGTTCCGTTCCGACAACCGGATGCTCGATTTCGCCTGCTGTGCGAACTCGAACTGCCTCTGCAATTCCAGCAATTCATCATCCATCTGCCTTTCCTATTCTATAATTCAACTCAACAGAAGAAGATCAGCTTTCCTTTAGGGTTTTATTTTGATAATTTTACAAAAATCTTAAAGATATGAAACTGAGAAGTTAACGATGAGATCTTGTTTTGTTTTTCTCCTAAAGCTTTTGGGCCTAGGAAGCCGTAAAACAATACCTTCCTAGACCTCATTTGCTTAATTTGGGCTTTGGATTGAGGCCCGTTGTTTAGTCTCGGAAAAATTACTTATTAAAGTTCTTACTTCATAGCATTTTTTGCTTTATTCTCTTTTTTTGGATAATTTCAAATTATATTAAGATGTGATGTAATATATAAATTCTGATTTCGTGTAATTACATAAATAAAACTAATGTTGTTTTAATTATATACATAAATTTTTATTTTGATTCAATTGTAAATTTATCTATTTTCATTTATTTTTATATTAAATAAATATAATTATTTGTTCATATAACCTTAATGTATAAGTACAGTATATCAATAATTGTTTTAGAGGTTTGCAAAAAAAAAAATTAAATTTCACATACATAATTACATAAAATTAAAAATGCATGCATCATGTTTAAACATCAAATGCAAATTCGAATAATTGCCCCCATAAACCTTCTTTCCAGAAAAGCTGGAAAACTGTTTCGAAACATGCAAGTAGGAATCAAGAAATTTATCAGTGCAGCAGAAGAAAACCCCCCTCAATAGAATAAACTCCTCCAATTTTAGAGTTACTGTCTTGTTTCCCCTGACAGGGTGATATTGAATAAGTATCTATACAAACATAGCCTGTAAATTCCTCGAAACAGTTAAAATGATATTCTAATTACATCACAATTTATGAACTGAACGTCGTTGCCCTGTAAATTCCTCGAAATCTTGAAGAGAGCAGCAATTGCGAGCTTCAAATGTTCTTCGAAGCTTCAACCATCATCTTGTAGAGTGCAAATCCACCTTGATGGCAGCCAGGCATTTTTGATGCCATCTGCTCTAGTTCAATCTGATCAACAATACGGAATAACATGTTTAAAAACTGCATATTCAACTTTCACGGGACAAAATGGGTTTTATTCGATAGCACAGCCACATGCAGGAAGGAAAGAGACAGGGGCAGGGGTAAGACTTGACAATTTTTGTATTCATGTTGTGTCCATGCTGAATCTTTGACACTTTAACAAGGTTATATACGCTTTAACATGTTCGTCTAATTGTGTTGCATTCATGTTTTAACTTTTTGTGTTGTGTCGTATTATGCTTTATGTTGTTTTTTAGTTATTCTTCCTGTTCATGTCCATTGTGTGTCTAAAATTGTCTGGTGGCCTAGGTAGAGGGAGGAAAAGTACACCAATCAACTTACACTACTACCATAACTTACAAGTGGATTCTTGATGCATGCTATGCTACAGTCATTGGAGAAGGTTTCACTCAACATCACCGCGAAAACACTAATTAATGAAAATACCAACAAAATGTGCCGCAAACGACGTGTTGCTAAGGTTTGTTAATAACAATAAATAAAACCATAAATTGTGCAAAAAAGAATCAAATTCTATCATTTTAAAAGAAAAGAAGTTCAAAGGAGAAAAACAAGATGGGAAACACCTACCATTGAGACTGTATAAACTTGAGTCGATTCATAGCCATCTTGTGCCTTGGAATATAGTTGATGAATTTCTTTTGATTCGAGACTGCATTTAATAAAGAAAAATATAGCTGGCCTAACATTCAGAACCCTGCGAGATATGCCGATAAAAAGAGGATCTGACTGCAAGTAGGAACAAAAAAGAAGCCTATATCAAAACACTTTTCAATTATCAAAGACGCAACAAGGACCAGCAATATGGTTTCCTTGAACAGAGAAATTCAATCAAGAAACTGGGATGAAAACTATGTTGAAATAACAATTAACTTTCGCCTGTCTCAAGATGTATTTGTGATGGGAATTTTGGAATTTGGGGAAAATGTCATCATTGTCTATGTTATGTGGATTTCTCATGTATTCCAGATTACAATTGACAATTCTCGTGTGGGGTACAGGGCATAAATTATAATAGAAAATTTAAAACCTGTGCAACAATAAGAAGGAGCTATTTGGAAGAAATGATTCAAGTACTTTGACAATTCAAACTAAACACAATTCAGAACCATGAACAAAAAGAAGCAGCACCAACAACAAAGTGACCCTCACTTACCAGAGATGTAGTTGGTACTCCAATTTCCTCAACAACTTCACGAATAATGCTTTCGAACATCTCTTGGGAAACCTTTTTGTTGACAAGCTCAGAATCTTTAGAGTCCTTGCTGAATTTGTGTGTTTCTATGCCAACTTCTTGAGGCTGTCCAAACAAATTATAAAAAACACCTATGAATGTAGATAAACAAGGTAGTTTAAATTTGTCTACGAAATAAAAGCAGGGTCTTGCAATCGGAAAGTAAGATCTATTGTTTACCATTCAACATGTATTACCTCAGGGTGTCCCCCTGGGAAAACAAAATGCCCAGGAAATTCACCAACATTATTACTCCTTTGCAGCGCCACTATTTTCTTGTCAAATGTCTCCACGATTGCACCATTTCCAAGAGGGCTCGAGGTGTGTTGACACTGTGTCGGGTCATCTGCAGAAAAGTATAGCTAAAGGTCAAGAGATGCAGAATCTCGCATGTATAAACATTAAATAAGTTTGCAACTGTGTTTGTAAGATCAAAGTTCAAACTTCAGCTAAGTGCTGTCAAGGTGGCAAATAAAAGCGTTTTCTAGCTACAGAATATACAAATTTGTGTTGACTGCTAACGAGGAGAAAGAATCTCATCTACAGTGAATACTGTAAATTTGTATTGGCATACCTTCTGATGCAACCAAAAACTTTTCCCATGAAGGACTCAAGTTTGTACCTACAAAAGTTCTGGTAACAAGATGACGTGGTGAATCATTAATATATTAAAAGAACATCTATGATAAAGTAAAAGATTTTGTGATGCATGCAACGGTTTTCATAGAAGCCACAACATGATGCAAAGAACATTATTTTGCAGTTTTGGTTCCCTCCATCTTCAATATCCACTGATATTAATTGCAATTGATCGTAGCAACATACATTACATCCGCAACCACGATAAATACAACACAAATGAAACCACTGCCAAGATCGCAATGTAAATGCATGCATAAAGAAATAGAGTTAAAGAGAGACCTATAATCTGTCAATCCAAGGTGGAGGCAAACGCAAGACTCTTGCTCTGATCCATCTCCACTCTTATGACTATATCCTCCATACTGTAAAAAATCATCAACAGTGCCGACAATAATGAAAGCAAATTCTAAGGAAAATTCATCAAAATGAAGTAACTTCGTGAATGCATTCAAGCATGGTCATCTTGGTTCTTGAACTCCAATACAAAAATGGGTCAAATTATCTTTCCCTGCATCTCAAAACAGCGCCCCTAAAAGTTTATATAGGAAAATTTAAAAAAAAAAAAAGAACGCATAAAGTTAAGAGGGAAACAAGATTAGATCAGATCATACCCTAAATTTCTTGCCATTGAATAAAGATCCATTTTTCTGAACCCTCTGATCCCATATCTAAGCAAACCAAAGAACGTATTAAAGGCAAAAGGCCAAGATTGAACAACTTGAGTTTCAAGAACTTCAAAACTTTAGGTTAACCTCAGAAATGGAATTCTCCAAATTCGTGTCTGAATGAGGAATTCTATCGTAGGATTCGTCGAAAACTACGGACAGCTTCATCCACCGAGACAAACAAATGCAACATTAAAGTAAACCCTAAATTCAAATGCAAAAGGGAACAAATCAAAGAAAGTAAAAAACCTGTGGCTGAGACAGACCAAGAGGGCATGAGAATAAAAGCTTGTAAGCAACAGAAGAACCCGCATTACCCACTTCCTTCTCCATTTTGAAGATTCTTTTATTAAAAAATGTCACGACTTCACCAAAGATTCAATCTTTTTTGTCTCTTTTAAACAAGTTTCAATCTTTTTTCAGTATAATATATTGGGGGAGAAAAGGGTCAAGGTAGACTTGAAGAATTCCAACAGGATAGTTTCATAGTTGGACTAAAAGAAAAACGAACCTTATATAATTAGAAGAAAATGGTCATGGGTATAATTCTGGGCCTCTGGCTAGAGAAAAAGGCGGGTCAAAAACTATATGGGTCCAGCACCATGAGTCTTGGTTGGACTTTTCCCGCCCGTTGATAATTAAAGCTTTCATAATACAGGCATGTACTAATTTTATTGTTATTTAATTTAAGAGAAGTATTTTGATATATAAACTGCGTAAAATAAATTTATGTATCAAAATTTAAATCTTTAGTCTTAAATTTTAAACTCTAAATTCTAATCATACCCTTTAAATTATGCATTCTACATACTAAATCTCAAGCCCTAATCTAAGATTTTTAACTCTAAAAATAAATAGTTCGTGTAAACTTAGTGTATAAAAGTATTTTTCCTAATTTAATATACATTCAAACGTGATGTTACTCCTGCCATTGTCACGACTCACGAGGGAGTCGTGAATTACCCACGTTCGTTGTCTTTTACATTACTTGCATCATTTTTAATTTGGGAAGCCTATACTTTTTTTTTTTTTGAAATAAAAATTGTTAGATTTCACTTATTGAAACAACAATATTTTGTAAATAGACAAACCGATGAAACCTTTCTTTTTATATCTGCCGGTATCTAATTTATTAATTTATTGATTTGAATCATGTGTTGTAAAGGCCCTATTTGATTAATCGAACTATATCAAAGTATAAAACCCCTTAATACTTATCACTTTAGTCCGTCGAACAAATATACATTTATCGAATAACATAAAAAATTTGTCTCTTTTTAATACCTTTATATATGTTTTAATATATATTTAGTCAGTTGGTCAAGCTGCTCATCTTTGTTCTATTATATTCCTAACTCCCTTAGGTTATGTGTTCTATTATATTCCTAACTCCATTAGGAGCAGTGGAGCACCCACATTCCTTCCCTAGAGTCTCCTTCTCTCCTCTAGCTATAATTAGTATTAGAATTTAAAGTTTAAAATGTTGAACGCGGAATTTAAAGTTTAAAACTTAAAATTAAACTTTTTAATGTTAGAAGATACGTATAAACCCCTCTTTAGGACATGATTTTTTGTCCATTTACCGAGTGAGTATATATATGATTATTCGATCAAAAAAAAAAAGTGTATCTATGATTATTGCTAAATTCAATGTTTTGCATACAGTTTACGTAAAAGGTTTCAATAAACCCATCCCCCAATGCCAAGCAACAGGCACATGAGTCATGACTCGTTTTAACCAAAGATTAACAATAGAAGTTTTCAAATTCATATACATATAGTTAGTTTGAGTTGTATGTATGGTTCAAATTAAAAAATATATATGTTTTAGTTTATCTATTATAAAATATATAGTATAGTCTTTTTATTATACCTAAAAAGATTGTTTTAATTTTTTAGTATAACAAATATTTTAGTCCTTGTATGTTTGAAAATTAAATATTTTAATCTAAAAATTTTAAATCATAGTTAGTTGAGTTTAATATATTGATTTGAACATTTTAAGTCTATATTAATCTTGAATTGGAGTAAATTGGTTCACTTTAGAAAAAATGAGAGTAAAATTTTCAAGTTACATTTTAAAAGTGAGAAGGTTTTGGAAAATTTTATATATTTTCATATTTTTAAAATTTTAAATATTGTTCATATCTTATCATTTCAATTAAACATTATTCTAACTCCAAATCTAAAACTTATCAGAAAAATCAATATAATTTTTAATTAAATATTTTTTTGAATATTATGGTTTGGCTTGTAATTATAGTATTATTGTAAGTGAAAACAACAAAGTTTAGAGTGAAAATAAAAATTGATTTTGGATTCTTTATTTCATAAGTGTTTAAACATTTTACGTAAAATTAAAAAAATGAAAATAATTAATACTAGAGTTAAAATGGAGAGGAACTTAGAGAGTGTTTACACTAAACATTTAAGTCTATTAATAATATTTTAAATCAAAATATAATTTCTCAAACATATACATAAGTTGATGAATTGTATTAAATTTTATGACTACATAAAACCTAGAATCAGTTGGTCTTTAGCTCCTCCCAAACCGTTTGCAAAGTTTCATTTTAAAATCATGGGATTTTTTTAGGCTCTTCCAAATAATAAAAAAAATTATTTTTAATTAAATAAAGAGATATTATTTATTTAAAGAAAAAATTCCGATTGAAGCTAAAAAATCACTTTTTACTTTTACTATATTTTATTAACCTACTTACGTTCTCACTCCTTGGATCTCTGCACAATAACACATTTTATTTCATTAATTTATTTAGTCGTTTTTACTCCTTGGATATCTACACAACAGACAAAACACACAAAAAATAATAATAATATCGGCTAAAATTAAATTACTTTACGCGTGCCAATCAGAATCATACAAAAGCCTCTTTGTCCTAATATTATCCACAAGAAAACCCGAGCCTATATACGCCAAAGTGGACGGCGATTCTTTCTCCGCCAAAATAGGATCGGTTCAACGACTCCGCCCACCGTGGCTTGAACTTGGCATAACGCTCCCCGAACTTCCGTTCCCAATGAGCATATCCGACCAGTAATTTCCCAAATCATCAGGGGTATATCTGACAACTGACTCAACCCACATTTCTTTCCTCAGGTGCATTCCTCCGTACGTCTCGTAAAACTCCTTGTAGATCGGTGTTATCCGCCTCGCCAACGAGATTTTGATATCGTCTCGGAGTCCCGGGTCGGGTACGACCCAAGAACTTTGTTTCGTGTACGCTTCTTCAAAAGCCGAATTGAATTTTCTGAAATGCTCTTTGACTTTACCGTCTGGGATCTCAGCCGTCGGATTTTCTGGCAGTGATGCAAGCACTTTGCTCCATCCCATTCTCACGTAATTCCAAGCGTACTGTTTCACTTTCAGTTCGTGCTTCGTCACCCACTCGTCACCGAGAAGGATCCTCAGATTCGATTGTCGAACTTTTCCGATAACGTACTGGAGATTGTTTGCCAAGAACAAATAAGAAAGCGACGCGTCTTTGTACATCGCGGCTTTCCCGTCGAGTTTACAGAGCATGAGGAGGATAAGCCAAGCTAACCGGACTGAAACCGGCGATGAAATGCTCTCCTCATCGTCGGGGCTGCCGAAGAATGGCTCTGGTAAAGGTGACGGAATCGTTAACGGCCAATCTGCGACGATGTCGGAGAGAACCTCGCTGTAATCGGCGAGGAAAGTGAGGTAATTCATGACGTAACGTGTGAGAGGGTGGACCCCTCCGCCGGGAACCGTCGATTTGGATGTATCCTTTTGAATCGCCGTTTCGAAGCTCGTTAACATCTTTCTAACGGCGTCACCTAGCTTGATTAAGGAGTTAATAGCGGTTGACCGGACGGCTGAGGTTGATTCAAAGCTGAACATTGAATCAATCTCCGGCCAATGATCGGAAACCGCTTCGTATAAATCCAAGAAACGGAACATTTTCTCGGGAGTTCCCTTGCACTTGGCTACATTTTCTGGGAACTCAAACAGAGCCAAAGCTCCTTCTTTCGAAATCTCCGTAAAGCAAGATTCCCCCATAGCAGGGGCAATTGAGAACACTTGATCGCTCAGAATCCTCTCGCCGGAAAAAAGCGTCCTAACGGCCGTTTTAACGGCGTGTAACCAATTCTTGATTCTAGCCTCCAAGACTTCCCAATCCATCTTCTGAATCTTCTGTAAGTTTAACGTCCTGTCAACTCCGAGACTGTAAAGAGCTTCATCGACGAACGATTTCCGAATAATTTTATAACCTTTGATACATTCCTTGGCGTACCCAGCCTTTATCATGACCTCCGCGACGGCTCTTAAATCCTCCATTGCAGATTCTGGGATTGAGTCAGTCTCGTCCGTTGACACGTTCTGAGACTCATATTCTTCAAAATCTGAAAAGCTAGACCTGGAAGCCGGTGGTCCAGAGGATTCTGGGTCAAAATAAAACCGAATAGACTTCAAAATCTGGTAAAACTCGTTCTCGAGCCGTTTCATGGCGGTTTCCATCAGTGTTTGAGCTCGGACAAGCTTGTCGGAACTTGCTTGATGTGAAACCAAGTACTGCATAGCTTTTTGCAGACCCTTAATGGAAGACAAATACTGATTCGCTTCTTCTCTACTGTTGGAGAAAAGAGAAGCCGTGTTATAGAAGGAGTCGTCGGACAAGGAATCCCATTTAGTGATGATAAAGTCGGCAGCTTCAATGTTTTCTTCCATTAAAGACTCGGAAAAAGTAAGGCGAAGTGGAGAAGCAGGTGGAGTCATCCCGGTGGGAGAAGGTGTTGATTTGAAGATGGTCCTCATTCCTTTTCTTGTTATACAAAATACAGAACAAACTGAAACGATGGAGTTTGATAACCACACAAGGAAACAGGAAACAGGAAGCAAAGAAGTACGTGGGAAGCGAGCGTTTGGGGATATTTGGGGGAGAAAATTGTTGGAAGGAAAGTGCCAAGATATTGGAGTGAAAGGGCGGTTTCAACAGGCAGGGGGAATCAGAAGGTTAAAAGACCTGAGAAGGCGGCAAAGAGAGAGCGGTGGGCCGGTGGCAAACTCGGAAATGACAAATTCGTTTTTGGAGTGCTTGCTTTTGTTGCGTCAATAAACTGGTACTTTTAAGAGGCTGATAATGACCCGTTCTTTCATCAAAATTTGAGTCGTAGAGATTAGCCGATAGTTCCAGAGTTCAGACTTCAAACTTAGGACGCTCAACTAGTAGACTAGTAGTAGCTCTTCATGGGGAAAAAGAAACTAGTAGTAGCTCTACAGTAAGGGGGTAAAAAAGAAATTTTATTACAAAATGCTTAATTGAAAAAAAAAATTAAAATTATAAAATTTTCAGATATTTAAATTTATTTTAAAACTAATATGTTAAATGTTGTAAAAATTATTCATTGGAAATTATGTCAACCAATTAATATTTGATATGCTACATATTTCTTTTTATTTTTATTTAAAAAAAAACTAAATTTCTATATTCTCACAATAACATATAAAGTCTCTAACATATTAACGAATAAAATAAAATATTAGTTACTTATTTTTTTAACAAATCTTAATTTTAATTTTAATCTTAAAATTAAAAGGGAGGGAAAGAAATGATATGTTCTTAATGGATCCAGTACCCATGACCTAAAAAATATGAGAGAATAAAAATGAGCTATTTGATCAACCAGCCAAATATACTTGCTCACGTTAGCCACTCTTTTTTTTAATAGAAACTAAAAAAATAAAAATAAAATTGACTTTTTGTTACTTAAGCCTAAAAGAAATAGACTAAAAGCTCATGAAATATAACTTTAATAGGTATCACGGTAGAAAGATCAGTTCATCATGTCTGTGATTTTAAATTTGATCTACAGTGCTTATATCAAAATGATTTTAAATCTACAAAACATTTAAAAAAATTATAAGGTAATGTTTTGTGTAATTAAACATTTTTTCATTATTACACAACATTATCAAAGTTCCAATAATTTGTATAACTTAATAATGTTTGTTGACTATTAAATAAAATGTTAGCAAAATTCACATAAAATATACAAAATTATAACAATTTGTGTAATTTTATCTTTATTTTTACCTTCCTTAATTTAGAATTTCCCCGATTCAATATCATTAATTGCTCCTTCAATGCAAACCGTTTATCTATTTTGATCTACATATGAGTTTCATTAATAGGTCGTTGCACATTGCTTGTTCATCAAACAATTCATTTGTCATTACAAATTTAGAAGAATATATATAAAATATAAATCCGTTGGCTCTTGTTAATAAAAATCGTATTACTAATAAAAAAATTATATCAAATTTATCTTGTTATATTTGATAGTTCTTGATGAGCTGCAATGAAAATGAATGTCGTTTCTTTAATTATATGCATTGTTCTTTTTTGGGAAGTAATTGTTAAAATGTCTATTTTGATATATACTTATTTTAATACATAATTATTATCTATTTTGATCTACTTATGATGCGTTTCATCAACGACTTATGTATGTAACCGTATCATTAATTCCATATAAAATATAAACTATTTACGGTTTCACAAATAGAATATTAATATGTATTTGAACATATAATTTCTCTCTGTTATAATATTTGTTTATAACATATTAATATTATTATAAAATATTTATATATAATTTATCTCCAAAAATAACATTACTAAACACTCCCTGAATATAAAAACATCAACCAAGTTAAATCGACATCCAAATTTAGTTAAAATTTTACTTTAGGGCTTTAGGAACAATAATATGTACATTGGACCATAGGTTTCCTAAATACATGACAGAATTGAGCATTGTTCGTTTTAGCTTCTTATTTTCATTTTATCAATTTTTAAGTTCACAACATATTTTTTTTTATCCAAATTTTCGAAATAAGTAATAGCCAGCTGTGGTTACGAAGAAGAAAAGGACAGAAAAACACTCTACGCGTTAATTTTTTTTCAAGATGTTTTTTATTTATTTCTGATATACCTCTCATTTGATTGAATAAAAAAATATAATAAATCATTCATATGACTACGATCAAACCTATTTAATAGAAATATTATTCATATTAGCGATTAAAAATATAATACATTTTAATGACTCATATGATAATAATATTTTTCACAATTTAGAAATATAAAATAAAAAGACACAAGACAGACACATAAATATGGTGCTTACTTACTGCTTAGGGTTGAAAAAATAGTTCAAACAAGGGTGGAATTTAGCATTAATTATTGAGGGTTTATTTTTAAATTTCTAAATTATAGAGGTAAACAATGAATTATACTAGTTATAAGTGGGGAAATAATTTCATCAATATCCGAATTTATTTTTTTAATTTTTTTAAAAAAAATAAGACCATCCGTTCATTTCGAGTATATCTCCACAACTGAACTAATTAGAAGTTTTGTGGTACACAGTTTTAAAAAATGGATTAAAGTTTAATTTAATTATAATGACTTCTATTTTATACAATGGACAAGTAAATATTCTATTATTTAAATAATAAAAATAAATTATAAACATTATATAAGATTTTTAATGATTTTATTTATTTGAAAAATTAATCTTTTTAGGTATAGTTATATAAAAGATCCTGAAAATTTATCAAATAAATATTAAAGTTTAATTGGTAAGGCATATTGCACTTCCAAGGAGAGGACACCAATTTAAATTTTGGAGTTGACATTGTTAGGAGGGGTAACTTCACACCCCGAACAAAAACCGTAAAACGAACATGCATATTATAAAAAACTAAAATTTTTAAAAATAAAATAAAATAAAATGAACGATTCAAAACATCTAATAAATACGATCAAACCTATCCAATATTATTGTATTCAATTTGTCAATTATTCGCAAAATAACGATGCTTCCTAAAATTTAAGCTTCCGTCTATATCAAATTTAAAAGCGTGACCCGAAAATAAATTGAAATGTCACAATCGAAAGTGTCAAAGTTTTACTGTATATTGCCTAATAATTCCAAGTTAGTTTAAACCCTGAAAGCAATATTCAACTGACTTGTTTAATAATTTTATTAAATCAAGAAAAATTTAAGAAATTACAACCATTAATTTACATTTTCCTCCCGTTTTTGTAAAATAAATACAATTTGAAGTACCTACAAAATCAAGATAAGCATAGGGGCCGACAAAATGAAGTTCGATGTACTTTACTCGGTAGCTTGGGATGGAGTTTTTCTCAAAATTAAGACAAAATAAACATGGGACATCAAATTGGCAATTTGGTGACCGAAATTTGAATGATACGATGAACATTCACAGGGCCGATCCAGGGATTTTGGTGACCCTAAGTAAATTTAAAAATTAAGTTTTAAATTAAAAATTTAAATTGTAATTCGTATTGCGTTTATCGCGATTGCGGATATAATTGATGTTATCTTTGTCACTGTAAGTATTACGATTGTGAATTTTTTAATAACTTGCGCTATTATGGACATAACGGTTGCAAAATACCACGGTTTTAAATGATGTCACTATGTTCATATAACGATGATTGTTGTAGTTGCATACCACTATTTAAATATTTATCCTTAATAGCAAGTAATGAAAAATAAATAAATTTCAAGAATAAGTCTATAGTAACAAGTATTGAAAATTTTTCGGCCATAATATCAAGTATTGAAAAAATTGAATTTTAAGAGTATGTTAATAATAACAAATATTGAGAAAATAACGGGCCCTAATAAGTAATAACAATTATTAAAAAAATAGATATAAAAAGTAGACTCATAAGAATAAATATTGGAAAAAACTTAATCCCTATTAAAAATATTATAAAATAAATCCCCAATAATAAATATAATTCGAAAGAAAAATACAAATAGTATTTAGTCATATATTTACAAAAGAGAAAAATACTTGGTAAAATATATGACATGAAAAAAATTATAAAATAAACAATTTTTATTGGTTGAGACCATAAATAACGTGACGAGCCCAACCTAACCTATGATATAATTAAGATGGCGACGATCCAACTAATTCAGTTAAATGGCCAATATAAATCCCTCAAACTTCCAATTATAATTACAAAGTAACATAACAAAATTGAATTCCAGTTGGTAAGGCATGCTTATTCCTTTTAGCATCTACCAACAATTCCACTCAACCATGGTTGATGCATATCAGCTTCTCACGTCATTTATATAGCTGATAGCTGATTATATTAACTGAATTGACTAGCGGATTATATAAAAGTATTTGGTAGAATTAATTGATACATGATAATTGTTTGATTATTTAAACAAGCAAAATGACATTTAATTACATGATTATACTCGAAACTTGTTTAAATAGTTTATTAGTTATCAATATTTTGTATCAATTAATATTAATTAGATTATGAAAAAATGAATATAACACTACTAAGCATATTTGAAGAATCTATACATTGATTTATTATTTATATAATTATTTTAATATATTTTAATTAATTATTAATTTTAAATACAAAAATAAATGTGTAAATAAAAAAATATTAGTTTACAAATGTCACATTTTAAATACGTGAGTAAAGAATTAAAATAAAAAAGGTTAAATTTAGGTTATTTTGAGATTTTTTATATTTGTTAAGGGTAATAGAGTATTTATAAATCTTATGTCAAAACAAATAATTTTAAAAAGCTATGGTTAGCAGTTTTTTTTCTTTCAAAATTATAGTTGTCACTCAATCCACTATTTATCAAACATCTAAATTAATGAAATTGTCCGGTCAAATCTCTAATTTTATATTAAACTTTTAATTTTGACTCAAATCACTCTTTACCAAACAAAGTCAAAAAAAATTTATTGCGTAGAAAAATAAACGGAACTGAAAAAATCACATGAGAAAGCACATAAGTTTCGAAAAACTGGAATCTATGATTGAATGCTCGGTGTCACGCCTTACCAGGACGCAACCCAGCCAACCGAGGGGCACACCCGTCAGGGTGCACCGAGGTGCCCCACCTAGGTGCGCAACGCGCGCCCAACAAGTTTCATCCAAGGGCACTCGGGCCAGCAAGGGAAAAATGAGATCCTTTGGAGATTTTAATGCCAAAAATGATCCAAGGAAGAATTTAGAACTGCATAGAGAGCCCTAAATGTCTCCACACAAATCCGAGGGGTTCTAGAAGGTTCCACACTCATCTAGGCTCGTCCAGAGAAACCTAAAAGACCCGGGAGAGATCGAGAAGGCTCGGGACAACTCTAGACATCTCCGGAATATTCTAGATCACCTTAGAATATTGTAGAGCTTTTAGACCATTTAGGATATAACTAGATAAGTATGGAATTATCTAGAAATATCTAGGCATCTTAGATATTTTGGAAGGCAACATTGTAACCGTTGGAACAAATCGATCCTAGCCGTTCGTTGAGGAGGCGGGAGCCTATAAATAGGGACACCTCTCTCATTTGTAAACCACTCTAGAAGTCACTCACTTCATACTTGTAAAGCTCTTTTGTAAACTTTCTTAGTTCAATACAAGGTTCTTTCCTTGTAAAACTCGTTTGCTCTTTGTGTTTTGTCATAGCGTTGCGCGAGAAAGGCTTGCTAACATTGTGCCGAGAGTGTTAGCGCCGCAAGGATTTAGCTTTAAAGAATAAGTCCGTGACATCAATCTCTAGATTTTTCAGTGGCACCAATTCATAATCAAGTGTAAGGATGTTTATTAGCGATTAATCATACTGAAACGACTTATCGATACGGTTACTAGAATGATAATTTTAATATTTTATAAATTGTTAACGTACTGTTTAAATCGGTTATCACCTAAACGATTAATTAGTTTATTTTGTACGGTTACTCAAATAATTATTAACAATTTATATTTAATATTATAAATAAGTAATATATATTTATTACAACATAATAAATTCACATTTTCATTTTTCACCAAGTATATAAAAGCCTGCACCAACACTAAACTTAATTTTCAGCAAATACATAAGTCTACGATGATGTAATGGTATGAGAGAGTGAGACCGAGAAAGAGTTTGAGTCGGGAGAGACTGAATGAGGGTAAAAGAGAGTCTAGAGATTGGATGAGCTACTGAACCCTAAAAACAAAATAGATTTTTTTTCTTTTAGGCTATAAAACTAACCACCAATATACATAAATAATACTAATAAATAACTAAATAAATAGTAAAATCCGACCAAAGCAAAATTAATTGCACAAATATAATAAAATATTAGTAATAATCAATAATTAAGTATAATTATAAAATTAATTTTAAATTTTTATAGGTTTTCAGTTTACTTTTTAGTCAAAATTCGTAACTATTTTCGTCTTGTTTAACTGTTAATTTTATCGGTAAGATTCATGTATCGTTCCAGCTAATTTTTACCGATACAATTACCTACCATTTAATCCAATTTTTTCATTTTTCGGTACGGTACATCAAGAGCTGATCATGGGGCAGGTCTAACCGGTCGACCGTCCATGGGCCCATTTTCCTAATTTTTACTACTTAAAAATTATAATAGAAAAGACCCCAAAATTTAATTATAATATTATATAGAGGTTTTCACTTTGGGACATAAATAACAAGTAAAAGAAATAATAATCTGATTATAATATTAGATAGATACCCCTCCTTTTTTTAAAATTTCCTACTACTTAAATAGTTATAGTTTAATTTTTTTTCTAATAGTTAGTATTAGGGGTCTAATTTTTTTTCAAAACTTGTTATTTGTGGCCCAAATTTTTTCAATACTTGTTATTAGAGGCTCAATTTTTTCCTAATATTTGTTATTATGAGATTACTCTTAAAATTCTTTTTTCAATATTTGTTATTAGGGATCCAGCTTTTTTAATATTTTTTTTTATTTTGGGCCCAAATTTTCTTGATATTTATTATTATGGACATACTCTTTAAATTTATTTTTTTCAATACTTGTTATTTGGGGTCCAATTTTTCAATATTTATTACTAGAGGTTCAATTTTCTCAATATTTTGTTATTATGAGCTACTCTTAAATCAATGAAATGGAACATAATGCATAGGTACTCTTCAAATTTCAAATTTGGCGTCGACTCGCTTTGTGATACGAATGAACAAGAAGAAGAATTCATTTTTTTCAAATCTAAGAACCAACTCTCAGTACATCGATTCGTTTTTTAACACCCCTAATCAAGTATGAAAAATTAGTCTCCCCTACAAGGTGTAGTTCGAACAGGTGAAATACATGACTCTAGTAGGATTCGATCTTACATCCCACTGTATGGATGTTGGTAATTTAGCATATACTTCGATTTTGGTCATGGTTAGATTCAATCCCATGTCTTAGTGTTTAACATGATAAGTCTCTAAGGCTACAATGATGGTTATCCTTGGTTTCAATCACGGGACTTGCATGTTGATACGATGGATTCACCAAGCATGACCTTTGGCTTTGCTTGGTTTCAATCTCGGATCTTCCGAATCAATCCGTGTCATGGGCTTTCAACAGCCGTTAGATTTGATGAATATGTTGCAAGAGGCTGCTATAAACCATTGGATATATGGTTATCTGAATTTGTGTTTACTCACCACTTTCAGCTGTGGGATTTTTTGTGTGATAAGCAATTTTGCCTATCAAACTGCCTTATCACAAGGGTGGTTTCTCCATGTCCGGCATGATCTTCAACTCTATATTAGTGGGCAGTTTCCACTAACACACATTCGAGTAACTACTTGGCCGGTTCCCCTTGGCTATATAAGCAAGGGGGTAGATTCATTTTCCTCGATTTGCTACTTTGTTTTTCCTCTCAAAACTTGTGATATTCTCTCCTTTCCAATGGCCGCAAATTTACATGTGTTGATGGCCAACCTACGATTCACCGACAAGGAGAAAACTGCCCTTCTTGAAGGTGCCCCGTCTAATGAAATATCCATGGCAGCGGATGTGAAGTTCGAGTTGGTGGGTAAGGTTATTACACCTCATTTGATTAATGATAACATCTTCATCCGTGTGTTTTCTAGTATTACGGCAGATGAGAACGTTGAAATCATGGCTCTAAAGTCGGGGATGTTTCTTTTCAAAGTCCCTACCGAGTTGAATCTTCAAAGTCTACTTAAGCGTGGCCCTTGGTTGTTCGATGGTGAACCCATAGCCATGACGTTGTTCTGGCCCGCATTATCTCTTAATGAATACCAGTTTGACACCATGACTTGGTGGATCCGTGTTTATGGCTTGCGATGACTATGTCAATGGCACGCAAAATAGGTGAATGTTTTGGTGAGCTTGATCATGTGGATTGCCGACAAATCAATGGCAACTTGGGGGAGTACTTCCGAGTTAAGGTGGAGTTTAACATCACTAATCCACTCTTACGGATGGTGATGTTGCCTAATGGAGATGATGGTTCGCGAATATACCCGATTCAATATGAGAAACTCAACAAATTTTGTTTCTTTTGTGGTGTCCTTGGACACGAGGTGGAGCTTTACCCTCAAGAAGTTCCAAAGAACGAGGCTCTTCCGTATGGGACATGGTTACGTGTCCCCATTGAGACTAGGATGCCTCGACAACGAGCCCGGAAAAAAATTGTTGCTGTCCGAGAGTTTGGGGTGCAACCTCAAGTTCCTATTGCCCCAACTTTGCCGGAACTGTCCGATGCACCATCCTCTAGCATTGCTGCTCCCTCTTTGCCCGTGCAAGAGGTGGTGAATGCTATTTTACCGGCTGCTATTGTAGGAGAGGGGCTGACCATGGGCGAAATTGATGCCCTTGATATTGATTTACCCGTCTTGGGTGATGATCCATTGAAGACTGCCGATATTATTTTCGAGCTGCTCTCGGATGATGTGGTTTAAGTGGCCGGGGAGGATATTATGGCTCCCCCTATTGTGACCGAGAATGTTGAGAAAATGGTTGATGGCACGACACTTCCATCCGAGCCAAGTTCAACCGTAGACAAGTCGACAATGGCCAAGGAGATTTTGTATGATGCAGCGCGACACAAGGCTGCTCGACAGGTTGATGTGCGTGTGGATGAAGAGGCTGCAAAGACCAAGCCTAAAGGCCTCATGGACCGTGGTGATCGTGGGAAAGCGAAGGTGGGATCAACCGAGAGCCTCGACAAGGCTACTACCAAGTCCTTATCTGAGGACAACACCCCGATTGGCCAAATCATGCGCAACCGGGATGGAAGCAACAAGAAGGGCTCTTTTGATTCATTGGTAACCGTGAAAGAGGCTAGTCACAAGCCCGTGCATGGCGATCTTGGACCCGATGGTGCCGGCCAGTGCACCCCAGGTACCATCCGACGCAAATTTCTACCAGACCGCATCGAGCCGAACCCTACCATAGTAGCCGAGATGGCAGCCGACGAGGCAAGTCATGATGAAGTGCATGACCGAGATGACCCTAGCCGCAAGGCAAACGCAAAGACCATTCAAAGCACCGACCCTCGTCTCATGCGAAGCATTCCCGTTCGGGTGCAAATTTGATGAGTTCTACTTCAAACATGACTACTTCGACCACTGATTCGGCGGAGGCTGTTGGACAGCCCCGCCCAGCATATTGAAAGCCTTGGTTTGGAATTGTCAAAGGCTTGGGAACCCTTCGACAATTCGTGCGCTTGAGCGCTTTGTGGAAATTCAAGCTCCCGGTCTTATATTTTTATGTGAAACAAGAATGAAAAAATCTCGTGTTAATCATGTTAAACGATTATTAGGATTAGTTGGTTTTATTTCTGTTGATGTTGGTCAAGCTTGTACCGGGTTGGCCTTGTTATGGAATAATAATATTTAGTATGTGCTTTCTAGTTATTCAAAGCTTCATATCGATGTATATGTCACTTGTAATGGTTCTACATTTCGATTCACCTGATTTCATGGTACTTGCACCAACAAATCACAAACATGGAATATTATATCTCACTTGCATACTTCCTCAGATATGCCTTGGCTTCTCGGAGGGGACTTTAATGAGATCCTCTTTGATAATGAAAAGCAAGGTGGTCGAAGATGTCCAAGAGGTGAAATTCAGCAATTTAGGGATGTTCTTGATGCATCTAACTTATTTGATATACCACCGGCATGAGGTTGGTTCACTTGGCATAAAATAAGTGCACCAGTTATGTGTGAGAGAGTAGACCGTTTTGTTGCATCTTCTGAATGGATGGAACAATATGGGAATCATCGGGTTATCACTGAATTCACGGATGCTTCTGATCATTGCTTCTTAATTCTGGACACTGATCCGATTGCACATTCACCTAAGAATAATTATAGTAGTGATTATTTCTAGTTCGATGCTTGTTGGGCATCAGAATATGCTTGCCATGAGCAAGTTCTTCGTGGATGGGTGGGTCCTAATGGGTCTACCCTTTCTAAAATTAAACAGGTTGGATGTGCTCTTGATTCATGGCAGCAAGATAGACGACAACAATCCCAATGTCGTATTAAAGCCCTCTAGAAACATATTGCATATTTGCTTGCTCATGCCACTGATGATGCTGATTTATCATCTTTATCTAATGCAAAAGCCGAATTAAAGGCCTTGTTAGATAAAGAGGAGGCCTACTGGTTACAACGGCCACGTGTACAATGGTTACGTGATGGTGATCGCAACACTAAATTCTTTCACGCTCGTGCTACCGTGCGAAAAAAGAAGAATTTTGTACGTGGTCTTACAGGGGATGATGGCCAATGGTACGACCGAAAGGCTGACTTGCTTGGCATAGCTGAGGATTATTTTAATACTCTATATTGGTCAGACAGATGTACTCCGTCTTCGGAGATCCTCGGTTGTATAACTCCCACTATAACATCATCGATGAATGATGTTCTTCTTGCTCCTTTCACTAAGGAGGAGGTTCACCAGGCAATCATGCAGATTCACCCCTCCAAGGCCCCGGGGATAGATGGTTTGCCATCTAGTTTTTACATGAAATATTGGGACATCGTTGGGGATGATGTTCTCAACCTATGCCTTGACATTCTATATGACAGAGTTAGCATGACTGATGTTAACAAGACTGTCCTTGTCCTGATTCTGAAGGTAGATAATCCGGCATACATGCGGCAATTCCGCCCGATTAGCTTATGTAACGTTGTGTACAAAGTCGTCTCTAAAGTTCTTGTCAATCGTTTGAGACCGTTGATGCCGATTTACATTGATGAATAACAATATGCATTTCTTTCGGGACGTCACATCTCGGACAACATTCTTATTGCATATGAGATAATTTCATTATATGCAATCATCGAAAAATAGCCCTAACAAGGGTGCTGCATTGAAATTGGACATAGAGAAGGCATACGACCACGTTGAGTGGTCTTTCTTAGAAGCTGTGATGCTCCGTCTCGGGTTTGCTCCTCAGTGGGTGTCTATTATTATGAGATGCATTACAACGATTTCTTATCAGGCCTGACTAAATGGGGTTCTCTCAGAGGTTATAGTGCCTAGCCGAGGCTTTCGTTAGGGTGATCCACTATCTCCATTTCTGTTTCTATTATGTACACAAGGATTATCTGCTCTCCTACATCATGCCAAGCAACATGGCACAATTATAGGTATACGAACAAGTATGCGTGGTCCGAGTATCACCCATTTATTATATGTCGATGATAGTTTGATCTTTGTTAAAAATTCAGTGCAAGAAATTATTCGGGTAAAGGAAATTCTTGATGTTTATTCAGAGTCTTCTGGGCAGAAGATTAATTACTCAAAGTCAATGATCTATTTCAGTCCTTCCACTACTCAACAAAGTAGAGACAGTTTTCAGGAGGCTTTCCCTATTACCGAAGTTGAAGATCCGGGTCATTATCTTAGAATGCCCCTTATCATTGGCAAAAACAAGTCAGTGAAGTTGGATTTTCTATTGGATAGAGTGGCAAAGCGTGTGCGTGGATGGAAAAAAAACCTTCAATCCTATAGTGGGAGGGACGTATTTCTTAAAGATTTCGCACAAGCTTTACCGACCTATGTGATGACATGCTATTTATTACCAGACTGCCTGATCATACAAATAATTAGTGTTATGCAAAACTATTGGTGGTCGGGTAAAATGACGGGACGAGGTTGGCCGACGATAGCTTGGCAAAAGCTTTGCACACCGAAAAGAGTTGGTGGTTTGGCATTCCGTGACTTACACTAGTTTAACATCGCACTTTTGGGTAAACAGGTTTGGAGACTGTTGGCTGATCTTGAGTGCTTGATATCTCGTGTCCTATCTTGTAAATATTTTACAGGAAAATCTGTACTTGATGCGAGACTTGGTGATAAGCCATCTTATGCTTGGAGATCAATATTTACTGCACTATAGAAGCTTCGAGATGGATTCTTTTGGCAGGTTGGCATGGATAGTTCAGTTCCTATTTTCACTACACCCTGGGGTGGTTCATATAGAGTTGATTTAGCTGATACATATGTGGATAGTTCGACAACCCTTATCACCTGTGGGGAATTCATGATACCATCTTTTAATGGATGGGATGCTGCTAAAGTTAGACAGGTTTTTAGCTCAGAGGATGCATCTAAGATATTGGCATGTCCTATTGCTAATAGATTGGGTGATATACTTGTTTGAGGTAATCACTCTAGTGGTACATACTCCACTAGATCAGGGTATGCATGGATAATGAAGGAGTTTCATGGATCGAACATTCCATCAAAGCTTTGGCACACTTTGTCAAGGCTTAAAGTGTTGTCGAAGATTCGAATCTTCATATGGAGGGTAGATCATGAGGCACTACCGGTATATGGTCGCATTGGTGTTCTTAGCTCTCTGGATGGTATTTGTCCTCTTTGCCAATCTGATATTGAGACGGTTCTTCATGCCTTACGTGATTGTCCTATGACTAGGGAGGTGTTGCATTTGTTTACTCTTCCTGGTCAGATTATGTGGATAGTTCACAGACTTCTCTTGATTGGCTAGAACATTGTGAGACGATCCTTCCTGTTGACAAATTCTCAGAGTTTTTTGTGTTGCTTTGGAACATATGGAACATGAGGAATACTCTTGTTCATGATCGGAAATTACAACCGACTTTTCTTATAGCAGAGAATGCGCGTCATTTGCATCGGGAGTATAATGGTGCAACCATTACGGCTCTACCTTCTGGTGTTCCTAGTCGGCCTACACAATAAAAATGGGTGAAACCTCCGTCAGGTATGATTTCACTCACTATTGATGGTATGTTCCAGGTGCATTCAAAGTCGGGAGCATTTGGATTCCTTACTCGTGGTCATCATGGACTAGCTCTTGCTGGATGTGCACGTATGCTACCGAGAGCATATTCAGCCGTGATGGTGGAGAGTCATGCTTTTTATGCGGCCATGTTGTTTGCTTTAGATCAAGGATGGACGAATGTCTGAATAGAGGGCGACGCAACAAACGTGGTGAACTAGTTGGTGAGTCGAGATGTTGGTAGATCCATGCTAGCACAAAGCTTGGTCGAAGCTAGAGAGACATTACGAGCCAACCCCCAGCTTAGGGTCGCGTTCATTCCCCGATCGACAAATGAAGCAGCGCACACCTTAGCTCAATGAGCATTCAATGAACATCGATGTATTTATTTTTAGGCTAAAGGGGTACTTTTGCCCCCAAGTTCGACCCAAATATGCAATGTCGCCACTCGCCGAAAAACGCACTCAATGTGCCCCTTATGTTTGAAAAATCGATCAATTTCGACCATTGACTAACGTTGACTAACGTTCCCGTCAATTCCTAGGTGACGGGCCGTTAACTCCTGCACGGTCAGCTATCCTTGCCAGCTGGCTTGCCGTGTCACGCGCTGACGTGGAAAAAAAGCTTACGTGGCAATTTTTTTTTTTAAAATAATAAAAATATTATATTATTATATAATATTAATATTTTCTTTATATATGAACCCTAAACCTATTTTCAGTCTTCAAGTTCTTCTTCCATTGCCGTTTCATATTGTTAGGTAATGTTTGATTCATTTTTTTTCCCTTCAAATTAATCAATCGTTTAGGGTTTATGGTTCATTATCTGCTGCTAGTATTGCCTCCTTGCCTTGATTGATGATCTGGGTCGTACCCTTTTATCACTGTGTTCCCAAACTCATCAATGACTTGCCCTACGTTCCCTAACGAGCCCTGAGCTACCTCGATTTCTTTTTTGAGACCCACCCCGAATTCTTCGAGATCGTGGCGGTAGGTTTCGATTACGGATTCAGATCTGGTTGCTATCGTTTTGAACAGCCCGCCGAAGCTCTAGCCGGTAGGATCAGGGTCGGAATCGGACAGTTTTGGGGAGGAATCAGGGGTGGAGTATTCGGCTCTGGGGGTATCGGATTCGGGTTGGAGTTGGGGTTTAGGAGGATCTGGGTCATCGGCGAAAACTAATTTGAAGAAATACATTGTGAGAAATTAGGGTTCACTGTGTTAAGAATTGACACGAAAATAATCCCATAATCATTCCATTTTGATATGAATTCGGACGTAATTTCTTGTTGATTTTGGCTTGATCTTCGTTGAGCTTTGTTTTAGGGATTTGATCCTCGTTTTTAGCAGCTTCAATTTAGGGATTTGACCAATTTTCCATCTTTTCATGTTTTTGGTGATCGCAAACGACGAGGGAAACACCGACGAGGAGCAGTTCGTAAAGGAACCAGACCGGGCACTCATTGGAAGAGATGAAACGGCCGCTGGAATCTCGAACGACAGGCGCGTGGCTGCCACACGCGAGTGGTGATCTGCGTGACGTGCACCGAAGCGATCTGGGCCGTTGGTTTGCTTTTAGATCCAACGGTAGAGAGAAGCGCGGCCTTATACCCTTAAGGCTAGGGATTCATGTGTGTAATCTACACTGTTGGATCAACTTTTGATCCAATGGTCATCTTCTAGCTGCGCAAAAGGAAGGCAAAGAGGATTAGGGTTTTTGTTTTATTAATAAAGGGCCGAACGGGACTTATATGTATAATTTCATGGACACTTAATTTATTTTAGTGGACTCTAATAAAATGATATGGGTTTTATTTTAATAAAAAAAAGAATTGACTGGGATTTGGGGATGCGGAAATGAAAATTATGGAAAATTTTCTGAAATTCTAATATGATAAAGAAACGAAGGGTGTGAAGCGGGGATATATATAAAGAAAATATTAATATTATATAATAATATAATATTTTTATTATTTTTTTAAAAAAATTTGCCACGTAAGCTTTTTTTCCACGTCAGCGCGTGACACGGCAAGCCAGCTGGCAAGGATAGCTGGCCGTGCAGGAGTTAACGGCCCGTCACCCAGGAATTGACAGGAACGTTAGTCAACGTTAGTCAAGGGTCGAAATTGATCGATTTTTCAAACATAAGGGGCACATTGAGTGCGTTTTTCGGCGAGGGGCGACATTGCATATTTGGGTCGAACTTGGGGGCAAAAGTACCCCTTTAGCCTTATTTTTATAACGAATGTTCTTCTTGTATTGAAAACATTGTAATTATTGATGCTATTAATGGATGATAGGGTGGTGGGTACTCTTTTTCTCCTTAGAATTTAGAAGAGGTCTTTAATGAGGTCTGCTTACTCTTTTCTTTCAAAAAAAAATTAGTCTCCCCTGTATGGTGCTACACAGCCACATTCTTTGCCTCTCGATGAAAACAATCTCATCCGTTCGATTCAACAATAGCGCAAGATCTAGAGCCCCACAACGATGGCCGGATGTACGGCTCCACTGCTTCGTACGGTGCGACCAGAACCACAAGATCACTCCCACCTGCAATCGAGAGTGAATCTGACAAAAGACGCGTCTTGCCAGCCTGGCATTGTCCCGAGCTGGCCCCCACTCCCGTCTTGCCAATATTCTGCCTTATCTCTCTTACCGTCACTCTTCCTCATTTCCTTCACAGCCATGCCTCCATCTAAACTTATCCATCTCTTTTTAATTTTAACGGTCACCATCAATCTCTGCGCCGCCGAGTTACCTTCCTTTCGAGAAGCGCCGGCATTTCGAAACGGCAGAGAATGTCCTAGAACGACATGGTCATCCCTCGACAAACAGATTCACAACCCTTCCATCATCCACATCGCCATGACCTTAGACACCGCTTACCTCCGCGGCTCCGTCGCCGGAGTCTACTCCGTCCTCCACCACGCCACGTGTCCCGAGAACATCGTCTTCCATTTCATCACCACGCACAGCCATGGCTCAAAACTCACGCGCGCCATTACCACCACGTTCCCTTACCTCAACTTCCACGTCTACAACTTCAACACTAACCTCGTCAAGGGGAAGATCTCGTCCTCCATCCGACGCGCGTTGGATCAGCCTTTGAATTACGCGCGTATGTTCTTGGCTGATCTGCTCCCAGCTGGAGTCCGCCGGATCATCTACTTTGATTCTGACCTCATCGTCGTCGATGACGTCGTCAATCTATGGAGCATCAATTTGGGAGGACACGTGTTGGGAGCTCCGGAGTACTGTCACGCCAACTTCACCAGCTACTTCACCTCTAAATTCTGGTCGAACCCGGTATTTACGGCGTCGTTAAAAGGGAGATCGAGGGAGCCGTGTTACTTCAACACTGGCGTTATGGTGATCGATTTGTGGAAATGGAGAGAAGGGAAACATACAGAGAAATTAGAGAAGTGGATGAGGATTCAGAAACGATATCGTATCTACGAGCTTGGTTCTTTGCCTCCATTTTTGTTAGTATTCGCCGGTGACGTGGAAGGGATGGAGCACCGGTGGAACCAGCACGGGCTCGGCGGTGACAACTTGGAAGGTTTATGCCGGGCTCTGCACCCGGGTCCGGTTAGCTTGTTGCATTGGAGCGGTAAGGGAAAGCCATGGCTGAGGATCGACTCTAAAAAACCGTGTCCGTTGGATTCCTTGTGGGCTCCTTACGATCTGTTTCGTTACCCGTCTTTGTTCTCAGATAGCTAGAAATTTTCGTTGAAGAATGAGGACGCTTGTAAAAAAGAAATCACCTTGCAACAATGCTCGGTAGGTGAAAATATGGAGTTACCACGGTATGTGGCTTGTTAACCGCGGTGACTTTTCTGTTTGGTTCATATACGAAAGTGGAGTTTAGAGGTGTTTTCCATTTTTTTTTGGTTATATTCTTTTGGGTAAATGCTGTCTGGATGAAGACAATATGTAAATAAGTAGATGTGACCTCGTGAGGGTGTGTCGGTTGTATTATTAATATATTGCATAATTGGAATTTTGGATCACAAGATCTTGCTAACATATATATTTATTTCGTGATTGGAATTTAAGGGGGCATTATAACGCTATTCTGTAGAGGTGTTTAAAAATACTTGACTCGATTGACTTGACTCAACAATCTGAACATAAAAGGCAGGTAATTTTTAAAAAAATTATATGACCGGACTGGGAATCCGACCCGGTAATTTTTCTGAGACACGACCCGGAAGTTTTCTTTTACCGAGTAACCGACCCGACAAATTTTAATATTTTTTTTATATTTGATATTATATTTTATTTTAAGTTTCTTAATATTTTTACTCTAAAACTAAATTTAAATCCGTAAATTCTTTCTTTGTTTGTATATATAGTTTTAAGTTTTAAGTTTAATTTTTTTAATATTTTTGTGTTTAATATGTATTTTTTTAAAATTTTAGAAAAAAAAAAAATAAACGAACTAGATACCTAATATCCGATTACTCGGAGTACCCAAAAGTAATGGGCCAAGACACGGGCCAAACAATGAGGTACCGGATAAATCGGGTACACGACAATAAACACCCCTACTCTTCTGGTCTCACCATGAAAACAAACTTCAAATCGACTGGGTTACCGTTCGAACTCCTGCCTTTCTAATTGGGTTTAGGCTTTGTTTAGCATTGCTTTTTAAACCATCTTTTGGTTCCAAAAGCTGGTTTGAGGTCAAAAACTGTGCTAAACAGTTAGCTTTTGGAGAAAAATCTGCTTTTTGAAAAGTGATTTTTAAGCCAAACGCAAAAGCTAAAAATTTTAACTTTTACGGTTGTAAAAGTGATTTTGAGAGCTAAATTACAAATTTAACTTTCATTTGTTATTGTGTTTATTTATAATTTATAAATTTATAATTATTTACGAATATATAATTATATAATTAATAATTATTTTTTAATTTTAAAATGATTTATATTTATTCTTGTCAAATTTTTAAATAAAATATTTCAAATTTGTTATATTTTCATGAAACACGTATAATTGTTAAAAAAACATATTTATTAATAAAAATATTTTTTATATTTTTATAATAATTTAAGCTGATATATTTCATATATTATAACATTAGAGAATTTGAATATCACATATATATATATACACACATATATAACTTACAATATCATGTCCAAAATAGTCATTTATTTTCTTAAAAATACTTTTTTGACAGCAATGATAAACAATAAAATCTTACATCTAACTTTTAAAATCTCTTTCTAACAGCACTTTTAAAAATCACTTTTTAAAAGCAATGCTAAACTAACCCTTATTCTATCCTCGACGGATTACGTTTGCTAGCTGTTGTAGTTTCTTGATGTTTGAACGAATAATCTCGCTGTTTGTTTGTTAAAAAAAAAACTTTTGATCAATCCGATTCTTATTAATTCACCCCACTTCCTATAAGTAACATTGACGTCGGAAAAGTAAAAAAAAAAATTGTTAAAAATTCTATTTTTTTCTAATATTTTATTTAAACCCTTTTAAAATTATTGAAAATTTTCATAAATCTCTTACTTTTCGAAAATTTTAAATAAGTCAATTTATTATTATTGTTATTATAGAAAAATAAACGGACAAAGCGCAGAACTTAACTGGAGATAGACAAGGAGAGTTGGGGTATATGGCTATTTGTTTGGTTCATGAACAATGAGCAGAGGAAGATAGAGACGTGAAAAAGAATAAATCATGTGGCTGCTGGGATTCGAGCCCAGGTCTCTACGGCCACAACGCAGAATTCTTACCACTAAACTACAGCCACATCGTTGTTTGTTGGGCCCAAATTGCTTTCATAATTATAAAAATAAGAGTTTACCTTTCTAACATTAACTACCTAGGCTTTCTCTGGGTTCCAAATATGATTTGTAGTTTTCCTAATGAATTTTTTAAATCATACAATTCCAGTTCCCCTGTTCGTTGAAGGTGTCAATCAAATTGAAATTCAACCAACAATCATTTCACATTTTTAACATATACATATACACACACCAAAGAAAGAAATAGACCATATCAAAATGCAAACTCTGAACTTGTAGGATAAACTAACTGGATTTAAACTTCAAATTTTAATCTGCTCAAAGTTCATCCTTGAATTGTAGGGAATTATTGCACTAAAAAACATATAGCATTTCTGTAAACAACAGACCTACAGTAATATGCAGAAAGCTCTTTTCCTATGTTTATAATATGCCTCAGCAGTTGCATATACATCTAATTCCTTTTGTAACAAAACAAAGAGCATTTTCGTGCTTTACTTAAAGTGTAGTTTCATAATTCGTATCCCTTCACAAGAATGCGCCTGCAGATTGTATTTCATAACTTCATTTGGACACGAGTCTTGGCGGTAAGCTTCGGAATGCAGCTTTAACATTGGCAATTTTCTACTTGAATAGAATTAGATGCAGCAACTAGAGCAAAAATTTGATCAGAAGATATTAAGGGATTCCTTTGATGGGACTAGAAGCTTCGTTCTGTGTTTGTTTCGGTTGTGGAGCTGGGGGGTTCATTGATAACTTTTTAAATACGTTTTTCGTATACAAGGAGCCAAACACGATGACCTGATAAAGGCTGATATCATCAGGCTTTTGAAAATCAACAACAAAGTTAAAACAAATGTAGTAGGGACTTACCGCCCCAATCCATTGTTGCCAACTAAGGGGATGGCCGAACCACACACATGACAGCATGATGCTCACCAGCTTAAACAACAGAGTCAGTGGAATCACCATTAATCCGAAATATATCATTAGGAGAAAATGAGACATTGCAACTTTATCATAGAAACTTTGACTATACCTGTCTTGTGGTCATTATGGCAGCAAATGTGAGGGCACCAAATGTACGGATAGTGTAAGAAATGAAGAATTGACTAATTGTAGCTACCTATAAAAGATAATCCCTTTTAAATTTAGGGTCCCAAATTATGTCTTCTCTATAAGTCGGGAAGAGTAAAAGAAAGAACACAAACTCATGATTCTGAAAGAACACTTACAGTAGAAAGTAATACAACATCAAGGAAACAATCATTGTGGCGATAAACAAAATCTATAGCTGAAAGTAAATGTCCCTGTAATATAAGACCTAGACGGTAAAGAAAAAAAAGTAAATCACAACCAGTGCAACACAAAGAAATCTGAAAGATGAAACAGAAGATATTACTAACACTACATTGAAGGAAGTTTTACCCATAAAACTGAGAATACAAGAGCACAACGTTGTATAGAATATTTGGTTGTGTATTTCCATATCGTATCCTTTGAATAATTTATCTTGGAATGTGCTTGTAAAACCATCAAACCTGTTAAATATAGAAATGAGCATTTAAAAACTTCTCTCAAAAGTAATCAGAATAGCAATGCTAGATGACTTGAAACTATATAGAAATATTTCAGCCTAAAAGAGCCTTCATATGAGAGAGCATTTTTTCTCTAATATAAGTGCAATCGATGCAACAAATGCCACTAATAAATCAACAATCGAGAATTTAGAACCTATCATGGATTCATGGTACATATATCACTTTGTATTTTGGAGATCCTATTACAGAAAGGATCAACAAATATCTTTTATGGTGAGGGGAAATAAGTTTCAGATTGATACCCAAGATAACCAACCATCAGAGAAACTCCCCAAGCTGTATTTTCTCTTCCTTTGCTGTAAGGACTAATGTCAGTTCCTGCCTATAGTGAGAGCTGAATTAGTATACGTATAATGAAGTCATAGCATAATCTAAAGCAGCAAATCAGAAATAGAATAAAAAATAAAAAAATGAATCCTTCATCTATAGCGGGGCTTTATATATAGCAGAAACCATCAGATTGAGCTAGTTAAACTAATGTCTATGCATAATATGTGGTTCAATGCCTCTCAATGTTAAATATACAACCTAAATTAGCCGCTTCCATCCCACAATCAAGCTCTATATAAACGATATTAAATCATGCACATGGCAATGAACACATGAGAGCCATAAACAACCAGAAGGTAAACAATGAACGTTGTTGACAAAGACCAAAATATTACCGGAAATAGTATAAATATTGAACAACCTACAGTCACCAGAAATGCTACCAAATAGTCAAATCCTTTATATGTCTTCTGCATAATGAAAGTTCCCCAAACCTGTATGAAAAGGCAAAGTTTTTAGAAAATTTTGCAGTTTAAAACTATTGACAATGAATCACGGGGGACTAGCATTACGCATCTACCGGATGAAATTAAGAGTCCAAACCCATTTGGATAAATAGCATGCATAAGCCTCCTTAATTAGTCATGCAAAACTAACTTACCATTACAGGTATCATTTTCGCGCACTTAGCGAGAGTCTGAATGGGAAAACTGACATACTTTAGGGCCTGAACCATAGAAACGTTTTCATTAAAATTATTATACCTTAAATGCATAAAGGGCATTTATTCAGAATATATATACAAAGACAAATATGAGTAACATAATTGCATTATATGTTGATATAAGATACAGCTTCACCTCATACTGACATGTTGTGGTTAGGATGTTTGATACTGATATGAGGCAGTACTTATAGACCGGAGCAACAGGATCCAAGGTTTTCTTACTTGCCTATCCCCAAAAAAGAAAAAAAGAAAAAAAAAACAGAAGCAAATGAAAATAGTGAAAAATATGTCGGTCAATCTTATTATGATAGATGGTTAATCTCTATGCTATTTCGTAAGGTCATAAGGCCCACGGCAAATAAATAAAAACACAAAAAATATTACATACAATCGGAGCACCTTGCAGGTAATAGTTGCATACCAGTAAAAAACCAGCAGAAACAGCAGATGTTGTTATACGGTTGCAGAAAACAAGAAACAATGAGTACTTAAAATATTCCTTGTTCACTCCATATGGGACTCTCATAATCTTTTCCTGCATGAAAGTAAACTTCCATCAACACCTCAAAACAAAAGAACGCTTGCAACAAAACCATCTTTAACGAGCAAACAAAACAACATCTGCGGCTTCAAACAAGAGTGAAGACCGGATATTAAAAAGGTATCTACATAATTCTACTTTGGACAAAGATCATGCTTCTAATACAAAATAATCATATCTATTGACAATCAAAGAAGTTGAGACATCAATGGCATAACTACCATTGTCTACATTCTTATTGTTAATTTAAGGCACCCTTTAACTAGAAAGATCAACCTGATTGCAGCTGGATTAATACTCAAATCATCAATTCCAGCATATACTTGCTCGCCAAAATAAGAGATTGAACTTACATTTTTGGATGAAATCCATCACCATAGCTAAAACCCGTTCTTTACTTTTCATATGAACTTGCAAAATAGTAGCAAAAAAAGTATTGGGCTTGCATATTGTACAAAAATCAATCATGCTAGGAGCTCAAGACCACGACATTAGAATCTAGACTTTGACTTTCTTTTAGAATCTAGACCACCACATGTCCAAGCTTTTGAAGTTCTTTCGAGGTACAAGCGATGCAAGTAAGAATCAATACAAAGATTAAAAAAAACCACAAATAAAGAAATACACATATTTTTTAAGAAAAAAAGACGAACCTGTAAAACTCCATAGATAACGAGAGTAATCATGATTCCACTAACGGCGAAAATTCCTTTCCATAAGTTGTTATTCTTCACCCCATTCGTCGTCGACAAAGGTCCAGCCATTCAGCAGTAAGTCAAAGCAAATTAATTTATAAAATTTCTATCTTTCTAAAAGGAGAAGAGATAATCGCCTAGAAATGTACGGAGGCGATCAAAGAAAAGACTTTTCCCCGGGCACAAGTAGATTAAGGAAGGGAAGGCGAGGGCTTTAAAAGCAGGGGAAGAAGTGGAAAGATAGGACTGAGATAACATAAGAGTTGCCGTTTAAAGCTTTGGGCAGATCGTAGTTTAGTGTCGTTTTAAGCGGCCGAGAGTTTCAGCTGCCGTCTCTATAGTATTTTTTTTCTCTCTCTCTTTCAGCCTCATGGTGTAAGAAAAAGCTATGCGGCATTTTTGGGGAATCTAAAGAGAGAGAGATGAGAGAAGTTTAAAGGTTCCCCACGTCAGTATCCGTAAAATGGGCTTTAATGGAAGGCGAGTGAGCGCGTGAGAATAAATCCGGGCCGCCGCCTGTTTCGTTCCTTTTCACTTTCTGGGTCAGGGTCAAAGGCTTAGAGTTTGTGATTTAGGGCTGTTATTTGGAGCCCGTCTAATATATATATTTATAAACCCTAATTTCCCAGTATACCCGAACGGCTTCTCCGCATCTTACAGGTCTGCTCTCTGCATCTTTCTCCATTTTCCCTAGTTTTTTTCTTCTTTCTTTTTAAGCTGCTTTTAAATTGGCTTGTGCAATTCGTTTTTTGGTTTAGGGTTTAGAAAGGTTTGAGGCAGCAACAGCAACCAATGGCTCCCAAAGGTATTTCGATTTGGATTTAGTTTTGAACAACTTTGCTTTCACTGTTTTTTCCTTCTTGATTTGCAATGGTTATTTTAGTTCTGTTTTGCTTTTGTTATGCGAAACGAGAATCTTAGTTTTCTACTCTATTATTTTGCTTTATGAAGAGCTGGAATGAGCTTAAAATTTTACTTTATGACTTGTGCTTTTTACTCGATTTTCATTTCAGAGTTTGGGAAATTTGGATTCCGTATGAGAGTTTTTAACCCATCTTTGATTAACTAGAACCATGTGAAGTTATATTAACTTGGTGCTGTCTCTCAAGCTAAATGTTTCATTGGGTTGAAGTTTATATTCTTCTGTAGTTTGTAGAATTGTATCTTTAGGTTGCTATTGTTTATAATGGTTTTTATAACTCCTTTTTCATTAATTATATTGTAGTTGAGAAGAAGGTGGATCCGAAGGCACAGGCCTTGAAGGCTGCAAAGGCAGTGAAATCTGGAGCCACATTTAAGAAGAAGGCAAAGAAGATCCGAACGAAGGTTACATTCCACAGGCCAAGGACATTGAAGAAGGATAGGAACCCCAAGTACCCGCGTATTAGTGCTCCGCCGAGGAACAAACTTGATCATTATCAGATTCTCAAGTTCCCCCTTACAACTGAGTCAGCTATGAAGAAGATTGAAGACAATAACACTTTGGTCTTCATTGTCGACATTCGTGCAGACAAGAAGAAGATAAAGGATGCTGTCAAGAAGATGTATGACATTCAGGCCAAGAAAGTGAACACCTTGATCAGGTAATGTTAACTGTTGTTGCTTTGATGAGCTGGTTTATATATTTCCAGTAGCTTCCATTTTATAGCACAGGGAGTTCTATTTTATGTTTCACTTGTATGCATAGCCTGCGGATTCTTCGTAATCGACGTGTTTGTTGTGATTCAGGCCTGATGGTACAAAGAAGGCATATGTTAGGCTGACACCTGACTACGACGCATTGGACGTGGCAAACAAAATTGGTATTATCTAAGCTAGTTTGTTGCTAAATTGTTTTGAGTTTTATTTTTGCTGTTACACAGTGAAACAGTTGTTTTGAGACATTTAGCAGGAAGATGTAATTTTGCTTTTTAAAGTTGGAATCTTGCAGTTCTTCCATTTAATCTTCTGTGGTTAACTTGAAGTATTTTTAAAGTATTTGTTCAATATGGGTATGTGCTTAAATGTTAGCTTATTGCTTTAAATATAGAGACCTGATTTCCTTAGTGAACTTTCGCAACTCTTCAAGTGTATTAATGGTTAAGAAACTTTGACAGTATTGGACCTAAATGTAAGAAACATAGAACAGTCATACTCAGGTAAGAAGCCAACAAATTTACAAGGCTTGGTTAAGCAGTAACAGGTTTGTAAGCTGAAGTGTTCCCCAGTGATTGACAACTGACTCTCAAAAACATGAGAAAATACAACTTTATAATTTATATATATTGGATTTGGGCAAGTATTTATAATTAATATGGTGTTATATTATATATTTAACATAATGTCAAAAATTATCTAATGTTTGACTAAAATATAAAATATTTTTTTTTCTTTTGACGCGTTATTCTGTCAAGTCATTTTAAATTATTTATTGTCAGTTGACTAACGTTTTTTATCTGTAGAAGGTCTATTTTGACTCAAAATGAAGTGTTGAGTTAAATTGATTTAAAAAATATGTCAAATCATTTTAAGTTGTTTATTGTTTGTTAGACTAACATTTTCTATCTGTAGAAGGGTCATTTTGATTTAAAATAAAATATTCGGTTAACTTGATTTAAAAAAATATAAATCAAAAGAACTATTCAGTTATGCGTATTTTTAAACTTTATATGTAAAATATGGTTTTCATAGAGATGGAGGATGGCCACTGCCCTTTTGAGCCGTCCATATTAATCAATGCCGAAGAAAACAAATGGCGTTGTTGATGAGAGGATATGTTGTTAGACATTTTTTTTTTGATTGAATTGAAATATGTTGTTAGACATTAGTTTAAAGAAATTAGCATTATTGGACAAGCCACGCTACATATTAATGTAACAACTATGTAACCTTCTAATTTGCCGGTTTTAAACCGGCTTGTCCGGTTCATAGTTGTTACATTTGACCCCGGTATGTATATGACTGAGGACCATCGAAAAAAAACTAAAGAAAGCAAGAGAGATAAGCGTGGCTTGTCCGGTCAATCGGTGCCAACATCTCCAGGGGGCATGAGACCCTGCTGTCACAATCGGTGCCTTGTTTAGGGGTATTTATATTTTTGAGTAGTCTGATCATAAAATAGTATATATTTATATTTTTTAATTATTTAATAAGGCAATACTCATTGCAAAAGTTTGCTTGAATTTAAAATAAATATTATTAGCATGAACCAACTTGCCTCAATGGTTAAAGGAACGGTTGTTGTTCCTAGAGGTCACGAGTTCGAGCACCAACAGCTGCAGCAAGGTGATTGAGCGTTCATTGTCAAATGGTTGAGAATATATTTAGAACATATACTACTTGTAATCACTTTAGCTTTCATCAAAAAAATATTATTATATTTTCTAATAACGTTAAATTTTAATTAAAATGATTATACTTTTATACAAATTTAACAAATTATTAATATTCTAAACTTAATATAGGATACATAAAGTTCAAATCTAATACAATTCGAACGGAATATTTATTTGAGCAAAATAAATGAACGTTGCATTCCGATTCCAGAAGAGAGAGTAAGGAGTTGTCGACGTCAGCCTTTGACAAAAAAACATGTTGCAGTTGGGTCCCCTCACATGACTCAAATGCATGTCCATATTTATTAATCAAAACTTCAAACAAGTTCAACGTGACTATGCATGGGAACATGTTTCAAACTTGGACTTTTTTGCCGAATTTCTGGACTCCCGACCATGTTTCCCGCTAAGACTTTATGACAGATGCAGCAAATATTTCATAATTCAGAAAAATAATATAAATTAAAATCTTCAAGCTTCTCTCTAAGTTTCGCTCTCCCTGCCTCCATCTTAGCCCCATCTTCCTTTGGTCAGATGTGCCTGGTAGAGTCAGTGTGAACCAAGTGCTTCTTGGAGGTGGTTTAAGCCTCTGAAGGTTTAGCTTTCTTCTTGCTGCTGTCACTGTCTGTTTCGGTTTTTCCTTTTCTTTTCTTTGCTATACCGTTGTTTTCTCCTTTTCGCATCTGTGCGCATTTACTCCTCACGTCCATGGATCCCTCACTCATAAATTCAGCTCTTAGTATGGGAGTGGTTAACAACGGGTACCCCAACCACCCGACAAACCCAAATTTATATAGCCAGGAGTTCATTGATGAGCTGAGCTTAAACGAGGACAATGAGGTCAATTTTACCCTCAAAAACCATGCCCTCATCGGTAAACTACTGGCACCTAACCCCTTTAAGGGACTCACTATGGCCGCAATTCTCCGGAAAGGTTGGAAACTGGAAAGCTTGGAATGCCACGAGCTTGGACGCAACTTCTTTCTGTTTCTCTTCCAATCTGTCGAGGAGCGTCATAAGGTTTTGGGGGCTAAGCCTTGGGCAGTTCAGGACTCCCTCTTGGTACTCAAAGAATGGCAGCCCGACAAAGCCCTCGAGGAACTTGACTTCTCCGTTGAGGAATTCTGGATCCAGATAGAGAACCTTCCGATCGGCCTAAAGACGCCTGAGAACGTGCAGCGCATTGGGAACCTATTCCCGTTCTACTACGGGTCGACCCTTGATGATCCAACGATCCCCAAATGGCATGGTAATGTTAGTATCAGAGTTGGTCTGAGAGTGGAAGACCCGCTGAAAACTGGGTTCATCTTGAACCGGAGGAAAGACAAGCCTCTCGAGGTCTCCTTCAAGTACGAAAACCTGCCGAGGTTTTGTTTCCGGTGTGGTAGACTCGGACACACGGAAGGGAGCTGCACGTACGACATAACAAGGTTCCATCTCAAAGGTAAATTTGGTCCCTGGTTGCGGGCTATTACCGGCGGCAAACATAGACCCCATTGTCCGGGAAGCTCCAGTCTGGCAAGCTCTTCCGACGATAGCCTTCACGCAAAAGACAAAGTAACACAAAGTCCAACAACGATCCAGTACGAGGTAAATCCTAAGCAGAAGATCTCATCGAACATTGGACCACGTGAGGTCCAATCCGATATTCAGGAAGTCAACTCTTTATTCCCCTTTGCGGCAAAGGAACCTACATGCAACGTGGGTAAGCAGAGCATAGGACTTCCTTGTCTAAACAACTCTCCGCATTGTGATCCAAAAGAAATCTTGGACACGACTTCACCTATGGAAAATCCTTCCCAAAAAGCTGAATGCGGTACACCAAGACAAGTGGCAACTTGGGGCACACTCCTAGCAATGAGGCTCGACAAAATGGAAGTTTCTGCAAACAGAAAAAGGAAAAGAAATGAGGAAGACGTTGAGCTTTTCAGTCAAACAAAAAAAGGGAAATTTGGAACCAAATTTCTCAGGAAATTGTCCAAGTTGCACCCAACAACTGGTGTATCTCAGAACGAGGGTGGGCTGCGAATGAAGATATTTTGAAAGCCGCGCTGTTCCCTGCCTCGTATTTGAACACGTCTCCGATTATTCAAAACATCGAGAGTAAGAAGAAAGGGAAGACGTTTGGATCTCAGCGGCTGACACTCATCAGGAAGGCGGCCCGTCGTAAATTTTCCATGGAACGGTCAAGAATAGTGGTCGATGAAGTTGGGTTAATTGAACTTGGCATCGACCCCTACGGAAATCAAATTACGAAAACTCCTTCGATGTGTATCGACGACAACTTCTTTTTGAATGAAGAAGTTCAACTTAGTGATGATGAAGATAATCACAAGGAAATGAAAATGAAGGATCAGGTTTTGGAGATTGGACAAAACTCGGATGACCCTGGGGAGGGTTATCCGGACGATATATGAGGTGTAGGGCACGCCTGGTCTGTGAAAGGAAGGATCACAGACGATGTTGGGCTACACTTCCTTCCCCTGGGATCTCCACGCCTTCAGTAAAGGTTTATGATCCAAGGTTTTCACTTTGCAGGGCTCGTTTCATTGTTTTTCGGTTGTTGCTTATCCCCTGTAGAACGGAGCAAGAATCCTCAAAGTTTTCGTCTTTCATGCTGGTGTGGTTCTCTGATCTTTGCCGTGACAAGGACCCTCCATACCTGGAAGGAAGCCTGCCTCTGGACAGAGCTCTCCGGCGTCATCAGTGGACGGTGATCATCAGTAGAGGACAAAAGTTTGGTTTTGGTTCTTGCCGATCGAGTTCTGCGTGGAGGGGTGTTCTGAAGCTTCTCTTTTTCCCGTTGTGGGTGTTGTTGCTATGGTTTTGGGAGATGATCATCCCAGCCACTCGTGAACGTAGCCGGGGCTCGCATGGCCGGTCTACGTCCTTTTCTTTGTTTCGTTGTTGCTCTAGGTTGCTTGGTGGGGCCTTCGTGCCACCTGTTTCCCCGTTAGGGTGTAGGAGGAAGGTTTTACAGGCTTTCGAAGCTTGTCAAACCTTGCCTTTTATAGGGTTTCGGTTGTTTCCATCCTTTGTAGTTTAGTCGGTTGTTCAACTTTTTTATTAATGAAAGTCGCCTTTTATCAAAAAAAAAAAAGATCACCAAAAAGATCTGGCCGCATCTAGTAGCAGATCACACAGCACCGTATAAAACTGTCGCCTTTCCATCTTAATTCACAGCCGTTGGATCACTTGATTGCCTTTCTTGTTTTAGACTCGAAAGAGTTTGGTCATTTGGTGTGGCCTGTGGGGCATGACAAGTCAACTCATGTTTTCTTCTTCTTCTTTTTTGTTTTTAATAAATGATTTTATTTATTCAAACTGTTTTGAATATTTATTGAATTATGGAGGTGGGTAGTTTCCCAATGGGTAAAAAGCTGGGTCGTCTGCTTCATTACATTTAAGGATACTGCACCCCCAATAGGTAAAATTAGGGGCGTAAACCAGCCGAGTTGAGTTCTAATAATGTTAAGCTCGGCTCGACTCGTTAAGAATTCGAGTCGAGTTCGAGCTTGATTCGAGCTTGAGTATGTTGAGCTCGACTCGGCTCGTTAAAAATTCAAGCCAAGCTTGCGTTCGAGTTGAGTATTGATCGAGCTTTGACCGAGTCGAGCTCAAGTAGCTCGCGATCTGTATCATTTTATTTACAACATTATTCGTTATTGTTATAATTATTATACAAAAGAAATATTTCTATGTGACTCATTAAAAACACCTAATCTTAGTAGGAGAAAAAAAGTACAAATAAAAATATAAAGAGTTAAACTAACATAACATAACAACTAAAAGCATCAAACCTACATTTTAGATCACTTTAATTTTAAAAATTTAAAAATAGTTTATTATACTTTCGAGTAGCTCGCGAGCTTTTTGAGTCGGTATCAAGTAGCTCAGCTTAGCTCGTTAAGAACTCGAGCCGAGTTTGAGCTTGAGTCAAGCCTAGTCGAGTCGAGTGTTGACCGAGCTTTGACCAAGTCGAGCTCGAGTAGCTCGCGATCTGTCTCGTCTCATTTACAGCCCTAGATAAAAGTGAGGTAGAACGGCACCGTTTCACTTTGCAAATTTAAATCTTGATAGTACGGGTAAAATAAACTAGGAATTTGACTATCGATGCATTTAAAAACTGAAACAAAAACAAGGCTTATTTGTATGGTAGCTGTTGTCTGCCGCATCCCGAGTTTGAAGCTCTTCTCCATTTCACACTCTCTCTTCCATTTCTTATAAAATCCAAATCTGCCATTTCTTCTTTATTCACCTACTCCCTTCTCCATCAGGTAAAGTCACTTTCTCCCCCCCTCCCCCTCTCACAGCATAAGTTCAGCTTCCTCCACTGTGTAATGTCTTATTTTGTTTCCGTTGTTTGGTTTTTCAGATAGGAAGAAGAAGAAAGTGCAATGGCGGTCAGTTCTAGAGGGAAAATGACAGAGTTTGGGGGTATTGTTTCAAGGAAGTGGAATGACAGAGAAATCAGCCCAGAAAGAAACAAAGTCTGGATTGAACCCAAGCCTCACAACAACAACAAGTCTTCCATTACTGAAGGAAAAGTTGCTGTTGTTTACTATTTGTCTAGAAATGGTCAGCTTGAACAACCTCATTTTATGGAAGTCCCTCTCTCTTCTAATGATGGACTTTATCTCTACGGTAAAACTATTAAACCCTTCAATTCTTGCACTTTTCTTTCTGGGTTTTGTCTTATGGAGAAGAAACAACAGAAACTTTTTTCTAAACTCCCTTTCTTTCTCCCCCCTCCCCGGTTGTTTGGTTTCCTAGAAAACTAAGAGGAGTTCAAAATTTTGAATTTTGCCAAATGGTGATACCTAGCTGCTGCAGCCTGCAGCTGTCAAAAAGAAAACTTTCTGGTTCCTCTTATTTTTTCTGTTTGGATGCTGAGAAAAGTACTGTTTTACACTTTCCTTACATTTCTTATATTTTTAATACAATTGGGCTTAAAGAATCTCCTTTTCCTTTTAGATGTAATCAACCGCCTAAACCTACTTCGAGGCAAAGGCATGGCTAGTCTATACTCTTGGTCCTGCAAACGGTAATACTCTCACTCATTCCCAGCCATTGATCAGATTACCATCTCCCTTCACCGTCCGATATTAATACTCAAGTTTCGGTTGTTGAAACTCAGGAATTACAAGAACGGATTCGTTTGGCACGACTTAACAGAAAACGATTTCATATACCCATCTCATGGCCAAGAATACGTTCTCAAAGGATCGGAGATTGTGGACCACACGATCAACTCTCAAGCACTCGACATAACGTCGTCGTCGTCTTTTCGGTTACCGAAACCTCCAGAGTCTCAAAAGTCAAAGAACGAGCATGATTTTCCGTCAACAAGACGGCGGAGGAATCAGTCTTGGAGTTCCATTGATCTCCATGAGTACAAAGTTTATAAGGCTGAGTCGAGCTCCGAGTCAGCCCGGAGATTTGCTGCGGCTGATGCGTCGACTCAGACTGATGATAAGAGGAGAAGAAGAAAACCGGTGGCTAAGGAATCGGAAATCGAAGAGCTGCAAAGTACTGAAAGACAGAGTCATGAGTTTGAGCAGAATCATACTACGGAGCTGAGTAGGGAAGAGATTTCACCTCCACCGTCGGATTCAAGTCCGGAGACATTGGAAACCTTAATGAAAGCCGACCGACGGTTGATATTGGGCAACGGTGGTGGAAACGAAGATAGCTCGAATCGTACGGCTGAGAGTTACCCGAGTGGGAGGATTAAGGCGTCGTCCGTTTTGATGCAGTTGGTATCGTGCGGTTCGATGTCGTTTAAGGATTGTGGAGCCAGCTCAGAGAAGGACGATCAAGGGTTCTCATTGGTTGGACACTATAAATCGAGAGTACCTCGCGGAGCAGGGAATCGTAGCCAGGTGGTGAAAGAAGCAGGGATGGAGAGGGAAATTGGGAGTTTCTCAAGGGTAACATTGGAAGATAAAGAATATTTCAGTGGGAGCTTGATTGAGACAAAGAAAGAGCAGATCCCTAACTTGAAGAGATCTTCTTCTTACAATGCTGATAGGTAATTACTAAAATTAATGCACAAAATTTATTGTGTTATTAATCTTAAGAAACTATAGTTTTGTCAAAGAACCTATGTAATTTTAAGTTTTAACTAGCTAGCTGACATTAATAACTGATGTTGACTAGACTTGTCACGTGTTATGATATGCTAACGTGCTAGCATCATATTCACCATGTGTCACCATCTGTTTCGGTCACGTGTCATCATAAAGAAGAGTTAATAATTTTAAAAAAATTGTCAAATCAATAGATTTTAACGTGTGACAAGTCCAGTTAGAATCAACTGTTGACGGAAATTTTCCTTTTAACATGACATGTTTAGATCAAATTAAAATGTTAGGGTTGTTTACTCTAAAAAATAAGGGGCTAAATGACAAAACATACAAACGTTAAGGTAATTTTTGTCATTTTGCCAAAACCAAATACTTAATGAAACTTTATCCAATAAACGATTTTGGGTTATTAATCTTGCTTTTTCTTTTTCTTTTTTTCATTGGACTAATTTGGGAACCTTTTTATTCACCAGGAGCTCGCAGTTGCAGTTGGCCGGAGAGGAGACCGACGGTGTGCGTGCAAAGTGCATGCCAAGGAAACCGAAAACTTTGTAATGGAAGCTATAATCAAACAGGAAGCAAAAGAGAAGACGACTTAGATCAAAACTAGGTGTTGGTGCATTAGTTATGTGAATTGTAGTAGTTTGTAGTTTTGTAACCGGCACAGGGGAAATCTAGGAAATGGCCTTTGTTGAAGTGCGTAAATTTTGTCCATTCTCAGTTTGGAAGCTTTAGGGGTCAACTTTTGGATTGGTACCTTGGTTTCTGTGGGTTCATTTTGGTCTTAATTTCGGTGCACTAATGTGGTTTGACCTCGAATTGAATAATCGGAAATGGAATTTTCATCCTGGGTATTATCATCTGCTCTCGATTTTGATGACATTGTCGGCAAGTTTGTGTTTTTTCACGGCTGTTTTGTAATAGAGATTAGAGATGTGAAACTTCACGCATGTGCAGTTGTGCACGAACAAAGTTGCTACACTGGATATAGATTAAGGTTTATGAAATTAATGGCTCTTAAGTGGATAAAAATTTTCTGTACTTTTTTTGTGCTTATCCTTATGTCTTAACACTAAAAAACACAACAAAATTAAATTTTAAGCTCTAACTCTAAATTTTAAATCCTAAACCCGACACCCTAAAATACACTATACCCTAAATTTTCTAAACCCTAACCCTAGCCAAAAATCATAAACCCTAAACCTAATTTTGAGTGTTGGAGCATAAGTAAGGGCATCGAAAAGGGGTAAAGGGTTTTCATCTCTCTTAAGTTAGCTTCAAATTCAATTATTAGAACTTGCTTGATTAAATTTTTTACATAATCAACCAGTTGGTTCAAATAATAAACCTTTAATATTGTTGTTAGTGATAATAGATTTTTAAATAAAATTTAAGATTTAATTTTGATCTTTTAAGCAAATTGAATTAATAAGTTCCCGCAAAATATTTTATTACAATATTTAATTTAAAGTATTAAACAAATAAATTTTTATATAGAGAACATGCCACTTAACTGAAGAGTTAAAAACCCAAGTTGAATTGTTGGGCTTCCCCTTCAACAGTCTGGGTCAACTAGTTGTTGTACGATATTTTTGCCCAATGTGTTTTTGTTTCCGTCAGCCGAACGAAATCCGCAGAAAGGGTAAGGCTGGAGAAATTATTATATGGACCCTTCTCACTACGTCATCCATGGTCCCTAATAATAAAAAAAATTCCACGTCATTATTTTTTCCATATCATTTGTACACTAGGATTATATTTTCCAAATCATGGTGTCGTATCAAATTAAAAATAAATTAGGGTTTACTATTTTCTTTTTTTCTTCAAGAACGATAGCTTCCTCCACTAACCCTAACCCTAAACCTAAACTCTAACCCTAACCCTAAACCCTAAACCTAAACCCTAACCATAAACAATAAACACTAAACACTAAACCCTAAACCTAAACCCTAAACCCTAAACCCTAACCCTAACCCTAAACCATAAACCCTAAACCCTAAACCAACACTTAAACCCTTAAACCCTAACCCTAAACCCTACGTTAATTGGAGAAATTAGAGAAGATGATTTGGAAAATATAATCCTAGTGTACAAATGATATGGAAAAAATAATGACGTGGAATTTTTTTTATTACTAGGGACCATGAATAACGTGGTGGGAAGGGTCCATATAATAATTTCTCGTAAGGCTGACCAAAAAGATAACTAAAATTTTAAGACTTGCCTTATTGCAGACCAATGAATTGAGGTTTCCTTTGAAAAAAAAAATTAAACTACAACGAATGTCACTTAATTATGAGTAAGATTATATTTCAGTCACTTAATTATTAAAAGTTATATTTGAGCCACTCAATTATGGGTAAGTTTACATTTGAGTCACCAAATTATTAAAGGTTACATTTGGGTCACTCAATTATGGGTAAGATTACGTTTGAGTCACCCTTCATATTTAAAAAAGTACATTAGTTTAGTCATTTTTTCTTCCAAATCACTTGTATACCCTTGTTAACATTAGAATACTTCATTTGAAATCATTAATTAATCTAATACACAAATTAATATATTTTTTAAATATGAAGGGTGACCCAAATGTAACATTGCCCATAATTGAGTGATCTAAATGTAACCTTTAATAATTGAGTGACCCAAACGTAACTTTTAATAATTGAGTGACCCAAATAAGTGATCCAAATGTAACATTACCCATAATTGAGTGACATTCGTTGTAGTTTATCCAAAAAATGAATTGAGGTTCACTTTTGCACAAAATTAGAGATGAAATTAGAGGGGTTGCCCTCTTTAAATATTTAAAATTTATATATAATTAAAAAAATAAATATTTTTTTATATATTTTTATTAAAATTTATATTTACCACTTAAAATTTTATAAATTCACGTTTTCCTGCACAAAATTTGCTGCCTTTCGAGCGAAAGGAAAACATTATTAAACCACATAACCCAATATACTGTATCAATACAAACATATTTTTTTAATAATATTAACATAGCAGAGAATCGATCTTAGGATCAATATCAACTAAAAATTTAAACACAAAATTTATCACTTCAACCTTCTTTAATCGACAACATATATATTTAAAAAAAAACAAATTCATGTTCCCAAAATACTTGATATTGGTTCTTACAAAAGATTATTTGAACGAATTGAGAACAACTTCAAGTTCAAATATATTAGTTACATATGTAATTAAAAGATAATAAAATATTATAAACTATCATTTGGTTTAACGAGACAATATGTTAGATTTCTTGAATAAAATTAAAGCTTAAATTCTAGCATTGTGATTGGAGCAAAATAAATTGGTAGGATTGTTTTTATATTAGACCCAAGGATGATAACGAGCCGAGCCGAGATACGAATTTTAGGCTCGAGCTCGGCTCGTTGCTTTACTCAAATTGTTTTTAATTATTTATATATATGGTTATGATCAACTTACATGGTGTAAAACTCATTTAGCTTTACACTAATCCATTACACTGTGTAACTGGATCCTAACTCATATATAATTATTTTGAGCATGTTCATTCAAGCTCGGCTCGGCTTGTTAAGGTTTCGAGCCAAGCCTGAGTAGCTTGCGAGCCGGTTAAGCTCATTATCACCCTTAATTAGAGCTCTATCATATTCGTTCGAGTTAGATTAGATACCGGTAATTACATCAAAAATAATTTAATTTTGATTAGTCGTCCTGTTGCGGTTAGATAAAGATGATTTGTAGTAGTAAGCAAATAAATTTGTTCTATTGCGTGTTAAATCAAATTTGTTTTTATTAAAGCATATAAATATGACCAAACTAACCACGAAAGCTACCTTCAGATTCTGACAATTTGTAACTGAATTCCACCCCATTTACCACTTCACGAACCTTTAGACCAGGTGGCGTTTTAGTCATTTAATTACAATTCAGCCTTCCATTTCATTTACCATCCCACATACATAGTAGACCAAGGCATGTTAAAAATCTGTTTACATATATATACCTATATGTGTGTATATATGTCCTCTTAATTTCGAGAGAATCTCTCAAAAAGCTCTGCACAAAGCCCTCTCCTTTTCTCCCCAGGGAAAATCTGAACATGTTTTTGTAGGTTTTATAAAGAAGAGAAGATTGTCTCTATTCGATTATCCATGTCGTTTGTTTGTGTTGGCACATTGTCTTAAAACAAATCACTTCGAGAGTTGTTTACTTCCCTGTGGATTTTCTCATTCAGGTAACACATGGAACACACAAAGCTACTCCGTGTCTTTCTTCTATAGTTATTTGCTTATTACTTGTAACTATTCCTTTCATGTCCTATTATTTCTGTTTCTCTCATGGTTTATGATGTATGATATGGTGTTGTGAATAATGGGTTTTGCTCTTTTTTGGTGAATTCTAACTTAGTTATTGTGATTCTTGTTTTGTTGGAGTTGGTGGGTTTTGTTTTTGGATTCAATTGGGTGCCTTTTTCTGAGCTGATGGGTCCTGTAAGAGGGTCAAAGAAGAAAAGGAAGATAGAGAAGAAACCTGACGAAAATGCTTCTGCTTCTTCACAGATGGAAGGGTCTGTTGATTGGTGGGATTACCTTTCCAGGAGGATGAATGGTAATTTTTCTTCAACAGTTTTACTATATCAGATTATTGAATATTTGTTCCTTTTTATTATCTTTATTCTGAACTCTTCTTTTTTTGGTTGTGGTGTATTGGTATTTGCTTTAGTTGACAATTCATGGAACCCCAGATATATGAACTGAGTCCAGTTTTGGAAATTTTGACTGGCTTTACGATTTATATCATGTTCGAGTTAGATACGATTACGAATGCATAGAGGAAATGCATTTGGGACCATATGTGCAGGATCCCTAATCTGACTTCCAAGTCGTTTTGTTAACCTAACACTCTTTATCTTTATGTTAATGAAGGAGAGAAGAGGATAAGATAATCCTTTTTCTTAATGTTATGATACATTGGAAACTGGATGTTGTGGCACTTGTTAAATTCAAGGAAATAATACATTTAGATGACGCTGTTGGTTCTTTTTACCCTCTTCTTTACAAGGAGTCCAGCCTTGGCTTTGTTTGAACATGATAATCATTTGAACTCAGATAGATAGCTAATGCAGTTGAAAAAATCGATTCTTATCTTACATTTGAAGGTGTGATTGGATTTACTTTGAGCAAAGGTTCAAGTGTAAGATTAATGGGGGACTCTGCTTTATTCTAGATAACTTCTATTGTTTGTGAAAGTGATTGTAGATAATTTGACTATCTGTTTGTAAGTTGAGAGTATTTGCCAATGTAGGTCACACAAACGATCGTTTTTCATTCTTCTTCCTGGTACTTGTATTGGTTTTATCCGATTCTTCATCCTTGATCTTGAAGGTTTTTCGATTACGGTTTATGTTAAATGTTTTGTCAATAGGTCTTTTTTGAATATTGTTCTTGTTCTGCCAGAAACATGCCCTCGACGGAATGAATGGTGTTTCCATTTCCTTGAAAACATTATCTTCCACAACGATACGGAGAAAGTAAAGCTGGAGTCATAATCTCCTGAACATGAAAAGTTACTGATAAGATCAAACAAGTTATTCATCAGGTTGTTAGGAAGGAAGTCTATTCCCTTCATGTTTATCGAGTCATGTTCTGCTTTGTGGAGTTCAACCCACAATGCCTTGTAGTATCTTCCAAAATAACAAGGGTTTCAACTGGCCTAAATTAATGCTTAATATGTTCTGAAAAATATGTCACTTCTTCATGAAAAAATGCTATCTCCTAGTGTTAGAGTTACAACCTTGAAATATCTGTGAAAGGCAGCAAATATTGCTGCTGTGAGCCGATGGTTTTGGTATACATTGTCAGATTATTGCCTTCGTACTATCCTCCTTCCTCTTCACCCTTATATCTGTTTCCCTTGTTTTCTTTGATTATTTTCTCACTGCATCATTCAAGGGCACATCAGTATTGGTTAATTCTTATATGTAAAGAAAATGACTGATAATTCAAGGGCAATCTTATGTCTCAGTTGCCGGCATGTTTCATAGGTTGAAATCATTATTTCTCCCATTTTCAAGCTATATGCAGAATGATGTCTTTTGGTTGCTTTTAGCTACAGTTCACGGTATAAGTTAAGAAACTATAGTGTTTGTCAATTAGGAGAGATTAAGAAACAGATGAAATAGTTAAGGGCTTGAGGCAGGTCAAAATAAAAGTATTCTTTGATTGGCAAAGTAATTGCAAATTAAGCTAATGTGTTGTTATTCTATAACATATCTATGAGTTTTTGAATCAAATTCATCATGTCCATTGCCCTTTTCCCACAAGCCTTCTTTTCTCCGGTCCATCTGAATCCGCTCTTTAGTAATTTATCTTCCCTTTTCTTTGTTGATTTGAAATTGTGAATTGTCTTTACAATGATAACTAATAGCAGAATGTATTTATCTTGTGTAATCAAAGCTTCTGGGTTGGTACTAGCAGCTGAAAACTGTGCATACTTCCAGCAAGAATGCTATGCTGGATGCTGTCATGCTTTATTTACTTGTTTAACGTTTCAATTATAAATATATTTATGCATATCTACTCAATTTTTTCCATTCCTATGGCTATATATTGTTCAACGAAAAGGGACTAAAAAAGTTTTTCTTTTTTCATTGATTCACTAATCCTGATAGTAGAAATAATGTGTCATAGTTACTAGTGAAATCCTGTATATGTTTCTTACGTGCAACCGTAAACACTGCTTTCTTATTACTGGCTTATTCTCTTCGCAGGTCTTCAATCACCATCTAAAGGTCTCGATAAGTTTAAATCAGTTTTCAGAATTTCCAGGAAAACTTTCAGCTACATATGTTCGCTTGTGAAGGAAGACATGACGGCTAAACCAGGGAGTTTCACATTTTCAAATGGAAAACCTTTGTCTTTCGAGGATCAAGTAGCTGTAGCTTTGAGAAGGCTAAGCTCTGGTGAATCTCTAGTGACAGTTGGTGATTCGTTCGGGCTGCATCGATCTACCGTTTCACAATTGACATGGCGCTTTGTCGAGGCCATGGAAGAAAGGGGTCTTCATCACCTGCAATGGCCTTCCACCAATGCAGAAATGACGGAGATAAAGTCCAAATTCGAAAAGATTCAAGGACTTCCTAACTGCTGCGGTGTGATAGACACCACACATGTTATGATGTGTTTGCCTTCGGCGGACCCTGCAAGTAAGGTGTGGCTCGATCATGAGAAGAATCACAGCATGGTCCTGCAGGCAATTGTGGACCCTGAAATGAGGTTCAGGGACATCATCACTGGTTGGCCAGGTAAAATAGATGACTGGTTGATGTTTCAGAGTTCGAGTTTCTATAAACTGTGTGACAAAGGAGAGAGATTGAATGGGGAAAAGTTTGAGCTCTCTAAAGGATCAGAAATAAGGGAATACATACTAGGAGACTTGGGCTATCCTTTGTTACCCTATCTTGTTATACCTTACAAGGGGAAAGAACTACCGGAAATTAGCGCGGAGTTCAACAAAAGGCATTCGGCGACACGGCTGGTGGCAAGCAGGGCATTGGCAAGGCTGAAAGAAATGTGGAAGATCATCCAAGGGGTGATGTGGAGACCTGACAAACATAAGTTACCAAGGATCATCCTGGTTTGCTGCCTGCTTCACAACATAGTTATCGACTTGGAAGATGACGATGCGCAGGATGAAATGCCACTGTCGTATGACCATGATCCGGGTTACCGACATCGGATTTGCGGATCTTTTGACATCGACAGTGTCCAGCTGAGAGATAAGCTTGCTCTCTACTTGTCTGGGAAATTGCCACCTTAATCTCTGATTCCTGGTTGGTAGCTTCTTGGCACAGAAAAAGGTTAAAAATAGGATCTTTGGCAGACAATCATGTCACTGAAGTTGTTGGTTTTCTTTTGTTTGTTTGATTTAAAACTGTACAAGTTGACATTTTTGAAGCAGCCTCCTCAAATTATAAAGAGACGGTTAAGACAAGATGGGGAAATTACTTCTCTCCATGTAAGGAAAATTGCGGCAGGGATGTCATGACTCATGCAAGTAACATGGAAATAAAACTCAGTACAAAAAGAGTAGAATTTGTTAGAGAAAAATACTTTAACTAAATGGAACAGTTTTAAAATGTTTTTTAAATGGTATATACTTTTAATTATTTGACAATGTATGCTCAATCACCCTGTTATAATTGTTGGCGCTCGAAACCTGTGACATCTATAAACAACAACCGTTAAAATGTTTATTTCAAAATTAGGTACCTAAAGTATATTATCCTAATCATCTAAGTGCTTTAAATATATAAATATAGTATATAAAAGTGGTATGTACAATGTACTTATTTTGATTTAGGACTTTTTAAAATAAAATTGCAGTTGAAATGATTATTGTAAGAGTAATGGTAAATAGTTTTGTATTTCATCTTCAAGTATTATTTTTAATTAATTTTATTATATAAAGTACAAAAAATATATAAATCATTAACACAATTATAAAAATATTTATTCTTTTAAAATAATTGTATGACACTAATATTCTATCTAAGTTGGTGTCAAGATATCAAACTCAGATAAACATTTAATTATATTATTATTTATAGACAAATTTAATTAAGAATATTTTTACATAATGCTTGCATTTCTCATAACCTAAAGTTTTTAAATAAAAAGATTATATGTTTAAGCAATTTGAATTTATAACCTTCAAAATATTACAACAATAATAATGAATTAGGAACCTATAACTTTGTTCTTGTAAAGAATGGGCCCAAAATTTTTAAAGTAAATTTGCATTTAAATAGTAAGTTTCGTTTTATTATTTATTAGTTTGAACGTAAGTTCCGTTTTATTTTTAAGAAATCGATGTCATATTATTTTTATCATCTTAGAAAATTGAAAACATTAAATAAAATATATATCATTAAACAAAAATTTAAAATGATTTTAAAGTAAAAAATATTTGAATAAAATTGTCTTTTGTAAAATTAAAAAAGTGAAAATAAAAATATGGAACGTTGCAGTGGACTTTACCGTATTTAAACCATTAAAATCTGTACCTAAGCCCCCACCTTACCACCGTCCGTTCAAGAATCAAGATTCTGTTTCCTTAAATCAACAAGCCCCGGTAGATCGAAAGAAAGTACTCTCACCCTTTGATGAAGTTTAGTTACAATCAATCGACGGTCAAGATCCATCACCCGCACTACACGTGTACGTTGAAGATGAAACTCATCGTGATGTGTGATAAAGCAGTTGTAGCCTAACAATTCTGGATAATTCTTTTCACGAGTAAAGATCCGGTGCTCCTCACTCACTCACAAAAACAAAATCAACTCTGTCGTCCTCTTTGCCGGCAAATTCATCATGAAATAAGCGCCGATCGACCGGTTCCTCGGATTTTCCGGCGGTAAAGCATGGTAAGGATCTTCGAAATTTCAAGGAAATTGAATACTTTCTCTTTGAAATTCTTTTTAGGGTTTAGTTTTCTGTCTATTTCTTGATGTTTATGAAGTTCTTTCTTTTAACTAAAATTTTCAGGGGAAGCTTTGAATTTGGATGATGTAAGCAGGGTTTACATGCTTTGATTGAGAACTAGAGAAGAAGAAGAGAAGAGGGAAGTGTGTAAGCTCTAGTTGAAGTAGCGGGAACTGGAAAGAAATGGTATATCTTTCTAACTTCTTTTAGGACAATAAAGTGGCTGGTTGCCTCATTTTTTTGTTATTGGATTTTGTTTTAGTTGATGAAATGTGCATGTTTAAGTGACCTTTTCTGTTCTAATAATCTGTAATAAAAAGAAAATCATGCTTTCAGGGTAAACACAATAGATTTTTGTATGAAAAAAGTCCCTCATTTGTTTTAGAATGACTAAGATGCAACTTTTTTGCTACTGTGAAAAAAAAAGATTGTTTTTTTTATTACCCAATTCTTTGTTGGTTAATGGATCACTGAACTCCGAAGTATTACAAACAAGCAACTTCTGAATGATTAATTTTTTTTGCAGGCTTTTCAGAATAAAAGTTTTTGGATGGCAAAGGGTCCTGCGCATGTGTCTGATGGAGATGCAGCATTTGATAATACTTCTAGGATCGAACCCAAGCGGTCGCATAATTGGTTTGTTGATGCCGAGCCACAGCTGTTTCCCAATAAGAAGCAAGCTATACAAGCTGCAGACAACAAATCGAATTCTGGAATTTCTAATTCTAATGTTCCCCCTTGGGAACATGTATCCAGTTTTCAGTCTGTTCCTAGCCAATTTATCGACCGGTTGTTTGGTTCCGAATCTGAAAGGTCTGTCAATTTCAGTGACAGGAACATATCTCCCATAGAAGCAGATGACATGAGACAAAAAGGCATTGAAGATCATTTCGGTGAAGATGCATCTGTTGGTTTGTCGATTTCTCCTTCCATTGAAGATCCTGAATCATGCTTCAATTATGGTGGAATTAGAAAAGTAAAGGTCAATCAAGTTAAGGACTCTGATAATGGTATGCATGATCCAAAGGAACATAGTTTTAGTAGGGAAAATAACGGTGACATGACTACAATTGAGTTGTATAACCCTGAAAATGAAAGTAGCTTCATTTCAATGGGGCATGGTTATGATAAACAGTGTGAGAATGTTGCAGTAATGGGTCATACCTATAACAGGGATGATTTGCATATCACAACCGCTACTCCTGCCTACGATAAGGATAATGAAATTCCAATATCGATGGCCAACACTTATGTTAAAGAGGATGCCAATATTCTTTCTTTTGGTGGCTTTCATGAAGAACATGAAATTATGCCGGTGGGCAGACCTCTTGGTAGCTTTGATCCATCATACTGTCAATCTTCCAATCCAACATTGGAAGACACTTCTGGAAAACAGCTGGGCGTATGCGTATCTATGGCTGGTCCAGTTGCAAGTGCAACTCAGACTGCTAAACTAAGACCTGAATCTGCTTCAAGGACTAAACCAGAGTTCAAATCATCAAAGAAAGAAGCTCCAAACAGCTTCCCTTCAAATGTCAGAAGTCTGATATCGACTGGTATGCTTGATGGTGTACCTGTGAAGTATGTTTCCCTGTCGCGTGAGGTAACCGAATAGTTGCTTTCTTCTTCTTTTCTTCTGTTGAACTTGCTTTTTACTTGCTGATTCTATCCCTGTATGACTATGTAATAAGGAGCTTCGTGGAGTTATAAAAGGTTCTGGCTATCTTTGTGGGTGTCAATCATGTAACTTTTCTAAGGTAAGCCATACTCTACTTTCTATATTTGCTCGATAAACTTTTTGGTTCGTCATCACTGAGTTATGTATGATTGTGCATTAGGTGCTGAATGCATACGAGTTTGAGCGCCATGCTGGTTGCAAAACAAAACATCCAAACAATCACATTTACTTTGACAATGGGAAGACTATCTATCAGATAGTACAAGAATTGAGGAGCACGCCGGAGAGCTTGTTGTTCGATACAATTCAAACCGTGTTTGGTGCACCAATTAATCAGAAGTCCTTTCGCATTTGGAAAGGTAAATTAGATTTGGTTTTAGCTTCAAAGTTGCCTCTTTGCTTTCTATTACCTTAGATCATGTGGCTGTATGAGCATGAACAACCTGCATTATTACCGCCTTAGAGCCCGTTGATGACTAACTCCCCATCTTTCCAGAATCATTTCAAGCAGCTACTCGCGAGCTTCAGCGCATTTATGGGAAAGAAGAACTAAACCTATAGGATGGTATTTTCCAAAATGTATGATAAAGCACAATCTCTCCAGTGAACTATGTGCATAGAAAAAACCAACCTGACTTAGGGTAACTAAATGTAAGAACAATATAAAGATGTTGTATGGCAGAGTTGTGACTTGAATCCTGTTTTTGCCGTTAGGCCTAATTTTGAACTCCTTGCTTCATACAATTTGTCATTTGTAACTAAATGGGCATTAGAAAAATCTCAAGTAAGGATGGTCCATGAATCAACAAATGAACTAGTCTTGCAACAAGTCAGAACCTTGGCTTTGGACATGAAGGAGCCGAAACAAGGTACGTTCGTCCCGCGACACAAATTGTTTACTACAATTATAAATGATCCGATTATGAAAACATACATTCACACCCTAAAACAAAGTTATAAAGAATGACAATAAGAAAGCACAAGCACTCATCATCCAGTCAACACAATTAGTTTTCCCTTCTCTCTTTTTCCTTTCTTTTTCTTTATCAAAGCTGAACCAAGTTTGGTCCCCTTAGGTTGAACCACAGCAAGCCGGTCTTTGTGCAGCTTGGCCAGCCCCAGCTCCCTGGTCAGGTTTGTTGATCTTGATTGTTGTTGAGGGCTACAACGGTAGAAAAGTTATCAATAATATTGCAAAATGGCAATGATTTCTGATTATAAGAGCCTAAATTTGTTTTCAACAAGTTATGTGATTTTTATTCGAGATGAGACAGGCGATGTGAATTACCTCAGCCTTTGAGTCAGTATCCACGAGTCTTTGCTTTATGTCCCTTGCCATTGAAAAGAAAACTTCCTCCACGTTCAGATTTGTCTTTGCACTCTGCATGACAGTTTGTTTTCAGTATATGGCACATCTAATTCAACTAGCAACCACTATCATCAAGCATGACTTACTGTTTCGAAAAATTTGATTCCATACTCATCAGCAAGTGCTTGTCCCCTGGATGTCGGTACGGCCTTCAAAAGAGAAAAAAGAGGTAGATTGAGATCGGAAAATAGATGCATCCATCAACAAACGGCAAAGGAAGAAATGGGGAGGGAGGAAGGTTTGATATTAGTGCTTTTGTATCATAAACACCAACTAAGCAAAAGGTGCATAGATCCAACAACACACTTAGACATGCAGAGCAATTTGGATAAGATGCTAAACGTCTGACAATGTTCACATCAATCCACAAGATGATAAAACCATGACATCATCGACTAAAGTCTTATGGAGAGAAGCTCACCCTTTTGCTTTCATCCATGTCTGCCTTGTTTCCAACCAATATCTTGTTAACATTATCTGATGCATGCTGTTCAATGTTGCGAATCCAATTCCTAATATCTGCGTTGAGAGAGAGCCTCTCTATAAGAGATTTAACATAGAAACCAAGTACTATAACAACTAAAAGAACAAAGCAAAGCCTCAAATCTTTACAACTGATTAATAAAAGACAGCAAATGTAGTAACGTTGAGAAGAATAAGTGAAAATTCAAGGTCAAAGAATTAGTTGAAACAAAAACAAGAGAACAAGGGATTTACTGTTGAAGGAGGATTCATCTGTGACATCATAGACCAGCAAGATGCCCATGGCTCCACGATAGTAAGCTGTTAATAGGAGGAAAAAAGGTATCAAAGGAAACCATTTGGAGGAATGCAAGATGTGGAATAGTTTAACCATCTTTCATCTTAAAGATGCCTAGTGCCAAATAGTCATACTTAGTAAACATAGTAGCAGTATCTCTAATTAAGACTACCCAAAAAAGTGACAGCTAACCGAAGAACAGATCTAAGAAGTTAAACGAATGACTTCAGCAGTTAATAGCAGCATGCAATGGAGGATCATAAACAACAGCAGTCACCCATTGCATGTGACCACACACTGATTTCCACTTACAGACTGACCTGATAATCTGGTCTATTAGGCTGGTTCTTTTCCTGTAGCATGCTTTGTTTTAGACCTTTAGTTGTACTTGCATTTAGCCATTTAGGCTTCTTAAACATGTCAGTTCTTGCTCACACATTCAGCTATTGGATTTTTGCATTTCCTAGTTGGGCATGTCTTTCAACAAAACTAATCCAATTTTCTTTCTACCGATTTGAAAAACAGAGAAAAAATTTCAGCTAAAATAATTATGCTAGCAAAAACACTTACCAGTTGTGATTGTCCGGAACCTCTCCTGCCCAGCTGTATCCCAAATTTGGAGCTTAATTCGTTTACCATCAAGCTCAATGGTTCTTATCTTAAAATCAATACTGCGAGTGTAATAGTCACATTGTGAAACATCGTGAAAGTCAATAAATTTTCATCAAGACAAAATAATCTAGACAAAAGGGTTCCATATGAAATTACTCACCCAATGGTGGTGATAAAGCTGGTTGTAAAGGAACCATCTGAGAACCGTAAAAGTAGGCAACTCTTACCGACACCTAAAAATGTGTATAAACAGAAAATGTTAAAGTCCTGGTAAGATTTGAATGCATATAGAATAATCTAAGTGATGAAGGCATCTAAATTTCAAAAGAAGAAAAATAGAACATTTCATGAAAAAGAAATTCATTTTGGGGCCAAATCTAGGAAGCAACTTGATTTATAAAAAAAATGAAATCAGCGACCCATTAACTGCAAACACCCATGATTTACCGCAATTACAGTACATAGCTTCTACCTAATCATATACAGAGAAACCGAAAGTCAACTGACCAATAACTGCTAAAATCTGCTTAATCGACGTTCTTTAACTCTCAAAATCTAAAACTTAGCTCAAGAGACTCATCGAAAGAAATTTGAAGAAACAAAACTGAGAGAAACGGAATACATTATAATGTGGACTAAATCTAGTATTCTAGTTGCACGCCAAATTATTTCGAGAAAATGCAAGGCAAATAAATCTAAGAGAGTGGAGAAAAATCGGAGAACTCGCAGATCAGTTTGGTGATAGGGAAAACGAGAGATAAAATGAAACTAAACAAAAAAGCGTGGTTTTAGAGATCAACGTACCACTGTCGCCGATCAATAGAAGCTTTATGAGGTAATCGTAATCAGCTCTAGCTCTTGCTGGTGGAGCAGCCATCGAAAACCTGCAAACAAAAAAGAAGAATCGGAATCAAAACTTCACATTTCTAAAATCGAATCCACATAATTGAAACAAGAAAAGTACCAGATCGGATATTGAAAAAGAGATTTTTCAAGGAGGAAAAGTCAAATCTTAAAGATAATAAACTCAAGTTTTACTTCGTTTGGCTGGTTTCTTATACTAATCTGTTCTATTTTTTAAAAAATTTAGAAAAACAAAACAAAAATTTACCCGCAAAATAGATATTCTCCGAGGAAGATGTGTTGCTAGAATGCGCAGTGTCCGCTTTCCCTGCTTCTTTTCGTTCCCCTTTCTTTCGAGTTTCGACTTTCTTTTTCCTTGGATGCGCCGATCACCCACAGCGCATGCTAGCAAATCCACTAATATCAACGCGGAGAGTAATAGTGGGAAAGACTCATGTTTTGGTGATTTCCTTTATAAGGCAGTGAAACAAATTAAAAAGAAAGATTCCATGTCTTTTCTTGACAAATCACGTAGCGACTGGTGGCAAATGGGCTTTGACGTCTGGCAATTTCCACGTGGCTGATCCTTATTGACGGGATAGTTGGTGAGGGCAATAGGGAACCTTGGCTGGAAACATGAGCTGGCATCCAAATCATCCTTAGCCGTTAAATACTTAAATTAACAACTAGCAGCTGGGTTTAGAGAAAAAGATCCAGTGTTTCGAGACATAAAAATACTAAACTGCAATTAACCGATCGAAGAACGATCAGACGGCCAAAAAGGAAACAATAAAAATCAAGATGTGGGAACCAAGCCAAGCTGTCCAGTTGGGTTGGACTAGGTCCATCCAATTTTCTGCCTTGTTTGTTAAGTAAAAACCAAGATTGGACCAGCTCATGTATAGTAACTAAAATAAATTAAATTAACCGAGAGTGTTGAGTGAAATGATAAGTTACATGCACTCTTAAAAAAATATTCAAATTTTAAAAACAATATTATTGAGAGAAAGAGTTATGAATCTCAAGCATGAATCATACGATTTCAATACCATGAAAAGTTTTTGATTGAGTCAAATGTGTTCATTTACTTGATCAAAATTGGGGGATATGTTAATTTGTTTATAACAGATTTTTTTTATGGTGACAACACTTGTATTGTTTTCTAATAAGACATGAATTATTTGTTCTGTCCTAATTAATCAGCACTTTATACAAACTGACAGCTCATGTATATAACACTACCTGGATACTGAAAATGGAGGCTCTCAACAAATAAATAAAACAAATGGCGATGATTGAGTAGATTACATTTAATACTCCAATGTTCATTATTAGATTCAAATTCAATCATGAATCCCAACCCAGTATTTGTTTGTTTAATTATCCTCGTTATATCATTAGTCTGAAATGATTAACTAGTATAATAATGATTATATGACCTAGTGACTAAAGATATTCATCTTGTCCCATCTTGTATGGATTTTGTTCCGAATTTTATTGTTGATCTATTACGCGAGGACTTAATTCCTCTTAGGATGTAATTTTCATGTGTTTTGTATATCTTATCGTGTGCACTCTTTTTACTTCATTAGATTTAAAGAAGTTTTCTAATGAGGCACATAATAATGGTATCTTTTTTTATAAAAAAACAATAATTATATAAGTTTAGATTGCTTCGAAATAATGATAAAATTATATCGAAATTTTTGATTTATTAGAGATAACATTCAATAAGTTTTGAGGTTGATTCTAATATCTCTTAACAAATACAATCATTCAAATAGCTAACAAACCCGGGTCTAAAATGAACTGTTTACATGAACACAAAAGAAGTGTAGAGAGTACAGAACATGATGACATGGTGGAATGCAATAGAAATAAGAAAAATAGACATGAGGTTTAATAGAATAGTAATTAGTTAATAGGTTAGTTAGGATTTGTTAGCTGAGGTGGCAAGATTGTAAAGATTCAATTGGGTTGATTATGTAGTATAAATTAATTGTTGTGGACATTATTCTGATTAAGCCAATTTTAATAAAATCATTTGTTTAGTTTCATTCTTCCTATATCGAAAGTCAATCTGACTTCTCTTCTTCTTCTTCTTTCGATTTCTTTCTTTTCCCCAATTTTTTCTATTCTTGAATAAACCACCAGAGTAAATCAGTTTCAATATGGTATCAGTTGATTCTTCCGCGGCACGATCTTCTGATTCTGATCGTACTTACAAACCCGACGATCCTTCCGACGAATTTTACATCCATCCGAACGAAAATCCGGCGTTGGTGCTCACGTCGTCTCTTCTCACCGGCTCGAACTATCATGCGTGGTCCAGGTCCATGAGAATGGCCCTGATTTCGAAGAACAAATATTCATTTGTTGATGGGTCGATTAGGGAAGTTTCAGAAGAAAACCCTAAGTTTCAAGCCTGGGTCAAATGCAACAATTTGGTCATTTCCTGGCTCCAGAGGGCAATTCATCCGGACATAGTGCAGAGTGTCATTTGGATTGACACTGCGAGAGAGCTTTGGGTCGATCTTTTCGACCGTTTCAACCAAGGGGATTTGGTTCGCCTCTCGGATTTGCTTCATGAGTTCTACAGTCTTCAGCAAGGTAATCTTTTCGTTACCAATTATCATACCCAGCTTAAAACTCTTTGGGATGAGATATCGAACTTGCAGCCTTTGTCTTCTTGTGTCTGTGATGCTCAAAAATATAAAAATCAAGATTTCTCTCTGCATTTTCTTAGAGGTTTGAATGAGCATTTTGCTGTTCCTAAGTCACAAATCTTGATGACAAAATCCTTTCCTAAGATTAATCAAATTTTTGCCATGGTTGTTCAACATGAGCGTACTGTTTTTTCTGCCATTTCCCATGATTCAAATGTTCTTCTTGTGGATAGGTCTAGTGGGAAGTCTGGGGAGTCGAATAGATTTCAGAAAAGGTTTTATAATAATGCTACAAATAAACGTCCTGTTTGTACCTTCTGTGGTCTTGTGGGTCATTCTGTTGACCGTTGTTATAGGAAACATGGGTTTCCACCTGGTTACAAGTCCAAGAATCAGATTAGTAAGTCTAATCTTGTTGATAATTTTGGTTTTATGTCCTCTGCTGATGATTCTGTTCTTGGTCCTATACCTAAACTGTCTGGTCAAGTTAATCAAAATGGTCAATCCTGTCAATCTGGTCAGAATGTTTCTTTTTCTCAAGAACAGTATAATGAAATTCTGAGCATGTTACAAGAGCGTAATGCTGGTTCTGCTCAGCCTTCTAGTAGGATCAATTTGCTTACTTCTGCATTTGATGTTCCATGTGCTGAAGGGACAGGTATTCTTCTGAATTGTTCTTCTTATTCTAATGATAGTAGTGTTAATGCTAGTGTTAATGTGCTTAGTAATTCTAAGGTTAATGGTTCTGAGTTTGTTTCTTGGGTTGTTGATAGTGGAGCTACAGATCATATATAGTTAATTCTTTAAAAAAAATTTATGAGTATAGAGTTGTTTATAATAAAGCTGTAAAGTTGCCTAATGGTCAACTAGTTAAAGTAACTCATATAGGTAACATTAGGATCAATTCTGATTTAGTTCTTTTAGATGTTCTCTATATTCCTTTATTTGATTTTAATTTGGTTTCTGTTTTCAAGCTGACATCTAACTTGTCTATTTCTGTTTTTTTCTCTTCTGGTTTTTGTTATATACAGAATGTAAAGATGAACAAAATGATTGGTTTAGCTAAAGAGAGCAATGGTCTGTATCAGCTTCAAGTTCCTTTTGCTTCTGCACATTTCTGTAATTCTGCTGTTAGTGAGTATGCTCCTACTCACCCTTGTAATTCTGTTTGTAATTCTTCTAGTTTAGGTTTTTGTTCTAAGACTGCTAATTTTCAGCTTTGGCATTTAAGGCTAGGGTATCCTTCTAGGCAAAGGATGAAGTATTTTAGTGTTTTGTGTGATCTTATACCTAATGCTTCTTCCTTAAATAACTTTGAATGTGATACATGTCATTTGGCAAAATAAAAGAGGCTTGCTTTTTTTATAAGCGTTTCTAAATCTGATTGTATATTTGATTTGGTGCATATGGATGTGTGGGGTCCCTTTTCTGTTAAAAGTGTATATGGGCATCTGTATTTTTTAACAGTGGTTGATGATAAGAGTCGTTTTCTCTGGATTTTTCCAATGCATTCTAAGTCTGAAGTAAGACAGTTAATAATTGACTTTTATCAATTTGTTCAAACTCAATTTTCAAAGAACATTAAGTGTATAAGGACAGACAATGCAAAAGAGTTTGAAATGAATGATTTTTATAAGTCTAAGGGCATTATACATCAGAATTCTTGTGTTTATACGCCTCAGCAAAATAGTTTAGTAGAACGCAAACACCAACATCTGTTATCTGTTGCTAGAGCTTTAAGGGTTGATTCTGCTTTACCTTTGAAGTTTTGGATAGATTGTATTCTTCATGCTGCTCATTTAATTAACATCACCCCACTCCTGTTTTAGATAATCAAACACCATATGAGGTTTTGTTTAATAAAATGCCTAAGTTTGATATGTTAAAAGCTTTTGGTTGTTTAGCCTATGCCTCTGTTTTACCAAAACCACCTACAAAAATAGATCCCAGGGCTAAGAAGTGTGTTTTCTTGGGTTTTCCTAAAAATATTAAAGGTTTTCGTTTGTATGATCTAGAAACAGGTTCTATTTTTGTATCCAGGGATGTTATGTTTTCTGAAAATGTATATCCTTTTCAACAGAAGTTTTTTAAAAAGGAAAATGATTTTATTTTTCCAACTCATAATGGTTCTGCTGTCCTTGAAGATTTCTTTGATAAATCTTCAAGTTTTATAACTGATAATGGTTCTAATGGTGCTGAATTGTCTAATTCTGGTAATTCTGGTAATAATCCTGTTGGTAATGACTTGCCTGATTCTGTTAATGATGAAGACAATAATGGTGCTCAGCCTGCTTCTGTTGTAAGTCCACATTCTGATTCTAATAACATTTATGTTTCTGATATTTCAAATAAGACTAATTCTCAGTTTTTGAGTAGGCCTTCCAGAACAAGGCATTTACCTCAGAAATTTAAAGATTTTCAAGTGGATCTTCCTGGCTCAAGATCAACTCCACATTCTATATCTCAGGTGATGTCTTTCCATTAAATCTCCCCTGCTCATCATAGTTTTATTAATGCTATAGAAATTTTAAAAGAACCTAAGAATTATAAAGAGGCAGTTTTACATTCTTGTTGGAAGGATGCTATGAGTGAGGAAATAGCAACTTTAGAAAGGAATAATACTTGGGAGTTAGTTCCATTACCTAAAGACAAAACTACCATAAGTTACAAGTGGGTTTTTAAAACAAAATTAAAGTCTGATGGGTCTTTAGAACGTTATAAAGCAAGACTAGTTGCTAAAGGATATACACAGCAAGCTGGAATAGATTTTTTGCATACCTTTAGTCCAGTTACTAAAATTACTACTGTTAGGGTGTTAATTGCAATTGTTGCTGCTAAGGGTTGATTTTTACACCAATTAGATGTAAACAATGTCTTCCTTCATAGTAATTTAGATGAAGAAGTTTTTATGGAACCACCTCCTGATTTTAATAGTCAAGGATTAGTTTGTAAGCTTAATAAAAGCCTTTATGGCCTAAAACAAGCAAGCAGACAGTGGAATGCACGCTTGACCTCTGCTCTTTTATTACAAGGTTTTAAAAGAGAAAATTCAGATTCTTCTTTGTTTGTTAAAGGGTCAAATGAAAATTTTATAACATTGGTTGTGTATGTTGATGATATCATTATAGCTAGTCCTGATATGAATGCTATTAATGCCATTAAAACTTTTCTTCATGATACATTCAAAATTAAAGATCTTGGTAATTTGAAATACTTTCTAGGACTAGAAATTGCTAGATCTGATAAGGGTATTAACCTTAGTCAAAGAAAGTATACTCTTGATCTTCTTAAAGATACTGGTTTCTTAGGTTCTAAACCTGTATCTACACCAATTGCTACTACCACTAGGCTTTCTAAAAGTGAAGGAGAACCTTTAACTGATATTTTTTCTTTTAAAAGACTAGTTGGCAGATTGCTTTACTTAACAAACACAAGGCCTGACATTTCATTTGCTGTTCAGCAGTTATCTCAATTCATTTATGTACCCACATCTTTGCATTTAGCAGCTGCTCATAGAATTTTGCGTTATTTAAAAAGTTCTCCTGGTCAAGGTCTCTTTTTCCCTGCTGTTAATAATTTTAAACTTCATGCTTTTTCAGACTCAGATTGGGCAAGTTGTCCAGATTCAAGACATTCTACAACTGGATTCTGTGTATTTCTTGGTCACTCTTTGATTTCCTGGAAGTCAAAGAAAGAACAAACTGTTTCTAGGTCTTCCAGTGAAGCAGAGTATAGGGCCATTGCTTCAGTTACTTGTGAATTATAATGGCTGACTTACCTTTTAAATGATTTACATATTCCTTTGTCTACTTTCAATTTATACTGTGATAATCTTTCTGCGATTAAACTTGCAGAAAATCCCGTGCATCATGAACGAACGAAGCACATAGAGATTGACTGCCACCTTATCAGGGAGAAGATTCACAGCAAGCTTGTTAATTTACTGCCTGTGTCAAGCCCAAATCAGTTGGCAGATTGTTTTACCAAACCTCTTTCTACAACTGTTTTTTTATCTTTCATTTCCAAGCTGGGCATACAAGATTTGTATGCTCCATCTTGAGGGGGGCTAATAGAATAGTAATTAGTTAGTAGGTTAGTTAGGATTTGTTAGCTGAGGTGGCAAGATTGTAAAGATTCAATCTTGAGTTGATTATGTAGTATAAATTAATTGTTGTGGACATTATTCTGATTAAGCCAATTTTAATAAAATCATTTGTTTAGTTTCATTCGTCCTATATCGAAAGTCAATCTGACTTCTCTTCTTTTTCTTCTTTCGATTTCTTTCTTTTCCCCAATTTCTTTTATTCTTGAATAAACCACCAGAGTAAATCAATTTCAATAAGGTTAAAAATACTTCTTGATTAAATAATCATTATGACTTTTATTTTTTCGAAATATTTTAACTTTGAACATTTCATTTTAAGTTAAAATGACCTCTTCGTTGATGGAAATTGTTAGTCCACTAGCAGAGATGGACCGAGGGGGGCTGGCGGGGGCGGTTGCCCCCCTAAAATTTTAAAATTCATATACGAGTTAAAAAAAATTAGAATTTTTCTATGTATTTTCTATTAAAAATCTATTTTCGCTCCCCTAGAAATGTATAAGTTCGCATCCCCTAACTTAAAGTCTTGCGTCCGTCCCTGTCCACTAACATTAAATGGCTTGAAATGACATAAGAAACATACATAACAGTGCACACGGTTATAATAATGTTATATAAACATATGTGTTTGGACTTTATAGAATTACACATCAATCAAATTAAAAATATTTTTTTATAAAATTGTATAAAATAAAAATAATTTTTTAATGACATGTCATTCTGTCAGTTGACTAACAGTTTTCATTCACATAATGATTATTTTAACTTAAAATAAAACGTTAAAAAGTTAAAATACTTCAAAAAAAAAATGATGACCGCAATAATTATTCAGTTAAATGTTATCTATTTTTGGCCTTATGCCTTCCAAATATGATAATTCCTAGAAATTCTTGTTACCGTAACAATCCCCCCACATTCGCCATTATAATCATATTAAAACTAAAGTTGAGAGGACTATATATAATATGGGCCATAAAGTTAATGGTTGAAGTATATGCTTGGAAGATGCTTTCCCCCACAAACCTTAAGAATTTCCTTTAAAGCATACTGGACTTTCCTTTTACTCATTATCCACCGTCCCAATCTTGATTCTTGTCTCAGTTCCAATTTTTCCACATGATGGTACCAAGGGCGTTCGGGGTCGACGGTGATGGCAGCATCAACGGTGACGACGAGGATGGGGATGAGCGTAGACACATATGATGACCGTTGATTTGTAGCTGAATATCGATCTGTTGGGCAACTAAACACTCTTTTGGCAGTTCATCAAGAATGGGGATCATTGTGGCTCCTGCGTATAAATTGGCAGGTTTAACAGTTGAGTTACTTTTAGAACATTCGAAAGAAACGATTGCTTGTTTTCTTTGTACTTATTTATGGCTGAAACCTGAGCTTAAGAAATGAAACATTAATGGTTGGAACTGGAATTATTAGAGCTTTTTTGCTGGAATTCTTGTTGTTTTATGTTTGATGTACAGAAGCAGCAAGTACAACTACAGTTTTAGCACTGGTATTCGAAGTTTTTTATACTCGAAACTTAACTTTTGATCTTAAAAGTTTGTCATATAGAACCAAAGCAAAGTATTCATATGTAAAGTCATAATTATTGATATTCCGCATATAATAAGGGAATCTTTTTGAGTGACATGAATTATTCAAGAATGAAACTATTGCTTTATGGAAAGGAACCAATGAGCTTTTATGAAATGGTTTCATGACCTTCAACCAATTGTCTCTATACACCATTGAAAAATAGAAACCCTAGATATTAAAAGATTTTCCATATTTATTCAAAAAATAATAATACGACTAATTATGATAAAGGATGAGTTACTCATCCACTTTGGAATTTTTATAGAACAAAAATGATGATATTGAAATTCAATTCACGAAGGGTATCATTTCTTGAGTAAGTATTATGATCATACACTGATAAAAGTTACAGTTTTTTTCTAAGGAATGATTTGAAGTCTTTTTCGTTTCTTCTCTTTCAAATACTATCTATTGATTCTAACAACTGGTTGCAAAGTTATTCGTTTAGACCTTTCAGTTCATATACGAGGATCTCAAATATGTCGAGTCTTAACCACCTGAGGTTGTAGCTATGTTTCAAGGGTTAGGTAGTTTCACCTATTAAGAGCAAGGTTTAAAACAAAACTTATAATATATTTTTCTTAATTTGTTGGGTCAGATCGGGTCGGAGGTGAATTCCGCCAAAAAATTGGTTGGACCAGGAAGAAGCTTCTAATTTTTGGGATGAGTTAGGACAGCCAAAAACTCGATTCGTTCCCATCCCTATCTATTCATTTTATTTGTTTTCTTGGAATGCATATCTTCGAGAGCAGCAATGGCTGAAGCCCCATACCCTCTCGATTTTGCAGTCACATGATGAGCAATAACTCGAACTGCTAAAACCCCAACATGTTTCTTTAACCTCATAAAGCACAAAAGCACGTCAAAATGAATAAGTATCCAAGAAAATTACCTTCAATGATTTCGCCATGTTTTTCAAAAGCATTCTTCAAAACAGTCTCGTTGGTATCATATGAAAGCCCTACAATCAATAAAACTTATCACGACTCAATTATATAATGGCAAAATTAGAAGGCCTTCAACTTGGATAAGGAGGAAAAAGAAGAGTAAGAAAATTTTGAAACCTCCAACGAATAATTTGGAGCAAGAATTGCGAGCCTCTAGCCATTGGGTTTTTTACGGAGAACACGAATTGTCCCGTTTATACTCTGCATTACTCTATATTATTCAATCTGGTGTATGGCGGGAGAGAGCTGGCAAATGAGGAGTCCGAGTGAGCCGATAATTAGACTTTCATAAGGATTCCATTCCATCAAACAGTTGGTCTGCAAACTCTAAAACTTGTGACCAGTACAAAATCAGCATGCTAAATTAAAATGACACCGGAAAAAAAAAACAGCAGCAAAAATATCAAGATTCAAGGCTCTACCGTTTCAATGTTTTACTGCTTTTGAAGAGATTTGGAAGAAGCAAGAGTGTGCTTAGGCTTAAAGCATCAAATTGGGAGAAACAACAGTGAAAAAATAAATAAATAAATAAACAAAATCAAATAGTTAAAAAGGAAAATAAATAATAACCAGCCATCTTATTGTCATAAAATAAGTTAAAAAAACTCTACCATTTCATAAAAAATCTCTTCTTACATCTGAAGAAATAGAAAGGAAAATACAATGATTAAGTTTTTCATGTCATGTAAGGGTGGATATTAATTACAAATTTTAAAATCACTCTATATCTAATATCAAGTTATCAGACTAAGAGAAGAGAAATTAAGTTTAACTAAAAAATATTATTTCTATTTGTAGATTCGTGAAATATAAAAACAATATAATATCAATAAATTTCATTTAAGGGAGTTGTGGGAGGACTTTGTGAGAGTACTAAATGATGCTTCGAAGAACCATATTTCTAAGGATGAGATTATGTGGACTGGTTCCTCAAATGGTGTATACACTATACAGCTCTAAGTCATTTTGCACATATATTTTAACATGTGGATTGAAAAAGGACTATATTTGAAAACTGGTGTGGGCGAATCCTGTTCCTCATAAGGTAAAAACGTTTGTGTAAAAAGTTGTCTATGAGAAAATACTTACTTTAAAATGTGGAGTTCCTTGTCCAAAGAATTTTATGTGTGCGTTTTGTTGTAAGGATGCCGAAACAGCTGATCATATTTTTTGTCTTTGTAATTTCATATGGATAATTTGGCATAAACAATAAAGTATTTGGAACCTTAAAGTTACGACCCCGAGTATTTTTAGAGATTTTTTGTTGTTGTGGGATTGGTTGAGCATGCCAATTTGGAGAATGGCGTTGTTCGGACACTGGGCTCAAAGTTTATGCTGACGTCTATCATCTCCATTCTAGACTTTATTCGTGATCATTGCTCTACATGTATTATTTCTTTAAAATCATGCAGACCTTCTGCAGGGTTGTGGGAGGCACATCAAGTGGGTTGGTTAACGTTTAGTGTCGATGCGACAGTCAAAGGTAGCTTTGATAATGCTAGAATCCAAGGTATCCTTCAAGATCATAATGGTAAGTCTCTAGCTCGCTTTTTCAAATCGACTGGCTTATATAATCCACCATTTACAGAGATCATTACAGCAAAAACAGGTTTTTAGCGGCGTTTTTTTAGCTCTATGGCGGCGTTTTTTAGCGCCGCTAAAAACTCCCCCGGCGCTTAAGAAAGCGCCACAAAAAGTGCCGCTTAAACCTGCGCCGCAATAGTTCGCGGCGTTTTTCTCGAAAAAACGCCGCAAAAAGTCACGATCTATAGCGGCGTTTGTAAATATCAATAACTGGTCTTTAGTGGCGTTTGCTATAAAAACGCCGCAATAAGTTAAGATTTATAGCGGCATTTGTAACTGATCTTTAGTAACAAACGCCGCAAAAAGTCATGATCTTTAGTAGCGTTTTGAAACTTAAACACCGCGAATAATTGGTCTTTCGTGGCATTTGTGGTTACAAACGCCGCAAATAAGTAGTCTTTAGTGACGTTTGTTATAACAAACGCCGCAAATAACACTATGTTTCAAAAAAAAATCAAATAAAATCATATATATAATAATCTAAAATACATTACAGAAAAGCTAAAACCAGAAATAGTTGACTACCAGACGAGATTATTTGAAGAGCCCAATATTACACGTATCCATTTTCTTTGTGTATATCTTAAATGAATAATACAATTAAATTCTACAATTTATACCAAACATCACATCTAAATGCATCTGAATATCACACCTCGCCATGATGATTTGTTGGAATTCCACCCATGTTATAGTGTACAGTAGGCAAGACTGGGATGGGCTCCTTTGTAACATCCAGGCCAGCAAAAATGGCAGCGGTCTCAGAGATACTTGGAAGCCTCTCCTTGAGCACCTCTGGAGACAAATCATTCAAGTGGAGATAGATATGGTCCTTCAAAGGTCCTATTGGATAAGATTACAATAAGTAACACCATGAACTCAAATTAACTTGCAGGAACTGGTAATAGTCTGAATCACATAACAGTACAAACAAACATATGCTTCTTACGGCATGGCACATACATCACCAAAAACAACAAAAACATCATAGAACTGGGATTAAACAATCAAATAAAATGAGCACCTAGTCTAAACCACAAGCACCATATTGCAATACCTCAATGTACATTGCCAACCTCATATAAACTCCATAAGGGGAAAAAACACAGATACTCTGGATGCTGCTGAAATATAAAAATGTCAGCAATGAAGAGATAATCATACCTACACCACGACCTTCCCTGATTTTCATGGTCATAGATCTTGAAATAACATCCCTTGAAGCAAGATCCTTGGCAGTAGGTGCATACCGTTTCATAAAGCGTTCACCTTCACTATTTTTAAGAATACCACCTTCACCACGAGACCCTGCAAATTGCAGATGAAACTTAGAAATGAACCCCTCTCAACTACAGATAAAAATAGAGGTGCAACAGAAGTTAAATTTTAAAATGAAAAATGGAATAATTATTTATCTAATGTACCAAAAAAATCAACCCATAACACCACACTTCATATGAAGGGGAATAGAATAGGCACAAACCTTTAGCACTGAGGCACCCTGCCCCGTAGATTCCAGTTGGGTGAAATTGCACAAATTCCAAATCCTGTAAGAAGAATAAATAAAAAAAGGGAAAGAACAGATAAAAAGAAAGTTAAGGAAGAGGTTTCAGAAACCAATTTCAGGGTTATAAAAATAGAAGAAACCTGGAGAAGAAGCCCAACACGTGCAACCATAGCATTGCCATCACCAGTGCATGTGTGAGCTGAGGTTGCTGAAAAGTAGGCTCTACGAGTCTACCATATCCCTGAAAGAAACAGAAAGCAAAGATAAAGGTCCTTTTATTTATTTTGACAATCCATTTTAAATAAAATAAAAATACATATATAAGTGATAAATATAGTACCCCCAGTGGCCAAAATTGTGTTAGCAGCCTGGAATCTATGTAGCGTTCCATCCTCCATGTTCAAAGCTATCACTCCCTGCAGCTTTCTGCACAAGACAAACAATAAACACTAGTTATCACAAACATGAATGAAACAGAAAATGAAAAGGTAAGGTGACATGCTCATTAAAATGAAGAAACAAGTAAAGCTTATGGAACATACAAATAAAATATCTAAAGCAGAACTTTAATTAACCACGGGAAAAACACGTGTCCTAATTTTGTGGAACATGAGGTAATCGGACCAAGTGAAATTATCACTCATGCTAAATGTCTGACTAGGAATGAGGAACCTAAACATGTCTCTACCCTCATCATATTCCAAGCATCCCACCGGATATTGTCAATCAAGAAAATTAAAAAAAAATAGGAATCAGTGAACTTTTTACATGCTTACATAAAAAATGATGACAGAGATATCTAAGTTCATGAATTCTTGACAATCTCATCTTCTTCAAATAATATAAAATGAAGTTCGCTTAACTATTTTTCCTTAGTCATTACTAATATCCAAAAACAAAGTTTTTCTATGGAATTTCCAAATGCATGGACCTCCCAATTTCCATGGATCTGAAAACAAAGTTACCATGATACACATGGGAAAAAAATTAGATTTCCAACTATAACCTACCATCACTATTCATCAACAGAATTTAAACCAAAAGAGGAATGTTCTTCGACATGATCGATCTGCTCAAACAAAATACCAAAGAAAACAGAGCAGAACTGAAAAAAACGTAAAACCCCAAAGAGAAGATGAAACGAAGAGAAGAGCGTTAGGAAGATAATGACTTTCCTTTGAGTTCCTACACATATCGAAAAAAAAAATCAGAATTATGAGATAAAATCATTTTGAAATCTAAAAATCATGGATAAAAAGCTTACTTCAGTACCATCCTTTGTTGAATAATTTTGCGACAACAGAATCTGAATCAAGAAGATGATGGTGCGAGCAGCAACAGAATCTCGCTGCCGATGGGGGTCGCCTGTCCGATCGAGATGAGGGACTAAGAGCCGATTGAGGGTGAAACGGCGTTAAAGATTGAGAGCGATGAGGAAAAATTAGGGATTTTGGGATAATTGGGGCTCGGTTGAGGCATGAGGGAATAAAGCGAGTATAACATAGTATTCACAATTGTGGCGTTTGTGATACAAACGTCACTATAAGTTATACTTTGCGGCGTTTGCATTATAAACGTCACTATATGTTTTACTTTTGCGGCGTTTTTTCATAAAAACGCCACTATAGACATTGATATTGCGGCGCTTTTCAATAAACGCCGCGAAATTTGTTATTTGTGGCGTTTTTTCTTCAAAACGCCGCGACTTCTTTAAAATTAGTGGCGTTTTTTCCAAAAACGCCGCGAAAAGTGCCGCTATATACCAGAATTTGTGTAGTGGATGTTTGTGATTTTTGAAGCATGTAGAATTTTTGCCAAATCGAAATGGTTTGGTTCACACTCCCTCTGCATTAAATCGGATAGCTAAATAGTTGTATCTTGGGTCAATCAATAAAGCGTAGCCCCCTCCACGTTCAAGGATATATCTAATGTTTGTAACTCTTTTTGTCTTATGAATGGATGAAATGTATCTTTCGTATATTGAGAGAGCAATGATGTTGCATACACATTGGATCGACAAGGAATTAGTAGACAAACAAATTCATGCAATGTTGAGTCATAATTGTTTGGTTTGTCTTTTGTTTTATATAACTGCTCAGGTGTTGGGTGGATATATGGGGAGTAGTTTTATAAGGATTTCAATGTATTTGAGTTAAAGTAGCTATTTTTGTGTTGTAAAGGATGATTGTAATAACGATTTGTTTTTAAAAATAAATAGATAGTGTACTTTTTTCCTATTAAGATTTAGAAATAATTTTAACGAGGTCTATTATCTAAAAAATAAATTTCATTTAAAAAAGACTAAATCATCTAAGATATTGGAGGAATAAAACCCAAAATAATTTACCCAGTTAAATTCGTTATGTACTTGCTTCTTATAATTTTTTAATTTCTTTATTAATGTAATTTTAGTTGGAAGCATTTGGATTTTCCCACTTAAATACGAGGGCGAAAAATGATTTTCGCTCCAAAAGGCGTCTTGAAAATTTAAAATTCTGAGTCTTAAACCAGCTCATCTATCCAAACCGCATAATATTTACCAATTATCACCCGCCACGTGTCTACCTTTACATCCCGCCTAAATTCTCTCTCTCATATGCTTCTTTTCAAGCCGTCGATACAAACTACTAATCCAATGGCTGAAAACCACCACGTCACAAATCCGGGTATTCCCCAATCGTCCAATCAAACTCTTTATTCCCTTGTTATAAATAACAATCACAAGTCGCAACTCCACCCATCACCCAATTCACACATATCCAATCGTCAGAGTGCATCTAAACATTTCGTCTTCCCCGTTGTTCGATTTTCAATAGTAATTTCCCATGGCGCCAAAAGCTGAGAAAAAGCCAGCCGAGAAGAAGCCAGCTGAGAAGCCAACGGAGGAGAAAAAGACTACCGTCGGCGAAAAAGCTCCAGCCGAGAAGAAACCAAAGGCTGGGAAGAAGCTTCCCAAGGAAGGTGCGGCTGCCGGAGACAAGAAGAAGAAGAGAGTGAAGAAGAGTGTGGAGACATACAAGATCTACATCTTCAAAGTCCTGAAGCAAGTCCACCCGGACATCGGCATCTCAAGCAAAGCAATGGGAATCATGAACAGTTTCATCAACGATATCTTCGAGAAGTTGGCTCAAGAATCTTCTAGACTCGCAAGGTACAACAAGAAGCCCACTATTACTTCCAGGGAAATCCAAACCGCTGTTAGACTTGTTCTCCCAGGAGAGCTGGCCAAACACGCCGTATCTGAAGGCACTAAGGCCGTTACCAAGTTTACTAGCTCTTGAACTTTGAGTGGTGCGGAAAAAGGGCCTATTTTTGTGAATTTGATGGAAATTGAAGTAATTAACTTTGGGGTTTAGGGTTTGTTTGAATTGAATTGTTTACTATTACAGTGAAAGTTATTGGCCTCTTCTTGAATATTGTCTGGTTATATCTTCAAAATTTGTACTGCCAAATCAAAATTCTGTAGCTGGTTTTGTTGAACTTTGGTTGTGTCCTTTTCTGGCTAAGCTTTCAATTTCTTTTCATTTGTTTGACGTTTACTGGTTTCCCAAATTCATTAAAGGGAATTTGTTTCAAGATTAAAAAAAAAAAAGAATATGTTGCAAGGACGGACTAATCTTTTTGCAAGAAACTAATGCCTAAAATTGAGAATTGTTTTATAATATTTGTTGACAATGCCCAACTGAGGGTGTTTGGCGCGTGTTTTAAACAAATAGTTTGAATGGAAATATTTGTCTCAACAAATTTTGAAATTTTCAGTTTTTCCAAAATCCCTTATTGAAGTGCCCTCTTTGATCGTTGACATATTTTCTCTGTTTTATAATCAAAAGTTCTTTAAAAAAGTTTTGCCGAAGGTTTAAGAAACATCAAATGGATGTGATTCAAGAATTTGTTATGAATAATCTATTAGCGTTATTATAAGGTAATTTTTATTGAATTTTTTAGATAAAATATATAATCCTTTACATTTAGCACCACTTCATGTGTTCAAATATATGTATCAAATTATTCTTTTAAATTCAACTGCATGTAAATAAAACATTTATATTATACCCAAAAACGAATTAACAACAACAAAAAAAAAAACTAACATCATTTATTAGTAAATTAATTTTTGCACATAACGTTTCAGCTCAACTTGATTTATAATTCAAAATATAAGAAATTAAGATTGCTAAGTTTCTCTTAGGTGCATTTATTATGCAAAACTTTATATAAATTTATGTTGATTTCATCAGCGCTTTCGCATAGTTTGTTCCCGAGTAGGTATACAAGTTAGGGCCGGTAAAATAGGCGGAGCCCAAAAGTATATTGAGATCATTCTCATGTCTAACTAGGATGGCAACGGAATTGGACGAGCGTTTTTGTTGTGGGCCTCGACAGAAAGAGAAAATTAAGTCGGTCTGTCGTGGAGCACCCTTATATTTTTTCAAGCCCTAGATCAGAATGAAGGCTAAGGCTAAAGTTCAAGGAAGAAACTTCAAGCAAGAAGTAAGGACGAATTAAAGATATATGCTCTGAAGATTTAGTCTTTAATAGAGTTGTACTTTAGTTTAAACTTATAATCTTGCCTTATTAGAAAACTTGAACCCAAAACCTATATAAAGGCATGTAATTCGACCTAGGGAAGAATATCTTACTCTCTAGCCTTCTTCCCAAAACCCCAACCGTTTTCCCCTTCTCATCATGTTCTAAACTTCCCCTAGGGCTACGAGTTGATTTGTAATGTAGTTGCAAGGATTGCATTTGTTTTAGGAATTTTTCTGTTCAATAAAATAGACTTCAAGTTTGCTTATTCTGGTTTTCAACATCTTGCAAGAGTATCGGGAGAGCATTGTAAGATTATACATGTACTTAATATCGGGAGAGTTAAGTATACGAAAGGAATAAGTACGGGTTCTCTAGTTTATGGTTGAACTATCTCGGACCTAAGGATAAGACGAGGTTAAGGAAGAATTCAACAACATCGGTGTTCATCCTTCGATTCACGCCGGGAGTTATCGTCAAAGACGTGTTCATCGACAGACTTGGACCTAGGGATAGGCCAAGGCACAGCAAGGATTCTTGCCAAGCTTGAAGTACAAAATTGTGTGATCGTTGTCGCGACTACAACAGACCGCTGCCGCGACAGGTGCTGCCGCGACAGGCGCAACAACAGAACATATATTCCTAGACTTTGTAACACCTACACTACTGAGCAATTCAATACCAGCCCATTCTCTCTATTCTGAATCCTTTACTCTTTTATTATCAGTATTCTTTATATTCTCATGACAAACATTTTAAACTATTTTTTTCCTCTCGTGCAGTAATTCCAGGTTAAAGCTATTGGCTCAGTCTTTGTGGAGACGATATCCGATACTTACGTATCACTTTACTACTTGCGTCGTGTACACTTGCACTACATTGCGATAGACACTTTTACACGCAACAAGTTTTATAGTTTAGGGTTTAGTAATAACCATAGATCAAGCAACAACAGAAGAGATAACCAACAGTAGACTCAGATGTATTAGATTCGTGGTTAGTAACAACCTCATGTAAATCCATAGATCAAGCAACAACAAGGGATAACCAAGCCACAATGATGATAACAGAAGCAAAGCACAGCAGAAGACCAGAAAACAAATTCAGGATAATAGACAGAAGAGATCAAGAAGATCACAACAAATTTACCAAAGAACATAGCACAAATATGGTAGAGACACAAATATAACAACTCAACAAATCATTAATCAAAAGGGATTCAGCAGAGATGTGAACGAACCTCAGAATCACAAGGAGAATAGATGCAACAAATCCACAATCATAACAGAAAAATAAAACAATCTTACCGGAGAAACACGAACTAGATAATTTGCATACATCCATAAAGAAAAAATATCGAACGAGATCATCACAAACGCCCTCTTTCCCAGAATCGAAGAAGCGGACCACCATGAATCGTCAAAACAACATCAATCGGCCGAAAAATTCACAAATCAAACGCCATAAAAGGCTCTGATACCATGCTAGAAACTCAGTAAACGAAGTGATTGGAGAAAATAAAAAAAGAATCTGAATGAGATGCTAAAACCTAATGCAATCAGAATAAAAAGGGCAAAAAGAAAGAAAGACGCGAAAGGTTGAGAACGACAGAAAAAAAAAGAAAGAAAAACAACCAATTTTTCATTTAACAATTGATAATATGGGCTTACAACTTATCATGAGAGTTGGGCTTTATATAGAACCCAATATTAATAATTATGTTTTAACAGAATGAACAAATATAACAAACTTAGGCTAACAAACTTATTTTGCTAGCTGGCCCATATTCAAGACTTATAAATATTACTCTAACATTGGGGACAGACGAATGTGTATATCTATACGTATACGTAGATTGCATGTATTTTTTATGAGGTAAATGTTGGGAACAGACGAATGTGTTAAAGCTTGAAGTTGCTTAATTTCCAACTATAAAACCAGTGGGACTGGGACAGGAGGGGTAGTCTTTGCCTCAGCTTTTGAGTATGAAATTGAGCGAAAGGCCGTACTGTGTTCAAAATTTGATAGGGAATTAGATTCCATGGCCATCATTAATTAATATCGAATCTTATAAATAAACAATGCACTCATACACATACATGCAAAGCAAAAAAAAAAAAAAAAAGAAAGAAAGAAAGGTAAAGATCAGATTGATTAATAGTTAATGGCAATAAAACAAAACTACATGCACGTGGGAGATAAACTGTAATCCCACTCAATAACTATACCTATAAAGCAATGATATAATATTTATCAAATGTTAACCTTACCTTGGCAGGATATTTCCTATGGATATACCCAAAAGTCCATGGTAAATTTGAATTCGTCAATGAGTCAGATACTTATAATTGAACTAAAAGTATTAAGATATAAGCCAATATTTATAACTCTAGGTTAAGAGTGCGACTTTATGATTCAGAAAAATAGGGTTCAAATTTTGAACACGCCATTACTAAAAGGGAGAAATCTTAAATTTTCGATATAAACTACAAGATAGAAATGAAATGTTAAAGTAAGATTAATTAATTATTTATCTTGATCCCATCATAATAATGGTGAAAGGGTGATAAATTTTTCTTGCTCCCATGGATTAATATCTTTTTGAGCACTAAAACCATCAATAATCGACAAATTAGTAAAGAAAGCTTATTGGCGAAGAAAAAACGCATCCACTTGAAAGTGAAAACCCTAATATGATATATAAAACAAAAAGGAGAGATGAGAGAATAATGAAGGAATAATAAATAAATAAACAAATAAACAAAAGCCATGTCCTTCCCCCACCCTAATCCCTTTATTTTTCTTTTCTCTTTGCTTTCTTGGCCTCTGGTAATCTTTCAGTGTGATTCTCCACCTTATTTTTGCTAAAGAACCTATCAACCTTTTGTAACTTAGAAAAAGAAGGAAAATTTAAGTATGGTTTTCCCATGGATTAATAGTAAATTAATTTTTGCACATATCGCTTCAGCTCAACTTGATTTATATTTCAAAATATAAGAAATTAAGATTGCTAAGTTTCTCTTAGGAGCATTTATTATGCAAAACTTCATATAAATTTATGTTCATTTCATCAGCGCTTTCGCATGGTTTGTTCCCGAGTAGGTATACAAGTTAGGACCGGTAATTTAGGCGGAGCCCAAAAGTATATTGAGATCATTCTCATGTCTTTGCTAGAATGGCAACGAGATTGGACGAGTTTTTTGTTGTCCCGATATTGATCAATAATTTTATCATAGAAAAATGTTTTAGTAGGTTAATTTATTTTATAACATTTTGGCTGCTTTATTTGTTTTATTATTAGTTTAATTTATTCGAAATATTATTGTAAGTAACAAAAAAAAAATTAAAATTGTATACATTTAAAATGTGAGAGCTTTCTTCAACTACCAAATATAAAAATGAATTATATTTTATTTACTTTCTTCAACTACCAAATATAAAAATGAATTATATTTTATTTAATATTAAATAAAATATACAAAGAAAAAACTCAACCACCGTTTATCACCCCCACTCAATCGAACCTACCACGACCCACCATTACCTGAGAGCTTTCTTCAACCACCAAATATAAAAATAAATTATATTATATTTAATATTAAATAAAATACGCAAAGAAAAAACCCAATCATCCCTACAGATTCGGGATGATTTTGTGCCTTTAAACCCAATTTTGAAGAAAATCAATCAAAAAGAAAGAGAAGGAAAGTAGGTGTCGTTTGACAGCAACGACGAACGAAAAAACCCCTACATATTAGGGTTTTATTTTTATAAAATTTGTATTTAATTCTAAGTAAAATATAATTTATATTTATTTTAAATTATATTTTATATTTAATGTAATAAAATATGTCAAGTCATATCAAAATATTAATAAAATAACTCAAAATAATCAAAATATGTTAGAAAATAAAGTTCAGTGAGTCAATTGATCATTTTGAAAGTTGAGTGACCAAAATAAGTTATAGAGCAAAGTTGAGTGATGATTTAAGTATTTTACCCATAATATTATATTATGGTTTTTGAGGATCTTATTTCTAAAAATAATCTTATATTGTCTGAATCAAACGTACTCTCAATGTTTTAACTAATAAGAGCGTGCTTGGATAGAAGTAGACCTGGCAAATTTGACCGAAACCCGAGAACCGAACCGATTTACATGAATCGAGACCCGAAATCGACCTGAACATGATGACCCGAAATTTGATCTGAAACCGAACCGAAATTGAACCAATTTTTAGTTGAACTGAAATGGACTCGAACCGAAGACAACCCGAAATAAATAAAAGATATTAATATAAATAAAAAAAGATGAGATATGAATAGCCGTACAACTCACCAAAAAGTCAAATGTATTGGCTTTATAAAGTCATATGTAGGGTGTAAAAACTGACCAACCTAAAAACTTGATTAAAACCGACCGATCTCCCATTGACCCGAACCGAAATAACCGAACCGAAAATAAACCAAATCGAAATGACCTGAAGCACAATAGAGCCAAACCGTCACAGAATTTGAACCGAATGATACCATACCCGAAATAACCGAAACCGAAATGACCCGAACCGATTGACCCGTTTGCCACTAGACAGAATAAATCAAGAAGATTTGTTTTTATTTATATTTTAATAGGGAATTTTTATATTCCAAACTCCTAGTCAAATTTCATTTAAATATGTATTTGTAGATTCCTTTTAACCTTTTTTATTTAATGCACATTGTTCCATTATAAATTAAAATATGGCTTTATTTGACCTATGCATACATGCATAGGTTAAGAGTCATTTAAGAGCTTGAATTAAATATAAGATTTTATTTAGAAAAAAACTTTACCATTTAAACGACTCTCATTTAATGCATTAGAGTTTAGGATTTATGATTTTATAGTTTAGAGTTTTAGAATTTAGGGTTTTATGGTTTATGGTTTAGTAATATATTAAATGAGAGTTTTTTCAAAAGAATCTTTCAATATGCTAAGTCATACCAAAATATTAATAAAATAACTCAAAATAATTAAAATAGGTTAGAAAGTAAAGTTCAGTGAGTCAGTTGATCATTTTGAAAGTTGAGTGACCAAAATAAGTTCTAGAGCAAAGTTGAGTGATGATTTAAGTATTTTACCCATAATATTATATTCTGATTTTTGAGGATCTTATTTCTAAAAATAATCTTACACTGTCTGAATCAAACATACTCTCAGTGTCTTAACTAATAAGAGCGTGCTTGGATAGAAGTAGACCTGACAAACTTGACCGAAACCCGAGAACCGAACCGATTTACCTGAACCGAGACCAGAAATCGACCCGAACATGATGACCCAAAATTTGATCTGAAACAGAACCGAAATTGAACCAGTTTTTAGTTGAACCGAAATGGACCCGAACCAAATACAACAAAAAATAAATAAAAGACATTAATATAAATAAAGAAAGATGAGATATGAATAGCCGCACAACTCACCAAAAAGTCAAATATATTGGCTTTATAAAGTCATATGTAGGGTGTAAAAACTGACCAACCTAAAAACTTGATTAAAACCGACCGATCTCCCATTGACCCGAACCGAAATAACCGAACCAAAAATAAATGAAATTGTAACACCCGAGTTTAGGGGTCGGGTGAAAATAATATTTTGGGTCTCGAGTTATGATTAAAATGAGATTATATATTATTTGGGCTTTGTGATTTCAAAACAAATATTATATGTTGGACTCAAATTAAATTAGGAATCAATTCCATGGATTTTAAATATGGATGAGATATGACATCTCATTAATGGCATTTTGGTAAATTGTAAAATGAAGGAGAAATAAGATGACAAATGGGTGTTTTATTTGAAAAGAAATGCTCATCTTCTTCATTCCATCATTTTTTGAAAACCTAAACCCCTCTTATCCCCTAAAGCACTATTTCATCAAATCTCTTCATCAATTCAAGGGCTCTCTTCGAGGTAATTGCATTTTTGAATTCTCCTCACGATTTCCAACATTTCCATAGCTTTAGTTTTCATAGAAATCATATTTTTGAGTTTTTGAAGTTTTCAAATTTGAAGAAAAGCATGAAACTTTAATAGCTTTTTGGGTTGTTTTTGATTAATAGAGTTGAGTTTTGATCTAACCTTGCCCAATGGATCATTATATCTCAATTTGGTTGGGTTTTATAAAGAATCCCGAAATGGGTTTTTAGGGGTATATTTAAAGTGTCAAAATTTGTGTTTTTGGAATGGTTTTGTGAAGAATTGTTGGGCTGATGTTATAGCAACTTTGGGTAGGTGTTTTTAGATGTTTTATGATGATTTTTGAGAGGTTATAGTGTTGGTTTGATGGGATTCCCGTAGCTACTGTTGTAGGTGATTTTTAGGAGTGGAAATTAAGAGTTTTTGAAGTGTTTGTGTGGGGAAATGAAGGGCTGATGGTTGTACAACATTATGATGATGTTTTGGACATGTTTTGGAGTGTTTTAAGTGTTTAAATTGGGAGGTAATGGCTGGGTTTTGCTGGAGTACGAAAATGAGATTATTTGGGAGGATTTCGGCTTTGAATTGTTGAGAAAATCTTAGAGAATTGAGAGCTGATGTGTAACAGTAAATTTGTGATTGATTAAGAGGTTAATACATTGCTTTTGATTGGTTAGAAACAGCGGATTTGGCCTTGGGAGGTTCGGGCACGATTCCGAAAGTTGTGGAGGCTTGGGTTGGCTTTGCTTGGTTTGCTTAAAGAAATATGGTGAGTGGTTAAATATTTTTAAAATGGTTTTGAGTATTTGGTTCAAGCATGTGAACCTAGGATGAGCTTGATAAACCCACCTAGAGTTGAGATTAGAGTGGTAGCCTAATCCCAAGCTTTGATTAGAGACTTTGGTTGTACTCTTTAAAGTGTTGATTTATGCCTCGTGTTTAATCGTGTTTATGGTGGATATGTATATGTTGTTATACGTGTAGGTTGAGGCATGGCTTGTTGCATTGTTATATGCATGTCGATGATAAATATGATGGGGATATACATGTGTATGAAATATGATGTGATATTTGCATTAATGTTATACATGTGGTGTTGACATGTGAAATGATATTATGAGGTGATTGTATGATCCGAGGATCATGGTGAGTACATGCTAGGCATGGAAATGTGGTTTGTGCATGACGGTAAGTCATGGTGAGTACGTGCTAAGCACGAAAGTGTTATGAAATGATATTGTGAAAGATTAATGAAATGTGTAGTATTGGCACTAGTATGCTTAGGTACAAATGATCGATCATTAGGATGTTTAGTGTGCACACGTGAGTCAAATGCGCGCGTGGTCTTGATAATGGTAGTCATCAAGATGGAGTACGGGTTCGCCCGAAAATCTTCTTATAAATATTAGTCGGTGATGAGTGGAATCTCATCGACGGGCGTGAGGATGAGTGGAATCCCCTCCGTGTGAAATGAGGTGTGAGGATGAGTGGAATCCCCTCCGCGTGAACGGTGATGAGTGTAATCCCACCGTCAGGTAATGGTTGTGTTGTTGGATGTGAGTTCCAACGGTTATCCGTGTATTCGAGTCATAGCTAGGTGCCAATATGGATTGTGGATTATGTTGCTCATATGTGGTTATATGTGTTTTTATATGTGTGGTTATGGACTCGTTGAGCATGACATGATATTGATACTATGATCATGCATCATTTATATTTTTGGCTCTTGCGGTTCGAAGGTAAGAACTCATGCATTCTACCTTGGTTGTATGCTCGTGCTTGGACCCTGCATTGTCGAGGTTTGTTTTATGAGCTATCCTCACTAAGCTTTTATGCTTACGCTCCTTTTTGTTCGACAATGCAAATCAGTAGCTTGTGGGTGGCAAGGACAAGGAAATGTCTCCAAAGGTTACTTTTGGTTAGCTCAAGTATGATCTTTAAATTGTAGATTGTAATAGTCAAGCAATGAGATAGGTGCTGTTGATGTGAATGCTTTGTTGTATGTTAATGTTGGTTTGGCTTTTGGATGCCTTGTTTGATTTGCAAACCTCGTTTTTATTGCATGTCTTGAATGCTTATATGTTTTGTTGGCTAAGGCATGTAACCTTAAAAACTATATATGCTCCCTTGTGGTGAATGTATGACCTTGTGTTGGATGCCTATCTTTGATGCTCAAGTGTTTGCCTTGTGAAGCATGAACCTTCAATGCTATGTATGATTAACATGTTGTTGATGTTGGTTCCTTTAATGTTTGATTCTTATATGTTTGATGTGTGTTAAACATGTTTGTAGAAGTGTGGTCTTGCCTTAGGTTTGTGCTTGTGTGTTGTGAGAGGCTTTAGTGGGGTTTTGGGGCATCCTTGTGCCTTAAAACCAGCTAAAACCAATCTGCAGGCAGAGGACGTTTCGAAACGGTCGACCCCGTTCTGATACGACCCCTTTATTTTTGGCCAGGCGTTTCGATACGCCTAAGGAACGTTTGGATACGATTTTGCCACTGGAAATCTGAGAATTTGACAATAAATTGATGTATCGAAACGGGCCTTAGCGTTCCGGAATGGTCTTCGTATCGTTGACTACGAGAAGTTGACCGTTGACCTCGTTTCGATACGGGTCACCCCTGTTTCGAAACGGACTCATCATGTTGACTTTGGCCAGTTGACCAAGTCACGGCGTTTCGAAACACCCTAAGGGCGTTCCGATACGGCCTGCTTAAAAAGGATAAATGGCTTGTTTTAAATGTGTTGTTTCGGATGGTCGTTATTATTATTGTTTGTGTTTTCGCTGTCATGTTTCACATAGGACTTAATAATGCATTTAGACAATATATAAATAAAAGGAATTTTCTAGGGTTGCTAACCGAGGTGGGACCTTAACGGGTTTCACATCGGTTTTCCCCGTGTAGCCAACTCGAGCCGGTCAAACGTCCGGACCGGGACGAGGGGGTTACAGAAATCGAAATGACCTGAAGCACAATAGAGCCAAACTGACACAGAATTTGAACCGAATGATACCAAACCCGAAATAACCGAAACTGAAATGACCCGAACCGATTGACCTGTTTGCCACTAGACAGAAGAAATCAAGAAGATATTTTTTTATTTATATTTTAATAGGGAATTTTTATATTCCAAATTCCTAGTCAAATTTCATTTAAATATGTATTTGTAGATTCCTTTTAACCTTTTTTATTTAATGCACATTGTTCCATTATAAATTAAAATATGGCTTTATCTGACCTATGCATACATGCATAGGTTAAGAGTCATTTAAGAGCTTGAATTAAATATAAGATTTTATTTAGAAAGAAAAAAAACGCTACCATTTAATGTATTGTATAAAACCTTAAAATATGCCATTGAAACGACTCTCATTTAATGCATTAGAGTTTAGGATTTATGATTTTATGGTTTAGAGTTTTAGGATTTAGGGTTTTATGGTTTATGGTTTAGTAATATATTGAATGAGAGTTTTTTCAATAGAATCTTTCAATATGCCAAATCATACCAAAATATTAATAAAATAACTCAAAATAATCAAAATAGGTTAGAAAGTAAAGTTTAATGAGTCAGTTGATCATTTTAAAAGTTGAGTGACCAAAATAAGTTATAGAGCAAAGTTGAGTGATGATTTAAGTATTTTACCCATAATATTATATTCTGATTTTTGAGGATCTTATTTCTAAAAATAATCTTACACTGTCTGAATCAAACATACTCTCAGTGTCTTAACTAATAAGAGTGTGCTTGGATAGAAGTAGACCTGGCAAGCTTGATCGAAACCCGAGAACCGAACTGATTTACTTGAACCGAGACCCAAAATCGACCCCAACATGATGACCCAAAATTTGATCTGAAACCAAACCGAAATTGAACCAGTTTTTAGTTGAACCGAAATAGACCCGAACCGAAGACAACCAAAAATAAATAAAAGATATTAATATAAATAAGGGAAGATGAGATATGAATAGCCACACAACTCACCAAAAAGTCAAATATATTGGCTTTATAAAGTCATATGTAGGGTGTAAAAACTGACCAACCTAAAAACTTGATTAAAACCGACCGATCTCCTATTGACCCGAACCGAAATAACCGAACCGAAAATAAACCAAATCGAAATGACCTGAAGCACAATAGAGCCAAACCGACACAGAATTTGAACCAAATGATAATAAACCCGATATAACCGAAACCGAAATGACCCGAACCGATTGACCCGTTTGCCACTAAACAGAAGAAAACAAGAAGATTTGTTTTTATTTATATTTTAATTGGGAATTTTTATATTCCAAACTCCTAGTCAAATTTCATTTAAATATGTATTTGTAGATTCTTTTTAACCTTTTTTATTTAATGCACATTGTTCTATTATAAATTAAAATATGACTTTATCTATGCATAGGTTAAGAGTCATTTAAGAGCTTGAATTAAATATAAGATTTTATTTAGAAAAAACTCTACCATTTAATGTATTGTATAAAACCTTACAAGATTCCATTGAAACGACTCTCATTTAATGCATTAGAGTTTAGGATTTATGATTTTATGGTTTAGAGTTTTAGGATTTAGGGTTTTATGGTTTATGGTTTAGTAATATATTGAATTAGAGTTTTTTTAATAGAATCTTTCAGGGTTTTATAATACATTGAATGATAGAGTTTTTTTCCTAATAGAATCTATATTTAATGCAAGCTCTTAAATGACCTTTAACCTATGCATGCATGTATAGGTTAGACAAAGCCTTAAAATATTATTTTATGGGTTATATTTTGATACACAAGCTGTGTAAAAAAATTTACACAACCCTTCTATAAAATTTAAAACTTAAATCCAAATTCTAACACCTTAAAACCTAAACCTTAAATCATAAATCCTAAATTCTAAATTCTAACTATAAACCTTAAATTCTACACCCTACACACTAAACCCTAGACCTTAACCTAAAATTCTAAACCGTAAAATTGAAAGGCATGTGTATCAAAATATTTTCTTATTTTATTTAATTTAAATTTACATGTTTTATATTTTATATAAGAGGAGTCTCAGAAAACTCAAAAACTTGTTAATTGGCTTTAGTATAATTACTTCATTTTCATTTTATTATTAAATCAGGTTCAAGTAAATTATTTTATCCTCCTAAAAAATGTCAAGGAAATCGTTTATCATTTTATCATTATACTAAATTTGAAAGTGTTTGGTCGATAAAATGCCTTCCATTTATTAAATTACGTTTGCCAATGGCCAATCATTGAATAGAGATTCTTTATTTTTTCGATGTTTCTATTTATGTCTCACACTAAAAATTAGGTTTAGAGTTTATGGTTTAAGGTTTGTGGTTAGGGATTAAGGAATTTAGGACAATGTGTATTCTTTAGAGTATAGGGTGTAGAGTGTAAGATTTAAAATTTAGGGTTAGGGCATATAATTTTATTTTTTAGTGTTGAGGAATAAAAAGAAGCACCGAAAAAGAGAATTTTATCCCCAATCATTATACCTCATGGCTAGATACGCACAAGCTTCCCCTACGCCACTACACGTCTTCATTGCTCGAACAAAAATCATCTACCTCATTTTAGTATTTTTTTTTATGTTCTAACACTAAAAAATTAAATTTTTAGCCATATCTTAAATTTTAAATCTTAAACTATACACCCTAAAAATACACCATACCCTAAGTTTTTTTAAACTTTACTTATAAACTCTAAAATCTAACCTTAAACCCTAACTCTTAAACTCTAAACCTTAATTTTAATTTGAGAGCATAAATAGAGATCCAAAATAGTAGAGGATTTCTATTCTTCCCCGCTCCTCCAGATTTTATCTTGCATGCTCGATCTCATGGATTGTATTGGCCCTGGGAGCTAATTTGTTTTAGTTCTATCTCTCCTTTTCTATTAAAAAGAATAAAAATCCTCCGTTTTTTATGCTTTTATTTATATTTTATATTAAAAAAATTAAATTTAGATTTTTAGAGTTTAAAATGCATGGTTCCTTGGTAACCTCTAGTTTGATCAGGGAAACCACAGAAAATGAATCTGCTAATGAAGGTTACAGATTCGGTCAAGAAGAAGAAACTTATAATATCGTAGCTGCTCATGGTTATTTTGGCCGATTGATCTTCCAATATGCTAGTTTCAACAATTCTCGTTCTTTACATTTCTTCTTAGCTGCTTGGCCTGTAGTAGGTATCTGGTTCACCGCTTTAGGTATTAGCACGATGGCTTTCAACCTAAATGGTTTCAATTTTAATCAATCTGTAGTTGATAGTCAAGGTCGTGTAATTAATACCTGGGCTGATATTATTAACCGTGCTAACCTTGGTATGGAAGTTATGAGCATTATTTAAAAGATCAAAAGCTGAGTGTATTCTTTAAGGTTTAAAGTTTAAAATTGAAAATTAAGATATAAAATTCAACTTTTTTTTCTAATTGAATATAGAAATGAACATTGTAAAATAACACAAATTTTTGTTGTTTAATTATGTTGGCTCTGGTTATCTCTTTTCGATGTTTCACGTGGTACATCCAATTCTCGCAGGTGTTTTTATGGTGAATCACATGGGTGAGCCATTATTTTTTTTAACAATACTAAACAATTAATTTTGAGAGAAAAAAATTATTTTTAAAAAATGTTTTTCAACTCAAATATAAAAGTTAAATTTTTTTTTTGCGGTTGAAAAAGTACTTTGTAGAAAGTTAGCAAATAGAAATTAGTTATATTTGTTAGACTAGTTAACTGAATTCTGTTAATATGTTAGTTAGTCTTAGTTGGCTTGTAAAGTTGTATAAATACATCACCTCTTGTAACTTTATTATTCATGTGAATATATCAGAAATATTCTCTCTATTTCATTCTTTTAACATGGTATCAGAGCCTTTTTTCTCTCTTGGGTCGTTTGCTTCTTGGGCCATTTCAGCCGTTTTTTTTCATCGGCTTTCTTTCTATCATTTCATTTTTTCCCCAAATTTTCCCCCCAAAATTTTCCCCAATTTTACCCGATTCATCGTCTTCATCGCATCAATCTTTCAATGGATACCATCGACTTCAATCACCCGTTATACCTTCACTCTTCTGATACTCCTGGAGCTCTTTTAGTGTCTCACAAGCTCATCGGCGTTGAAAATTACAGTGTTTGGAGTCGCTCTTTGCGAATTTCGCTGCTCGCCAAGAACAAGTTAGGGTTCATTGACGGAACCTGCAAACGCGATAGCTATGAGGATTCTTTGAAGTCCCAGTGGGATAGATGCAATGCTATCGTCCTTTCCTGGATCTTGAACACCGTCAGCCAGGAACTCTCCGCCGGTATCATTTTTACTTCCAACGCCTCACTTGTTTGGCTCGATCTGAAGGAGCGCTTTGACAAAATCGATGGATCGAGAATCTTTTTTCTACATCACCAGATTGCTACCATCACTCAAGGTGATTCTTCGATTTCAACCTATTTTACTAAGTTGAAATTACTTTGGGATGAATATACTGTGCTGGTTCCTTTCTCTTGTGCCTGTGCAAATTCTGAGAAGAATCAAGCCCACATTCTGCAACAACGGTTGTTCCAGTTTCTGATGGGGCTTAATGAGACTTACGCCGCCGTCCGGAGCCAACTCCTTCTTATGCAACAATTGCCCACGGTGAATCAAGCCTACTCTATGCTCATTCAAAAGGAATCTCAACGTTCGCACCTTGGTGTTATGAGTTCTTCGCTAGACTCGACTGTGCTGTGTTCCAATTCGCCTGCTCCTCGTCGACGATTTAGTGGAGTGTGTGATCATTGCAAAATCCGTGGCCACAAGAAGGAGAACTGTTTTCGCTTGATTGGATATCCTCCTGACTTCAAATTCACTAAACGAAAGGATCCTTCTTCTGCCATGACGGTTCTTTCTGAGTCTGCAGTTGATCCTTCACCCGAGGCTGTTGTATCTGGCCAACAACCGTCTTCTGCTCCTGTCTTCACACAGGCACAGTATGCTCAGATCTTGGAGCTTTTGACTAAGAATCCTCCTGGTGATTCTGTTGCGAATCTAGCAGGTAATGGTGCTGGTAATTTACCTGTAAATTCGTTTTTAACCTGGATTTTGGATGCTGGTGCTACTAACCATATTTCATGTGACTTTAATAGCTTGATAAATCCTGTTGTTTGTGCTCCTAATTCACGGTTTGTTCATCTTCCAAATGGTAAAAAGGTTCCCATCACTCATGTTGGTTCATTTGCTTTTAGTTCTGATTTTATTATTCATGATGTTCTCTTTGTTCCTGGGTTTTCTCACAACTTACTTTCAGTTTCTAAATTAGCTCAGGAACTTCATTTAATGGCCATCTTCTATCCTGACTTCTTTCTTTTGCAGGACCTCTTATCGGGAAAGATGAAGCTGATTGGTAAAGAACATGAAGGCTTATATCTTCTTGAGTCAGCTTCCTCCATTGGTTCGGTTCCTTTATATTCCTCTGTTTCACGTTTTAATTCTTTTCATTCTGTTTGTATGTCATCTATGGCTGATGTGACTAATCTGTGGCATGCTCGTTTAGGGCATGCTTCTTTCAATAAAATTCACAATTTATCTTTCTTTGATAACCATAAGTTTGATTCTAACTGTCTTCATAACTGCACTATATGTCCTCTTGCTAGACAAACTAGACTTCCTTTCCCTTTAAGTACTTCTAGGGCTACTGTACCCTTTCATACCATACATGTTGATCTTTGGGGCCCTTATAGGGTCTCTACTCATTCTGGTCATAGGTATTTCCTCACTATAGTTGATGATTTCAATCGAATATGTTGGGTGTACCTTCTCAGACTTAAGTCTGATGTATTTGTTCATCTTCAAACCTTCTTCACTTTAGTTAAAAATCAGTTTCAAGCCTCTATTAAAATCCTACGCAGTGACAATGGCACATAATTTTTTAATTCTAGTTGCTCTTCTTTATTTCTTTCCCTTGGCATCATTCATCAAAGCAGCTGTACTCATACTCCACAGCAAAATGGTATTGCTGAAAGGAAGCATCGCCATCTTCTCGAAGTGGCTCGTGCCCTTCGTTTTCAGTCCAATGTCCCATTGAAGTTCTGGGGTGAATGTGTTCTTACAGCCTGTTACCTAATTAACAGGCTTCCCTCTTCTGTTCTTCACTGGAAAACCCCTTATGAACTTTTGCATAATAAACAGCCTTCCTTATCTCACTTGCGTGTGTTTGGTTGTTTGTGCTATGCCACGACTCCTAAGCACACAAATAAGTTTTCTCCTCGCGCTATACCCTCCATTTTTCTTGGGTATAGTCTTACTCAAAAAGGATACATTCTTTTCAACCTGTCTTCTAATTCTTTTTTTGTCAACAGAGATGTTGTCTTCCATGAAACCATCTTTCCTTTTTTTTCTTTAAAACACACTTCTTCTCCTTTATTTCCTATTGATTCCACTGTTTCTGATGAGGATTTTTTGATTTTGTCTTCTCCTCCTCATTCTCCTACACATTCACTTAATCATCATTCACCTCCTATTTCACCTCCTCATTCTCCCAAAACTTCTTCACCTACTATTCCTTCAACTACACCTACCATTCCTTCAGCTACACCTCCTATTCCTCCAACTTTATCTACCAATCCCTCTTCTAATCATCCTTCAACTACTTCTCTTCCACCTTCAGATTCTCCTTCCATTGTTGTTCCTTCTCCTGTCATTCCTGATTCTTCTCATCCTATTTCTTCAGATTCTACTTCTATTCCTTCAGGTACACTTGACTCTTCTTCTGTTCTTCCAGTTTCTCGTAAGTCTTCTCGTGTCACTCGTCCTCCTACTTGGTTACATGATTATGCTTGTTCTTTCCAATCGACTTCTTCTTCTCCAGGTTTGGTTCCTCTTTCTTCCTCTTTTTCTTATTCTCATTTACCCTTGCGTACTCAATCCTTTCTCACTTCTACTACTTTTCTTGAGCCTCGTACTTATTCTGAAGCTATCAAACATCCTGATTGGATTAAGGCCATGCAAGAGGAAATTCAAGCTTTAGAGTCTAATGGAACTTGGTCAGTTGTCCCTCTTCCTCATGATAAGGTTCCCATAGGCTGCAAATGGGTTTATCGTATTAAGTACAAAGCTTCTGGTGAGGTTGAACGCTTCAAAGCTCGCCTTGTTGCCAAGGGTTACAATCAGCGTGAAGGAGTTGATTATGCTGATAATTTTTCCCCAGTTGCCAAATTGGTTACTGTTCGAACAGTTCTTGCCCTTGCAGCCCTTTTTCGATGGCCTCTATTTCAAATGGATGTCCATAACGCCTTTCTTCAAGGTGATTTGTTTGAAGAAGTGTACATGTCCTTGCCTGAAGGTTTCTGCAGTCAGGGGGAGCATATGGTATGTCGACTGCAGAAATCACTCTATGGCCTTAAACAGGCATCGAGACAGTGGAACATGAAGTTAACTGAGGCCTTGATAACTGCTGGTTATCACCAAAGCAAGTATGACTATTCATTGTTCACAAAGAAGCAAGGAGATAAAATGGTAGTCATGCTTATTTATGTAGATGATCTAATGTTGACTGGAAATGACATTGGATTAATCAAAGAGTTGAAGATGATTCTGAATAAAAATTTCAAAATGAAGGACCTTGGTGAATTGAAATACTTCCTTGGATTAGAAGTTCTGCGTTCTGAAGAAGGGATTTTGTTGAACCAGCGAAAATATGTTTTGGAACTCATTGAAAGTGTTGGGTTAGGGGGAGCAAAGCCTGCTTCAACACCACTGGAGCAGAATCAAAAGCTAACTACAACAGAGTTTGATGAGGCCTTACAGCAACAGTCTGATGATTTAATCCTTGAAGATAAGACAGCTTTTCAACGTCTGATTGGAAGGTTGATCTATCTTACACACACACGGCCTGATGTTACTTATGCTGTGCAACATCTCAGTCAATTCATGCAATTTCCAAAGAAATCTCACATGGAAGCAGCGCTCAGAATAGTCAGATACATCAAAGGTTGTCCTGGACAAGGAATTTTGTTGAAGAGTTCAAGCAAATGTCAATTGAAGGCCTACTGTGATTCAGATTGGGCCTCTTGCCCAATGACAAAAAAATCAGTATCTGGATTTTGTATTAAGCTAGGAGACTCTCTAATCTCCTGGAAATCAAAGAAGCAAGGAACTATAGCAAGATCATCTGCAGAAGCAGAATATAGAAGCATGGCTGCAACAACAGCAAAGATTGTGTGGTTAAGTGGTCTGTTGGAAGAACTTAAAGCTAATACAGTTAAACCAACCGTGCTCTACTGTGATAACAAAGCTGCCCTACAGATTGCTTCTAATCCAGTGTACCACGAAAGGACAAAACACATTGAGATCGACTGCCATTTCATCAGGGAGAAAATACAAGAAGGCCTCATACACACAGAGCATATCACCACAACAGAGCAGCTTGCTGATATTTTCACCAAGGCGTTAGGAATTCAGCAACATAGCTATCTTCTTTCCAAGTTGGGTGTTAAAAATGTTTTTCAACCACCAACTTGAGGGGGAGTGTAGAAAGTTAGCAAATAGAAATTAGTTATATTTGTTAGACTAGTTAACTGAATTCTGTTAATATGTTAGTTAGTCTTAGTTGGCTTGTAAAGTTGTATAAATACATCACCTCTTGTAACTTTATTATTCATGTGAATATATCAGAAATATTCTCTCTATTTCATTCTTTTAACATACTTTTAAGAGTAAATTATAATTTTAATCTTTATTTGTTATTATATTTATTTTTAATTTTATAATTTTTTACGAAAATATAATTATATAATTAATAAATTAATTTTTAGTTTAAAAATTGTATATATTTATTCATATCGTTTTTTAAATAAAATATTTTAAATTTATTATATTTTCATGAAACACATACAATTGTTAGAAAAATATGTATTTTTTTAATAAAATACTTTTTATATTTTTATTATAATTTAAGCTGATTTATATCATATACTATAATATTAAATAATTTGAATATATATATATATATATATAACATACAATATCATTTCTAAAATGATCATTTATCTTCTTAAAAACACTTTTTGACAACAATATTAGTGTGTGTGTTTGGAGGCACAAATCCCGATTCAACGGGAAAATATGCCTCGAACACTGTGCCAACATGTTTAGATTCAAAAATTCAAAATCAATTTTGGACCACAAATATGATTCTGAGAAAAACAAGATAAAAATATCTTTTACGTTTCGTCGTGATATATATACTATATTTTTATACAATCGTGATTTTTAAATAAATAAAAACTTCCAAACATAAATAAATTTTGTTTCACCGATTCTTCATCAGAATGCAGAAGTCTTGTTTCACTACATCACGTAACATGTTTTTTTAATTTTTGTTGTATTTCTATAGATAGTTATATAAAAAAGCAATTAGCTGATATCATTGTTAGTAGTACTTAAAATTAAAATTCTTTTTTATAAGTAATTTTTTTGGATAAAATACACAAATACTCACTAAACTACCTTTAAAAATACAAAATGATCACCGAATTTTTAAAGTTACATAATGGATATTAAACTTTAGTTTTTATTACAAAATGATCACTAAGCCGTTAACTGAGAGACATGGTATTTACGAATATTTGCATAATAAAATATTTAATCTTCAACATTTACACATTCAATCTATTTAGACATCAATAATGAGGGTTAAATTAGGAATAAATTTATTGAATGCGTCAATATGAAGGATTAAATGTTCTATTATTCAAATTTCTTTAACTGTCATGTCACACATTTAACAACAATTAACGGCTCAGTAACTATTTTGTATCAAAAACTCAAGTTTAATGTCTATTGTGTAACTTTTAAAAGTTCAATGGGCATTTTATATTTTTAGAGATAGTTTAGTGACCATTTGTATACTTCACCCTATTTTTTATGTTTTTCTTCCATAGTGTTATCTCTACCGGTTTTAATAATGTTGTATGACTTTTTCATTTTTTCTTTCTTTAATTATTTCCATTTGGGTACTTCACCCTATTTTTTTTATGTTTTTCTTCTACTCTACCTGTTTTAATAATGTTGTATGACTTTTTCATTTTTTCTTTCTTTGATTACTTTCTTTTTTTAATAATATTCTCGTTGGTATCTTCCGTAGGCTGAGGTCATTTGCTATATATATCCTCCACGGTAAAATGAAAAGTATAAAACTTATATTAATTATAATGGCTTTCTATGCAAGTTTTCTTTGTAAATAAATAATTTAATCATCTAAATAGACACTTAGAGATTCAAATTTTAAAATCACCGTGTAAGGCAGCATTATCTTATTTTCTTTTCTGCCGATATAGTGAAAGTTTTCATCCTTTACTCGTGGATATTTCTCGTTTGCGTTTTCACGTAAAGTTTTCTTTATTGTTTCACTTTTATTGTTCGTTTTTGGTACCTCTTTGCTATAACAAACTTGTATTAAAGCCTTTGTTTGCTCTTTCTAGTTCCGTTGCTGACAAAAATGAAGTATGATATTTCGCTATTGGATCATAACATTAAATTCTCATTGTAGTAGGTGAAGGTTTGAGACGTTCTCACACACTTGAATTTAGATGATGTGTTGATCGAAGGTCAAATACCAAAAAAATATTCTTTAAATAAAAAAGGCGTATCTCAAATCCACTTAAACTTATTACAACATGTTTTAAATGATGCGATGAAATAAAAAACATTTACTTCTCTACGGATGAGATTAGAGAAACTTTACGTGAATAAACTTATTTGTCCTTCAAAGACACCAGATTAGTGTTAATAATTGCGCTAAATTATGCATATAAATGTGTTGCAAGCATTGATACTTGTAAGGCCAGTCAACCAGCCCCGATGGATTACTTCATTATCTTCTCTGCCTTTGGTTTTTGCAGCTTCATTGTCTATCTCGTTCACGTTCTGTGGCTCAACGGAGAGAACCGTCGACTGTTTCTCCGAAGGCAAGGGATCGAAGGTCCCTTGCCCGCTCTACTTTTGGGCAACGTTCCTCAAATGAAGCGGATGCTTCCCTCCCCAAACATGCTTCCCTCTCAACATCGTTTAATGAATCTCTTCCCTTATTTTACGCAGTGGACTAAACGATACGGTATCTGTACTTCATAGCCTGAATCCTTGTTCATTTCTCACAATGAATTATCCACTTATTAAACGTGATTCTGGAATTTGAATCCCACAGGTCAGTCCTTCTTGTTTGCACTTGGGAGGTCACAGTTCATGTATGTAGCTGACACTTATTTCGTAAGAGAAATCAGCAGCTTTACGTCTTTGGATATAGGGAAACCTGCTTACCTACAGAAAGATCGAGGAGCTTTGCTAGGGAAGGGCCTTATCACTACAAATGGCACAGCCTGGTATTATCAGAGAAAAACCCTTGCTCCCCATCTTTTCATGGACAAGGTCAAGGTACAAAGGTTTAAGCTTTGTATTTAAATACGAGACATTATCCACTTATTGTACGAATAACTTGTGGGCGTAGGATATGACAGAGCTAATGGTGGAGTCCGGTGGGGAACTGGTGAAGACATGGGGGAATATAATTGAAGCTAATGATGGGGTTGCAGACATCAGAGTGGATGACTATGTAAGAAGCTTTACTTCTTATGTCATTTCGAAAGTGGCGTTCGGAGATGAGTGGGAAAAGGGCATGCAAATATTTCCAAAATCTCTAGCTCTCATCAATGCAATGAGCTCGCCAACAATACTAAGTGGTATCCCTTTCTACAGGTAGTTTGTTCTTTGTTGTTTACTGTATCCACAGCAATTTGAGTTCAAAAATCTCTTGTTGATTCTTTATTTTTGGACCACATGTTAGATATCTTCCCACTAAAAACAATAGAGAGATTTGGAGGCTTCAGAAGGAGATTCATTCGATAATAATGGGGATGGTAAAGAAGCACACTGAGAGAGACCAGACCGGCTGTAAAGACTTGTTGACAGTGATGATTGAAGGCTCAAAAGGTAATGTTGAGCCATCTATAACAGCAGATGAGTTCATAGTCGACAACTGCAACGACATCTGCATCCCTGCCTCCGAAGTTACTGCGGTTTCCTCGATATGGGGCCTGATGTTGTTGGCTTCACATCCCGAATGGCAAACGCGTATTCGTGCTGAGGTTTCAGAAGTGTGCAAGGGTGGCGTGCTGAATTACGACATGCTTCACAAGATGAAAGCGGTACGTTATGTGACTAAGGCCTATGGCTAATTGGCTATCAATTCTTGCTTCAAACTTGAAACCAAAAATTGTCTACCTCTTTATTGCAGCTAAAAATGGTGGTTCTGGAGGTGTTGCGACTTTATCCGGTAACAGCATTCGTTTCAAGGCAAGCCTTGCAAAATGTCAAGTTGGGTGACGTGGAAATCCCCAAAGGGGTTAATATATGGTTATGGTTGCTGGAATTGCACACTGATCCTAAATTCTGGGGACCTGATTCAGAAAAGTTCAATCCCGAGAGGTTTGCCAAAGGCATTTCCAGAGCATGCAAAAGTTCTCAAGCCTACATTCCTTTCGGTTTAGGGGCTCGAGTGTGTCCGGGGCAAAGCCTTGCCATGACTGAAATGCAGGTGTTGTTTGCACTCATAGTCTCCAACTTCAGCCTCACCATCGCTACAAGCTATCGCCACTCGCCGCAATACGCATTGCTGATCGAGCCGGAATTTGGTGTAAATCTCCTTATTCGTAAGATATGAGCTCCATCTGCTCATCCTATCAGTCATGCTCACAATAAACTACACCATTATAATATGTCGGTTTTCTTATAATCTTTTGTATTGTACCCTGTGGCACGGCAGTGCAATTACCTACGGAGTTGATGCATTATTAGTGTAAAAATATTCTATAAATAATGTTCAGATTATTTCAAGTATATCATATATATATATATATATATATATAATATATTTGATATTATAATGTTAAAAAATATCATATAATAATAATAATAATAATAATAATAATAATAAGGATAAAGGGTACTTTTGCCCCCGAGTTCGACCCAAAAATGCAATTTCACCCCTTGCCGAAAAGTGCACTCAATGTGGCCCTCCAGTCCAAGAAATCGATCAAATTAATCCTTTGACCAACGTTGACCGTTACGGTGTTGACATGGTGGTTAACGGTGATGACGTGGCAGTCCATGATGTTAACATGGTGGTCAACGGAGCTGACGTGGCAGTACACGTGGGATGATGACGTGACAAGAGGGGTTGAATTGATTATTTTAACCGAACTCGAGAAAAAAATTAATCATGCCCTCGAATTTAGTTAAAATAATCAATTCAGCCCCTCATACCACGTCATCATCCCACATGTACTGCCACGTCAGCACCGTAACAGTCAACGTCAGTCAAATGGTCAATTTGATCGATTTCATCAACTGAAAAGCCACATTGAATGCACTTTTCGACGAAGGGCGAAATTACATTTTTGGGTTGAACTCAAAGGCAAAAGTACCCCTTTAGCATAATAATAATAATAATAATAATAATAATAATAATATATTATTTGATATTTAAATTTGGTTTCATGATTCTAATTGGTACTTATAATATTTCTAAATTCATAGTTAAATTTAACTTTAATACTTATAATTTTTTAAAATTGATACCTAAACTTAGTTTCACCCTTGGTACCTTTTATAACAACGTCAATCAGTTTAATGTGCTTAAATATGCGAAAAAAAAGTCATTTTCGTATGTCAAAATGTGTGAAATAAGTTTTTTTAATAGAAAATGTGTGAAATAACTCTAAATAATATATTAATAATTTGAAATGATTTTAAGAGTAATTGGATTGGGGCTTATAACCGAGATGAACTGGATCTAGTGTGATCAAGCCCATAAAATACTGACACCTAAACCCAACCATACTCTAGGCCCAGCCGATCATCGAATGGCGACGATAAATCATTGTTAACAACTCCGTTCTCCTCGTTCACAGATTTACAGCTTCCAAAGCAAAGAGAAACAGTGGTAGAGTAAGAATCAGAGGAAGAGAAAAGAAGGAAAGGAAGATGAAGAGGTGGTTCGATCCATGGCCTGTTTTCTTCAAGAGAGAGTTCAACTGGACCTGGCCATTCCTCGTTGGTTTCGCTGTAACCGGAGCCATCATCACCAAGTTCTCCCTTGGTCTCACCGGTAACATCTTTTCCTTTCCATTTCTACAATACGTTGTTTTATACGCCCTGTATACGTATAAGCATACTGTTCTTATCTTTTATTAATCACTTTTTCTTTTTTGCAGAGGAAGATGCCAAGAACTCGCCTTTCGCCCAGAAGCACAAGAGGTAAATAAGCTCTAGATTCGGATTCCGTGATCTTTCTTTTTGAAAATAATAATAATAATTGATTAAACAAAGGATCGGATTAGTGTTTGGCTCCTTCAAAGAGATTTGAGAGAATTTGCTGGGTTTTTAAATTATTTCGTGACTGGGATCTGATAGTGGTATTTATGGTGACATTATTTTGATAATTGCAATATGTTTAATGTTTACTTGTCTTTAAAGTTGTGGAAGTGCATCATTTCACCCTGTTTAAACAACGTACATCGTGCAGATAAACTGTTTGAACATCGAAGAAATCTTGTATTTTCTTACAGATAATCATGATATTTTTTATTAACAAACAAAATTCATGGCATCAATGCTCGCCGTAAGGAACAGAAAATTAAAATAGCAGCACAAAATTCCCATATTCAATGGTTATGGTTTCTTCTTTTTTGTTGTGTATGTTGTAATAAAGATCAATGTGATAATGTTCTCGCCAGCAGTGTGGATTGATGATCACTGTTTGGAAATTCCTAGCCTCAATCGGAAATCTTCCACCATTAGCGGAAGTCCGTCCCGCAACGTGACTTGCGGCGCCCAATTTAGCAACTCTTTCGCCTTTGTGATGTCGGGTTTTCTCTGCCGTGGATCATCTGGAGTGTTCTCCACCATATTTATCTCCACCTTAGGATTAATTAGCTGCACCATATGCAAAACAGGATTTGAGAGAAGAAAAAACATGTGATTTCATGATGATAATGCTGAACTCACCTCCTTAACTGTCTCGGCGAGCTCGAGCATCGTAAATTCACCTAAAACAGTACAAAAAGCATCTAAAATCAGAAAATACATGAACATGACAACAGCCATGAGCCAAAAAACCTATTCACAGTGATAGTTGGAAGACCTGGGTTCCCAATATTGATAGGACCAGTGCTCTTCCCCTCCATGAGCCGAGTAAGGCCGTCAACCTACACATATATATATGCAAATACTATAATTTATTCAGGTAGAGGGAGTTAAAGCTAGCCAAGGGTTTCACAGCTTCGGCATACCATATCGGAGACGTAACAGAAGCTGCGAGTTTGAGACCCAGGTTTCTGAACTGTCAATGGTTCACCACTACAGAGTGCAAAAGGAGGGTAATGAAATTGCTAACAACAATACAGGACATTAAAACAAAACATTTACCGAAGTGCTTGAGCTATGAAATTGCTGACAACACGGCCATCATCGATGTTCATCCGTGGCCCGTATGTGTTGAAGATTCTAGCAATGCGAATCTCTAGGGTAAATGATTAAAGGATAATGTCAAGAACAATAATTATAGGGTAACTTTGTATAGGCAGACCAAGGAAATTATACCTATCCCATGTTGCCTATGGTAATCAAACATTAGGGTCTCAGCCACACGCTTCCCTTCATCATAGCAGCTTCGAACCCCTATACGATAAAGGAGCCATTCAGTGCCAAAGTAGTGCTCTCAGACTTGAATTGAAGAAACTTACCGATTGGATTAACATTGCCCCAGTATGTTTCTGGTTGTGGATGGATAAGGGGATCTCCATATACCTCTGAAGTTGATGTGAGCAAGATCCTGTGCCGCGAAATCCGAATTAAGTCGAGCCGGTGTAAATAAATTTATAATGAACAACATCCCCTAACCTTGCTCCAACTCGCTTGGCAAGTCCCAGCATGTTTAGTGTGCCAATGACGTTTGTCTTTATTGTCTATGGAAATGTAAGATTTAAGAGTTAAGATTTAAGAAATGTTCACAAATTCTCAAAAGAACAATCAGAACACACCAACACCGACCTTCACAGGATTGTATTTGTAGAAAATTGGAGAAGCCGGGCACGCAAGGTGGTAAATCTGATCAACCTCAACAAACAACGGCTGGGTAACATCTGCCAATGAACTTATCTCATACGATTCAGAAAAGTTCATAAAAATGCCAAATTTCTCAAATTTTCAGTTCAAGTCTAAGCGCAGATGGTTAAAAACCATAAAAAGTTACCATGGCGAATAAGCTCAAATCTTGGATGATCTATCCACTTTCTAAGATTGTCCTTTGATCCAGTGAAGAAATTATCGACAACAATAACCTAGTATAATCATGTAGAACATGATAATCTTAGTACATGGGTCAAATACTCGTATTAATTTAATGTGGTAAGAAAATTTACCAACCTCATTTTTCTCATTTTGCATTAATTTGTCAACTAAGTGAGAACCAATAAAACCAGCTCCTCCGGTAACCAAGATCCTCATGTTGGCCTGTCGATAACAGTAAAACAGAACATTATAGACAAATAAACAGAAAGGTGTTTAGTATCAAATTAAATGACAAAAAAACACCTGAAAAAACTTAGAAAAGCGCAATGGAGATGGCAAAGGTGGTGGCTTTGAGGTTGTTTGCTGTTCCTCATTGGATGAATCTGTCGCCATTGTTCGGATCTCGCGTTTTAACTCAATAACCTGCTAAAGAAGGGGACTTGATTGAGGAAAAAGGACCCAAAAAAACAAGTGAAAGATATAAATTTTTTTCATGGATTAGAAGGGGGGAAAGTTCTGGTTTTTTAGATGAGAGATTAAAATAGAAGACCTGATTAAGAATTCGAGGCAATAATCAAACAATACTATTGAAGTGAGGTCGATCTCTTACATACACAAAAATAGCCTTACTTATAGCCTAAAGAATGGTTCAATAATTCGAAACCTCATCCCCCCAAATAAATTTTCAAAAAAAAAATACAATTTTGTTAAATCGGAAAGCCTTCAAGATTAGAAAAGCGAAAGCTTTAAATGATGGATACTCGATAACAAGTTAACAGCCATAGAACAACACAGATCACACACAAAACTGAATCAAAATCCCAGTTTTTATTTATCTTTTGATTTTCGATCTTGATTACCTAAAACAAACGCGATTGAAGGATGGGGATTTGGTTTTTTGAGATTAGAGAATCGAGCGATTAGGAATGGGTTAATCAATAATTAGTCTGGTTAAGTAAGTGAATTTAAAGTGTGTTTAAGGGGCATAATTGAGGGAGATTAGTATAAATTATAATTATCAGAATAATTAATGGCGGATTCTTTGCGTTCGCGTTTTCAAGACAGAAATACGACATGTCTTCTCCTTTTACGTGAGCTGTCCCTCTTGTAAGTTGTAACTTGAAAGCTTGCGTACGTATCTGGTTGCTGCCACGTGTACAAGTCAACGTGAAAGTGTCTAATGTAACACAAAATGAAAAATATTTTTAAGAATGATTTATTTCGAAATATGAGGTTACTGGAAACATTTTCGAGAATTAGCGGGCAGAATTTGATATTATATAGTACTATTTTGACAAATAAATTAAGAAAAAATTGATAATAAATTGTATTTTTCACTAGTCTCGGAGTTCTGTCATTGCTAGGGGAGTTTATGGTAGGTTAATTGTACCATTTAATATAAATGGTTGGTTAATTGTTATAGCGTTTATTAAACCGTAACTTACCATTAAGAAACGGTTAATTATTAAATTTTTAAACGGTTAATTGTTATATCAGTTAACCGCTACTTAACGGTTTGGTTACAGATCAACATGTGACCTATTATAATTTTTTTTGAAAGCTAAGGTGCTTACAAGTAGTACATGTTTTAAATATACTCTCAATCATTTGACAATGCATGCTCAATCACCCTGATGCAGCTGATGGTGCTCGAACTCGTGACCTCTAGAAACAATAACTATTATAATTGTTTTAAAATGTTCACTAATTTGTTTGAGAATAATGAAATTACCTATCAGATAAATGTTGTATTAAATTTTTTAGACAAAAATATTTAAATAAAGAATTTCTAACCACAAACTTTATTTTATATCTAAATAATTTTATAACGGTTAACCAAACGGTTAACCATCATTTTTAACGGTTGGTTAACCGTAACCATTTAAGCTTTAACGGTAAATTAATTAACCGATAAAATTTAACAGTTATACCGATTAATGGTTACGGTTTATTTGCACACCCCTACTTAGAACTTATATGTTATAAAATTTTCTTAAAAATTAAGAAATTTTACACAGAGTACGTTTAACAATAATTTTATTGTTTCCATGCACTTTTATTTGTAAATTACTTGACATGATTAAGTTAATAAAATAAATAAATTCTGTTAACAAAATTATTCAAATTAATGTTTAATATTTAGCTTACATTATCCGAGAAGTAGGTGGCAATAGCATTTTCATCAAAATTTTCAAATATTAATCACATTGATGATACTACTTTACCGCATTTCAAAAATGTATAAAAATTAGAACGAATAAAAATCTAGCATTTAGAGAAATTTGGGAGAAGAACTGAAGTTTAGAACATTAGGCTTTTGTCAGTGAGAGAGAGGAAAGTTTTATTAAACCTGTTCTACATACAACTTTACTTTTTTGCCATCAATTGCTCTCTTCTACCATCATCACTTTGCATGGAGATAGAAGAGATAACTACTCGTTACTGGTGGCAAAACTCAGAGAATAGAAGAGGAATTCACTAATGTGCATGGTTTTCTTTATGTGCCCTTGAAGATGATGGTGGCATGGGCTTTAGAGACTTATCAAATTTTAATGTGGCTCTACTAACAAAACAAACTTAGCGTATTCTTAAAAATCTTCATTTTCTTATAACAAAAGTTTTTAGAATCAGATAATTTTTCAATACAAATTTTCTCAATTCGATATTTGGTGACAATCCATCTTATACTTGGTGTAGTGTTTGGAGTGCAAAAGGGCTCATAGAAAAGCACTTAAAGTGGAGTATATGGGATCGGACTCATGTTTTTAATTGAGAAAAATTTTAGCTATCGAGAGAAGTTGGTAGACATATTAAATCTCTAAGAGTTGCTGATTTGTACACTCTCAAAGACCTTATGCTACAGGGCTCGAATGCATGGAATGTGGAACTAATCACAAACATGTTCAACAAGCAAGATGCTGCTGCAATTCTCAGCATCAATTTGTCAGATTTCCAGCTTCATGAGAAGCTTGTCTGGAGAGAAGAGCAAATTAGCCTATACACAGTTCGCATTGGCTACATGATGCTATTCAATCAAAGTCGCACAACATTTGAAGAAAAGAGGATGTTTAGGTAAGTTTGGAGTATTTAGTGCTCTTCCAATGTTAGAATTTTCGTATGAAAATCTTAATGGAACTGTTGCGACTAAAAATACCGGTGTCACTTAGAGGAACCGGGTTTTAAAATGGGTGTTGAAAATTTTAGTCAGATTTATAAAAATAGAGGAGTCGCCACCGGCCATTTAAAAGATGGTAGACCGGACACCGAAATAAAACCAGAGATTTAAAAGGGTTCGGGAGTCGGTTACACGCGAGGAAGGATTAGCACCCTCGACGTGCCCAAAATTGGTACCAAAAACATTACCGCTTAATTAATATTAAATTTTACAAATTAAAGTAACGAATCATATCGAAATTTGGTTATATGAGCGAGTGAATTTTAAAGGTCTTAATATTCGAGAAGGAACGTCCGAACCACCACCACTACGACTGGTACTGGCCTCGTTCGTTCCCGAATATAAAAGACGCTCGCATTGCATTTTATAAGTTCGAGATGCAACTTAAAAAAGATCATAAACGGGACATACAAATATACGCAAAGCCAAGCAAAAGGTATAAAAACATAAGAAGGCATAAAAGATATAAATATATGCATACATTACATACCGTATTATTCATGCATCATTCAACATATATAAAACGTATAAATAAAACATGGACTAAAATCAAAGGAATATAAATACTAAGCAAGAAAATTAAAATGCATGAGATGTAACAATACTATGCTGAAAAAGACTAAAATGAACATAGGACAGACTCTGAGGACTGAAAATATAATAAACCTAAAAATAAAACTAATTAAAATGCGAAATGGGACCCAATCAAAAGGAAATGAAAAGCCACAGGGACCCAAACGGTAATATTCCCCCTTCGAAAACCGATTAAAACCAAGTTGGGGACCAAATTAAAAACGCCCAAAACACAAGAGGGACTTCGGGAAGAATTTTAAAAAGCGGAAGCCCACCCTCGCGCAATTAAAGTGACGCGGAAGGGCTTATAACGCGATTAAACCAGTTTTAAACTAACAAAACCCTATATAAACTAAGTTTAAAACTTTTTGACCCCTTTTTTTTCTTTTAAAACCCTAAACCGAAATAGCCTCTCCCCTCTCTGGTTTCTCTCCGGCGCCGCAAAGGGATTTCGGTCGCCGTTGTCGGCGCCGGAACCCTAAAAAACCTTATTTTTTTTTAAACCAAAACAGAGAGCCCCTTTCCTTTTTTTTAAAAACCAAAAACGTTTCTCTTTTTTGTAAAAACAAAAAAAAACGAAACTAAAAGAAAAACCACAAACCCTACCCTTTTCGTGTCACCGGCTCACCATGCATAGCTTCCGAGGGAGCCAGAAGGCTTATCGCCGGCAACGGACAACAGCGATGGGGATCCCGACTCGAAACGGAGGTAAAAAAGAAAGACTCTTTACTGTTTTTTTATTTTTGAGTTGCTTCTTTTGATGCTTGCAATGAAAAGAAAAATAGAAAAGGATACCTCAGAAGGCTTTTTCACTGTTATTGATTTTTTTTCTCTTTCAAAAATCCTCCCTTTACAATGGCTTTTTGGTTCGGATTTATATCTGAAAGATTACATTCGAATATGAAAAAGAAATGGTTGACTTTGTGCTCGATTTATTGTTTTTTGTCTTTTTCTCTGTGATTCTGATCTCTGATGCTTCTGGTTGATTTTTGTGTTTTGTTTCGTTCCGGTTTTGGGTATCTGACGTCCTTCTTTTTGCTTTTCTCTGTTGGTCTTGGCCGAAATGGGGAGGGACAACGGCGTGGTGGTGGCAGAGGAAACAGAATCGTCAGACGCGTGGTCCTTGCACGCGCGCGTTGGCAGACGAGGAGCCGAGCGTGGGCGTGTGAGGCTTCTGGAATTCCCCGCGTCGATCCGAGGCCGTTGGATGGACCCCGATCTAACGGCTACGAGGAGAGCGGCGCTAGGGCAATGGGGTGCTTGCTAGGGTTTCTTTGACGCGGTTGATCTGATCCGTTGATCAAGCCCTCGATCCGACGGCTGTGGGACTGCGGCGGCTGCAGAAAGAAACACCGAGCAATTAGGGTTTTTTTATTAGGGTTGTTGTAAATGCTTACCGGGCTCGGGCCTAATGTATTTTATTTTAGGTTATGGACTGTATTAATTAATTAAATATATTGGGCTTTTATTTATTTATGTTTCATTATTATTTATCTTCTCTATCTTGTTATAATAATAATAATAATAATAATAATAATAATAATAATAATAATAATAATAATAATAATAATAATAATAATAACTAAAGATATAAGTAATAATCATAATAATAATGAATAATGATAATAATAAAAAACGATGATGATAATTAATATAAGATAATAGTAATATTATACTAATACTAATAATAATACACACACTAATATATACCATAGTAGCAATAATAATAATACTATAATCTTTACTTTTCCTTTTTTTTCTTTTTGCTTTGTTTTTTTTTCTTATTATTTTCTCAAGAAAAATTATTTAACAACCCGATAAGTCTTAGATAGACACGAATTAAAGGAGTTCGAGGTCCGGACAAAATTAGTGATTACAGCTGCCCCTCTTTGCTTATACTTGTGGAACAAGAATAAAGCAAAGACCATAAGCACTAATTTTGTCCTACTTCCCTGTTGGTCGGTTTACTCCTGACGCAGCCATGCGGTTCCAAGTAATTCCTCTTCCCAAAGCCTTCCAATCGTGAGTTCTCCCTCCGGATGCCCCAAACAGGTAGACAGAGAGTTTTTTTTTTTTTTTTGCAGATTTCCATTCTCCAAGTGCCCGAACGGATAGACGGGTTCTATTCTCCAAGTGCCCGAATAGATGAGCAGATTCCAAATATCTTTGTCTTCTCTTTTCCGTAGGAACAACCTAGTCATTCAAACAACTTTGCCTTCCCTTCGCGGTCTAAAAGCACGTTGTCCATTTCGCGGTCAAAAAGCAAGCTGAAACTCCAAATATTTTTGCCTCCTCTTCGCGGCCGAAAGGCGAACTTGGGCGTCCAAGTGGATTTGCTTTCCTTTCATGGTCGTAAAGCAAACTGGTCATAACTAAATCTGTCCAACTTCCCTGTTGGACGATTTACTCTCCTAGAGCTGCAACGCGCTACACTGAGTAATTTTCTCTTTGAAGCCTTAAGAATATGAGTTCTCTCTCTATAGAACTCATTTCCTTGGCGTGCTCTTCAAGTGACAGTTCTTTCTATATAGAACTCTCGTCCTCGTATTTCTGAAATTAAAGATCTCCAAGTCCTCTCCTTGTAGGACCCTTCGCTTTCGAGATCTTGAAGCCTTAGGATTCTGAGTTTTTTTCTCCACCAAACTCCTCTTCCTTAGCATACTCTTCGAGTAGTAGTTCCTTCTCTATTGAACTTCCCTCTAAAATCAAGGATCTACAAGTCCCCTCTCTGTAAGACCCTCCACTTTCGAGATCCTGAAGTCGCAAGTTCTTCCTATATAGAGCTTGTTTGGACCCTTTCTCTGTAAGATCCTTTATCTTGAAATCTATCAACAAGCTTGAAAGCTTTCATCTAAAATCCTTGAGTGGCGAGTATGAAGACTTCGCCTGACATTCTGGAGCGGCGGCTTTAAATCTTCGCCTGAAATCCTTTTAGTTCTCGCTTTATCGTTTTCTTTTCGTCCCGAGAGGTATTCAATTTGTCTTTCAAAAATCTGTGTGAAGGGATAAAATTAAGAAATTTTGATCTTTTTAAGGAAAATATCCTTTAGGAAGGATAAAATTGAGAAATTTGAGTTTTTAAGAAAAACACCCTTTGGGAGGATAAAAATTGAGAAATTAAGTTTTGAGGAAAACGACCTTTTGGAAGGATAAAAATTGAGAAATCAAGTTTTGAGGAAAACGACCTTTTGGAAGGATAAAAAATTGAGAAATTTGAGTTTTGAGAAAAACAACCTTTTGGAAGGATAAAAATTGAGAAATTTGAGTTTTAAGAAAAACATCCTTTTGGAAGGATAAAAATTGAGAAATTTGAGTTTTGAGGAAAACGACCTTTTGGAAGGATAACAATTGAGAATTTTGAGTTTTGAGAAAAACGACCTTTTGGAAGGATAAAATCGAATTTTAAGAAAACCATCTGGAAGATTAAAATCGGGGGTTGGAAGGATTTTAGAAATCCGAATTACGCAAGTCGAAGGACTCTTGACTCTTGTGAGATCCGCTTCTCCTCTCATGAAGCTGTAGATCTATTCTTTTACCGATCTTCAAATGTCTGTTTAAAGAAAACCAAAATGCTATGATGATATGGTTTAGTATGCTCCTAGCATGGGTGACATCTAGCTATCGATGATGCATGAGCATATTTCCGGATGCAAAGATGCATGTGTTTACGAGAATGCAAAGATGCATGGATTTAGTTTGTCTTCATTTCTTAGGGTTAGTGGTCGTTGTCTTGGGACTACAACCATCCATCAATCTTGTGTCTTGAGATATCTGGCCCCTAAACTTCTGCCGCTCGTTCTTCGTTCAAATATTCGAGTCGAGTGACTTCGGTCGTACTCTAAATCCTTTATGGCCTTGTGTCATCTTTCATATACTTCGGTTTGAACCTTTTTACGCGAGAATCTCAGTTTCCCCATGGACAATGGTGCCCCATCATGGCAATTTAGCCTCACCTGACTCTTCATCATTCCTCCTCACGTCGTGCCCCTCAACCTTTGGGCCTTGCTGATGCACTTATCTCCGAAGTAATACAGAGAGATCTCTTGGTTTAAAAAGTACCAGTTTATGGATTGTCATTCTAATGAAGAATGCCTCTTTTGATTACCATACAGAACCTTGAAGTCAAAATTCTAATTAAAAGAAAAATAGAATAGGATGCCCCGGATATCAAATGCAAGAGCGTCTTAGATCCTACTTTCTGATGATCAGCTTGAGTCAATGGAGACTCTGAATGTTGTGGCGATATGCGAAGTTGTGAAACCTTTTCCAAATCGCTCGGTTCATTCTCATGATTATGGTATTTGCTTAATTGGCTCGATTACTATTCCTTCTAGTTCTCATAATGTTTCTCCGTATGCTTTCAAAAAAAATTAGCCCATTGAATAGAAAATGTCACTCCAAGAATTTTAAATGTAAGCATGTGCTTCTGATTACAATTAGTATTGTGTCAGTGTCCTCAAGGATTCACATCCGAGACTTATTCGGTTTGCTCATTCGTTTCTTTTTTCTTAGGGGAATTCAAATCGTCACAGTCCTTTGTCTTGAGGATACTGATGGAGCATACAACAATACCTCGAGTTACTCGGCATAGTCACAACTTGAAAATATTACCATCACTCATGAAGCGAAGGGTTTCGGGCTTTAGCGGAGTGCCCCAAGAATTCCACACTCGTATCCGAAAATGCCTATTACCAGGTTTCGAACATTGGAGTGCTTTTCGATTAATGCCTATTACCAGGTTCTGAAATTTTATTTTGTTTTGAAACAGTATATATTTTTTCTTTCATTTCTCTTTCTCTTTTATTTTTATTATTTATTTTTTTGCACATTCGAGTAACTCTACTTGGGCTTTCTTAGGAGATTCCCTTATCATCGAACATCATCAAAGGAATAGTGATCTTGCTTCTCTCGCTTTACCGACCGGAGCGAACGGAGTGGGACATCACACTTCATCGTTTTCACAACATTCGATCGATCCCTTTGAGTAGAATCAATGCCACATTATGCATATGATATCCGAGGACCTACGGAGGTAAGGAGAGATATATGCATATACATGATTTCAAGGCCATTGTATGTTTAAAAAAGAAGTGCATTTTCATTAGAACATTAAATCGTAAACATAACAAGTGCCCCTAAAAAAATTATTGCTATCTCCGGGCAAAGGATAACAATGTTTGTTCCATGCATTACTTCGAGAGAAAATGCAACATACAAGACTCCTAAAGATGGTCGAGTATTAGCACACCCAAAAGTCACATCCCCAATATTTCTTTTCAGAATGTCAAGTGACCGTTCTCGATCAGAGTCTGCACCTTGTTTTTCAGTGCCCCACAATTCTCCGTGGTGTGGCTCGTGCTTCCCACGTGGTAGTCACAAACAACATTGACATCATAGCCTTCGGGATAGGGTGGATCCTTTGGTTTGGACTGAACCGGAGTTAGAAGCTTCTTCTCAATAAGCATTGGGAGCGAATCGGTGTACGACATTGGAACTGGATGAAGGTCCTTTTGAGACTTTGCAGACCGGGATGCTTGATTATGGTAGCGGCCAGAAGACTGGTTGTTCGAGTGAGAACCCACCATGTGAACTTGGGACCCATGCCCCTTGTGGGTGGTTGCGCCATAGGGATCTACTATCTTCCCTTTCTTGATAGCGTCCTCAATACGTTCTTCCGTCAAGACCATGTCCGCAAAGCTGCTGGAGGGATTGCTTATCAAGCGATCGTACAAGACTCCTTTCATTGTGTCCACAAACAAAGGAATGATTTCACCTTCCGAAACTGAGGGCTGCACTTGAGCTGCTACGTCTCTCCAACGTCGGGCATACTCACGGATACTCTCACCGCGCTTTTGTTCTATCCCTTGTAGCATGAGCCGATTCGGAGTCATATCAGTTACATGCTTGTATTGACCCACGAATGCCTTCGAAAGATCGCTCCACGACTTGATGTCGACTCGTCTAAGTTGAGTATACCAACGGGTTGCGGAACCAGTTAAACTGTCTTGAAAACAATGGATAAGTAGCTTCTCGTCTTTTATAAAAGCCGCCATCTTTCGGCAATACATGGTGATGTGAGCTGAAGGACAAGTAGTCTCGTCGTACTTATCAAAGTCGGGGGCCTTGAATTTCGGAGGTAAAACTAAATCCTCTACAAGGCTCAAATCACTGGCATCATTCCCTTGCTTATCCATTCCTTGCAAGGCCATGAACTTTTCTTCAAAGAGACAAAACTTCTCCTCGTACTTCTTTTCCACCTCGGCCCTAATCCTTTCTTCTGCCTCATTCAACAGGTTTGGATTCGGTACTTCAACCTCGAGATCTTCTCCTAACTCAACAGGTTGGTCCAAGTGACGGCTAGCTGGTGCTTCCGTAGGACGATTAGCGGGCGTTCCCTCGAGGTTGATATGCACTCTCTTCCCGATGGTTGGCGCTCCAAGTTGGATATACGATGTAGTCTCACCTACTCCCCTCTGATTCGAATTGCCCCCTGATCCTCCTTCTTTACTGAACTTCTTCTCAAGCAGTTCGGTCATCTGAGCGATGATGGTGGTTTGTGATTGCGCAATTTGATCCTTAATGTTTTGCTCGATTTCATCCAATCGACCCTCGAGGTCCTTCTGACCTTGTTCAACCCTGGCCATCCTTTCTTCCATTGCTCGTGACTGAGAACGGGTATCGTACGAACGCGGAATGGTTGTAGATTGGAAACTTCACCGCTGTAATAATATTTTTTCAATATTAATTCGTTATTTAGTTGGTCAATGCATGTCATGATGTATGAACATATGATGCAATGAAATATGTACACATGTGTATGCGGATGAAATTTGTTGTCCCTATAGGTGATTCCCCTTAGGTCGACTATCATTCGAACATGAAGGAGGTTCCTTGTTACGAGACAATCATAGCAAAGTCTTGACAAATATGCTTCCGCTTGTGATCCAAAGATTTTGATCCGATAGACGGTTCGAAATTTTGCTCGGGATGGAGAAGAGATGTGCCTTCTTCGGTGGTGGAGAAATGTTGTACTTTCTTCAATGGTAGGCATTAAATGTCCCGACACTGTGCGTTCGCTCGGTAAGCTGCCCCTTTATCCGTTCTATCCGATTTCGGACTTGCAAATTGACATTATCCTTTCTAGCAACCTCCCGTCCACAATGATAGCCCCAAAAATGGGTAGAACCACCTTGACTCATGAAATGCATGCACGAAAAGTAGATGCAAAAAGTCATAAAAGAAATGTGTTAGTGCCGGATAAATGCGGTCAACATATGATAAAAGAAATAAGGCAAGCATGAAGGCAAGCAACCCTATTTATCCCGTCTAATAAACCTAGGTTGTCCGCATTGCTCTAAAAAGGGTGGGCAATCTAGTTCTCTACATGCAGTTTTGGTTATAGGAGGTACTCGAACTGTCCCCGTTGTCCCCTTCTAAGGGTAGCAAGGCCCCCGGTCATCACCCATTATAGGCTCCTCTCAACCGAGTTCAATTCGAGGGGACCCTTTCGCTATATCTGCACGGAGAAACGATATTCTCACGAGGCCTACACGGAGGAACAATATCCCCACGAAAGCACTAGCGTTTTCCCCCACTTAAACGAACGGGTTTAAATGCCAATTTTAAATGCGTTTAAAATAAACTCGCACTTATAAACAAATATCGATCGACTCAGTTACTTTAATTCGCAACTTCTAATATTAATTGAGCGGTAAAGTTTTTTTTTTGGCTTGACTCTCTTTTTGTTTTTGAAAACAAATTTTTGTCCCCAGCGGAGTCGCCATCTGTTGCGACTAAAAATACCGGTGCCACTTAGAGGAACCGGGTTTTAAAATGGGTGTTGAAAATTTTAGTAGATTTATAAAAATAGAGGAGTCGCCACCGGCCATTTAAAAAATGGTAGACCGGACACCGAAATAAAACCAGAGATTTAAAAGGGTTCGGGAGTCGGTTACACGCGAGAAAGGATTAGCACCCTCGACGTGCCCAAAATTGGTACCAAAAACATTACCGCTTAATTAATATTAAATTTTGCAAATTAAAGTAACGAATCGTATCGAAATTTGGTTATATGAGCGAGTGAATTTTAAAGGTCTTAATATTCGAGAAGGAACGTCCGAACCACCACCACTACGACTGGTACTGGCCTCGTTCGTTCCCGAATATAAAAGACGCTCGCATTGCATTTTATAAGTTCGAGATGCAACTTAAAAAAGATCATAAACGGGACATACAAATATACGCAAAGCCAAGCAAAAGGTATAAAAACATAAGAAGGCATAAAAGATATAAATATATGCATACATTACATACCGTATTATTCATGCATCATTCAACATATATAAAACGTATAAATAAAACATGGACTAAAATCAAAGGAATATAAATACTAAGCAAGAAAATTAAAATGCATGAGATGTAACAATACTATGCTGAAAAAGACTAAAATGAACATAGGACAGACTCTGAGGACTGAAAATATAATAAACCTAAAAATAAAACTAATTAAAATGCGAAATGGGACCCAATCAAAAGGAAATGAAAAGCCACAGGGACCCAAACGGTAATATTCCCCCTTCGGAAACTGATTAAAACCAAGTTGGGGACCAAATTAAAAACGCCCAAAACACAAGAGGGACTTCGGGAAGAATTTTAAAAAGCGAAAGCCCTCCCTCGCGCAATTAAAGTGACGCGGAGAGGCTTATAACGCGATTAAACCAGTTTTAAACTAACAAAACCCTATATAAACTAAGTTTAAAATTTTTTGACCCCCTTTTTTTCTTTTAAAACCCTAAACCGAAATACCCTCTCCCCTCTCTAGTTTCTCTCCGGCGCCGGAACCCTAAAAAACCTTTTTTTTAAACCAAAACAGAGAGCCCCTTTCCTTTTTTAAAAACCAAAAATGTTTCTCTTTTTTGTAAAAACAAAAAAAAACCGAAACTAAAAGAAAAACCACAAACCCTACCCTTTTCGTGTCACCGGCTCACCATGCATGGCTTCCGAGGGAGCCATAAGGCTTATCGCCGGCAACGGACAACAACGATGGGGATCCCGACTCGAAACGGAGGTAAAAAAAAAAGACATTTTACTGTTTTTTTTATTTTTGAGTTGCTTCTTTTGATGCTTGCAATGAAAAGAAAAATAGAAAAGGATACCTCAGAAGGCTTTTTCACTGTTATTGATTTTTTTTCTCTTTCAAAAATCCTCCCTTTACAATGGCTTTTTGGTTCGGATTTATATCCGAAATATTACATTCGAATATGAAAAAGAATTGGTTGACTTTGTGCTCGATTTATTGTTTTTTGTCTTTTTCTCTGTGATTCTGATCTCTGATGCTTCTGGTTGATTTTTGTGTTTTGTTTCGTTCCGATTTTGGGTATCTGACGTCCTTCTTTTTGCTTTTCTCTGTTGGTCTTGGCCGAAATGGGGAGGGACAACGGGTGGTGGTGGCAGAGGAAACAGAATCGTCAGGCGCGTGGTCCTTGCACGCGCGCGTTGGCAGACGAGGAGCCGAGCGTGGGCGCGTGAGGCTTCTGGAATTCCCCGCGTCGATCCGAGGCCGTTGGATGGACCCCGATCTAACGGCTACGAGGAGAGCGGCGCTAGGGAAATGGGGTGCTTGCTAGGGTTTCTTTGACGCGGTTGATCTGATCCGTTGATCAAGCCCTCGATCCGACGGCTGTGGGACTGCGGCGGCTGCAGAAAGAAACACCAAGCAATTAGGGTTTTTTCATTAGGGTTGTTGTAAAGGCTTACCGGGCTCGGGCCTAATGTATTTTATTTTAGGTTATGGACTGTATTAATTAAATAAATATATTGGGCTTTTATTTATTTATGTTTCATTATTATTTATCTTCTCTATCTTGTTATGATAATAATAATATGAATACAATAATAATAATAATAAAAAAAATAATAATAACTAAAGATATAAGTAATAATCATAATAATAATGAATAATGATAATAATAAAAAATGATGATGATAATTAATATAAGATAATAGTAATATTATACTAATACTAATAATAATACACACACTAATATATACCATAGTAGCAATAATAATAATACTATAATCTTTACTTTTCCTTTTTTTTCTTTTTGCTTTGTTTTTTTTCTTTTTTTCTTATTATTTTCTCAAGAAAAATTATTTAACAGCCCGGTAAGTCTTAGATAGACACGAATTAAAGGAGTTCGAGGTCCGGACAAAATTAGTGATTACAGGAACTACTTGCCTACTCTACTAAATCTATACTAGAAAAGAATTGTAACTGATACTAAATATTTTCATTTTAATAATGTATCATAAAGCTTAGAGCATGTGTTCCGAGACAGTTTCATTTCTCAACAAAAATGGCATAAATTAGGTGACAATTAGCCAGTAAATGTGTGTCTTATATCTTATTTTGTATGGCTTTCATGGTTATTTAAAAATGATAAGACTTACAGTTAGGAGACATTAACATATACAGTATGGGCAATATGGTTTGCAAGAAACAAACTAATGCATAAAGGTAAGAGACAAAGGGTGGAGCATATAGTTACTTTCATTTAGGGTTACTTACTAGAATGCAAGGCCTCTTTGGAAAAGTTTGTAAGTGCTCCTCCAGCTACTGTGGTTCATTAGACTCCTGCTCTGAGAGATTGGGTAAAGTTAAATGTTGACTCTTGATGTGTACTTGCAGAAAAAATAGTTTTTTTAAGATTTATAATCAGAGATAATTTGGGGTTTACAATGGGATATGAAATTTAATCCTAATTCAATTTTGTCTCCGCTTTTTTATCAAAGGCTAAGACAGCTAAGCATGGACTCATCTTTGCATTTGGTTTAGGGTTTCAAAATTTAATTGTAGAAATTGATTCAAGAACCTTATTTCAAAACATTGAAGAAATAGAAGATAATTCATCATATATTCATATTGTAATTGTTGTTATAAAACACATTGATCTTCGATTGTCTAGCAGTAGATTTAACTTCTTTTCGCAAACTAGTAATAAAGCAGCTCATGCAATCGCGTCTCTTGAGAAGATGCGTACTGATAGATTTTGGGTAGAAGAAGCATCACACCATGTTTTGCTGATTATCGAGGATGACTGAGCTTATGTTTCTTCAATCTGATGCGTTGAAGGTTCTGATTTTTAGGGTGTAATTTAATTTAATTTTTCTTGAAGGAATCTCATATCCCTTTTGTTCGACAACTTAGGGTTTGTGTCGTTTTGTCTTTAGATATATATTGTGTCTTTGTGTTATTTTTTAGACCAAAGTTTGTTTGTCTTTTACTTTTTATTTGAGTTTGTCTGTTTGTCTTTGTGTTTCTTTCATTAATACAAAACGAGATTTTAAAAAATGTGAAAAAAATAATAAATATGTAAAAATATAGATTTTGATATAATAAGCTGTAAAAAAAATTAGACTAAATTGAAAAGAATTTAAAATATGCTTTAAGTCAAAACAAATTGAAAATAATTTTGAGGATATTTAAAAAAGGTTTTGAAGTGTTTTAAAATGTTTTAAGTAGCTAAATTTGTGATTTTAATGTACCTGTTTCGAAACAGGCATATTTGTATCGATACATTTTGAAACTGTCAAAATGTGTTTTGATACAGGCCTTAGCCGTATCGAAAAAGCAAGGGTCGTTTTGAATCAGGCCTTCGTGTTTCGATACGTTTACGTGGCAGACATGTCAACGGTCAAAACCCCCCAACGGTCTTTTGAATTGTAGGATTTTCGATACGGGACCAGGCGTTTCGAAACGGACGTTTCAATACAACCTGTGATGTTTCGAAACGGGATGCTGAATCAGACCCAACAACTAGTTCTAAAGAAGGCGTTTCGATACAGCTACTCGTGTATTGTCTAAATTCTTGTGTTTATTGTCTAAATCTGGCTTCCCACAAAATCACCCAAAATTCAACTTCTTTACCACTTGGCAAGCTAAATCGGTTGAAGAAAATCGAGCGTATCAAACCTAACAAAATATGTGATTGCACAATAAAGAAAAACACTTATATTTATGTAAAAGAAACGGATAAACCATAAATATGTGAGGAGAAAATTATGAATGTCGAAAAAAATGAATGCATGAGGGTTATTTCGTATCGCAATTTATGTGTTATTAAATTTTATATTCTAATCCTAAGTTAAGTTATATATTTATAATTGATTACAAAATAATTAGAGTTAAACTGAATTTCATGTTTTAAAACAAAATATAATTGTAGAAATAGGAATATTTTCAAACACTAACTCTTAAAATGCATCCACTACGTATCTGAATTTAAAAATAATTTAACCAATAATATTTAAACCTTTTGATGTTGCACCGTTATGAGACACCCTTTGTCTATTTGTCACAATTTTAGGAACGATTTGGCAATCGATATATATGATAATTTGACAAACATAATCAATTTATTATTGAACAATTGATAAACTATCGAAACATCCTCATTATTGTCTTCTAATATACATAAACACTTTACCGATGATTTTCTTTTAATTATAATAATTAAATTCATTAAATTATTTTTGAATTAAGACTATATCTATTGAATTAATATCTTTTGTGAACTAAAGTTAGTTTTATGCCAAGCTTTTTTTTTTGAAAGAAATGTTGATCTCATATTTATGAAAGGAACACAAAAATAACAAAATAGAAACTGGTTACCGAAACAACCAGTAAAAATAAAAGTGCGCATAAATGAAACTAAAAGAGATAAAAAAAAGGGTAAACTATAACATTGACCACCGAACAAATTGGGGATTTCTATTTTGACCACCGAACTAACGAACTCGTCAATCAGACCACCGAACTTATTAAATTAACCTATTTTGACCACTGCCGTTAAAAAAATAACGGACGGCTAACAGAGCCGTTAAAAAAATAACGGACGGCTAACAGAGTGATGACGTGGCAGTTAAAGAACTTTTATAAAATTACACATTTAATCCTTGCTATTTGCACATTTTTTCAATTTAGTCCTAATTTTAAATTAATAAAATAAATTAATTATTTAATTAAGTGATGACACGTGTCAACACCTTATTGGATGACTTTAATTATTTATTTTTTAATTTTTTAATTTTTTTTCTTCGTCCAATCAAGTGGTGACACGTGTCACCACTTGGTTTAAAGAAAATGATGCAAATTAGGGTGAATGGGGATGGGGTGGTTCGAACCTGGGACTTATGGGTTTTTAACCCACACCCTTACCACTGCACCAAGCCTCCTTCTATGACATGAATTGCTCCATTTAATATATAAGTTATAATGCAGTATATGTTAGTGAATAAAGTAAAAATGGTTGAAAGGGGATTCGAACCTATACCACTTGAGATGTGTATAATCACACAAACATTCGATTTAAAATATTCTAATATTTTTCTTTTTCATATTTAAATTAATTCGAATACTTGATTTAAATATTTTAAATCGAATATTTTAAAAATATTTTTTTCTTTTTCATACTTTAAATATTCGATTTAATTTAAATACTTTAAAATATTCGATTTAATACAAATTTTGCTTTTCCAATTTAAAAAATATTTATTAAAATGTTTAATAAATTTTATTACAAATTTTAATACAAATATTCGATTTTAATAAATATTCGATTTAATACACATTTTGTTTTTCCAGTTTAAAAAATATTTGAATATTTTAAATCAAAATTTTAAAGAATTTAAATTAATTCGAATATTTAAAGTATGAAAAAGAAGAAAATATTTCTAAAATATTCGATTTAAAATATTTAAATCAAATATTTAATTTAATTTAAATATGAAAAAGAAAAAATATATGAATATTTTAATGGAATTTCTTTTCTTTATATCGAATGTTTGTGTGATTATACACATCTCAAGTGGTATAGGTTCGAATCTCCTTTCAACCATTTTTACTTTATTCACTAACATATACTGCATTATAAGTTATATATTAAATGGAGCAAATCATGTCATAGAAGGAGGCTTGGTGCAGTGGTAAGGGTGTGGGTTAAAAACCCATAGGTCCCAGGTTCGAACCACCTCATCCCCATTCACCCTAATTTGCGTCATTTTCTTTAAACCAAGTGGTGACACGTGTCACCACTTGATTGGACGAAGAAAAAAATTAAAAAATTAAAATATAAATAATTAAAGTCATCCAATAAGGTGTTGACACGTGTCATCACTTAATTAAATAATTAATTTATTTTATTAATTTAAAATTAGGACTAAATTGAAAAAATGTACAAATAGAAAGGATTAAATGTGTAATTTTATAAAAGTTCTTTAACTGCCACGTCATCACTCTGTTAGCTGTCCGTTATTTTTTTAACGGCAGTGGTCAAAATAGGTTAATTTAATAAGTTCGGTGGTCTGATTGACGAGTTCGTTAGTTCGGTGGTCAAAATAGGAATCCCCAATTTGTTCGGTGGTCAATGGTATAGTTTACCCTAAAAAAAATAGAAGATGAGAGGGCCACGAACAGTGCAGAAAAGCCAAAGAGGGGAAAAAACACAAGTGTTCTAGCATCATCAAAATAAGAGAGATCGATCAGCAAATTCATCTGAAACCGAGGTTCCAAGAGCGTAGAACCAGAATGGGGCTAATGCATGCAGATGAAGTTCAAATTAATCAGAGGCGAAGATGAAGAGATTCTCCGAAAATGAATTACTCCATAGAAGGATTAATCCAGTGGATCAACCCACCACCGGTCACGAGCTACTGCCGCCTCAACTGTAGCGGGGGCTTCTTCAATCCACACCATCGGAGTCGCAAAGGAACGACCAAGTTTGGCGAGGATATGGGCAGCAACATTTTGAGTACGCCGAGTATGCGTGAAAGATAAGCTCACAAATTCTTGTTTCAATTGTTTGACATTCTGTATAATTGCTCTAATAAAAGATTGATCAACAATTGGTGCAGACATCTTGTTAATAATCACTTGGGCATCACTTTCGATGATAGCTCTTCGAAAGTCGAGGTCTTTGGATAGCTCAATTGCTTGTGCACATGCCCAAGCTTCAGCAGCTTCTGGATTCGGCACATGTGAATTAGGGTAAGTACCTGCTGCCATTAATAAACTATCTGAGTTTCTGATAATAATACCTGAGACAGAGGAATTAGAACTGATGTCAAAGCTTGCACCAAAATTAACTTTCACATGATCAATAGGTGGGGGAACCCAGTGTTGAATAGTATCAGTAATAGGGCCATTAGAGACAGCATAAGATGCATCCAAATCTAAAATATGATGTTGAATAAATCTTGATAAAGCAGTGGCACTTTGAGTAAGATTTTCATGCAGCCTTTTGTTTAGATAAGTCCACAATGCCCAGACAACAACAACAAAAATTCTGCATTTAGCTTTAGGAAGGGCATCAAAGAGATTTGATAACCATAAAATCCAGTCTTGTTCTGCAGAAACACAATGGAGGTCTATATGAAGACCGAAAAGAACATGAGCAGAGAAGGGACAATTCTGAACAAAGTGAGCAACTGATTCCGGAGCCAAGTCACATAATTTACAGGCCACAGGGACATTAAGCCTGCGATTATAGAGATTAACTGACGTCGGTAAATAATTCTTACAAAAACGCCAAAAAACAATTTTAATTCTTGGCGAAAGTGTAAGAGACCATATTGCAGAATAAAGACGTGTCGAAGCAGAACGTGGATCTGTGGGATTGGTAGGTTGGAGGTAAAAATCATCTATGAGCAGTTTATATCCACTGCGAACTGAATAAATTCATGTATGGTCATAACGCCATATACGAATGTCAGGTTGTGCTAAACGTGGGAGAGGCATACAAAGAATTTGAGCAGCTTGGTCAACATAAAAGAGGGAAAGAATGACATCCTCCTTCCAAGTATTATCTTGTTGATTAATGAGGTCGGAGACAACTGAAAATTGTGTGTCAATATCAGTATCACTAATTCGCCCATTACCAGGTCCAGAAATCCATGCGTCATTCTAAATATTGATCGAGGTACCACAACCCACTCTCCAACCAACACCCTGCTGGATCAATACACGAGTACACCAAATACTCTTCCAAGTATAAGACGGGTAAGCACCTAATTCAGCTTCCATGAAAGAGCATGTATTGTAGTAGCGACCCTTCAGAACTTTAGCAAGTAAACAGTCTGTATTTGTCATGATATGCCAGCCTTGTTTAGCTAGGATTGCTATGTTAAACTTAGCAAGATCACCAAATCCCATTCCCCCCATAGATTTAGGGTGACATAGGTCTTTCCATCTTGCCTAATGGATGCCTTTTTTAGTGGTAGAGTTACGCCACCAAAACTTGTTATAGATCGCTTCCAAATTTCGACATAAGGAAAAGGGAAATAAGAAACATTGCATAGCGTAAACTGGGATGGCTTGTAACACTGATCTAACAAAAACTTCCTTACCACCCATTGAAAGGAAGCGAGAACTCAAACAGTCCACCCGTTTATTAGTTTTATCACATAAATCTGCAAATACTTGCTTCTTTTGACGGCCCACCATAGTTGGTAATCCTAAATATTTTTCAGGATTTGATGATACTCGTACACCAAATAAGTTACTCACAAGGTTTCGATTCTCGCTGGTAGTATTTGGACTAAAATAGATAAGAGACTTCTCGAAATTTATCTTTTGTCCGGACGTCATCTCATAAGCCGAGAGGGTTTCTTTGAGCCCCGAAGCACCAGAGGGGGTGGCTTCTCCGAAGAGAATACAATCATCTGCAAAAAGTAAGTGCGTCAAGGATACGCCATTTCGACCTACTTTAACCTCCCGAATAAGGTTGTTCGATCTAGCATCATAAAGGATGGTGGAAAGACCTTCCACACAAAAGAGAAAGAGGTATGGGCTGAGCGGGTCGCCCTGTCGTAGACCACGAGAGGGCTGAAAGGGATCACCCGGAGTTCCATTAAAAACAATAGAATATGAGACTGTAGAGACGTTGTTCATTAACAACGAAACCCATTGTGAGGAAAAACCCATTTTAAGCATAACACTATGAATATATGGCCATTCCACCCTATCGTAAGCTTTACTCATGTCAAGCTTAAGTGCAAAAGATCCAAACCTGCCGCTTTTCTTTGCTTTTAGCGAATGCAAGACCTCATAGGCTATCAAAATATTATCAGTAATGTGTCTTCCAGGAATAAAGGCCCCTTGAGTCTCATCAATACAATAATCCAAGAGCCCACATAATCTGTTCACAATAGTCTTTGCAATAATTTTATATAATACATTGCATAAACTAATTGGGCGAAATTGGCTCATGCATGAAGGAGAATCAGTCTTAGGAATAAGAACCACATTAGCTCGCTTAATACTACTCATATCAGCTTGGTTATTTAGAATATCAAGGCAGAAAGAAGTAACTTCCCCACCAATTATCGACCAATATTTTTGGTAAAAGAGAGCCGGATAACCATCACAACCTGATGCTTTCAATGGAGCCATGCTTTGGACTGCTGAGTAGATTTCCGAGCTTAGAAAAAGGGATAATAGTGAAGTATTCATAGCATCAGTAATCCTTGGCTGAATAGTTGAGAGAACACGGTCTAAATTTGATGGTGAGGATCCAGTAAAAAAATCTTAAAAAAAAGAATCAGCCTGCTGGGCCATCGCGTCATCATCAGTCAGCCAAGCACCAGAATCATCAAGCAGCCTTGAAACCTTGTTCTTTTTCCTCCTAAAGGAAGCCCATTTATGGAAGAAAGATGTATTGTGATCCCTGTGTCTAAGCCAATTAACGTGGGCTCGCTGCTCCCAATAAATTTCTTCTTTGTCAGCTTCCAAATTGAGGGCCAATTTAACCTCCACTAACTCAGCAAGCGTTTCATCAACAGAATCGGAATCAGCTAATATATTCAATCTCTCCTTCAAAGAGTGGGAATAGGATCTTTGTTTTACTTTGTTATCTCGGCTCCACTTCATAAGATTAGCCCTTAGGTGATCAAGCTTCGACGGTAGAGGCTCCGAATTAGAGGGCCAAAAAATACGAATAAAATTCTCACAATCAATATCAAGAGACCAATCAGCATCAAAACGAAAAAGATAGGGAGATTTGTTGACATTAGAATTAGGGGTCGTGTCCACCATGACAGGACAACGGTCCGAAATTGTATGATTTAGATGAAGCACCTCGAAATTAGGGAAGAGATCCCACCATATAGGATTAGCCACACCCCTATTTTGCACCTTTGGCGAATATTGTTGCCAGGCAATCTACCTTTCTCCCAAGTATACCAACGACCTTTTTATTTTAATTTTAATGGTATCGTGATTTGATTGTCACAAAATTTTAACTAAACGTATAAATTGTTACTTTTTGAATAAATTTAAACATCTTGTTACCAAACTTATGGAGTAAGTTTTAGGAAAAATGACATATTTATTATCGAATTTATAATTTAGTGATTAAATTATTATCTTTAATTAAATTGTTATCTTTAAAAATAAGATGTTTATTATCAAATTTATAATATATCTAATTGTTAATTTTAATATATAAGTATATACTAAATATATAATTAGGTGACCTATATTTTTCACTTGATTTTGTATTTGGACTTTTATTTATTCATTAAAGATAGAGGGTTTTTTTTTCACACAAAAAAATAGAAATATATATCGAGAACTTAGTGTTTTCGAAATTCAAATGATGGGTGATGGTGCGCCTGCGCCACTTTACTTTTTTCTGATACTTCCTGATTTCACGGTGTCTCCTTTTTAGAGATTCGCGTTCGTATAGACGAGAAGACTAGACGGATCGATGCCTATACTTATGTTTTTTTCTTAAAATTAAGTTTAAAATTTAAAATTAGAATTTAAAATGATTTTTTTGAAAGTATAAAGTGTAAAATTTAAAATTTAATTTTATAACAATTTGAATAAATAAGAGAAACGAAAAGCGAAAAAAAAATTATTATGTCCCAACCCCTTAGTAAAAATAAACAAGTTAATTATTACATTATGGCATGTTTCACATGACTGACTGAGGGGCCCAAAATTCTTTTTATCTCCTATTTAAAGTAATTGTAATTAAACGCTGTTCATCCTTATCACTTGTTCGAATAAACATTCAAAAATCAAACATCTTTCTCTTCTTTCTAAAATAAAAGATGATGAAAAGTCCCCCCCAAAAAAAGAACACATGGAAAACGAAGAACAACATTGATTTCGTCCAAACAATAACACTTGCAGCTCAAGTTCTTCAACATCATCAATGTTTCAATCCCAACATAAAAACACAAACCAAACCTCTAACATGGCGCTACAAATTTATTTACTAGTCTTAAAAAACTAGTGACAGAAGATAACCTTAAGCTCACGTGGGGAAGCACAGTCGTGCATGAGCGAAGGGCTATCATGTGCATAAGTAAACGTGGCGGGACAAGCGTGCTTGAAAAACTGCGTAAAGGTGTTAGCCCTACATGTTTTAGGGCTATTGTAATGGTTTCTACAACAAAGCTCGTCGGTTCCGAAGGCGGCGCATCCACTCTTACAACCCACCACCGGACCATGACCCGGCGGCGACCTATGCTGTAGCTTTTCGGGACACGTGGCCAGAATATTAGCCCTGCACCCAACGACGGGGCAAAGGCCTTTGCCTTCGTGTGGGGTCACTGTCATGGGGACGTTAAAACCGTCCACGAGGCTGACTTCGTAGGAAGAGAGGTCTCTGTGGCCACCGTGGTGGAGGCTGAACTGCGCCAGTGTGACGGGGGTGGCACCACCGAGGCCGTTGCACTCAATGCGGTTGCCACAATCTCCGGTTTGGCAGGAGAAATGTCCATTGGAGTAGGTGCAGCCGGTTCGAGCCCAGATACGACCGGACCAGTGGGTTGTGGGCGCGGGGAAGGAACGGTGGGTGAGGGTGTGAAGGGCGAAGCCGCCTCGTTCAAGGACAGGTTGGCCGGCGTTAGGCTGGATAGCGGGATAAATGGTGAAAGGACAGTTGTTAACGACTGTTAAAATGAGACTGGGTTGAGTTGCTAAACCAGAGCTGCATAAAACGAAAATGGTAGCTAGAACCAACAAAGAAGAAGCCATTATTGAAACGACTCAAGGGATGGATATTCGGCAAGTTTTGGCTTGGTTCTTATAGAAAGTGAAGAAGACAAGTGTTGTTTTGCAGAAAGACTGAAATGCCCTTTCTCCATTTTGGGGGGTTTTCAAGTTTTTAATATTATAAACAATTTTATGAGTGTGCCGAGTGGCAGAGTGCAGAAAAATGTCAGAAACCAGAGGATAGAGACGACAGACTGAGACCAACTTTTTTTTCCTAAAGTTTTTAACTTTTTTTTCATTGCGAACCCAATCTTCTTCTTTTTTTTAGCTACTTTGAACTCAAATCTTCCCATTATTATAATCGGAATATTATCTAGAAAGAGAGAGAAGATTTATATTAGCGTATAGGCCGAGGTGGAATGATACAGTAGTTACTAGTTAAGACAAAACACGTTGAAAAAAAGAAGAAAAAAAAATGTAAACATGCAACAAGCTAACTAGCTAAGCGCTAAAGAAACCAACATCGTGTACGAGATCCTTGTCGGTTGGTTTGTATAAAATAAAGGTTTCCTTTTAACTTTAAAAAAACAAATCAATTTAAATTTAAATTTTTTGCACCTATTTAATCTTATATATTTTAAAATTCTATCAATTCATCTCTTTAACTAATAAATACGGTTAAATCTAATAATTTTTTTAACCAAAACTTTGTTTCTTTAATATTTTTTAAGAATGAAATTTCATTTTGTAAACTTCAGTTTTATGGTACGTTTAATGATAACGGAGTTTAGCTCTAACCAGAGACAGAGCTACTTGCAGGCCCAAGGGGCCCAAGTCTCTGTAGCAAGTTTGAAACATTTAATAATTTTTGGTCTAATTGCAATTTGACCCCTATAAAAAAGAAATATATAAATAAAAATATAAAAGTTTATTAAACATTTGTTTAAGTAGGAGCTGAATTAAAGAAATAATAGATTTATGCCTTCACATTATCTGGTCTAATAATAATTTAGGTAACTATAAATTTAAATATGATACAAAGTAAGATTTGCACCATAAATTTTAAGTTTAAATACTTAATAAATCTTTATATTTTTAAATTTAAAATTTTAGCTTCTCCTAATATTCGGTTATGGCTCCGTCTCTTACTCTAACAAAACTATTCTTTCGGGAGAACGACAAAGTAAAAGAGATTTCAACACAAATGGTAGTTCGAGCAAAGTCCATACACTCCAAAACTATATAGTGTATATTATTGAACTGTACAGTAATAATATAAAGTTTTCTAGCAAAATATTTACTTAAAAAAATACTAAATCAGTAGTCAGTCACATGTTTTTAACCATTTTTTTAAAGAAAACCAGTGGGTGTCGGGTTTTTATTTATTACAAATATTAAGTAGGTATTTTAAAAACTTAAAAAAAATTATGAATTTTAATTTTAATTTTATTTAAAAGGGAGAAGACTCTAAAAAAAAGAATGAAGTACTCTTAATGAGTCTAAAACTCAAAACTTAAAAAATATAAAAGAACAAAGATAAATAGCTTGGTCAACCGACCAAATGTGCTTGTTCAAAAGAAAATAATAGTTATCATTATTAAAAAATGGTATAAAGAAATGGAGGCCCCAGCTATTTCAGATATAAATACATTTTAGTGCATGAAAGTAAATTATATTGTACTAAAATTTGAGACGTTGTGAATATAATATTAGTTTTTTTAATTTTAATGTTTAGAGATGATTTTTTTTTCAAAATAGCAAGTAACTATTTTTAGGATTTTATTATTTAAGATTTAATTTCTTTAACTGTATGGAATGTAATTACCACTTTAATAGTGTCACTTATATATTCTACTTCATGTCATGTTTGGTTTGTGATTATATCGTTAGACAAGTTTAAATTTTAGAACAATTATTAGTTAAAAAATAAGAGTGTAAACCAACAATTTTTAGAGCAGATGATTAAAAAATTTCAATCAGGATGAAGACATTAACAATCTATCTCAAATTTTTTGGTATAATTATATTTTGGACCCTTTTTAATTTAAATATAAGTAAATAAAGTCTTTGCCCATCCTAATTATTAGAATTTATAGACCTAATAGATTCTTGTCAGTCCTGATTCTTGACTCTAGGTTGTGAGTTTAAGACCCTGTATGAGCAAAATTCTCCTTCCCTCTCCCCTATGTAAAAATTATTATAAAAAGAGAGTCTAATTACATGTATAATTATATAATTTTCACTCCTCCCCTTAAAAAATGAAAAATGTAAGGCCTACCAAATTCAGTTAGCCCCATAATTTACGATTATTGTTCAAATATATTACATATATACAATTACACACAATTACACTCAAATTTAATTACATGACATCTTTTGAACAAATAAATTTAGCTAGTTGGTCAAGCTGCTCATATTTATTCCCTTATTTCTCTTATATTATAAGTCTCAAACTCACTAGGAAGTAGGAACATTTTTTTTTCTATTAGAGTCTCATTTCCCCTCCCATCTAAATAAAATTGAAATTAAGATTAAAAAAATTACATGGTAGCTTTTCAAGCATACCCTTCAAGTGAATATTAATTTTTAATGAGGTAATTAATACATGCAAAAAAAAATTGAATGAATAAATTTTTTTCATTAAATATATCATTATTTCCCACCGGGTGCTTGGATTAACTTACATGAATTATATCAAATTTGATTAAGGTATTATATTATGAATTTTGGGAATGCAACAACATTATATAATTGATGAGAAAGTTGTTATTCTTTTTGTCGTTACCTGAATCGACGAGATTAGAAAAAAATACTTTATAAAAAAATTAAAGAAAATTTAAAAATTATAATTTTTTTTCACAAAAAACAAGAAAGATTTTGCGTCATTTCACAATATATAAAAACAGACGACTTATCGTAATCTCGTTAAGTATTTAACGATAAAATAATCAAAATAAGAGCAAATTGAAAGTCTAATGATTAAACTGATAAAAATAAAGAATTAATGAGCGAAATAGAAGTAATAGGAACGTTGAGGGTAACAAATTGTAAGCTACCCGATAATTTTTAAAAATACTTATAGGCCAGTTTTGGATCATAAATCACTGGAGTTTACCTTGGGCCTGAGAAATAGGATTTGGGCCTTTTCCCGCAAGTTTGAAACATCGTGCTCTTCCAAAATCAGAATAATCGAACCCGCCAAAAGGAAAAGGTAGTTTAACGGCTAAGAAATCTTTGGCACGTGTGGTCCACACGTTACTCTAGATTTCAAAACCGAAAGCTCTGGAACTCCCCAGACACAAGCTTAATAGTTGACACCCTCTAAAAAGGGAGCGGGAGAAAGAAATTAAATAGATATTTTGACAGTAGTATTCTTGATCTAACGGTTGAAATTATACGATCAGAACTTTCCAGAAAACAAACTTTCTTTATAAACCAACAAACTTTCTTCCTGTTTCTCATCGAAACGAAATTAGTTAAAGATTTCTCTAAGCCCCTCAAGATTTCTCATCTTTTTCCATACTCAATTTCGAATTCTGTTTGGAGTTTCAATGGCTGGCAAAGGCGAAGGTCCCGCGATTGGTATCGATCTCGGCACGACGTACTCGTGCGTCGGTGTTTGGCAACATGATCGTGTGGAGATCATAGCTAATGATCAGGGGAACAGAACGACGCCATCTTACGTTGCTTTTACAGATACCGAACGTTTGATTGGCGACGCTGCTAAGAACCAGGTCGCCATGAATCCTACCAATACTGTTTTTGGTAAGTTCTTAGCTTTCTTTAGCATTAATTTAGTTCTTCGAATGTCATTCTATCTTAACGTTTTGCTGCATTTTAAGAACCATTATTATTATTGTCGTCGTCGTCGTCAAAGCTTATGTATACTATGCGCATTTGTTTTGATAATTTGTGTAGATTTTGAGATTTTACTTTTCGCTGTTAATTTTTTAAAATGTAATGTAGCTGAGATTTCTGAGATTTTCTTGCCGCGGATTAATAGATTAATGCTTACTTTCTTTAGTGAAATTGAGTTTTAACTCGTAATTTTCTAGGTTTTAAATGATCTATTAGACTTAAAATTTTTGTATACTCTGCGCATTCGTTTTGAAAATTAGTATAGATTTTGATATTTTACTGATCGCCGTTAATATTTAATAATGGAATGTAGCTGAGATTTTCTTCTCACGGTTTAATTGATTAATTCTTGTTTTCTTTAGTAAAATTGAGTTTTAACTCGTAATTTTCAAGGTTTTAAATGATCTATTAGACTGTGGCGTGCATTTTTGCTAATAATTGATTGGCGTTGCTGTATTATTTTTTAGATGCTAAGCGTTTGATCGGTCGAAGATTCAGCGACGCGTCGGTCCAAAGCGATATGAAATTGTGGCCATTTAAGGTTATTCCTGGGCCTGCAGACAAGCCGATGATTGTAGTCTCATACAAAGGCGAAGAGAAGCAATTCTCTGCTGAAGAAATCTCCTCCATGGTCCTGATGAAGATGAAAGAGATTGCCGAGGCTTATCTCGGGTCAACCATTAAAAACGCGGTCGTTACTGTTCCGGCTTACTTCAATGACTCTCAGCGTCAAGCCACCAAAGACGCGGGTGTCATTTCTGGCCTCAACGTCATGCGTATAATCAACGAGCCAACTGCTGCAGCCATTGCCTACGGACTTGACAAAAAGGCGGGAAGTTCAGGAGAAAAGAATGTGCTTATTTTTGACCTTGGTGGTGGTACTTTTGATGTCTCATTGTTGACAATTGAAGAAGGGATCTTCGAAGTGAAGGCTACTGCTGGAGACACCCATTTGGGAGGTGAAGATTTTGACAACAGAATGGTGAATCATTTTGTGCAGGAGTTTAAGAGGAAGCACAAGAAGGATATCAGTGGGAACCCAAGAGCTTTGAGAAGGTTGAGAACAGCTTGTGAAAGAGCTAAGAGGACATTGTCTTCAACTGCTCAGACTACAATTGAGATTGATTCTCTGTACGAGGGGATTGATTTTTACACCACAATTACCCGAGCTCGATTCGAGGAGTTGAATATGGATCTTTTTAGGAAATGTATGGAGCCGGTCGAGAAATGCTTGAGAGATGCAAAGATGGACAAAAGCAGTGTTCATGATGTGGTTCTTGTTGGCGGGTCTACTAGGATTCCAAAAGTTCAGCAATTGTTGCAGGACTTTTTCAATGGTAAAGAGCTTTGCAAGAGCATTAACCCCGATGAAGCTGTTGCTTATGGAGCTGCTGTACAAGCTGCGATTTTGAGTGGCGAGGGTAACGAAAAGGTTCAAGATTTGCTGCTTTTGGATGTTACTCCGCTTTCCCTCGGTTTGGAAACCGCCGGTGGAGTCATGACTGTATTGATTCCTAGAAATACCACAATCCCAACCAAAAAGGAACAAGTTTTCTCGACTTACTCGGATAACCAACCTGGAGTTTTGATTCAGGTTTATGAGGGTGAGAGAACAAGAACCAAAGACAACAATTTGCTTGGGAAGTTTGAACTTTCTGGTATTCCTCCGGCTCCTCGTGGTGTCCCTCAAATCACTGTCTGCTTTGACATTGATGCCAATGGTATTTTGAATGTCTCTGCCGAGGATAAGACCACCGGACAGAAGAACAAGATCACGATTACCAATGATAAGGGTAGGTTATCCAAGGAAGAGATTGAGAAGATGGTGCAAGAAGCAGAGAAATACAAGTCCGAGGATGAGGAGCTGAAGAAGAAAGTCGAGGCCAAGAACGCCCTCGAAAATTACGCTTATAACATGAGGAACACCATCAAGGATGAGAAGATCAGTTCCAAACTTCCAGCTGCTGATAAGAAGAAGATCGAGGATGCGATTGAGCAGACTATCCAGTGGCTTGATGGAAACCAATTGGCTGAGGCAGATGAGTTTGAGGACAAGATGAAGGAGCTGGAAAGCATTTGCAACCCGATCATTGCCAAGATGTACCAGGGAGGTGGTGGTGATATGGGTGCCGGAGCCATGGATAATGATGGCCCTTCTGTTGGTGGTGGATCTGGTGCTGGTCCAAAGATTGAGGAGGTGGATTAAGTTTAGGGGTCTCTGTTATGAGTGTTAGATTTTGTTATTTTATCTTCACCTCTTCTTAAAAAGAGTTTATGTGTAGTAATTCTCTGTTCCCGGTGCGCCAACCACCGGAGTTTGAAACTATCAGATATGCTTGAATAGACCATTTGCTCTTTTCGTTTTCAGCTTTCACTTCTATTATGTTCTGGAGGACAATGCTCAGGCAATGTATTCTGTTCTGTAATATTTCACCAACTCTTCAACTTAGTGCAATCTGGCTACGAAAAGGTATGTTTCAATATGAGACCTCATTCACATTTTTCATCAAGTAAAAGTTGACAGGAGGTGAAAACAAAAGAACAACTATTAACGCGGAAAAGGGTTTTTATATTTCACACCATTCATAAAATATTAACAAAAAACACAGCTAGATTCCCATGGATGACGGGTGTATTATTCTTTGGCTATTGTCTTGTAATCCAGTAAGGTTTACGTGGAGGCTGATGCAATCTCACACCCATTTTTTGGTCTTTCTTTTGTCAATCTTTTCATTTTTCTATGATTTTCTTTTCAAAACCTTGGGCTGTCCATGTGAGCTGCTTATTGCTATTTTCCACACACTTCAAAGCTAATATGCTTTTGTATTTGTACAAAGAATTTGCCCATCATATGGAGTAACTTTTATTTGCTTTTAACTGTTACCATCTGTCTTCACCTTCCACAATCTCATTATTTTCCACAATATCACACATTTGGATATATAAGGTAATTTCCCTTCCCCTGATACTTTTACCCCAAAGAATCTTAGCCCGTGACATATAAGGTAAAAGTTCTGGCATGATTTAAAAGCCTTTCTTTTCTTTACATTTTCTCTATATATGATACAAAGCTGAGAGGGAGGAAATCTTGTTTAGTCTTTAGATTATATTTTCTGGAGATATGAAGTGAGTTTCCAAGAAAAGATGAAATCTTTCAGTGGATTAGGGATTGGTTTGAGTTTGGTTTTTGGTTGTCTTGTATTGGCTCTTATTGCCGAGCTTTACTATTTGCTTTGGTGGAAGAAGAGAATTGTTAACTCTGAAGTTGAATACGATTACACCAGCTACGCAAAGGAGCTCGTCCAACTCTTCTGCCGGAAGAAATCATCAGCTTCTGTACATGCACCCACCAGTACAACCATCGCCAACAGCAACCGAGACACCAGTGGCGTGGAGCCAGACCTCGAACTTGGGTCGACCAAGGGTTTGCGGCTAAAGGGTTTTGGAGAAGAGGGTGTTGAATCAGAGCTGATGAGGCTCCACAATCTGGCTGGTCCACCTAGATTCCTCTTCACCATCAAAGAGGAAACCAAGGAAGATTTGGAGTCTGAAGA